>OY726527.1:51552447-53952447 GCA_963383655.1 Bathymodiolus septemdierum
ATAAACCTTCATTTTATTTTTCAGTTTCACTACGACAATGTGGGTATAATATGTTCAAATGTGCCAGTGGCGAGTGTATTTCCGTTGGTAATACCTGTAATGGTTATGACGACTGCGGAGACAACTCTGACGAAGCTGAGGATGTCTGGCTATATTTCCCGTGTTGAAAGCGTACTACGTTTTTACTGCATAAAATAAAGCGTTATTTGTATTTGTTTTAATTTTTATTGAGCTCCTAAGGGGCACATGCAAATATTAAATTAAACCGAGAACCCGCATCAGTATGTAGAGCTTGAAGATACCAAAGGGGTAATCAGAATCCATACATCGAAGAAGGACAGACAACACAATGCCAAAAGGAAATGGACAAAAGGACAAACAACGACGTACAAAACATTACACATAAAATTAAAGATCGAGCAACATGAACCTCACTAATAACCGGATGTACACTCATGTGTTCCGGTAGGGTAAGTAATTCCTGCTCTACTAGTGACACCCGGCGTGTTAATCTAGTTATAAACCCGGTGATAAGTCATGAATGGGAATAGGACCGGGAAATGTTTACGACAAGTGGAATATATCCGTGGTCATTTGTGACACAGATATTCCATAGCGGTCAACAAAGTCATGGCGGTGACCGTAAAACTTTCGAGGTGATGACTTCAACTTAAACTGGAAGGAACCCTTATACAGAGTTCACTTAATCTAATTTCGCAGAGTATGCTGAGATCTCGCGTTAGTTCATCGAAATATGATATAATTGTATCTTTGTGTGTCCATTTAGGATCTCCATATATTATCAGATTAAAAAATAAATACACATGGGAAATACAAACTATGTGACAATGTTTTTACATTTTTTAATAAAAAGTGAATGTACCACTCGTTCAAGTAAACTATGCGAAATTAAACACGACGGACAACTTTACTAGGTTCTCCTCCCTCGAGCATATAAACGCTGGAGAATACCGAAGGGCAATCAAAAATGGACAATCCAGAGAAACTGGCAAGAAGAGTTTGAAGATACCAATGGGGCAATCAGAATCCGTACATCGAAGAAGGACATACAACACAATATCCAAAAGAAAATGTACAAAAGGACAACAAATTATCTACAAAACATACATATAAAATTAAAGATCGAGTAACACGAACCCCACTAAAAACCGGGGGTGAACAGCTCCACTAGTGACACCCGTCCTGTTAATCTAGTTACAAACTCAGTGATAAGTCATGATCGAGGAAAGGACCGGGAAGTGCTTACGACAAGTGGAACATATCCGTGGTCATTTGTGACACATATATTCCATAACGGTCAACCAAGTCGTGGTGGCGACCGTAAAACTCTCGAAGTGATGACTTCAACTTAACTAAGAGGAACCCTTGGCTCAGTAGCTTCCTTGTTAGCAGCAACCCTCTATCAAGGAAATCCTGATAGGAACCACACGCTCTGGAATATCGTATGAACGGAGAGATATATACTCCATATGCAGTTGCTGCTGGAATGTTGCTACATACGAATGGAAAGTTCACAATGAGAAAATTGAAATCACCTCTTTTGTCGGAAAGTTTTGTTCTTAACCGCCCCTCACTGTCAATTATGGTACACGAGACGAAGACAAGCAAAACAAAGACACAATGCAGTATGTGTTGGACACCACTATCCGCAAACAAACACAAATAACGCATAGAAGACAAATAACTGGAGGTAAAGACGAACCGAACATCGTTTCTATGCG
The DNA here is from genome assembly GCA_963383655.1 of Bathymodiolus septemdierum. Classification (NCBI taxonomy): domain Eukaryota; kingdom Metazoa; phylum Mollusca; class Bivalvia; order Mytilida; family Modiolidae; genus Bathymodiolus; species Bathymodiolus septemdierum. The sequence goes on from OY726527.1 coordinate 51,554,190, forward strand.
GAAATATTTAGATGATCATAACCCTGCATGCACAGATTCGCATCAACTATCTACAAAGTCACTACACGGAAAACAGAAGATTGAGCAGTACTATTTAATCTGACATCCTTTTCAGTTCAATTCCCAAATTTCAATTTATTTATTATATAAAACAGTGGTTCCTGAGTGATATCACAAAAATGGATATTATCCTGTCAATACCTATGTAAACAGTAAAAACATCACCAGAGAAAATGTTGAAAGATACACTATAAACAACAATCGTAACTACTCGGCCATTCTTGCTACCCAATCGTAACTACTCGGCCATTCTCGCTACCCAATCGTAACTACTCGGCCATTCTCGCTACCCAATCGTAACTACTCGGCCATTCTCGCTACCCAATCGTAACTACTCGGCCATTCTCGCTACCCAATCGTAACTACTCGGCCATTCTCGCTACCCAATCGTAACTACTCGGCCATTCTCGCTACCCAATCGTAACTACTCGGCCATTCTCGCTACCCAATCGTAACTACTCGGCCATTCTCGCTACCCTGCAAATAACCTCGTATGCATTAGGAGTATAAATCGCACTACTTTTTACATGTCAGTTACATGAAAGCTTGATAAAGTGATATTTTGAACAATTTTCTATATTTCAATTAAAGTTTTAATTAGTTTTGCATGATTAGATTTTACTTAGTATGTCTTTCATATTGGATTTCCGTGGACTATATTTTTGTGCGGCTTAGCTTAACTTAACTTCCGGCAAACAATTTAAGAAGAATTTCTACTATGTACGTACGAGGTTATTTGCAGGGTAGCGAGAATGGCCGAGTAGTTACGATTGTACAAACAACTGTTACTGTTGATGCGATGCAAAATTATAAAGCTTCCGGTCTTAAAGTTCCGGGGAAAACCACAGGCACTTGTTTCATTCAAAAAATATATGCCCCCTCCTCTTCCTTACTTCAAGGTAAACATCTGCCCTTTTCCCCTTCCCCACTTCGTCTCAATATTTTTCGCTTATTTGTGATCCTTTCGCTGACCCAATTATATCGTTACACTCCCAAGATATCTCTCTTTACGACTGCCACATTTAAATATACCTACCCCCTCAGACGAATTGGACAAGAATATCAGCGAACGTAGCTTGTTTTATTTACTGTCATTACTAGTACAATAAAACCTATATTAACAGGTCAGAACGAGCCAACACTGGTAGGCTCGGTGTCATTACTAGTACAATAAAACCTGTATTAACAGGTCAGAACGAGCCAAGACTGGTAGGCTCGGTGTCATTACTAGTACAATACAACCTGTATTAACAGGTCAGAACGAGCCAAGACTGGTAGGCTTGGTGTCATTCCTAGTACAATAAAACCTGTATTAACAGGTCAGAACGAGTCAAGACTGGTAGGCTCGGTGTCATTACTAGTACAATAAAACCTGTATTAACAGGTCAGAACGAGCCAAGACTGGTAGGCTCGGTGTCATTACTAGTACAATAAAACCTGTATTAACAGGTCAGAACGAGCCAAGACTGGTAGGCTCGGTGTCATTACTAGTACAATAAAACATGTATTAACAGATCAGAACGAGCCAAGACTGGTAGGTTCGGTGTCATTACTAGTACAATAAAACCTGTATTAACAGGTCAGAACGAGCCACGACTGGTAGGCTCGGTGTCTTTACTAGTACAATAAAACCTGTATTAACAGGTCAGAACGAGCCAAGACTGGTAGGCTCGGTGTCATTACTAGTACAATAAAACCTGTATTAACAGGTCAGAACGAGCCACGACTGGTAGGCTCGGTGTCATTACTAGTACAATAAAACATGTATTAACAGGTCAGAACGAGCCAAGACTGGTAGGTTCGGTGTCATTACTAGTACAATAAAACATGTATTAACAGGTCAGAACGAGCCAAGACTGGTAGGTTCGGTGTCATTACTAGTACAATAAAACATGTATTAACAGGTCAGAACGAGCCAAGACTGGTAGGCTCGGTGTCATTACTAGTACAATAAAACATGTATTAACAGGTCAGAACGAGCCAAGACTGGTAGGCTCGGTGTCATTACTAGTACAATAAAACCTGTATTAACAGGTCAGAACGAGCCACGACTGGTAGGCTCGGTGTCATTACTAGTACAATAAAACATGTATTAACAGGTCAGAACGAGCCAAGACTGGTAGGCTCGGTGTCATTACTAGTACAATAAAACATGTATTAACAGGTCAGAACGAGCCAAGACTGGTAGGTTCGGTGTCATTACTAGTACAATAAAACCGGTATTAACAGGTCAGAACGAGCCAAGACTGGTAGGCTCGGTGTCTTTACTAGTACAATAAAACCTGTATTAACAGGTCAGAACGAGCCAAGATTGGTAGGCTCGATGTCATTACTAGTACAATAAAACCTGTATTAACAGGTCAGAACGAGCCAAGACTGGTAGGCTCGGTGTCATTACTAGTACAATAAAACCTGTATTAACAGGTCAGAACGAGCCACGACTGGTAGGCTCGGTGTCATTACTAGTACAATAAAACCTGTATTAACAGGTCAGAACGAGCCAAGACTGGTAGGCTCGGTGTCATTACTAGTACAATAAAACCTGTATTAACAGGTCAGAACGAGCCAAGATTGGTAGGCTCGGTGTCATTACTAGTACAATAAAATCTGTATTAACAGGTCAGAACGAGCCAAGACTGGTAGGCTCGGTGTCATTACTAGTACAATAAAACCGGTATTAACAGGTCAGAACGAGCCAAGATTGGTAGGCTCGGTGTCATTACTAGTACAATAAAATCTGTATTAACAGGTCAGAACGAGCCAAGACTGGTAGGCTCGGTGTCATTACTAGTACAATAAAACCTGTATTAACAGGTCAGAACGAGCCAAGACTGGTAGGCTCGGTGTCATTACTAGTACAATAAAACATGTATTAACAGGTCAGAACGAGCCAAGACTGGTAGGCTCGGTTTCATTACTAGTACAATAAAACCTGCATTAACAGGTCAGAACGAGCGAAGACTGGTAGGCTCGGTGTCATTACTAGTACAATAAAACCTGTATTAACAGGTCAGAACGAGCCAAGACTGGTAGGCTCGGTGTCATTACTAGTACAATAAAACATGTATTAACAGGTCAGAACGAGCCAAGACTGGTAGGCTCGGTGTCATTACTAGTACAATAAAACCTGTATTAACAGGTCAGAACGAGTCAAGACTGGTAGGCTCGGTGTCATTACTAGTACAATAAAACATGTATTAAGTATGGCTCCACCTAAGGATCGTGCAGTGAGTGATTTATTGATAGTTGCAAAATTGGAGTTTATATGGTTCATATGTTGCATTTTGATGGAAAACTCATAAAAATAATAAAAGAACGCATGTATTGGCTTTGGTTGCTATGGTAACAACTACATCATAAAACCCCTTTTATTTCAGTCTTAAAATCACTAAATGTGCACTTTTGCCACACAGATTTCTCAAAAAATATTTTAAAAAATTCATAATATAATTACATACTAGTGATGTTGAAGACTTCTTCTAAAAATTAACGTATATGAACAGAAAGTACAGGTTTGCCAATTACTGTTACCATGGCAACCAAACAGCCTCATTTCGCATCTTCAAAAAAATGCAAAAAATCAGGATTTTCATTATCTATTATCTCCTGTGAACAGAGGGGTTGGTGAATGAAGCTTGTTTGTATCCGTTCAATAGACACTTATCTAAAACATATAAAAAAATAATCACGTGTAGCCTCTTTTAAATTTTTTGGAAAAAAAGCGTTTTTTGTCCCATACTTTTGGTTTTTCAGCAAATACTATATAACTACATTTTTACAAAATATTTCTACTTCTCTAAAAATGTATTTACTGATATTATCTTTTTCACATAACTCATAACCAAACTATCTACTAAATAAACTTTTAACCTTAAATTATGTGAATGGTTGCAATTGTGTAAATTTGGTATAATTTTCATAATTAACAGATAACTAACAATAAACTATTGCATTTCAAACTTTCAAAAAATCATGGGTAATACTAGTACTGTTATAAATTATGTCACACAAGGATATCCATTGCGAATCTGAACACGAGACATTTTCTTACTTTCCATACTCTTTTAATTTTTCAAGGTAGGCATTATGTTTATTTTGTATATAATTGTAATTAACATAACATTATACATTAATCAATCCAATCCTGTGAATTTGCTATATTTTTCAGAAATTATTTTTATTGTGTTAATTTAAGTAAATTTTATTAAAAAAATCTTGTGATTAAAGCTAGTGTAAGAATAAAAAGATTGTAAACATACCATTTCAACAGGTAGTAAAACACCATAGTCCTCCAATATTAGTCCAAGATTCCTCTGTCGTCCGACGACATTATATATTATTGCTAGAGCCGTCGAACGTCAGAGCGCAATATATACGGAAAACAGCTGATTTGCCTCACCAGCTCTGGGTCGGCACATTTCCACGTTTCGTGGCTATCGGATTTTATTAACTATCAGAAACCCTTATATAAATCGCTTCACCAATCATTTTTCTATTCATTCATAACCATCTTACCCTCAGAAAGTGGTGTTACACTCCATTACAGCACGATTTTGCCTTAGATCCTATTATTCCGCAATTTGACTTCCATTTTCGAATCTACACACGTGATCTCGCGATACTAAATGAATGATGACAGCAACGCATTGCATGATGGGAGCTAATTAATGCAGCGTGCCAAATTATTTGGAGCATTATTTGCATACGTAAACAACATTCAAATCACATGGAAGACGATACATTTAAGCGTATTCTGCAGGACAAACAGCCCATCTACAGATCAAAGCAGAGCAGAAGGAAATAATACAGAATGTGTTGGAAAGAAAAGATTCAATGGCAGAGTGTTACCAACGGGCTTCGGAAAGAGCATGTGCTACGTTCCCCCTTTTTGTTTTTGGACAAGGTACTACATTTTTTTTTCTTATGGTTATCTGTAATTCACTAAATTTGCTGTTAAAATCATTACCAATCAATATAATCAACTGTATTAAATTTTATGTTAATTGTTCTGCCTTAACAGACACCTATGATTGGCAATAAAAATATTTGTTTGTTTGTTTATATGTAAATCATCTCCCATGATACATTGCGGTAATCGTAGTTTTCTCGTAGTCACGTGACAAATGTTTGAAAAATGGAAGACAAATGTCAAAATCATAGGATCTAAGGCAAAATCGTGCTGTAATGGAGTGTAACACCACTTTCTGAGGGTAAGATGGTTATGAATTAATAGAAAAATGATTGGTGAAGCGATTTATTTAAGGGTTTCTGATAGAAAATAAAATCCGATAGCCACGAAACGTGGAAATGTGCTAACCCAGAGTTGGAGAAGCAAATCCGCTGTTTTCCGTATATATTGCGCTCTGACGTTCGACGGCTCTAGCAATAATATATAATGTCGTCGGACGACAGAGGAATCTCGGAAAGGAGATCATCTTCTAAATGTCTTTAATTTCCTGTATGTTGAGATCCACTTTTACTCAGTTGAAAGTCTACCACGAGTTTGTAACAATGTGCATATATTCATATTGTTAAGTAAGAGACAGATTCGTTGTAAAAAGTCCTACTCTACACAACTAGATCTCGTTGAGATTAAACTACCGAAGAAAGTTTCTGCTCTGTACCTCCAGGATAATTTCTATGTGAAATATTATATTTTGCATGTGCCACAACAGAATTTCTCCGTCCTTTATAAGTACTGCAGTCCAGTGATGTGATAGTTGACCAAAACCGGAAATGAAGGATGGTAAACAAACGATCTTGGCAGAGAATGGAAATTAACAGATAAAATATCAAATTAATCAATTTCATCAACAAAATGTATTGCTAGTTTAACCAATTAAGAATAAAAATAGATAATTAAAGATTTTTACTCCAAATGTTTAGCTTACAATCTGAAATAAGTAAAATGTTATTCATTTTGACGTTCAGCAAGAGTTATCGTTCTTGGAATTGTGATTTGGAGCGGTTAATTTAAAACTAAAATAATAAAAAAATTACACTAGGCTACACGTGAAAACAATTGATATTTTGTAGAGGAGATCCTATGTTTTTCATTGTGCTATATGGTTTATTACAAATCGCCTGTTCACAGGAGATAATGTGTTCTGATATCTAACCTTTTTACATACTTTGTTAGTAAAAAAAAATGTGACCAATCTGATTTTAATTTGGGTATAATAACAAAAATATCATAAATAAACACTTGTCTTTGAATATACATTTATTTTTACTCAAAATACGTCATATAACAAAATATTGAGAGAATTGGTGACATAAGGTAAATCACTTTTTCTTGATTTTGCATGATCCTTACGTGGAGCCATACTTAACAGGTCAGAACGAGCCAAGACTGGTAGGCTCGGTGTCATTACTAGTACAATAAAACATGTATTAACAGGTCAGAACGAGCCAAGACTGGTAGGCTCGGTGTCATTACTAGTACAATAAAACCTGTATTGACAGGTCAGAACGAGCCAAGACTGGTAGGCTCGGTGTCATTACTAGTACAATAAAACCTGTATTGACAGGTCAGAACGAGCCAAGACTGGTAGGCTCGGTGTCATTACTAGTACAATAAAACATGTATTAACAGGTCAGAACGAGCCAAGACTGGTAGGCTCGGTGTCATTACTAGCACAATAAAACCTGTATTAACAGGTCAGAACGAGCCAAGACTGGTAGGCTCGGTGTCTTTACTAGTACAATAACACATGTATTAACAGGTCAGAACGAGCCAAGACTGGTAGGCTCGGTGTCATTACTAGTACAATAAAACCTGTATTAACAGGTCAGAACGAGTCAAGACTGGTAGGCTCGGTGTCATTACTAGTACAATAAAACCTGTATTAACAGGTCAGAACGAGTCAAGACTGGTAGGCTCGGTGTCATTACTAGTACAATAAAACCTGCATTAACAGGTCAGAACGACCCAAACTGGTAGGCTCGGTGTCATTACTAGTACAATAAAACCTGTATTAACAGGTCAGAACGAGCCAAGACTGGTAGGCTTGGTGTCATTACTAGTACAAAAAAACCTGTATTAACAGGTCAGAACGAGCCAAGACTGGTAGGCTCGGTGTCATTACTAGTACAATAAAACATGTATTAACAGGTCACATATGAGACAAAGAAAAAAATAGGTCTTTGAAGAGGTTCAGTTCATATGGAATTTTACACGACAGGACAAAAAAGGGAACCTTTTAATACAGTAATACATGGGCAGGTTTAGCTAATACAGTAATACATGGGCAGGTTTAGCTAATACAGTAATACATGGGCAAGTTTAGCTAATACAGTAATACATGGGCAGGTTTAGCTAATACAGTAATACATGGGCAGGTTTAGCTAATACAGTAATACATGGGCAGGTTTAGCTGTATTATTATTTGTCTTGATGTTATTTCAGCCATGGCAAACGCTAAGATGATAACTACGTGCTTCGTTGTCTTCATTTATCTATTTCCTGTGGTTACGTCACAGTTAGGTATGTACGCATTCCTAATTAAAGGATTGAATACGCAATATGTTGTTACGTCACAGTTAGGTGGGTACGTATTCATAATACAAAGATCGTATACACAACTGGTTGTCACGTCTAAAATCGTCCTAATATGCAAATTGAATACACAACGTTTTTTCGTCTGATATTTAGTGAAACCTTTCTAAACCGAACCATGAATAAATCGGAATCTTGTATATAAACCGAACTTTGCAAATAGTCTCCATGTCAGATATCTTTGTTAAATTAACCTGTATGAATATAACACCTGTCTATTCCGAACATAAAAGTCGGTACAAAAGAGGCTCGGTATGGACAGGATTCACTGTATGAAGATTGGGGTCGTCGTGATCGTGTGGTATTTGGATTTGCAACTACCTATGCAATCAGTTCCTAACAGCACTAACGTATGCAGTCCTTTTTTTTCAAAAGCTTACTACACAGTATGTCGTAACGTGTGCAACTTGCAAGTAAGCAAATATTATCAAGGGAAGTAATCCATATTTAATGAAGGCAATATATCTTTATTGTATATTATCTGTTATATCATTTATCTTGTTTATATTTTAATAAGGTCGACCCTGTGGAGAAGAATATGGCAGCAAGTTGGTGTATTGTGCAGACGATACTAATTGTGTTCGTGAGAATATGTTGTGTAACACTGCGAAGGAATGTCTAGATGGCTCTGATGAAAACCCAGAATTTTGTAGAAGTACGTTTTTATACAAAAATAAGTCACCGGCAATCACTCACGAGCAACTTCTGTAAATTGTCTTTTACGTAGCCGCCGATCACTTCGAGCAGCTCATGTCATTTTTCCCCTCGCCAACGAAATTGCAAAGGGATATAGAAACGCTACCGTCCGTCCGTACTTCCGTAACATCTTTGTGAACACTCTAGAATCAACATCCTTCAATGGATTTTGACCAAACTTGGTACATACTTAGTCCTTAAGAGAATCTGGAACCCTACTGATTTTCAAGGTCATAGGTCAAAAGTCAAGGTGACCGAGTCAAATTGTTAGGCGAGGGGATACGCCACGCTTTGCGTTGCCCTTGTTTCTTTTAATTCAACAGCGATCACTCATGAATAACTAATGTAAGTTATCTTTTGGGTTACCCGCCATCCCTCATGAGCGATATCTATAAAATGTCATTATAACGGTATCACCTATGGATCAATCTACACTAATCTAATTTAAATTAGATGTTTGTAGGGTCTAATCCTACGATGATATGAGAGGATATATTACATCTACATTTGGATCGAATCACCCTAATGTAACCGCCGATCACTCATGAAAAATGTGTCTTCTATGTAGCTGGCGATCACTCATGAGTTGCCTATGTACGTTCCCTTGAATGTCACCGGCGATCACTCATGAGCAATTTCTGTGAGCTGTCGTTTATATTACTGGCGGTCACTCATAGCCAATTATGTAATTAGCGATCACTCATGAGTAACCTCTGTAAGTTCTCTTTCATGTCACAAAAAATATCCCATGAACTATTGTACTGTAAGTTGTCTTTTATGCAGCCTGTATTCACCAATGGATCTCAACTATAATTTGTCACTCATGAGTAATTCATGCAAGTGGTCTTTTTAATCACCGCCGATCACTCTGTGCAACTCGTGTAATTTGTCTATTAAATCAACAGCGATAACTCAGGAATAACTCATGTAAGAAGAAACCTTAAATCGAAAAAAAAACAGAAAACACAGTGCCCAAAAGAAAATAAGGACAAAAGGACAAACAACGATCAACAAAAAATACACATACAACTAAAGATCGAGTAACACAAACCCTAATAAAACCGGAGATGAACTCAGGTGCTCCGGAAGGGTCAGCTTTTTCTATTTCACTAGTGGCCACCGTCGTGTTAATCTAATTACAAACTCGGCGATAAGACATGAACGAGGAAAGGACCAGGACGTGCTTACGACAAGAGGAACATATCCGTGGTCATTTGTGACACAGATATCCTACAATGTGCAACCAAGTCATGGTGGCGATCGTCACACTGTCGAAGTGATGACCTTAAGTTAACTTTTATGTTAGCCACGATCACTCATACGCAGCTCCTGTAAGTTTTCTTTAAGTCATATTCGATCACCATGTAAACGCTAGAGAAAAACTAAAAGGGCAATCAACAACGGACAATCCAGAGAAACTGGCATAATTGGGAACACAAGACATAAGACGAAGACAAACAAAACAAAAAACGCAACACAGAAACTAAAACGACGAGCAAGACGGAACCCACAAAAACAGAAGATGAATACAGGTGCCTGCAAAGAGCAAGCAGTTCCTGTTTTTTTAAGACACCTGCCATGTTGCTCATATAGTCATTATGTGTTGTACGCCACTATACGGAAGCAAATACAAATAACTTGAATAAGACATGAGCCCTCATAGAAACAACTGGAGATAAAGACGAACCGAACATTGTTTGTATGCGGAAACCGTATCGGACATCACAACACGGAACTAAGTACGTAAAGGCACATAATAGGACAACACAAAAAACTAAAAAGATGAGGAGCACGGACCCCACCAAAAACCCGGGGTGAACTTTGGTGCTCACGAAGGGTAAGCAGTTCCTGCCTCTTATAAGACACCCGCCGTGTTATTCATATATACAGTCAAGTTCAGTAAAAGTAAAAAGAAAAACAAAACTCATAAAAAGTCAAAGATCCATTGTAATTTGAGATATGGCTATTTCTTAACTGTCAGTCAGATAGTGATGACGACGTAGAAGTTTTGTAGCGATGACTTCAACCTAGGAACAACGTAGCCTTGTTTGAGTAGCTTTTGCGCTAGTAGCTGAGATCTCTCCAGAAAATCAGATAAGTCATCACGTTTGTCGTAGAGTTTTGCTTTAGTCTGCCTCCGTTGTCGATTTCAAGGTGAAGGTAAGCTGTCTTTTATGTAACTCATATACTTTGTCACCGACCATCAATCATGAGCAACTCTTGTAAGTCGTCTACTAAGTCGCTGCCAATCACTCATATGCAACTCCTATGGCTGTTTTTTTAAATCAACCACAAACAACTCATGAAAGTTTTCTTTTCTGTCTAAGTAGTGTGTTTTTCTACAAGCACGAAATTCTCGCATAAGTCCCGTCTGGTGTGAGACTCTCATATAAGTCTCGTTTTGTGTGAGACTCAAATAAATCCTGTTTTGTCTGAGAATCTCGTATAAGTATCGTCTTAAAATCGAGTTGTGTATATGATGCACTGTGACCTGCATCGGCGAAAAAATGTACCTTTTCTATACCACGATGTTCCCATGGAAATTTGCTAAATACTCTGATGGTATTCTTGTTTTATTTCTCCAGATTATACTTGTCCAGGTAACATAGTCAAGTGTGATGATAATCTACAGTGCTATGATCCTAGATATCAGTGTGATGACGATGAAAACTGTAATGATGGGTCAGATGAAAATGCCGCCACATGTAAAGGTACAGTAGAACTTTGTATTCTGTAATAATGGATCAGATAAAAGTGGAGCCACATGTAAAGATACATTAGAACTTCGTATTCTGTAATAATGGATCAGATGAAAGTGCCGCCACATGTAAAGGTACAGTAGAACTTTGTATTCTGTAATAATGGGTCAGATACAAGTCGAGCCACATGTAAAGGTACATTAGAACTTCGTATTCTGTAATAATGGATCAGATAAAAGTGCCGCCACATGTAAAGGTAACGTAGAACTTCGTATTATGTATTGATGGGTCAGATGAAAGTGCCGCCACATGTAAAGGTAACGTAGAACATCGTATTATGTAATGATGGGTCAGATGAAAGTGTCGCCACATGTAAAGGTACAGTAGAACTTCGTATTCTGTAATGATGGGTCAGATGAAAGTGCCGCCACATGTAAAGGTAACGTAGAACATCGTATTCTGTAATGATGGGTCAGATGAAAGTGCCGCCACATGTAAAGGTACTGTAGACATCGTATTCTGTAATAATGGGTCAGATGAAAGTGCCGCCACATGTAAAGGTAACGTAGAACATTGTATTCTGTAATGATGGGTCAGATGAAAATGCCGGCACATGTAAAGGTACTGTAGAACATCGTATTCTGTAATGATGGGTCAGATGAAAGTGCCACCACATGTAAAGGTAACGTAGAACATCGTATTATGTAATGATGGGTCAGATGAAAGTGTCGCCACATCAAAAGATACACTAGAAATTCGTATTCTGTAATAATGGGTCAGATGAAAGTGCCGCCACATGTAAAGGTAACGTAGAACATCGTATTATGTAATGATGGGTCAGATGAAAGTGCCGCCACATGTAAAGGTAACGTAGAACATTGTATTCTGTAATGATGGGTTAGATGAAAATGCCGCCACATGTAAAGGTAACGTAGAATATCGTATTCTGTAATGATGGGTCAGATGAAAGTGCTACCACATGTAAAGGTAACTTAGAACATCGTATTCTGTAATGATGGGTCAGATGAAAGTGCCGCCAGATGTAAAGGTACAGTAGAACTTCGCATTCTGTAATAATGGGTCAGATGAGAGTGTCGCCTCATGTAAAGGTAACGTAGACCATCGTATTTTGTAATGATGGGTCAGATGAAAGTGCCACCACATATATTCTGTAATGATGGGTCAGATGAAAATGCCGGCACATGTAAAGGTAACGTAGAACATCGTATTATGTAATGATGGGTCAGATGAAAGTGCCACCACATGTAAAGGTAACGTAGAACATTGTATTCTGTAATGATGGGTCAGATGAAAATGCCGGCACATGTAAAGGTACTGTAGAACATCGTATTCTGTAATGATGGGTCAGATGAAAGTGCCACCACATGTAAAGGTAACGTAGAACATCGTATTCTGCAATGATGGGTCAGATGAAAGTGCCGCCACATGTAAAAGTAACGTAGAACATCGTATTCTGTAATGATGGGTCAGATGAAAGTGCTGTCACATGTAACGATAACGTAGAACATCGTATTCTGTAATGAAGGGTCAGATGAGAGTGTCGCCACATGTAACGGTAACGTAGAACATCGTATTCTGTAATGATGGGTCAGATGAAAGTGCCACCACATGTAAAGGGAACGTAGAACATCGTATTCTGTAATGATGGGTCAGATGAAAGTGCCGCCACATGTAAAGGTACAGTAGAACTTCGTATTCTGTAATAATGGGTCAGATGAAAATGCCACCACATGTAAAGGTAACGTAGAACATCGTATTCTGTAATGATGGGTCAGATGAAAATGCCGGCCCATGTAAAGGTACTGTAGAACATCGTATTCTGCAATGATGGGTCAGATGAAAGTGCCGCCACATGTAAAAGTAACGTAGAACATCGTATTCTGTAATGATGTGTCAGACGAAAGTGCCGCCACATGTAACGGTAACGTAGAACAGCGTATTCTGTAATGATGGGTCAGATGAGAGTGTCGCCACATGTAAAAGTAACGTAGACCATCGTATTCTGTAATGATGGGTCAGGTGAAAGTGCCACCACATGTAAAGGTAACGTAGAACTTCGTATTATGTGGAAAACAAATAGATTCATCTAGCATTTGTGTACTGTTTTTCTATGGTCAGAGGTTTACAAGTGGGTTTGATTCATTGATTGATTGATTTTTTGATTGATTGATTACTGAACACTTGCAAAACCAAATCTTGTTAATAGTTCGTCGTGTCCAGAAGACATCTAAAAGCATGTAGAGAGGACACACGGTCTATATTCAGTGTTAGAGGTACCACTGGAGAGGGAGTAGCAAGAAGATGTAATATGCACGCATTATCGCGGTACTGTGTATTTTGAACTCGATACGAATTAACTGTTGCTTTAATCTGTCATATGTATTTAATATACATGTATGCATGATGTCCACTTTTTACTAAACCAGTACGTTTAATTGATTTTTATAGTGCTAGCCACTGAAGCAATAACCCACAGGTAAACATATTACTCTACTAGGATTCATTGTCTTGATTCCGCACCAACCAGTCGGTGCTGTTTCTTCTTAATGCTGCCTGCTTAGCGGCGAACCAACATATACCAAGTTTATAGTGCTAGCCACTGAAGCAATAACCCACAGGTAGACATATTACTCTACTATGATTCATTGTCTTGATTCCGCACCAACCAGTCGGTGCTGTTTCTTCTTAATGCTGCCTGCTTAGCGGCGAACCAACATATACCAAGTTTATAGTGCTAGCCACTGAAGCAATAACCCACAGGTAGACATATTACTCTACTAGGATTCATTGTCTTGATTCCGCACCAACCAGTCGGTGCTGTTTCTTCTTAATGCTGCCTGCTTAGCGGCGAACCAACATATACCAAGTTTATAGTGCTAGCCACTGAAGCAATAACCCACAGGTAGACATATTACTCTACTAGGATTCATTGTCTTGATTCCGCACCAACCAGTCGGTGCTGTTTCTTCTTAATGCTGCCTGCTTAGCGGCGAACCAACATATACCAAGTTTATAGTGCTAGCCACTGAAGCAATAACCCACAGGTAGACATATTACTCTACTAGGATTCATTGTCTTGATTCCGCACCAACCAGTCGGTGCTGTTTCTTCTTAATGCTGCCTGCTTAGCGGCGAACCAACATATACCAAGTTTATAGTGCTAGCCACTGAAGCAATAACCCACAGGTAGACATATTACTCTACTAGGATTCATTGTCTTGATTCCGCACCAACCAGTCGGTGCTGTTTCTTCTTAATGCTGCCTGCTTAGCGGCGAACCAACATATACCAAGTTTATAGTGCTAGCCACTGAAGCAATAACCCACAGGTAGACATATTACTCTACTAGGATTCATTGTCTTGATTCCGCACCAACCAGTCGGTGCTGTTTCTTCTTAATGCTGCCTGCTTAGCGGCGAACCAACATATACCAAGTTTATAGTGCTAGCCACTGAAGCAATAACCCACAGGTAGACATATTACTCTACTAGGATTCATTGTCTTGATTCTGCACCAACCAGTCGGTGCTGTTTCTTCTTAATGCTGCCTGCTTAGCGGCGAACCAACATATACCAAGTTTATAGTGCTAGCCACTGAAGCAATAACCCACAGGTAGACATATTACTCTACTAGGATTCATTGTCTTGATTCTGCACCAACCAGTCGGTGCTGTTTCTTCTTAATGCTGCCTGCTTAGCGGCGAACCAACATATACCAAGTTTATAGTGCTAGCCACTGAAGCAATAACCCACAGGTAGACATATTACTCTACTCGGATTCATTGTCTTGATTCCGCACCAACCAGTCGGTGCTGTTTCTTCTTAATGCTGCCTGCTTAGCGGCGAACCAACATATACCAAGTTTATAGTGCTAGCCACTGAAGCAATAACCCACAGGTAGACATATTACTCTACTAGGATTCATTGTCTTGATTCCGCACCAACCAGTCGGTGCTGTTTCTTCTTAATGCTGCCTGCTTAGCGGCGAACCAACATATACCAAGTTTATAGTGCTAGCCACTGAAGCAATAACCAACAAGTAGACATATTACTCTACTAGGATTCATTGTCTTGATTCCGCACCAACCAGTCGGTGCTGTTTCTCCTTAATGCTGCCTGCTTAGCGGCGAACCAACATATACCAAGTTTATAGTGCTAGCCACTGAAGCAATAACCAACAAGTAGACATATTACTCTACTAGGATTCATTGTCTTGATTCCGCACCAACCAGTCGGTGCTGTTTCTTCTTAATGCTGCCTGCTTAGCGGCGAACCAACATATACCAAGTTTATAGTGCTAGCCACTGAAGCAATAACCAACAAGTAGACATATTACTCTACTCGGATTCATTGTCTTGATTCCGCACCAACCAGTCGGTGCTGTTTCTCCTTAATGCTGCCTGCTTAGCGGCGAACCAACATATACCAAGTTTATAGTGCTAGCCACTGAAGCAATAACCAACAAGTAGACATATTACTCTACTAGGATTCATTGTCTTGATTCCGCACCAACCAGTCGGTGCTGTTTCTCCTTAATGCTGCCTGCTTAGCGGCGAACCAACATATACCAAGTTTATAGTGCTAGCCACTGAAGCAATAACCAACAAGTAGACATATTACTCTACTCGGATTCATTGTCTTGATTCCGCCCCAACCAGTCGGTGCTGTTTCTTCTTAATGCTGCCTGCTTAGCGGCGAACCAACATATACCAAGTTTATAGTGCTAGCCACTGAAGCAATAACCAACAAGTAGACATATTACTCTACTCGGATTCATTGTCTTGATTCCGCACCAACCAGTCGGTGCTGTTTCTCCTTAATGCTGCCTGCTTAGCGGCGAACCAACATATACCAAGTTTATAGTGCTAGCCACTGAAGCAATAACCAACAAGTAGACATATTACTCTACTCGGATTCATTGTCTTGATTCCGCACCAACCAGTCGGTGCTGTTTCTCCTTAATGCTGCCTGCTTAGCGGCGAACCAACATATACCAAGTTTATAGTGCTAGCCACTGAAGCAATAACCAACAAGTAGACATATTACTCTACTCGGATTCATTGTCTTGATTCCGCACCAACCAGTCGGTGCTGTTTCTTCTTAATGCTGCCTGCTTAGCGGCGAACCAACATATACCAAATTTATACTGCTAGCCACTGAAGCAATAACCAACAAGTAGACATATTACTCTACTAGGATTCATTGTCTTGATTCTGCACCAACCAGTCGGTGCTGTTTCTTCTTAATGCTGCCTGCTTAGCGGCGAACCAACATATACCAAGTTTATCTTGCTAGCCACTGAAGCAATAACCCACAGGTAGACATATTACTCTACTAGGATTCATTGTCTTGATTCTGCACCAACCAGTCGGTGCTGTTTCTTCTTAATGCTGCCTGCTTAGCGGCGAACCAACATATACCAAGTTTATAGTGCTAGCCACTGAAGCAATAACCAACAGGTAGACATATTACTCTACTAGGATTCATTGTCTTGATTCTGCACCAACCAGTCGGTGCTGTTTCTTCTTAATGCTGCCTGCTTAGCGGCGAACCAACATATACCAAGTTTATAGTGCTAGCCACTGAAGCAATAACCCACAGGTAGACATATTACTCTACTAGGATTCATTGTCTTGATTCTGCACCAACCAGTCGGTGCTGTTTCTTCTTAATGCTGCCTGCTTAGCGGCGAACCAACATATACCAAGTTTATAGTGCTAGCCACTGAAGCAATAACCCACAGGTAGACATATTACTCTACTAGGATTCATTGTCTTGATTCTGCACCAACCAGTCGGTGCTGTTTCTTCTTAATGCTGCCTGCTTAGCGGCTAACCAACATATACCAAGTTTATAGTGCTAGCCACTGAAGCAATAACCAACAAGTAGACATATTACTCTACTAGGATTCATTGTCTTGATTCTGCACCAACCAGTCGGTGCTGTTTCTTCTTAATGCTGCCTGCTTAGCGGCTAACCAACATATACCAAGTTTATAGTGCTAGCCACTGAAGCAATAACCCACAGGTAGACATATTACTCTACTAGGATTCATTGTCTTGATTCTGCACCAACCAGTCGGTGCTGTTTCTTCTTAATGCTGCCTGCTTAGCGGCGAACCAACATATACCAAGTTTATAGTGCTAGCCACTGAAGCAATAACCCACAGGTAGACATATTACTCTACTAGGATTCATTGTCTTGATTCTGCACCAACCAGTCGGTGCTGTTTCTTCTTAATGCTGCCTGCTTAGCGGCGAACCAACATATACCAAGTTTATAGTGCTAGCCACTGAAGCAATAACCAACAAGTAGACATATTACTCTACTAGGATTCATTGTCTTGATTCTGCACCAACCAGTCGGTGCTGTTTCTTCTTAATGCTGCCTGCTTAGCGGCGAACCAACATATACCAAGTTTATAGTGCTAGCCACTGAAGCAATAACCCACAGGTAGACATATTACTCTACTAGGATTCATTGTCTTGATTCTACACCAACCAGTCGGTGCTGTTTCTTCTTAATGCTGCCTGCTTAGCGGCGAACCAACATATACCAAGTTTATAGTGCTAGCCACTGAAGCAATAACCCACAGGTAGACATATTACTCTACTAGGATTCATTGTCTTGATTCTGCACCAACCAGTCGGTGCTGTTTCTTCTTAATGCTGCCTTCTTAGCGGCGAACCAACATATACCAAGTTTATAGTGCTAGCCACTGAAGCAATAACCCACAGGTAGACATATTACTCTACTAGGATTCATTGTCTTGATTCTGCACCAACCAGTCGGTGCTGTTTCTTCTTAATGCTGCCTGCTTAGCGGCGAACCAACATATACCAAGTTTATAGTGCTAGCCACTGAAGCAATAACCCACAGGTAGACATATTACTCTACTAGGATTCATTGTCTTGATTCTGCACCAACCAGTCGGTGCTGTTTCTTCTTAATGCTGCCTGCTTAGCGGCGAACCAACATATACCAAGTTTATAGTGCTAGCCACTGAAGCAATAACCCACAGGTAGACATATTACTCTACTAGGATTCATTGTCTTGATTCTGCACCAACCAGTCGGTGCTGTTTCTTCTTAATGCTGCCTGCTTAGCGGCGAACCAACATATACCAAATTTATAGTGCTAGCCACTGAAGCAATAACCCACAGGTAGACATATTACTCTATTAGGATTCATTGTCTTGATTCTGCACCAACCAGTCGGTGCTGTTTCTTCTTAATGCTGCCTGCTTAGCGGCGAACCAACATATACCAAGTTTATAGTGCTAGCCACTGAAGCAATAACCCACAGGTAGACATATTACTCTACTAGGATTCATTGTCTTGATTCTGCACCAACCAGTCGGTGCTGTTTCTTCTTAATGCTGCCTGCTTAGCGGCGAACCAACATATACCAAGTTTATAGTGCTAGCCACTGAAGCAATAACCCACAGGTAGACATATTACTCTACTAGGATTCATTGTCTTGATTCTGCACCAACCAGTCGGTGCTGTTTCTTCTTAATGCTGCCTGCTTAGCGGCGAACCAACATATACCAAGTTTATAGTGCTAGCCACTGAAGCAATAACCCACAGGTAGACATATTACTCTACTAGGATTCATTGTCTTGATTCTGCACCAACCAGTCGGTGCTGTTTCTTCTTAATGCTGCCTGCTTAGCGGCGAACCAACATATACCAAGTTTATAGTGCTAGCCACTGAAGCAATAACCCACAGGTAGACATATTACTCTACTAGGATTCATTGTCTTGATTCCGCACCAACCAGTCGGTGCTGTTTCTTCTTAATGCTGCCTGCTTAGCGGCGAACCAACATATACCAAGTTTATAGTGCTAGCCACTGAAGCAATAACCCACAGGTAGACATATTACTCTACTAGGATTCATTGTCTTGATTCTGCACCAACCAGTCGGTGCTGTTTCTTCTTAATGCTGCCTGCTTAGCGGCGAACCAACATATACCAAGTTTATAGTGCTAGCCACTGAAGCAATAACCCACAGGTAGACATATTACTCTACTAGGATTCATTGTCTTGATTCCGCACCAACCAGTCGGTGCTGTTTCTTCTTAATGCTGCCTGCTTAGCGGCGAACCAACATATACCAAGTTTATAGTGCTAGCCACTGAAGCAATAACCCACAGGTAGACATATTACTCTACTAGGATTCATTGTCTTGATTCTGCACCAACCAGTCGGTGCTGTTTCTTCTTAATGCTGCCTGCTTAGCGGCGAACCAACATATACCAAGTTTATAGTGCTAGCCACTGAAGCAATAACCCACAGGTAGACATATTACTCTACTAGGATTCATTGTCTTGATTCTGCACCAACCAGTCGGTGCTGTTTCTTCTTAATGCTGCCTGCTTAGCGGCGAACCAACATATACCAAGTTTATAGTGCTAGCCACTGAAGCAATAACCCACAGGTAGACATATTACTCTACTAGGATTCATTGTCTTGATTCTGCACCAACCAGTCGGTGCTGTTTCTTCTTAATGCTGCCTGCTTAGCGGCGAACCAACATATACCAAGTTTATAGTGCTAGCCACTGAAGCAATAACCCACAGGTAGACATATTACTCTACTAGGATTCATTGTCTTGATTCCGCACCAACCAGTCGGTGCTGTTTCTTCTTAATGCTGCCTGCTTAGCGGCGAACCAACATATACCAAGTTTATAGTGCTAGCCACTGAAGCAATAACCCACAGGTAGACATATTACTCTACTAGGATTCATTGTCTTGATTCTGCACCAACCAGTCGGTGCTGTTTCTTCTTAATGCTGCCTGCTTAGCGGCGAACCAACATATACCAAGTTTATAGTGCTAGCCACTGAAGCAATAACCCACAGGTAGACATATTACTCTACTAGGATTCATTGTCTTGATTCTGCACCAACCAGTCGGTGCTGTTTCTTCTTAATGCTGCCTGCTTAGCGGCGAACCAACATATACCAAGTTTATAGTGCTAGCCACTGAAGCAATAACCCACAGGTAGACATATTACTCTACTAGGATTCATTGTCTTGATTCCGCACCAACCAGTCGGTGCTGTTTCTTCTTAATGCTGCCTGCTTAGCGGCGAACCAACATATACCAAGTTTATAGTGCTAGCCACTGAAGCAATAACCCACAGGTAGACATATTACTCTACTAGGATTCATTGTCTTGATTCTGCACCAACCAGTCGGTGCTGTTTCTTCTTAATGCTGCCTGCTTAGCGGCGAACCAACATATACCAAGTTTATAGTGTTTGGTGTGCACGCTTACCATTACAACATGGTTAGAATGGGTGAATGGTAGGTAGGTTGACTGATAGATAGGTATAGATTGGCACGTAAGTACGTACGTACGTATGTATGTATGTATGTAAATGTCATTAACGGTTATTATTTTAATCTATTGAAGGGCGGCCATGTGGATATTATTATGGGTATGAAAGAAAACACTGTGCCGACAAAGTCCAATGTATTGTAGATTTTGAATTTTGTGATGGTGTCGTACATTGTAAAGATGGATCCGATGAGGCTGAATATTTTTGTAGAAGTGAGTCATTACACATTGTCTATAATCCAAGCCTTGTCACACTCGGATACTCTCCCTTCGGTCTATTAATGGGAATAAATGTTAGAGAATGCCAATGTTCCAACTAGCAACATCGTGTACACAAGACACAGGGCGAAGACAAACAAAGCAAACAACACACAACACAGAAAACCGTCGTTCCGTGTTTGCTCCGTATCTACTTTAATTAGTCCCCATGAAAACATAACATCACTTAATTTACCTACTTAACGACATTAACAAATAATGAAGGATACGACCTGACTTGATACTAAAAAGTATATCATTCCTCTTCGATAACTCACCGGTAATTGCGTCCCATTCCTCATCGACAACCCACGGGTAATTCCGTCCCATTCATCATCGATAACCTACCGGTAATTAAGTCCCATTGATCATCGATAACCCACTGGTAATTACATCCCACACATCGTCGATAATCGACGGATAATTCCATCCCACTCATCGTCGATAACCGGCGGGTAATTCCATCCCACTCATCATCAATAACCCACGGGTAATTCCATCCCACTCTTCATCGATAACGGACGGATAACTCCATCCCACTCATCGTTGATAACCCATGGTTAATTCCGTCCCATTCCTTGCCGATAACCTAAGGGTAATTCCGTCCCATTCATCATCAATAACCCACATGTAATTCCATCCCATTCCTCGTTGATAACCAACGGATAATTCCGTCCAATTCGTCATCGATAACCTATGGATAATTCCGGGCCATTCTTCGTCGATAACCCATGGGTAATTCCGTCCCATTCCTCGTCGAGAAACCATGGGTAATTACGTCCCATGTATCCACCCATATCATTTTAATTTGAAAAGACATACTTTTATCTAATTTAAAAAATACTTTAATTTTATTGGTTGTAAAACAATGTGTTGGGACTAATCAAAATGGTTTATGATGGTTATTGAATAATTCATGAGGTCGAGGATTTCTTTGTCAGTTGATACACGGTGATGAGTGTAGAGTAATTTGAAGGTTAAAGGTCAAAGGTTAACGACTATGTTAATTTCACTGATTTCTGTTTATTTTCAAATGTAAAATTGTCGCTTGATAAAGATGAGCAATGCTGATCGGAAAATTAAACAATATATTAAAAAATATTTCATTGAAACTAAAGTTTGTTGGACACTTTAACACTAATAAAAAAACAAATGCTTGTGAAAAAATATATATATTCCGAGCAATACAGATGCAATGAAAGTAATGTTGTCCATGTCAAAATCTCATATAAATTATGGCTGTGAGGATTGAACTGTTGATTCTTATGAGAACAAATATCATTCATTATTTAAAGCGCATACAGTGTCTATTATGCCTCTTTTAACAATATACATCACTAATTAAGAAAATTTAGCATGTTGATTCCTAAAATAGTGATTATTTATTGTCGTATTAATGTGCTTGGGGAACTGTGGACGCCATATTTCATTACTCTTTCTAGGGCTAGGACAAACATCTTTTCAACCACATGTTTTTATCACACGAAAATAAACTTACATACATTATAAATCAAACAATGACGGAACAGACATGAACAATTTCCGTATAACATTATGTTATGCATTTTTCAGATTACACGTGCTTACATACGGAACGGAAATGTGGTGATAACTTAAAGTGTATCAATTATTTACTTCTTTGTGACGGTAACTACGATTGTGACGATGGATCTGATGAACACTTTAACATATGTGATGGTAAGTTAGACATTAGTTACTTCTTTGTGACGGTAACTACGATTGTGACGATGGATCTGATGAACACTTTAACATATATAAAGGTAAGTTAGATATTATTTACTTCTTTGTGACGGTAACTACGATTGTGACGATGGATCTGATGAACACTTTAACATATGTAAAGGTAAGTTAGATATTATTTACTTCGTTGTGACGGTAACTACGATTGTGACGATGGATCTGATGAACACTTTAACATATGTAAAGGTAAGTTAGATATTAGTTACTTCTTTGTGACTGTAGCTGGGATTGTGACGATGGATCTGATGAACACTTTAACATATGTAAAGGTAAGTTAGATATTATTTACTTCTTTGTGACGGTAGCTGTGATTGTGACGATGGATCTGATGAACACTTTAACATAAGTAAAGGGAAGTTAGATATTATTTACTTCTTTGTGACGGTAGCTGGGATTGTCACGATGGATATGATGAACACTTTAACATATGCGATGGTAAGTTAGATATTAGTTACTTCTTTGTGACGGTAGCTGGGATTGTGACGATGGATCTGATGAACACTTTAGCATATGTAAAGGTAACTTAGGTAAAGGCAAGTTGGGAAAGTTTAGCAATAATAGAAGCGAATGTCTAAAAATGAACAATTTAACATATACAAAGTCATGCTGGCAAATTGGAAATTTTGAATATAATACACACGTATGCTTAAAGATGAACACTTTAGCTTATTTAAAGACAAGTAAGACAAGTTCATATGCTTGTCGGTAACAAAGAACACTTTAAGAAGAGTGTGAAGGTATCAAAGGGGTAATCAGAATCCGAAAATCGAAGGAGAGACAACACATTGGTCAAAAGAAAAGGACAAACAACGATCTACAAATCATAGACATAGAGCAAAAGATCGAGTAACACGAACGCCACTAAGAACCGGTGCTGAATTCATGTGCTTCGGAATGGTAAGCAGTTCCTGCTCTACTATTGGCACCCGTTTATCTGGTTACAAACCCGGTGATAAGTTATAAATGAGGAAAGAACCGGGACAGTGCTTATGACAAGTGGAACATACCCGTGATCATTTGTGACACAGCTATTCCACTATGGTCAATTATGCAAAGATGAGCTACCTCCACGATTTAAATGAACTAATCTCACTAACAGGTGATGCTTGGTTCGCTAGGACTGGTTTAACCTGGCATGTTTTATTGAAATGCACGTAACAAGACAGAAAATGAACGGTTATGTATTTGTGTCTTAATTTCTCTCTACGATTTTGATATTTGATTTTGGAATTTTTCCGAGAGTGTGGTATCTTTAGTTTTTCCTTTTATTTCTACCGTTTTTCGATTAGATTTTATACAATTATTGCCTGCTCTTAGCCCGAGGGAAAACAACATCCCAAGGGTGAACAATTATGATGTTCACCGCAAGTGTAGGCAATAATTGTTTTATTATACCGAAACTCTATTTACAATAATGTTGGATGCAATAAACACTTATTTATGTGTTTTTATCTTGTGTTTTCATAAACTTCATATTTGTGTTTTTAACTTCCGGTCAAGATTGTAATTCCGGAATGCAAAAACGGATACATTTCCGGACTGATATGGAACATAACATTTGTCGACCGGTGAACAACAGTGATGTTTCCCTGGGGTACCAATTTTGTAAAGACATCACTTTTATTTTATATATAATATATAATGTAAGGTATAATAACAGAACTGTTCCGACGGTGTGGCATTTTAAAAGAAAAATTATTACGGCTCATATTTTATATATGTAGTGCCTCGATGCGGATCGTGGAAGGGCCAATGTGACAATGGCAATTGTGAATTTATGATGAAATTCTGTGATGGGAAGAATGACTGCGGAGACAACTCGGATGAAAAAGAACCTTGTCCTCATCGTTAAAGAACATTGCTAAATTTCTAGAAATTTTAAGATCATGCAACTGTTTTTTTAGTGAACAAAATAGAATATTGTATTGATCAATGTAACGTGTTTTTTTTTTATTCAGATGAAAAAAATAATTATAAGAGGGGGAAAATGCAAATAAACTATTGTATTGCATTAATCAGCTTAACTTTTCAAACTTAATTACATGTAAAAATAATAATTAGAGGGAGCAACACACAATCAGAATAGACAAAGAAATGGAGCGAGGGAACTGTAGCAATTTATCCCAGAGTTATCGTTCCTTACTCTACCAATATCTACCATAGTTATCGTTCCTTACTCTTACAATCTCAACCGGAGTTATCGTTCCTTACCCTCACAATCTCTACCAGCGTTATCATTCCTTACTCTCACAAACAATACCAGAGTTATCGTTCCTTACTCTCACAGTATCTACCAGAGTTATCGTTCTTTACTCTCACAATATATACAAGAGTTATCGTTCCTTACTCTCACAATCTCTACCAAGGGTATCGTTCCTAACTCTCACAATATCTACTAGAGTTATCGTTCCTTACTCTCACAATCTGTACCATAGTTATCGTTCCTTACTCATACAATATCTACCAGAGTTATCGTTCCTTACTCTCACAATCTCTACCAGAGGTATCGTTCTTAACTCTCACAATATATACCAGAGTTATCGGTCCTTACTCTAACTTCAATCTCCGTCAACTTCTCAACTTTAACACAATTCTTGTAAAACTAAAACTAAATTCATTCAAGCGAAATGTACAATAATGTAGTATCTTAAGCTCAAACATACTTTTTATCACATATTTCAATATTAATCATATTATTTTCAATGTACTTGATACAACATTATGCGATAAAGTTTGTCAGTGACCAGCAGCAGATCGGTGTTTTTTCTTGCGGATACTCCGGTTTCCATCACCAATAAAACTGAAATATTGTTGAAAATAGCGTTAAACGCCATAACCATGCGCCAACCCCTATTATGTTCATGTATTATGTCGCTATAGTGCATGATTAGAATTTGTGCTAATCCAATAGCATCCGGGCAATGAGAATATTTTCGTTCGAATTAATTTCGTTTTTTTTCGATATTCAATGAATGGTCTGAGACATTGACAAAGATTGATGTGAGGGAAAGGAACGATAACTCTGGTGGAGGTAGAAACTCTGCAAAAGCAAAGACAAAAAAAAAACCACAAAACAACACAATATGGATAAACAATACAACATGTGAAGCAAAAAGAAATAAAAAGAGTATGACAAGTTCTGAATACACAAGATAAATTTGAAAATGACATAGGGGTAATCAGACTCCGTAAATCGACGGGTTAACAATGCAATGGCTAAAATGTAAAAAGGAAAAGCAATGCAATGGCCAAAGCAAAAAAGGACAAAAGAACACACAACGATCCACAAACGATAGTTTTTAAAACAAATTAATATTTTTTAAGAACAATAATAAAACGTAGATATCAAATTTAGTGTGCAATACGCACTTCTGGAATAACGTTCAATACGCACTTCTGTAATAACGTTCAATACGCACTTCTGAAATAACGTTCAATACGCACTTCTGGAATAACGTTCAATACGCACTTCTGGAATAACGTTCAATACGCACTTCTGGAATAACGTTCAATACGCACTTCTGGAATAACGTTCAATACGCACTTCTGGAATAACGTTCAATACGCACTTCTGGAATAACGTTCAATACGGACTTCTGGAATAACGTTCAATACGCACTTCTGAAATAACGTTCAATAAATATCAAGCATAAACTCATGATGTGCAGTGACTTGCGACAAACATACAAACGAACTCTTCTCAGGCGAGGTGCACTCGATGTAGCATTAAGTGATAAAGTATGTCAATGACTTGCAGCAGGTCGGTGGTTTTCTCCGCGTACTCCGGTTTCCTCCCCCAATAAAACTGACCGCCACGATATAACTGAAATATTGGTGAAAGTGGTGTTAGACACCACAACCCTTACCCTCTTCCATAAAAGATTAGATATAAAATTTTCCAGAATAACATTCATTAAATTTCAAACATCAACTCATGCTGCACATGTTTTACAGTGTTTTTGTTTTTCACTTTGGTACCATTTTAGACAATTCAAGTATAATAATTACAAGGTCAACAACATGCAAAGGTCAAAGGTCAAAAGATACTAATACGAACACTTTAATGTACCATAATTATAACTACACATATAAACATAATGATGATGGTATTTCAAGTTCAATGTGTTATGTTACTTATACCTGTCTGCTTCCATTCATAATTAAATTCAAAATGGATGATAAGGAGTAAGTAATGCAATTATTATTATTATAAGGTTCTCCTCCCTCATGCATAGGTGACCATAGTCACATTTGCCGCTATCCTATTAAGGCAGGGCTGGGGTCAATTACATACCAAACCAATTAATTACTTTCCAATTACATGCTGATTTCTTCAATTAAATTACAATTACATCAATTTTGAGATGTAATTAATTACAGTTCAATTACATTACCAATGTAATTAATTACATTTCAATTACTTTTAATACATGAAATAATATTTAAAATTCATGAAATCAAATGAAGTTCATTATTATGACTTTTCTGGGAATGATAGTTGACAATTAAAAATGATAAAGTTGATAAATATTTTCAATTACAGTATAAGACAAATTCAAAGTACCAAGTGCATACTAAATGGAGTGCACCAAGAACAAAAAAACAAAACAAAACACAGAGATATTTTAAATTCCTCAAGCAGAAATTCCAATGCAATTGAAAGTAATTGAAAAGTAATTCATAATTACATGGATAAAAAGCAATGTAAGTCATTACTTTCAATTACATGTAATTGAAAATATGCTCAATTACACATTACATTCAATTACTTTCAAATTTGTAATTAATTACAGCTAATTACAATTACATTTTTAATTACCCGAGATCTTTTAATTAATTTTTTTTCCCCTTTAATCCTGCTTCCAAACACTTTTGAATTATTTGGCATTGAGCGTCACCTGATGAAGTTTGTCCCAGAAATGTGTCGTGCACACTAATGTTTATATCTACATTTTTGATATGAAATACACATCATGATTCATCAAATACACATCATGATTCATCAAATACACATCATGCTTCATCAAATACACATCATGATTCATCAAATGCACATCATGATTCATCAAATACACATCATGATTCATCAAATACACATCATGATTCATCAAATGCACATCATGATTCATCAAATACACATCATGATTCATCAAATACACATCATGATTAATCAAATACACATCATGATTCATCAAATACACATCATGATTCATCAAATACACATCATGATTCATCAAATACACATCATGATTCATCAAATGCACATCATGATTCATCAAATACACATCATGATTCATCAAATACACATCATGATTCATCAAATACACATCATGATTCATCAAATACACAGCATGATTCATCAAATACACATCATGATTCATCAAATGCACATCATGATTCATCAAATACACATCACGATTCATCAAATACACATCATGATTCATCAAATACACATCATGATTCATCAAATACACATCATGATTCATCAAATACACATCATGATTCATCAAATACACATCATGATTCATCAAATACACATCATGATTCATCAAATACACATCATGATTCATCAAATACACATCATGATTCATCAAATGCACATCATGGTTCATCAAATACACATCATGATTCATCAAATACACATCATGATTCATCAAATGCACATCATGATTCATCAAATGCACATCATGGTTCATCAAATACACATCATGATTCATCAAATACACATCATGATTCATCAAATGCACATCATGATTCATCAAATACACATCATGATTCATCAAATACACATCATGATTCATCAAATGCACATCATGGTTCATCAAATACACATCATGATTCATCAAATGCACATCATGATTCATCAAATACACATCATGATTCATCAAATGCACATCATGATTCATCAAATGCACATCATGATTCATCAAATGCACATCATGATTCATCAAATACACATCATGATTCATCAAATGCACATCATGATTCATCAAATGCACATCATGATTCATCAAATACACATCATGATTCATCAAATACACAGCATGATTCATCAAATGCACATCATGATTCATCAAATACACATCATGATTCATCAAATACACAGCATGATTCATCAAATGCACATCATGATTCATCAAATACACATCATGATTCATCAAATACACATCATGATTCATCAAATACACATCATGATTCATCAAATACACATCATGATTCATCAAATACACATCATGATTCATCAAATGCACATCATGGTTCATCAAATACACATCATGATTCATCAAATACACAGCATGATTCATCAAATGCACATCATGATTCATCAAATACACATCATGATTCATCAAATACACATCATGATTCATTAAATACACATCATGATTCATCAAATGCATATTTAGAATGGCACACTGTTTTTATTTTGTCTTTTTGGTTTGTGGACGAGTTATGTAGACTCATAAACAGCTGATTGAATGGCTTGTATGGTCTTTGTTGGTTGGTTTTATGACTAACTACAAAGGTTATATTTTCCTCCAACCAATCAACGAAATCTGATGAAAATAAAGACTGATCACACGTTGAGAGATATTGTTCTATTTCTCAGCTTATTTAACTGTCTTTTGTATATGATTAAACACAGATCAAAGAAATCTTACCTGACATGACACCATACCGGGTGCAACTTTCCAGATGACCATTTTTAGTGGAGTTCGTGTTGCTCGATCTTTAGTTTTCTATGTAGTGTTTTGTACATAATTGTCTGTCCTTTTTCTTTTGACCATTGTATTGTATGCACTTCTTATTTACGGTTTCTGATTGTCCATTTGGTATCTTCAAACTTTTTTCCACGTTTGGTCAAATAGAAATAAAAATAAACTTGAAATGTAAAATGTACTTGTTTATATGCTTTCTTTTGTTGTGTTTCGGTTGCATGTTTCATGTGAAGCAATATCAAGTCATACTGTATCTCACTCCATGCTTTATCAATTAGCGAACACGCCAGGTCACGTAAAACGCTACACAGTTCTACCATCGATTTGATAATTGATAAAGGACAAGCACCGCTTTCTGAACTTAAACTAGGTATGCGTCCACTGTGTGGATCAAAAACAAAGTATTCATTTTTAATGTCTTCAATTACAACAGCACAATTACAAAACAACAAAACACCATAATCCCACTGCCAAACGGCACAGAACTTTCAAAAACAAAATTGATGGCAAATTCAATAGAAATAAGCATGCCGTTTAAGTAGAACAAATCATTTTTTTTAACTTTTACTTCATATCAATTGGTGTCTTGTATAATTTTTATGGTTTTATAATGTGAAGCGCTTAGAGTAATTGTTATATAATGCGCTATATAAATATTGTATAATAATAATAATAATAATAATAATAATAATAATAATAATAATTGTTCTAATACATATGATCCCTTCTTTGATTTTAAATGCTTTGCTTTCTGATTTAGTCTTAAAGTTTTGAGCAGATCGTTTAAAAACTGGAATTCATATTGATTAGGGATTGGCCTATATGACATGATTTGTTTTTACAGTTATATCTGTATATATAGGCCACTGACGGGAATCTGACGGGGTTCGTGACCTCCGCATTGGAGAAACTAGATCCTATTTCTATACCAAGTACGTTTCTGTGTAATAAAAAAGACTACTCCTTCAATAGAACGTTCATGCAAGTACTTCAGATAAATATAATATATGCAAGGTCAAAGGGTCAACACGATAACAGTATGTTGACATTAAAAGCAACACTTTAATGTACCATAATTATAATCACATAAATTGAGATATAATTTACAAAATGATCACGATGATGCTGACATTACCAGTATGTTTAACGTTTATTATGCCTTAAATGATACATGTAGACATTCATAATTAGATTCAAATTTAAAGGTTTACGGTGTGTTACTTTTAGATTGTGTGTCTTCTGTAGACTAGGTAAGCAGTAAAAAGCTGACTAAACGTTAGAGAATGCCGTACGGGGCAATAACAAATGGATAATCCAGAGAAACTGGCAGCATAGTGTACATAAGACAAAGAAAATAAAGCATAAACACAACTCAATATGTGTTGGACACCTTTATATATAAGGAAACACAAATAATGTGAAAAAACATGAGCCCTCCTACAAACAACTGGAGGATAAGGACGTACCGAACATACATATGTAGTTTGTATACGGAATTTAATCGTAATTGACATCACCACACGGAAATCAGAACGTAAAGACGCATAATAGAATAATACAGTCATATGGTGTTTAGCGCCACTTACAACCATATTTCAGTTTTGTCATGACTCAGTTTTATTGGTGGAGGAAACCGGAACACCCAGAGAAAACCACTGACCTGCCGCAAGTCACCCACGAACTTGATCACATAATGTTGTATCGAAATGGAAAAATGTGGTGTTTTTTTTAAATATTTTTTTTTAGATCTTAGAGTTATTTGAGATGATACCCACAGCTTGTATAATCTTGATGTCTGTATTTGGCACCGCCACCTCCCAGATAGGTAAGTAAGCAATGCTAATTAATTATCAGTGGTACACGTCTAAATTACATTTACAAAATATCAAAGATAGGGGAATAGCGGGGGGTATAAAGATATTTAACATATATTTCCCATAGGGTCCTATGTTAAATTATGTCCCACGCTGGCGGCCATCTTGGATGTCGTGCAGACTTGCCTGACACAAATGTTAAAGAGGATTACATAAGGACTATTGTGACCAAGTTTGGTTCCAATTGGCCCAATAATTTCAGAGGAGAAGATTGACAAAGTATTTCCCATAGAGTCCTATGTTAAAATAAGGCAACTGTCAGATCAAATTTTTAAAATGGAAAAAAATCCAAATATTAACGTCAGCCTTCAGGGGCCGCCTTGGTCGTGATCGTATGGTACTTGGAATTACAACTGCCTATGCAATCAGTGTCTATCACCACTGAAGGTGTGAGTTCGAAACCCGATCATGGCGAGGTGCACTCTATACAACATTATGTGATAAAGTTTGTCAGTGACTTGAGGCAGGTCGGTGGTTTCCTCTGGGTACTGGTTTCCTCAACCAATAAAACTGACTGGCATGATAGAACAGAAACATTGTTGAAAGTGGCGTGAAACACCATAAACCTAACCCCTAAATGCCAAAGAATATGCAAATAAATAACGTTCGAATTGTGGTTGACAGTCTGAAGGATCCTGTCCAAATTCAAAATCTGGAATTAAAACGCAATATCTCGTGTTCTGTTGATATTTGTGGAATTGTTGAGCGTTACTGTTTAAACTTTCCTTTCATAATTAAGTACTCATGCATTGTCTATATTACTATTTCGTATTTTAAGGGAGTTATTGTGGACCTTATTATGGTAGTAATCTTGTGTATTGTGAAGACAATGACCCAGATAACTGTGTACCTGAGTACTACCTGTGTGACGGTGATGCTGAATGTAAAGATGGCTCTGATGAAAATCCAGAATTTTGTAGAAGTACGTCAACATTCAAGTTTAAATACTATTTTATCTTATTTATTCTTTTTGGACCCTTTTGCTCTCTGGATCCCAAAGCCTTTTAAATCATTTAGCTTTCCATTTTTTTTACTTTGAGCGTACCTGATGCAGATTATTCAAGAGCGCAACTGATGCAGATTATTCAAGAGCGTATCTGATGCAGATTATTCAAGAGCATACCTGATGCAGATTATTCAAGAGCGTACCTGATGCAGGTTATTCAAGACACGTGTGCACTAAATTAGATATATACCGTTTTATTTCATTAACACTCAAATCTTATTATTATGTAACTTTACAATCAAATTCAATATCACATAACATCGGTACTCAATTTAATATTGCATAACCTTCATATTCAAATTTAATCTAAAAATAAATCAATTCCCATGGTCGGTGGTTCTCTCCGGGTACTCCGGCTTCTTCCACCACTAAAACTGATCGCCATGATATAGCTGAAAAATTGCTGAAAGTAGCGTTAAACACCAAAAATCAAATCAAAACAATCAAAACACATCAAACTCACTCACTCTTGTGTTTTATATTTTTATATTGTAATCCTTTATTGTCCTCTATAGTGGGTTATCTATAACATACTTTGTGAACTTAGTGTTGTTTTACAACCATTTTAGACGTCTATATATAGATATATTACTTACATATTTGTACAGATTTCACGTGCCCAGAGGATCAAATAAAGTGCAGTGATGGTTTACAGTGTATAACTCCTCATTTCTTATGTAATGATTACGTCAATTGTAATGACGGGTCTGACGAAAGTGCAGCAACATGTAAAGGTAAGGTAGATAAGTAGGAACTATTTGTATTTGTAAAAGCAATGTAGATTTGTTGTCGTAATACAAACCTGTATCTGTGGTCATGTGATAGAATAAAGTAGACGTGTTGTCGTAATACAAACCTGTATCTGTGGTCATGTGATAGAATAAAGTAGACGTGTTGTCGTAATACAAACCTGTATCTGTGGTCATGTGATAGATTAAAGTAAACGTGTTGTCGTAATCCAAACCTCTATCTGTGGGCATGTGATAGATTAAAGTAGACGTGTTGTCGTAATACAAACCTGTATCTGTGGTCATGTGATAGAATAAAGTAGACGTGTTGTCGTAATACAAACCTGTATCTGTGGTCATGTGATAGATTAAAGTAGACGTGTTGTCGTAATCCAAACCTCTATCTGTGGTCATGTGATAGATTAAAGTAGACGTGTTGTCGTAATACAAACCTGTATCTGTGGTCATGTGATAGAATAAAGTAGATGTGTTGTCGTAATCCAAACCTCTATCTGTGGCCATAATATAGTCATGTGATAGAGTAAATTAGATCGGTTGTCGTAATTTCGTAATCTGAACCTGATCTTGCGGGAACGTCTAAATGTAAAATATATTAGTTGCGTATACTAGTATATAAAGTAGATGAGTTGTCAATACCTATGCCTGAAACTGTGATTACGTATACTAGTATATAAAGTAGATAAGTTGCCATTACCTATGCCTGAAACTGTGATTACGTATACTAGTATATAAAGTAGATAAGTTGCCATTACCTATGCCTGAAACTGTGATTACGTATACTAGTATATAAAGTAGATGAGTTGCCAATACCTATGCCTGAAACTGTGATTACGTATACTAGTATATAAAGTAGATAAGTTGCCATTACCTATGCCTGAAACTGTGATTACGTATACTAGTATATAAAGTAGATAAGTTGCCAATACCTATGCCTGAAACTGTGATTACGTATACTAGTATATAAAGTAGATAAGTTGCCAATACCTATGCCTGAAACTGTGATTACGTATACTAGTATATAAAGTAGATGAGTTGCCAATACCTATACCTGAAACTCTGATTACGTATACTAGTATATAAAGTAGATGAGTTGCCAATACCTATGCCTGAAACTGTGATTACGTATACTAGTATATAAAGTAGATGAGTTGCCAATACCTATACCTGAAACTGTGATTACGTATACTAGTATATAAAGTAGATGAGTTGCCAATACCTATACCTGAAACTCTGATTACGTATACTAGTATATAAAGTAGATGAGTTGTCAATACCTATGCCTGAAACTGTGATTACGTATACTAGTATATAAAGTAGATGAGTTGCCAATACCTATACCTGAAACTCTGATTACGTATACTAGTATATAAAGTAGATGAGTTGCCAATACCTATGCCTGAAACTGTGATTACGTATACTAGTATATAAAGTAGATGAGTTGTCAATACCTATGCCTGAAACTGTGATTACGTATACTAGTATATAAAGTAGATGAGTTGCCAATACCTATACCTGAAACTGTGATTACGTATACTAGTATATAAAGTAGATGAGTTGTCAATACCTATACCTGAAACTCTGATTACGTATACTAGTATATAAAGTAGATGAGTTGCCAATACCTATGCCTGAAACTGTGATTACGTATACTAGTATATAAAGTAGATGAGTTGCCAATACCTATACCTGAAACTCTGATTACGTATACTAGTATATAAAGTAGATGAGTTGCCAATACCTATGTCTGAAACTGTGATTACGTATACTAGTATATAAAGTAGATAAGTTGCCAATACCTATGCCTGAAACTGTGATTACGTATACTAGTATATAAAGTAGATGAGTTGCCAATACCTATGCCTGAAACTGTGATTACGTATACTAGTATATAAAGTAGATAAGTTGCCAATACCTATACCTGAAACTGTGATTACGTATACTAGTATATAAAGTAGATGAGTTGTCAATACCTATGCCTGAAACTGTGATTACGTATACTAGTATATAAAGTAGATGAGTTGCCAATACCTATGCCTGAAACTGTGATTACGTATACTAGTATATAAAGTAGATGAGTTGTCAATACCTATGCCTGAAACTGTGATTACGTATACTAGTATATAAAGTAGATAAGTTGCCAATACCTATGCCTGAAACTGTGATTACGTATACTAGTATATAAAGTAGATGAGTTGCCAATACCTATACCTGAAACTCTGATTACGTATACTAGTATATAAAGTAGATGAGTTGCCAATACCTATACCTGAAACTGTGATTACGTATACTAGTATATAAAGTAGATGAGTTGCCAATACCTATACCTGAAACTGTGATTACGTATACTAGTATATAAAGTAGATAAGTTGCCAATACCTATACCTGAAACTCTGATTACGTATACTAGTATATAAAGTAGATGAGTTGCCAATACCTATGCCTGAAACTGTGATTACGTATACTAGTATATAAAGTAGATGAGTTGCCAATACCTATACCTGAAACTCTGATTACGTATACTAGTATATAAAGTAGATGAGTTGCCAATACCTATGCCTGAAACTCTGATTACGTATACTAGTATATAAAGTAGATGAGTTGCCAATACCTATGCCTGAAACTGTGATTACGTATACTAGTATATAAAGTAGATGAGTTGCCAATACCTATGCCTGAAACTGTGATTACGTATACTAGTATATAAAGTAGATGAGTTGCCATTACCTATGCCTGAAACTGTGATTACGTATACTAGTATATAAAGTAGATAAGTTGCCATTACCTATGCCTGAAACTGTGATTACGTATACTAGTATATAAAGTAGATAAGTTGTCAATACCTATGCCTGAAACTGTGATTACGTATACTAGTATATAAAGTAGATGAGTTGCCATTACCTATGCCTGAAACTGTGATTACGTATACTAGTATATAAAGTAGATAAGTTGCCATTACCTATGCCTGAAACTGTGATTACGTATACTAGTATATAAAGTAGATGAGTTGCCATTACCTATGCCTGAAACTGTGATTACGTATACTAGTATATAAAGTAGATAAGTTGCCATTACCTATGCCTGAAACTGTGATTACGTATACTAGTATATAAAGTAGATGAGTTGCCAATACCTATGCCTGAAACTGTGATTACGTATACTAGTATATAAAGTAGATAAGTTGCCAATACCTATGCCTGAAACTGTGATTACGTATACTAGTATATAAAGTAGATGAGTTGTCAATACCTATACCTGAAACTCTGATTACGTATACTAGTATATAAAGTAGATGAGTTGTCAATACCTATGCCTGAAACTGTGATTACGTATACTAGTATATAAAGTAGATGAGTTGCCAATACCTATGCCTGAAACTGTGATTACGTATACTAGTATATAAAGTAGATGAGTTGCCAATACCTATGCCTGAAACTCTGATTACGTATACTAGTATATAAAGTAGATGAGTTGCCAATACCTATACCTGAAACTCTGATTACGTATACTAGTATATAAAGTAGATGAGTTGCCAATACCTATACCTGAAACTCTGATTACGTATACTAGTATATAAAGTAGATAAGTTGCCAATACCTATACCTGAAACTCTGATTACGTATACTAGTATATAAAGTAGATGAGTTGCCAATACCTATACCTGAAACTCTGATTACGTATACTAGTATATAAAGTAGATAAGTTGCCAATACCTATACCTGAAACTCTGATTACGTATACTAGTATATAAAGTAGATAAGTTGCCAATACCTATACCTGAAACTCTGATTACGTATACTAGTATATAAAGTAGATCAGTTGCCAATACCTATACCTGAAACTGTGATTACGTATACTAGTATATAAAGTAGATGAGTTGCCAATACCTATGCCTGAAACTCTGATTACGTATACTAGTATATAAAGTAGATGAGTTGCCAATACCTATGCCTGAAACTGTGATTACGTATACTAGTATATAAAGTAGATGAGTTGCCAATACCTATGCCTGAAACTCTGATTACGTATACTAGTATATAAAGTAGATGAGTTGCCAATACCTATACCTGAAACTCTGATTACGTATACTAGTATATAAAGTAGATGAGTTGCCAATACCTATGCCTGAAACTGTGATTACGTATACTAGTATATAAAGTAGATGAGTTGCCAATACCTATGCCTGAAACTGTGATTACGTATACTAGTATATAAAGTAGATGAGTTGCCAATACCTATGCCTGAAACTGTGATTACGTATACTAGTATATAAAGTAGATGAGTTGCCAATACCTATGCCTGAAACTGTGATTACGTATACTAGTATATAAAGTAGATGAGTTGCCAATACCTATGCCTGAAACTGTGATTACGTATACTAGTATATAAAGTAGATGAGTTGCCAATACCTATACCTGAAACTCTGATTACGTATACTAGTATATAAAGTAGATGAGTTGCCAATACCTATACCTGAAACTCTGATTACGTATACTAGTATATAAAGTAGATGAGTTGCCAATACCTATGCCTGAAACTGTGATTACGTATACTAGTATATAAAGTAGATGAGTTGCCAATACCTATACCTGAAACTCTGATTACGTATACTAGTATATAAAGTAGATGAGTTGCCAATACCTATGCCTGAAACTGTGATTACGTATACTAGTATATAAAGTAGATGAGTTGCCAATACCTATGCCTGAAACTGTGATTACGTATACTAGTATATAAAGTAGATGAGTTGCCAATACCTATGCCTGAAACTGTGATTACGTATACTAGTATATAAAGTAGATGAGTTGCCAATACCTATGCCTGAAACTCTGATTACGTATACTAGTATATAAAGTAGATGAGTTGCCAATACCTATGCCTGAAACTGTGATTACGTATACTAGTATATAAAGTAGATGAGTTGCCATTACCTATGCCTGAAACTGTGATTACGTATACTAGTATATAAAGTAGATAAGTTGCCATTACCTATGCCTGAAACTGTGATTACGTATACTAGTATAT
Source organism: Bathymodiolus septemdierum (assembly GCA_963383655.1). Classification (NCBI taxonomy): domain Eukaryota; kingdom Metazoa; phylum Mollusca; class Bivalvia; order Mytilida; family Modiolidae; genus Bathymodiolus; species Bathymodiolus septemdierum. The sequence goes on from OY726527.1 coordinate 51,591,957, forward strand.
AAAGTAGATAAGTTGCCAATACCTATGCCTGAAACTGTGATTACGTATACTAGTATATAAAGTAGATAAGTTGCCAATACCTATGCCTGAAACTGTGATTACGTATACTAGTATATAAAGTAGATGAGTTGCTGTAATCCAGATGGGACCTGCATATTCTTACTATTAAAGTGATGAGATCTCTTGGTTTTTTTTGCCTGTGTTTGCAACTTCATATTGTGATTTCAGGCACAGTGATGATGGTATTTGTAAGATTATTGCACCCGTATTTTGTCAGGCACAGTAATGACGGTATTTGTAAGATTATTGCACCTGTATTTTGTCAGGCACAGTGATGACGGTATTTGTAAGATTATTTCACCCGTATTTTGTCAGGCACAGTGATGACGGTATTTGTAAGATTATTGCACCCATATTTTGTCTTCTTGTTGATAACCCCGCTTCTGGGAATACCATTTTATTAGCAAACAATCTATTATTCGTCATATCATGCCACTCTTGCTTAAAATTAAGTGATACATTGTGGATTGGGTGGTTATGGAAGTTATTGGAAATATCAATGTGTTCTTCCTATTTTCAAACGCATCGGTGGCATAATGGTTAGCGTGCTCGCCTCGAGTGCGGTAGATCGTGGGTTCGAGTTCCGGCCGGGTCAAACCAAAGACTATGAAATTGGTATTTGTTGCTTCTCCGCTAAGCACGCAGCATTAAGGAGAAAGAGCAAAGACTGTTTGGCTCGGAATCAGAATAATGTGTCTGAGTAGAGCGACATGTCTACCCGGGGACTGTTGTTTCGGTGGGCTAGCACTAAACAAATCCAACTCCCCGTGTTGGTCTAGTACAAAGCGGACCTTATCATCATCTCATGGACAAATTCATTTGTTCTCCATAATATAGCTGAAAAATTGCTGAATTTGCGTTAAACAACAATCACTCACACACTCTTCCTATTTTTCTATTTTAGGGCGGCCATGTGGATATTACTATGGAATTGAAAAACGTCATTGTGCAGACGATGTCCAATGTATATTGGATGTAGAGTTTTGTGATGGTGGAATACAATGTAAAGATGGATCTGACGAATCTGAAGATTTCTGTCGCAGTGAGTAAAATGTACTTCTCCTGTAGTTATTATTTGATGTTACGATCATATTAGTGATCTAAGCGCAGCATTTTGTACAGAAAACAACATGTTCATTCGGAAATTATCAACTGAACGAATATTTCAACTGTCTGTGTGATGCGTATCTGCTTTCTTGTTGATAACCCCACGTTTGGGAATCAAATGGTATTCCATAAACCTAATAAAATCTGTATATACCTAGATGTAGTGTTTATCAACAGAATAAAGAGTATATTTCAACTACAGGCTAGGAGACCACATTTCACATTCTCGCGGGCAGTCCTGAGTGGTGGGGCCCGTGTTGCTCAACCTTTAGCTTTTTTATGTTGTCCTATTATGTGTTACGTTCTGAGTTCCGTATTGTAATGTCCGTTGCGATTTTCGCAAAAAAAAACGATGATCGGTTAGTCTTTATCTCCAGTTGCTTGCAGGAGGACGCATGTCTTGTTTACGTTTTTGTTTTGCATATAGTGGTGTACAACACATATTGTGTTGTGTTTTTGTTTTGTTTCTTGTGTACACTATGTTGCCAGTTTCTCTGAATTGCGCATTTTTGATTGCCTCTTCGGTATTCTCTAACATTTATGGACAATAAATATATCTACAAATATTAAGAAAACAATTCTACATGATTATAGTGATCAATATTTTCTTCATTTAATCAGACTACACGTGCACACCCCCAGCTGTAAAATGTGCTGATGATTTACAGTGTGTGAGCTATGTACATCTTTGTGATGGGTACCCTGATTGTGATGACAGATCTGATGAAGAGTTAAACATGTGTAAAGGTAAGTTGTTAATCTCTCCACCTGATTAACAATAGAAGTTTGTTTGATCTTTTGTAAGGGGTCGTATTTAAAACCAACCAATCACCGATGAGTCTACTAAATCTTGAGGTATTAAAACCAGACCACACGTTGAGAGATGTTGTCCACATTGCTAATATAGCTATCTTGCCAATGTTTCAGGAAGTGAGCAACTTTGTTTACATGAAATCTAATATACTCGCAATTTTTATTAACAGCATACGTGTTATGTTCAGTGGACAGGTTTTTCAGCAGATAGTCGTCATTCCTATTGGCACCATCTGTACTCCTATTTTCGCTTATATACGTACCAGGCAGACTTCATATTGAGGGTTTTCAAGAAAAACCTAAAGAAGCCAGTACGATCCTTTAATTTCAAGTTCCGATGATCTTATGATGAGTAACACGACGAGTAGCATTAGTGATGCAGAAACAAATGTCCTTCCGGAGCACCTGAGTTCATCACGCTTTTTTATTTAGTTTTATGTATAGTGTGTTTGGTTTTTTTTTTTTTTTGTAGTTAATTGTTTGTCCTTTTGTCCTTTCTCTTTTGGACCATTGTATTGACTGTCCTTCGATTGACGGCTTCTAATTACCTCCCTTTTGTATCTTCAAACTTCTTTTAAAGCATAATTTACATTGTAAAATGTTTGCGTCAAATTTGCAGAAATGTTTGCTACAAGCGTTTCCCAGAAGGCTTATTTCAGTAGGGTCCGTCTAATTCTCTTTGTTGTAACCTAATCATTGTTACTTTGCTACAAACGTTTCCCAGAAGACCTATATATCAGTAGGGTCAGTCTAATTCTCTTTGTTTTAACATAATCATTGCTACTTTGCTACAAACGTTTGCCACAAGATCTATATCAGTAGGGTCAATCTAGTCCGAGATTCCTCTGTCGTCCGACGGCATTATATATTTTTGCTAGAGTTGTGGGACGTCAGAGAGCTATGCATACGGAAAACAGCTGATTTGCCCCTCCGACTCTTGGTCGGCACATTTCCACGTTTCGTGGCTATCGGATTTTATTTTCTATCAGAAACCCTTATGTAAATCGCTTCACCAATCATTTTTCTATTCATTCATAACCATCTTACCCTCAGAAAGTGGTGTTACACTCCATTACAGCAAGATTTTGCCTTAGATCCTATTATTCCGCCATTTTACTTCCATTTTCGAATCTACAAACGTGATCTCGCGATACTAACTGAATGATGACAGCAACGCATTGCATGATGGGAGCTAATTAATGCAGCGTGCCAAATTATTTGGAGCATTATTTGCATGCGTAAACAACATTCAAATCACATGGAAGACGATACATTTAAGGGTATTCTGCAGGACAAACAGTTCATCTACAGATCAAAGCAGAGCAGAAGGAAATAATACAGAATGTGTTGGAAAGAAAAGATTCAATGGCAGAGTGTTACCAACGGGCTTCGGAAAGAGCATGTGTTACGTTCCCCCTTTTTGGACAAGGTACTACAACATTTTTTTTTCTTATGGTTATCTGTAATTCACTAAATTTGCTGTTAAAATCATTACCAATCAATATAATCAACTGTATTGAATCTTATGTTAATTGTTCTGCCTTAACAGGCGCCTATGATTGGCAATAAAAATATTTGTTTGTTTGTTTATATGCAAATCATCTCCCATGATACATTGCGGTATTCGTAGTTTTCTCGTAGTCACGTGACAAATGTTTGAAAAATGGAAGTCAAATGGCGGAATAATAGGATCTAATGCAAAATCGTGCTGTAATGGAGTGTAACACCACTTTCTGAGGGTGAGATGGTTATGAATGAATAGAAAAATGATTGGTGAAGCGATTTATATAAGGGTTTCTGATAGAAAATAAAATCCGATAGCCACGAAACGTGGAAATGTGCTGACCCAGAGTTGAAGAAGCAAATCCGCTGTTTTCCGTATGCATAGCTCTCTGACGTCCCACGGCTCTAGCAAAAATATATAATGCCGTCGGACGACAGAGGAATCTCGGATTAGGTCAGTCTTATTCTCTTTGTTTTAACATAATCATTGCTACTTTACTACAAACGTTTCCCAGAAGACCTATATCAGTAGTGTCAGTCTTATTCTCTTTGTTGTAATATAACCTAATCATTGCTACTTTACTACAAACGTTTCCCAGAAGACCTATATATCAGTAGGGTGAATCTTATTCTCTTTGTTGTAACCTAATCATTGCTACTTTACTACAAACGTTTCCCAGAAGACCTATATCAGTAGTGTCAGTCTTATTCTCTTTGTTGTAACCTAATCATTGCTAAATTGCTACAAACGTTTCCCAGAAGACCTATATCAGTAGTGTCAGTCTTATTCTCTTTGTTGTAACCTAATCATTTCTACTTTGCTTCAAACGTTTCCCAGAAGACCTATATCAGTAGAGTTAGTCTTATTCTCTTTGTTGTAACCTAATCATTGCTACTTTACTACAAACGTTTCACAGAAGACCTATATCAGTAGTGTCAGTCTTATTCTATTTCTTGTAACCTAATCATTTCTACTTTGCTACACACGTTTCCCAGAAGACCTATATCAGTAGTGTCAGTCTTATTCTCTTTGTTGTAACCTAATCATTGCTACTTTGCTACAAACGTTTCCCAGAAGACCTATATATTAATAGGGTCAGTCTTATTCTCTTTGTTGTAACCTAATCATTGCTATTTTGCTACAAACGTTTCCCAAAAGACCTATGTATCAGTAGTGTCAGTCTTATTCTCTTTGTTGTAACCTAATCATTGCTACTTTGCTACAAACGTTTCCCAGAAGACCTATATTAGTAGGGTCAGTCTAATTCTCTTTGTTGTAACCTAATCATTGCTACTTTGCTACAAACGTTTCTCAGAAGACCTATATCAGTAGGGTCAGTCTTATTCTCTTTGTTGTAACCTAATCATTGCTACTTTGTTACAAACGTTTCCCAGAAGACCTATATCAGTAGAGTCAGTCTTATTCTCTTTGTTGTAGCCTAATCATTGCTACTTTGCTACAAACGTTTCCCAGAAGACCTATATATCAGTAGTGTCAGTCTTATTCTCTTTGTTGTAACCTAATCATTGCTACTTTGCTACAAACGTTTCCCAGAAGACCTATATCAGTAGTGTCAGTCTTATTCTCTTTGTTGTAACCTAATCATTGCTACTTTGCTACAAACGTTTCCCAGAAGACCTATATCAGTAGTGTCAGTCTTATTCTCTTTGTTGTAACCTAATCATTGCTACGTTGCTACAAACGTTTCCCAGAAGACCAATATCAGTAGTGTCAATCTTATTCTCTTTGTTGTAACCTAATCATTGCTACTTTGCTACACACGTTTCCCAGAAGACCTATATCAGTAGTGTCAGTCTTATTCTCTTTGTTGTAACCTAATCATTGCTACTTTGCTACAAACGTTTCCCAGAAGACCTATATCAGTAGTGTCAGTCTTATTCTCTTTGTTGTAACCTAATCATTGCTACTTTGCTACAAACGTTTCCCAGAAGACCTATATCAGTAGTGTCAGTCTTATTCTCTTTGTTGTAACCTAATCATTGCTACTTTGCTACAAACGTTTCCCAGAAGACCTATATCAGTAGGGTCAATCTTATTTTCTTTGTTGTAACCTAATCATTGTTACTTTGCTACAAGCGTTTCCCAGAATACCTATATCAGTAGGGTCAGTCTTATTTTCTTTGTTGTAACCTAATCATTGTTACTTTACTACAAACGTTTCCCAGAAGACCTATATATTAGTAGTGTCAGTCTTATTCTCTTTGTTGTAACCTTACTATGCTAATTGCCATGTCTTGTGTTTTATAGCGCCATCTTGTGGATGGAGACAGCGACAGTGCGACAATGGTAACTGTGTTTATATGCACAAATTCTGTGATGGAAACGATAATTGTGGAGATAATTCAGATGAAAAACAACCTTGTCCACCATAGTTAACAATTTAATAAAGATATAAACAATTATTGTGGTTTTTTTCTAACAACACCCCATTTGGTGTCATGTCATGGTTCATATTTCAACAGGCAAATAAGCGACGAGCGTACCTTTTTAAACGGAGTACACACCAAGAGCTGTTGTCCGACTGCATTGGTCAATATATTTAGCTGTCCTGCATATCATTGATAGGTCAAAGGTTACCTAGCAGGATGTTGCTAGATGTTAATGTATCACCGGAAGCAAAACTAGATGATTGTTGTGGATTTTTTTCCCTGGCGATACAATAACATCTAAGGGACCGACCATTTAACTTGAAGGGGGGGTGGGGGGGTCGTGGGTTACGGTTTTTTCAGAATTTTTTTTTCGGCCAACACGAGAGTTGGAATATTTATTTTTTTTTGTCGCGTAAATCGCGATTTTTTTTTTCCAGAATATAACATTAGAATATATGACAAAAACTCTGAATCAGATTATTTTTTTTTCCTCCACCAAAATCAGAATATTTTTTTCAGCAATATTGGGTATCAGAAAAAAACCATACCCCCCCTCCCCTCCCTTCAAGTTAAATGGTCGTTCCCAAATAACATCCTATTGGGTTCATATTTTAAATGGCCAACCACTGATGAGCGTACCTTTTTCAACGGAATACACACCAAGAGCTGTTTTCCAATTGGACTGATTGGTCAATATATTTAGCTGTCCTGCATATTATTGATCGGTCAAAGATGATCCTAAACAGGATGTTGCTAGATGTTAATGTATCACCAGAAGCAACTTTAAAAACAAACATCTAATTTTAATAAACCATTTGTACATTTCCAACTTTGATCCTAATATTAAATTATAACAGGAATTATTTCCCTTAAGGAGTTCGTCGTATGATTGACGATCATCAACGACTTCATGATCTACTAAAAAACGAGTATCTTATACTCTTCTATCAATAATAAAATGAACATATAATACATCGTCAGAACAATTACAAAATCCAATAGGGGGTGGTCGTGGTCGTGATTGTATGATAGTTGTATCTACAACTAATTATGCAATCAGTGTCTATCGCCCCGAACGTTGTGAGTGCGAATCCCGCTCAAGGCGAGGTGTACAACATTATGTGATAAAGTTTGTCAGTGAATTGAGGTAGGTCGGTGGTTTTCTCCAGGTACTCCGGCTTCCTCCACCAATACATCTGCCCGCCACGATATAACTGACATATTGTTAGACACCATAACCCACCCACCTAAGATCTAATAGAAAAATTGTGGAAACATGAAAAATCGATATCCCTAACACACAAAATACATGAACACTCACTTTCCTGGCTTGGCATAGACACTTCAAAAAGGGACGGGGTTAAACTAGTTTGATATAAAATTTGCTATAGCTATCAGTTATGATTGTTTGTCCTAAGAGTAATGATCTGTAGACCAATAGATTCTACCTTTCTAGCTAGTAGTCTGTGAACTATAAACATGCATTGACACTGCTATTGTACTGTCCATGTTTATGTTGTCATTCACTTTTGTGATTGTATGTGATCTTTTTGAGTGGAGGCAAACTGTGCAGGTTTTTCTTATTGTTTGTTTATATATGTATTTCCGTTAGAGATCATGTTATCAAGAGGGATCTGTTGGAATCCCATTAACATATTTAACCCCGCCCCATATTTGTGCCTGTCCCAAGCTAGGACCTGAATTTCCAACGTCATATGTCGTGGTCCTTTTGTCATCAGAGGTGATTGTTCGTTTTGTTGATATTGGTGGAATTGATGACAATGTTTAAGCTTTCTTTTCTTAATGATATCTTCAGAACAAAAAACTCGGATTTACGTCCATGCATTGTGTGTTTGATCCATTCCTCAAAAACAATGTGTTGCCCTTTTGAGGGTGTACCCGGCATGTCCTATTTCTATACTCAATGTGTTTCTGTGTAATATATGAGAAGCCACTCTTTCAATAGATTGTTCATGCAACTACGTATGATAAGTATAATATTAGCAAGGTCAAAGGTCAAAGTACGTATGATAAGTATAATTTTAGCAAGGTCAAAGGTTCAACACGATAACAGTATGCTGTGCTTAAAAAAACCCACTTTAATGTACCATTATCATAATCACACAAATTAAAGATATGATTTACATGATCATGATGATGATGACATTACTGGCATTTCAAGTTCAACGTTTTTTGTACATTAAATGTGACATTTAGACATTCATAAATAGATTCAAATCTAACTATTTGCGTTTGACTATATGTTATTTCTTTGTTATTTTGTGTTTGTGTTCTGTTGACTATGTAAGTATGTAAGTAAAGGTGGGTCTATACTCCGGATATTGGTGGAATTGTTCACCATCACTGTTTAGACGTAGATCTTTGTTCTGTTGATATTGATAGAATTGTTCACCATCACTGTTTAGACGTAGTTCTTTGTTCTGTTGATATTGATAGAATTGTTCACCATCACTGTTTAGACGTAGTTCTTTGTTCTGTTGATATTGATAGAATTGTTCACCATCACTGTTTAGACGTAGTTCTTTGTTCTGTTGATATTGGTAGAATTGTTCACCATCACTGTCTAGACGTAGTTCTTTGTTCTGTTGATATTGGTAGAATTGTTCACCATCACTGTTTAGACGTAGTTCTTTGTTCTGTTGATATTGGTAGAATTGTTCACCATCACTGTTTAGACGTAGATCTTTGTTCTGTTGATATTGATAGAATTGTTCACCATCACTGTTTAGACGTAGTTCTTTGTTCTGTTGATATTGATAGAATTGTTCACCATCACTGTTTAGACGTAGTTCTTTGTTCTGTTGATATTGATAGAATTGTTCACCATCACTGTTTAGACGTAGTTCTTTGTTCTGTTGATATTGGTAGAATTGTTCACCATCACTGTCTAGACGTAGTTCTTTGTTCTGTTGATATTGGTAGAATTGTTCACCATCACTGTTTAGACGTAGTTCTTTGTTCTGTTGATATTGGTAGAATTGTTCACCATCACTGTTTAGACGTAGTTCTTTGTTCTGTTGATATTGGTAGAATTGTTCACCATCACTGTTTAGACGTAGTTCTTTGTTCTGTTAATATTGATAGAATTGTTCACCATCACTGTCTAGACGTAGTTCTTTGCTCTGTTGATATTGGTAGAATTGTTCACCATCACTGTTTAGACGTAGTTCTTTGTTCTGTTAATATTGGTAGAATTGTTCACCATCACTGTTTAGACGTAGTTCTTTGTTCTGTTGATATTGATAGAATTGTTCACCATCACTGTTTAGACGTAGTTCTTTGTTCTGTTAATATTGATAGAATTGTTCACCATCACTGTCTAGACGTAGTTCTTTGCTCTGTTGATATTGGTAGAATTGTTCACCATCACTGTTTAGACGTAGTTCTTTGTTCTGTTGATATTGATAGAATTGTTCACCATCACTGTCTAGACGTAGTTCTTTGCTCTGTTGATATTGATAGAATTGTTCACCATCACTGTTTAGACGTAGTTCTTTGCTCTGTTGATATTGGTAGAATTGTTCACCATCACTGTTTAGACGTAGTTCTTTGTTCTGTTGATATTGATAGAATTGTTCACCATCACTGTTTAGACGTAGTTCTTTGTTCTGTTGATATTGGTAGAATTGTTCACCATCACTGTTTAGACGTAGTTCTTTGTTCTGTTGATATTGGTAGAATTGTTCACCATCACTGTTTAGACGTAGTTCTTTGTTCTGTTGATATTGATAGAATTGTTCACCATCACTGTTTAGACGTAGTTCTTTGTTCTGTTGATATTGATAGAATTGTTCACCATCACTGTTTAGACGTAGTTCTTTGCTCTGTTGATATTGGTAGAATTGTTCACCATCACTGTTTAGACGTAGTTCTTTGTTCTGTTGATATTGGTAGATTTGTTCACCATCACTGTTTAGACGTAGTTCTTTGCTCTGTTGATATTGGTAGAATTGTTCACCATCACTGTTTAGACGTAGTTCTTTGTTCTGTTGATATTGGTAGAATTGTTCACCATCACTGTTTAGACGTAGTTCTTTGTTCTGTTGATATTGATAGAATTGTTCACCATCACTGTTTAGACGTAGTTCTTTGTTCTGTTGATATTGGTAGAATTGTTTACCATCACTGTTTAGACTTAGTTCTTTGTTCTGTTGATATTGATAGAATTGTTCACCATCACTGTTTAGACGTAGTTCTTTGTTCTGTTGATATTGATAGAATTGTTCACCATCACTGTTTAGACGTAGTTCTTTGTTCTGTTGATATTGGTAGAATTGTTCACCATCACTGTTTAGACGTAGTTCTTTGCTCTGTTGATATTGGTAGAATTGTTCACCATCACTGTTTAGACGTAGTTCTTTGTTCTGTTGATATTGATAGAATTGTTCACCATCACTGTTTAGACGTAGATCTTTGTTCTGTTGATATTGGTAGAATTGTTCACCATCACTGTTTAGACGTAGTTCTTTGCTCTGTTGATATTGGTAGAATTGTTCACCATCACTGTCTAGACGTAGTTCTTTGCTCTGTTGATATTGGTAGAATTGTTCACCATCACTGTTTAGACGTAGTTCTTTGTTCTGTTGATATTGATAGAATTGTTCACCATCACTGTTTAGACGTAGATCTTTGTTCTGTTGATATTGATAGAATTGTTCACCATCACTGTTTAGACGTAGATCTTTGTTCTGTTGATATTGGTAGAATTGTTCACCATCACTGTTTAGACGTAGTTCTTTGTTCTGTTGATATTGGTAGATTTGTTCACCATCACTGTTTAGACGTAGTTCTTTGTTCTGTTGATATTGATAGAATTGTTCACCATCACTGTTTAGACGTAGTTCTTTGCTCTGTTGATATTGGTAGAATTGTTCACCATCACTGTTTAGACGTAGTTCTTTGTTCTGTTGATATTGATAGAATTGTTCACCATCACTGTTTAGACGTAGATCTTTGTTCTGTTGATATTGGTAGAATTGTTCACCATCACTGTTTAGACGTAGATCTTTGTTCTGTTGATATTGATAGAATTGTTCACCATCACTGTTTAGACGTAGATCTTTGTTCTGTTGATATTGGTAGAATTGTTCACCATCACTGTTTAGACGTAGATCTTTGTTCTGTTGATATTGGTAGAATTGTTCACCATCACTGTTTAGACGTAGATCTTTGTTCTGTTGATATTGGTAGAATTGTTCACCATCACTGTTTAGACGTAGTTCTTTGTTCTGTTGATATTGATAGAATTGTTCACCATCACTGTTTAGACGTAGATCTTTGTTCTGTTGATATTGGTAGAATTGTTCACCATCACTGTTTAGACGTAGTTCTTTGTTCTGTTGATATTGGTAGAATTGTTCACCATCACTGTTTAGACGTAGATCTTTGTTCTGTTGATATTGGTAGAATTGTTCACCATCACTGTTTAGACGTAGATCTTTGTTCTGTTGATATTGGTAGAATTGTTCACCATCACTGTTTAGACGTAGTTCTTTGTTCTGTTGATATTGATAGAATTGTTCACCATCACTGTTTAGACGTAGATCTTTGTTCTGTTAATATTGGTAGAATTGTTCACCATCACTGTTTAGACGTAGTTCTTTGTTCTGTTGATATTGGTAGAATTGTTCACCATCACTGTTTAGACGTAGTTCTTTGTTCTGTTGATATTGGTAGAATTGTTCACCATCACTGTTTAGACGTAGTTCTTTGTTCTGTTGATATTGGTAGAATTGTTCACCATCACTGCTTAGACTATCTTTTCATAATTACGTACTCATGCAATGTATCTATTAAACTAACCTAATTTAAGGGAATTATTGTGGACCATTTTATAGAAGGAACCTTGTGTATTGTGAAGACAATGAACCACACAACTGTATACCTGAGTACTACCTGTGTGATGGCGATGCTGAATGTAAAGATGGCTCTGATGAAAATCCAGAATTTTGTAGAAGTACGTCAATATTCAAGTTTAAATGTTGGTTTTTTTTTAACATCATTCAAGTTAATTTTAAGAAATGTGATTTAATATTTATCGCCAACCAAGACAGCAATCACTCCCAACCTTAATATCATATACAATTTACTCTATCTTAAAATAACATAAGAAGAGCTTGAAGATGCCAAAGGGAGGTAATCAGAATCCGTAAATCGAAGAATGACAGACAACGCAATGGCCAAAAGAAAAAGGACAAACAACGATCTACAAAATATACAGATAAAATTAAAGATCGGGGGTGAACTTATTTGTTCCGGAAGTGTAAGCGGTTCCTGGTCCACTAATAACACCCGTCGTGTAAAGCTAGTTACAAACCCGGTGATAAGTCATGAATGAGGAAAGGGTTAGAAAGTGTTTACGACAAGTGGAACATATCTGTGGTCATAACTATTACACTCAAGACTAGGTTATTACTTCACTATGATATCTTCCATCAAATAGTCAGTGGCTTAGCGCTAATATGGTTTAGTAAATATATCCATTTTAAAATATTCCTAAATCTGGTTATTTATTAAAAACTATCTCCATTGGGAATAAGCAGTATTAAGTGATTTTAGGCTATTCTGTTTTGGTACTTTTGTATTCATGTTCCCAATGACTAGGCTTTCCAATCTTATGCACGTACCTGGTGAAGGTTGCTCCAAAAACGCCTCGTGGGCCCTAAATTAAAAAAATTTAAACGTACTTTCATCTTTGATTTCTACAGCATGTGGCCAAAAGTATTGCCTCATGTAAAAAAATCCCTACATAATCAATCAAAACCAAATTTTTCAAAAATTTATTGTGAAGTCATTTCTGTATAGATTTTAACAAGCTTTACACCAAAACATTCGGAATTGTCTATATTTTGATTGTTTTTTGCTCATTATGTTTATATGAGTGGTTTTTATTTGTACATAATTTAAACAGGATTGTTAATTTTTAGGATTTATTTTTAGTTGAAATAAATAGGTAAATCAAAGTCAATTTTTATTTGTTATGTTTAAATTATGTACAAATAAAAACCACTCGTATAAACATAATGAGCAAATAAACAATCAAAATATAGACAATTCCGAATGTTTTGGTGTAACATTTGTTAAAATCTATCTAGAAATGACTTCACAATAATTTTTTGAAAAAATTTGATCTTAGTTGATTATATAGGGATTTTTTTTTACATGTGGCAATACTTTTGGCCACAAACTGTATGCTGTAATACTAACGTAGATATCAAATTTAGTGCGCACGACGCATTTCTGGAATCATCTTCATCAGGTACACTCAAAATTAAAAGATTAGAAAGCCAAATAATTTAAAGTTTTGGGACCAATAAAACCAAAGGGCCTAAACAGGATAGCCATAATCGGCTAAGGGCAACTATACCTGAGGGAGGAGAACCTTAGTTTTGTTAATAATTACATTATTTATAACAGTAAATTTCAGTAATGAATACTGTCAAATCTGTGCTAAGAGGTCACCTTTATGACAACGAAAAAGTGGTCTGCTAAGACAGGTGACCTCTTTAAAGAGGTTCAATTTATATGAAACTTTAAATGACAGGACAATAAATAGGTGACATCTTAATACATGTGACTGCTTAATAGAGCTGACCGCATGGGTAAGTTTGACTGTATATCTAAATTCACAATATTCCTTTCTTTAATAGGTATTGTATTTACTTTGCTTTTTGTACAGATTTTACATGCCCTGGTGATCAAATAAAGTGCAGTGACGGTTTACAGTGTATAACTCCTCGTTTTTAATGTAATGATTACGTCAACTGTAATGACGGGTCTGATGAAAGTGCAGCAACATGTAAAGGTAGGGTGGATGGGTATGGTTGTTACATGTTGAGCAAGAATGGTTTACCCACCGACAGCATCTACGAAGAGTTTGAAGATACGAATGGAGTAATCAAAGAAGGACAGACAGCACAATGGCCAAAAGAAAAAAGGACAACAGGACAATCAACGATCTACAAAACATTGCATATAAAACAAGATCGAGTAACACGATTCCAACTAAAATCCGGGGGTAAACGCAGGTGCTCCGGAATGGTAAGTAGTTCCTGTTCCACTAGAGTCACCCGTCGTGTTAATGTAGATACAAACCTCTGTTTGATATGAGGTCCCTATTGTTAATCTCTAGTTTCATGTCTTTGTTCAAGTCAATTGTCTTTGCCCGCGTGTGAGACCTTGTTCCCGCGTGAGACCTTGTTCCCGTGTGAAACATTGTTCCCGTGTGAGACCTTGTTCCCGCGCGAGACCTTGTTCCCGTGTGAGACCTTGTTCCCGTGTGAGACCTTGTTCCCGTGTAAGACCTTGTTCCCGTGTGAGACCTTGTTCCCGTGTAAGACCTTGTTCCCGTGTGAGACCTTGTTCCCGTATGAGACCTTGTTCCCACGAAAAATTTCATCTCGTGCTTCATTAATGCACCCAAATACAATTTGTGTACATTGATAAATATTCCGATACACTAAGCAACCATGATACTATGCTTTTTTTAATCCTAAATAAAAAATGATTTGAAGATACCAAATGGGTAATCAGAAGCCGTAATTCGAAGGACAGATAATACAATTATCAAAAGAAAAGGTGCAAATAGACAAACAATGGTTGATAAAATACTATGTTGAAAACTAACGATAGAGCAACACGAAATCCACTAAAAAGCAGTAATTAACTCAGCTGCACCGATACGTTAGGCAGTCCTAGCTCCACTAGTGGTACCTGTCGTGTTGCTCTTTTTAGAAATCTGATGAAGGTTATTGGAAATGTCATGCAGTATATCTACAAATAGGAATGTAAATAACAAATTGATCCTGGGTTATAGTAAAAAAGAAATAAGACATATTGGACTCCGACGAGCCACGTAAAAGTGACGTTTTCTTTGTTGTCGGAAAGAATTAGTAAGCAATTAATGCGCGCCAAAATCAAATTTAGCTCATATTTGTTATTCTCCTTTCCAACAACAAAGAAAACGTCACTATTACGTGACACACCGAGATCCAAAATGTCTTAATATTGACCATATCCAGGAATACATTCGTTATTTACGTTACTATTCGTAGATATGGAGATTTCAACGCCTTTCAACAGCCTCTACACCCTTCGGCTGTGTACGTGCCTCATGATGTACTTGGCTACTACAGGGTGTTAAAATCTCCATATCTACGGATAGGAACGTAACTAACTTATAATGCTGCGTGACTGTGTGCGCTACGGTGATGGGGTGGTTGTTCATGCTGTGTGACAGTATGAGTTACGGTGATGGGGTGGTTGTTCATGCTGTGTGACAGTGTGAGTTACGGTGATGGGGTGGTTGTTCATGCTGTGTGACAGTGTGAGTTACGGTAAGGGGATGGTTGTTCATGCTGTGTGACAGTATGAGTTACGGTGATGGGGTGGTTGTTCATGCTGTGTGACAGTGTGAGTTACGGTAAGGGGATGGTTGTTCATGCTGTGTGACAGTATGAGTTACGGTGATGGGGTGGTTGTTCATGCTGTGTGACAGTGTGAGTTACGGTAAGGGGGTGGTTGTTCATGCTGTGTGACAGTATGAGTTACGGTGATGGGGTGGTTGTTCATGCTGTGTGACAGTGTGAGTTACGGTAAGGGGATGGTTGTTCATGCTGTGTGACAGTATGAGTTACGGTGATGGGGTGGTTGTTCATGCTGTGTGACAGTATGAGTTACGGTAAGGGGATGGTTGTTCATGCTGTGTGACAGTATGAGTTACGGTGATGGGGTGGTTGTTCATGCTGTGTGACAGTGTGAGTTACGGTGATGGGGTGGTTGTTCATGCTGTGTGACAGTATGAGTTACGGTAAGGGGATGGTTGTTCATGCTGTGTGACAGTATGAGTTACGGTAAGGGGATGGTTGTTCATGCTGTGTGACAGTATGAGTTACGGTGATGGGGTGGCTGTTCATGCTGTGTGACAGTATGAGTTACGGTAAGGGGATGGTTGTTCATGCTGTGTGACAGTATGAGTTACGGTGATGGGGTGGTTGTTCATGCTGTGTGACAGTGTGAGTTATGGTGATGGGGTGGTTGTTCATGCTGTGTGACAGTATGAGTGACGGTGATGGGGTGGTTGTTCATGTTGTGTGACAGTGTGGGTTACGGTGATGGGGTGGTTGTTCATGCTGTATGACAGTGTGAGTTACGGTGATGGGGTGGTTGTTCATGCTGTGTGACAGTGTGAGTTACGGTGATGGGGGTGGTTGTTTATGCTGTGTGACAGTGTGAGTTACGGTAAGGGGTGGTTGTTCGTTTTGTTGATATTAGTTGAATTGTTGACCATCGATTCTTCTTATTATAGGGCGGTCATGTGGCTATTACTATAGCATTGAAAAACGTCACTGTGCAGACGAGATCCAATGCATATTGGATATGTATTTTTGTGATGGTGAAGTACATTGCAAAGATGGGTCTGACGAGTCTGAAGATTTCTGTCGCAGTGAGTAAAATGTATATTTTCACGTGTACTTGTTATTTGATATAAGGTCATATTAGCGATCTAAATCCAGTTAGTTTTTCCAGAAATAAAACATACTCAAATTTCCAACGTATCGGTATTTGGATATAATATTATTTTCTTTGATCTCACACAGTAATATTGTCAGTATAAAGAAAACCTACTCTAATACGTCAGTGTGATGTCATACACATTATGCCGTTACTTATAGACACACTAACGACAGTTTTGAAGATACCAGTAGTAATGTCTGTATTTACCTACCATATTACCCTTATTTTATATGTCTGTGTCATTCGTATATTTTGATTTATTTACCTTTTCAAGAATAAAAACGTAGATATCAAACTTAGTGCGCATGACGAGTTTCTGAAATAACCTCTATCGGGTACCCTAAAAATTGAAAGATTGGCAAGTCAAGAAGTAATGCCTGGTACATACACCATTGGAACATTGCGAACGTACAAACAGGACTCGTTGCGATACCAGTAACAATGTCTGTATCACGTAGTGCGCATGACGAATGTCTGAAATAACCTTCATCAGGTACGCTAAACATCGAAAGATTGGCAAGCCAAGAAGTATTGCATGGTACCTAATAGTGTGTTTGCACCAACTTTTATGACAAACTGTACATCACAAAACACAAATTCAAATCGGGAAACTCAGAAGGTCAATGAGCACATGCGGAACATCTGTATTCAAAGATCCAGAGGTTGCATAAACCCTGTTCACTAATCACGACAAATATGTTGTAGTTCCTGCAGATAAGGCCTCTAACAACATCGTCCTTATCTCCAAAAAGCATTACATTGATTTCTTAAAGACAGAATTAGGTTCGGATAGCTAACAAGGTAATCCTACATATACAGCTACTGTGCTAGTCTCCAGAAATATCATGATACCTGCTTTTTTAGAAGTGGTGTTTGTCAAATGTGGATATTAAAATTCTCAAAAGACTTGCTAGAGCTTTTAAATTCTAGATCTTAGAATGTTTGTAACAGCATTAAAACATTTAATTTCTCGATCTTATAAACCACCATCCCACATACGCTACTAAAATCTAGAATTAAAGAATGGATTCAGTGTTGCTGCTCAAAGAAGAATGGAGAACATAGGTATTAGCATCTTGTTATTGGTAGAGACAAATATTACTTTGTCAAAAGCCATTCTAAATCTAATAATAAATATGAACAGGTTAAGATCATTCAAATATTGGATTTTTTAATTGACAACATATTTGACCTCTTTGGTGGACGTGTGTTTCAACAAACGATTGGCATTCCTATGGGTACGAATTGTGCTCCGCTACTCGCTGATTTTTTTTACATACATGCTTATGAGACAGATTTTCTTCAAGGACCTCTCCAGAATAAAGATAGAAAATTAGCCCATACCTTTAGTGATTAATATTTTCTTCTTTATATCAGACTACACGCACAGGCGCTCGTGGCACGGACCACCCCCTTTTTTCTAACTTTTTGCTTGCAAATTTATTTTCAATAAAATTTCTTTATTTCTTTATTATTTCATCTCTTTTTTCCTTATTTTAACTTGTTCGTGTCAATATTCATACAATCTCATGCTAACAACAATTTGCATGTTTCGACTCTATATAGATACTAATAATCACAGGGTCCTATACGAAAAATTTGGCAATAAATGTGTGAAAATCTTAAAATTCTGGAGAACTGAGCTATCGTATGCACAAAGCAAAAACAAGGGCTAAAAGATGGGTCTTTTAGGAATGGATACATGTCCTAGTTTGAATGACGTAATGGAAATAAGGTGCAATAAATGTACTCGAAGCGAGCAGAGGTACGATTTTTAAACCTGCGGAGTTGCATGCCTTGTGGATTATTAGTATCTATATAGGGTCGAAACATGCAAATTGTTGTTAACATGAGATTGTATGAATATTGACACGAACAAGTTAGAATAAGGAAAAAGAGATGAAATAATAAAGAAATTTTATTGAAAATAAAACAGAAAGTTAGAAAAAAAAGGGGGGGGGGGGGGTGATCCGTGCCGACTTGTTCCTTTATTCATACGAGGCAGACTTCAAACAAGGGCTTCTCAAGAAAAACGGAAAAAAGCTAGCCCGATCCTTTAATTTCACGTTCCGCTATATAGATGATGTCATTTCACTAAATAATTCTAGGTTTGGTGATTTTGTTGATCGCATCTATCCCATTGAGCTTGAAATAAAGGATACCACAGATACAGATAGGTCTGCTTCATAACTTGACCTACACCTCGAAATCGACAGTGAGGGTCGGTTAAGAACGAAACTTTACGACAAAAGAGATGATTTCAATTTTCTCATTGTGAACTTTCCTAAATGTAGCAACATTCCAGCAGCACCTGCATATGGAGTATATATCTTTCAGATGATACGATATTCCAGAGCTTGTGGTTTCTATCAGGATTTCCTTGATAGAGGGTTGCTGCTAACAAGGAAGCTACTGAACCAAAGGTTCCTTTTGGTAAAGTTGAAGTCATCACTTCGAAAATTTAGCGGTCGCCACCATGACTTGGTTGACCGTTATGGTATATCTGTGTTACAAATGACCACGGCCCTTGTCGTAAGCACTTCCCGGTCCTTTCCTCATTCACGACTTATTACCGGGTTTGTAACTAGATTAGCACGACGCATAGCCAGAAATGATGGGTACTTTGCTCATTTGCATATCTAAGATGGCGACGCCGGGACGTCTGCAATTTTCATATGATCTATATAGACGATATCATTCATAATTGCATGTGTGTCATTTTCTGAACTTGAAAATGATACATTGAATCAAGCTGAATTAAATGAAATAAAAATTAATGAAAACAATTAAATATTCGCGGTTCCTGGACTAAATGAAAATCCGAGGCGACGAACCCTTTTTTGGCCTTAAGAGTCTATGTAAAAATGTCTGAAATACATGAAACTGGTGGCGTGTGACACAAAATTTAACAATGAATGACATTTGGCGACATATTTTCTGAAATTAATTTAGATTCCTCAATAATATATGTAATTATATTGACTAACCTTATATTTCTAGCTTCTAAACTCGGGGTTCCCACATTAAATATAATATGATCATTTTTGCATGATCGTGATATCAAAGACATGTCTAAAATCGTTACAAAACAAAAATATTTGAATTTTGACAGAAGAAAAACTTTGCGGAAATAAACAATAACTTTTAATTTTCGAATCATTGACGGACACATTGAATTTCCGTACTATAGGCTATTTTTTGACAAATCTAATAAACGATCCATCAAGCTTAAAACTGCAGTCACGTGATCAAAATCTAATTTAAATATGATGAATATTTATGAGGAAAGTACCCTCAATTTCTGGATATGGGGTGCCACTAGTGGAGCAGGAACTGCTTACCCTTCCGGAGCACCTGAGTTCACTCCTTGTTTTTAGTGGGGTTCGTGTTACTCGATCTTTAGTTTTATATGTATGCTTTGTAGATCGTTGTTTGTCCTTTTGTACTTTTTCTTTTGGTCATTGTGTTGTCTGTTCTTCTTTGATATAATATACGGATTCTGATTACCCCTTTGGTATCTTCAAACTCTTCTTAGAGTCAGCGTAATTTATTTCTATTTGTATTTCATCTATTGGTTGTTATCAATGCTCTTGTCTGTTACCGGGCAAGGATTTAAAATTAGCAATCAATAAATAAAGGTTAATTAAAAATCATCTAATTATCTTAGTTATTACTCGTAATGACTGACCAATTAGGAATTAAAGGGTAACGTTATTCCCAAATCCATCAGTAAAATACGAGTATTTATTGAAATGATAATTCAAATAAAAATATTTTATAGAAAATCTTTCGGATATCCAATTGATTATCAACTAAATTTTGATGCTCATATTAGTACAATATGCAGGAAGGCATCCCAACAACTAAATATTCTCAAACGTTTGGGTTCATATTTGAATAGATTAAATAACTTAACTATATTTCATACTTTCATACTTAGTAATTTTAACTTTTGCCCTTTGGCCTGACATTTCTGTACTAATAAAAATTCAAAAAAATTAGAAAAAGTGCAGGAAAGAGCACTCCGTTTTGTATATGAAGACTATAATAGTTCTTATGAGGAATTACTACAAAAAGCTAAGGTGCCTTCCTTGCAGATTAGAAGAATGAGAACCATGGCTTTGGAAACATATACAATAATTAATAAACTTGCACCTGTCTGTCTTCATGATCTTGTCCATATGAAAAACTCTAAATATTCTTTCAGATACAACAACATTTTGGAAATACCACAGATCAAATCTACACGGTACGGTAAAAAATCTTTCAGATTTGCTGCACCTACATTGTGGAACAGCCTCCCAGATAATTTCAGGACTGAAAATAGCTTCTCTCAATTCAAGAGTCTTTTGCAGTGCTGGAATGGGTCCAAATGTCGCTATTCTGCATGTAGATGATTAAAATTTTGCTTCTGGTTTGCTTATATTCTTATTTTTTTATTTTTTATTTTCTTAATTATTTAAAAAAAAATTAGTTTGGCTTGAAAATTTTATATTCTTTGATTTTTTAGTTAGACAAGTGCTGCTTTTACTGATTATGTTGGTACCAGTTTTAAGTATTTAATATTATTTTTTTTTTTTCTTTTTACCTGCTGCTTCTTTTTTAAATGCTGCTTTAGGTTGGAGCATCTGTGTGCGGATCTTGAACAAGAGTCCAAAGAGGCACTTGCCACGTGGGTTCTTGTTCAGATCTATGCACAGTCCTCCTTTTTATGCCTGTATGTCTTAGCTTATTTTAGTTTGTAACTTTGCATGTGACTTGTCTTGTTTTATTGTTAATGTATATTCGGTAAAAAGCTCACTAGAGCTTATGTTGTACTGTTTTATTATGTGCCGAATCAAAATAAAGTTTTCTTATCTTATCTTATCTTATCTTATCTTATCCAATCTTTCTTTCTATACTGAAGAAAATTACGACAGGTTTTTGTTCTTTATTGAATCGACAGCCATGCTGAATCGCAATGATTTGTCGGTTTGAAAAGCTCTTGAGAGCTTATGTTGTATTGTTATAAAATGTACCGACTTTAAATAAAACTTTGATTGATTGATTGTCACTTTATGTTCTTCTGTACTTAACCTTTAGGTTATTAGTTATATTGTGAAATAGTTATTTATGTTCTTCTGTACTTAACCTTTAGGTTATTAGTTATATTGTGAAATAGTTATTTATGTTCTTCTGTACTTAACCTTTGGGTTATTAGTTATATTGTGAAATAGTTATTTCCCCTGAGAAGTATTGGATATACTTCCGCTGTAAAAGGGGATGAATAACCAACAGTCTCATAACATTATCACAAGATGGTAAACAAACAATGATTGCTCTGTGTAATTACATATTCTGTCCTGACATTGATATCACATGCAACTGTAAAGTGGTACAATTAATTTAGATATTTGTGATTTAACCACGGCACAGGACTGGAGTCGGAAATTTTAATAAGCTACATGTAGCTTAGACTAAGACTAAGAGTAAGAGCAGGTGCGATCGCATTTTCATAGCATCACACGATTTTCGTTTATACCAAATATAAACACTGAAGCGAAAATGTAAATATCTTTGCTTACAAATAAATTTTGTCCTTTAAAAGGCTTAATCGTAGAACAAACAAAAACAATACACAAAATAAAAACAAAACAAACAAACAAAAATCCCCATTGTAATGTATGATAAAACTTTTCATAATACTGCATTGGTGATGGTCAGTATCGACAATGCAGTATTATGAAAAGATTTATTATTACCAGAGTCCCACATGAATTGCTTACCTGGTCGCTTGATTATCATGATCTTGTCAATTAAAATATTTCAGTTGTTCAGTAATTTACATATATCTTCGTGTATTGTAAAGTCGAGTGTCGGCTATTTTGCATATTCATTAGATGACGTCGTAGCGAGCACGTGCCCTGTGACTGTCAAACAATAATAGTGATGGCCTAGTTGGAAATTACCAAGTATCTTAACAAAAATGAGATTCAAACAGGTAAAATAACATAAGAAAGCCTCAAGATGCCAATTTCCGCCATTTTTGCTAATGCCCATTTTTAAACAAAAAAATTCTGTGCCGTTTCAAGAGCCTTGGGTCACCAGGGTCACGGAAGACACGGTCGGCTGCTTTGTTTACAAACTTGGGTTAAAGGTTATATGACTGAATTTGGACTCGTGGGTTTAATCAATTGAGAAAAATGTCTCACAAAACATGTGATTTCTTATTTATCTAACCTGTAAAATGTAAAAAGTCTGACAATGAGTGAAACAAAATAACAACTTGTAGCCTTTCAAAACACTTGGTCATGTGACTTTAGCATATGGATAAAAGAAAGAATGTATATTGTGTTTAATATAGTTATACAGTATTGACCCACATTGTTGTTATTTGCTGTTTATATAGTGAACTAAAATGAACAGCTGAAAAAACTTTATGTGAAAAATATTTTTTTCTGCTGAGACAAATTAGACAATTTTGGTGTTATGCCAGGTTTTTTTTATATTATATGACACTGAAAAAAGATGTTTTTAGCGGTGATTGTTATTATAAAAAGTTATCTTAATTATAGTTGAACAAATTGAATTGGTATCATCTTTAATTTATTCACAACCGTATGCAAATATGGAGTCTCGACTTTACAATACACTCTACAAAACATGGTGGAAATACCCTCCAAGTTTCAGATGGATTTTTAATCACTTGCTAAGGATGCAAAAATAATGTAATCAGTACCAAAAAAGACTACATGTATGTTTATTCTTGATTATGTTATTTATAGAATAGTTGCAGTTATTTTAGAAATGTTTTGAGACAAAATAGTCTTAGGGTCTCGACTTTACAATACACGAGGATATATAAACAGTTCAAATATTGATTCCATATCCAAATAAGAAAAAATATTAAGAACTATAATTTTGTTTCTTCAAATCATCAAGGAAGCGTATGCACATTGTTATTTTTATGTTACATGATCCATTTTTCTGGCATGTTAATGTGCTATAATCTTGATTCTTGATAAAATGTAGTTCTTAATATTTGTCTTATTCGGAAATTTTAAACGATTAGAACATGATGATCAAGAAACTGTTGACCAGATTAGTAATAATCATACAAATGTACCCGTTCTTGTGAGCCCCTGGTTTTTGGGATTTTTTGCCGGGGGTGGGGGTTATGGTGTTTAACGCCACTTTCAGCAATATTTCAGCTATATTGTGGCTGTCAGTATTATTGGTGGAGGAAACCAAAGTGCCAGAATAAAGCCACGACCTGTCGCAAGTCACTGACAAACTTTATTTGGATAATGTTTAATGGTACCCCTATCATGGACCTTGTGTGCTCTAATGATGCACTTTTAAAGTAATTGTATTATTTTTCAGATTGAAGAAATTTTCTCCTTTTGGATCCAGGTGCCTGACATGTACAGTATTGAATATTTTTATTAGGTGGATGTACATGTACATACATACAAATTAAACATCCTGCTACACCACCATGAACAGTTAATAAAATCTACATATACTAGTAAATTAAAATCTGGAATACAAAATGGAAGCTGAATCTAAAACTTCTTACATTGGCAGTAATGAATCGAGCAGTGATGAAATGAGAGAGTCGTGTGTCGGTACTTACAGGGTCAGACGCAAAGCCTCCCTATTAAACCGATGGAAAAAGTCAGGTCTAGCTCTCAGGAGATATTTGTATTGTTTAGAGAGGAAGAAATCAGATAGTTCATCTTTCGAAGAAGACAGTGATAAAATTCCTTTAGACAAAGGGTCTGGTTGTGTATCAGAAGTAAGTACAGATCATGCAGAACACACGTCACATGATGTTCTTCCAGATTTAGGTTGTTTAGCTCCATCAAATAGGAAGACAACACCAGACCAGGAAGTAAAAACATGTTATATAAATAAAAATTATAATGTTAACGGTAGTGAGCATCCTTCAAAATGTTTTTGTACAACACATTCCAGCTCCAATCAGGATATTGTAAATTGTAACCATGGTAATTGTATGAGAAAACAAAACATTCGTGAGTTTAAAACGTCATCAAATGACATTGAGAAAGAAATTGCAGAGGAAAGTTTGAAATTGTGCTCCAAAAATGATAAAGATGTTAATGTTTGCAAATCTGAGTTCGAGAACAATATCTGTCATGTAGACACTGACGAGAAATATTTAATAAAATCTTCTCCATCAGCTAGAAACCAGTGCAGAGCTTTATTATCTCAGGGGGTTTGTTCATGTATGTTTAATTTGGTTCATGATAAAAAAGATGTTTACACTGATCCAAATCTTTCAAATTTTCATATGGATATTGAGCATAATCATAAATCTGATTTAGATCAACACAATCATGATTTAGATTCAGATAAACATAATCATGATTTAGATTCAGATAAACATAATCATGATTTAGATTCAGATAAACATAATCATGATACAGATTTAGATAAAAATATGGACTCAGAAACAAAATGTTTTGGTTGTTATCATGTGACTTGTCCAAATGATGACAAGGGAAGTAACTCTATGAAACATTCCAGAAATGATTGTTTGTATGTGACTGGTGAAACGGAAAACAATCATTTGTGTGATAACTGTGATAAGAGTAGAAATTGCTTGCCTCATACATGTATATGTAACATAGTTTTCCCATCTGAACATCCGTGTAATATAGTTTTCCCATTGGAACAGGGGTTAAATCATTGTTTTGAAACTCAAGAAGTGATATGCCAACCTATAGTTGAAGGCTCATGTATATCTGTATCGATTCCCCATAATGATAAACATGATGAAAAATGTGATCAGCGACATAGGTATAATCATGAAAATCATGATTCCGATAGTGATCAGCAACATATGCATAATCGTGAAAATCATGATTCCGATAGTGATCAGCAACATATGCATAATCGTGAAAATCATGATTCCGATAGTGATCAATCAGATCAGAGTTTGGATGATCGAGAAAATTGTTTTCTTGGTGAATCTGATTGTTTGTCTTGCTATATAAATAATGTCGGTAAGGAATTATATAATGTTTCAACAAGTAGAAAACAGATTGACCCAAATTGTGACCTTTGTCTTGGCCACATGACCAAATCTGTTTCAGATTCAAAAAGACTGGATGCTGAAAATTTACACTGGAATGAATGTAACTTATATAATCATGATGATCAATTCATTTTGGGCAGTTGTGATTATCATGATAAGCATGCATGCAAGAGAGATAATACTGCAAATCAACCTACTTTAAAGATAAGAAAGGGAGACAATTTAAAATTTACAAAAATAGACCCAACAAAGGGAGATAATCATATTTCAGATGGAAGCATTCAGATTGAGAAAAGTGATGTGAATTCTGACAGAAGAGTTCCAAGTTGGGGAGACAATTGTAATTTTCCATCTTTATCATCAGACTCTGGAATGACTGATTCAAGCTCTATATGTGATTGGGCAGATGGCTCAAGTGAAGCTATACTAGAATGTTATGATAATGTGTTCAGTACTAAATCACCAAAGCGTCACAGAAAAAGGTTAAAATACAGGACACGGTCACATGATGACGAAGATTTTTGTGGAATTCTACCTCCTGGTCTTGATGTTAGTGAAGAAATTGATAATTTAGAAACTTTGTTGGATTATAGCCCTACAGGATTTTTATCCAGTTTGGCAAAGATAAGACTTGGTAAGTCAAGTGTAGACAAAGATAAGACTTGGTAAGTCAAGTGTAGGCAAAGATAAGACTTGGTAAGTCAAGTGTAGGCAAAGATAAGACTTGGTAAGTCAAGTGTAGACAAAGATAAGACTTGGTAAGTCAAGTGTAGGCAAAGATAAGACTTGGTAAGTCAAGTGTAAACAAAGATAAGACTTGGTAAGTCAAGTGTAGGCAAAGATAAGACTTGGTAAGTCAAGTGTAGACAAAGATAAGACTTGGTAAGTCAAGTGTAGACAAAGATAAGACTTGGTAAGTCAAGTGTAGGCAAAGATAAGACTTGGTAAGTCAAGTGTAGACAAAGATAAGACTTGGTAAGTCAAGTGTAGGCAAAGATTAGAGAATTCCACAAATATCAACAAAATGAACAATCACTTCTATCCTCAAAGTATTGAGGGGCTGTCACTGTCGTGATCGTATGGTAGTTGGATTTACAACTACTTGTACGTGCAATCAGTACCTATCACCACTAAAGTTGTGAGTTTGAACCCCTTTCATGGTGAGGTGTACTTGATACTACATTATGTGATAAAGTTTATCAGTGACTTGCAGCATGTCTGTGGTTTTCTCTGGGTACTCCGGTTTCCTCCACCAATTTAAAACTGACCGCTAAGATAAAACTGAAATACATGTATTGTTGAAAGTGGCGTTAAGCACCATAAACCAAACCAAATTATTGAACATAAAAAACCATGACAACTGATGGAAATCCATGGCCTGGCTTGGAACAGAAAAAGTGACAGGGTTAAACTGGATTGGGATCCTAAGTCTAACATGTCTGTAATAGGCTATAAAATCATGCAATAAAATTTTACATTTTCTTTTGACAGGAAGTCAACTATCAGAGGAATCTACAGAGAGTGAGACACTTTCTGCTGGTAACCCTGTCATAGAGGATACTGATACCACAGATTCTATTCCTGGTTTGAACTATGCTATGCCATATTTGTCAGACAAACTGAAGACAAGCCTAGCTCAACGTATTGGTGTGGGTGATTTTGTTCACAATGATGAAACCACCAAAGAAGAAGTGAAAGATCAAAATGATGAAAAGAACCATCAGGTTTGTTAGATATATGTAGACAATTTGATTGGAAAATTTTTGAAGGACAATCATGTCATGTTTTTTTGTGTTTTTTTTTCTTCATATACATGTAGTCAGGATTTTATAAATTCCCTTACATCACCACCTGACTAGGGTGTGACAGGGGTTTTCAAAACAATAACAATTTGTGACTACATTGGTTTTACATTATGATAAACAAAATAAAGAAATAATAATATATAATAGTAATAAAGAAATAATAATATATAATAGTAATAAACACTTTCATTCATCTTTCACACACACTCTCTTACAATTTTGTTTTTCAAAAATATTAAATTTCTCCCGACATTTTGTACTTAAAAGTAATATTACACCAGGTTTTGGGTGAAGAAAATTTTCCCCTGAAAATTCAATTTGGAATACGGCGGTATCTTTACTAAGCTATTCATGCATGTTTCAAGTCGAAATATGTTCCCAACAACTAGAAATCTGCAAATCCGTGTGCATGTTTATCGTCATCGCCATTGTT
Organism: Bathymodiolus septemdierum; assembly: GCA_963383655.1. NCBI lineage: Eukaryota > Metazoa > Mollusca > Bivalvia > Mytilida > Modiolidae > Bathymodiolus > Bathymodiolus septemdierum. The sequence continues at coordinate 51,619,645 of OY726527.1, forward strand.
GTGGAGACTGATTAACTTTCAGTTGTTTTGTTCCGATGATTGCCGATCATGACCTCGTGAAGAAAAGTTAAACAATCATGGATGCTTCATAAGCACGCACACATTCATGTCAATGATTATTGAAGAATCTGTCTGTTTCATGTCGTGTGAACCAATTTTTTTTTGCAATTATTCTTATGTGGTACACACAGAATATATTTTTTATTTTATAAATATCAAAATGTGGTTAACAGTTCCTATAACTATAATTGTCCCTAGGGTCTTAATCTCAATGTGCTATGGAAAACAGTCTAATAGCAACACACTTTTACCACATATTTAATGGTTAAGATTTTTCTGGTTTTAATGTAATTAAACATAAAAATCCGATTTATACGAATAACTGCTTACCAATTACATTTTGATAAGGTATTGGATTTGATTTGATTTATTTATTGTGATTAATGCCACTTTCAGCGATATTTCAGCTATATCATGGCAGCCAGTTTTAGAGGTGGAAAAAAGCCGGAATACCCGGAGAGAACCACCGTCCATGGGCAAGCAAATGGTAAACGTTATCACTTGCGGCGGTGAGTCGAGTGCACCCTTTTTGTAATTTACAAATCCGGGTGCGAACCCACGCCATATTGGTGATAGGCTTGTGCGAGTTTCTGGAATAACCTTCATCATGTACGCTCAAAGCCAAATAATGCAAAAGCTATTGGAAGGAAGAAAGCCAAAGGGTTTAAACAGGAGAGCCAAAAATTAGCTACGGTCACCTATATCTGAGGGAGGAGAATATTAGTTTTAATAATAATTACATAATTTAAGAACTGTAGATTTCGATATCGAATATATCTAATAAACCATATCAGTTCTGAAGCACTAACTACTGTGGCTGATACCTTGGGAATTAATAGTCCACCAGCAGTGGTATCGACCAAGTGATAGTAATAAAACCATAGATATCTATTATATGATTTCTCCCGTAAAGTGGTAATTCGTCTATTTAGGGAAACTTGTGCATGTACGTTCGTCCTAGTAATGTCTGCTAAGTTAGCTATGGAAACCGTTGCCTGCTTTTTTTTTTTTCACGTTAATGTCCATTCAGTTATTTATTGAAACTCTTGTTTATAGTGTTCAATCAACTATTTATGTAAACGGTTACCTATTTTCGCCAATATAGTATCCATTCAACTATTCAATGACTCTATTACCTATGCAATTCCTTCTACTGTTGATTAAGGTATTTAAGGAAATTGTTACCTGTACTCTTCTTTATTGTATTCATTCAGGTATTTAAAGCAATTGGTACCTATTAATTAGTAAATTGATGTAAATGAACATGAGAAACTACTGGTACCCAACAATACACAAATTAAAATAATAGAACAACACTTTTATAGTTGTTCTACAATTCACAGTCACACTAGTGAGCAGTCACAATAACCAGTATAACTTATACTCTAAAATGAGTATTAATTGGTCCATAATCACACTAGTGAACAGTCACAATAATGAGTATAACCCTTACTCTAAGATGAGTGTTAATCGGTCCATAATCACACTAGTGAACAGTCACAATAATGAGTATAACTCGTACTCTAAGATGAGTGTTAATTGGTCTTTAATCACAGTATAGTGAACAGTCACAATAATGAGTATAACTTGTACTCTAAGATGAGTGTTAATTGGTCTCTAATCACAGTAGTGAGCAGTCACAATAATGAGTATAAATCGTACTCTAAGATGAGTGTTAATCAGTCTCTAATCACACTAGTGAACAGTCACAATAATGAGTATAACTTGTACTCTAAGATGAGTGTTAATTGGTCTCTAATCACAGTAGTGAGCAGTCACAATAACGAGTATAACTCGTACTCTAAGATGAGTGTTAATTGGTCTCTAATCACAGTAGTGAACAGTCACAATAATGAGTATAACTCGTACTCTAAGATGAGTGTTAATTGGTCTCTAATCACAATAGTGAACAGTCACAATAATGAGTATAACTCGTACTCTAAGATGAGTGTTAATTGGTCTCTAATCACAGTAGTGAGCAGTCACAATAATGAGTATAACTTGTACTCTAAGATGAGTGTTAATTGGTCTCTAATCACAGTAGTGAGCAGTCACAATAATGAGTATAACTCGTACTCTAAGATGAGTGTTAATCAGTCTCTAATCACACTAGTGAACAGTCACAATAATGAGTATAACTTGTACTCTAAGATGAGTGTTAATTGGTCTCTAATCACAGTAGTGAGCAGTCACAATAACGAGTATAACTCGTACTCTAAGATGAGTGTTAATTGGTCTCTAATCACAGTAGTGAACAGTCACAATAATGAGTATAACTCGTACTCTAAGATGAGTGTTAATTGGTCTCTAATCACAGTAGTGAACAGTCACAATAATGAGTATAACTCGTACTCTAAGATGAGTGTTAATTGGTCTCTAATCACAGTAGTGAGCAGTCACAATAATGAGTATAACTTGTACTCTAAGATGAGTGTTAATTGGTCTCTAATCACAGTAGTGAACAGTCACAATAATGAGTATAACTCGTACTGTAAGATGAGTGTTAATCAGTCTCTAATCACACTAGTGAACAGTCACAATAATGAGTATAACTCATACTCTAAGATGAGTGTTAATTGGTCTCTAATCACAGTAGTGAGCAGTCACAATAATGAGTATAACTTGTACTCTAAGATGAGTGTTAATCAGTCTCTAATCACAGTATAGTGAACAGTCACAATAATGAGTATAACTCGTACTCTAAGATGAGTGTTAATTGGTCTCTAATCACAGTAGTGAGCAGTCACAATAATGAGTATAACTTGTACTCTAAGATGAGTGTTAATTGGTCTCTAATCACAGTAGTGAACAGTCACAATAATGAGTATAACTCGTACTCTAAGATGAGTGTTAATTGGTCTCTAATCACAGTAGTGAGCAGTCACAATAATGAGTATAACTTGTACTCTAAGATGAGTGTTAATTGGTCTCTAATCACAGTAGTGAGCAGTCACAATAATGAGTATAACTCATACTCTAAGATGAGTGGTAATTGGTCTCTAATCACAGTAGTGAGCAGTCACAATAATGAGTATAACTCGTACTCTAAGATGAGTGTTAATTGGTCTCTAATCACAGTAGTGAGCAGTCACAATAATGAGTATAACTTGTACTCTAAGATGAGTGTTAAATGGTCTCTAATCACAGTAGTGAGCAGTCACAATAATGAGTATAACTTGTACTCTAAGATGAGTGTTAATCAGTCTCTAATCACAGTATAGTGAACAGTCACAATAATGAGTATAATTCGTACTCTAAGATGAGTGTTAATTGGTCTCTAATCACAGTAGTGAACAGTCACAATAATGAGTATAACTCGTACTCTTAAGATGAGTGTTAATTGGTCTCTAATCTCAGTAGTGAACAGTCACAATAATGAGTATAACTTGTACTCTAAGATGAGTGTTAATTGGTCTCTAATCACAGTAGTGAGCAGTCACAATAATGAGTATAACTTGTACTCTAAGATGAGTGTTAATCCGTCTCTAATCACAGTATAGTGAACAGTCACAATAATGAGTATAACTTGTACTCTAAGATGAGTGTTAATTGGTCTCTAATCACAATAGTGAACAGTCACAATAATGAGTATAACTTGTACTCTAAGATGAGTGTTAATCGGTCTCTAATCACAGTAGTGAACAGTCACAATAATGAGTATAACTTGCACTCTAAGATGAGTGTTAATTGGTCTCTAATCACAGTAGTGAACAGTCACAATAATGAGTATAACTTGTACTCTAAGATGAGTGTTAATCAGTCTCTAATCACAGTATAGTGAACAGTCACAATAATGAGTATAACTTGTACTCTAAGATGAGTGTTAATTGGTCTCTAATCACAATAGTGAACAGTCACAATAATGAGTATAACTTGTACTCTAAGATGAGTGTTAATCGGTCTCTAATCACAGTAGTGAACAGTCACAATAGTGAGTATAACTCGTACTCTAAGATGAGTGTTAATTGGTCTCTAATCACAGTAGTGAACAGTCACAATAATGAGTATAACTTGTACTCTAAGATGAGTGTTAATTGGTCTCTAATCACAGTAGTGAGCAGTCACAATAATGAGTATAACTCGTACTCTAAGATGAGTGTTAATTGGTTTCTAATCACAGTATAGTGAGCAGTCACAATAATGAGTATAACTCGTACTCTAAGATGAGTGTTAATCGGTCCATAATCACACTAGTGAACAGTCACAATAATGAGTATAACTCGTACTCTAAGATGAGTGTTAATTGGTCTTTAATCACAGTATAGTGAACAGTCACAATAATGAGTATAACTTGTACTCTAAGATGAGTGTTAATTGGTCTCTAATCACAGTAGTGAGCAGTCACAATAATGAGTATAAATCGTACTCTAAGATGAGTGTTAATCAGTCTCTAATCACACTAGTGAACAGTCACAATAATGAGTATAACTTGTACTCTAAGATGAGTGTTAATTGGTCTCTAATCACAGTAGTGAGCAGTCACAATAACGAGTATAACTCGTACTCTAAGATGAGTGTTAATTGGTCTCTAATCACAGTAGTGAACAGTCACAATAATGAGTATAACTCGTACTCTAAGATGAGTGTTAATTGGTCTCTAATCACAATAGTGAACAGTCACAATAATGAGTATAACTCGTACTCTAAGATGAGTGTTAATTGGTCTCTAATCACAGTAGTGAGCAGTCACAATAATGAGTATAACTTGTACTCTAAGATGAGTGTTAATTGGTCTCTAATCACAGTAGTGAGCAGTCACAATAATGAGTATAACTCGTACTCTAAGATGAGTGTTAATCAGTCTCTAATCACACTAGTGAACAGTCACAATAATGAGTATAACTTGTACTCTAAGATGAGTGTTAATTGGTCTCTAATCACAGTAGTGAGCAGTCACAATAACGAGTATAACTCGTACTCTAAGATGAGTGTTAATTGGTCTCTAATCACAGTAGTGAACAGTCACAATAATGAGTATAACTCGTACTCTAAGATGAGTGTTAATTGGTCTCTAATCACAGTAGTGAACAGTCACAATAATGAGTATAACTCGTACTCTAAGATGAGTGTTAATTGGTCTCTAATCACAGTAGTGAGCAGTCACAATAATGAGTATAACTTGTACTCTAAGATGAGTGTTAATTGGTCTCTAATCACAGTAGTGAACAGTCACAATAATGAGTATAACTCGTACTGTAAGATGAGTGTTAATCAGTCTCTAATCACACTAGTGAACAGTCACAATAATGAGTATAACTCGTACTCTAAGATGAGTGTTAATTGGTCTCTAATCACAGTAGTGAGCAGTCACAATAATGAGTATAACTTGTACTATAAGATGAGTGTTAATCAGTCTCTAATCACAGTATAGTGAACAGTCACAATAATGAGTATAACTCGTACTCTAAGATGAGTGTTAATTGGTCTCTAATCACAGTAGTGAGCAGTCACAATAATGAGTATAACTTGTACTCTAAGATGAGTGTTAATTGGTCTCTAATCACAGTAGTGAACAGTCACAATAATGAGTATAACTCGTACTCTAAGATGAGTGTTAATTGGTCTCTAATCACAGTAGTGAGCAGTCACAATAATGAGTATAACTTGTACTCTAAGATGAGTGTTAATTGGTCTCTAATCACAGTAGTGAGCAGTCACAATAATGAGTATAACTCATACTCTAAGATGAGTGGTAATTGGTCTCTAATCACAGTAGTGAGCAGTCACAATAATGAGTATAACTCGTACTCTAAGATGAGTGTTAATTGGTCTCTAATCACAGTAGTGAGCAGTCACAATAATGAGTATAACTTGTACTCTAAGATGAGTGTTAAATGGTCTCTAATCACAGTAGTGAGCAGTCACAATAATGAGTATAACTTGTACTCTAAGATGAGTGTTAATCAGTCTCTAATCACAGTATAGTGAACAGTCACAATAATGAGTATAACTCGTACTCTAAGATGAGTGTTAATTGGTCTCTAATCACAGTAGTGAACAGTCACAATAATGAGTATAACTCGTACTCTTAAGATGAGTGTTAATTGGTCTCTAATCTCAGTAGTGAACAGTCACAATAATGAGTATAACTTGTACTCTAAGATGAGTGTTAATTGGTCTCTAATCACAGTAGTGAGCAGTCACAATAATGAGTATAACTTGTACTCTAAGATGAGTGTTAATCCGTCTCTAATCACAGTATAGTGAACAGTCACAATAATGAGTATAACTTGTACTCTAAGATGAGTGTTAATTGGTCTCTAATCACAATAGTGAACAGTCACAATAATGAGTATAACTTGTACTCTAAGATGAGTGTTAATTGGTCTCTAATCACAATAGTGAACAGTCACAATAATGAGTATAACTTGTACTCTAAGATGAGTGTTAATCGGTCTCTAATCACAGTAGTGAACAGTCACAATAGTGAGTATAACTCGTACTCTAAGATGAGTGTTAATTGGTCTCTAATCACAGTAGTGAACAGTCACAATAATGAGTATAACTTGTACTCTAAGATGAGTGTTAATTGGTCTCTAATCACAGTAGTGAGCAGTCACAATAATGAGTATAACTCGTACTCTAAGATGAGTGTTAATTGGTTTCTAATCACAGTATAGTGAGCAGTCACAATAATGAGTATAACTCGTACTCTAAGATGAGTGTTAATTGGTCTCTAATCACAGTTGTGAACAGTCACAATAGTGAGTATAACTTGTACTCTAAGATGAGTGTTAATTGGTCTCTAATCACAGTTGTGAACAGTGACAATAGTGAGTATAACTTGTACTCTAAGATGAGTGTTAATTGGTCTCTAATCACAGTAGTGAACAGTCACAATAATGAGTATAACTTGTACTCTAAGATGAGTGTTAATCAGTCTCTAATCACAGTATAGTGAACAGTCACAATAATGAGTATAACTTGTACTCTAAGATGAGTGTTAATTGGTCTCTAATCACAATAGTGAACAGTCACAATAATGAGTATAACTTGTACTCTAAGATGAGTGTTAATCGGTCTCTAATCACAGTAGTGAACAGTCACAATAGTGAGTATAACTCGTACTCTAAGATGAGTGTTAATTGGTCTCTAATCACAGTAGTGAACAGTCACAATAATGAGTATAACTTGTACTCTAAGATGAGTGTTAATTGGTCTCTAATCACAGTAGTGAGCAGTCACAATAATGAGTATAACTCGTACTCTAAGATGAGTGTTAATTGGTTTCTAATCACAGTATAGTGAGCAGTCACAATAATGAGTATAACTCGTACTCTAAGATGAGTGTTAATTGGTCTCTAATCACAGTTGTGAACAGTCACAATAGTGAGTATAACTTGTACTCTAAGATGAGTGTTAATTGGTCTCTAATCACAGTTGTGAACAGTGACAGTAGTGAGTATAACTTGTACTCTAAGATGAGTGTTAATTGGTCTCTAATCACAGTATAGTGAGCAGTCACAATAATGAGTATAACTTGTACTCTAAGATGAGTGTTAATTGATCTTTAATCACAGTAGTGAACAGTCACAATAATGAGTATAACTTGTACTCTAAGATGAGTGTTAATCGGTCCCTAGTCTACAGTTGGGAGGTACTCTTTACTTTTGTCGATGAACGCTAACTCTGTCGTTCTGATATGAATTGGTGTACATACTTTTATGGGAGGTGTGGTGGTTGGCGAGGGATTCATCCCAAAATGAAAGTTGAGTGGACAGAAATGCGTCATGTAGTAAGTGTTAAGGGTGAACGTATCAATTGATGGTAAACACAAGCACTACAAGGATTATTCGTGCCTTCAGAAGTATAGGATGTAATAAATAGCATGATAGATATACCACTTTGTCGAAGGTGCCTTCAGAAGTATAGGATTTAATAAATAGCATGATAAATATACCACTCTATCGAAGCAGCTCCAAAACCCATTCGAAAAATCGTAAAAAACAGAGGCAATGTTGACACATACAGTACAGTCAGAGACATACCATGATAAGTCACTGGTAGACATATCACTCTTCTTAGTGGTACTGATATATTTTATGCTGTGTTTAATTTATTTACTTACTTTCTTGTGCATTTTTGGTGATAGCAAATAATACTCTAAATACAGAAGAAATTTTGAAGATATATTAAATAGAACAAAAGATATATCAGTATCACTAAGATGAGTGATGTACATGTAGAAACATGTACCTTGTATGTCTATCACAGTGATTTATCATGGTATGTCTCTGACTGTACTGTATGCATGACCACCCTGTTCTAAAGCTTGGTATAGGCACTACAATAAAAGGTGGCGGGGTTAAACTAGTTTCATTAGCCTAACCATCTTCGTGAAATAATGCTGTCATGCACGTGTTTTCCACATGTGAGGAAGAGGTCAAAGTTCACATAAAAGCCATCATTTGGACAACATCAAATCGACTGATTAATCTTTACATTCATAATTTTGCACTTTTCACAACTACACCGATTTTACATAAATACAAATGTACATAAACAATATAGTTTTATATTGAAAAATTAGGCGTCATCATGGTCGTAATCGTCATCATGGTCGTAATCGTATGACAGGTAGATTTACAACTACATATACAATCAGTGGCTATCACTACTAAAGTAGTGAGTTTGAATTCCGCTCATGGCGAGGTGTAGTCAATACAACATTATGTGATAAAGTTTGTTAGTAACTTGCGGCAGGTCGTGGGTTTTCTCCATTTTCCTCCACCATATGAACTGACTGCCATGATATAACTGAAAGATTAATGGGAGTGGCGTTATACACCATAACTCTCATCTGTATTGAATCACAAAGTCTAAATAGCTTAAAAACATCATACTCTCTTAAAATGTTATAATAAAGTCCGCAAAACATTCATTTCAATTAACCACGGATGCTTGACTCTATGTTAATAGGGCGCACAATTCGTACACAAGATATTAAAGCCAGCACTTGCTCAGGAATACATCCCAGTATGCTCTTGAGAATTAGAGCCAGCACTTAGTCAGGAATACACCCCAGTATGCTCTTGAGAATTAGAGCCATCACTTGGTCAGGAATACATCCCAGTATGCTCTTGAAAATTAGAGCCATCACTTGGTCAGGAATACATCCCAGTATGCTCTTGAGACTTAGAGCCAGCACTTGGTCAGGAATACATCCCAGTATGCTCTTGAGAATTAGAGCCATCACTTGGCCAGTAATACATCCCAGTATGCTCTTGAGAATTAGAGCCAGCACTTGGTCAGGAATACATCTCAGTATGCTCTTGAGAATTAGAGCCATCACTTGGTCAGGAATACACCCCAGTATGCTCTTGAGAATTAGAGCCAGCACTTGGTCAGGAATACATCCCAGTATGCTCTTGAGAATTAGAGCCAGCACTTGATCAGGAATACATCCCAGTATGCTCTTGAGAATTAGAGCCATCACTTGGTCAGGAATACATCACAGTATGCTCTTGAGAATTAGAGCCATCACTTGGTCAGGAATACATCCCAGTATGCTCTTGAGAATTAGAGCCAGCACTTGGTCAGGAATACACCCCAGTATGCTCTTGAGAATTAGAGCCAGCACTTGGTCAGGAATACATCCCAGTATGCTCTTGAGAATTAGAGCCAGCACTTGGTCAGGAATACATCTCAGTATGCTCTTGAGAATTAGAGCCAGCACTTGGTCAGGAATACATCTCAGTATGCTCCTGAGAATTAGAGCCAGCACTTGGTCAGGAATACATCCCAGTATGCTCTTGAGAATTAGAGCCAGCACTTGGTCAGGAATACATCCCAGTATGCTCTTGAGAATTAGAGCCAGCACTTGGTCAGGAATACATCTCAGTATGCTCTTGAGAATTAGAGCCAGCACTTGGTCAGGAATACATCCCAGTATGCTCTTGAGAATTAGATATTTGAGGATTGTAAATGGTTATCACCAAACAGACGATGAGCAAATTGATCCCTTAATTTCTTTTTGTAGGACGCGCGGTGCGCTCCGTTTTAATTCGCGCATGGGAAAGCATTAATGGTCTCATGCCACCCTTTACATTTCTCTTGTTTTGTACAGACTAGTTATTTTGATTACTACATATTGACCCTCTTAACTTAGTCTATTCCACTTGTGAGGCCCCTCCCAATTCTCCACCTTCACGACTGGAGGAAGATGGAAGTGTGAATAAAGGCGGAGATTATGAGGGGTTCTTTAAATCCTGCAATATGTTGAAATGGAGTGCAACTGTGTAAGGAAAATTACTGAAGGGTTGTTTAGAAAGTACAGTACGTTATGACAGCATAAGTGTGAAAGTCCAATAACAGTGTTAAAATATTATACACTTTAACCGAAGGCCCCCTACATTCTGAGGCCTTAGGCTTCAGCCTATCGAGTCTATAGGTAAATCCGGCACTGATTGTGAGTGCACAACTCGTTTCTGTAATAGACTTAGTCAAAAGACTGGTAAGCCTAATAATTACACCGACCATGGACAAACAACTGTTATAGTAGCGTAGATGATGACTGAAAAGATGCATGAATACCGAAATAACATATGGATAAAACTATGCTCATTCGATAGAAAAATGTCTGTATTTTCAAATTAAGTGGGTCGTAAAAAAATCGTAAGACAACTTTTCTTGGAAATTTTGGTTTTCCGAAGGTACCCAACTGATACATAATTGACCACGTGATCGTTTATCGATAAAAAAGATATATTACTCAATTAAACAGACATTTAATTGTATTAATAGATGAAAAAGAACAGTTAATTCTCGTCTGATTTAATATAACTAGCCTCTCAAAATATCCTTTATTTTGGTGGAAAATAAGACAAGTTTTCTCTCTTAGGAAATTTATTTGGTATTTTCCTTACATTTTTAGTATTGATAAAGTAACGTTACATTAGTCCAAAAATTCATGCCAAATTTCATATCATGGATACTTGCAGATACGCAGAAAAATGCTATTTTTTGTTTGTTTCCTCTCTCATTTAATGCCTTTTATACGGGGAAATTTGATACGCCGTTTCCGATTCTATAAATATAGTTCGACTGATCTTCGAGTCATTAAATAGCACGTTGTCTTCTTTGAATGAAATGGCTTAGTTTCTGATTTATTTCATTGTTAAGTGTTCGGCTTTTCGCACAATGTTTACTGAGGTTTTCAGACTTCATTTGGCGTTGTTTTTGTCGTTTGTTTGTCGATAATTAGTGTATTTTGTTGATTAGTAATTAGGTTATTGTAGTACCATAATTTAACGGACAGAAACGTTCATATTCCGTATGATGGCATCCTTCGGTAGTCCTTTGAAACTTTCTCCTTCTAGTCCAAAAAGGAGAAAAGAAACGTTTAACTGGGAGCAATGCATTATATGTCAATGTTCCAATGCAGAACCTGTGATTTGTATACGAGATGTAGGCAAAGATAGTTTTGTAAGATCGATGGAAATTAAAAGAGATGAGGTGTATTCTCTTATTTTGCAGGAAATGTCCACAATGGACAATTTTATATCACGTAAAATTAAAGTTGTTTACCACCGTAATTGCTATAGAAAATATACAAGTAAACAAAACTGCAGTGTTTTCAAAACAGATCAGATAAAGTTTTACAAGTACTGAACAAGTTTCAACTATGTCGCAAACAAGTGTTGTAACACGCTCCCAGTACGAACCCATTCAGTGGGATTTTTGTTTCATTTGTTAAAATAAAACATTCAAGAAAGATTTTAAAGTACATAAAATTGCATCCAGTGAGCGTGTGAACAAGTTGATGGAGTGCGCATTGAGTCAAAATGATGATAAGACTGGTCCGCGTGTTGAATTGTGACGATTTTGTTCTGAAAGGAGTTTATCACAACGGGTGCATGACTAAATATCTGTTAAAGAGTTCCCCGAAAAACGAACAGAAACAGGATACAGATCTTTCTAGTAACGAAATCGCCTTCCAGAATTTAATTCATGAAATCAACGATGATTTAGTCGTTCACAAAAAGGTTTTTCGGATGACACAATTACTTGACAAATACAAAGCATATCTACCCGCAGACACCGGTACCTACTCATCTGCCAAGTTACAAGACAGGCTAGTTAAACATTATGCTGGTTCTATAGTTATACATACTCAGCGGGGCCAAGGAATGTCAAATATTGTCTTCAGTGACAAGCTTTCCTTAGGCGATGCTATCTGTTTGTCTTCAGTGACAAGCTTTCCTTAGGCGATGCTATAAATACATGTCCAAATTTAAAGCCTCTGAGTTGGAAAATGATTTTCAAGTTGATGTTGAAGGTATTTCTGGTGAACAAATTTTACACTCTGCTGTAGGTATCTTAAGACGTGATATTGAGAAGCTGAAAATCTCAGTTGAAGACTATCCAAAAAGCCAAACTACGAGCAGATTACTCTAATCTCAATAAATTCAGAGTTCGACTTGCAACAAAAAAAGAAGCAAGCCTGGCCAAGTTACCACCATGCGAAGCGACATTCCATCAGCATGTACTAAGAGCATCTGGGCAGACCTATATCTGGAAATCCTCACAAAAAGCGCAGTCCCCTGTTAGGTCTCCTTTAATGATCGGATGGGAAAACAAGGGTGGTCTGGTACCTGTCTTCTTCCTGGGACAAATGTCTTCACACTTCCTGCAGGATCTCGTGTGCATTTGCAAAGGCAAATCAATTTGTTCCAGTAGCTGTGTTTGTTTTGAACAGATTCTGTCGTGCACAGATCTTTGTCCCTGTTATGGTAGCGACATATGTAAAACTGCCATAACAAAGAATGTTATCTTACTGTAAGACGATGGTCATGATGTCTGAAATTTAGTAGATTATTCCAAGGCTTTGTTGTTGTGGACAAAATTATCTGCCATTTAATGTCGTGACAAATCCACAATAGTCATTTTGTAGTTAGATAGCGATGTTGTTCTGTCATTTGATTTAAACCAGGATAGTCCTATTTATACTGACTAATATAAATGTGTTGCTATCGACTTATATGCTTATTTTGGTGTTTTATGACCTCTTTAGGTTATACAGCATTCGTTGTAACGAACGCGGAGCAAAAACATTGATTAAGAATACCAGACAGTCATATCAGTGACAGGAACAAGAACAATGATGTTTATGTACTAGTGAAGGACGACCATCCCCCCCCCCCCTCCCTTTTTTCTATACGCCAGAGAATTTTTAATTTGTGAAATAGAAGTTAAATTTCGTTGTAAAAAATAGTATCAATGTTATCATCAACTAATTAAAGCACATTCAGGTCAAGACGTTTCCATGCAAAGGTCAAGGTCAGGCCCCTATTGGCGACATTAAAAATGTGAAGGAAACTGACTGTCATCAAAACCTAAAAAAATACACATTTTTTTCACAACTAAACCTTAAAGTCTATATGAAAGACTTAACAATGTATACCAAATTTTGCAAAAACGATAATTTCATCCCTTTGTGGGAACTGAATTCAAGGGGAGCAACCCAAAAGTTATAACTCGTATATTTTCTTAAAATTTTGGGTAGAACGATTATCTCCCGTTTTAAGGAAATGCAACCAGTTCCCGTTTTTACGACCCGACTATCTGGATAGAGTATGAATTCTTCTTTCAAATGATATATAATTTAGGTATATGTTCGGTGGATACATTAAAATCAAAAATTTCGTTCCCCGTCTACCACACTATTAAGCTTTATCACTTGCAGCTGCGAGTCGAATGCGCCCTTTTTTGTAATTTAGAAAGCCGGGCGCGAACCCACGCCGTATTGGTGGTAGGTTTGTATGAGTTGTTAGGTAATCCAACTACCTAACTCATTGAGCCATCCGGGCCCCTCATTATTTTTGGAATTAAAAATTGAAAGTAGCGTGAAATTCTCTAAAACAGGGCACCCACAATAGTTCGCGGATATACTTTCCATACTAAAAACTGATAACAGCTAATCGAGAAGGCATTGATAAAAATTAAACGTTTTACACTTAAAAATTAATTAGCGTTATTTATGACAAACGATCACTTGGTGCATCAAACTACTATTTATATAAATGAAAACATTATTTTTATAATAAACCGGATTTATAGCGGTATAAAATACATACATAAAATTACAACTGAACATCCTGCTGCCTGATGTTTCAATTGTTAATTATTAAGTAGTTAATGGGTCTAAAAAGGTGTTTTTAATGGCAGTATCGTTTTGTTATAGCGATTCCCATGGATACTATAAACATCGTCAATAACACATTTTTTTTTACAATAAATAGATAATACGATATGCGGTATGGTAGTTGGATTTACAACTACCTATGCAATCAGTACCTATCGCCACTAACGTTGTGAGTTAGAATCCCGCTCAGGTGAGGTGTACTCGATACACTTACGGCAGGTTGGTGGGTTTTTTCCGGGTACTCCGGTTTCCGCCACCAATGAAACTGACCGCCACGATATAACTGAAATATTGTTTAAAGTGGCGTTAAACACCATACCCCTTCTACCTTTAATATCATGAACAGCAGCTGCTAATACCAACAAATATGCTTAATATGTATATATTCACACCTTGTTTGATGAACTTTGATATGCAACCGGGTGATTTTGTTGCTTGGGTTATTAAGCATTTATCAGAAAACAATGCAAGAAGAAAAAAATCATATTGAAAAAGAAGAAAAAAAACGGCAAGCACCTTTGGCAGACTTCGAATTCGTCAAGAAAAAAAAAATGCATGAAATCGGCATTTATCAGAAAAATCCATGAAGAAAAATCATATTAAAAAAAGAAAAAAGAAAAAAATACATTTTGACAGATTACGAATAATTCACATTAAGAAGTAGAGTCAATTTACTGATGGAAAATTAAGTTTTTTTCCTTTTAACAAATTCATTCGGATTATCTTGATATACAGTGCGAAGAAAAAAAAAGATACAATTAAGTTTTTTTCCGTTTAACAAATTCATTCGGATTATATTGTTATGCAGTGCGAAAAAGTTAAAAAAAAAGATACAAAGAAAAACACGGCTAAAGAACACATTGTATATAGTATTAGAAACCTCTCTTCTAGAAAGTTCAAAGAGTTTTGGTAAATATTTAAAATCCATTAAAATAAAACATCTACAAGGTGATAAAGGGGAGGTAATCAACATCATATCTAGACACTAATGTAGCTTTGTCATTTGTATGTGGAAAAAAAATAATTCAAAATATTGTTGATCGAATTCACCTCAAGCCATAGTTCATTAACATGGTTTAATTCAAAGAACATGTGTGTGGTTATATTGTAATTGATATGAAAGAAGAAAAAGGTATAGATTGCTTTGTCGGGAGTTAATGTTTTGTATTATACATTTGTATATACCATGGATCTTACGAATTAACTTATTTAAACCAACGAATCCGAAGGATGAGTTGGTTTTAATAAGTTCATGAGTAAGATCCATGGTTATATGTTTTGTAACAGAAATTACACGATTGACAGATCTATGGCGTCAAAATCATGGAATAACATCAAAATCTTCATGTTAGACCATGGTTTGTAAAAGTTCACTATTTTTAAGTTGATTATTGCATAAAAACATCAAAGGAAAAATACGTATTTATGTTACAAATAAATGTTATTTGTATTCATTAACGTAAATTTGTGTCCAATGTCAATTAATGTTCGCGTCGTTTAACAGTAAAACAACGAGTGCCACTAGTGGAGCAGGAACTGAAATACACTTTCGGGGCACCTGAGTCCTCCCCCTCCCCCCCCCCCCCCCCCCCCCCCCCGTGTTTTAATGGGGATCCTGTTGTTCAATCTTTAATTTTACTGTATAGTGTTTTGTAGATCTTTTTTTTTTACATTGACCGTTTTTTCTTCTGGTCATTGTATTGTTTGTCCTTATATTTACGGCTTCTGATTACCATTATTTTCATTTCAAATATTTTATTGATAAATCAATAGGATTGGATAACAGGCTATGCCTATACAAATCCCCTCCAACAACAAGATGGAACAATTAGAAAACAATTTACCATTATGGTAAATTCAAACTTTTCTCTGTCCACCAAATACGCATTTTTCACTGAGCTTGGTTTCTCGCTTGACCAGTTCAGTCAAAAACTGTTATGTAAAATGATGACAGAGCGAGCTAATTTGGTTGAGTGTCGATGATCAGGAAGGCGCTTAATATTGTGTTTCTTTTATTTTATATGTCATTCTTATAAATAGTTAAAGTAATATTACACCAGTTTTGGGTGAAGAAATGTTCCGCCTGAAAATTCAATTTGGAATACGGCGGTACCTTTACTAAGTTATTCATGCATGTTTCAAGTCGAAATATGTTCCCAACAATTAGAAATCTGCAAATCTGTTTATCGTCCTCGCCATTGTTGTGAAGACTGATTAACTTTCGGTTGTTTTGTTCCGATGATTGCCGATCATGACCTCGTGACGAAAAGATAAACAATCATGGATGCTGAGGTAAGCAGCACACATTCCTGACAATGATTATTGAGGAATCTGTCTGTTTCATGTCTAGGGAACCATTTTTTGTGTGTGCAATTATTCTTATGTGGTATACACGGAATATATTTTTACTTGCATCCAACATTTTTTTCATCAACTGAACAGTGCGCATGAGCGATCATCTCCCCGAAAGAGTTCAAATCTTGGGTCACGGGCATATCATTTGCATTACTGTACGGGAAAACAGAATTATCTGCTGTCAAATATTTTGCGATTTGCTCTTAAAATATGCTTTTGAGCAGATTTGTAATGTTATGCAGTTGATTTTAGTTAAAATTAAATGAAAACATTTAATCCAAAAATTCCACGATATATGCCTTTCATATTACTTTAATAAAAAAAAGCCGAAAAAAAAATCTCATCAATATATGAAACAAACAAACAAAAAATATTATGATTAGGCCAAAAAAAAAATATGTGTGTTTACGGTCACCCGACCCACCCTATTTTTCAGCCGCCGACCCTAACCTTTTTTATCGGCAATTATTCGACACTAATTTTTGCTAGCGACCCTATCAATTTTTACACAGAATTCGGATAACCATTTTTGTTGTTTAATCAGCAGCAATGTTTTATTTATTCAACCGCTAGCCTTTTGTCGAAATTGAGAGCAAAGAAGGTAGAAAAACTGTGTAGCTCGTCATAAAACAGTTTCAACAAATGACGGCTTACCGGAAATTTCGAAAATGAAATACCGGAATCGGATTCCGGAACCGGGAACGACTATTTCCGGTTTTGCCGATAGTTAAAAAAAAAAATTAATGCCGACCGACCGACCCTAGATTTTTTTGACATGTGACAGTAAACACACATATTTTTTTTTGGCCTTAGTTGAAAATATATTGTAAGGGGGTCCACATTTTTTCCACATCCACCACATGTCATGTTTTCCACTATATATCATGTACCGCAATGGAAACCACACGTGGTACATGTATATCAATTAGTATTGAAAAATCTTGACCACGATATATAGTGGGAACGGTAAAAAAACATGATGTGCCCTCTGTATTTTTCTTTTTGACCTTTATGATAATAATAAAAAGAAGGGAGGGATGTTGACTAGAGAGACGTTTGTGTTTGTGTCAAAATACCTTTTCATTTCTATTCTGTTTAAGATATATAGGGAAGACTATGCAAGTATTTTATGGTGTTCACCATTTCTGAACATCTCTTCAAACATATGCTAAAACTTTACATTGGATTAGGGTTATGGTGTTTAATGCCACTTTCATCAATATTTTAGTTATATCGTGGTGGTCAGTTTTATTGGTGGAGTGAAAAGAATGTGTGTGTGTTGTTGAGTGAATGAAAATGTCAGCAAATTACAAATAATTTATATGTGTATTATAATTTAATTTAAAAATTTGTTAAAAAAAACCCAAATAGTCACAAATTGTACATGTACTATATATTAGTATATATTTTTTGAAAAAAAACCCAGACACCTTAGTCAGGTGGTGGTGTAGGGGTTATGTAAAATCCTGATTATTGAAAAAAAAAAAAAAATTATTGGTGGAGGAAACCGGAGAATAACCACTGACATGTCGCAAGTCACTGACAAACTTTATCACTTAATGTGGTATTGAGTGCACCTTGCCTGATCAAGATTCGAACTTACAACGTTAGTGGTGATAGGCACTGATTGCATAGGTAGCTGTAAATCCAACTACTATATGATCACGACCACAATCACCCATCTCCTCTTCATACATATACTAAAACTTTACATAAGAGATATATATTACCATGGCAATACTACAACTCTGTATATGAATTTGTTTTGATATATTCCAGGACCAAAAACAATCGGATGACAATGGACAGGAAGTTAATCAAGGGAGAGAACTGTTAAGTAATGAGGCATCCAGTGGGGAGTACATGACAGATGAGAGAACTCTGTCAGATATGCTGTTTAATTTGGATAAAATTGACATAATCGATAGAATTTTTCTTGGAGAAGACCATAGTCAAGATCTTGGTAGAATTTCAACTCTTGAAGTTCCATTTCATGTAATTATTATTTTAAATGTGTAGTTATGATTGATTAATTGATTGGTCGTTGGCTGTTTAACGTTCAACGGGAAATATGTCTTGTCTCTCTTCATAATTTCGATGCAATTATTAATTAGTCAAACCTGCTCATGCAGTCACTGGAATTAAGGTCAATTTTTTCTTGCCCTGTCATAGAAAATTCTATTTGAATTGAACCTTTTTAAAGGGATCACTTGTCTTAAAATGTCAATTTATTCCTTGTCCCAAAGGTTACCTCTTAATACAGGTTTGACTGTTAATAAGTGAGTACATTTGATGTATAGGAGTAGGCGTATTGTGAAGGAAATTTATAGAATAAAGAAATATATCATGAAAGCTAGTGGTGCACCGATCACTGGAAACATTGACTGATCACTGGAAACATTGACTGATCACTGGAAACACTGGAAACATTGACTGATCACTGGAAACACTGGAAACATTGACTGATCACTGGAAACATTGACTGATCACTGGAAACATTGACTGATCACTGGAAACATTGACTTATCACTGGAAACATTGACTGATCACTGGAAACATTGACTTATCAGTTGCATATCATACAGTTTTATTATATACTTCACCACTGTCTTCAGACACTCAGTCAATGCCCATCCTTGGACTAGTGAAGTCTATTATTTATCCACGGTTCAAACTAGTCCATTTTATGTCCGGTGTTACACATGTCATGGATGATTTTTCAGTTATTTAACTGATTTCAGCTATTTTCCTCTGAAGAGAAATTGCCGAAAGTTGGAGGATACAGTCAGAACATTTGAAATGGAGTGTAGATGGTTTCAACTATTTTTCATTGATTTTTAGTTATTTTATTTTCTAACCAGAATAATCACTGACAAGTGGAAAGTGATGTGTTGTTTTGTTCTAAGCTAATGTTTACTAACTGTAACAGTCCATTCTGATGATAATTAATCGTGAATGAAAAAAATGGAGGTTATAACATATTCAAAATCTATTTAACAGAAATTTAGATGTTTCAACAACCATGTGTTTTAAGATTTGTAGCGACATGTTTATATATTGTTCTGGAAAGTATATTTGAATATCACTAGCGACAACAGAAAATGAAAAAAATTGTAGTCTGTTCTTATTAAATACAATTTTATTCAGCTCTTTACTTTTATGAATCATACTCTTAAAATGGGACTATTTGAGTAATCCTAGGGAAAAAATACATTCAGTAGATAATTATCATGGATGATCGATCATCGATAGATGTTGGTATAACGATCATTAATTCTGAAAATGTGACAGATCGCCAAAAATATTTAAATTTTGAAATTTAATTATTTTTTTTATCATTTTGAAATTTTTTGAAAGTTTTGAAATCTTATGAAAGTTTTGAAATTTTATGAAAATTTTGAACTTTAAAAAAGTTTTTTTGAAAATTTTATCATTTTGAAATTTTACGAAATTTTCTAACATATTGATTAGCAAAAAGCAATTTCTGTGCAATAAAAAACCATATTGCACTCTCGTGCCACGTAATTTCATTCATTGATTTTGCACAAGAGTGCAATATGCTTTTTTATTGCACAGAAATTGTTTTTTGCTAATCAATATGTTAGAAAATGGAATGTCACGTGTATTGCTTCTGGCCAATAGAAAAACAGTAAAATAGAGCCCTATGTAATAAGAAGTTTTATTTTGGGGCCATCATGATCATGTGGTAGTTGAATTTACAACTACCTATGCAATCAGTGACTATCACTACTAACATGAGTTTGAATCCCGCTCATGTGAGGTGTACTCGACACAACAATATGTGATAAAGTTTGTCAGTGACTTTCTGCAGATTGATGGTTTTCTCCGATACTCCGGTTTCCACCACCAATAAAACTGACCGCCACGATATAACTGAAATATTGTTGAAAGTGATGTTAAACACCATAACACCTTTCTTTTATTTGCAGACCTCAGATAGGCATCACAACCATGTCCAAACAGAAGAAACAGACACAGTATCTGACGGGGGTGAAGCTGATGACGAGTTTGAATGTGATTGTCAATTCTGTGTCGGGTCAAGGTTAAATCAAAGTCGTACTGAAGTTGATGGTAATGAAGGAATTGACCAGACAGGAAATGATAGTGTGAACATAGATGGAGCCACTGCAGACACTTCCGATGACGACAGATTAAATATGTGGTAAAATTCAAAGATAATTATATTGTATTTTAAGCTTTGTTGATGTAAATCACTGGTTTTACTGTGGTAAAATTCAAAGATAATTATATTGTATTCTTTAAGCTTTGTTGATGTAAATCACTGGTTTTACTGTGGTAAAATTCGAAGATAATTATATTGTATTTTAAGCTTTGTTGATGTAAATCACTGGTTTTACTGTTGTAAAATTAGAAGATAATTATATTGTATTCTTTAAGCTTTGTTGATGTAAATCACTGGTTTTACTGTTGTAAAATTAGAAGATAATTATATTGTATTCTTTAAGCTTTGTTGATATAAATCACTGGTTTTACTGTGGTAAAATTAGAAGATAATTATATTGTATTCTTTAAGCTTTGTTGATGTAAATCACTGGTTTTACTATGGTAAAATTAGAAGATAATTATATTGTATTTTAAGCTTTGTTGATGTAAATCACCGGTTTTACTGTTGTAAAATTAGAAGATAATTATATTGTATTCTTTAAGCTTTGCTAGCATCAATTGCTGGTTTCCCTGTCTGAAATTTTAACTTTTATAGTGACACATAGAGTAGCTAGGTAGACAGATATTTGTGACATTAAGAACAAGATTAGAGTTGGCAAGTTAACAATTTAATACAGCTATCGATGTGATGCAATTTTTTTTTTTGATTGATCTTAAATTGAGATAAGCTTAAATTCTGTGAAATGTAATTAATGTCTCTAACAAATAAACGTAGTAAGACATGAGGTCACCATGCTTTCATTGTCATCCATATTAAGACATTTCAATATATTTTTTTTGAAATTGTTGGATGAAGTATAATAAAACTTGACAGCAATGTTGAAATGGGTTGTGCATTAAAAATAATTGGATTGTGAAAAACCCTGTATTTTTCTGTTTGTTTTGTTATTTTAGGATAACAGAGAGGGATGATGAAGAAAGTCTGTTTACAATAAATATAGAAGAGTTGTCTCCCTTAGACCTGTTAATGAATAACAGAAGGAGTGAACTAGAAATTATGTTTGAGGTAAAATTAAGGGAAAAATATATTGTAGATAATAGTACAGTTGTCCCCCTTTTTATATGGCCTCTTTCACTATAGCGACATCCCTTTTATATGGCCTCTTTCACTATAGCGACATCCCTTTTATATGGCCTCTTTCACTATAGCGACATCCCTTTTTTATGGCCTCCTTCACTATAGCGACATCCCTTTTATATGGCCTCTTTCACTATAGCGACATCCCTTTTATATGGCCTCTTTCACTATAGCGACATCCCTTTTATATGGCCTCTTTCACTATAGCGACATCCCTTTTATATGACCATTATTACATTACACAGTGATCCAGCTAGCCATCAATAGAAGTGAGTGGCTTATTGATTTTTATTTGTTCCTAAAAAAACATTTTTAATGGAGTTGGTACTTAAATAGGATGCAAAGTTCATATTTTTATGAGAAATTTTCCCCGTTTTAAGTGGAAGAATCTCAATGTTTACTTTATTATAAGAGTGAACAGCCATTTTTTTATTTAAATTGTCAAAAGCAAAAGGTATGGGGCAGAATTATTATATTTTATTTCATTAGATGCAGAATATTTTTTTTGACCAAACACATTTATTGCCCAGGATAAGGTTAGGGAGTTATGGTGTTTAGTGCAACTTTCAAAAATATTTCAGTTGTATCATGGTTGTCAGTTTTATTGGTGGAGGAAATCAGAGAAAACCACTGAGGAACTTTGTTACATAATGTTTTACAGATTACCAGTGATTAGGATTAAAATTTTAATAATGGGACATTTTCTATTGACATTAAGAATTTCAATGGGCCATTCTTTAATATTATTTGTAAATATTTCTGATTTCAATGGGACATTTTCAGATGGTGATAAATGACGCATGGCCCCTCTAATCCCAATCACTGGAGTACACCTCCCCATGAGCAAGATTTGAACTCACAACGTTAGTGATGATAGGCACTGATTGCATAGGTAGTTATAAACCCAACTAGGTAGTTATAAACCCAACTACCATATGATCACGACCACGACGGCCCCCCACTGAGTAATGTTGTCATAGAAACGATGAGAATTGAAAGTGATTTAACTTTAATTTACCTTGGTAAAGAGAGGTCAATTTTCATGATTACTTCCAGTAGTTTTTTGTGACTGCTTTTAGTAAATTTCATGAATACTTTCAGTAATTTTCGTGATTACTTTCAGTAGTTTTCATGATTAATTTCAGTAATTATTGTGATTATTTTCAGTGATTTTCGTGACTGCTTTCAGTAATTTTTTTGATTACTTTCAGTTATTTTCGTGATTGCTTTCATTTTTCTGCTACACAACGTGTAACATATTAATAGACATGATGTAGGCAGTTTTAATTTGGAACAAGGTGATTAAATAAAAGCCCCAAAAAGGCTAGAATGTGTTTGCTGTGAAAAATATCCACTTTATGATATTAAATAAAAAAAAATCGTTCTTTGTTCTTGCAGAATGTAATATTACAAATGTTAGCAGTTCATCCAGATTTACTGAGTGATCCAGCCCCTCCTCCTGCATCCAGGTCTATAATACAAAGCTTAACTTCTTCTACTGTTACAAGTCCTATAACAAGTAAGTTACCCTCATAATGCCAGGATTGTCAAATATTACCACTCATTATGCCAGGATTGTCCAAATATTGCCACCCATTATGCCAGGACTGTTAGATATTACCACTCATTATGCCAGGATTGTTAAATATCACTATTCATTATACCAGGACTGTCAAATATCACCATTCATTATGCCAGAACTGTCAAATTTCACCATTCATTATGCCAGAATTGTCCAATATTACCACTCATTATGCCAGGATTGTCAAATATTATCACTCAATATGCCAGGATAACAAAATAGTACCATTATTATGCCAGGATTGTCAAATATTAGCACTCATTATGCCATGATTATCAATTATTGCCACTCATTATGCCAGGATTGTTAAATAATACCACTCATTATGCCAGGATTGTTAAATATTACTCTCATTATGCCAGGTTGCAAAATAATATCCTCATTATGCCAGTGTTATTAGATATTGCCACTCATAATGCCAGGATTGTCAAATATTCTACTCATTATGCCAGGATTGTCAAATATTACCACTCATAATGCCAGGATTGTTAAATATTACTCTCATTATGCCAGGGTTGTTAAATATCACTACTCATTATGCCAGGATTGTCAAATATTACCACTCATAATGCCAGGATTGTTAAATATTACCATTCATTTTGCCAGGATTGTCAAATATCACTACTCATTATGCTAGAACTAACATGTTTTTTATACTTTAAGCATAATTCATAATATTTTTTTTTCAGGCCAACATTTATCTTGCCCAATATGTTTATGTTTGTATGAAGAAACTGATTCTATTACAACTCTGCCATGTCAACATAATTTCCATCCTCTCTGTATTCAAGCCTGGCTTAAACAGGTAAATTATATGGGATAATTCTTTATGAGTTATGCTGTCTAATAACTTTGACTATAAGCAGAATGGCTTTGGAAGTCATCTACCTATTTCATTTCTGTTTAAATTGGTGTTAAATTTATGCATAAGGATTATCATTATCTCAATAATATCTCAAGTGATTTTGAAGATGAATACTATTCATAATTGTTTGTAGGAATTAATAGCATTCAAAAGGGTATGATCATATGGTAGTTGGATTTGCCTATTATCATATGGTAGTTGGATTTGCCTATTATCATATGGTAGTTGGATTTGCCTATTATCATATGGTAGTTGGATTTGCCTATTATCATATGGTAGTTGGATTTGCCTATTATCATATGGTAGTTGGATTTGCCTATTATCATATGGTAGTTGGATTTGCCTATTATCATATGGTAGTTGGATTTGCCTATTATCATATGGTAGTTGGATTTGCCTATTATCATATGGTAGTTGGATTTGCCTATTATCATATGGTAGTTGGATTTGCCTATTATCATATGGTAGTTGGATTTGCCTATTATCATATGGTAGTTGGATTTGCCTATTATCATATGGTAGTTGGATTTGCCTATTATCATATGGTAGTTGGATTTGCCTATTATCATATGGTAGTTGGATTTGCCTATTATCATATGGTAGTTGGATTTGCCTATTATCATATGGTAGTTGGATTTGCCTATTATCATATGGTAGTTGGATTTGCCTATTATCATATGGTAGTTGGATTTGCCTATTATCATATGGTAGTTGGATTTGCCTATTATCATATGGTAGTTGGATTTGCCTATTATCATATGGTAGTTGAATTTGCCTATTATCACTAAAGTTGTGAGGTATATACTTGATACAGCATTATGTAATAAAGTGGTTTTCTCCAAGTACTCCGCTATCCTCCACCAATAAATCTGACCGCCATGATATAACTAAAATATTGTTCAAAGTGGCGACTATCACCATAACCCTTGATCCTTGAAATGACCCCCTCTTCCTTAAGTTGGAAAATGAGTCCTGTTTGTACTTTGTTGTAGTAATTGTACCCCTTAATAACTTTAGCCTTGTAAGTGATCTAAAACTTTAATATAATTAAATAGATTTTAATTATACATTGTATTTAAGAAATAAATCATGGAAGCCAGAATGTGTTTGGAGTTTTAACATGGATTGGCGGATATTAGCATTTTATCCCGAGCCAGATGCGAGGAATAAAATTTACTAATATCCACCAACCCATGTTAAAACTCAAAAACATTCTGGCTTCCATGATTTATTTTGATTACGGTAGTATACCTTGATTGGAAAACGGTAATTTATATTTACGTTTGCGGAAAAATTTCTCACACAATTTATGCTGCCAATGGAAAAGTCAGTCACATTCACCGGCGCATGTGAGAATGAGATTATACCATCGATAAATGGCTCCTTTGTCTCCAAAGCGAAAGAAGGACGCCATGTTAGAATTACACATAAGATTTATGTCAATAATATTTAAAGTAAATTTGAAATCGAAAGATGAAGATGAATAATATGCTATAAACATTACCTTTATATTAAAGTTTAGAATGGGTGCTATAAACATTACCTTTATATTAAAGTTTAGAATGGGTGCTATAAACATTACCTTTATATTAAAGTTTAGAATGGGTGCTATAAACATTACCTTTGTATTAAAGTTAAGGACCTTGGTTAAAAAAAATTACCATTCTAATATAATATCATTTCTTCACTTTTTTAAATCAATTTTTTGCTTTTTATGATCTTTTTTTTTTACATGTTAAATCCTGAATAATACAATTTACAACACAATAACTCTATTAATGTATGTTATTGTTCTTTATTTTCAGTCAGGGACATGTCCAGTTTGCAGATTTGTTCTCTAGCAGAAGACAAGAAATGGAGAGAACAAACTAGTCCACAGAACACTATTAATACTGTGAAGAACACACTAGTCTTTCTTATTTATATATTTCACATTTTTTTATTCTTTTATTAAGAAATGTACAGACAAACCTGTAGATAAAGGACAATGATGGAAACATGATAATTCCATGAATTATTTATTGAATGGAGAAAATGAAACTGTCTTTTTTAGACAGTGATTTGTTATAGTAAATTCTATGAATTATTAATTGAATGCAGAAAATTAAACTGTCCTTTATAGACAGTGATTTGTTATATACAGGTACCTTTAAGGCAGGTTTGATTGTACATGAAACATAACAAGTACAATGCCCTGTGATAGTTGATCAGGTCATGTCAAGTTTTTATATTCTCACCTGTTCATTTCAAAGAATTTCATGATTGAATCACCCACCTGTTCAATATGGTTAGCTTAAAATCTGATTCAACCCACCATTTCTTTAGAAATGCCTGTACCAAGTCAGGGTCATTACGGTTTTCACAGTTTTCCGGTTGTTGACTGATTTTGTCTGTTTATATACTTATGAGTTTTGACTTTCCCTTTGTAAGATTGTTCGGAGTTCAGTAATTTTATTATTACCCTTATTAACTGTGATTCCTACATCTCCACACCTTAAATACAAGAACTAATCTTAATTGAAATCAGGTCTCTGAGTTGCTTCCCTTTACTGATATGTCACGGCGTGGGAGATCTTAAAAAAACCCAGTATGGGTCACGTGCAAGTGACCCTATGTAGCATTCAGTTAAAATGGTGATTGCAAAAATATGAAAATGTAGTTAAACCATACCTGTTAACCTCTGGGAACTGCTAGGGGGGAGATCTCCCCCCTACCAACTCTTCTAAGGGGGAGATTTTGTGCGTCGCCTTTAAACGCACAAAATTGTACCTTATAGTTGCATACATGTGATAGAGTTGCTATGCTACACCTGGAGATTTGTAAATTTTTGGCTGGAGATTTGGTCTCAAAACTGGAGATTTTTATCGACGTATTTGATGCATGTTTTTATTGTTAATTGATGTTTTCTTTTTGTTTGTTTCAGTATTGAACCAACTGCATTCCATTTCAATATATATTGTTTACATTTCTGTCTTGTTAGTAGTGTTTCATATGATGAATGAAGGATAAAAACTGTATTTATAATTTATTCATAATCATTCATAATCATAAGGTTATAATAAAGCAATAACAATGAAGACAGAATACTCTGAACAATAAAGTCACAGAGCACTAAAAGTAAAAAGTCACTTTGCTGCTGGTGCGTTGGGTGATAGCATACGTTTTGGCATTTTTGTGGTTTATCAATTCCATCCTGGAACTTAGTCCTTAAATAATACTTTGATCGGCTTTGGTCCCAAACAAGCCATAGCAACTCAATCCGAGATGAATTCATTGCACGTTTGATCGAAATAAGAAGTTTTCCTCGGCATCAAAGGTTGTCCGACTCCTGTTTGCACAACGCCAACGGTTTATAACTATTTTTAATTGCCGCTATCACACTTCTATTCATCTAAGCGTGTGCCACAAACCCACTTCCTTATCCCCAATTAACTGTCAATCAGTGGATAATTGTTGTATAATCATCAACACCTTAATTAATCTCCATGACCCAATTTACCTGTAAAGGTGTCAAACAGATCAATAACCGGATATCATTTAGACACCTTTACTATTCGTATCTCTCGGCGTTTTTCATCAGCGCGGGAGTTCCAAATGGGGAATTTCCAGAAATATTGATCGCAAAATGTAGGTCAAGATTTTATTGTACTTGATTTTTTGTTGGGGGGATATCGTGCGGGAGGAAAAGGTGTGTGCGGGAGATTAATGTCTCCCGTGCATGAGACCCAGTCCATGCGGGAGATAAGGCTCTTACGCGGGAGACTCCTGCGAAAAGGGGGAGGGTTAACAGGTATGGTTAAACTGCTTTGCATCCTACAAGCAATTCAACTGGCAGAAACACATATTTATCATATCATTATATATTCATGGCATGTGACCTGCAATGAGGTTTCTTCAATGCTTCCATGCTGCGACATATCAGTAAAGGGGACCAATTGAGAGATCTGATTTTAATCAGATTGTTAAAGGACTGACAATGCAATGATTTTAGTCAGTTTGTTAAAGGACAGACAATGCAATGATTTTAATCAGTTTGTTAAAGGACAGACAATGCAATGATTTTAATCAGTTTGTTAAAGGACAGACAATGCAATGGCCAAAAGTATAAACATCAATTTACAGAACACTACACAGAAAGGATTTATCAACATGAATGCCACTGCAGATATAAAGTGCTATGCAGTAGCTGCCCCATGTAATCTGATGTTCTATGGTCATGGTATTCTTCACGTTGGAGGCACTTAGATATTTTGAGAGATTTGTCTACTATTATTTGATTCTTCCAACACAATTCTTTCATACCCTATGTCAGAGAAAATTTTGAAGATACCAAATGGATAATCAGAAGCCGTAAATTGAAGAAGTATAGACAATACAATGACCAAAAGAAAAAGGAGACTGTGAAAAATAGAACAGCAATAATAGCACTGCTCCTTTCACTGAATTTGGTACTGCTTTGACAACTATTTTACCTGTTTTGTTCCAATATTGTTATAAATACTGTTATAGTGACAGCGGGAGGTTTGGCGCTTTAAAATCTGATTCAACCCACCATTTCTTGTCTGGTTGTTGACTGATTTTGTGTTTATATACTTATGAGTTTTGACTTTCCCTTTGGAAGATTGTTCGGAGTTCGGTAATTTTGTTATTACCCTTATTTACTTTACTTTTGTGTCTAAGAGTAATGTTGGATAGTCTTTCATGTTCATTTACATCCATATCATTTCTTTCTAATTTATTCTTAAATAAACCAATTAAGTAATGCTTTCTGTGTCTATTTTTATCAATTAAATACATACAGAACAGCCAGAAACATATCATGATAAATCATTGTGAAAGACGTATCACTCTGATACAGAACAGTCAGAGATATACCATGATAAATCATTGTGAAAGACGTATCACTCTGATACAGAACAGTCAGAGACATACCATGATAAATCATTGTGAAAGACGTATCACTCTGATACAGTACAGTCAGAGACATACCATGATAAATCATTGTGAAAGACATATCACTCTGATACAGTACAGTCAGAGACATACCATGATAAATCATTGTGAAAGACGTATCACTCTGATACAGTACAGTCAGAGACATACCATGATAAATCATTGTGAAAGACGTATCACTCTGATACAGTACAGTCAGAGACATACCATGATAAATCATTGTGAAAGACATATCACTCTGATACAGAACAGTCAGACATACCATGATAAATCATTGTGAAAGACGTATCACTCTGATACAGTACAGTCAGAGACATACCATGATAAATCATTGTGAAAGACGTATCACTCTGATACAGTACAGTCAGAGACATACCATGATAAATGATTGTGAAAGACATATCACTCTGATACAGAACAGTCAGAGACATACCATGATAAATCATTGTGAAAGACATATCACTCTGATACAGTACAGTCAGAGACATACCATGATAAATCATTGTGAAAGACGTATCACTCTGATACAGAACAGTCAGAGACATACCATGATAAATCATTGTGAAAGACATATCACTCTGATACAGTACAGTCAGAGACATACCATGATAAATCATTGTGAAAGACATATCACTCTGATACAGAACAGTCAGAGACATACCATGATAAATCATTGTGAAAGACGTATCACTCTGATACAGAACAGTCCGAGACATACCATGATAAATCATTGTGAAAGACATATCACTCTGATACAGTACAGTCAGAGACATACCATGATAAATCATTGTGAAAGACGTATCACTGATACAGAACAGTCCGAGACATACCATGATAAATCATTGTGAAAGACATATCACTCTGATACAGTACAGTCAGAGACATACCATGATAAATCATTGTGAAAGACGTATCACTCTGATACAGTACAGTCAGAGACATACCATGATAAATCATTGTGAAAGACGTATCACTCTGATACAGAACAGTCAGAGACATACCATGATAAATCATTGTGAAAGACATATCACTCTGATACAGAACAGTCCGAGACATACCATGATAAATCATTGTGAAAGACATATCACTCTGATACAGAACAGTCCGAGACATACCATGATATATCATTGTGAAACACATATCACTCTGATACAGAACAGTCAGAGACATACCATGATAAATCATTGTGAAAGACATATCACTCTGATACAGAACAGTCAGAGACATACCATGATAAATCATTGTGAAAGACGTATCACTCTGATACAGAACAGTCGGAGACATATCATGATAAATCACTGAAAGACGTATCACTCTGATACAGAACAGTCAGAGACATACCATGATAAATCATTGTCAAAGACATATCACTCTGATACAGAACAGTCAGAGACATACCATGATAAATCATTGTGAAAGACGTATCACTCTGATACAGAACAGTCCGAGACATACCATGATAAATCATTGTGAAAGACATATCACTCTGATACAGTACAGTCAGAGACATACCATGATAAATCATTGTGAAAGACGTATCACTCTGATACAGTACAGTCAGAGACATACCATGATAAATCATTGTGAAAGACGTATCACTCTGATACAGTACAGTCAGAGACATACCATGATAAATCACTGTGAAAGACATATCACTCATCTTGGTGACATGGATGTATCTTTTGTTTTCTTTAATATATCTTCAAAATTTCTTTTACATTTAGAGTGTTGCTTGCTATCACCTAAAATACATAAGAAAGTAAGTAAATAGATTAAACAGAACAAATAATATATTAGTATCATTATTAAGATTTATCCTGCTATCTCTGACTATAAGATTTATCCTGCTATCTCTGACTGTATAAGATTTATCCTGCTATCTCTGACTGTATAAGATTTATCCTGCTATCTCTGACTGTATAAGATTTATCCTGCTATCTCTGACTAAGATTTATCCTGCTATCTCTGACTGTATAAGATTTATCCTGCTATCTCTGACTGTATCAGATTTATCCTGCTATCTCTGACTGTATAAGATTTATCCTGCTATCTCTGACTGTATAAGATTTATCCTGCTATCTCTGACTATAAGATTTATCCTGCTATCTCTGACTGTATAAGATTTATCCTGCTATCTCTGACTGTATAAGATTTATCCTGCTATCTCTAACTGTATAAGATTTATCCTGCTATCTCTGACTGTATAAGATTTATCCTGCTATCTCTGACTGTATAAGATTTATCCTGCTATCTCTGACTGTATAAGATTTATCCTGCTATCTCTGACTGTATAAGATTTATCCTGCTATCTCTGAGTGTATAATATTTATCCTGCTATCTCTGACTGTATAAGATTTATCCTGCTATCTCTGACTATAAGATTTATCCTGCTATCTCTGACTGTATAAGATTTATCCTGCTATCTCTGACTATAAGATTTATCCTGCTATCTCTGACTGTATATGATTTATCCTGCTATCTCTGACTGTATAAGATTTATCCTGCTATCTCTGACTGTATAAGATTTATCCTGCTATCTCTGACTGTATAAGATTTATCCTGCTATCTCTGACTATAAGATTTATCCTGCTACCTCTGACTATAAGATTTATCCTGCTATCTCTGACTATAAGATTTATCCTGCTATCTCTGACTGTATAGGATTTATCCTGCTATCTCTGACTGTATAAGATTTATCCTGTCATCTCTGACTGTATAAGATTTATCCTGCTATCTCTGACTGTATAAGATTTATCCTGCTATCTCTAACTGTATAAGATTTATCCTGCTATCTCTGACTGTATAAGATTTATCCTGCTATCTCTGACTGTATAAGATTTATCCTGCTATCTCTGACTGTATAAGATTTATCCTGCTATCTCTGACTGTATAAGATTTATCCTGCTATCTCTGAGTGTATAATATTTATCCTGCTATCTCTGACTGTATAAGATTTATCCTGCTATCTCTGACTATAAGATTTATCCTGCTATCTCTGACTGTATAAGATTTATCCTGCTATCTCTGACTATAAGATTTATCCTGCTATCTCTGACTGTATATGATTTATCCTGCTATCTCTGACTGTATAAGATTTATCCTGCTATCTCTGACTGTATAAGATTTATCCTGCTATCTCTGACTGTATAAGATTTATCCTGCTATCTCTGACTATAAGATTTATCCTGCTACCTCTGACTATAAGATTTATCCTGCTATCTCTGACTATAAGATTTATCCTGCTATCTCTGACTGTATAGGATTTATCCTGCTATCTCTGACTGTATAAGATTTATCCTGTCATCTCTGACTGTATAAGATTTATCCTGCTATCTCTGACTGTATAAGATTTATCCTGCTATCTCTGACTATAAGATTTATCCTGCTATCTCTGACTATAAGATTTATCCTGCTATCTCTGACTGTATAAGATTTATCCTGCTATCTCTGACTGTATAAGATTTATCCTACTATCTCGGACTGTATAAGATTTATCCTGCTATCTCTGACTATAAGATTTATCCTGCTATCTCTGACTGTATAAGATTTATCTATCTCTGACTGTATAAGATTTATCCTGCTATCTCTGACTGTATAAGATTTATCCTGCTATCTCTGACTGTATAAGATTTATCCTGCTATCTCTGACTGTATAAGATTTATCCTGCTATCTCTGACTGTATAAGATTTATCCTGCTATCTCTGACTATAAGATTTATCCTGCTATCTCTGACTGTATAAGATTTATCCTGATATCTCTGACTATAAGATTTATCCTGCTATCTCTGACTATAAGATTTATCCTGCTATCTCTGACTGTATAAGATTTATCCTGCTATCTCTGACTATAAGATTTATCCTGCTATCTCTGACTGTATAAGATTTATCCTGATATCTCTGACTGTATAAGATTTATCCTGCTATCTCTGACTGTATAAGATTTATCCTGCTATCTCTGACTATAAGATTTATCCTGCTATCTCTGACTATAAGATTTATCCTGCTATCTCTGACTATAAGATTTATCCTGCTATCTCTGACTGTATAAGATTTATCCTGCTATCTCTGACTAAGATTTATCCTGCTATCTCTGACTGTATAAGATTTATCCTGCCATCTCTGACTGTATCAGATTTATCCTGCTATCTCTGACTGTATAAGATTTATCCTGCTATCTCTGACTATAAGATTTATCCTGCTATCTCTGACTGTATAAGATTTATCCTGCTATCTCTGACTATAAGATTTATCCTGCTATCTCTGACTATAAGATTTATCCTGCTATCTCTGACTGTATAAGATTTATCCTGCTATCTCTGACTATAAGATTTATCCTGCTATCTCTGACTGTATAAGATTTATCCTGCTATCTCTGACTGTATAAGATTTATCCTGCTATCTCTGACTATCAGATTTATCCTGCTATCTCTGACTGTATAATATTTATCCTGCTATCTCTGACTGTATAAGATTTATCCTGCTATCTCTGACTGTATAAGATTTATCCTGCTATCTCTGACTGTATAAGATTTATCCTGCTATCTCTGACTGTATAAGATTTATCCTGCTATCTCTGACTATAAGATTTATCCTGCTATCTCTGACTGTATAAGATTTATCTTGCTATCTCTGACTGTATAAGATTTATCCTGCTATCTCTGACTGTATAAGATTTATCCTGCTATCTCTGACTGTATAAGATTTATCCTGCTATCTCTGACTATAAGATTTATCCTGCTATCTCTGACTGTATAAGATTTATCCTGATATCTCTGACTATAAGATTTATCCTGCTATCTCTGACTATAAGATTTATCCTGCTATCTCTGACTGTATAAGATTTATCCTGCTATCTCTGGCTGTATAAGATTTATCCTGATATCTCTGACTGTATAAGATATATCCTGCTATCTCTGACTGTATAAGATTTATCCTGCTATCTCTGACTATAAGATTTATCCTGCTATCTCTGACTATAAGATTTATCCTGCTATCTCTGACTATAAGATTTATCCTGCTATCTCTGACTGTATAAGATTTATCCTGCTATCTCTGACTAAGATTTATCCTGCTATCTCTGACTGTATAAGATTTATCCTGCCATCTCTGACTGTATCAGATTTATCCTGCTATCTCTGACTGTATAAGATTTATCCTGCTATCTCTGACTATAAGATTTATCCTGCTATCTCTGACTGTATAAGATTTATCCTGCTATCTCTGACTATAAGATTTATCCTGCTATCTCTGACTATAAGATTTATCCTGCTATCTCTGACTGTATAAGATTTATCCTGCTATCTCTGACTATAAGATTTATCCTGCTATCTCTGACTGTATAAGATTTATCCTGCTATCTCTGACTGTATAAGATTTATCCTGCTATCTCTGACTGTATAAGATTTATCCTGCTATCTCTGACTGTATAATATTTATCCTGCTATCTCTGACTGTATAAGATTTATCCTGCTATCTCTGACTGTATAAGATTTATCCTGCTATCTCTGACTGTATAAGATTTATCCTGCTATCTCTGACTGTATAAGATTTATCCTGCTATCTCTGACTATAAGATTTATCCTGCTATCTCTGACTGTATAAGATTTATCCTGCTATCTCTGACTATAAGATTTATCCTGCTATCTCTGACTGTATTGTATATATGCTTTAAGTGAATCAATGATTGTTGTTTGATGACAGTTGATCAATTTTGCAGCTATATCATGACAAGAAATATGTTGAAATATGAAATAGCATCCCAGAATCAGTTATACAGGCAAAAACAGTTAAACAGTTTGAAATCGGTCTAGATGAGCACTGGCCATGGAAGCACCAAGAGTGCAAATATGACTACGGCAAACATAAAGATAAGATCAAATTCCGGAAGTGACGTAAAGTCGCGCATTAATGATGTGGCCATGGATTTAGAGGCGGACATAGTGGCAACAAGCTAGCGTCCACTGTAGTTCCTATGGTATCCTATGGTAAGAACAGGTTACATTTCAGTGGGATGACATTTCAGTGCGATGATATTTCAGTGGGATGATATTTCAGTGGGATGATATCCGCTTTGTATTAGACTTGCACTCTTAATTGGATGTTTATTGTGGTTGCCAACAGTGCGCTGGCCGTGGTAGATATGTTCCACTCGACAAATTATCCTGATTCTGAGCTAACTAGTGTTTGATGGCTTAAACTAGCTTGATGGACACAAACCTGCCTTCTTCGTTAAATAATGCGGTCATTTGATGGACACCAACCTGCCTTCTTCGTAAAATAATGCGGTCATTTGATGGACACAAACCTACCTTCTTCGTTAAATAATGCGGTCATTTGATGGACACAAACCTGCCTTCTTCGTTAAATAATGCGGTCATTTGATGGACACAAACCTGCCTTCTTCGTAAAATAATGCGGTCATTTGATGGACACAAACCTGCCTTCTTCGTAAAATAATGCGGTCATTTGATGGACACCAACCTGCCTTCTTCGTAAAATAATGCGGTCATTTGATGGACACCAACCTGCCTTCTTCGTTAAATAATGCGGTCATTTGATGGACACCAACCTGCCTTCTTCGTTAAATAATGCGGTCATTTGATGGACGCCAACCTGCCTTCTTCGTAAAATAATGCGGTCATTTGATGGACACCAACCTGCCTTCTTCGTAAAATAATGCGGTCATTTGATGGACACAAACCTGCCTTCTTCGTTAAATAATGCGGTCATTTGATGGACACCAACCTGCCTTCTTCGTTAAATAATGCGGTCATTTGATGGACACCAACCTGCCTTCTTCGTAAAATAATGCGGTCATTTGATGGACACAAACCTGCCTTCTTCGTAAAATAATGCGGTCATTTGATGGACACCAACCTGCCTTCTTCGTAAAATAATGCGGTCATTTGATGGACACAAACCTGCCTTCTTCGTTAAATAATGCGGTCATTTGATGGACACAAACCTGCCTTTTTCGTTAAATAATGCAGTCATTTGATGGACACAAACCTGCCTTCTTCGTTAAATAATGCGGTCATTTGATGGACACCAACCTGCCTTCTTCGTTAAATAATGCGGTCATTTGATGGACACAAACCTGCCTTCTTCGTTAAATAATGCGGTCATTTGAGGGACACAAACCTGCCTTCTTCGTAAAATAATGCGGTCATTTGATGGACACCAACCTGCCTTCTTCGTAAAATAATGCGGTCATTTGATGGACACAAACCTGCCTTCTTCGTTAAATAATGCGGTCATTTGATGGACACCAACCTGCCTTCTTCGTTAAATAGTGCGGTCATTTGATGGACACAAACCTGCCTTCTTCGTAAAATAATGCGGTCATTTGATGGACACAAACCTGCCTTCTTCGTTAAATAATGCGGTCATTTGATGGACACCAACCTGCCTTCTTCGTTAAATAATGCGGTCATTTGATGGACACAAACCTGCCTTCTTCGTTAAATAATGCGGTCATTTGATGGACACAAACCTGCCTTTTTCGTTAAATAATGCGGTCATTTGATGGACACAAACCTGCCTTCTTCGTTAAATAATGCGGTCATTTGATGGACACCAACCTGCCTTCTTCGTTAAATAATGCGGTCATTTGATGGACACAAACCTGCCTTCTTCGTAAAATAATGCGGTCATTTGATGGACACAAACCTGCCTTCTTCGTAAAATAATGCGGTCATTTGATGGACACCAACCTGCCTTCTTCGTAAAATAATGCGGTCATTTGATGGACACCAACCTGCCTTCTTCGTAAAATAATGCGGTCATTTGATGGACACCAACCTGCCTTCTTCGTTAAATAATGCGGTCATTTGATGGACACAAACCTGCCTTCTTCGTAAAATAATGCGGTCATTTGATGGACACAAACCTGCCTTCTTCGTAAAATAATGCGGTCATTTGATGGACACAAACCTGCCTTCTTCGTAAAATAATGCGGTCATTTGATGGACACAAACCTGCCTTCTTCGTTAAATAATGCGGTCATTTGATGGACACAAACCTGCCTTTTTCGTTAAATAATGCGGTCATTTGAGGGACACAAACCTGCCTTCTTCGTTAAATAATGCGGTCATTTGATGGACACCAACCTGCCTTCTTCGTTAAATAATGCGGTCATTTGATGGACACAAACCTGCCCTCTTCGTTAAATAATGCGGTCATTTGATGGACACAAACCTGTCTTCTTCGTTAAATAATGCGGTCATTTGATGGACACCAACCTGCCTTCTTCGTAAAATAATGCGGTCATTTGATGGACACAAACCTGCCTTCTTCGTTAAATAATGCGGTCATTTGATGGACACAAACCTGCCTTCTTCGTTAAATAATGCGGTCATTTGATGGACACCAACCTGCCTTCTTCGTTAAATAATGCGGTCATTTGATGGACACAAACCTGCCTTCTTCGTAAAATAATGCGGTCATTTGATGGACACAAACCTGCCTTCTTCGTAAAATAATGCGTCATTTGATGGACACCAACCTGCCTTCTTCGTAAAATAATGCGGTCATTTGATGGACACCAACCTGCCTTCTTCGTTAAATAATGCGGTCATTTGATGGACACAAACCTGCCTTTTTCGTTAAATAATGCGGTCATTTGATGGACACAAACCTGCCTTCTTCGCTAAATAATGCGGTCATTTGATGGACACCAACCTGCCTTCTTCGTTAAATAATGCGGTCATTTGATGGACACAAACCTGCCTTCTTCGTTAAATAATGCGGTCATTTGATGGACACAAACCTGCCTTCTTCGTAAAATAATGCGGTCATTTGATGGACACCAACCTGCCTTCTTCGTAAAATAATGCGGTCATTTGATGGACACCAACCTGCCTTCTTCGTAAAATAATGCGGTCATTTGATGGACACCAACCTGCCTTCTTCGTTAAATAATGCGGTCATTTGATGGACACCAACCTGCCTTCTTTGTAAAATAATGCGGTCATTTGATGGACACAAACCTGCCTTCTTCGTTAAATAATGCGGTCATTTGATGGACACAAACCTGCCTTCTTCGTTAAATAATGCGATCATTTGATGGACACAAACCTGCCTTCTTCGTTAAATAATGCGGTCATTTGATGGACACCAATCTGCCTTCTTCGTTAAATAATGCGGTCATTTGATGGACACCAACCTGCCTTCTTCGTTAAATAATGCGGTCATTTGATGGACACAAACCTGCCTTCTTCGTTAAATAATGCGGTCATTTGATGGACACCAACCTGCCTTCTTCGTAAAATAATGCGGTTATTTGATGGACACAAACCTGCCTTCTTCGTTAAATAATGCGGTCATTTGATGGACACCAACCTGCCTTCTTCGTTAAATAATGCGGTCATTTGATGGACACCAACCTGCCTTCTTCGTTAAATAATGCGGTCATTTGATGGACACCAACCTGCCTTCTTCGTTAAATAATGCGGTCATTTGATGGACACAAACATGCCTTCTTCGTTAAATAATGCGGTCATTTGATGGACACAAACCTGCCTTCTTCGTTTAATAATGCGGTCATTTGATGGACACCAACCTGCCTTCTTCGTTAAATAATGCGGTCATTTGATGGACACAAACCTGCCTTCTTCGTTAAATAATGCGATCATTTGATGGACACCAACCTGCCTTCTTCGTTAAATAATGCGGTCATTTGATGGACACAAACCTGCCTTCTTCGTAAAATAATGCGGTCATTTGATGGACACAAACCTGCCTTCTTCGTTAAATAATGCGGTCATTTGATGGACACAAACCTGCCTTCTTCGTTAAATAATGCGATCATTTGATGGACACAAACCTGCCTTCTTCGTTAAATAATGCGGTCATTTGATGGACACCAACCTGCCTTCTTCGTTAAATAATGCGGTCATTTGATGGACACCAACCTGCCTTCTTCGTAAAATAATGCGGTCATTTGATGGACACAAACCTGCCTTCTTCGTTAAATAATGCGGTCATTTGATGGACACAAACCTGCCTTCTTCGTTAAATAATGCGGTCATTTGATGGACACCAACCTGCCTTCTTCGTTAAATAATGCGGTCATTTGATGGACACCAACCTGCCTTCTTCGTTAAATAATGCGGTCATTTGATGGACACCAACCTGCCTTCTTCGTATAATAATGCGGTCATTTGATGGACACAAACCTGCCTTCTTCGTAAAATAATGCGGTCATTTGATGGACACAAACCTGCCTTCTTCGTTAAATAATGCGGTCATTTGATGGACACCAACCTGCCTTCTTCGTTAAATAATGCGGTCATTTGATGGACACAAACCTGCCTTCTTCGTTAAATAATGCGATCATTTGATGGACACAAACCTGCCTTCTTCGTTAAATAATGCGGTCATTTGATGGACACAAACCTGCCTTCTTCGTAAAATAATGCGGTCATTTGATGGACACAAACCTGCCTTCTTCGTTAAATAATGCGGTCATTTGATGGACACAAACCTGCCTTCTTCGTTAAATAATGCGATCATTTGATGGACACAAACCTGCCTTCTTCGTTAAATAATGCGGTCATTTGATGGACACAAACCTCCCTTCTTCGTTAAATAATGCGGTCATTTGATGGACACAAACCTGCCTTCTTCGTTAAATAATGCGGTCATTCAAGTGTGATGACATACACGGGAGTCAAATGTTGAAATAATCTAATGATTTGAGAACGTTATGTACCCACTGAGCAGCCGCTCGTGTTGTTGATGATATTCTGTTGTAGGGGCAATTTCCACCAGCTATGCAAATGTTTGACAGAGGCAATCAAGCCTTCCATGTATTCTTAGATCCACACAGTGATACCTAGATTTGTTGTTTGGGTAAGGGTTATTGTTGTGGTGTTTAACGCCTTTTTCAACAATATTTCAGTTATATCGTTGCGGTCAGTTTTGTTGGTGGAGGAAACCAGAGTACCCGGAGAAAACCTCTGCATGTCAATGACAAACTTTATAGCTTGATGTTGCATCGAGAACTAGCCTGAACAGGATTCGAACTCGCAACGTTAGTTTAAGTTTAAACATATTTTATTGTCTTATAAATGTACAATTAGATTGGAAGCAAGTTATATCAACTTAGTATATCCGCTCTATGCAATAATGTTATGTACATAAATAAGAAAATGACAGCAAGTTACATAATGTAATACATGTATACATGAATATATTTGATAAACAGAAGTAATGGGAAAAAAAGGGGGGATAAGGAGATTGTGTGCAAATAAATGATAACATCCTGAGTATAGGGTATAATTTCGTATCATTCAAATCTATTAGAATGGTATATATATTTTTGGACATTTCTAAACACTATTAAATTGTTTTCGTCAGTTAAATTATCAGAGCCAAATAATAAGTTTTCAATTCAGATAACTGTATACGGTGTAATATTCATAATTAATTGCATTCTTGCATTCGTATAAAGGGGACATTCTATAAATAATGAATAGCATCTTCTAAAGGACATCCGCAGGCACAGCTGGGGTCACTAACTATATTTGCTCTAAATAAATCTGCTCCCAGTGAACTACACTGATGTCTTAATCTAGTATGTATTATATTACATTTCCTACTTCCTAACAAATAGTAATTAGAAACCTTAAATAAATTCGCCCTTAAAGTTTGCTTAAACTTTGAAGTAGTTTGTATAGATTTAAAATTCGGATCCAATGAATTCCATGAACGTATAGTAGACGGAAAAAACGATTTGGAAAATGTTTCTAAACGACATCTTGGTACCCTATATTGTAAAGAATTTCTCAGATTATAATTGTTAACTACTAAATATTCATTTAGACAGTCCTGTAAATATTCAGGATCTATATTATTATGTATTTTATGAAATAAAGTAAGTTTTCGACGCCTCCGTCTGCAACTTAAAGTCTCCCAACCGAATTCGAAGTATAAAGATTCCTTGCTTGCAAATTTTGGCAACCCAGTAATTATCCTAGTGGCTTCAAATTGAAGCTGTTCCAACTTATCTGCATCCCTTGAACAACACCCATCCCATAACTCACATGCATACTCTAGAAATGGCAAAATATAAGTTACACAACGTTGGTGGTGATGAACACTGATTGCATAGGTCATTGTTAATCCAACTACCATACGATCAATACGGCCCATATTTCTTGTTTTGTAGACTTATTAGATATATTTGTTTGAAACTGCACTGTTATAAAGAAATTTATAAAAACTAAGGTTACTGGTAATCTCCTTCATGCTTCTGCCATATGATTGCCTCCTTCATCAAATTGAAGATTATGCAATTTTGATTTTTGTGCGGCATGCCCAACGAATAGTGAAGCCAAAATTTAAATCAGTTTCCAAATAGATGATGATAAATAATAAAAAAAAAAAATGAATTTACAATTAAAACTATATACAGTTGTCACTGTCTGGACTATAGGGACACGATCCTTGCCTTAAAGGCCTCGGGTGTGTCCATATCAACAATGTCTAGAGCTAGTGATCTTAGCTGATGTTGGCTCTCCTGTTTGGGGACTTTGGCTTATTTGCTACTAAAGACATTTAAATTGTTTGACTTTCCATTATTTTAACCTTTAGCATACCTAATTCCCTTTACCGGACATCCGG
This sequence comes from Bathymodiolus septemdierum, assembly GCA_963383655.1. NCBI lineage: Eukaryota > Metazoa > Mollusca > Bivalvia > Mytilida > Modiolidae > Bathymodiolus > Bathymodiolus septemdierum. The sequence goes on from OY726527.1 coordinate 51,661,511, forward strand.
GTATCTCGGTCAACGAATTATCTCCCTTGTCGTTACGGAGGTGAAACATTCGCCATTTTGATTATGTTAAACAACATCGAGTACCCGTTAAATTTTAAATTAAGTTGAATAAAAATCACATACAGCATGCCTAAGACATGTGCAGTTGGTTGTTCTTACAATGATGTTAAAAAAGTTATTATTTCACAAGTTTCAGAAAGACGAAAACATATGTGCATTCTGGCTCACCGCCCTAAATTTAATTTAAAACAGGAAGATCGATCGATCGTAGTCACCGATAACAGTAGTATTTTCTGTCAGTGAAAAAACCCGATTTTTCACGTTTTTCATTTCATTTGAAAACCCCCTAAACATTATTATTTCGTGAAATTTTTTATATCAGATAAAAGTTTAAAACTAGCAAGTTATATATTTGATAATTAAAAGCAATAAAAATATGATTTGGTACCACTACTGAGCGTTTGAAGTGAAGTGGTTCCGAGAAAATCGGACGCCATGTTGATTTATATTTCATACTGCAAGTATGTGCGTCCCTCAATAATCTTGGTGAGGGCATTGACTATTCAGAAACGGCAACTTATACGACTCTTTTCAAATTGTTTGCATTATCTATATTTTTCTGTGATATGTAATAAATGAATGTTAGTAATTTACTTTCATGTTTGTTGTACTTGTAAAGGATTAGACAAACTTAAGGTACCCATGTTAAACGAAATATAAAAAAATGTTATTAGGACAATCTGGATACACAACAGAACAGTAGTATAGTTAGAGTTATAGTGTTTAACGCCACTATCAACAATAGTTCAGTTACAGGGCCCGGTGGCTCAGTGAGTTAGGTAGTTGGATCACCTAACAACTCATACAAGCCTATCATCAATACGGCGTGGGTTCACACCCGGTTTTGTAAATTGTTAAAAAAGGTGCACTCGATTCGCAGCCGCAAGTGATAAAGCTTACCAGTTGCTTGCCCATGGTCGGTGGTTCTCTCCGGATACCCCGGCTTCTTCCACAACTAAAACTGGTCGCCATGATATTGCTGAAATCTTGCTGAAAGTGAAAGTGACGTTAAGCACCAAAAATCATCAATCGTCATCAGTTATGTCGTGGCGCTCAGTTGTATTCAAGTACCTTGAGAAAACCACTGACCTGACAAACTTTATCACATATTATTGTATAGAATATACAACAATGATTAGGGTTATGGTATTTGACGCCACTTTCAACATGTTCAAATTTGAGCTCAGCAATAATGGTCAATTAAAGAATTTTCTTTTTCGTAACAGTGACCATCTTTTGTGTGATTTTGTATTACCCGAAAAAGGGTTATGGTGTTTTGCGCCACGTTCCAATTTTTTTTATTCATCAAAGTACATCTATTTCAATACACCGTCCTAATGACTTATAATATATCAGTTTTATGCTATATTTCAACACTAATTAAAATCTGAGATTTAATATATTTTGTAGAAATTCAATACGAAATTCACTTTACATTTAAGTACTAATTACAAAGATTGAAAGAAAATTCCCAAAGATAATGTCTATTAATTAGAATGGGCAAGTATAAGAATGGGGGAATTATGATACGAATACACCGTGCTCTTTGTGAAGTGAAGCGGGCAAGTATAAGAATGGATGAATTATGATACGAGTACACCGCGCTCTTTGTGAAGTAAAGCGGGCAAGATTAAGAATGGATGAATTATGATACGAGTACACCGTGATCTTTGTGAAGTAAATCGGGCAAGTATAAGAATGGATGAATTATGATACGAGTACACCGTGATCTTTGTGAAGTAAATCGGGCAAGTATAAGAATGGATAAATTATGATACAAGTACACCGCACTCTTTGTGAAGTAAATCGGGCAAGTATAAGAATGGATGAATTATGATACGAGTACACCGTGATCTTTGTGAAGTAAATCGGGCAAGTATAAGAATGGATGAATTATGATACGAGTACACCGCGCTCTTTGTGAAGTAAAGCGGGCAAGTATAAGAATGGATGAATTATGATACGAGTACACCGTGATCTTTGTGAAGTAAATCGGGCAAGTATAAGAATGGATGAATTATGATACGAGTACACCGCGCTCTTTGTGAAGTAAATCGGGCAAGTATAAGAATGGATGAATTATGATACGAGTACACCACGCTCTTTGTGAAGTAAAGCGGGCAAGTATAAGAATGGATGAATTATGATACGAGTACACTGCGCTCTTTGTGAAGTAAAGCGGGCACGTATAAGAATGGATGAATTATGATACGAGTACACAGCGCTCTTTGATTTTTGTTGTTGATTTGTTTGGGTGTTTAACCCCACTTTCAGCAATATTTCAGCTATATCATGGCGACCAGTTTTAGTGGTGGAAGAAGCTGGAGTACCCGGAGAGAACCACCAACCATGAGCAAGCAATTGATAAACTCTATCACTATCAAAGGGGTAATCAGAAGCTGTAAATCGAAGGACAGACAATACAAACTGAAGAGAACAAACAATGGTCTGGATTGACATGATTTATTAGATATATTTGTTATTGAAATTTACAGTTCCAAAGTCATGTAATTATAATTAAAACTAAAGTACACTTCCTGCAGACATAGATGACCTTAGCCGATTTTGGCTATTCTGTTTAGCCCCTTTGGTCTTCGTACTCCCAAACATTTTAAAATTATTTGGCTTTCAAATAATGTTGACTTCAAGCGTACCTGATGAAGGTTACTCCAAAAACGAGTCGTGCGCACTAAATTTGATATGTAGGTTTTTATTTGTTTTTATTTACTACTGAGGAACACAAATTAGTCGTGATGTTTCGTCAACATTCATGATATCAAGATACACCATATGCATCCATAAAATACATATTTCTACTTTCCTGTGCTATTAACTTGGGTCTAAAAATAGTCAGTCGTGGTTAGCTTGCGCTTAAACGCGCCAACCATTTATTACGTTTTCTTAGCTACTAGTCAGATAAGATAGTCTATTGGGATGTTTTCTTAGCTACTAGTCAGATAAGATAGTCTATTGAGATGTTTTCTTAACTACTAGTCAGATAAGATAGTCTATTGGGATGTTTTCTTAACTACTAGTCAGATAAGATAGTCTATTGAGATGTTTTCTTAACTACTAGTCAGATAAGATAGTCTATTGGGATGTTTTCTTAACTACTAATCAGATAAGATAGTCTATTGAGATGTTTTCTTAACTACTAGTCAGATAAGATAGTCTATTGAGATGTTTTCTTAACTACTAGTCAGATAAGATAGTCTATTGGGATGTTTTCTTAACTACTAGTCAGATAAGATAGTCTATTGAGATGTTTTCTTAACTACTAGTCAGATAAGATAGTCTATTGGGATGTTTTCTTAACTACTAGTCAGATAAGATAGTCTATTGGGATGTTTTCTTAACTACTAGTCAGATAAGATAGTCTATTGGGATGTTTTCTTAACTACTAGTCAGATAAGATAGTCTATTGGGATGTTTTCTTAACTACTAGTCAGATAAGATAGTTTATTGGGATGTTTTCTTAACTACTAGTCAGATAAGATAGTCTATTGGGATGTTTTCTTAACTACTAGTCAGATAAGATAGTCTATTGGGATGCTTTCTTAACTACTAGTCAGATAAGATAGTCTATTGGGATGTTTTCTTAACTACTAGTCAGATAAGATAGTCTATTGAGATGTTTTCTTAACTACTAGTCAGATAAGATAGTCTATTGGGATGTTTTCTTAACTACTAATCAGATAAGATAGTCTATTGAGATGTTTTCTTAACTACTAGTCAGATAAGATAGTCTATTGGGATGTTTTCTTAACTACTAGTCAGATAAGATAGTCTATTGGGATGTTTTCTTAACTACTAGTCAGATAAGATAGTCTATTGAGATGTTTTCTTAACTACTAGTCAGATAAGATAGTCTATTGGGATGTTTTCAAGCGACTAGGAAACATTATTCATGTTGCTGGAGGTTGAGAAAATACATTACGTGTACTTTATGAAAAGAAACAGTGATTGCCATCAATTCCACCAATATCAACAAAACGAACAATCACCTCTCATCTCAAATGAACTCGCCCGAACAATCACCTCTCATCTCAAATGAACTCGCCCGAACAATTACCTCTCATCTCAAATGAACTCGCCCGAACAATCACCTTTCATCTCAAATAAGCTCGCCAAACACAAAAAAAGACCACGACATATGATATGACGTTGGAAATCCCAGTCCTGGACGGGCACAAAAAAAACCCAGTTAATTGGATACCAACCCTCCGCTCTTGATATCTGGATCTCCAACGGCAATACATAATAAATAAACGATAAAAAAATTGCACATATTCGGATCTCCAACGGAAATATATATATATACGTCTGAAAATTAATTAGAATTAGATCTTTGAGCTGACAGTTTTTTGTTATTCCCTCGACGGGATTTGAACTCACACCATTGATACACTGCAGCATCAATCGCTTAGTCCTGCGCCCTAGACCAATCGACCACATCCGCTATATTCTATACACACACGATAAAAATAGACATCATCGCCATCTCATCAAAATGGAACTTGTTCTCGCCATGATATAGCTGAAAAATGTAATGATCATTTGGCATCAAACAATAATCACCCACTGAATGAAGCTTCTATTATTTCTTTCTTTATAATCGTGGTGCGGATAAGTTCTTTTGTAATAAAATACATAAGTCGTGGTGTTTCGTAGACATTGAAGACATCAAGATACGCCATATACATGTATCCATAAAAGACACATGTTCACGTCCTTGTTCTATTAACTGGAGTCTACAAATAGATAGTTTTGATTAACGAGCTAGCGTTTTACTAGGCCGCAAATTTATTACGTCTTTTTAACTAATAGTCAGATAAGATAGTCTATATGAATGTTTTTCAAACGGCTAGAAAACATTGTTCATGTTGCTGAAGGTCGTGAAAATGCATTACGCACTTATCATTACGAGTAATTTATGAAAAGAAAGTATTTAAACAGTAATGGTCATCAATTCCACAAATATCAACAAACAAAACGAACAAGCAATTCTGATCTCAACTGAATTCACCAAACACAAAAAGACCAGGACATATGACGTTGGAAATCCAAGTCCTAGTTTGGGACAGACACCGTAGAAACAGTTAATTGGATATCAACCCTCCGTTCTTGATATCTGGATCTCCAACGGCAATACATAATAAACAAACGATAAAAAAATTTGCACATATTCGCTTCCACTCACAACGAACACATAATATCACAAAAAAGAATGACAACATAAAAATAGACAGTACAATAACAGGGGAGATAACTGACTACTAGCAAGGAAGGCGAACCTGTTGGTTAGAGACCCCAAACAACTGTAGGTAAAGACGAACCGAACATCGGTATATGCAGAAATCGTAACAGACATCACAACACGGAACTTAGAACATAAAGACACATAATAGGACACCACAACAACGAAAAGGATAAGCAACACGGACCCCACCAAAAAACCGGGGTAAACTCAGGTGCTCACGAAGGGTAAGCAGTTCCTTCTTCTTATAAGACACCCGCCGTGTTACTCATATATACAGTCAAAGCCGATAAAAGACTTGGCAGTGAATAAGGGTAATAACAAAATTACCGAACTCCGAACAATCTTACAAAGGGAAAGTCAAAACTCATAATTATATAAACAGACAAAATCAGTCAACAACCGGAAAACTGTGAAAACCGTAATGACCCTGACTTGGTACAGGCATTTCTAAAGAAATGGTGGGTTGAATCAGATTTTAAAGCGCCAAACCTCCCGTTCTCATTACGGTTCAAAGTCTCCGGCTTTTTTTCTCATTTGAGGAGTAAGATCAAAGACTTATTGGCTCGAAATCAGAATGATGTGTCCGAGTTCAGCGACATGTCTACCCAAGGACTGTTGTTTCATTGACATAGCACTATGTAAATCCAACTCAGCGCTAGGGCCAATCATAGTCTGGTTCGAGCCGACCAGGGTTCGAGCACACGATTTATCGCATCCGAGGCGAGCACGTTTATCATTACACCAGGATTCGGTTCATTGTAGTAGATATTCGCTGATTGATATAACTAGTTGATACCCACTGGTTGATAGCTATGCATATGCACCAACTCTTAGTCACTGATTGCAAGCCATTGCTTGATGTGCACTGTTTAATAGTCAATAATTGAAAGGCACTTGTTGATCTCCACTGATTGCATAAACAACCATTAAATATATATAGGAATATTGTATTTCAACTATTTTTCTAAATTTGTCCGTCAATTGGTCACAGACAGCAGAATTTATTTGTGGGAAGTGGTGAAATGTCTCTTACTTACATCCGTTTCATGTGAATTTATTTTCAAGACATCAATCAAAAATCAATTACAATGCACAACATAATTCAATCAATTATTTGACTCATATTAAAAGAAAAACTATTTTTTAAAATGTGCTTATTTCGTCTAAAAACACAAATTTAGTTTCCGTGTCTCATGTTCTCCGGAAGTGCAATTAGTTGCCTTCCGACTCTTTACTATTTAAAGATACGAACATCAACAGAGGTTACGTACACAGTAAGACAAATACAGTTATGTATGTACCAAGAATAAACTTGTATTGCTATCAACTTACTTTTCTGAATTAACATAACATTTAAAAATTCGTGCTACTAAGCTTATTTTAGACTTATTATTTAATGGTTCTTAATAGATTGGTGGGCTTATTATATGCTTTCGTGATGATTACAAACGTATGATTCAACAGGACATAATTATTGAAAAATAAAATAATCTCTTAGTTTTCACTTCAGCTTATTAAATGTGAAATAATACTACATGCGGTATTTGTTCATAGCATAAGACTTTGATTGAAGAAGCTTATTTTTATGAACATGTATTGGCAGTTATAATTCAATAAAAACGTAGATCTCAAATATAGTGCCCACGAAGCCCTTCTGGAACAACCTCCATTGGGTATGCTTAAAATCGAAAGAATGTAATGCCAAATAATTTAAAGTCTTGGGAGCAATAAAACCGAAGAACCTAAACAGAACAGCCAAAATCGGCTCAGGTCAAAAGGTCAAACTATATCTGCAGCTTAGGACACATGTATCGTACACAGAGTGATATACAAGACAGCGATTAGCATTGATAAATTTTAATTAGAATTTTAATATCACATCCTTCGTTTGCTATATAAACAATCCGAAGATAAAATTCTCGATATATTTTACTTCGCGCATCTGCATTGCAGGAACATTTACTGCCATAGTAGCTAGGATATTAAATGTATTTATACGGGATCTATATTAAGACATTTGTGAAGATATTAAAGGTGTAACCTGAAGCCGTCAATATGAACGACAACAATGATCTACAGCTCACTACAAAGAAAACTAAAGATCGAACAACACGAACCTCACTATAAACCGGGGGTACTCCGGAAGACTTATCAGTTCCTGCTCCCGTCGTGTACTGTAAAACGACACGAACCTCACTATAAACCGGGGGTACTCCGGAAGACTTATCAGTTCCTGCTCCCGTCGTGTACTGTAAAACGACACGAACCTCACTATAAACCGGGGGTACTCTGGAAGACTTATCAGTTCCTGCTCCCGTCGTGTAATGTAAAACGACACGAACCTCACTATAAACCGGGGGTACTCGGAAGACGTAGCAGTTCCTGCTCCCGTCGTGTACTGTAAAACGACACGAACCTCACTATAAACCGGGGGTACTCTGGAAGACTTATCAGTTCCTGCTCCCGTCGTGTAATGTAAAACGACACGAACCTCACTATAAACCGGGGGTACTCCGGAAGACTTATCAGTTCCTGCTCCCGTCGTGTACTGTAAAACGACACGAACCTCACTATAAACCGGGGGTACTCCGGAAGACGTAGCAGTTCCTGCTCCCGTCGTGTACTGTAAAACGACACGAACCTCACTATAAACCGGGGGTACTCCGGAAGACTTATCAGTTCCTGCTCCCGTCGTGTACTGTAAAACGACACGAACCTCACTATAAACCGGGGGTACTCTGGAAGACTTATCAGTTCCTGCTCCCGTCGTGTACTGTAAAACGACACGAACCTCACTATAAACCGGGGGTACTCGGAAGACGTAGCAGTTCCTGCTCCCGTCGTGTACTGTAAAACGACACGAACCTCACTATAAACCGGGGGTACTCTGGAAGACTTATCAGTTCCTGCTCCCGTCGTGTAATGTAAAACGACACGAACCTCACTATAAACCGGGGGTACTCCGGAAGACTTATCAGTTCCTGCTCCCGTCGTGTACTGTAAAACGACACGAACCTCACTATAAACCGGGGGTACTCGGAAGACGTAGCAGTTCCTACTCCCGTCGTGTACTGTAAAACGACACGAACCTCACTATAAACCGGGGGTACTCCGGAAGACTTATCAGTTCCTGCTCCCGTCGTGTACTGTAAAACGACACGAACCTCACTATAAACCGGGGGTACTCTGGAAGACTTATCAGTTCCTGCTCCCGTCGTGTACTGTAAAACGACACGAACCTCACTATAAACCGGGGGTACTCTGGAAGACTTATCAGTTCCTGCTCCCGTCGTGTACTGTAAAACGACACGAACCTCACTATAAACCGGGGGTACTCCGGAAGACTTATCAGTTCCTGCTCCCGTCGTGTACTGTAAAACGACACGAACCTCACTATAAACCTGGGGTACTCCGGAAGACTTATCAGTTCCTGCTCCCGTCGTGTACTGTAAAACGACACGAACCTCACTATAAACCGGGGGTACTCCGGAAGACTTATCAGTTCCTGCTCCCGTCGTGTAATGTAAAACGACACGAACCTCACTATAAACCGGGGGTACTCCGGAAGACTTATCAGTTCCTGTTCTCGTCGTGTACTGTAAAACGACACGAACCTCACTATAAATCTGGGGTACTCCGGAAGACTTATCAGTTCCTGCTCCCGTCGTGTACTGTAAAACGACACGAACCTCACTATAAACCGGGGGTACTCCGGAAGACTTATCAGTTCCTGCTCCCGTCGTGTAATGTAAAACGACACGAACCTCACTATAAACCGGGGGTACTCCGGAAGACTTATCAGTTCCTGTTCTCGTCGTGTACTGTAAAACGACACGAACCTCACTATAAATCTGGGGTACTCCGGAAGACTTATCAGTTCCTGCTCCCGTCGTGTACTGTAAAACGACACGAACCTCACTATAAACCGGGGGTACTCCGGAAGACTTATCAGTTCCTGCTCCCGTCGTGTACTGTAAAACGACACGAACCTCACTATAAACCTGGGGTACTCCGGAAGACTTATCAGTTCCTGCTCCCGTCGTGTACTGTAAAACGACACGAACCTCACTATAAACCGGGGGTACTCCGGAAGACTTATCAGTTCCTGCTCCCGTCGTGTACTGTAAAACGACACGAACCTCACTATAAACCTGGGGTACTCAGGAAGACTTATCAGTTCCTGCTCCCGTCGTGTACTGTAAAACGACACGAACCTCACTATAAACCGGGGGTACTCCGGAAGACTTATCAGTTCCTGCTCCCGTCGTGTACTGTAAAACGACACGAACCTCACTATACACCGGGGTACTCCGAAGACTTATCAGTTCCTACGCCCGTCGTGTACTGTAAAACGACACGAACCTCACTATAAACCGGGGGTACTCCGGAAGACTTAGCAGTTCCTGCTCCCGTCGTGTACTGTAAAACAACACGAACCTCACTATAAACCGGGGGTACTCCGGAAGACTTATCAGTTCCTGCTCCCGTCGTGTACCGTAAAACGACACGAACCTCATAGTAAACCGGGGGTACTCCGGAAGACTTATTAGTTCCTGCTTCCGTCGTGTACTGTAAAACGACACGAACCTCACTATACACCGGGGGTACTCCGGAAGACTTATCAGTTCCTGCTCCCGTCGTGTACTGTAAAACGACACGAACCTCACTATATACCGGGGGTATTCCGGAAGACTTTGCAGTTCCTGTTCTCGTCGTGTACTGTAAAACGACACGAACCTCACTATAAACCGGGGGTACTCCGGAAGACTTATCAGTTCCTGCTCCCGTCGTATACTGTAAAACGACACGAACCTCACTATAAACCGGGGGTACTCCGGAAGACTTAGCAGTTCCTGTTCTCGTCGTGTACTGTAAAACGACACGAACCTCACTATAAACCGGGGGTACTCCGGAAGACTTATCAGTTCCTGTTCTCGTCGTGTACTGTAAAACGACACGAACCTCACTATAAACCGGGAGTACTCCGGAAGACTTCGCAGTTCCTACTCCCGTCGTGTACTGTAAAACGACACGAACCTCACTATAAACCGGGGGTACTCTGGAAGACGTAGCAGTTCCTGTTCCCGTCGTGTACTGTAAAACGACACGAACCTCACTATAAACCGGGGGTACTCCGGAAGACTTATCAGTTCCTGCTCCCGTCGTGTACTGTAAAACGACACGAACCTCATTATAAACTTGGGGTACTCCGGAAGACTTATCAGTTCCTGCTCCCGTCGTGTACTGTAAAACGACACGAACCTCACAATAAACGGGGGTACTCCGGAAGACTTATCAGTTCCTGTTCTCGTCGTGTACTGTAAAACGACACGAACCTCACTATAAACCGGGGGTACTCCGGAAGACTTATCAGTTCCTGTTCTCGTCGTGTACTGTAAAACGACACGAACCTCACTATAAATCTGGGGTACTCCGGAAGACTTATCAGTTCCTGCTTCCGTCGTGTACTGTAAAACGACACGAACCTCACTATAAACCGGGGGTACTCCGGAAGACTTATCAGTTCCTGCTCCCGTCGTGTACTGTAAAACGACACGAACCTCACTATACACCGGGGTACTCCGAAGACTTATCAGTTCCTACGCCCGTCGTGTACTGTAAAACGACACGAACCTCACTATAAACCGGGGGTACTCCGGAAGACTTAGCAGTTCCTGCTCCCGTCGTGTACTGTAAAACAACACGAACCTCACTATAAACCGGGGGTACTCCGGAAGACTTAGCAGTTCCTGCTCCCGTCGTGTACTGTAAAACAACACGAACCTCACTATAAACCGGGGGTACTCCGGAAGACTTATCAGTTCCTGCTCCCGTCGTGTACTGTAAAACGACACGAACCTCACTATAAACCGGGGGTACTCCGGAAGACTTATCAGTTCCTGTTCTCGTCGTGTACTGTAAAACGACACGAACCTCACTATAAATCTGGGGTACTCCGGAAGACTTATCAGTTCCTGCTCCCGTCGTGTACTGTAAAACGACACGAACCTCACTATAAACCGGGGGTACTCCGGAAGACTTATCAGTTCCTGCTCCCGTCGTGTACTGTAAAACGACACGAACCTCACTATACACCGGGGTACTCCGAAGACTTATCAGTTCCTACGCCCGTCGTGTACTGTAAAACGACACGAACCTCACTATAAACCGGGGGTACTCCGGAAGACTTAGCAGTTCCTGCTCCCGTCGTGTACTGTAAAACAACACGAACCTCACTATAAACCGGGGGTACTCCGGAAGACTTATTAGTTCCTGCTCCCGTCGTGTACCGTAAAACGACACGAACCTCATAGTAAACCGGGGGTACTCCGGAAGACTTATTAGTTCCTGCTTCCGTCGTGTACTGTAAAACGACACGAACCTCACTATACACCGGGGGTACTCCGGAAGACTTATCAGTTCCTGCTCCCGTCGTGTACTGTAAAACGACACGAACCTCACTATATACCGGGGGTATTCCGGAAGACTTTGCAGTTCCTGTTCTCGTCGTGTACTGTAAAACGACACGAACCTCACTATAAACCGGGGGTACTCCGGAAGACTTATCAGTTCCTGCTCCCGTCGTATACTGTAAAACGACACGAACCTCACTATAAACCGGGGGTACTCCGGAAGACTTAGCAGTTCCTGTTCTCGTCGTGTACTGTAAAACGACACGAACCTCACTATAAACCGGGGGTACTCCGGAAGACTTATCAGTTCCTGTTCTCGTCGTGTACTGTAAAACGACACGAACCTCACTATAAACCGGGAGTACTCCGGAAGACTTCGCAGTTCCTACTCCCGTCGTGTACTGTAAAACGACACGAACCTCACTATAAACCGGGGGTACTCTGGAAGACGTAGCAGTTCCTGTTCCCGTCGTGTACTGTAAAACGACACGAACCTCACTATAAACCGGGGGTACTCCGGAAGACTTATCAGTTCCTGCTCCCGTCGTGTACTGTAAAACGACACGAACCTCATTATAAACTTGGGGTACTCCGGAAGACTTATCAGTTCCTGCTCCCGTCGTGTACTGTAAAACGACACGAACCTCACAATAAACGGGGGTACTCCGGAAGACTTATCAGTTTCTGTTCTCGTCGTGTACTGTAAAACGACACGAACCTCACTATAAACCGGGGGTACTCCGGAAGACTTATCAGTTCCTGCTCCCGTCGTGTACTGTAAAACGACACGAACCTCACAATAAACGGGGGTACTCCGGAAGACTTATCAGTTCCTGTTCTCGTCGTGTACTGTAAAACGACACGAACCTCACTATAAACCGGGGGTACTCCGGAAGACTTATCAGTTCCTGCTCCCGTCGTGTACTGTAAAACGACACGAACCTCACAATAAACGGGGGTACTCCGGAAGACTTATCAGTTCCTGCTCCCGTCGTGTACTGTAAAACGACACGAACCTCACTATAAACCGGGGGTACTCCGGAAGACTGATCAGTTCCTGTTCCCGTCGTGTACTGTAAAACGACACGAACCTCACTATAAACCGGGGGTACTCCGGAAGACTTATCAGTTCCTGCTCCCGTCGTGTACTGTAAAACGACACGAACCTCACTATAAACCGGGGGTACTCCGGAAGACTGATCAGTTCCTGCTCCCGTCGTGTACTGTAAAACGACACGAACCTCACTATAAACCGGGGGTACTCCGGAAGACTTATCAGTTCCTGTTCCCGTCGTGTACTGTAAAACGACACGAATCTCACTATAAACCGGGGTACTCCGAAAGGCTTAGCAGTTCCTGTTCTCGTCGTGTACTGTAAAACGACACGAATATCGTCGTCGTCGTCATTATCAAGATCATCATCATCAAGATGTATCTGAGTTTCTACTTGATTTTGCTGATACATTGTTCAACAATCACTCGACCACTTCGTCTTTAACTCCAGTTGGGGGCTCATGTCTTATTTATGTTATTTGTGTTTGTTTACTTATAGTGGTATTTAACACATACTGTGTTGTCTATTTGCTTTGTTTGTCTTCGTCTTGTGTCTTATAAATGAATAAATAAATAAGCTTTATTTAGAGTCGGCATGGTTAAAACAACATACAGCATAAGCTCTGTTGAGCTTTTAACCGACATAAAACTTGTGTCTTGTGTAACCTATGTTGGCCGTTTCTCTGGATTGTGTATTTTTTTTTATCATTTATAATTATTTCTAATTATAGATTCACAAAGACACAATGTTTCATTTCTAGATGTTGTTTAGGATCGCTTGTTTACATGGAATTATAATAGATGTTATACAAATCTAATTGTAATATTCAATTTCTACCATGAATATTGCTACATGTATTAACTAACAATCTTTCCTGTTGAAAGAACATACATTATTGGATCTCTATTTTCGAGGATTGCTCATAAAGACATACATTGTTGTATTTTCATGCTCTCTGAATTTCATAGATTTCGAATGTCTTTCACCCCAAAATATACGGCTTTCGAAAGAAAACGTAATTCAATTTCTCGTATTTTGGAAAATTCCGTCATGGTAATTAACCTTCAGCTTGACAGACAATACTTTGCTACGAGTGATCATTGGTGATCCAGTTGTTAATCAGACTTATTGACACTTTATTATCTCACTTTTATACTTTTATAATCATAACACGCAAAGAGGTCACCTGTCTTAGAATACCGATTGACCTTTGTCCCATGTGTGACCTCTTTATGCAAATGTGACTATATTTTAATAGATATCTTTCCGTTCGGAACAAATAAGCTTTATCATCATCAGGCAAATTTTTTTTTATCAAGAACAGACTCGTGTAATAAAACACGAACAGAAAGAGGAAATGAAAAACGTATATATTGTTGTTCAGTTTATAATTATGTCCCGTACTTTGCATTTTATGATTTAGTTATCAATGTCATGTTAATACGTAGTTCAAGTAATAAATCGGTGAAAATCTAGAACAGATTTCTAATAAAAATAAAAAAAACAAAGAATACCACAATATCGGAAGAATTTAAAAATTCAAAATCTGCTGATGAAAACGTAGATATCAAATTTACTGCACACCACGCGTGACTGGAATAACTTTCATCACGTGCTCAATATCGAAATATTGAAAAGCCAAAGAAATTAATTGTTTGAGAGCAATAAACCAAAGGCATAGACAGGATACATATAATCAGCTAAGGTCATATATAGCCCACATTAAGATGACCGTGCAACTTTCTCATTTGGTACAGGAACTTCAATAAATAGTTTGCGGGGTTAATCTAGTTTTATCTGCCAAATGCTATATACAATTTATGTTTATTTATGTTTATTCTTATGTTTATTTATGTTTATTTATGTTTATTCTTATGTTTATTTATGTTTATTTATGTTTATTCTTATGTTTATTTATGTTTATTTATGTTTATTTATGTTTATTTATGTTTATTCTTATGTAGTTAATATACTAACTATGTTTATTGTTCACGTCACAAACTAATAAAACAGCAGTTATCTAACTTAGTACACACGATGCGTTTCCTTAGTAACATTCATGACGTCAAAGGTCAAAGGGTTGGACAGCCAACTACACAAATGTACCTTAAAGACTTTGAGAACAGGCTAACTCGGGACCGTGGGTATAAATAGCTGTTGGCGGAGCAAACATTCAGATTGTTCATTATTTTGACCACGGTTATCTCGAGGAGGAAAAATCAATGATATATAGTTTCACAGTTACTATTGGAGCAAACTATTTGACAGGCATGGCCACTAGTGTTCCTCCATACGAAACTTTTAGTCTTATTAAAGATAATATTCTTCATCAATCTGAAAAATTCAAAAATCACTTCGAAAATTCACCTTTTTGAGGTATGTGATCTTTAGGTCACGTTGGTCATGTGACATACAGTTTCATAAATATGTTGTTCAACGGGGATTTTTGTTTATCATTCTATTAATAACACAATACCCTGAGTGATCAATCTGATGATAAGCTCCGCCCACAAATTTTATCGGTAGGCACTACCGCAAATGCTGGATTAGCCAAAGTACATAAACAGGGTAACCGAAATTTTGATAAGGTATGCGTGAGGAGAACCTTAGTTTTAATAATAATTACATGAATTAGGAACTGTAAATTTCAATAATATATATCTTATGAACCATGTTAGTACAGATGCGCATTTTATCTCAACGCATGCGTTCGCTGGATCTTTCAAATGCACAACAAGGTTTAGAGAAAGCAACATTCCCCTTCACGTGATCTTTTTGAAGATAAATGTGGCTTAACTCCAGTTATTTGTTCACCTTATGTTGCTCAGTCTTAAGTTTTTTGTGTAGTGTTTTCTAGACCAATGTTTGTCTTGTTTTCCTTTTCTGTTGGCCATTATATTGTATATCCTTCCTCAATTTACGGGATAGTTAATGAGTTTATGGTGTTTAACCTCACTTTCAACACTATTTCAACTATGTCGTGGCGGTCAGTTGTATTGGTAGAGGAAACCGGATACAGAGAGAAAACCACCGACCTGTTGCAAGTCACTGACAACCTTCATCACATAATGTTATATCAAGCACACCTCGTCTGTGCTGGATTCGAACTCACGGTGTTTGTTGGGATTGGCACTGATTGCATAGGTGGTTTCAAATCCAACTACCATACGATCACGATCATGACGGTCCCTTCGACTTACGATATCTAAGTGCGTCGTTTGTATCTTCAAACTTTTCATTATAAAATGAATGCTTGATAATTCCAACTAATAACACCAGGAAGTAAATAGGTGCCATAGCGTACAACCATGAATTATTACCACACAAAAGCGAAAAGACACCTCCTTGACTACATTATTTCCTTTATGCAGATTTGACTATATTTTAATAGACATCTTTCTGATCAATATCCGTTCGGAACAAATAAGCTTTATCATCATCAGGCAAAGGTTTTTATCAAGAACAGAATCGTGTAATAAAACACGAACAAAAAGAGGAAATGAAAAAGGTATATATTGTTGTTCAGTTTATAATTATGGCATGTACTTTGCAGCTATCAATGTTATGTTAATACGTAATCCAAGTAATATGTCGGTGAAAATCTAGAACAGATCTCTAATAAGATAAAAAAAAAAAAAAACAAAGGATACCACAATATCGGAAGAATTAAAAAATTCAAAATCTGCTGATGAAAACGTAGATATCAAATTTACTGCACACCACGCGTTTCTGGAATAACTTTCATCACGTGCTCAATATCGAAATATTGGAAAGCCAAAGAAATTAATTGTTTGGGAGCAATAAACCAAAGGCATACACAGGATACATATAAACAGCTAAGATCATATATAGCACACCAAAGGGTCTAAACAGGATAGCTGTAATCAGCTAAGGTCATATATAGCACACCAAAGGGTCTAAACAGGATACCTATAATCGGCTAAGGTCATATATAGCACACCAAAGGGTCTAAACAGGATACCTATAATCAGCTAAGGTCATATATAGCACACCAAAGGCATAGACAGGATACATATAATCAGCTAAGGTCATACATAGCACACCAAAGGCATAGACAGGATACATATAATCAGCTAAGGTCATATATAGCACACCAAAGGCATAGACAGGATACATAGAATCAGCTAAGGTCATATATAGCACACCAAAGGGTCTAAACAGGATACCTATAATCGGCTAAGGTCATCTATAGCACACCAAAGGGTCTAAGCAGGATACCTATAATCGGCTAAGCCAAAGGGCCTAAACAGGATACCCATAATCGGCTAAGGTCATCTATAGCACACCAAAGGTCTAAACAGGATACCTATAATCGGCTAAGGTCATCTATAGCACACCAAAGGGTCTAAGCAGGATACCTATAATCGGCTAAGCCAAAGGGCCTAAACAGGATACCCATAATCGGCTAAGGTCATCTATAGCACGCCAAAAGGTCTAAGCAGGATACCTATAATCGGCTAAGCCAAAGGGCCTAAACAGGATACCCATAATCGGCTAAGGTCATCTATAGCACACCAAAGGGTCTAAACAGGATACCTATAATCGGCTAAGGTCATCTATAGCACACCAAAGGGCCTAAACAGGATACCCATAATCGGCTATGGTCATCTAAAGCACACCAAAGGGTCTAAACAGGATACCTATAATCGGCTATGGTCATCTATAGCACACCAAAGGGTCTAAACAGGATACCTATAATCAGCTATGGTCATCTATAGCACACCAAAGGGTCTAAACAGGATACCTATAATCGGCTATGGTCATCTATAGCACACCAAAGGGTCTAAACAGGATACCTATTATCGGTTAAGGTCATCTAAAGCACACCAACGGGTCTAAACAGGATACCTATAATCGGCTAAGGTCATCTATAGCACACCAAAGGGTCTAAACAGGATACCTATAATCAGCTAAGGTCATATATAGCACACCAAAGGCATAGACAGGATACATATAATCAGCTAAGGTCATATATAGCACACCAAAGGCATAGACAGGATACATATAATCAGCTAAGGTCATATATAGCACACCAAAGGCATAGACAGGATACATATAATCAGCTAAGGTCATATATAGCACACCAAAGGCATAGACAGGATACATAGAATCAGCTAAGGTCATATATAGCACACCAAAGGGTCTAAACAGGATACCTATAATCGGCTAAGGTCATCTATAGCACACCAAAGGGTCTAAGCAGGATACCTATAATCGGCTAAGCCAAAGGGCCTAAACAGGATACCCATAATCGGCTAAGGTCATCTATAGCACACCAAAGGGTCTAAGCAGGATACCTATAATCGGCTAAGCCAAAGGGCCTAAACAGGATACCCATAATCGGCTAAGGTCATCTATAGCACACCAAAGGGTCTAAACAGGATACCTATAATCGGCTAAGGTCATCTATAGCACGCCAAAGGGCCTAAACAGGATACCCATAATCGGCTATGGTCATCTAAAGCACACCAAAGGGTCTAAACAGGATACCTATAATCGGTTATGGTCATCTATAGCACACCAAAGGGTCTAAACAGGATACCTATAATCGGCTATGGTCATCTATAGCACACCAAAGGGTCTAAACAGGATACCTATAATCGGCTATGGTCATCTATAGCACACCAAAGGGTCTAAACAGGATACATATAATCGGCTATGGTCATCTAAAGCACACCAAAGGGTCTAAACAGGATACCTATAATCGGCTAAGGTCATCTATAGCACACCAAAGGGTCTAAACAGGATACCTATAATCGGCTAAGGTCATTTATAGCACACCAAAGGGCCTAAACAGGATACCCATAATCGGCTATGGTCATCTAAAGCACACCAAAAGGTCTAAACAGGATACCTATAATCGGCTATGGTCATCTATAGCACACCAAAGGGTCTAAACAGGATACCTATAATCGGCTATGGTCATCTATAGCACACCAAAGGGTTTAAACAGGATACTTATTATCGGCTATGGTCATCTATAGCACGCCAAAGGGTCTAAACAGGATACCTATAATCGGCTAAGGTCATCTATAGCACACCAAAGGGTCTAAACAGGAGACCTATTATCGGCTAAGGTCATCTATAGCACACCAAAGGGCCTAAACAGGATACCCATAATCGGCTAAGGTCATCTATAGCACACCAAAGGGCCTAAACAGGATACCCATAATCGACTAAGGTTATCCATAGCACACCAAAGGGCCTAAACAGGATACCTATTATCGGCTAAGATCATCCATAGAACACCAAAGGGCCTAAACAGGATACCTATTATCGGCTAAGGTCATCTATAGCACACATATAGATGACCGCGCAACTTTCAGGTTTGGTACAGGCACTTCAATAAAAAGTTTGCGGGGTTAGTCTAGTTTTATCTGTCAAATATTATTTACGATTAATGCTTATTCTGGCTGTTGTTGTAGATGTATATATAGATGTAGGTTTATTGTTCACGACACTAACCTATAAAACAGCAGTTATCTATTTTAAAATCATAAATTTTCCAATTATGTGCAGCAATATACCAGCTTCGCCTGCATATGGTGTTTACATCTCGCAATTGATTCGCTTTGCAAGGGCCAGTAGCAATTATTCTGATTTCCTGAAACGTCATCTTTATCTGAGAAACAGGCTACTGGACCAGGGCTATAAAAAGATTCGCCTTATTCGATTTCTTAAAAAGTTTATATTCTTATACCAAGAGCTTGTCAAAATATTTTCCGTTTCTGCAGAGACGATAATAAATGATGGATTTTCATATAGTGAAAATGCATAAAGATAAGGAAGTCAACAAAAATGTCAAAAATATGTTTTTATCAATGTGTGACGTAAGAGTGTTTTTGACATTTACTTCACTGAATTTGGTACTGCTTTGGCAACTATTTTACCTATTTCATTCCAATATTGTTATAAATACTGTTATAGTGACAGCCGGAACATTTGAGTCGTAATGAAAGCGGAAGGTTTGGCGCTTTAAAATCTGATTCAACCCACCATTTCTTTAGAAATGCCTGTACCAAGTCAGGGTCATTACGGTTTTCACAGTTTTCCGGTTGTTGACTGATTTTGTCTGTTTATATACTTATGAGTTTTGACTTTCCCTTTGTAAGATTGTTCGGAGTTCGGTAATTTTGTTATTACCCTTATTTAGTGCGCATGATGTGTTTCCTTAATAACATTCATCATGTATGTTTATAGTCAAATGAGTGGAAAAACAAATAACTTAAACATATTTGAGAGCAAGTTAACCAAAGTGCATAAACAAGGTAGCCGAAATTGGATAAGGTATGCGTGAGGAAAACCTTAGTTTTAATAATAATTACATGATTTAGGAACTGTAAATTTCAATAATATATATATATATATATATAATGAGCCATGTCAGTGCATACAGATGCACATTTTATCTCCATGTATGCGTTCGCTGGATCTTTGAAATGCACAACAATGCTGAGAGAAAGCAACATTCCCCTTCATGTGATCTTTTTGAAGATGTATGTGGCGCAACTCCAGTTATTTGTTCAGCTTAAGTTTTTTGTATAGTGTTTTCTAGACCAATGTTTTTTTTTGTTCCTTTTCTGTTGGCCATTGTATTGTATATCGTTCCTCAATTTACGGGATAGTTTATGAGTTTATGGTGTTTAACGTCACTTTCAACAATATTTCAGCTATGTCGTGGCGGTCAGTTTTATTGGTGGAGGAAACCGGAGTACCGAGAGAAAACCATCGACCTGTCGCAAGTCACTGACAACCTTCATCACATAATGTTACATCAAGCACACCTCGTCTGTGCTGGATTCGAACTCACAGTGTTAGTTGGGATTGGCACTGATTGCATAGGTAGTTTCAAATCCAACGACCATACGATAACGACCACGACGGTCCCTTCGATTTACGATATCTGAGTGCGCCGTTTATATCTTCAAACTGTTCATTATAAAATGAATGGTTGATAATTCCAACTAATAACACCAGGAAGTAAATAGGTGTCATAGCGTACAACCATGATTTATTACCACACGGAAGTGAAAGTAGATATTTCTGGAGACATCTCTACCGTAAAGCGTATTATCATGAATATTGGTAACAATCCTTGACTAACTTATTTCCTTTATTATCTGACGTAACAGTGTGGTTCTCAACATCTAGACATGGGGGAAGTTAGCACGGTTATATTGGGTCAGTAACAGAAGCTTCGGTAGCCGTAGGTATATTCAATCATTAAATCTCTGACGTAACAATGTGGTTCTCAACATCTAGACATGGGAGAAGTTAACAAGGCTTAATTGGGTCAGTAACAGAAGCTTGTGTAGTCGTAGGTATATTCAGTCATTAAATCTCTAACGTGACAATGTGGTTCTCAACATCTAGACATGGGGGAAGTTAACAAGGTTTAATTGGATCAGTAACAGAAGCTTGTGTAGTCGTAGGTATATTCAGTCATTAAATCTCTAACGTGACCATGCGGTTCTCAACATCTAGACATGGGGGAAGCTAACAAGGTTTTATTGTGTCAGTAACAGAAGCATGGGTAGTCGTAGGTATATTCAGTCATTAAATCTCTGACGTAACAATGTGGTTCTCAACATCTAGACATGGGGGAAGTTAACAAGGTTTAATTGGGTCAGTAACAGAAGCTTGTGTAGTCGTAGGTATATTCAGTCATTAAATCTCTAACGTGACAATGTGGTTCTCAACATCTAGACATGGGGGAAGTTAACAAGGTTTAATTGGGTCAGTAACAGAAGCTTGTGTAGTCGTAGGTATATTCAGTCATTAAATCTCTAACGTGACCATGTGGTTCTCAACATCTAGACATGGGGGAAGTTAACAAGGTTTAATTGGGTCAGTAACAGACGCTTGTGTAGGCGTAGGTATATTCAGTCATTAAATCTCTAACGTGACCATGTGGTTCTCAACATCTAGACATGGGGGAAGTTAACAAGGTTTAATTGGGTCAGTAACAGAAGCTTGTGTAGTCGTAGGTATATTCAGTCATTAAATCTCTAACGTGACAATGTGGTTCTCAACATCTAGACATGGGGGAAGCTAACAAGGTTTTATTGTGTCAGTAACAGAAGCATGGGTAGTCGTAGGTATATTCAGTCATTAAATCTCTGACGTAACAATGTGGTTCTCAACATCTAGACATGGGGTGAGTTAACAAGGTTTAATTGGGTCAGTACCAGAAGCTTGTGTAGTCATAGGTATATTCAGTCATTAAATCTCTAACGTGACCATGTGGTTCTCAACATCTAGACATGGGGGAAGTTAACAAGGTTTAATTGGGTCAGTAACAGAAGCTTGTGTAGTCGTAGGTATATTCAGTCATTAAATCTCTAACGTGACAATGTGGTTCTCAACATCTAGACATGGGGGAAGTTAACAAGGTTTAATTGGGTCAGTAACAGAAGCTTGTGTAGTCGTAGGTATATTCAGTCATTAAATCTCTAACGTGACCATGTGGTTCTCAACATCTAGACATGGGGGAAGTTAGCAAGGTTTAATTGGGTCAGTAACAGACGCTTGTGTAGGCGTAGGTATATTCAGTCATTAAATCTCTAACGTGACCATGTGGTTCTCAACATCTAGACATGGGGGAAGATAACAAGGTTTAATTGGGTCAGTAACAGAAGCTTGTGTAGTCGTAGGTATATTCAGTCATTAAATCTCTAACGTGACAATGTGGTTCTCAACATCTAGACATGGGGGAAGTTAACAAGGTTTAATTGGGTCAGTAACAGAAGCTTGTGTAGTCGTAGGTATATTCAGTCATTAAATCTCTAACGTGACCATGTGGTTCTCAACATCTAGACATGGGGGAAGTTAACAAGGTTTAATTGGGTCAGTAACAGAAGCTTGTGTAGTCGTAGGTATATTCAGTCATTAAATCTCTAACGTGACAATGTGGTTCTCAACATCTAGACATGGGGGAAGTTAACAAGGTTTAATTGGGTCAGTAACAGAAGCTTGTGTAGGCGTAGGTATATTCAGTCATTAAATCTCTAACGTGACCATGTGGTTCTCAACATCTAGACATGGGGGAAGATAACAAGGTTTAATTGGGTCAGTAACAGAAGCTTGTGTAGTCGTAGGTATATTCAGTCATTAAATCTCTAACGTGACAATGTGGTTCTCAACATCTAGACATGGGGGAAGTTAACAAGGTTTAATTGGGTCAGTAACAGAAGCTTGTGTAGTCGTAGGTATATTCAGTCATTAAATCTCTAACGTGACCATGTGGTTCTCAACATCTAGACATGGAGGAAGTTAACAAGGTTTAATTGGGTCAGTAACAGACGCTTGTGTAGTCGTAGGTATATTCAGTCATTAAATCTCGAACGTGACAATGTGGTTCTCAACATCTAGACATGGGGGGAGTGAACACGGTTTAATTGGGTCAGTAACAGAAGCTTGTGTAGTCGTAGGTATATTCAGTCATTAAATCTCTGACGTAACAATGTGGTTCTCAACACCTAGACATGGGGGAAGTTAACAATATTTTATAGGGTCAGTAACAGAAACTTGGGTAGTCGTAGGTATATTCAGTCATTAAATCTCTGACGTAACAATGTGGTTCTCAACATCTAGACATGGGGGAAGTTAACAATGTTTAAATGGGTCAGTAACAGAAGCTTGGGTAGTCGTAGGTATATTCAGTCATTAAATCTCTAACGTGACAATGTGGTTCTCAACATCTAGACATGGGGGAAGTTAACAAGGTTTAATTGGGTCAGTAACAGAAGCTTGTGTAGTCGTAGGTATATTTAGTCATTAAATCTCTGACGTAACAATGTGGTTCTCAACATCTAGACATGGGGGAAGTTAACAAGGTTTAATTGGGTCAGTAACAGACGCTTGTGTAGTCGTAGGTATATTCAGTCATTAAATCTCTAACGTGACAATGTTCTTCTCAACATCTAAACATGGGGGCAGTTAACAAGGTTTAATTGGGTCAGTAACAGAAGCTTGTGTAGTCGTAGGTATATTCAATCATTAAATCTCTGACGTAACAATGTGGTTCTCAACATCTAGAGATGGGGGAAGTTAACAAGGTTTAATTGGGTCAGTAACAGACGCTTGTGTAGTCGTAGGTATATTCAGTCATTAAATCTCTAACGTGACAATGTTCTTCTCAACATCTAAACATGGGGGCAGTTAACAAGGTTTAATTGGGTCAGTAACAGAAGCTTGTGTAGTCGTAGGTATATTCAGTCATTAAATCTCTAACGTGACGATGTGGTTCTCAACATCTAGACATGGGGGAAGTTAACAAGGTTTAATTGGGTCAGTAACAGAAGCTTGGGTAGTCGTAGGTATATTCAGTCATTAAATCTCTAACGTGACCACGTGGTTCTCAACATCTAGACATGGGGGCAGTTAACAAGGTTTAATTGGGTCAGTAACAGAAGCTTGTGTAGTCGTAGGTATATTCAGTCATTAAATCTCTAACGTGACAATGTTCTTCTCAACATCTAAACATGGGGGAAGTTAACAAGGTTTAATTGGGTCAGTAACAGAAGCTTGTGTAGTCGTAGGTATATTCAGTCATTAAATCTCTAACGTGACAATGTGGTTCTCAACATCTAGACATGGGAGAAGTTAACAAGGTTTAATTGGATCAGTAACAGAAGCTTGTGTAGTCGTAGGTATATTCAGTCATTAAATCTCTAACGTGACAATGTTCTTCTCAACATCTAAACATGGGGGCAGTTAACAAGGTTTAATTGGGTAAGTAACAGAAGCTTGTGTAGTCGTAGGTATATTCAGTCATTAAATCTCTAACGTGACCACGTGGTTCTCAACATCTAGACATGGGGGCAGTTAACAAGGTTTAATTGGGTCAGTAACAGTAGCTTGTGTAGTCGTAGGTATATTCAGTCATTAAATCTCTAACGTGACGATGTGGTTCTCAACATCTAGACATGGGGGAAGTTAACAAGGTTTAATTGGGTCAGTAACAGAAGCTTGTGTAGTCGTAGGTATATTCAGTCATTAAATCTCTAACGTGACAATGTTCTTCTCAACATCTAAACATGGGGGCAGTTAACAAGGTTTAATTGGGTCAGTAACAGAAGCTTGTGTAGTCGTAGGTATATTCAGTCATTAAATCTCTAACGTGACAATGTGGTTCTCAACATATAGACATGGGGGAAGTTAACAATGTTTAATTGGGTCAGTAACAGAAGCTTGTGTAGTCGTAGGTATATTCAGTCATTAAATCTCTAACGTGACCATGTTGTTCTCAACATCTAGACATGGGGGAAGTTAACAAGGTTTTATTGGATCAGTAACAGAAGCTTGGGTAGTTGTAGGTATATTCAGTCATTAAATCTCTAACGTGACAATGTGGTTCTCAACATCTAGACATGGGGGAAGTTAACAAGGTTTTATTGGATCAGTAACAGAAGCTTGTGTAGTTGTAGGTATATTCAGTCATTAAATCTCTAACGTGACAATGTTCTTCTCAACATCTAGACATGGGGGCAGTTAACAAGGTTTAATTGGGTCAGTAACAGAAGCTTGTGTAGTCGTAGGTATATTCAGTCATTAAATCTCTAACGTGACAATGTTCTTCTCAACATCTAGACATGGGGGAAGTTAAAAAGGCTTAATTGGGTCAGTAACAGAAGCTTGTGTAGTCGTAGGTATATTCAGTCATTAAATCTCTAACGTGACCATGTTGTTCTCAACATCTAGACATGGGGGAAGTTAACAAGGTTTTATTGGATCAGTAACAGAAGCTTGGGTAGTTGTAGGTATATTCAGTCATTAAATCTCTGACGTGAACATGTTGTTCTGAACATCTAGACATGGGGGAAGTTAACAAGGTTTAATTCTGTCAGTAACAGAAGCATGGGTAGTCGTAGGTATATTCAGTCATTAAATGTCTAACGTGACCATGTTGTTCTGAACATCTAGACATGGGAGAAGTTAACAAGGTTTAATTCTGTCAGTAACAGAAGCATGGGTAGTCGTAGGTATATTCAGTCATTAAATGTCTAACGTGACAATGTGGTTCTCAACATCTAGACATGGGGGAAGTTAACAAGGTTTAATTGGATCAGTAACAGAAGTTTGTGTAGTCGTAGGTATATTCAGTCATTAAATCTCTAACGTGACCATGTTGTTCTCAACATCTAGACATGGGGGGAGTTAACACGGTTTAATTGGATCAGTAACAGAAGCTTGTGTAGTCGTAGGTATATTCAGTCATTAAATCTCTGACGTAACAATGTGGTTCTCAACATCTAGACATGGGGGAAGTTAACAAGGTTTAATTGGATCAGTAACAGACGCTTGTGTAGTCGTAGGTATATTCAGTCATTAAATCTCTGACGTGACCATGTGGTTCTCAACATCTAGACATGGGGGGAGTTAACACGGTTTAATTGGATCAGTAACAGAAGCTTGTGTAGTCGTAGGTATATTCAGTCATTAAATCTCTAACGTAACAATGTGGTTCTCAACATCTAGACATGGGGGAAGTTAACAAGGTTTAATTGGATCAGTAACAGAAGCTTGTGTAGTCGTAGGTATATTCAGTCATTAAATCTCTAACGTGACCATGTTGTTCTCAACATCTAGACATGGGGGGAGTTAACACGGTTTAATTGGATCAGTAACAGAAGCTTGTGTAGTCGTAGGTACATTCAGTCATTAAATGTCTAACGTGACAATGTGGTTCTCAACATCTAGACATGGGGGAAGCTAACAAGGTTTAATTGGATCAGTAACAGAAGCTTGTGTAGTCGTAGGTATATTCAGTCATTAAATCTCTAACGTGACCATGTTGTTCTCAACATCTAGACATGGGGGGAGTTAACACGGTTTAATTGGATCAGTAACAGAAGCTTGTGTAGTCGTAGGTATATTCAGTCATCAAATGTCTAACGTGACAATGTGGTTCTCAACATCTAGACATGGGGGAAGTTAACAAGGTTTAATTGGATCAGTAACAGAAGCTTGTGTAGTCGTAGGTATATTCAGTCATTAAACCTCTAACGTAACAATGTGGTTCTCAACATCTAGACATGGGGGAAGTTAACAAGGTTTAATTGGATCAGTAACAGAAGCTTGTGTAGTCGTAGGTATATTCAGTCATTAAATCTCTAACGTAACAATGTGGTTCTCAACATCTAGACATGGGTGAAGTTAACAAGGTTTAATTCTGTCAGTAACAGAAGCATGGGTAGTCGTAGGTATATTCAGTCATTAATCCTCTAACGTAACAATGTGATTCTCAACATCTAGACATGGGGGAAGTTAACAAGGTTTAATTGGATCAGTAACAGAAGCTTGTGTAGTCGTAGGTATATTCAGTCATTAAATCTCTAACGTAACAATGTGGTTCTCAACATCTAGACATGGGGGAAGTTAACAAGGTTTTATTGTGTCAGTAACAGAAGCTTGTGTAGTCGTAGGTATATTCAGTCATTAAATCTCTAACGTGACAATGTGGTTCTCAACATCTAGACATGGGGGAAGTTAACAAGGTTTAATTGTGTCAGTAACAGAAGCTTGTGTAGGCGTAGGTATATTCAGTCATTAAATCTCTAACGTAACAATGTGGTTCTCAACATCTAGACATGGGGGAAGTTAACAATGTTTTATTGTGTCAGTAACAGAAGCTTGGGTAGTCGTAGGTATATTCAGTCATTAAATCTCTAACGTAACAATGTGGTTCTCAACATCTAGACATGGGGGAAGTTAACAATGTTTAATTGGGTCAGTAACAGAAGCTTGGGTAGTCGTAGGTATATTCAGTCATTAAATCTCTGACGTAACAATGTGGTTCTCAACATCTAAACATGGGGGAAGTTAACAAGGTTTAATTGGGTCAGTAACAGACGCTTGTGTAGTCGAAGGTATATTCAGTCATTAAATCTCTGACGTAACAATGTGGTTCTCAACATCTAGACATGGGGGAAGTTAACAAGGTTTAATTGGGTCAGTAACAGACGCTTGTGTAGTCGTAGGTATATTCAGTCAATAAATCTCTAACGTGAAAATGTGGTTCTCAACATCTAGACATGGGGGCAGTTAACAAGGTTTAATTGGGTCAGTAACAGAAGCTTGTGTAGTCGTAGGTATATTCAGTCATTAAATCTCTAACGTGACCATGTTGTTCTCAACATCTAGACATGGGGGAATTTAACAAGGCTTAATTGGGTCAGTAACAGAAGCTTGTGTAGTCGTAGGTATATTCAGTCATTAAATCTCTAACGTGACAATGTGGTTCTGAACATCTAGACATGGGGGAAGTTAACAAGGTTTAATTCTGTCAGTAACAGAAGCATGGGTAGTCGTAGGTATATTCAGTCATTAAATCTCTAACGTAACAATGTGGTTCTCAACATCTAGACATGGGGGAAGTTAACAATGTTTAATTGGGTCAGTAACAGAAGCTTGTGTAGTCGTAGGTATATTCAGTCATTAAATGTCTAACGTGACAATGTGGTTCTCAACATCTAGACATGGAGGAAGTTAACAAGGCTTAATTGGGTCAGTAACAGAAGCTTGTGTAGTCGTAGGTATATTCAGTCATTAAATCTCTGACGTAACAATGTTGTTCTCAACATCTAGACATGAGGGAAGTTAACAAGGTTTAATTGGGTCAGTAACAGACGCTTGTGTAGTCGTAGGTATATTCAGTCAATAAATCTCTAACGTGAAAATGTGGTTCTCAACATCTAGACATGGGGGAAGTTAACAAGGTTTTATTAGGTCAGTAACAGAAGCTTGGGTAGTCGTAGGTATATTCAGTCATTAAATCTCTAACGTGAAAATGTGGTTCTCAACATCTAGACATGGGGGAAGTTAACAAGGCTTAATTGGATCAGTAACAGAAGCTTGTGTAGTCGTAGGTATATTCAGTCATTAAATCTCTAACGTGACAATGTGGTTCTCAACATCTAGACATGGGGGAAGCTAACAAGGTTTAATTGGGTCAGTAACAGAAGCTTGGGTAGTCGTAGGTATATTCAGTCATTAAATCTCTAACGTAACAATGTGGTTCTCAACATCTAGACATGGGGGCAGTTAACAAGGTTTAATTGGGTCAGTAACAGAAGCTTGGGTAGTCGTAGGTATATTCAGTCATTAAATCTCTAACCTGACCATGTTGTTCTCAACATCTAGACATGGGGGAAGTTAACAAGGTTTTATTGGATCAGTAACAGACGCTTGTGTAGTCGAAGGTATATTCAGTCATTAAATCTCTAACATGACCATGTTGTTCTCAACATCTAGACATGGGGGAAGTTAACAAGGTTTTATTGGATCAGTAACAGACGCTTGTGTAGTCGTAGGTATATTCAGTCATTAAATCTCTAACGTGAAAATGTGGTTCTCAACATCTAGACATGGGGGAAGTTAACAATGCTTAATTGGGTCAGTAACAGAAGCTTGTGTAGTCGTAGGTATATTCAGTCATTAAATCTCTGACGTGACAATGTGGTTCTCAACACCTAGACATGGGGGAAGTTAACAATATTTTATAGGGTCAGTAACAGAAACTTGGGTAGTCGTAGGTATATTCAGTCATTAAATCTCTGACGTAACAATGTGGTTCTCAACATCTAGACATGGGGGAAGTTAACAATGTTTAAATGGGTCAGTAACAGAAGCTTGGGTAGTCGTAGGTATATTCAGTCATTAAATCTCTAACGTGACAATGTGGTTCTCAACATCTAGACATGGGGGAAGTTAACAAGGTTTAATTGGGTCAGTAACAGAAGCTTGTGTAGTCGTAGGTATATTTAGTCATTAAATCTCTGACGTAACAATGTGGTTCTCAACATCTAGACATGGGGGAAGTTAACAAGGTTTAATTGGGTCAGTAACAGACGCTTGTGTAGTCGTAGGTATATTCAGTCATTAAATCTCTAACGTGACAATGTTCTTCTCAACATCTAAACATGGGGGCAGTTAACAAGGTTTAATTGGGTCAGTAACAGAAGCTTGTGTAGTCGTAGGTATATTCAGTCATTAAATCTCTAACGTAACAATGTGGTTCTCAACATCTAGAGATGGGGGAAGTTAACAAGGTTTAATTGGGTCAGTAACAGACGCTTGTGTAGTCGTAGGTATATTCAGTCATTAAATCTCTAACGTGACAATGTTCTTCTCAACATCTAAACATGGGGGCAGTTAACAAGGTTTAATTGGGTCAGTAACAGAAGCTTGTGTAGTCGTAGGTATATTCAGTCATTAAATCTCTAACGTGACGATGTGGTTCTCAACATCTAGACATGGGGGAAGTTAACAAGGTTTAATTGGGTCAGTAACAGAAGCTTGGGTAGTCGTAGGTATATTCAGTCATTAAATCTCTAACGTGACCACGTGGTTCTCAACATCTAGACATGGGGGCAGTTAACAAGGTTTAATTGGGTCAGTAACAGAAGCTTGTGTAGTCGTAGGTATATTCAGTCATTAAATCTCTAACGTGACAATGTTCTTCTCAACATCTAAACATGGGGGAAGTTAACAAGGTTTAATTGGGTCAGTAACAGAAGCTTGTGTAGTCGTAGGTATATTCAGTCATTAAATCTCTAACGTGACAATGTGGTTCTCAACATCTAGACATGGGGGAAGTTAACAAGGTTTAATTGGATCAGTAACAGAAGCTTGTGTAGTCGTAGGTATATTCAGTCATTAAATCTCTAACGTGACAATGTTCTTCTCAACATCTAAACATGGGGGCAGTTAACAAGGTTTAATTGGGTAAGTAACAGAAGCTTGTGTAGTCGTAGGTATATTCAGTCATTAAATCTCTAACGTGACCACGTGGTTCTCAACATCTAGACATGGGGGCAGTTAACAAGGTTTAATTGGGTCAGTAACAGTAGCTTGTGTAGTCGTAGGTATATTCAGTCATTAAATCTCTAACGTGACGATGTGGTTCTCAACATCTAGACATGGGGGAAGTTAACAAGGTTTAATTGGGTCAGTAACAGAAGCTTGTGTAGTCGTAGGTATATTCAGTCATTAAATCTCTAACGTGACAATGTTCTTCTCAACATCTAAACATGGGGGCAGTTAACAAGGTTTAATTGGGTCAGTAACAGAAGCTTGTGTAGTCGTAGGTATATTCAGTCATTAAATCTCTAACGTGACAATGTGGTTCTCAACATATAGACATGGGGGAAGTTAACAATGTTTAATTGGGTCAGTAACAGAAGCTTGTGTAGTCGTAGGTATATTCAGTCATTAAATCTCTAACGTGACCATGTTGTTCTCAACATCTAGACATGGGGGAAGTTAACAAGGTTTTATTGGATCAGTAACAGAAGCTTGGGTAGTTGTAGGTATATTCAGTCATTAAATCTCTAACGTGACAATGTGGTTCTCAACATCTAGACATGGGGGAAGTTAACAAGGTTTTATTGGATCAGTAACAGAAGCTTGTGTAGTTGTAGGTATATTCAGTCATTAAATCTCTAACGTGACAATGTTCTTCTCAACATCTAGACATGGGGGCAGTTAACAAGGTTTAATTGGGTCAGTAACAGAAGCTTGTGTAGTCGTAGGTATATTCAGTCATTAAATCTCTAACGTGACAATGTTCTTCTCAACATCTAGACATGGGGGAAGTTAACAAGGCTTAATTGGGTCAGTAACAGAAGCTTGTGTAGTCGTAGGTATATTCAGTCATTAAATCTCTAACGTGACCATGTTGTTCTCAACATCTAGACATGGGGGAAGTTAACAAGGTTTTATTGGATCAGTAACAGAAGCTTGGGTAGTTGTAGGTATATTCAGTCATTAAATCTCTGACGTGAACATGTTGTTCTGAACATCTAGACATGGGGGAAGTTAACAAGGTTTAATTCTGTCAGTAACAGAAGCATGGGTAGTCGTAGGTATATTCAGTCATTAAATGTCTAACGTGACCATGTTGTTCTGAACATCTAGACATGGGAGAAGTTAACAAGGTTTAATTCTGTCAGTAACAGAAGCATGGGTAGTCGTAGGTATATTCAGTCATTAAATGTCTAACGTGACAATGTGGTTCTCAACATCTAGACATGGGGGAAGTTAACAAGGTTTAATTGGATCAGTAACAGAAGTTTGTGTAGTCGTAGGTATATTCAGTCATTAAATCTCTAACGTGACCATGTTGTTCTCAACATCTAGACATGGGGGGAGTTAACACGGTTTAATTGGATCAGTAACAGAAGCTTGTGTAGTCGTAGGTATATTCAGTCATTAAATCTCTGACGTAACAATGTGGTTCTCAACATCTAGACATGGGGGAAGTTAACAAGGTTTAATTGGATCAGTAACAGACGCTTGTGTAGTCGTAGGTATATTCAGTCATTAAATCTCTGACGTGACCATGTGGTTCTCAACATCTAGACATGGGGGGAGTTAACACGGTTTAATTGGATCAGTAACAGAAGCTTGTGTAGTCGTAGGTATATTCAGTCATTAAATCTCTAACGTAACAATGTGGTTCTCAACATCTAGACATGGGGGAAGTTAACAAGGTTTAATTGGATCAGTAACAGAAGCTTGTGTAGTCGTAGGTATATTCAGTCATTAAATCTCTAACGTGACCATGTTGTTCTCAACATCTAGACATGGGGGGAGTTAACACGGTTTAATTGGATCAGTAACAGAAGCTTGTGTAGTCGTAGGTACATTCAGTCATTAAATGTCTAACGTGACAATGTGGTTCTCAACATCTAGACATGGGGGAAGCTAACAAGGTTTAATTGGATCAGTAACAGAAGCTTGTGTAGTCGTAGGTATATTCAGTCATTAAATCTCTAACGTGACCATGTTGTTCTCAACATCTAGACATGGGGGGAGTTAACACGGTTTAATTGGATCAGTAACAGAAGCTTGTGTAGTCGTAGGTATATTCAGTCATCAAATGTCTAACGTGACAATGTGGTTCTCAACATCTAGACATGGGGGAAGTTAACAAGGTTTAATTGGATCAGTAACAGAAGCTTGTGTAGTCGTAGGTATATTCAGTCATTAAACCTCTAACGTAACAATGTGGTTCTCAACATCTAGACATGGGGGAAGTTAACAAGGTTTAATTGGATCAGTAACAGAAGCTTGTGTAGTCGTAGGTATATTCAGTCATTAAATCTCTAACGTAACAATGTGGTTCTCAACATCTAGACATGGGTGAAGTTAACAAGGTTTAATTCTGTCAGTAACAGAAGCATGGGTAGTCGTAGGTATATTCAGTCATTAATCCTCTAACGTAACAATGTGATTCTCAACATCTAGACATGGGGGAAGTTAACAAGGTTTAATTGGATCAGTAACAGAAGCTTGTGTAGTCGTAGGTATATTCAGTCATTAAATCTCTAACGTAACAATGTGGTTCTCAACATCTAGACATGGGGGAAGTTAACAAGGTTTTATTGTGTCAGTAACAGAAGCTTGTGTAGTCGTAGGTATATTCAGTCATTAAATCTCTAACGTGACAATGTGGTTCTCAACATCTAGACATGGGGGAAGTTAACAAGGTTTAATTGTGTCAGTAACAGAAGCTTGTGTAGGCGTAGGTATATTCAGTCATTAAATCTCTAACGTAACAATGTGGTTCTCAACATCTAGACATGGGGGAAGTTAACAATGTTTTATTGTGTCAGTAACAGAAGCTTGGGTAGTCGTAGGTATATTCAGTCATTAAATCTCTAACGTAACAATGTGGTTCTCAACATCTAGACATGGGGGAAGTTAACAATGTTTAATTGGGTCAGTAACAGAAGCTTGGGTAGTCGTAGGTATATTCAGTCATTAAATCTCTGACGTAACAATGTGGTTCTCAACATCTAAACATGGGGGAAGTTAACAAGGTTTAATTGGGTCAGTAACAGACGCTTGTGTAGTCGAAGGTATATTCAGTCATTAAATCTCTGACGTAACAATGTGGTTCTCAACATCTAGACATGGGGGAAGTTAACAAGGTTTAATTGGGTCAGTAACAGACGCTTGTGTAGTCGTAGGTATATTCAGTCAATAAATCTCTAACGTGAAAATGTGGTTCTCAACATCTAGACATGGGGGCAGTTAACAAGGTTTAATTGGGTCAGTAACAGAAGCTTGTGTAGTCGTAGGTATATTCAGTCATTAAATCTCTAACGTGACCATGTTGTTCTCAACATCTAGACATGGGGGAATTTAACAAGGCTTAATTGGGTCAGTTACAGAAGCTTGTGTAGTCGTAGGTATATTCAGTCATTAAATCTCTAACGTGACAATGTGGTTCTGAACATCTAGACATGGGGGAAGTTAACAAGGTTTAATTCTGTCAGTAACAGAAGCATGGGTAGTCGTAGGTATATTCAGTCATTAAATCTCTAACGTAACAATGTGGTTCTCAACATCTAGACATGGGGGAAGTTAACAATGTTTAATTGGGTCAGTAACAGAAGCTTGTGTAGTCGTAGGTATATTCAGTCATTAAATGTCTAACGTGACAATGTGGTTCTCAACATCTAGACATGGAGGAAGTTAACAAGGCTTAATTGGGTCAGTAACAGAAGCTTGTGTAGTCGTAGGTATATTCAGTCATTAAATCTCTGACGTAACAATGTTGTTCTCAACATCTAGACATGAGGGAAGTTAACAAGGTTTAATTGGGTCAGTAACAGACGCTTGTGTAGTCGTAGGTATATTCAGTCAATAAATCTCTAACGTGAAAATGTGGTTCTCAACATCTAGACATGGGGGAAGTTAACAAGGTTTTATTAGGTCAGTAACAGAAGCTTGGGTAGTCGTAGGTATATTCAGTCATTAAATCTCTAACGTGAAAATGTGGTTCTCAACATCTAGACATGGGGGAAGTTAACAAGGCTTAATTGGATCAGTAACAGAAGCTTGTGTAGTCGTAGGTATATTCAGTCATTAAATCTCTAACGTGACAATGTGGTTCTCAACATCTAGACATGGGGGAAGCTAACAAGGTTTAATTGGGTCAGTAACAGAAGCTTGGGTAGTCGTAGGTATATTCAGTCATTAAATCTCTAACGTAACAATGTGGTTCTCAACATCTAGACATGGGGGCAGTTAACAAGGTTTAATTGGGTCAGTAACAGAAGCTTGGGTAGTCGTAGGTATATTCAGTCATTAAATCTCTAACCTGACCATGTTGTTCTCAACATCTAGACATGGGGGAAGTTAACAAGGTTTTATTGGATCAGTAACAGACGCTTGTGTAGTCGAAGGTATATTCAGTCATTAAATCTCTAACATGACCATGTTGTTCTCAACATCTAGACATGGGGGAAGTTAACAAGGTTTTATTGGATCAGTAACAGACGCTTGTGTAGTCGTAGGTATATTCAGTCATTAAATCTCTAACGTGAAAATGTGGTTCTCAACATCTAGACATGGGGGAAGTTAACAATGCTTAATTGGGTCAGTAACAGAAGCTTGTGTAGTCGTAGGTATATTCAGTCATTAAATCTCTGACGTGACAATGTGGTTCTCAACATCTAGACATGGGGGAAGTTAACAAGGTTTAATTGGGTCAGTAACAGACGCTTGTGTAGTCGTAGGTATATTCAGTCAATAAATCTCTAACGTGAAAATGTGGTTCTCAACATCTAGACATGGGGGAAGTTAACAAGGTTTTATTAGGTCAGTAACAGAAGCTTGTGTAGTCATAGGTATATTCAGTCATTAAATCTCTGTCGTAACAATGTGGTTCTCAACATCTAGACATGGGGGAAGCTACCAAGGTTTAATTGGGTCAGTAACAGACGCTTGTGTAGTCGTAGGTATATTCAGTCATTAAATCTCTAACGTGACAATGTGGTTCTCAACATCTAGACATGGGGGAAGTTAACAAGGTTTAATTGGGTCAGTAACAGACGCTTGTGTAGTCGTAGGTATATTCAGTCATTAAATCTCTAACGTGAAAATGTGGTTCTCAACATCTAGACATGGGGGCAGTTAACAAGGTTTAATTGGGTCAGTAACAGAAGCTTGTGTAGTCGTAGGTATATTCAGTCAATAAATCTCTAACGTGAAAATGTGGTTCTCAACATCTAGACATGGGGGAAGTTAACAAGGTTTTATTAGGTCAGTAACAGAAGCTTGGGTAGTCATATGTATATTCAGTCATTAAATCTCTGACGTAACAATGTGGTTCTCAACATCTAGACATGGGGGAAGCTACCAATGTTTAATTGGGTCAGTAACAGACGCTTGTGTAGTCGTAGGTATATTCAGTCATTAAATCTCTAACGTGAAAATGTGGTTCTCAACATCTAGACATGGGGGCAGTTAACAAGGTTTTATTGGGTTATTAAGAAAAGATTATGTACGGAGTTTCGGTCATTAAATCGGCTATTTGTAGGGAAAAAAGATGTTCTATGCATAGCAAATAATCCAAATATACCCAGTGCGTCAGCAGTCTGGTAATATCATCTTCCGCCATTTTTATTTACAAAACGACAAATGATGCAATAAATTTAAGACCAATTTCGGAACGGATCAGTACTTTTCCGAAAATGACGATACTTTGCGTTCAAATACAAGAATATATTGCACGATCATTTTCCATTGAAATTACTAGGAAAATATATATTACTATATAATAAACCTAATTAGTATACCTCATATATTAATTACCATAAGTAGATTAATTTGATTGGATAATGGGTAACAATCAGAACACGTGATCACACAGGACAAAAATCATATTCCATGAAATAAATATCATATTCCACACCATCGGGAGCCTCACGGGTTTTCCCGCCAGAGTTATCGTTCTTTGACAGGAAAACGTCAGAGGCACTCGGAACGCATCACTTGCAAGCGACCGTTACAATGTTGTGGATGTGGTTTTTAAATATCTGAGGCAACGTTCCAATGGACTTGAAATATGTTTGCCAGCAGTATTTTACATGTATGTGTTTTCTTGGTTTCATTCGGTATAATAAAACATTCATAGCATGCGGGTTCAAGAAATATGAAAATGTATTCACCCACGAGTATCATATTCCCCTCGGGTGTTGCCCTCAGGGAATATGATACTCTTGGGTGAATACATTTTCATATTTCCCTCACCAGCATGCAATGAATGTATAATATTGTTTTAATCATTTTATTCACATGTTTTATTCACATGTTTTATTCACTTTCATCACTACATCATTCACTCAGAGAAGAGGTTAGAGTTCATAAAGATAGTTTAACCCGCCTCTTTTTATTGGAGTGCCTGTACCAGGCAAGGGAAGTGAGCTGTTGCGTATTTGTGTTTGGGGGGAATCGATTTTACCTCTACCTACGATCTTTCATTTTGGATTTTGGACTTTGGAACTGCCAATGTGGTTATTTTTTTTAATTTCATTCATCAAAGTATATCTATTTCAATACACCGCCCTAATGACTTATAATTGATCAGTTTTATACTATATATTTTCAACACTAATTAAAATCTGAGATATAACATATTTTATAGAAATTCAATACGGAATTTATATAAAAAGTATTTATGTAAAAAGTATTTGAATGAAATTGGAGAAATTGTGCATATTATCTTCGTTGGCGACATGAATGCATCGTTTAATCGTCACAAAGCTACTACTAGAGATAAGATTTGCATTAATGGAATTAAAGAAATTGGATTTTGTTTGCCAAAGAGAACTATCCCATTGATAATACATTTCATTATAACAATGGAGGCAGTGAATCACAGATTGACTATTTTTTAACTTTTAACAATAAAAAGTGATATTTTACAAAACATTAGAGTTGTACAAAGAGAGAGCGAGCCTCAACACATCAAAACATGATCTTGTAATGGCTGAACTGCCCTTAGCATTAGGAAATGTTCCAAAAACTGCTGAAAATCATACTGAAGTACCTACAAAAATTAACTGGAGTAAATGTGATATACAAACTTTGCAACAATTAGTGAACGAACAGATTAGGAGGGAGGACTTATTTCATTTGTGTGATAACGAAACAAAGTTAGAAAAACTTGTAGTTATACTGAAAGACTGTGCAAAAGAGGCTGCCGGATCAAAGCCAAAACCAGTTAAGAAATCTAAGCCATGGTCTCATGAAATTAGAAATCTGTGCAAAATTAGTAAACAATATCATTGGGACAAATAGTGGAGCACCAAAGAGTAAAGCAAATCCTTTATGGTTACGATGTACTACTGCCAAACGAAATTTGCGGCGGGCTCAACGACAAGAAGATGCAAAACGTCGATATGAATTATACACTGAAATTATGGACACAAATACTTCGGATGAAAAACTATTTCATAAGTTAATAAATATTCAAAGAAATGAAAAAACCTCAAAATTATCACAGTTTAGGGACCGACCATTTAACTTGAAAGGGGGGTGGGGGGGGGGGGGGGGGGGGGGGGTGGGGTGGTGGTATGGTTTTTTGTTTTGTTCTGAATTTTATTTTCGGACTATACGAGAGTTAGAATATTAATTTAATTTGTCGCGCAAAGCGCAAATTTTTTTTCCAGAATTTAATATTAGGTTATATGACAAAAACTCTGAATCAGATTATTTTTTTTTCCTCCAGAATATTTTTTTGAAAAAAAACATAACCTCCCCCCCCCCCTTCAAGTTAAATGGTCGTTCCCTTACTGTGGACGGTAAAATCTTAGTAAGACCTGGTGATATTACAGAAGGATGGGCTACATATTTTGAACGTCTAAGTAAAAGTTTGGAATGTCCTGACTTTAATGAAGAATATAAACAATTTGTTGAAGCAGGCTATGATCAAATCCTGGAATATTGTTCAACGGATAGCCAACCAGGAGAATTTACTACTATAGAAATCTTAACTGAAATCATTTGACAACAAAAATCGGGTAAATCACCAGATGAACAATCATTAATGGCTGAACACCTGCAATTTGGTGGACCTAATGTAGTTTATATGTTGAAACAAATTTTTGACAATATTTATATTAATGGTGACATTCCAAGTATTTTTAAGTCTGGAATAATAACTCCTGTGTATAAAAGACATGACAAGCCACTCGAAGATCCACATTCTTATAGGAGAATAACTGTGTCAAGTATAGTTGGAAAATTATTTGAAAAAGTACTATTGAAGAAAATACTTCCTGCTTTAAGAGAAAAACAAAACGAATTACAAAGAGGATTTACTAAAGATGTAGCTCCGACAAACGCTGCGTTATTATTAACTGAAGCGATTGCTGAAGCGAAAGACAAATATGAACCTGTTTATACATGTTTTCTAGATGCCTCCGAGGCTTTTGATGTAGTGTGGCATTCGTCAATGTCGAGGAGACTTTTCTATACCGGAGTTGGTGGAAACAACTGGTCAATCA
The DNA here is from genome assembly GCA_963383655.1 of Bathymodiolus septemdierum. NCBI lineage: Eukaryota > Metazoa > Mollusca > Bivalvia > Mytilida > Modiolidae > Bathymodiolus > Bathymodiolus septemdierum. The sequence continues at coordinate 51,700,622 of OY726527.1, forward strand.
TTAACAAAATGTATCAGAACATGAACTCTAAAGTAAAATGGGATGGCAACATTTCTAAATCCTTTGACGAACAACAAGGAGTTAGACGGGGAGGCATCTTATCACCAGAACTCTATAAAGTGTTCATCAATCCACTACTGGAATTTTATAAAACAAATAATCTTGGATTTACAATTGGTTCAATACATATAGGAAGTCCGACTTATGCAGATGACATTGTACTACTATCGAAAAGTCAGCAAGAATTACAAACTATGCTCTCTTCACAAGAGCAATTTGGGAATGATGAAAGATACATAATTAGTAAGGCTAAAACCAAAGTAATGGTATTTAGCAAAAAGCCAATTGGAGATATTCCAGAAAATTATGGAAAATGTGAAATCATATACTCATATAGGAATAGAAAGAAAACCATGTTCGCAAGACGTTGTTTATAGTTTTTTGTTTCGTTCAGAATTTTTTTTTCGGACAATACAAGAGTTAGAATATTTATTTTCTTTGTCATATAACATTAGGTTATATGACAAAAACTCTGAATCAGATTATTTTTTTTTCCTCCACCAAAATCAGAATAATTTTTTCAGCAACATTGGGAATCAGAATATTTTTTTTAGAAAAAAACCATACCCCCCTCCCCTCCTTTTCAAGTTAAATTGTCGTTCCCTAACAGAGAAGGACATTCACGAACTATCACATTACCACAAGTCTGTTTTAAAAGTTATGAAAAATTTACCTGAGCGAACTGCTGATGCAGCTGTGTATTCTTTATCTGGACAATTACCACTGGAATCATTCATTCATTCTCAAATTTTAGTAAAACTTGGAAGTATTTTAAGAAATGGTGGAATAGAAAAGGAAATTTGTCTTAGACAGCTACTAGTAAAGAACAATTACTCGGACAGTTGGTTTATATTCGCTAAAAATATATTGGATTTTTATGAGCTACCATCTATTTTTGACTTTATAGAAAATATATCTTCAAAATTAGTATGGAAAAAACATATAAAGGAGAAACTAGAAAAGTACTGGAAACAGCAAGTTATTGAAGGATCAAAAGACAAATCCTCATTAAAACATTTAGACGTAAAATCGCTGGAGATGAATACTGTACACAATATTTGGATAAATGTTGGATACAATATTATATCTATAATGAAAGCAAGTATCAAAGTAAAACTATTGACTGTAGTATACATGTTGCAGACAACCAGAAGTAAATTTAGTAACAGACACATTTCCGCATCTTGTCCATTATGTGGTTCTGAAGACGAAGATAAAATCCATTTTATATTAAATTGTCCAGATCTTGCGAGCACAAGCAAATACTATAGAGATGAACTTAAACCCATGCTTTATGAAATTGACCATGATGTATCTGTAAACATTGTGAACAATGATGAACAATGATGAACTCTTTAATCAGTTAATACTTGATGTAACCAGTCCAATGATATTTCAGTCGTTAACAGCACTATACAACATAGAGGCATTAACGAGAGGATTCTGTTTTGCATTTCACAAAGAAAGATGTAGGAGAATGGACATAATGGTTAGGTAGGAGGGTACTGTGTGTTTGGGGCTCCTGTCAGATATATATAAAGATGTAGGAGAATGGAAATAATGGTTAGGTAGGAGGGTACTGTGTGTTTGGGGCTCCTGTCAGATATATATAAAGATGTAGGAGAATGGACATAATGGTTAGGTAGGAGGGTACTGTGTGCTTGGGACTCCTGTCAGATATATATAAAGATGTGGGAGAATGGAAATAATGGTTAGGTAGGAGGGTACTATGTGTTTGAGGCTCCTGTCAGATATATATAAAGATGTAGGAGAATGGACATAATGGTTAGGTAGGAGGGTACTGTGTGTTTGGGGCTCCTGTCAGATATATATAAAGATGTAGGAGAATGGACATAATGGTTAGGTAGGAGGGTACTGTGTGTTTGGGGCTCCTATCAGATATATATAAAGATGTAGGAGAATGGACATAATGGTTTAGGTAGGAGGGTACTGTGTGTTTGGGGCTCCTGTCAGATATATATAAAGATGTAGGAGAATGGACATAATGGTTAGGTAGGAGGGTACTGTGTGTTTGAGGCTCCTGTCAGATATATATAAAGATGTAGGAGAATGGACATAATGGTTAGGTAGGAGGGTACTGTGTGTTTAGGGCTCCTGTCAGATATATATAAAGATGTAGGAGAATGAGAATGATGGTTCGGTAGGAGGGTACTGTGTGCCTAGGGCTCCTGTCAGATATATATAAAGATGTAGGAGAATGGACATAATGGTTAGGTAGGAGGGTACTGTGTGATTGGGGTTCCTATCAGATATATATAAAGATGTAGGAGAATGGACATAATGGTTAGGTAGGAGGGTACTGTGTGTTTGGGGCTCCTATCAGATATATATAAACACTCATTACTCTATTATGACTTACATTTTATTTATATAGCCTAGTAGTAAGGTTAATGGATATTTTTAGATTTTAATATTTAAGTCTGTATATGACAACCCTTAAGAGTTAAGCTATTTTGTTTTTTACTAGTAATTTCCCCTGAGATAAGACTTGAATTCTGTTTTGCTTAATTTTATAGCAATAAATAGCTTACCACTATAATTTCTGAGACGCTCCCACAAGCGACCTTCACCCACAGTAGTAGAAAACCACAATAAAAATAACATTGAGATACTCCCTCTACACCGGATATATCCCAACAAATCACCCATAAACCTCATTCCATTTCCTACTGCGATTCATCACGGACGTGAAATTCATGCAGCAGCTGATTCTACAGAAAACCAAAGATAACTTTATTATCATTGCTTAAATTGTTGTTTAATATTATATATATTAGTATTTATTATTATTCTTACTATTTTTACCGAGGAACAGGTAAAATAGAGTGTAATTTGACTTGATGAGTTATATAATGGATTTCGACAACTTACAAAGTGTGTCAAGTGTAAGTGATACTTTGCCCTACGAGGCGGTTAGTATAACGGATCGGGATTGTTTTTGGGATGGATCTGTGCCCAATCCTTTAGAAGTGTCGGTAGGTAGCCCAACCATGTCCGTCTCCTCCAATATCCCTGAGCCTTCTGGAGCAGGGGCGAGAGTCGACGGTCTTGCGGACCCAGTTCCTTCAAGACCAAAGGTGGGTATACCTACCTTATCTACAGTTACCCATACTTTTTCTAGTCCAGTGAACACTATCGGGTCTTTTTCTACGGCACCTGGTTCGGCTATGGGTTTGAACCTTCCTGGTTCTAGACCACCTGTTTTTTCGTATGGATACTATTTACCAGGTCCTTCTTTACCTCCTGTTCAGACTTGGGCTCGTCCACCATGAGCTGTACCCACCCAGTCTTATCCTGGCTCTCGGGGTGTTAATCCCTTTGCTTACTGGCCTCAGCCAGTTCCATTCAGGCAGGATATCATAAGGACTCCGGTTACTTGTAGTCAGTCTAACTCTTCTTCTGTCTCACATAATTCTGAGTTGGTTAGTTCTTTTAAGGAGGTTTTATCTGACTTTAAGAAGTCGATGTCTGTTGATTTGGCTACCATTTTTCCAGGATTTCTTCCTTGGAAGCTGGCCATCGGGTCTCTCTTCCCACTCCTTGTGAGGAAGTATCTGATTTGATTTCTATGGCACCAGGGAGTCAAGAAGCTACCTTCCTCAGTGAAGATGAACATGAGGAAGGTGAGTCGCCAATGGCTAGAGTCGCTGATAAGGTCCCTTTGGCTGGTCAGACTAAGTCTGTTACATCTACGGATGTTGGTTCCCCTAGGGAATCGGAGGCAGAGGATTCTTCTGTGTCTTCTAAAGACCAGTTGAGGGCTAGAGTTTATTCTCTCTTGATAGAAGTTGCTCATGTGCCCCTGTCCTCTCCTCCTAGCCTTAAGAAGACTAGCTCTATCTTTGAGACTTGTGGTTTGGTTCAGAATAAATCCAATACTTTTGGCTCTTTTTCAGTTTGTGAATGACTGTCTTTCAGTGAAGGTAGATGACAAGTCTTCTCGGGGCTCTTCTTTTTCTGGGTTTGGTGCCAGTTCTTTTCCCGGTAATTTCAAGAGTAAAGATTTTGAAATCCATGACTCTTCTATCGGGAAAACGACCCCAGTTTGTGATAAGTCTTTTTCACAACTTCTTGGGGACAAACCAGTTGATGGGCTTCACCTTTCTCAGTCCTTGTGGGTCAATTCGGAGAACTTGCTCCGTAGTGCTTCACATGTTCTGGGTACTGCTGAGTTCTTTCTTTCAGCAGTTGGCGCTTTGCTTCAGGGCAAGGAAGGTGATGATCTAGTAGAGGTAAAATCTCTTATTCTGTAAGTAGATCAGGCCCTTAGGTCCTCTCAGTGCTTCCTCATGGGCACTCTAGCCAATTTCACTCTTTCTAAAAGGCGTGAAATACTAGAGAAGTATTCTGTCAATGAAATTCTTCGGGACTCCTTACTTCGTTCTCCTCTTCTGATAAGTTTTTGGTTTTTCTTTACAGAAGATTCAGGAGGAGGTCAATAAGACACTTCAGCCTCAAAAGGTCAATGTGCAATTGACTAATGGTAAGAGGTCTGCTTCTGTTTCATCTTCTGCTCCAACGGGTCCTGACAAGAGGAGGAAAGTGTTTGTTCCCAAGGCTTCTGGTCCTAAGAAACCCCCTCAGAAATGAGGTTATAAAGGTGCCAAGAAGCCTGGGTCTCGTAAATAGGTTGTTGCCCCCTTGTATGTTGCTGACACCTCCCTTAGGAGAGGAGCAGTTTCCTGTTCCTCTTCCCTCTGTTCCAGTGGGGGAGGCTTACCCAGTTTCTACATCATTGGGAGAAGTTCACCACAGATGTATGGGTTTTGTCAGTAATTCGAGTGGGATTGGATCTTGTGTTTCATGAACGCCCTCCTTTGTCGGACAGTCCGATTCCTATGTTTCAGACACGGAGAACTTCCGTCTTCTTTCAGAGGAAGTTCAATCTCTATTACTGAAAAGAGTAATAGAGGAAATTCTTCTGACTCAGTTGACACCAGGGTTTTATTCTCGTCTCTTCTTGGTTCCCATGAAAACCGGGGGAATGAGACCTGTGATAGATCTCTCTATTCTGAACAGTTGCCTTTCGGTTCCCCATTTTAAAATGGAGACCAACAGATCTATCAGAGCTTGTATTCTTCTAGGTATGTTGACCACCAAACTGGACCTTTCGGATGCTTATTTCCATATCCCAATTTCTTTGGCTTCCAGAAAATGTCTCCGATTTGTCTGGAACAACAAGGTTTACCAGTTTCTGGCTGTCCCGTTTGGCGTGGCGGTTGCACCACAGGTTTTTACTCGAGTTTTCCAGACGGTTATAGCTCACTTGCATACTCTGTCGGTTCAAGCTCATTCTTATCTGGACGATTCTCTTCTGAAGGAATTCGATTCAGAAATTCTTTCTCGTCATACTTGCTTGTTGATCAGACTTCTTCTGGACCTAGGCTTCCTTATTTCTTGGAAAAAGTCTCAGATATTTCGTTCCCAAGGGGAACATTACAGGACAGATTTAGGTCTGATTTTTCCCCCAGAGGAAACATTTCAGTCACTTAGCCAGAAAATTCTTATTTTCAGCAACAGTCCTTCAGTCACAGCTCGACAATTCTCCCAACTTCTGGGCTTTCTGAATTCTCTAGCCGATGTGGTTCCTCTAGGTCGCCTTCACATTCGACCTCTCCAGTTCTTTCTTCAGGAACATTGGGACTCCGCGTCTCAAGATTGGGAGGCTCTAGCACCTATTCTTCCTGTCTTACTGCCTCACCTAGATTGGTGGACTCGCAGGGAAAATGTTTTGACAGGTGTAGCTTTACTTCGCCCAGTTCCTTCTCTAACTCTGTATACAGATTCCAGTCTTCAAGGATGTGGAGCCTTTCTAGAGGAAAAGTGTGTGTCGGGAGTGTGGTCTCTTGTTCAGCAACAATAACACATCAATTTGCTAGAGATAAGAGCTGTCCTATTAGCGCTACAACATTTCAAGACTTTTCTAGTTTCGAAAGCAGTAGTGCTAGCGACGGACAATACAACAGTAGTGGCCTACTTACAGAATCAAGGAGACACTCGCTGCCATGCTCTCTTTCCTCTTTGCAAATAAATTCTACTTCTTTGTCTTCTATCGCACATTCATCTGGTAGTCAGACATAATCCAGGGACCTTCAATGTACTGGCAGATTGTCTGTCTCGCTTACACAATCCAGTCAACACAGAGTGGGAACTACTGCAAGTAGTGTTCGACTCAGTTGTTCTGCGGTGGGATCATCCTCATGTAGATCTCTTTGCTACCAGTCTGAATCACAAACTGGAAACCTTTGTATCTCCAGTTCCAGACCCTCTGACCTTCGCAGTAGACGCCATGTCTCTCTCTTGGGACGGTATGTTCGCCTACGCCTTTCCTCCATTCCGCTTTCTTCTTCAAGTGCTTCTCAAGATCAAGCAATCAGATTGCAAGATCATACTTATTGCACCAGCCTTGCCAAAACAAGCATGGTTTCCAGAGCTTTTGCTTCTGTCTTGTACCAGGCCTCTAATGCTTCCTTTCAGACGAAATCTTCTGTCTCAGTTCAAGGGAAAAGTGGTACATCCACGGCCAGAGTCTCTTCATCTTCACTCTTGGCTACTCTCAGGGAGGGACTACGTCAGAAGGCTTTTCTGAAGGAGCAACCTCACACATCTCAAAGTCTGTCAGACAGTCTACAGGGATCGTGTATGAGGCCAAGTGGGCAATCTTCTGTGATTGGTGTAGTGGACGAGATATTGGACCAGTCCAAGTCACTGTTCAACAGTTAGCTGATTTTCTAGTTTACCTATTTGAGATTAAGCAGTTAGTACCCTCTACGATTAAGGGGTACAGATCAGCTATTGGCAGGACTATTTCTTTACTTGGTGGACCTGATTTTGGGCAAAATGAATATATTTCTTTACTGGCTAGAAGTTTTAGTCTAGAGAGACCTAAGCAGAATAAGTTGGTTCCTCAGTGGAATTTAGGGTTGGTCCTAGCTGCCCTAAACTCTCCCCCTTTTGAACCAGCAGAGGAAGTAGATTTACGTTTCCTCTACTACAAATGCTGTTTCCTGCTTGCCTTAGCCTCTGGCAGAAGGAGAAGTGAGATTCATGCTTTTCCTGTTTCTGACTCTTGTCTACGTTTTAACAGAAACAAATCCTCTGTAACCCTGTTAACAGATCCTTGTTTCCTTGAAAAGAATCAGATTCCAGATAGAGGTGCTGAGCCAGTCATTATTCCAGCTTTGCCAGAAGATGCTTCTTCTATGTTGTCTTGCCCAATCAAAATCCTTAGCATATATCTAGATAGAACTAAGAATTCTCGTCCTGCCAAGCATACTATGCTTTTTCATCCTTTGAAAAAGGGAGTTTCTGACATGATTTCCTTTTGGATTTGCCGTACTATTCTTCTGGCTTACGAGTCTTCAGGGGGAAAACTTCTTAACCGCCACTCGGTTAAAGCTCATTAAGTTCGTGCTCTTGCTTCTTCATGGACACTTTTTAATTCAGTCTCTATTTCAGAGGTTTTGTCGGCTGGGTTTTGGAGATGTCATGATTCTTTTACTTCCTTTTATCTTAGGTCTATATCTGCATAAGCAGACAGTCTTTTTTCACTTGGACCTATCGTTGCTGCTCAACATGTCAGTGTTCCTTTGGTTTCTGAGAGATCAGGGGATTCAGCTGTCTGTTAGATTCTGAGTTTCTCAGAATTTATAGTGGTAAGCTATTTATTGCTATGAAATTAGAAATTTTTCTAAGCAAAATTTACTTTTATTAAATAAATATTTACCACTATAAATTATAGGTCCCACCCTTTCCTCCCATTCATTCCCTGATTAGGGGAAATGGAATGAGGTTTATGGATGATTTGTTGGGATATATCCGGTGTTGAGGGAGTATCTCAATGTTATTTTTCTTGTGGTTTTCTACTACTGTGGGTGAAGATCGCTTGTGGGAGCGTCTCAGAATTTATAGTGGTAAGTATTTATTTAATAAAAGTAAATGTTACTTAGAAAAATTTCTAATTGAGGGTTAATTACTTTTTCACCATACGTAATATATTTTTAGATTTTAAATCTGTGCTCTCGCTCTTGACAGCTGAAAACGAACATTGCATAGTTACAGACATAAAGTAGATATACCAACAGAAGAGTTTCTAATATTAGAATACGGCCGCGAGTGATAAATATATAGCTACTTATCCGCTCCTTGTACAGACATTAAGCATAGCATTCGGTCGTTTAGTACATAGAGTATACAAACATTTGTTAATTGTAGCGGTGGTGGGTTCGCGACGTGCGATAGATGTATATATTATTGCTTATAGTGAAATATTAATTCTTTATAAATTAGTGGTGTTGGATATACGATTAATAGTGCTTTTATATTACATTCAACCGGTAATTTACAGTATATATAATCGTTAACCGTTACACACAGCACACTATTTATAGTGGTTCTCCGGACATTGGAGGGAATTATTCCACAAGAAGAAATTCACTTTACATTTAAAGACTAATTACAAAGACTGAAAGAAAATTTCCAAAGATAATGTATATTAATTAAAGCGGGCAAGTATAAGAATGGCGGAATTATTATACGAGTACACCGTGATCTTTGTGAATGCGTTTTTGTTTTCATAATCGATATATTGAACACTAGTTGTTGTAAAATGAATGTATTCTTTTCCTTTGATCTTTATATGGTTTATATACCAGAATGGAAGCAACAGCTAAGAACTATGAAATAATACACTTTAAGTCTGGACTGTACATATTTTTATTACTCTCGTCGAAAGCCGTGCAATAATTAACGATCTAGATGTGATATTGCATGGCTTTATTTTAAAAATCAGTTATACGACGGTTTTCCGAGTGAAACGGTTAAGCAAAACCACGCTTCGCGTTCGATTATTTGACCGCTTAACTGATAAAAGCATGGTATAAATATTACAGAGATGCCTGTATTAACTCGGCTTTTATTTCGACCATAAATAAGGGTAATAACAAAATTACCGAACTCCGAACAATCTTACAAAGGGAAAGTCAAAACTCATAAGTATATAAATAGACAAAATCAGTCAACAACCGGAAAAATGTGAAAACCGTAATGACCCTGACTTGGTACAGGCATTTCTAAAAAATAGTGGGTTGAATCAGATTTTAAAGCGCCAAACCTCCCGCTTTCATTACGACTCAAAGGTTCCGGCTGTCACTATAGCAGTATTTATAACAATACTTGAACAAAACAGGTAAAACAGTTGTCAAAGCAGCACCAAGCTCAGTGAAGTAAATGTCAAAGACACTTTTACGTCGCACATTGATAAATTTAAATATTTTTGACATATTTGTTGACACCTTATATGCTTTGTTGAAATTACCGCTAGAAGTTTTTGTTGTGTTTGTCTTCGCTATGTGCCTTGTGTAACTAATGATAATAACTAATATTATATACATCTACATATAAATAACATTGTTCAATGGATTAATCGATTATATGTTGCTTAGCTAATTAGCGTCATGTGAGCAGCATATCAACTAAATTCAAGACAAGATCACGAGTGTCCTATTGAATGAGGTCGTTAACCTTTAACCATAGTAACAACGTAGATATCATATTAATTCTACACGACGCGTTTATTGACTAACCTTCATGTTGTACGTTCAAAACCAACAGATTGATAAACCAAATAATTTTTAACATTGGGAGCAAGAAAACCAAAGGGTCTAAATAAGAACGGCAAAAGTCAGAAAATGTTACGTATGCCCAAGGGAGGGGAACATTAATATTTATATTAATTACATTTGACGCCACCCACGTCCGTCCGTCCGTTTTGTTAATATTTGTAGACTTTTCCTGTCACATGTATTTCTATTGATTGTCATCACTTTCAACACCTTGTTGAAAAGTATTCTGTCAGTTGCGTAGATGACGAAAGATCAAGAGATTGAAAAGCCAATTTTTTTTTTAAATTGGGAGCAAGAAAACCAAAGAGTCTAAATAGGAACGACAAAATCAGATAATGTTACATGAATCTGTAAGTTTGAAGGGCCCGGGTGGCTCAATGAGTTAAGTCATTGGATTACCGAACAACTCATACAAACTTATCACCAATACGGCGTGGGTTCGCGCCCGGCTTTGTAAATTACAAAAAGAGTGCACTCGACTCGCAACCGCAAGTGATAAAGCTTACCAGTTGCTTGCCCATGGTCGGTGGTTCTCTCAGGGTACTCCGGCTTCTTCCACCACTTAAACTGGTCGCCATGATATAGCTGAAATATTGTTGAAAGTGGCATAAAAACACCAAAAATCTAAATCAAAACTGTAAGTTTGACGCCACTAACGTTCGTTCGTGTTGTTAATGTGTGTAGACTTTTCCTGTCACACATATGTTTCTGTTGATTGTCACCTTGTTAATGTGTGTAGACTTTTCCTGTCACACATATATTTCTGTTGATTGTCACCTTGTTAATGTGTGTAGACTTTTCCTGTCACACATATGTTTCTGTTGATTGTCATTACTTTCAACACCTTGTTGAAAAGTTTTCTGTCAGTTGCGTACAGATGATGAAAGATGGTATTGGCAATTAGATTTTGGTACAAAGCTGATTATTGTTTCTTTATTATGTCTTCCGATGACCTTATATACTATCTACTACCTAATATTTAAATAATGGTTGAGACCATCGGCTGTCTTTGATAGAACTAATATAATATACATACGACAACTTTTGTGTCGCGAAGATTAAATATAATATGCTTAATATTCAAAACTATATCGTCGTTCTTTATGAAAATGCTGTTCGTCTGGTTATATGTTAGAGTTGGCATTATACACATATGTGAAATATACTTGCATGACCTCATGATTTAGCTAAGAGAGGTTGTTCGGCCCATACAACTAGTTTATTTCCGCCATTTTTTATTGAAGTGCATTTAACAAGCAAAGAGCATGTCAGGTCATATTTTTGTGCGTCGATTTTTACCTCTTTGTACGATTTTAATATTTGATTTTTAAATTGTTCAGACAGTGTGGTATTTTTAATTTTTCATTTCATTTCAGCATTTTTGTAGTTATATTTAGATGAGGGGAATTCCGGGGAATTATAACGAACTTATTTGTAACATTCACAGCCATGAACAAGTGTTGGGAACCCCTTGTTACCAGTTGAGATATGTATCCATGATCGAATCCACGTCACGTCAATGGTTCGAGAAGTCAACGATCTTAGAACCCCCCGCTTCCGGACAATGCAGTGTTCAAAGCATCAATCAGACTTTGGACCCCATTAACACGTTTAGCTCCAGTATATTTTTGTGTCTGTCCGAAACCAAGACCTGCTCTTTTTTTGTGTTCAGTGAGGTTAGTTAAGATGAGAGTTGATTGTTGATATTGGTGGAATTGATGAACATCACTGTTTAAACTTCCTTGTGTCTCATCCTTTGTCTGTATTTGTTTGACAATAAAATATGCTTAAAGTAAAAGTAGCTTTCTTTTCATAATTGGAGCAAGGCAGAAGTGGGACGAGTACGTCTATTTGTGTGAGTGGGTACATGTATTTGATTGGTGGGCACATCTATTTTGGGTAGGTGGGTATTCGGTTGGTGGATACATCTATTTTGGGTAGGTGGGTATTCGGTTTAATATGTTTAATTACTACAAATAAAAGATTTGACAATATACATGCTCTGCAAATGTGTCCTTTACATCATGTGCACACCATATTGACATTCAAAACACGCTTATGTTTCACTTGTCGTAAACACTTCCAGGTCCTTTGCTCATTCATGACTTATTACCGGGTTTGTAACTAGATTAACACGACGGGAGTCACTAGTGGAACAGGAACTGCTCACCCTTCCGGAGCACGTGAACTCACACACAGTTTGAAGTGGAGTTCGCGTTACTCGATTTTTAGTTTTATGTGTATATTTTGTAGAACGTTGTTTGTCCTTCTGTACTATTTCCTTTGGTCATTGTGCTATCTGTTCCTCTTCTATTTACGAATTCTTTGTACGTTAGAATTTGTTGCAAGTTTCTTTTACGTGCAACCAGCGTGAAATTTTCCAAACAGGAGATTCACATAATTTATTGTTTCAAATGATTATTTTTAATGTGAAATATAAACATAAATAATTGAATATTTATTGTATAACTGATCCTGTATTTCGAATGTCGAAAATAAAACACGAGTAACTGAAAAACACAATTGTTCACGAAAGCGGGTTGTTCGGATATAGACGTTTCACACGATATTGCGTCGTGCAGCGTAACAAGTTAACTTGCTTGACGTTATGAAAATGGCAATGATATAAAAGAAAAGTGTGGCGTTTTTGCCATATTGGACATTTTGGCTAGACATGGAAAAGTTGAGCAAAAAACTAATGAACAAGCAAACCTTGCACATTCTACATGTATATTTTAGCCAGGTATGGGAACTTTCTTCCATAATATATAGTTTGTTATTTCTCTTTTATATTAATTTATTTTTTTATCTTCGGAATGCAAGAGAGTTAGGGGTTAGAGTAATGATGTCTAACGCCACTTTCAACAATATTTTGGCTAAATCGTAGCCGTAAGTTTTATTGGTGGAGGAGACTGAAGTAGCCGGAGGGGATAATATGAAGCAGCCGGCCGTGATACTGGTACTACAATACTGGTAATACCAGTATTTTACCAGTATCTTCCAGTATCTGCAATACTGGTACAGATACTGGTAAATACTAGTATCCCAGTATCTTCCAGAATTTTCCAGTATCTGAAATACTAGAAGATACTGGTCATTGCCAAAATATGAGTATTGTAGATACCGGAAGATTCTGGGAAATACTGGTAATAACAGTAGTGCAGATACTGGAAGATTCTGGAAAATACTGGTAATACCAGTATTGCAGATACTGGAAGATTCTGGAACATACTGGTAATACCAGTATTGCAGATACTGGAAGATTCTGGAAAATACTGGTTTTACCAGTTTTGCAGATATTGGAAGTTTAGGTAGAATTCCGGTTAACCCGAATTTTTATGTCTACATTATACTAAAAGAATTGAATATAATTCATACTCATACGTCATTTCTGCTGTACATAACATAAGAGGCAAAAGCCCTGTAATGTCAAAATATTTTGTATGGTCCCTTATAGTTTGATATATATTGGTAAGGTAATTTGACATGACTGGGCGGAGCCTAATACTAACGGTAAATACAATGAGCTGTGATTTACAGTTAGAATTAGACTCTGCCCACTCGTGTCAAATTACCAGATACTAGAGTTTCCAGTATTGTGTGTTTTACAATACTAGTATTACCAGTATTGTGTGCTTTACAATACTAGTATTACCAGTATTGTGTGCTTTACAATACTAGTATTACCAGTATTGTGTGCTTTACAATACTAGTATTACCAGTATTGTGTGCTTTACAATACTAGTATTACCAGTATTGTGTGCTTTACAATACTAGTATTACCAGTATTGTTGGATGAAGAATACTGGAGCTTCCAGTATCGTGTGTTTTACAATACTAGTATTACCAGTATTGTTGGATGAAGAATACTGGAGCTTCCGGTATTGTGTATAGATCAACGATTCTGGTATTCCAGTATTGTATATGTACGATACTGGTATTACCAGTATTGTAACATTACAATACTGGTATTTCTAGTATTGTACAGTGTTACAATACTGGTATTACCAGTATTGTAATATTTACAATACTGGTATTTCCAGTATTGTGAATATTATAATACTGGTAATACCAGTATTGTAACATTACAATACTGGTATTTCTAGTATTGTACAGTGTTACAATACTGGTATTACCAGTATTGTAATATTTACAATACTGGTATTTCCAGTATTGTGAATATTATAATACTGGTAATACCAGTATTGTAAATATTACAATACTGGTAATACCAGTATCGCGGCCGGCTGCTTCATATTATCCGCCGGAGGAAACCTCCGACCTGCCGCAGATCACCGACACACTTTATCACATGCTGCATTGAGTACACCTCGCCATGAGCGGGGTTCGAATTCACAACATCAGTGGTGATATGCACTGATTTCGTAGGTAGACTCCGAAGACTCCGGAATGCAAGAATAGATATATTGGTTATTACTTAGATGTTATATTTTTGCTTGAGATAATATGACGTTTCAAAGAGAAATTCGATTTTCATAAATGGAAGCTAAAAGATATTTTCGATTCTTACGTCGTTGGTACCATGACGTCACACAGCAGAATTATTACGATGTTGTATTACAGTAAAAACCTGTCTAATTCGACCAACTATTGTGTTCGTAATAGACAGGTGTTTTATTTTTACAGGTTAAAATAACAAAGATTCCCTACATTGTGACTTTATTTCAGGATTCTGTTTAGACAGGTTACACTGTATTAGAAAATCCCAGTATTTATGCATTGATTTTTCTTTTGTGCTAAAATATGCAATTATACATGCAGAGATCTAATTAAAAAGAGTATGTACTATGGCGACGTTATTAACAAATCTAACATGGATAAAGCTGACACATATAAAATCCAACTATCCTACGATCATGACTATAGCATTGTCATCAAAGAGCACCATTGATAATGATTCGTAAGTTTCCGATAAAGTCAGCCCAGCATGATTTACATGCAGATGATGACAAAAAAAATAAGTATTATGATCATAAAGCATTATTATATCTTGAAACCAGAAGATGTCGTTATCAGTCGATTTTTTTGTTTGTTTTTACCTATATGTTGCTTCTAACTCATCGATTACTCAGATATGGATACACTGATGGACATGAACAATGACAAATGCTACTTGAAACTTGAGCTTGAAATTATCAAATGATTCTATGAAATAATAGTCTTCATGCATATGTGCAATTAAAGCTCACACACCCTCTGTAATGCTTAGATAAATATATGTTGACATTACGTGTTAGGTAATAGCTATAGTTACTAATTAACTTTTATATTGAATTATATTATTTAAGTAAAATTAATCATTCCTCAACCATTTTTCTTACTTTGGCAACATTTCATTCATTCGTAAAAGCATTATATAGCGATATTTCAGTTGTTTGTAATGATCTTGATGCAGGATCCCGTGTAGCTTTTAGAAATAATATAATTGTATTCCGCAAAGACTATGATATTTTGACAAAAATGGCAATAAGACAATACCAATAATAGAACATCATTTTTTAAAACTTTATATTGATAAAAAATTACGAAATTCGTCTGTGTCTTCTTTTAACAAATACCGCTTTATAACTTGCCGGAGGTTGACGAAACATTTTAACCGGAGCTCTTTAACGACAGTGTAGAATATCATTTAAAAATCGTATTCATTAAAAATATTATTCAGCACATATAGTTGACTCTCTATTGCTGATGTTTTCTGCTAAAAAAAATATAGACAATATGCTGGTGGAACTAATATGACAAACCAAATCAGTATATTTATATATACTTTATTTCAACAAATCATCGACATCCCTATGGGAAGAAACTGCGTACCTCTCCTTGCCGATCTTTTCCTTTATACTGCCAGCGGGCCGGTTTGGTCGATTGACGTCACCTTTATACTGCCAAAGGCCGATTTGGCCGATTGACGTATTATTTAACTGCCAACGGGCCGATTGGACCGATTTGTTGCCACCTTTAACTGCCGACGGGCCAATTGGGCCGATATCAATAGTGACTTGTATATTCTTCATTAAATAATTATGAAAAGTATAATATTGTTAATTATTTGCAATTAAGGGGCGTTGTATGACGTCATTTCAATTTTCGTGACGTCATATTGACATAGTGACGTAATTGCCGTTTTGATAAGAATGGCTGCCTTATGGGTGCAAGCTTTGCCTCCTGAACCAGATCAAAACAAAAGATTTCGTGGCAATCCAGGTCTGAGAGAAATGCCAAATAGAGATTCTCCTCCAATTATGTAGTTTTACCTTCTATTCACCGTTCAAAGAAATTGTACGGAGAACTAACAGGTACGTTCATTTGATAGTGTTCAAAAAGATGTGCTCATTAACGGATGATACGCCTGTCCAAATAACTAATCTTTATCTAATTTATCCTTTGACTCGGCAATGATAAATACACTTTGACCATTTTGACCATAAAAAATCGTTTTATAAAATACAATGTTGGATGGTTAAAGTTCATTAGACGGACAGCGGTAAACCCGTAATACATTCTGCAAACACTTGATTTTACATTCCATAAGAAAGAACCAATAAGCAAGTGCCGCCAGTAGTCCGCCCGTACATATTTTATGTAAAATGAAAAAAAATTGTCTGCGAAAAATTAAAAAAATAAATAATTGATCGTGTTTGAATTTGAAATTTTTTTTTTGAAACGCAAAAGTGTCATCGCTTCTCAACAATCCAAAATAAATCACTTATATTTGAAGAGGTGATATAGTGATTCCAGAAATAAAATCTATATAAGCTTGTTCTTTGAGTTATTTCATTCTTTCGACAGTTATACCAGGAGTATAATTAAAGCCAGTGCCGCAACTGCAAGAAGACATTCCAGAATAAAGTCCTGGAAACCATTAAGAGTTAATGAGTTGAAAAAAATTCTGGCCATTGTATTCAATATGGGTTTGCTTAAAAAAACATCAATAGAGGAGTACTGGAATACTACAATGTCCAGCCAATCGTCCAAATGGTTCAAACAAGTCATGCCAAGAAATAGGTTCCAGATAATTTTGAAATTCCTATATGTTTCCGATCATTCAAGAAATGTTTCCAGACAGGTAATACATATATTTATATAACGGTCATTTAAGATGTAAATATTTATTTTAATTTTTAATTTTTTTTATTTCATTTTTAATCTGAGTACACGTACAGACACTACAAATTTAACGGTGTCTTCCCATTTATCCAACTTTTGAAAATCAGGTATTCCCATTTATCCAACTTTTATTTTATTACCTGTAGGATTGTTTATTTAACATTAATTAGTTGTTTATTTGACCAAAATACCTGATAATTTGTTCCAGTACATATGTACATGTATATGGATAAGGCTTGAATAAAAGAAAAGGGGGAAAAAGTTATAATTTGTATGTAGATAAATGTCAAGTTTTGAAAATTTTCTATTTATGCAAATAAGGGTAATAATAAAATTACCGAACTCCGAACAATCTTACAAAGGGAAAGTCACAACTCATCAGTATATAAACAGACAAAATCAGTCAACAACCGGAAAACTGTGAAAACCGTAATGACCCTGACTTGGTACAGGCATTTCTAAAGAAATGGTGGGTTGAATCAGATTTTAAAGCGCCAAACCTCCCGCTTTCATTACGGCTCAAAGTTTCCGGTTGTCACTATAACAGTATTTATAACAATACTTGAACAAAACAGGTAAAACAGTTGTCAACGCAGCACCAGACTCAGTGAAGTGGAATGCTAAAAAATATTTTCAATTTCAATTTTACATGCACATTGTAATAATTAGCTTATATTCTATATCATTATAAAAGAAAAAAGGGGAAAGTTATAATTTATACATAGATAAATGTTAAGTTTGGAAACTATCTGTTTACTCAATGTGAGTTTTAGGAAAAAAAATTCATAATATTTTTAATTTCAATATTACATTCATATTTTAATGGTTAACGTGCCCGTCTCGAGTGCGGTAAATCGTAGGTGCACCCAAAGAAATCATATTTCCTCTTAGGATACCTCGCTAATTTTAACACAGATTTGGGACATTTACGTGAAATTCCGAGGAGATAAAAGCCTCTTTTTTCGAGTGCTCAAACCTTCCCCATACAAAGAAAAAGTCACAGAAAAAAAAAAAATATCTTAAGAATGCACACACTTACCGAAATCTAGCTGAATGTACTAAAGTCAGCTCAAAAATCTTGTTATATCGGGTAATTTTTCCCTTTCAGCATGCATCATATGATCCAGGTTCTAGATTCCGACCATTACTGTCTTACATGAATAAACAATTCTGCCGATTCCTTGTATCAGAAAGAGAGCTTTGTGTAGATGAAACTCTTGTTGCAACTAAAGGCCAAAGCATAATGAGACAATATATGCCATCAAAAGTCGCGAAATTCGGAATCAAATTTTGGATGTTATGTGAATCAGCAACGGGATATATATACGTCTGTCTACCGAGGTCGGCATTTTGACCCGGTTCCAGCTGGAGTGTTACAAGGAACACGAATAGTGGTAGATTTAATGCAGTCATCTAGTCATTTGAATAAAGGTTACCACGTCTTCTGTGACAGTTATTTTTGCTCAATAAACTTGGCAACGCAACTTCTCCAGAACCTCACATACATTACAGGTACATGCATAAATGATATATTATTTCTTAAAACTTTTATCGAAATATTGTCCACTATCAAATCAATTATTTAGCTATAAAACGGGGCTAATCAAAACTGACCTTGTCACCGGCGAGAATATATATAATAGAGATTAAACAAACATTCCAGGAAGAATGCTTTTTGTTTTCACTGTTATTTTTTTCCTGATACGAAATTAAAGATTCGTTTAAAAACACAAACGTATTATCTATTTAAGATAGCTTAAGAAAATACACTATAATAAAATGTTTCTCAAGTTCAGTGTCCGTGTAAGAATATGCCATGGAAGTGGGTCGCTCTCGCAGCATCTAGTTTGTATAATTGTTTCAAGTAAGTGTTAACTTGTTAAAATTAGAAATACAAGTTCGCATATGTATCCAGATTGTGAAAAATTAGAATTAAAAAAAAACTACATGGTATATGTTTGAATATTCTGTATTTCAGGAACTCTCCGAATTTTTAGGCCTATGCTAAATACAATTAGAAATGCAAATCCTGGTCCCAATCAAGCACTGTGCATGCGAAAGGGAGAGTTACTGTGCATAGCATATAAGGATGCAGATAACAAAAAAAAACAGTGCGCATGCTCAGTACATTTCATTCGGCACAAGAACTTCCTTCTGGTCGTCCCAAGATTGTGAACAATTACAATAAAAATATGGGTGGCGTAGATACAACAGATGCCATAATGAAAGCATATAGTGGACAGCGAAAAAATAAGAGAGTTCATAAAAAAAATCATTCTTCACTTGTTTCATCGTATTCTTCATAACGCGTATATTCTCTACCAGAAAAATACAAGTGACAATCCTGTAAAATCAAGGGTAAAATTTGTGCAGTCCATTGTTGAGGATTTATCTTCGGGGGATATGCAACCCAACCGAAGAAGGCGTATCCGGCAAATAAATAGAGGTGTCGTTAATTTGCCGGGTAGGAAAGAAAAGGATTGTTGCATTTGTTCGGATAGGAGACGAGGAAGTCAAAGACGGCGCAGCAGAACAGCATGTACACAATGTGGAAGAGGGTTACACAGAGGATGTGCCAGGCTTCATCAAGAATGCAGAGAGGAAACTCAGGAATAGGAAACTGTGTTTTGAACTCGTAAATCTTTTGATGTTGTATCATATTTTGAATTGAATTGTAATCTAACAATAAAGTTTAAGTTAATTATGTTTTTTAAATATTTCAATTATTTTCAAACATTAAATAATTTTCGCTAAGACATAATTAGTTCAAAGTACAAGTTGTGTTTGTCAATGTAACTATTGCACTTTAAAAATCTGTAAGCATGATAGAAATCGGATACAAAACGACGTATCAGTAGATCTTTCAAAATATATTGACGTCTTATGAAAAACAGACTACAATGATTTCAAACGGAACGTCATTGTCGTGAAAATTCAGCAAAGTCATAAATAATATTTTCAACTGGATTTTTGAAAATTCTGGCAGAGAAAAGCGGTTTTATACAAGAACATATCAAAGACAATTAAATATTACAGAAACTAAAGCCTTTGATCTCACGTTGACGTATATCGATGATGTTCTGTCGATTATTTATCCAAAGTTTGCTTTCTGGATTCTATTAAGATACAACAAAGAACTTGAGATAAAGGAAACAACAGAAATAACTTTCTCTGCCTCATTTCTTGATATTTATCTCAAATTTGACACCAATGGTCAACTTTCTATCATATTTTAAGACGAAAGAGACAATTTCAATTATACCATTATAAATTTTCCACATGTTGATAGTAACATACCAACACCACTTTTATCGTATATAGATTATATGTCATCACTCATACGCTACGATGGGGCTTGCAGTTTGTACGGATGCACGTGAGCGGTCATGTGTTTGTATTCTAGGGGTATTGAGTTTACCACTTTCTAGGATTTTGATATTTTATTTTGAAATTATTCCAACAGTGGGGTATTATGTGTTTTTCATTTTAAGTATTCAATATAATATTACAGGTTTATATTCAATATAATATTACAGTTTTATATTCAATATAATATTACAGTTTTATATTCAATATATTACAGTTTTATATTCAATATAATATTACAGTTTTATATTCAATATAATATTACAGTTTTATATTAAATATAACATTACAGGTTTATATTAAATATAATATTACAGGTTTATATTAAATTTAATATTACAGTTTTATATTCAATATACTATTATAGTTTTATATTCAATATAATATTACAGTTTTATATTAAATATAATATTACAGGTTTATAATAAATATAATATTACAGGTTTATATTGAATATAATATTACAGGTTTATATTAAATATAATATTACAGGTTTATATTAAATATAATATTACAGTTTTATATTAAATATAATATTACAGTTTTATATTCAATATAATATTACAGTTTTATATTAAATATAATATTACAGGTTTATATTAAATATAATATTACAGTTTTATATTCAATATAATATTACAGTTTTATATTCAATATAATATTACAGTTTTATATTAAATATAATATTACAGGTTTATATTAAATATAATATTACAGGTTTATATTGAATATAATATTACAGGTTTATATTCAATGTAATATTACAGGTTTATATTCAATATAATATTACAGTTTTATATTCAATATAATATTACAGTTTTATATTAAATATAGTATTACAGGTCTATATTAAATATAATATTACAGGTTTATATTAAATATAATATTACAGGTTCATATTCAATATAATATTACAGTTTTACATTCAATATAATATTACAGTTTTATATTCAATATAATATTACAGTTTTATATTCAATATAATATTACAGTTTTATATTCAATATAATATTACAGTTTTATATTCAATATTTAATGTATAGGTGACCATCTATTCTGTGTGGTCTTCCACAAAGACTATCAATTTCGTTAGATGTTTATGATAGTTATTTTTATCTAACATTATGTGCGTTTTCCTTTGAAATTAACGGAAGTAGCCTGTCTGATACAAGGTGTCTGATACAAGATGTTGCATCACCACACTGTGGTGATAAAAGAATGGCGCGACGTTGCACGAGATCTTCTCTGTCGAACTACTTTGACATGACGTCATATCATTGGAATGTGAGACAAAGCACAGTAACCTGACGTTGATGAATGAACGGAAGAAATAACGTGACGTGATGCACAAAATGTAGTCTCCCTGAGAGTATTGTACACATTTTAATTCAACCCTTGTTATTTGTTTGAAATTCGTTTTTATTGAAATGTTAGATAAACTTATTACATACATAGTGTGTTGGTACAAGACTGTATCAGGTCTTGCCTGTTGCGTGAACTAACCGCATCACAACTCGTCGCTATAGCGACTCGTAGTGATACTAGTTCACACAACAGGCTCGACCTGATACAAAGTCTTGTACCACCACACTATGTATGTAATGGGTATATATCAAACGAAACAACGATATGACGTCATGTCAAAGTAGTTCGGCAGAGAACGTCTCATCCAACGTCGCGCCATTCTTTTCTCACCACAGCATCTTGTATCAGACAACCTTGTATCAGACAGTCTGCATTCTTTAATTTCAAAGGAAAACGTACATAATGTTAGATAATTATTTATATCAAATATGCTATAAATATCAGTAATTATTAAGATTAATGGTAATTAATTATCATAATGTACTATTAGCTGGTATTTGGAATAGTGTGTGGTCTGTTTGAGTGGTATCTGTGCATGTTTTAATTGCTTGTGCATGTCTGTATTATCATTTGAGCAGTGCCTGATCTAGATAAAGAGAGGTCCTAGGTTAATCCACTTGTGAGGCCCTTCCCAATTCACCACCTGCTCGACTGGAGGAAGATGGAAGTGTGTTTAGTCAATTTCAAAGAAGGCAAAGATGATGAGGGGTGTTTAAAATTCTACAATATTCTGAAATGGAGTGCAACTGTGTAAGGAAAATTACTGAAGGGTTGCTTAGAAAATACAGTACATTATCACAGCATAAATGTGAAATCCAATAACAATGTTGGAAATATTATACACCTGGGCCGCAGTCCCCCTAAATGTTGAGGCCCTAGGCTTCAGCCTATCAAGCCTATAGGTAAATCCGGCACTGCATTTGAGATCCAATTATCAAGAGATTTATACCTGCCACATTTGCGTGTGTGTTTGTCATGGCTTATTTTCAATTGACACCGGACATTACTCTTCCCCCAACTCCGATCTGTCGTATTGACATATGTCGTGATCTTTTTCTATTCAATGGTTTTAGGTGAGAGGTACTTGTTCGTCTTTTCCTATTCAATGGTTTAGGTGAGAGGTACTTGTTCGTCTTTTTCTATTCAATGGTTTTAGGTGAGAGGTACTTGTTCGTCTTTCTCTATTCAATAGTTTTAGGTGAGAGGTACTTGTTCCTCTTTTTCTATTCAATGGTTTTAGGTGAGAGGTACTTGTTCGTCTTTTTCTATTCAATGGTTTTAGGTGAGAGGTAGTTGTTCGTCTTTTTATATTCAATGGCTTTAGGTGAGAAGTAGTTGTTCCTCTTTTTCTATTCAATGGTTTTAGGTGAGAGGTACTTGTTCGTCTTTTTCTATTCAATAGTTTCAGGTAAGAAGTACTTGTTCGTCTTTTTCTATTCAATAGTTTCAGGTAAGAAGTACGTGTTCGACTTTTTCTATTCAATGGTTTTAGGTGAGAGGTACTTGTTCGTCTTTATCTATTCAATGGTTTTAGGTGAGAGGTACTTGTTCGTCTCTTTCTATTCAATGGTGTTAGGTGAGAGGTACTTGTTCGTCTTTTTCGATTCAATGCTTTTAGGTGAGAGGTATTTGTTCGTCTTTTTCTATTCAATGGTTTTTGGTGAGAGGTAGTTGTTCGTCTTTATCTATTCAATGGTTTTAGGTGAGAGGGACTTATTCGTCTTTTTCTATTCAATGGTTTTAGGTGAGCGGTACTTGTTCGTCTTTTTCGATTCAATGGTTTTAGGTGAGAGGTAGTTGTTCGTCTTTTTCTATGCAAAGGTTTTAGGTGAGAGGTACTTGTTCGTCTTTTTCTATTAAATGGTCTTAGGTGAGAGGTAGTTGTTCCTCTTTTTCTATTCAATAGTTTTAGGTGAGAGGTACTTGTTCGTCCTTTTCTATTCAATGGTTTTAGGTGAGAGGTAGTTGTTCGTCTTTATCTATCCAATGGTTTTAGGTGAGAGGTACTTGTTCGTCCTTTTCTATTCAATGGTTTTAGGTGAGAGGTACTTGTTCGTCCTTTTCTATTCAATGGTTTTAGGTGAGAGGTACTTGTTCGTCCTTTTCTATTCAATGGTTTTAGGTGAGAGGTACTTGTTCCTCTTTTTCTATTCAATGGTTTTAGGTGAGAGGTACTTGTTCGTCCTTTTCTATTCAATGGATTTAGGTGAGAGGTAGTTGTTCGTCTTTTTCTATTAAATGGTCTTAGGTGAGAAGTAGTTGTTCCTCTTTTTCTATTCATTGGTTTTAGGTGAGAGGTACTTGTTCCTCTTTTTCTATTCAATGGTTTTAGGTGAGAGGTAGTTGTTCGTCCTTTTCTATTCAATGGCTTTAGGTGAGAGGTACTTGTTCGTCTTTTTCTATTAAATGGTCTTAGGTGAGAGGTACTTGTTCCTCCTTTTCTATTCAATGGTTTTAGGTGAGAGGTACTTGTTCGTCTTTTTCTATTAAATGGTCTTAGGTGAGAGGTAGTTATTCGTCTTTTTCTATTCAATGGTTTTAGGTGAGAGGTACTTGTTCCTCTTTTTCTATTCAATGGTTTTAGGTGAGAGGTACTTGTTCCTCTTTTTCTATTCAATAGTTTTAGGTGAGAAGTAGTTGTTCCTCTTTTTCTATTCAATAGTTTTAGGTGAGAGGGACTTGTTCCTCTTTTTCTATTCAATTGTTTTAGGTGAGAGGTAGTTATTCGTCCTTTTCTATTCAATAGTTTTAGGTGAGAGGTAGTTGTTCCTCTTTTTCTATTCAATAGTTTTAGGTGAGAGGTACTTGTTCCTCTTTTTCTATTCAATAGTTTTAGGTGAGAGGTAGTTATTCGTTCTTTTCTATTCAATAGTTTTAGGTGAGAGGTAGTTGTTCCTCTTTTTCTATTCAATGGTTTTAGGTGAGAGGTACTTGTTCGTCTTTTTCTATTCAATGGTTTTAGGTGAGAGGTAGTTATTCGTCCTTTTCTATTCAATGGTTTTAGGTGAGAGGTAAATATTCGTCCTTTTCTATTCAATGGTTTTAGGTGAGAGGTAGTTGTTCCTCTTTTTCTATTCAATAGTTTTAGGTGAGAGGTACTTGTTCGTCCTTTTCTATTCAATAGTTTTAGGTGAGAGGTAGTTGTTCGTCTTTTTCTATTCAATGGTGTTAGGTGAGGGGTAGTTGTTCGTCTTTTTCTATTCAATGGTTTTAGGTGAGAGGTAGTTGTTCATCTTTTTCTATTCAATAGTTTTAGGTGAGAGGTACTTGTTCGTCTTTTTCTATTCAATGGTTTTAGGTGAGAGGTAGTTATTCGTCCTTTTCTATTCAATGGTTTTAGGTGAGAGGTACTTGTTCCTCTTTTTCTATTCAATGGTTTTAGGTGAGAGGTACTTATTCGTCCTTTTCTATTCAATGGTTTTAGGTGAGAGGTAGGTGTTCATCTTTTTCTATTCAATAGTTTTAGGTGAGAGGTACTTGTTCGTCTTTTTCTATTCAATGGTTTTAGGTGAGAGGTACTTGTTCGTCTTTTTCTATTCAATGGTTTTAGGTGAGAGGTACTTGTTCGTTTTTTTCTATTCAATGGTTTTAGGTGAGAGGTACTTGTTCCTCTTTTTCTATTCAATGGTTTTAGGTGAGAGGTAGTTATTCATTCTTTTCTATTCAATAGTTTTAGGTGAGAGGTAGTTGTTCCTCTTTTTCTATTCAATAGTTTTAGGCGAGAGGTAGTTATTCGTCCTTTTCTATTCAATAGTTTTAGGTGAGAGGTACTTGTTCCTCTTTTTCTATTCAATGGTTTTAGGCGAGAGGTAGTTATTCGTCCTTTTCTATTCAATAGTTTTAGGTGAGAGGTACTTGTTCCTCTTTTTCTATTCAATGGTTTTAGGTGAGAGGTACTTATTCCTCTTTTTCTATTCAATAGTTTTAGGTGAGAGGTACTTGTTCGTCTTTTTCTATTCAATGGTTTTAGGCGAGAGGTAGTTATTCGTCCTTTTCTATTCAATGGTTTTAGGTGAGAGGTACTTGTTCCTCTTTTTCTATTCAATGGTTTTAGGTGAGAGGTACTTATTCGTCCTTTATTATTCAATGGTTTTAGGTGAGAGGTAGTTGTTCCTCTTTTTCTATTCAATAGTTTTAGGTGAGAGGTACTTGTTCGTCTTTTTCTATTCAATAGTTTTAGGTGAGAGGTACTTGTTCGTCTTTTTCTATTCAATGGTTTTAGGTGAGAGGTACTTGTTCGTCTTTTTGTTTTCAATGGTTTTAGGTGAGAGGTACTTGTTCCTCTTTTTCTATTCAATGGTTTTAGGTGAGAGGTAGTTATTCGTTCTTTTCTATTCAATAGTTTTAGGTGAGAGGTAGTTGTTCCTCTTTTTCTATTCAATGGTTTTAGGTGAGAGGTAGTTATTCGTCCTTTTCTATTCAATAGTTTTAGGTGAGAGGTAGTTGTTCCTCTTTTTCTATTCAATAGTTTTAGGTGAGAGGTAATTATTCGTCCTTTTCTATTCAATGGTTTTAGGTGAGAGGTAGTTGTTCGTCTTTTTCTATTCAATAGTTTTAGGTGAGAGGTACTTGTTCGTCATTTTCTATTCAATGGTGTTAGGTGAGAGGTAGTTGTTCGTCTTTTTCTATTCAATGGTTTTAGGTGAGAGGTACTTGTTCGTCATTTTCTATTCAATGGTGTTAGGTGAGAGGTAGTTGTTCGTGTTTTTCTATTCAATAGTTTTAGGTGAGAGGTACTTGTTCGTCATTTTCTATTCAATGGTGTTAGGTGAGAGGTACTTGTTCGTCTTTTTCTATTCAATAGTTTTAGGTGAGAGGTACTTGTTCGTCTTTTTGTATTCAATGGTTTTAGGTGAGGGGTACTTGTTCCTCTTTTTCTATTCAATGGTTTTAGGCTAGAGGTACTTGTTCCTCTTTTTCTATTGAATGGTTTTAGGTGAGAGGTACTTGTTCCTCTTTTTCTATTCAATGGTTTTAGGTGAGAGGTACTTGTTCGTCTTTTTCTATTCAATGGTTTTAGGCGAGAGGTACTTGTTCCTCTTTTTCTATTCAATGGTTTTAGGTGAGAGGTAGTTATTCGTTCTTTTCTATTCAATAGTTTTAGGTGAGAGGTAGTTGTTCCTCTTTTTCTATTCAATAGTTTTAGGTGAGAGGTAGTTAATCGTCCTTTTCTATTCAATGGTTTTAGGTGAGAGGTAGTTGTTCGTCTTTTTCTATTCAATGGTTTTAGGTGAGAGGTACTTGTTCGTCTTTTTCTATTCAATAGTTTTAGGTGAGAGGTACTTGTTCCTCTTTTTCTATTCAATGGTTTTAGGTGAGAGGTAGTTATTCGTCCTTTTCTATTCAATAGTTTTAGGTGAGAGGTAGTTGTTCGTCTTTTTCTATTCAATAGTTTTAGGTGAGAGGTACTTGTTCGTCCTTTTCTATTCAATGGTTTTAGGTGAGAGGTAGTTGTTCGTCTTTTTCTATTCAATGGTTTTATGTGAGAGGTACTTGTTCGTCTTTTTCTATTCAATAGTTTTAGGTGAGAGGTAGTTATTCGTCCTTTTCTATTCAATGGTTTTAGGTGAGAGGTAGTTGCTGGTCTTTTTCTATTCAATAGTTTTATGTGAGAGGTAGTTGTTCGTCTTTTTCTATTCAATGGTTTTAGGTGAGAGGTACTTGTTCGTCTTTTTCTATTCAATAGTTTTAGGTGAGAGGTAGTTGTTCGTCTTTTTCTATTCAATGGTTTTAGGTGAGAGGTACTTGTTCGTCTTTTTCTATTCAATAGTTTTAGGTGAGAGGTACTTGTTCGTCTTTTTTTATTCAATGGTTTTAGGTGAGAGGTACTTGTTCGTCTTTTTCTATTCAATGGTTTTAGGTGAGAGGTACTTGTTCCTCTTTTTCTATTCAATGGTTTTAGGTGAGAGGTACTTGTTCCTCTTTTTCTATTCAATGGTTTTAGGTGAGAGGTAGTTATTCGTTCTTTTCTATTCAATGGTTTTAGGTGAGAGGTAGTTGTTCGTCTTTTTGATATTGATTGAATGTTTGATAATCACTGTTGAAGCATTCTTTTGGTAGCATATGCTGAAGTTTTTTTCATAATTCAATAAATTAAGGGGGTGCCCTACACTACAGGGAGATAACCAGTTGAACGTTTTGATCGTATGATGTTTGTATGAAGATTGCAGGCATATCGGTGATCAAAACCACAATGAGAAAAGCTGCTACGTGGCTAATGCATTTATAGCTGTAAGTTTGTTGGTTGGAATTTGTTAAAATTTTGATATTTATTACAGTGAATATATTCAAACACACTGCCAAAAAAATAAGAAAATTAAACGAGCAGATCAAATTTTACCTGAGGTGTATGATACTACCTTAACTACCATATCAAAGCCTTTCCCTCTACTGTTCCCTAACACCTATTTATGGTCTGTTAATGGTAGGAAAAGCTTGATTTTATCAAAACTGATATTCAGAAGTCGTAAATCTAGGAAGGCAAACTCATACAAAAAAGGAATGCAATGCAACATAATATTAAGTGAACTAACTCAAACAATCGTATTTCTCCGCCATTAATAAGAGATCAAATTGACAAATCGCAGGACCAATCGTATATATATAATAACAATAAATGTGTTTATTACATAATGATTTTATTTAAGCAATTTTATTGGCTATCATACTGTCACCTGATATTCCGTAAAATTTGATATTGTTTGACCAATGGACATAAAGGTAATGTGAAATTTTGTCCAATCAGAATCGTCGTATTAGCGTTACATTAGAATGAACAAGTAATCATCTTGTCCGACGCAGTCAATGGGCTTGCAGAAGTCAAACGGAGATTTGCAGAAATCTCGGAGACTTGGTTTCACTTTCACTTTTCATTTTAATGTAATAAAATAATTACAGTCTTTTGTATCGGTCAATACGAGTTTTTATGGACCTTAGATTTAGGTGAGAGGTAGTTATTCGTCCTTTTCTATTCAATGGTTTTAGGTGAGAGGTAGTTGTTCCTCTTTTTCTATTCAATAGTTTTAGGTGAGAGGTACTTGTTCGTCTTTTTCTATTCAATGGTTTTAGGTGAGAGGTACTTGTTCGTCTTTTTCTATTCAATGGTTTTAGGTGAGAGGTACTTGTTAGTTTTTTTTTATTCAATGGTTTTAGGTGAGAGGTAGTTATTCGTTCTTTTCTATTCAATAGTTTTAGGTGAGCGGTAGTTGTTCCTCTTTTTCTATTCAATGGTTTTAGGTGAGAGGTAGTTGTTCGTCTTTTTCTATTCAATAGTTTTAGGTGAGAGGTAGTTAATCGTCCTTTTCTATTCAATAGTTTTAGGTGAGAGGTACTTGTTCGTCTTTTTCTATTCAATAGTTTTAGGTGAGAGGTACTTGTTCGTCTTTTTCTATTCAATAGTTTTAGGTGAGAGGTACTTGTTCGTCTTTTTCTATTCAATAGTTTTAGGTGAGAGGTACTTGTTCTTCTTTTTCTATTCAATAGTTTTAGGTGAGAGGTACTTGTTCGTCTTTTTCTATTCAATAGTTTTAGGTGAGAGGTAGTTAATCGTCCTTTTCTATTCAATAGTTTTAGGTGAGAGGTAGTTATTCGTCATTTTCTATTCAATGGTTTTAGGTGAGAGGTACTTGTTCCTCTTTTTCTATTCAATGGTTTTATGTTAGAGGTACTTATTCGTCCTTTTCTATTCAATGGTTTTAGGTGAGAGGTAGTTGTTCGTCTTTTTCTATTCAATAGTTTTAGGTGTGAGGTACTTGTTCGTCTTTTTCTATTCAATAGTTTTAGGTGAGAGGTACTTGTTCGTCTTTTTCTATTCAATGGTTTTAGGTGAGAGGTACTTGTTCGTCTTTTTCTATTCAATGGTTTTAGGTGAGAGTTACTTGTTCCTCTTTTTCTATTCAATGGTTTTAGGTGAGAGGTAGTTATTCGTTCTTTTCTATTCAATAGTTTTAGGTGAGAGGTAGTTGTTCCTCTTTTTCTATTCAATAGTTTTAGGTGAGAGGTAGTTATTCGTCCTTTTCTATTCAATGGTTTTAGGTGAGAAGTACTTGTTCCTCTTTTTCTATTAAATGGTCTTAGGTGAGAGGTAGTTGTTCGTCTTTATCTATGCAATGGTTTTAGGTGAGAGGTACTTGTTCGTCTTTTTCTATTAAATGGTCTTAGGTGAGAGGTAGTTGTTCCTCTTTTTCTATTCAATAGTTTTAGGTGAGAGGTAGTTATTCGTCCTTTTCTATTCAATGGTTTTAGGTGAGAAGTACTTGTTCGTCTTTTTCTATTAAATGGTCTTAGGTGAGAGGTAGTTGTTCGTCTTTATCTATCCAATGGTTTTAGGTGAGAGGTACTTGTTCGTCCTTTTTTATTCAATAGTTTTAGGTGAGAGGTAGTTGTTCGGCTTTATCTATCCAATGGTTTTAGGTGAGAGGTACTTGTTCGTCCTTTTCTATTCAATAATTTTAGGTGAGAGGTACTTGTTCGTCCTTTTCTATTCAATGGTTTTAGGTGAGAGGTACTTGTTCGTCCTTTTCTATTCAATGGTTTTAGGTGAGAGGTACTTGTTCGTCTTTTTCTATTAAATGGTCTTAGGTGAGAGGTACTTGTTCGTCCTTTTCTATTCAATGGTTTTAGGTGAGAGGTACTTGTTCCTCTTTTTCTATTCAATGGTTTTAGGTGAGAGGTAGTTATTCGTCTTTTTCTATTCAATGGTTTTAGGTGAGAGGTACTTGTTCCTCTTTTTCTATTCAATGGTTTTAGGTGAGAGGTAGTTATTTGTCTTTTTCTATTCAATAGTTTTAGGTGAGAGGTACTTGTTCCTCTTTTTCTATTAAATAGTTTTAGGTGAGAGGTAGTTGTTCGTCTTTTTCTATGCAAAGGTTTTAGGTGAGAGGTACTTGTTCGTCTTTTTTTATTAAATGGTCTTAGGTGAGAGGTAGTTGTTCGTCTTTATCTATCCAATGGTTTTAGGTGAGAGGTACTTGTTCGTCTTTTTCTATTAAATGGTCTTAGGTGAGAGGTAGTTGTTCCTCTTTTTCTATTCAATAGTTTTAGGTGAGAGGTACTTATTCGTCCTTTTCTATTCAATAATTTTAGGTGAGAGGTAGTTGTTCGTCTTTATCTATCCAATGGTTTTAGGTGAGAGGTACTTGTTCGTCCTTTTCTATTCAATGGTTTTAGGTGAGAGGTACTTGTTCGTCCTTTTCTATTCAATGGTTTTAGGTGAGAGTTACTTGTTCGTCCTTTTCTATTCAATGGTTTTAGGTGAGAGGTACTTGTTCGTCTTTTTCTATTAAATGGTCTTAGGTGAGAGGTACTTGTTCGTCCTTTTCTATTCAATGGATTTAGGTGAGAGGTAGTTGTTCGTCTTTTTCTATTAAATGGTCTTAGGTGAGAGGTAGTTGTTCCTCTTTTTCTATTCAATGGTCTTAGGTGAGAGGTAGTTGTTCCTCTTTTTCTATTCAATGGTTTTAGGCGAGAGGTACTTGTTCCTCTTTTTCTATTCAATGGCTTTAGGTGAGAGCTACTTGTTCGTCCTTTTCTATTCAATGGTTTTAGGTGAGAGGTACTTGTTCGTCTTTTTCTATTAAATGGTCTTAGGTGAAAGGTACTTGTTCCTCCTTTTCTATTCAATGGTTTTAGGTGAGAGGTACTTCTTCGTCTTTTTCTATTAAATGGTCTTAGGTGAGAGGTACTTGCTCGTCCTTTTCTATTCAATGGTTTTAGGTGAGAGGTAGTTGTTCGTGCTTTTCTATTCAATGGTTTTAGGTGAGAGGTACTTGTTCGCCCTTTTCTATTCAATGGTTTTAGGTGAGAGGTACTTGTTCGTCTTTTTCTATTAAATGGTCTTAGGTGAGAGGTACTTGTTCGTCCTTTTCTATTCAATGGTTTTAGGTGAGAGGTACTTGTTCCTCTTTTTCTATTCAATGGTTTTAGGTGAGAGGTACTTGTTCGTCTTTTTCTATTCAATGGTTTTAGGTGAGAGGTACTTGTTCCTCTTTTTCTATTAAATGGTCTTAGGTGAGAGGTACTTGTTCGTCCTTTTCTATTCAATGGTTTTAGGTGAGAGGTACTTGTTCCTCTTTTTCTATTCAATGGTTTTAGGTGAGAGATAGTTATTCGTCTTTTTCTATTCAATGGTTTTAGGTGAGAGGTACTTGTTCCTCTTTTTCTATTCAATGGTTTTAGGTGAGAGGTAGTTATTTTTCTTTTTCTATTCAATAGTTTTAGGTGAGAGGTACTTGTTCCTCTTTTTCTATTCAATGGTTTTAGGTGAGAGGTACTTGTTCCTCTCTTTTCTATTCAATAGTTTTAGGTGAGAGGTAGTTGTTCCTCTTTTTCTATTCAATAGTTTTAGGTGAGAGGTACTTGTTCCTCTTTTTCTATTCAATGGTTTTAGGTGAGAGGTAGTTATTCGTCCTTTTCTATTCAATAGTTTTAGGTGAGAGGTAGTTGTTCCTCTTTTTCTATTCAATAGTTTTAGGTGAGAGGTACTTGTTCCTCTTTTTCTATTCAATAGTTTTAGGTGACAGGTAGTTATTCGTCCTTTTCTATTCAATAGTTTTAGGTGAGAGGTAGTTGTTCCTCTTTTTCTATTGAATGGTTTTAGGTGAGAGGTACTTGTTCGTCTTTTTCTATTCAATGGTTTTAGTTGAGAGGTACTTGTTCCTCTTTTTCTATTCAATGGATTTAGGTGAGAGGTAGTTATTCGTCTTTTTCTGTTCAATGGTTTTAGGTGAGAGGTAGTTATTCGTCCTTTTCTATTCAATAGTTTTAGGTGAGAGGTAGTTGTTCCTCTTTTTCTATTCAATAGTTTTAGGTGAGAGGTACTTGTTCGTCTTTTTCTATTCAATAGTTTTAGGTGAGAGGTACTTGTTCGTCTTTTTCTATTCAATGGCTTTAGGGGAAAGGTACTTGTTCGTCTATTTCTATTCAATGGTTTTAGGTGAGAGGTACTTGTTCCTCTTTTTCTATTCAATGGTTTTAGGTGAGAGGTAGTTATTTGTCCTTTTCTATTCAATAGTTTTAGGTGAGAGGTAGTTGTTCCTCTTTTTCTATTCAATAGTTTTAGGTGAGGAGTACTTGTTCGTCTTTTTCTATTCAATGGTGTTAGGTGAGGGGTAGTTGTTCGTCCTTTTCTATTCAATGGTTTTAGGTGAGAGGTACTTGTTCCTCTTTTCCTATTCAATGTTTTAGGTAAGAGGTACTTATTCGTCCTTTTCTATTCAATGGTTTTAGGTGAAAGGTAGTTGTTCCTCTTTTTCTATTCAATAGTTTTAGGTTAGAGGTACTTGTTCGTCTTTTTTTATTCAATAGTTTTAGGTGAGAGGTACTTGTTCGTCTTTTTCTATTCAATGGTTTTAGGTGAGAGGTATTTGTTAGTTTTTATTTATTCAATGGTTTTAGGTGAGAGGTAGTTATTCATTCTTTTCTATTCAATAGTTTTAGGTGAGAGGTAGTTGTTCCTCTTTTTCTATTCAATGGTTTTAGGTGAGAGGTAGTTGTTCCTCTTTTCCTATTCAATAGTTTTAGGTGAGAGGTAGTTAATCGTCCTTTTCTATTCAATAGTTTTAGGTGAGAGGTAGTTGTTCCTCTTTTTCTATTCAATAGTTGTAGGTGAGAGGTAGCTATTCGTCCTTTTCTATTCAATGGTTTTAGGTGAGAGGTAGTTGTTCGTCTTTTTCTATTCAATAGTTTTAGGTGAGAGGTAGTTGTTCGTCTTTTTCTATTCAATGGTTTTAGGTGAGAGGTAGTTGTTCGTCTTTTTCTATTCAATGGTTTTAGGTGAGAGGTACTTGTTCGTCTTTTTCTATTCAATAGTTTTAGGTGAGAGGTACTTGTTCGTCTTTTTCTATTCAATGGTTTTAGGTGAGAGGTAGTTGTTCGTCCTTTTCTATTCAATAGTTTTAGGTGAGAGGTAGTTATTCGTTCTTTTCTATTCAATAGTTTTAGGTGAGAGGTACTTGTTCGTCTTTTTCTATTCAATGGTTTTAGGTGAGAGGTACTTGTTCTTCTTTTTCTATTCAATGGTTTTAGGTGAGAGGTACTTGTTCGTCTTTTTCTATTCAATGGTTTTAAGTGAGAGGTACTTGTTCCTCTTTTTCTATTCAATGGTTTTAGGTGAGAGGTAGTTATTCGTTCTTTTCTATTCAATAGTTTTAGGTGAGAGGTAGTTGTTCCTCTTTTTCTATTCAATAGTTTTAGGTGAGAGGTAGTTATTCGTCCTTTTCTATTCAATAGTTTTAGGTGAGAGGTAGTTGTTCCTCTTTTTCTATTCAATAGTTTTAGGTGAGAGGTAGTTATTCGTTCTTTTCTATTCAATAGTTTTAAGTGAGAGGTAGTTGTTCCTCTTTTTCTATTCAATAGTTTTAGGTGAGAGGTAGTTATTCGTCCTTTTCTATTCAATAGTTTTAGGTGAGAGGTAGTTGTTCCTCTTTTTCTATTCAATAGTTTTAGGTGAGAGGTAGTTATTCGTCCTTTTCTATTCAATGGTTTTAGGTGAGAGGTAGTTGTTCGTCTTTTTCTATTCAATAGTTTTAGGTGAGAGGTAGTTGTTCGTCTTTTCCTATTCAATAGTTTTAGGTGAGAGGTAGTTGTTCGTCTTTTTCTATTCAATGGTTTTAGGTGAGAGGTACTTGTTTGTCTTTTTCTATTCAATAGTTTTAGGTGAGAGGTAGTTATTCGTTCTTTTCTATTCAATAGTTTTAGGTGAGAGGTACTTGTTCGTCTTTTTCTATTCAATGGCTTTAGGTGAGAGGTACTTGTTCTTCTTTTTCTATTCAATGGTTTTAGGTGAGAGGTACTTGTTCGTCTTTTTCTATTCAATGGTTTTAAATGAGAGGTACTTGTTCCTCTTTTTCTATTCAATGGGTTTAGGTGAGAGGTAGTTATTCGTTCTTTTCTATTCAATAGTTTTAGGTGAGAGGTAGTTGTTCGTCTTTTTCTATTCAATAGTTTTAGGTGAGAGGTAGTTGTTCCTCTTTTTCTATTCAATAGTTTTAGGTGAGAGGTAGTTATTCGTCCTTTTCTATTCAATGGTTTTAGGTGAGGGGTACTTGTTCCTCTTTTTCTATTCAATGGTGTTAGGTGAGAGGTAGTTGTTCCTCTTTTTCTATTCAATAGTTTTAGGTGACAGGTAGTTGTTCGTCTTTTTCTATTCAATGGTTTTAGGCGAGAGGTACTTGTTCCTCTTTTTCTATTCAATAGTTTTAGGAGAGAGGTAGTTATTCGTCCTTTTCTATTCAATGGTTTTAGGTGAGAGGTAGTTGTTCGTCTTTTTCTATTCAATAGTTTTAGGTGAGAGGTACTTGTTCGTCTTTTTCTATTCAATGGTTTTAGGTGAGAGGTACTTGTTCGTCTTTTTCTATTCAATGGTTTTAGGTGAGAGGTACTTGTTCCTCTTTTTCTATTCAATAGTTTTAGGTGAGAGGTAGTTGTTCGTCTTTTTCTATTCAATAGTTTTAGGTGAGAGGTACTTGTTCGTCTTTTTTTATTCAATAGTTTTAGGTGAGAGGTACTTGTTCGTCTTTTTCTATTCAATGGTTTTAGGTGAGAGGTAGTTGTTCGTCTTTTTCTATTCAATGGTTTTAGGTGAGAGGTACTTGTTCGACTTTTTCTATTCAATAGTTTTAGGTGAGAGGTACTTGTTCGTCTTTTTCTATTCAATAGTTTTAGGTGAGAGGTAGTTGTTCCTCTTTTTCTATTCAATAGTTTTAGGTGAGAGGTAGTTATTCGTCCTTTTCTATTCAATGGTTTTAGGTGAGGGGTACTTGTTCCTCTTTTTCTATTCAATGGTGTTAGGTGAGAGGTAGTTGTTCCTCTTTTTCTATTCAATAGTTTTAGGTGACAGGTAGTTGTTCGTCTTTTTCTATTCAATGGTTTTAGGCGAGAGGTACTTGTTCCTCTTTTTCTATTCAATAGTTTTAGGAGAGAGGTAGTTATTCGTCCTTTTCTATTCAATGGTTTTAGGTGAGAGGTAGTTGTTCCTCTTTTTCTATTCAATCGTTTTAGGTGAGAGGTACTTGTTCGTCTTTTTCTATTCAATGGTTTTAGGCGAGAGGTACTTGTTCCTCTTTTTCTATTCAATAGTTTTAGGTGAGAGGTAGTTATTCGTTCTTTTCTATTCAATAGTTTTAGGTGAGAGGTACTTGTTCCTCTTTTTCTATTCAATGGTTTTAGGTGAGAGGTAGTTGTTCCTCTTTTTCTATTCAATAGTTTTAGGTGAGAGGTACTTGTTCGTCTTTTTCTATTCAATAGTTTTAGGTGAGGGGTACTTGTTCGTCTTTTTCTATTCAATAGTTTTAGGTGAGAGGTACTTGTTCGTCTTTTTCTATTCAATAGTTTTAGGTGAGAGGTAGTTGTTCCTCTTTTTCTATTCAATGGTTTTAGGTGAGAGGTAGTTAATCGTCCTTTTCTATTCAATGGTTTTAGGTGAGAGGTAGTTGTTCGTCTTTTTCTATTCAATGGTTTTAGGTGAGAGGTACTTGTTCCTCTTTTTCTATTCAATAGTTTTAGGTGAGAGGTAGTTAATCGTCCTTTTCTATTCAATAGTTTTAGGTGAGAGGTAGTTGTTCGTCTTTTTCTATTCAATGGTTTTAGGTGAGAGGTACTTGTTCCTCTTTTTCTATTCAATGGTTTTAGGTGAGAGGTACTTGTTTCCTCTTTTTCTATTCAATGGTTTTAGGTGAGAGGTAGTTGTTCCTCTTTTTCTATTCAATAGTTTTAGGTGAGAGGTACTTGTTCGTCTTTTTCTATTCAATAGTTTTAGGTGAGAGGTACTTGTTCGTCTTTTTCTATTCAATGGTTTTAGGTGAGAGGTACTTGTTCGTCTTTTTCTATTCAATGGTTTTAGGTGAGAGGTACTTGTTCGTCTTTTTCTATTCAATAGTTTTAGGTGAGAGGTACTTGTTCGTCTTTTTCTATTCAATGGTTTTAGGTGAGAGGTACTTGTTCGTCTTTTTCTATTCAATGGTTTTAGGTGAGAGGTACTTGTTCCTCTTTTTCTATTCAATAGTTTTAGGTGAGAGGTAGTTGTTCGTCTTTTTCTATTCAATAGTTTTAGGTGAGAGGTACTTGTTCGTCTTTTTTTATTCAATAGTTTTAGGTGAGAGGTACTTGTTCGTCTTTTTCTATTCAATGGTTTTAGGTGAGAGGTAGTTGTTCGTCTTTTTCTATTCAATAGTTTTAGGTGAGAGGTACTTGTTCGTCTTTTTCTATTCAATGGTTTTAGGTGAGAGGTAGTTGTTCCTCTTTTTCTATTCAATAGTTTTAGGTGAGAGGTACTTGTTCGTCTTTTTCTATTCAATAGTTTTAGGTGAGAGGTCCTTATTCGTCTTTTTCTATTCAATAGTTTTAGGTGAGAGGTAGTTATTCGTCTTTTTGATATTGATTGAATATTTGATAATCACTGTTGAAGCATTCTTTTTGGTAGCATATGCTGAAGTTTTTTTCATAATTCAATAAATTAAGGGGGTGCCCTACACTACAGGGAGATAACCAGTTGAACGTTTTGATCGTATGATGTTTGTATGCAGATTGCAGGCATATCGGTGATCAAAACCACAATGAGAAAAGCTGTTATGTGGCTAGTGAATTTATAGCTGTAAGTTTGTTGGTTGGAATTTGTTAAAATTTTGATATTTATTACAGTGAATCTATTCAAACACACTGCTAAAAAATAAGAAAATTAAACGAGCAGATCAAATTTTACCTGAGGTGTATGATACAACCTTAACTACCATATCAAAGCCTTTCCTTCTACTGTTCCCTAACACCTATTCATGGTCTGTTAATGGTAGGAAAAGCTTGATTTTATCAAAACTGATATTCAGAAGTCGTAAATCTAGGAAGGCAAACTCATACAAAAAAGGAATGCAATGCAACATAATATTAAGTGAACTAACTCAAACAATCGTATTTCTCCGCCATTAATAAGAGATCAAATTGACAAATCGCAGGACCAATCGTATATATATAATAACAATAAATGTGTTTATTACATAATGATTTTATTTAAGCAATTTTATTGGCTATCATACTGTCACCTGATATTCCGTAAAATTTGATATTGTTTGACCAATGGACATAAAGGTAATGTGAAATTTTGTCCAATCAGAATCGTCGTATTAGCGTTACATTAGAATGAACAAGTAATCATCTTGTCCGACGCAGTCAACGGGCTTGCAGAAGTCAAACGGAGATTTGCAGAAATCTCGGAGACTTGGTTTCACTTTCACTTTTCATTTTAATGTAATAAAATAATTACAGTCTTTTGTATCGGTCAATACGAGTTTTTATGGACTTTAGAAATCAATATTCACCTCAGCCTAAAGGCTTCGGTGAATATCGTTTTCAAGATCCATAAAAACTCGTATTGACCTCAACAAAAGACTATGATTGTATATAATCAAAAATAAGATAAAAGTATAATGTAGTTGTGTACCCATAATGTATTTGTATAATCATAATGCAGTTGTGTACCCATAATGCAGTTACCTACCCAGAATGCAGTTGAATTATGAATTGGTATATAAAAATAGAATACCGACTATGATGTCTGGGATCGTGAAACTACGATTGACGTTATGTTATTTTCGAAATTAGTTACTTTGCTTGCTTTACAACAATATTGATTTTTCAAAATCCAGAGTTCCTGTTGAAAATTTGCATTGAGGAATCCATATATTACGGGATTAATGATGCTATTGGATAAGGCTAAGAATATTGTTATGTAATGGATAGTGTTATATATGAGACCGGAAGTGTTCTTCTGGGTACCAACAGCAAAAAAGTCGTGTATGATATCTACTATATAAAATGGCAGCCAACAGATGACAAACGACGAAATGCATATAATAGATAAAATAACAGCTTTCCTTTTCTTCCGAGTGGAACAGGTCGCAATAACTTTTTTATCCCAAAGCTTACGTCCTATGCGAACATACATATACACCATTAAAATTATTGGTATAAATAAAAGCACAACTAAATCAAATAGTCGATACCAGATGTCTGAGCTATCATCCTCTGTTAGAATATTACAATATATCTTTCTTTCGGTTGTTAGGGATCCGTTATTCGTCTCATCACCGTTTGTATCTGATGTGGAAGTTGTGATAGCAAACTGGATGCATATCCGCGTGCTGTAGATAAGGGCTGCTATCATGAGCAGAAATATTACAATCACAGTCCGTCTTATTGACGGTTTGTACGATAGTGGATATAAAATAGAACGAAATCTGTCGGTTGTTATTCCGATAAGAAAAAATATTCCGGAAGTGAAGGCGAATGATTCGATGAATGCAGCACTAAAGCACCATTCGCCGTAAACTCCGACATTTTGAAACTCCATGACTGTTGACATGATAACAAATGTACCCACCAACAGCTGAGAAAATGACAAAGCAATTATATAAAAATTAGGAATTCTCCATAATCTCTTTCGACTCAGCAATATTCCCGCCACGAATCCATTTGAAATAACGATGCCCAGCATGAACACGAGGAGACACACGGTAATAGCAGTGCTGTTAATCCCGTACACTTTACCATCCTTGTCTTCAGAGGTAATAGCATTGCTGTTAATGCCGGAAATTTTACCATCCTCGTCTTCAGATGACATTCTTGATCAATACTGAAATAGAAGGGAAAAAATAATATATAACTTTTCGAATAATTCTTATTCCTTTCCTCATTCATGACTTATCACAGGGTTTGTAAATAGATTAACACGACGGGTGCCATTATTGGAGGAGGAACTGCTAACCCTTCCGGTGCACTTGAGTTCACCCCCGATTTACAGTGGAATTTTTTCTTTTGGCCATTGCGTTGTCTGTTCTTCTTATCCTTTGGTATCTTCAATTTTTTCTTATAGATCAATGTTGAAATGGAGAGTAATGGTGCTTAATGCCACATTCAATAATATTTCAGTTATATCATGGTGGTTGCTGAAATAGTAGGAAAAGAACCTATATAACATTTTCGAATAATACTTATAGAATTAGTGTATATCGTTTTCGTACATTTTGATTGGACAAGAGTACTGTCACCTGTTTGTATTTTATCCGTTGATAACTCGGTGAACTTTTACGTGCCAGGACTACCTTTTTGTGTACCAGTGTAAACAATATGGCGGCCGCCGACGGGAAAATGAAATAGGGAAAATATTCACATTAAAGAATTATAAGGATTAAACGTTTTTTTTCATGAGTTCATGTATGTGATGCACTCACAAATTGAAAAAACGTCAGAATGAATCGAATGAATGATTAAATATTTTAATTGTTGGTGCTATGATAAGATTACTATGACAACAAAGGAACGGAAATCAAAGAAACGATGTTCAAAGAAACTGTTCTTCCGCTTCCGCGTCAGATCACAATTAATCACAAACACATCCACAGTACGTCCACAGCCCTATCACCATGAAATGCTATAATCTACGTAATTTACTACCCACATAACGCTATTGAACAATCAATCACAAACACATCCATACTACGTCCACAGCCCCATCACCATGAAACGTTATAATCTACGTTATTTACTGCCCACATAACGCTAGGTCACAATTAATCACAAACACATCCACAGTCTTTCCACAGCTCCATCACCATGAAACGTCATAATCTACGTTATTCACTGCCACATAGCGTTAGGTCACAATTATTCACAAACACATCCACAGTACGTCCACAGCCCCATCACCATGAAGCGTTATAATCTACGTTATTTACTGCCCACATAACGCTATTGAGCAAGTAATCACAAACACATCCACAGTACGTCCACATCCCCATCACCATGAAACGTTATAACCTTCGTTATTTACTGCTACATAACGCTAGGTCATAATTAATAACAAACACATCCACCGTCTGTCCACAGCCCTATCACCAGGAAACGTTATAACCTTCGTTATTTACTGCCCACATAACGTTAGATCACAATTAATCACAAACACATCCACAGTACGTCCACAACCATATCACCATGAAACGCTATGACCTTCGTTATTTACTACCACATAAATCTAGGTCATAATTAATCACAAACACATCCACAGTCTGTCCACAGCCCTATCACCATGAAACGTTATAACCTTCGTTATTTACTGCCCACATAACGTTAGATCACAATTAATCACAAACGCATCCACACTACGTCCACAGCCCTAGCACCATGAAACGTTATAACCTTCATTATTTACTGCCACATAACGTTAGATCACAATTAATCACAAACACATTCACAGTGCGTCCATAGCCCTATCACCATGAAACGTTATAACCTTCGTTATTTACTGCCACATAACGCTAGGTCACAATTAATCACAATCACATCCACAGTCTGTCCACAGCCTTATCACCATGAAACGTTATAACCTTCGTTATTTACTGCCCACATAACCTTAGATCACAATTAATCACAAACACATCCACAGTCTGTCCACAACCCTATCACCATGAAACGCTATAACCTTCGTTATTTACTGCCCACATAACGTTAGATTACAATTAATCACAAACACATCCACGGTCTGTCCACAGCCCTATCACCATGAAACGCTATAACCTTCGTTATTTACTGCCACACAACGCTAGGTCACAATTAATCACAAATACATCCTCAGTCTGTCCACAGCCCTATCACCATGAAACGCTATGACCTTCGTTATTTACTGCCACATAAAGCTAGGTCATAATTAATCACAAACACATCCACAGTCTGTCCACAACCCTATCACCATGAAACGTTATAACCTTCGTTATTTACTGCCCGCATAACGTTAGATCACAATTAATCACAAACACATCCACAGTCTGTCCACAGCCCTATCACCATACAATGTTATAACCTTCGTTATTTACTGCCACATAACGCTAGGTCATAATTAATCACAAACACATCCACAGTCTGTCCACAGCCCAATCACCATGAAACGTTTTAATCTACGTTATTTACTGCCCACATAACGCTATTGAGCAATTAATCACAAACACATCCACAGTACGTCCACAGCCCTATCACCATGAAACTTTATAATCTACGTTATTTACTACCACATAACGCTAGGTCACAATTAATCACAAACACATCCACAGTCTTTCCACAGCCCTATCACCATGAAACGTTATAATCTACGTTATTTACTGCCCACATAGCGCTATTGACCAGTTAATGACAACATCCGTCTAGAGCCCCATCACCATGGAACGTCATAATCTACGTTATTTACTGCCCACATAACGCTATTGACCAGTTAATGACAACATCCGTCTAGAGCCCCATCACCATGGAACGTTATAATCTACGTTATTTACTGCCCACATAGCGCTATTGACCAGTTAATGACAACATCTGTCTAGAGCCCCATCACCATGGAACGTTATAATCTACGTTATTTACTGCCCACATAACGCTATTGACCAGTTAATGACAACATCCGTCTAGAGCCCCATCACCATGGAACGTTATAATCTACGTTATTTACTGCCCACATAACGCTATTGACCAGTTAATGACAACATCCGTCTAGAGCCCCATCACCATGGAACGTTATAATCTACGTTATTTACTGCCCACATAAAGCTATTGACCAGTTAATGACAACATCCGTCTAGAGCCCATCACCATGGAACGTTATAATCTACGTTATTTACTGCCCACATAGCGCTATTGACCAGTTAATGACAACATCCGTCTAGAGCCCTATCACCATGGAACGTTATAATCTACGTTATTTACTGCCCATATAGCGCTATTGACCAGTTAATGACAACATTCGTCTAGAGCCCCATCACCATGGGACGTTATAATCTACGTTATTTACTGCCCACATAAAGTTAATGACAACATCCGTCTAGAGCCCATCACCATGACAACATCCGTCTAGAGCCAAATCGACAAGTATTCTGTACTTTAAGTATTGTATTTCATAATAAGAATTATTGAGTAATGATGGTTAACAATTCCACCAATATCAATAACACGAACAACCACCTCTCACCTCTCACCTCTCACCTAATACCAATGAACTCAAAAGATGACCACGAAGTATTGCGTTGGAAATCCATGTCCTGTCTTCGGAAAGGAACCACAATGGGGCGGAGTTAAACAATTAATGGGGTCCTAGCGCCTTGAGAGGGTTATGGTTTTGATGTTTAATGCCACTTTCAGCAATAAAACCAAAGGGTCTAAACAGGCTAGCCAAAATCGACTAAGTTCGCATGTCATATGACTCAGGGTTTGATTTGGTTTGTGTTGCTTAGTGCTATTGTCAACAATATTTCAATAATATCGTGGTGATCAGTTTTATTGATGGAGGGAACCGGAGTACCCTGTGAAAACCAACGATCTGACACAAGTTTATGACAAACTTTATCACACAATGTTGTGTCGAGTACACCTCGCCATATGCAGAATTCGAACTTGCAACTTTTGTGGTGGTAGGCACTGATTACACATGTACTTGTAAATCCAACTGCCATACGATCACGACCACGATGGCCCCTCCACTCTCTAACGACAACATAGATATAATATCTTATTAATATCTTTTTTAGGGTACCTGGTGAAGGTTATTCTAGAAATGCGTCGGTGCGCACTAAGCTTGACGTTTTTATTATTATCCTTTCTTTCTAAATTACAGACAGTAAAACCACCACAGATTCGCTTTCTTTTTAAATTACAGACAGTAAAACCACCACAGATTCGCTTTCTTTTTAAATTACAGACAGTAAAACCACCACAGATTTGCTTTCTTTTTAAATTACAGACAGTAAAACCACCACAGATTCCCTTTCTTTTTAAATTACAGACAGTAAAACCACCACAGATTCGCTTTCTTTTTAAATTACATATAGTAAAACCACCACAGATTCCCTTTCTTTTTAAATTACAGACAGTAAAACCACCACAGATTCCCTTTCTTTTTAAATTACAGACAGTAAAACCACCACAGATTCCTTTTCTTTTGAAATTACAGAGAGTAAAATCACCACAGATTCCCTTTCTTTTTAAATTACAGACAGTAAAACCACCACATATTCCCTTTCTTTTTAAATTACAGACAGTAAAAACACCACAGATTCACTTTCTTTTTAAATTACAGACAGTAAAACCACCACAGATTCGCTTTCTTTTTAAATTACAGACAGTAAAACCACCACAGATTTGCTTTCTTTTTAAATTACAGACAGTAAAACCACCACAGATTCCCTTTCTTTTTAAATTACAGACAGTAAAACCACCACAGATTCGCTTTCTTTTTAAATTACATATAGTAAAACCACCACAGATTCCCTTTCTTTTTAAATTACAGACAGTAAAACCACCACAGATTCCCTTTCTTTTTAAATTACAGACAGTAAAACCACCACAGATTCCTTTTCTTTTGAAATTACAGAGAGTAAAATCACCACAGATTCCCTTTCTTTTTAAATTACAGACAGTAAAACCACCACATATTCCCTTTCTTTTTAAATTACAGACAGTAAAAACACCACAGATTCACTTTCTTTTTAAATTACAGACAGTAAAACCACCACAGATTCGCTTCCACTTAAAAAGATCTCACA
Organism: Bathymodiolus septemdierum; assembly: GCA_963383655.1. Taxonomy (NCBI): domain Eukaryota; kingdom Metazoa; phylum Mollusca; class Bivalvia; order Mytilida; family Modiolidae; genus Bathymodiolus; species Bathymodiolus septemdierum. The sequence continues at coordinate 51,744,750 of OY726527.1, forward strand.
TTGTCACAGAAATGAATTACAACATAAAAACGGAATGTATATAAGCATGCTTAATTGATGTTTGTCTGACTACGAACTAATAATGTAGAAACTGCTGGTTCAAGATGTTTCCTATTAAAACAAAGAACTTAAATATATTTAATATCAATTAGTTATAAATATCTGCAGACATTAATGGTTTAGGTCAGAATGAATAGGTCGTCACTTTCTATTTTTGAAATATTAAACATACAATAGTAATAAAATATGAACTGAAATATAAATGGACTGATTATTGTAAATATTATTAAAACTAAAGTGTTCTCTTCTCAGGCATTGCCGATTTTCGTCATTCTGTTTAGGCCCTTTGGTTTTGTTGCTTTACTTATTTGGCTTTCCAATCTTTCGATTTTGAGCGTACGTGATAAAGGTAATTCCAGAAACGCGTCGTGCGCGCTAAATTTGATATTTGTTTTTATTAGTAATAATTCGCTAATCTTGAAATATTTTCCCTTAATGGCTTTCCAATTTTTCGATTTTGAGCGTACGTGATGAAGGTAATTCCAGAAACGCGTCGTGCGCGCTAAATTTGATATTTGTTTTTATTAGTAATGATTCGCTACTCTTGAAATATTTTACCTTAATGTCACGACGTTTATAGTGGGCCTTATCATTGCAGATTGGTGTTTATTCATTTACATATTATAAAAAAAAGTCGCTTATTCCTTCAAATTGCAAAGATCCGCTGTAAAAAATATATTTGGACCTATGACCAGCTAAGGTCACAATCAAAATCGTGATATTGTTCGCATGTTCTATTTATAAAATAACTAAACTTGTGTACACAAATCGCTTTATTATTCTTTCAATTCGCCAATACCATCAGTATAAAAATATAGATGCACCTATAAATGTACCTGATGAAGGTGATTCATGAAACGAGTCGTGCACATTAAATTTGATATCTAAGTTTTTATTAAGTTGCTAATTATATCAGTATATTGTCTAATAGCAAGGCAAACATACATCAAATAGCTGTTAAATTATACCATTTACCAATAATATTGTTCACTGATTTTACAAGCTTAGATGTGTAGATTTGAACTTTTTAGATTTGTTTATTACATTGCCATAGAAACATGAATGGGGAATTCACTGTTTAATCAGAAAATCTCATGATATTCTTTTAAAAATTTGGGACTCCCTGATTTACTTAACGTAATCATTTACACTCAAGAATACTGACATGATGGGTGTGATATGAAATATTATCTATTCTATTTCTTTGTGTAACTATGTGATAGTATATTGACGTAATTGACGTCGCCTTAACATATCATCTGTGTGATTTCTATGTGTAACTATGTGATATTATGTTGACGTCATTGACGTCGCCTTGACATATCCTCGGTGTGATTTCTATGTGTAACTATGTGATATTATGTTTACGTCATTGACGTCGCCTCGATATATCCTCGATGTGATTTCCAGGTGTATCTATGAGGTATTTTATTGACGTTATTGACGTCGACTTGGCATATCCTCGGTGTGATTTCTATGTGTAACTATGTGATATTATATTGGCGTCACTGACGTCGCCTTGACATATCCTCGGTGTGATTTCTATGTGTAAGAATGGGGTATTATATTGACGTCATTGATGTGGCCTTGACATATCCTCGGTGTGATTTTTATGTGCAACTATGTGATATTATATTGACGTCATTGACGTTGCCTTGACATTTCCTCGGTGTGATTTCTATGTGTAACTATGTGATATTATATTGGCGTCACTGACGTCGCCTTAACATATCCTCGGTGTGATATCTACGTGTAAGTATGGGGTATTATATTGACGCCATTGACGTCGCCTTAACATATCCTCGGTGTGATTTCTATGTGTAACTATGTGATATTATGTTGACGTCATTGACGTCGCCTTGACATATCGTTGATGTTATTTCTATGTGTAGCTATGTGATATTATATTGACGTCATTGATGTTGCCTTGATATATCCTCGGTGTGATTTCTATGTGTAACTACGGTATATTATATTGGCGTCATTGACGTCGCCTTGGCATATCCTCGGTGTGATTTCTATGTAACTATAGGATATTATGTTGACGTCATTGACGTCGCCTTGACATATCCTTGGTGTGATTTCTATGTGTAACTATTTGATATTATGTTGGCGTCAATGACGTCGCCTTAGCATATCCTCGGTAAACATGTAATTGTTGACCCATTTTGTTGGACATTGACTTCTTTTTATGTGCTAGATCTAAGAGAGCGTCGTATTCACTCTGAGAAATTAATTATCACAACCAAAATCAACAATATGTATTTTTATCTTTATCTGCCAAGAAATTCAATAAACCTTCAGATTAAAGAGTGTATTGACATATTAATTAACCCTGATTATAAGGTCATTACGTAGAGTATCGACATCTACCTAATCAATAGCAATATATTAATAAGATATATTTGAGAGGTTGACAGACAGTGACAGATTTAGGACAAATGAGACCCTGTGCTAGTTAAGTTATGAGGCCTCTGTCTTGGGCCTTTAAGGAGGTAAGACCCGATAGGCCTACAGAGGCATACAGTCAGGCATACATGCTCAGAAAATTTAGGAATAGTTAAAATATTACGTTACATTAGGTCAGACATGTACACTACGTGTGCAACAAACTCGAAGCTATTATATATTACCCAAAGCCCCAATGTGGCCTTGTGCGTGCTTAAGCACACCTAAGCACAATGGTAAATCCGGCACTGTTGACGGAGTATATTGTAACCCCGAGAAATCATTAACAACTGATGTCGTCAGGTAATGCTTTAACAACAATCTATTTCATGACAAACTTAAGATTACAACGTGTTTTCATACATTGGTATACGTCATACATTGTTATACGTCATACATTGTCATACGTCATACATTGTCATACGTCATACATTGTTATACGCACAAATGATTTCATATGTGGTACCATCAATTACAGAGGGAACCAGTTGACGCTACAGAGGGAACCAGTTGACGCTACATAGGGAACCATTTGACGTTCACGAGAGGGTGAAAGACAAACAAATTGTCAGCCGCTTCAGAGGATGACAGACTAAAATATCACCTTCTTGTAAACCAATGAACATGTAGGATTCCTATGCAAATTACATAATATATAATAATTCGTGAATTAGACAATGATATAAATACTCTGGGGTCCAACCGTTACATTATATTTCAATTTAATCCACGGAAATTAGAAATATTTTTTTGTGGTTATTTGACTATTATTAAAACGGATGAATATATGCATAAATCGTATTATTATGAATATGGTAATAAATCTTGATATTTTTCGAAATGAACATTTAGAAGAGAAATTGACGTTAATTAAGGGAATTATTTTCCTATGATGTGCATTATAATATATCTGTGATACATGTATATAATTAGAATATGTATATATAATAAAGATAAAAAAAAAATAAAAATAATACAGATAGTACGTGTACGTGCATTGACGACGTATAAAATCTAGTTCTACAAGCTCTACAAAAAGGGAGACAAACAAGAGTATGTTGATGCACACGACACCCTTCTAGAATAACCTTCATCATGTACGCTCAAAGCCAAATAATTTTAAAGTATTTGGGAGTATCAGAATCAAAGAACATACATATATATATATATACAGGCTAGGCAAGTGTGGTAGATTGTGAGTTCGAGCCACGTTTGGGACGAACCAAAGACTATAAATTGGTTTAGTTTACTTTAAAATTATTTTATTTGCTAATTAAATAGACAAAATGGATAAGACACAAGTTAAGCAAACTTGTGAAGTCTTCTCCAATATTTACCACATATCAATAAGAAGTAGTGACAAAGATTGGTGTCCGAGTGGAGCGACAAGTCTATCTGTGGACTGTTGTTTTAGTAAGGTAGCACTACAATAGGCCAACTAACGTGTTTGTCTAATACAAGGCGGACATCATGATCATCTCATCGAAATGTAATATGTAGTCTCGACAAGTTATATTTCAGTTGGTGTTAAACAACAATCATTAACGGGACCGTCGTGGTCGTGATCGTATGGTAGTTGAATTTATATCTGCCTATGCAACAGTGCCTATCACCACGACTAATGTTGTGAGTTCGAACCCCCGCCCAGGCGAGGTGTATTCGGTACAACATAATGTGATAAAGTTTGTCGGTGGCTTTCTCCGGTTTCCTCTTCTGATAAAACTTACCACCACGATATAGCTAAAATATTGTTGAAAGTGGCGTTAAGCACCTACAAGCCAAACACTCACTAACTCCCTCGCTGACTTTCCAAGTTCTTTGAGTGCATTATGTTTGTTGACGAATTCATACATATCTAAAACACATATGTGATTTAGAACTACATTCCAATCATTTGAATCTACATGAAATCAATCGTAACTACTCGACCATTCTCGCTACACTGCAAATAACCTCGTACGTAGGTGGCGGATAAATAGAACTACTTTGCGGATAAATATAACTACTTTTCACATGTCAGTTACATGAAAGTTTGATAAAGTTATATTTTAAACAATTTTCTATATTTCAATTATTTTCATGGATAAAAGTTAGTTTTAATTAGTTTTGCATGATTAGATTTTACTTATTGTGTCTTCCATATTGGATTTGCGTGGACTATATTCTTGTGCGGCTTAACTTCCGGCACACAATTTAAGAAGAATTTCTACTATCTACGTACCAGGTTATTTGCAGGGTTGCGAGAGTGGCCGAGTAGTTACGATTGCATGAAAATTGGCAGTGTCATCTCATACTTTGACTGATTTAATTACGATCATACATCGACATCAATTGTATATTTCACCATTGATAGCTAACTTGATTGGCACACATGTTTAATATAAAGAGGATAACAGTGATCTCTGGAACAACGTGCAAGAACAGAATTTTGAATGAAGCAATCAAATAATAGCTTTATCTATTGCTAAACTACAAAAAAAAAAGAAGCGAAAATAAAAACGGAAAATGTACATCAATTTTCTTGAACACAAACTTGTTATGATAAACGTATTGTTCATGAGCAAGAACATTAAAAGATTGCTTCTCTTTCATATTTCATATCAAGAAATGACATTACATTTGCTAATTTGCATATCTAAGATGGCGGCAACTCAATTGTCTGCATTTTTTATATGATCTATATATATAGAAGATAATGTGCATAACTGCATGCATGTTAATTGCCGGAATGGAAAATGGGACTTTGAATTAAACCAAATTAAATGAGATAAAAATGAATGACAACTGTGAAATATTCGAGATTCCTGGAGGGTATGAAAATCTGAGGCGGCAAACCCTTACGCTGGCCTTCACAATCTATGTAAAATGTCTGAAATACATGAAATTGGTGGAGTTCGACACCAAATTTGCCAACGAATAATATTTTGTGGTCAAATTGCCGGAATTGATTTGGATTCCTGAACTCTGGATAAATTACTATTCACAAACCTTATATTTCTAGCTTCTAAAATCGAGATTCCCATGATAAATAAAAAAAAATCATTTTTGCAAGCACGCAAGTTCAAAAAATTGCTAAATTTGAAAGAAAACAACAAAACTATTTGTATTTTAGCAGACGAAAAACTTTGCGGAAGTCAACAATAACATGTTAATTATTGAGCCGTTGACGGAAGCAATAAATTTCCGTGTTATTAGCAATTATTTGAGAAATCTGAGGAGCATTCCATCCAGCTTGAAAATGCAGTTACGTGATCAAAATCTAATTTGAATGTAATGAATATTTATGAGGAAAAGTACATTAAATTTCTGAATATGAAGTTATAAAGGGCCGTCGTGGTCGTGATCATATGGTAGCTGGGGATACAACTACCTGTACAATCAGGTACTATCATCACTAAAGTTGTGAGTTCGACTCGCGTTCATGATGAGGTGTACTTGATACGACTTTATAAGATAAATTTGTCTGTGACTTGCGGCAGGTCGGTGGTTTTCCCCGGGTAATCCGGTTTCCTCTTCTAATAAAGCTGACCTCCACGTGCACGATATAACAGAACTATTGATGAAAGTGGCGTTAGATATCATTAATCATACCCTTATGTTTTACATACTGGTAAAATATCAGGTAATATCACTGTAACACAACGTCTTGGCTGATATCACTTCTGTAGTACTGCAGGATTCTCTATCCAGAGTTGTCGTTCCTGCTACGCTTACACTCCATCTCTGTCAACGCCCATTTTACAAGATTTTTGTAAAATTTAGAAACAGTAAAAAAATGTACTTAAAATTGTTTTAATTATTGTAAATATCAATAAAGATGAAAATAAATCACTCATTTCAAATCAATTCTCTCTTAGAAATGATTTGTGATCGTTTTTAACTTTTTAATTTTTACCAACGCAAAATAGTTCTCCAAGAAATGGGGGGAAAATCATTTTTAAGAGAGAATTGATTTGAAATGAGTGATTTATTTCCATCTTTATTGATATTTACAATAATTAAAACAATTTTAAGTACATTTTTTTTTACTGTTTCTAAATTTTACAAAAATCTTGTAAAATGAGCGTTGACAGAGATGTTGTGTAGCGTAGCAGGAACGACAACTCTGGATAGAGAATGGTACTGCAGGTGTCAAACCACTAATTCAACCAATCGGAGCTTAGAACATATAAAGTAGTCCTTTTTTAAGAAAATAGTTCCTTTGGGTTTGTAGTATTGTGAAAAATACTGAATGCAATGGAATAATATATAAGGATTATTTTGAGCCCAAATTTGATGGATTTAGGGGGGGGGGGGGGGGGGGGGTGACGTCAATTGAGCTTTTTTTAGGGTAGGTGTTTTCCATAGGCTGGCATATCACTGCAAGATTTTAAACATGGCGTCAACTTTTCACAGAACGTAGAGGAATCATGTACGTTTCAGAAAATATATGGTCTTGGAAAGGTTAAACTTAAGATAAAATAAAATAGTAGTCAAATGTTAAAGAAATTAATTAGTGGTTTTACACCTACATACCGGTAACCAGGTTAGCAGATTTTCAGAAACACACACACACGCCCGCACATGAAATCAAATTTACAGCGTTTGCTGTACTCGTGTCGTATTTTTGCATATCATTATATTCTGTAATTCTTACAATTTAAGACAAATGCTTGATGAAAAGACAACAATGGTCTCTGGGTCTGTGTGTGGTTAGATGTTAGGGATATGGTGTTTAACGCCACTTTCAATCATATTTCAATTATATCGTGGTGGTCAGTTTTATTGGCGGGGGAAACCAGAGTACCAGGAGAAATCTACCGACCCGTCGGAAGTGATTGTTCGTGTTATTGAGAGTTAGGGTTATGGTGTTTAACGCCACTTTCAACAATATTTCAGTTATATCGTGGTGGTCAGTTTTACGGACAAACTTTATCACATGTTTTATCGAGTACACCTCACAACGTTAGTGGTGATAGACACTAACTGCATATGTAGTTGTTAATCCAACTACCATACGATCACGACCACGACGGTCCATCTAGATCTGTGCGAGCATAATATTTGTGTTACATTTAATAATCTATCATACAGCATGGTTGCCGATACCTATGTTATATCCGTATGTACAGTAAACAGAATACACTAACAACAGAAATAGATTATAACCAGAGGCTTACCCAGACATTTCCATTAGGAGAAGGGAGTCCTATTTTATGTTTTTTTTGTTTTTTTCTATTAATAAAATCGGATTTCAAAATAATTTGCTTTAAGAAAAATCAAAAGATACCGAGGTGTATTTCAAAGCGAAAATGACAAAAAATGGTAAAAAGTAAAATGGCAAGAACGATATTTGAAATATTCTGTTAAAACACGTATTTACCCGTCTATAGCTTAGCTCAAAAGGTGAGCCCGGACCCTCTGTCCCACTCCTCTGGATTCACCAATGATACAATGATAACTGCCATGTAGCTGTCATGGTGTCATTTTTACCATTAATTGAAATTTTAGAAACAATTAAAAACCTAGGGAACAAAGATCTATTCAGACAAAAAGGGGAGTAAACAATTACTTTTTAACACTTACAATATGTTGTTTACACAAAGAACTTCTTAATCGTCAACCATTGTTATAATGATCTTAATCAAAAAATATATGTAATCGAATCTCACCTTAATTTGGAGATACAACATTATGTGATAAAATTTGCCAGTAACTGGTGGGAATTTGAGGGTTCTTCTCTGTCTACTCCGATTTTCTCCACCAATGAAACTGGCCGCCACGATAAAGCTGAAATAATGTTGAAAGTGGCGCTAAACACCATAGCTATAACTTAAATAGACGTGTTTTGATCGCGATTACAGTTAAACTCCTACTGATATCAAGTTCTTTCCGTTGCTATGGTTTTCCTGGGATTTTTCGATTGCCTACACAAATCCCCTATCATTCCTCATTTATATAAATGATATTGGTGAAAAACTTCTTTCTTTAACTAGGTTATTTGCTGATGATACATGCTTGGGGTATTCAAAGCTCTAGTCCTGATACCTTGAAATCAGTTAGAAATCATGACCTAAATAAACTTAGTACTTAGTCTGAAAAATGGCTCATGTCATTTAATCCAGACAAAACGGAAATAATGATCTGTTCAAATATGGAAATTCCCAATAATTTAACTTTTTCATTCAATGGTAAATTAATATCCAATACCTTTAGTCATACACATTTAGGTGTAACATTATCTCATGACGCAAAGTGGGGCGAGCACGTAGAAAATATTGCCAAAACTATAAGTAAACATTTAGGAGTATTAAGAAAATTTAAATTTAAAATGAATAGACAAAACTTAGAACAAATGTATTTAGTTTATATTCGTCCCATTTCTGAATACGTGTGTGAAGCTTGGGACAACTGTGGTACGTGCCATTCAAACAAATTAGAAAAAATACAGTTAGAAGCTGCCAGAATTGTAACTGGATTGCCCAATTTACAAAGACTGATTCTTTATATTTCGAAACTGGCGGGGAACCATTACATAATAGGCGTGACAAGAAAACATAAATTGTTTTATAAGATATACAACGGTTTTGAACCGCAATATCTGCATGATTTAATTCCCCTCACTATTCAAAGTACAACAATCTACTCATTACGTAATGGCAGCGATCTAATAGTCTCCTTTTGTAGACTTTCTTCAACGAATTCATCATTCATTCCTTCTTCTGTTAGAGAATGGATTAAACTTGAGAACACTGTCCGTAATCTTGACACCCCATTAAAATTCAAACGTGCGCAGGGGCGGATCCAGGATTTCAAGTTAGGGGGCGCAGTTAAAAAAAATTGCGCCGAGCGGAGGGAGGCGCGAAAAATGTTGGGGTATTTCGTGTGAAAAATCACGATTTTACGCTAAAAAAATCTTATTTTTTCCAATTTTAGGGGGGGGGGGGCGCCCCCCCCCCGGATCCGCCCCTGGTACGTTACTAAGGAATGCAAATGAAATAAATATCGTTCCCAAACATTTCATGTATAATCCACGGAAGCTAAATGTGATATTAACACAACTTCGATGTTCAGTCTGATTCCTGAACAACGATTTACATAAATCAAATATACTATCTAGTCCAGGTTGTGCTTGTGGTGTTCCTGTAGAAGATACATTTCATATCTTCTTTGAATGTTGTAAATACACCTTAGTAGGGATCTGTTAATTGGTGTAAATGGATTTGGAATTAAAATCTATCTCCCTTTACTTTTTAAAATCTAACGTATGAAGTTTATTAGAAAATCTAAATGATTCCTTATTGTATTAAGTATTATATATACCATGGATCTTACGAATCCGAAGGATGAGTTGGTTTAAATAAGTTCATGAGTAAGATCCATGGTATATATGGTTTGTAACAGAAATTACATGATTAACAGATCTATGACGTCAAAATCATGGAATAACAGATCCTATGACGTCAAAATCATGGAATAACACCAAGATCTTCATGTTAGACCATCGTTTGTAAAAGTTAACTATTCTTAAGTTGATTATTGCATAAAAACATCAAAGGAAAAATGCGTATTTATGTTACAACTTACAAATATATCAACATGATCATTCTGTCCACAAAAACTTCTCTCCCCCATCCACTGTTTTCTGTTTTCTTTTACATGTGTGACTTTCATTAATGTGCATGTTTTTTCTTTTCCATATGTATATGTTATAATTGTTGTGTAATTTCAAGGAGAAGACTTCATAAGTTGGTAAAACTTGTATCTAATCCCAATTGTTATAAACTAAAAATTCAACCGACCATTACTAGATAATTGGAATATTGTTAAAAGTGCTGATATACACCATTAAGTTAAACTACATATCCAAGATGTCTCAAATAACATTATCTTTAGTTATTGCAGGGGCGGATTCAGGGGGGGGGGGGGGGGCACCCGGCCCCCCCCCCCCCCCCCTCCCCTATAATTGGAAAAAATATGATTTTGTTGGCGTAAAATCGTGATTTTTCACACGAAATACCCCAAAAATTTTCGCACCTCCCTCCACTCGGCGCAATTTTTTTAAGTGCGCCCCCCCTCTAACTTGAAATCCTGGATCCGCCCCTGTATTGGATGTTGTGATGGACAAAATACTGCAAAATTGCTTAAACAGAAACTGATAACAATTTTCAGTTTTAAATTTGTAATATTTATATTATATCTTCTGTTTTGATTTGTTTTGCTTTCTTGTTTTTTGCTGTGTGTGTGTGTGGTTTTTTTTTTAAAACCATTTCCCCTCAATTTCTCAAATATAGTAAAATATAAAGTAAACATGACAATATAAAACCATAACTTACCTTCACATTTGATCAGCTACTATTTTATTAAATTTTAATTCCTTATCTGGTTAAAGAAGATATATTCATACAAAAAAATAATTCTAATGATTACAGCGTCAGTCACTTAGAAATCGATTTTCCACCATCAAATCTCAGAGTATGTTTTATAATAATGTACCTATTATATGCACGGCCTGATTGTGAAATTATTTATAAAAAAAAAACAAGCGCTGTAAACGGAACGGAACTGCTGAAGTGGAACTGGGTCATTAACATTGAAATATATCATGGAATAAAAACGTAGATATCCAATTCACTGCACACGACACGTTTCTAGAATAACCATCATCAGGTACGCTCAAAGCCAAAATATTTACATAATATAAACGTAAATATTAAATCTACTGCGCAAGGCACGCAATGTCTGTTTATATAATTATGAGTTTTGACTTTCCCTTTGTAAGATTGTTCGGAGTTCGGTAATTTTGTTATTACCCTTATTCTGGAATAACCTTCAGCAGGTACGCTCAAGGCCAAAATATTTACATAATATAAACGTAAATATTAAATCTACTGCGCAAGGCACGTTTCTGGAATAACCTTCAGCAGTACGCTCAAGGTCAAAATATTTACACAACAAAAACGTAGATATCAAATTTAATGCGCACGACACGTTTCTGGAATAACCTTCAGCAAGTACGCTCAAAGCCAAAATATTCACATAATAAAAACGTAGTCTATATCAAATTTAGTGCACACGACATGTTTCTTGAATAACCTTCAACAGGTACGCTCAAAGCCTAAATATTTACATTAATATGGAAACGTAGTTCATCAAATTTAGCTCGCATCACGCGCTTCTGGAATAACCATAAGCAGGTACGCTCAAAGTCAGACTATTTGAAGGTTGGAGGAGTATTAAGAATCAGGATAATATGTCCGAGTGGAGCAGAGCAACATGTGTACCCTCAGATTGTTGTTTCAGTGAGCTAGCACTATATGTTGGTCTATTACAAAGCGGACATCATTATCATCTCATCAAATGTAACTAAGTCTTTTTATCTCCACGATAATTTAAGCAATGACCCCTTTTAGAAAGTGTATCCCCTTTAATTTTGGAAACCATAAGAAATACATAGATCAAATCTGCTTGAAAAAAAACCCACATAAAAAGGGAATGCTATATTCTCAGTAACCCACAACTTATCACGCTCCGTTTACACCCCCACCCCTCTCATGTGTCACCCACTGCTGATCAAGCTCCAATTACTCTCAATCCATCTGAAGAGTAATCTGAGCGTGATCAGCTGTTGGTTACCGACGATAGGAATGTTATACAAGACCATTTCCATCCAGCTGAAGAGTAATCTGAGCGTGATCAGTTGTGGGTTACCGACGATAGGAATGTTATACAAGACCTTTTTCATCCATCTGAAGAGTAATCTGAGCGTGATCAGTTGTGGGTTACCGACGATAGGAATGTTATACAAGACCTTTTTCATCCAGCTGAAGAGTAATCTGAGCGTGATCAGTTGTGGGTTACCGACGATAGGAATGTTATACAAGACCTTTTTCATCCATCTGAAGAGTAATCTGAGCGTGATCAGCTGTGGGTTACCGACGATAGGAATGTTATACAAGACCTTTTTCATCCATCTGAAGAGTAATCTGAGCGTGATCAGCTGTGGGTTACCGACGATAGGAATGTTATACAAGACCTTTTTCACATTCTCATTTGGATTCTTAAATTATACGTTTCCATAAGAGTTATTTCCCTTACGACGTTGAAACTCAATCGTAACTACTCGACCATTCTCGCTACCCTGCAAATAACCTCGTATGCATTAGGCGTATAAATCGCACTACTTTTCACATGTCAGTTACATGAAAGTTTGATAATGTTATATTTTAAGCAATTTTCTATATTTCAATTAAAGTTTTAATTAGTTTTGCATAATTAGATTTTACTTAATATGTCTTCCATATTGGATTTTCGTGGACTATATTTTTGTGCGGCTTAACTTAACTTAACTTCCGGCAAACAATTTAAGAAGAATTTCTACTATGTACGTACGAGGTTATTTGCAGGGTAGCGAGAATGGCCGAGTAGTTACGATTGGTTGAAACTGGCACCCGGTCTAGCAAAAGCAACGACAAGGATGAATAATTTGAGTATACATGTAGTTTTCTTATAATTTGTAGATATTTGAACATGGTAAACAATCAGATGATAATTGTATAGCAAAAGAAAATTCCCAAGTTCTTACAATGTTGAAATGTTGTGAACACATTGTGGGGAAAATATATGTTATTTTCTTTTTATGAACTTTGTAAGAAATTGTACTGTTCTCCCTCCATTAAAGGGAAATAACTCCGATTAGATCGGTTAAAAACATATAATTTTAGAATCAAGTCCGAAATGTACAAATGGTCTATTCAACAACAACAAAAACAACATCAAAAGTGTCAAAATCAGATCAAAAATAAAAATTTCGGAAATTGGGACTCATTTAGCCTGGAGCTCTTTTCCATAAAAAAAAAATCATTTTTGGTGTTTAACGCCACTTTCAGCAATATTTCAGCTATATCAATCACAGTGACCAGTTTTAGTGGTGAAAGAAGCCGGAGTACCCGGAGAGAACCACCGGCCATGGGCAAGCAACTGGTAACCTTTATCACTTGCGGCTGCGAACACAGGCATTTGACCACAGGCACTTGTTTCATTCAAAAAATATATGCCCCATCCTCTTCTTTACTTCAAGGTAAACATTTGCCCTTTTCCCCCTCCCCACTTCGCCTCAATATTTCTCCCTTGTTTGTGATCCCTTCGTTGACCCAATGATAGCGTTACATTCCCGAGATATTTCTCTTTACGACGAATTGGACAAGAATATCAGCGAACGTAGCTTGTTTTATTTTTAAGCCATTGAAACGGATACAGCCACTTCCGGTCCGGTTTAAATTGATTTAGAAAATTTAAAAAAAAAGGTGCTTTAAAAATCAAATGTCAGTAATTTGGAGTTGAACATATTTTTATAATCTGCATTGGAACAACAAGATGAACTGTGAGCTAATGCTCACCTATGATACCCCCGCTCTTTGGCAAACAGGAAGTAGGAATCTGACGGATCAAAAAACGCTTCCCACGATATGGGGTACCTATATGAAGCTTGTGACCAAATATCAGATTTCTGCCATCAATAGTTGCTGAGAAAAATGCGACGAAAAATTAGCATATATGTTCAATGTGTAGAAAAACCAACAAAGTCGGCAAACAGGAAGTAGGAATCTGATGGGTCCAAAAACGCTTCCCACGATATGGGGTACCTATATGAAGCTTGTGACCAAATATCAGATCTCTGCCATCAATAGTTGCTGAGAAAAATGTGACGAAAAATGTGCACATATGTTCAATGTGTATAGAAACCAACTAAGTCGGCAAACAGGAAGTAGGAATCTGACGGGTCCAAAAACGCTTCCCACAATATGGCATACCTATATGAAGCTTGTGACCAAATATCAGATTCCTGTCATCAATAGTTGCTGAGAAAAATGCAACGAAAAATGTGCATATACAAATATATGTTAAATGTGTATAAAAATCAACAAAAGCGGCAAACAGGAAGTAGGAATCTGACGGATCAAAAAACGCTTCCCACGATATGGGGTACCTATATGAAGCTTGTGACCAAATATCAGATTTCTGCCATCAATAGTTGCTGAGAAAAATGCGACGAAAAATTAGCATATATGTTCAATGTGTAGAAAAATCAACAAAGTCGGCAAACAGGAAGTAGGAATCTGATGGGTCCAAAAACGCTTCCCACGATATGGGGTACCTATATGAAGCTTGTGACCAAATATCAGATCTCTGCCATCAATAGTTGCTGAGAAAAATGTGACGAAAAATGTGCACATATGTTCAATGTGTATAGAAACCAACTAAGTCGGCAAACAGGAAGTAGGAATCTGACGGGTCCAAAAACGCTTCCCACAATATGGCATACCTATATGAAGCTTGTGACCAAATATCAGATTCCTGTCATCAATAGTTGCTGAGAAAAATGCGACGAAAAATGAGCATATATGTTCAATGTGTATAAAAATCAACAAAGTCGGCAAACAGAAAGTAGGAATCCGATGGGTTCAAAAACGCTTCCCATGATATGGGGTACCTATATGAAGCTTGTGACCAAATATCAGATTTCTGCCATCAATAGTTGCTGAGAAAAATGTGACGAAACATGCGCATATATGTTCAATGTGTATAAAGACCAACTAAGTCGGCAAACAGGAAGTAGGAATCTGACGGGTCCAAAAACGCTACCCACAATATGGTATACCTATATGATGCTTGTGACCAAATATCAGATTTCTGCCATCAACAGTTACTGAGAAAAATCCGACGAAAAATATCTTGGATGGATGGAAGGGCGGAATGACGGACGGAAGGACGGACAGACGGACGGACGGAAGGACGGACGAACAGATGTAAAACAGTATACCCCCCTCCCCCTTCGGGGAGCGGGGGTATAATTATCTGTATTTTAAAGGCATACTTTACATTTGAGAGGAGATGATCATGATGGCATTGTTACACATGGCCGGTCTAGAGAATTCCGAATGCATATGAAAAATCCAGCGCAAACCGGAAGTGGCTGTATCCGTTTCAATGAATTGGAAAAAAAACAAGCTACGTTCGCTGATATTCTTGTCCAATTCGTCTGAGGGGGGCCCGGTAGGTATATTTAAATGTGGCAGTCGTAAAGAATCAGAAATAAGCGAAGAATATTGAGGCGAAGTGGGGAAGGGGAAAAGGGCAGATGTTTACCTTGAAGTAAGGAAGAGGAGGGGGCATATATTTTTTGAATGAAACAAGTGCCTGTGCATTTGACCGATGGACCTTAATTTCCCCATGTTTACCACGGGGGTCCGTATTTTCAGGGCTAGTAACGATGTAGGGTTCTGGGTCCACACTAATACTAGGAAAAAAAAAAGTAAGAAACAAAATGGCGGGGTAGTGCTAAATTTCTTATTATTGTCGATTTCCCTGATTTCTGAAAAATAAACGGATGGAATGCACTAACCTTGTTGTACCCCTGGTTTACTGTCGTATTCGTACTATTTTGCATATATATTCCCGACAATCTGTTCCCAAGACCGATTGTCAACCAAGGCGGAGGTCTATTTTGGATTCTCTCGGACTCCAACGTGTCTTTAGAAAAACAAATATGGCTTACCCGAATGCATTTATTTGGCGGATTATTTCAAACTTAGAAACAAAAAGAAAAAAACAGAATGAAATGTCTTTTTTAATCACATGGTAGGTATACAAACAACAGATGAACAAATATAAATCCTTTGCCACAATGGAACCATATTTGACAAACCCCGGGGAAAAACCGGACTGGCCATCAAAAGACACGTTGGAGTCCGAAAGAATATATCACATTTACAAGGTTTATCACCTGTATGTGTACTTTTTCTAATGTGTGTCTGTAGGCTACAACTCATACTAAACTCTATACTACATATCAGGGGCGGATTCAGGGGGAATGGAAAATAAATATGATTTTTTGGCGTAAAATCGTGATTTTTCACACGAAATATCCCACAAATTTTTGCGCCCCCCTCCGCTCGGCGCAAATTTTTTATGTGCCCCTCCCCCCCCCCCCCCCCCCCCCTAACTTGAAATCCTGGATCCGTCCCTTCATATATCACATTTATAAGGTTTATCACCTGTATTGAGTTCCAATGTGTGTCTGTAGGCTACAACTGATAATAAACTCTTTACTA
This sequence comes from Bathymodiolus septemdierum, assembly GCA_963383655.1. NCBI lineage: Eukaryota > Metazoa > Mollusca > Bivalvia > Mytilida > Modiolidae > Bathymodiolus > Bathymodiolus septemdierum. The sequence goes on from OY726527.1 coordinate 51,761,351, forward strand.
CATATATCACATTTTTAGAATGTAACCTACTTTTTCGACCAATCAGATTTCGAGAAGTGACCCATTAAGTGCCACACTGAAATAGACGTCAGGTGACTGCTTTGATTGACAACTGCTGCTAAAAAAATAAACATCATGTACTTTCGAGACAACTTTAATATTACAAATAGCTGGTGATCAAAACAACATTCAATGCGCTTTACCAAGCATTAAACATGGAAAAAATAATGAAAAAAAATCCATTAAGAAAATATAAATTTCCATGTCCATTTTTTACATCACCTATAATAGTATACTAAATCGTAAAAATAGCTTGATAGCAAAATGGCACAAATTGGTAAATAAATCAATATAGAGAAAGAAATAGTAGATTGATGATTATTTAATACCAAAATTATGTTGAGAAGTGTATGAAAAATTGCAACAACAAAAAAAAAAAAAGGGGGGGTAATGTAGGTCATGACCCCATGTACCTGTGCTTTTACGATCACAATTTTCCTTACGTTGTCAGGCACTTCAATTTTAAAAATTCCTTCGGTTTGGCGCACACGCGTTTCATTTTTAATGCAGCTGTTGTGTGTGGAGGTCAAGTAGTTGAGACAAAGATATATTTTCGCTTTCGTCATTCAAAACGTCCTCCATCATCCCGTGGTAAAATCCGTGCCGCGCACTTTCCAGCAAACGTCTAGGGTGTGACGTAAGAAATGTCAGGAACATTGAACCAATGAAAAAATAGGTTACATTCTAAGTCAGTTAGAGTATATTAAATGATATTGTATTGGTTAAGAAGGGGATGCATCGCTTCGCTCCCTCCGCCCCTTCTTAACCATTAAAATTTCACTTAATATACTCTAACTATAACATAAGGTTTATCACCTGTATGAGTTATAATGTGTGTCTGTAGGCTACAACTCATATTAAACTATTACTACATATATCACATTTATAAGGTTTATCACCTGTATGAGTTCTAATGTGTGTCTGTAGGCTACAACTCATATTAAACTATTTACCACATATATCACATTTATAAGGTTTATCATCTGTATGTCTTCTGATGTGTTTTTGTGAGCTACTACTAGCAATAAATCCTTTATCACATAGGATTATCACCAGTGTGTGTTCTAATGTGTCTTTCAAGGTACCAATTCGAACAAAATCCTCTACCACATATATCACATTCATAAGGTTTATCAACAGTATGTATTATAATGTGTGACAGTAAGGAATTACTAAAACTAAACTCTATATCACATATACCACATTTATATGGTTTATCACTTGTAAATGTTCGAAAGTGTTTCTGTAAGATTTGATCCACACTAATTTCTTTATCACATTGATCATCCAAATCATGTTGATTGGGTTTATCACCGGTATGTGTTTTAATATGTGCCTGTAAGCTATTATAAAAATTATTGTCACTAAATCCTTTACCACATATATCACATTTATAAGGTTTTTCACCAGTATGTGTTCTAATGTGTTTCTGTAAGTTGGAATTCACACTAAATATGTTACCACATATATCACATTTATATGATTTATCACCAGTATGTGTTCTAATGTGTCTCTGTAAGCTATAATTCACACTAAATGCTTCACCACATATATCACATTTATATGGTTGACCACCAGTATGTGTTCTAATGTGTCTCTGTAAGTTAGAATTCACACTAAATCCTTCACCACATATATCACATTTATATAGTTGATCACCAGTATGTGTTCTAATGTGTCTCTGTAAGTTAGAATTCACACTAAATCCCTCACCACATATATCACATTGATAAGGTTTATCACCAGTATGTGTTCTAATGTGTCTCTGTAAGTTAGAATTCAAACTAAATCTTTGACCACATATATCACATTTATAAGGTTTAGCACCTGTACATGTATGTGTTCTATAGCGTGTCTTTAAGTTAGAATTCTGATTAAATCCTTTACCACATATATAACATTTATATGATTTGTCACCTGTATGTGTTCTAATGTGTGCCTGTAAATGATGATTCACACTAAACCCTTTACCACATATATCACATTTATAAGGTTTATCACCTGTGTGTGTTCTAATGTGCCTCTGTAAGTCTCCATTCTGAGTAAATCCTTTACCACATATATGATATTTATAAGGTTTATCACCTGTATGTATTCTAGTGTGTTTCTGTAAGCTAGAATTCACATTAAATCCTTTACCACATATATCACATTTATATCGTTTATCACCTGTATGTATTCTAATGTGTCTCTGTAAGTCACTACTATTACTAAATCCTTTACCACATATATCACATTTATAATGTTTATCACCAGTATGTGTTCTAATGTGTGACTGTAAGCTAACAGTTTGACTAAATCCTTTACCACATATATCACATTTATAATGTTTATCACCTGTATGTGTTCTACAGTGTTTCAGCTGTATGTTAGCATTTCTTGTAAACCCTTTACCACATATATCACATTGATAAGGTTTAACATATGGTGTTGTCCTTACATGATCTTGTACCACATCACTGGTTGTTAAATGTTTACAATTACCATCACTAGACTGAAATCCATCACCAGTATGTAATCTCCTATCAATCGAAGCATCACCAGAATGCCATCCATCTCTAGTATTCACTTTCCTTTCATCCGAAGCATCACCAGACTGCCATCCATCTCCAGCATGTAATCTCCTATCATCTAAAGCATCACCAGACTGCCATCCACCTCCAGCATGTATTCTCCTATCATCTGTAGTATCACTAGACTGCCATTCATCTCCAGCATGTAATCTGCTATCATTTGTAGCATCACCAGACTGCCATCCATCTCCAGTATTTAATCTCCTTTCATCCGAAGTACCACCAGACTGCCATCCATCTCCAGCATGTAAACTCATATTATATGAAGTATATACTTCACCACAGTTGATGGAGTTTTTAGTTTAATGGTTTTACACAGTTTTAAAATTTGATGAACATTCTTTGATGTCATTTGCATCACCTGATTCTTTCTTGTAACCTATTAAACTGTGCATTGTACACTTATTCTGTGATATAATTTTACTTGATTGCACAAAAACAATAGTACATTTGTACTGTGATTCTATTTCAGATAATTTCACAAATAATGTTCTCTTCTAAAGCTCATTCAACAAAGTGGACATCCATATATTTCTGAAAAAGAATTTTAACTAATTTAAACTAAAACCGTACTAGCCCCAGCCCTCGATACAACATTATATGTGATAATGTTCGTTAGTGACTTATGGCAGGTCTATGGTTTTTCTCCTATTTCCTCCACCAATAAAATTAACCACTACGAAATAACTAAAATATTGTAGAAAGTGGCATTAAAAACCACCACCCTACGGTCTACCACCTACAATACGATATATTACACTTTTCACAATAAATTGCTTACCAAAAGTTGCTATGTAGTTTGTGAACATCTTTCTCTCTAGTCTTCAACAATGTATTTATTATTATAATGAAAAGTTGGTTTGAAAGAGATCTAAATGTAATCTGTGAACGATGATTTTTCTTTGTGTGAATGCGTGAAGAAGCATACTTTTTATATGAGCGTGAAAGACAATATCAAATCCGTTTTCCACACGTAACCGTACCGATGTTCCCTACTTTTACCTTTGGACTGTATCCTGTATTACTTTTTTACTATGCTTCCTTATTATCTAAATACTAGTTGAGGTTTGATTTGGTAATGGGGACGAGTGAGTGATTGTTGTTTAACACCAATTCATCAATTTTTCAGCTATGCTATGGCGAAAACATATTAATTTTCAATGAGATGATAATGAGGTCCGCTTTGTTCTAGACCAACACGCTAAGTGAGATTTTAATAGTGCTAGCTCACAGAAACAACAGTCTGCGGGAAGACATGTTGTTTAACTCTGGACACATTATTCTGATTAATGCTGCTTGCTTAGCGAAGAAGCAACAAATACCAATTGCATAGTCATTGGTTTGACCCGATCAGGCCTCGAACCCACGAACTACTTCACTCGAGTGCACACTAACCATTATGCCACCAATGCAGTTTTGGTAATGGGTTCTGTATAATGTTACAAATAAAATTATATTAAATCAACAAAATGTAGGTATATTATGCCAGCGAAATATCGAGAAAAAAAAATGTACTGATGGCCTAAAAATCTTTCGTTCCCAAGAAGTACTTCCTGTATCCTTGGAGACACGCGTACATATATATGGCGGCGGCGAGATCACGAGAGTTTGATTGAATGAGACTAGATTCGATCCTTAAAAAAGTCGTCCCTGATATATCTCGGCCCAAAAAATCTCGAAACTATTTTGATGCACTGTATGAGCGAGAAATTGGCCGATAATTTTCAGATCCGCGAGGTTTATGGCCGTGCCTGTACTACAGTAAACTCCAAAAAGAGAAAAAGAGTTCCTTATGGTGCTCCCCCCCCCCCCCCCCCCTCCCCCCACCATTACCCGAACCTGTTATATGATCAAAATCATATGCTTATTATTGAATATACATATTCCATAAATTTTTGGTTGGGGGTAAGGAATACTTACCAATAGCTCAAAAGCCTTCGATACCCTACACGTATGGCACATCCACAAAGGCTTCCTGCACAAACTCCATGAAATAGTGATAGCTAGCAAATGATGGACGATTTGTTAGAAACAATTCAGACAGTCAAAGCTTGATTTCATTTTTCAATTCCTTCACTGAACTTGAAGGCTTCGGTACATTTCTTCTTGAGAAGATTGAAATAAGATTAAGAAAAGATTGCAGACGACAGACCACGGGGGTGGTTGTTACGTGTTGGGTTTTTTTAAGAGTTGCCATTCGAGGCACAGGGCCTTGTCACTATCCACGTAAATATACTATCAATGCATAAACACAAACAAGGGCGGATACTTTTTTTTTACCCCCGCCCGCTTCAAGTTATGTTTGTTTTTTAAATTCCTTCTAATATATTCAAAACCCTGTTTGGTTCAACTCCCAAGACCTTATTCTTTTCAATAAATATCATGACTTCCCCTCGACTACCTCTTGTGAAGACGCAATGGTTGTTTTTGTCAGGAATTCGCCAGAGTACGCAACTCCACGGATCCAAAGTGAAAGAAACAGCGCCACCTATTAAAAAACGGAAGTTCGAAACTCTCTGGGCTTTACCATTCGATATTTGGTTTTCTCGCTAGTTATCGTGTTTCAGTTTTCACCTCAAATTGTCCCGCTCGCTTAATGTTTGAATCTTAACCGTATTTTCCTTACCTCAAAGCTAAAACCCCGAGAGTTCCGAACTTCCGTTTTTTATAGGTGGCGCTGTTACTTTCACTTTGGGTCCATGGAGTTGCGTACTCAGGCGAATTCCTGACAAAAACTACCGTTGCGTCTCCATAAGAGGTAGTTGAGGGGAGGTCATGATATTTTTTGAAAAGAATAAGGTCTTGAGAGTTGAACCAAACAGGGTTTTGAATATATTAGAAGGAATTTAAAAAAAACAAACACGACTTGAAACGAGCGGGGTTAAAACAAAGTGTCCGCTCTTGTTTGTGTTTATGCATTGATAGTACGAGTACCTGTAAAATGCGAAACGAAATTGAAACGAAACGAAACGAAATAAATCGAAACGAAATTCACCGAAACGAAACGAAATTTACCGAAAAGAAACTAAATCAAAACGAAACGAAATTGACCGAAACGGAATAATTCAAAATAAAACAAGATATGATTATAATCTAACGATTATGAAGCCTCCCAAACCGGCCACTGACAACAGGTTTAACAAATAAATTAAAAGATACCTTTGAAATCGAACAATGTTGAATGTTTGCGGTATTGTGGTGGCCATTTTGAAAATGGAGATCGGTAGAAATTTTTCGATGTCGGGAATCAATTCAGGACGTTGAAATCGAACAATGTTGATTTTGGGATATCATAATCTACCCACATATGAAATGTCGTTGAAATTGGACAATGTTGAATTTGTGCGGTATTGTGGTGGCCATTTTGAAAATGGCGACCGGTAGAAATTTTTCAATGTCAGGAATCAATTCGGGACATCATTATCTACCCACATATCAAATTTTGATGATATCGGACAATGTTGAATTTTTACCGCCCATTTTTTATACCGTATTTTGGCAGCCATTTTGAAAATGACAGTCATCTCGAAATTTTGAAAACATAGAATTGCTCCTCTAATTGCTCCCCCCCCCCCCCCCACCACCACCACCACCACCATCACCACCACATTTTGTAAGGTACGCCGGGTACTGTTACTTGAGAATGCTTATTAGTGCCGCTTCGAAATAATTGCAAAATTACCGTTGTTGTTTAATAATTCAATTATTTATTATATGTATTTTTTTCAGTTTTTGCCCGTGAGAATTTTTTTCATTGTTTTCTTAAAGTTTACCCCTTGCTAACGATGAGATAAACAACATATATTCATATTCAAATATGCAACAAATTATGGCTTCTATTATTATAAAAAAGTCTGTCGAGATAAAAAGACATCTTAAATCGGTGTCCAATCTGGCAAAATTTAAACGGTATACTGCACAAAACGGTACACTCCTTTTGCAAAACTACATGTTAAATTTCTTTTTTAAGACTTGGGGACCGGCCATTTAACTTGAAGAGGAGAGGGGACATGCACATAGGAAGGAGCTGCGAGGAGTGCGAGCGCCATCTCTTCCTTAATTTTGGCAAGAAGTAAAAAAGAATCAAGTTCAGACACAATACTTGGGAATTTTACGTCTATATGACCTGAAAACTTAACAAGCGTGAAATGTTATATTTGTTTCTAACATATACCCAGCCAAATAACTAAAAAAAATAATTACTTTTGATCAATTACTTTTTTCTTCCTAGCTTCTGAAGGGTACCTGTAAAATGCGAACCGAAATCGAAACGAAACGAAATTCACCGAAACGAAACGTAATTTACCGAAACGAAACGAAATCGAAACAAAACGTTTCGATTTCTTTCGATTTCGTTTCGCATTTTACAGGTACCATTGATAGTACATTATATTTACGTGGATAGTGACAAGGCGCAGGGATACAAATAATTTGTAACAAGTCCTTGTGTGACTCTTTATTAGCTTTTAGGAGCTTGACGTTTTATCAATAAAATAGACGTAGGGTACATGAGATATGGGACGGGACCCTTTTTTGTACCCTACATCTATTTTATTTATAAAACGTCAAGTAATCTCGTTGAGATTAGGATTCCGAAGAAAGTTTCTGTCTGTTCTTCATCACAGACAGAAAATTTCTTCGGAATCGTAATCTCAACGAGATTTAACGACAAGCTCCTGTGCTCTTCTTATGAATACTTCAATTCACAATCACAAACATAATATTGATTGAATATGAACAAACCCTCTGATTATTCAACAGGAACCATCATGATATTATTGACTGTTTGCAGTGCAGAGAAGATTTGTAACGTTTGGCAGTAAATTAAATGTCATGCATTTAGTTTGAAAATTGACTTTACAGTAAAGTGTTGATGTAAATATTATACACATTTAAGTAAAGTGTTGATGTTATGTAAAAACAAGCCAACATCGAGCGGGTCTACATTCAAATATGATTTCAAATGAAATATTATCATATTCTAGCATTTTACTGAAATAAAATCGTAAATTAAAACACATACACTTGTTTCGTGCAAGTGTTCAACTCAGCCCCGGTACCTAATGAATTAGTGAAATTTATCATATAATTGGAATATGAAATAATTTCTTTATGAATGGATCGTGCTTCTCAAACTTCCCAGTGAAAATAGATCCGTCTCAGATTCTCAAGTAAAGGAAAGAGGCTAGGCATGTTTCCTGTGATTTACATAGAGCATGTTTTCATCCATGGTAAAGTGTTCATTTTAGGGTAAGACTAAGAGAGAGATATTGTTCTGTTGTCTCATTAAAAGTGTTTTGAAATTATTGTTCGTCGGTCATTGTGTATGTGCCACCGGAATAAGAGATGTTCATATCTAAACTCACAATACAAGTTGAATTTATATCTTCTCTTAAAAGAAATATCCACTTTCAACCACATGGGTGGTTTTATAACATTATTAATCTAAGCTAGTGTGATCGCCTTGAATGTGGTAGGTAGCTAGTACGTACGTGAGTTTGAATATATAATTTAAACACAACAAATAAAAATTGACTTTGATTTTCCTATATATTTCAACTAAAAATAAATCCTAAAAATTAACAATCCTGTTTAAATTATGTACAAATAAAAACCACTTATATAAACATAATGAGCAAATCAAATAAACAATTCCGAATGTTTTGGTGTAAAATTTGTTCAAATCTATCTAAAAAAGGTTTCACAATAATTTTTTGAAAAAAATATGGTTTTGGTTGATTATATAGGGATTTTTTTTTACATGCGCATCATTACAAACTCTTAAATCCTATTACAATAAAAGTTGATGTCGTTTGTTCATGTTAAGTTATAGTTATAGAACAAAATTACGAGTGTATCAAGAGATATATTTTTTAGGCACGTGACGAGTTCGTCAGAACGAGTCTAGCCTATCAAAATATCTCTTGATCCAAGAGTCATTTTGTTCAATAAGGGACTTGTATCTGTCCGACGTCAATCAAACTTCCCGCTAATCACTCCCCTTTGCACGATTTTTGTTGTTGTTTTCGCGGGAAACACGCACCTCTGGTCATTTCAATGCAAACTTTCGAAATGACAACATGTCGACCGACTTGCAGCTGCAAGTTCTGATTTTGAAATTTTTAATTTGTTTGATACAGATGACATTGAATTGTCACAGCTTTGTGAAAAAATGGATACAGAAAATAACTTGATCAACACTGCGGATATTTTTGACATTTTAATTTGTTTGATACAGATGACATTGAATTGTCGGGTACTACTAAACTGAGAAACGAAACGAAACGAAAAATTAAAAAGCGAAACGAAACGAAATGAAGTATCTCAAAACGAAGCGAAATATGTCAAACAAAGCATAAAAGATAAAAAAAAACAATCAATGAAGGGGTAAAAATCAACGAAATATTGAGTGGTTAGTTCGGCTATTTATAGATCTACACTTGGATGCTTTTCTGTTGCAAAATTCAAAAAGGTCAACAAAAGTCATGCATCAATACAGTAAATATAGTAAATATATATTAAATTCTTTAAAATGTTAGGGTTGGCGGATCCAGAGGAGGGGTGTGGGGGGGGGGGGGCGGAGGGGGGAGGGGGTCTAGTGTTGAAAATTGGACTGAAATCGGTTATTTTTTTTTATTCCGGACCACCTTTTTGAGTGGAACCCCCCTCCCTTTTAAAATTGTCTGGATCTGCTCTTGAGTAGATTGTTTGAAAGGTATAGTCTTTTAGCAATCTATTAGACTATAAATGTCAGTCTGCTTTGCTATTGCAAAAGTAGCTTCATGATCAGTAGCTGTGAAAAAGTTAAAATGCTTTACCTTGACTTTATCAGATACATGGTTTCGTATGTCTCTGACCTTATTATGGATTGACCTGAACGTATCTTTTCTACGATATCACATCCGATTTTCAATCGGGCTTCACGTGACCATCCTAAATACATTGGAACATAGGTTGCGGAACAGGAAGGCCAGGACAAGAGGGGACAATAACTTTCTCCTATTCTTGAGGAGAGGCAAAAATACATGGTTTTGACCTTCCAGTAGTGAATTTTCCCTTTCTTGGTAGTAATATACCCGCGTCATCGGCGTATGGTGTCTACATTCAAAGTTAATCCGCTACGCTAGAGTTTGTGTCCAATACAGTGACTTCCTAGAGAGAGGACAACTGCTGTCAGAAAAGCTACACAGGGATAAGTCAAACCTAGGTTAGAGTCATCACTCCGTAGATCTATTATATAAATCTTCTGCGCACAACTCTTTTGTCAGTTACTGTCTTTTGAACATGACTTGGAATTCTGCGTTTATAGCCCCAAATCAAAGAAATATCACAAGAAAATGTATAATAACTTCCAAACTATTTCCGAATATTATGAAAGTAGCTATTAATTGTCGAAATTATATCCTAAAACCCGGACTTAGCATTTTCCAAGTCAAGTTCTTGAAAACATCATATCTGCAGATATTTGTGCACTGGGAAATCCTACTGAATAACTTGCATTGCCAACAGCGAAAGCATGTTATCCCTAGCAAAATAAGCATATAATTCTTTAACACCTTAGCCGCTACTGCGTCCGTTTTCTGATGATCGACTAATCAATTTTATGTTCTTTCAATATCTACTAGAATTAGTTGACCTAATACTGATTAGCTTAACAGAATTGGGAAAAAAAATGTTAATTAATTGCGGATCTGTATAAACATGCATTGGTCGTAATCTTATGTTTTAATATCGCTTCCGTAACTTTCAAAGCAGCGCCTGGCAGGTTTCTTTATTTCTGTTTACTTAAGAGCCACACAATTTTCATCTATATACTGCTATGCTACAGATCCCTCCAAGTGTATCAACGATCAAACACTCAGGTCGGACACAGAGTTTTGTCGGACTTCACTCTTAAAATTGTCCGACAAAATCCTCCCAGGTCGGAGTGAGAGTCTCCACTCTCAGATAGTTAAACTGTAAACAGGAAACGTCCCCAAATTCTGCTAACCAATAAATTCGTGCATAAAGAAACATGCGTATCTTAGTAAAGCTGAAGTAAATGAGTGATATACAGTGGTACGGAAAGTATAGATATGTTGTCACGGGCGATATATACAATAATATCCATGAATAAAATGTATTAACATGCAGTACCCATGTTTTAAGTGCACTAGAAGTGAATATTAATATGTCCATATGTACTCGCGACAATCGATGCCAAGGCCCTTTCACTTGCTGCAGACAGTTGCCGGTTTACGATATCGGGTGCGTTTGCTCTTTTACCTGTTTGCCAAATGTAGGGCGAACGAACCCGGGTAAATAATTCTAATTTATACATTTATTTCTTTAAAGGCAAATTTGGATTAAAATTATTTAGTAAAATTTAAATTTTATTTTGTTCATGGCGAATGGGTCATAAATCCGTAAATCCCGGGTTTTTTTTCTTGAAAATTGGCAGTCTGCGGAGTCCTGATATAGGTGAAATAATATTTGATTAGTGTATTCTACGGGTTTTTTTTTACAGTTTACCTGTCAAAACGGATGCGTAGCATTATTCCAACAACCAATAACTCCGACAGCCCATTACTCCGACGGCCCATTTTTCCGACAATGCAAAATAGAACTCAATCCACAAATCCATGGTTTAACCAGGTGTATCCAACAGGATGTTCCGTCGGTCAGGCTAATATTGACGGACCATGGCCTAGACAGAATGTTCTGGAAAGGAAAAGGAGCTTTTATCCTAGGCTGTACATCCCCGTTCAAGGCAATTATGATCGACCGGCCTGGTATGGGGAAAGTTAAAAATTATAGAAAAAGTTGTGCACATTGCACAAAGGAACCAGAAAAGAGGAGTGAAGGAAAAAAGTGTAAACCGGGAGAAGCACGAGAAAGACAAAATGACGGAAGATAGCAATACGTATGAAAGCGAGGAGAATTAAGAATTGAAGAAGGACGTATATAGTAGAAAAGAAGAGAAAGAGAGCACAATGTACATGCAGAAGAATGGAAAAAGCTCCGAAGATAGGTAGACAGTTCCCTTGTTCAGGTCAATAAATACATCGATCACTTCTGTTGAAGCACGATTGGCAACCAACATATGTGGCTAATAGAATGCCTTCCATATGCATTATGCCACAGCTTCCACACACGTTCATTTATTCTGCATTCCGACGTACGTTTCATGATGCGAATTGAATGCGCATCCAACATGGTTAATGCCTTCACAAAACGTTTGCGATTTCCATTATTTACGTGAAAATATTTACATTTTCACTACATTGTAAAAATAGTATTATTACAGTCGTAACTTATGCCAACTGAAAACTCCTTGTCATAGGTGTGAAGCGTTTAGAGCATGCGATGCGCATTTAATGGGCATTAAATGTACATGTGAAGGAGGCATTCACCGGTTTACAATGTATCTAAAACGTATTAGAAAACGCAATACGGTTGAACAGCATCAGGTAGTGTCTCCGGTCACAAATTGTGGGAATTTAGACGTGATACTCCCGACAACAACCGAATTTTGCTTAAAATTAAATCTTTATTATTTAATTTTAGCCCCCCTCCTGGAGTTTATGGAAATTTTTTATTGTATTAATCATAATGTACGGTAATGGCATTTTTTTTCTCCAGATCCAGGATCAAACTAGACTAGCTCACTCACAATGGCTCTGTATCCTAAATGTAACCGTTAATGTCGGAACAAACCTTTATAATTATTTCATGCACATCTACATATGGTGTACTCCTTTGTGTAAAGTTTAATAAAAAAAAATTACTATGGACGGTTTGGAAGGGTTACAAGGTTTATGGACGGGAGGGGGCGGGGGCTGGTATTTTCGTCAGGACAGATTTTTTTTTTCGGTAAATCCAAAATGTAGAAGTGTTAGACCATCCAAAATTGGTACTGATATTTCTCATGTCGTCATGATGTAAGGAATCTGCTAGCACCATGACATTTGACTTTGACCCCATATTTACCCTTTTGTTTAATACAGAAACAATCCGTCCAATGAGTATAAAGATTAAAGTCAGTCTTCCATTAGGCATAGAAGAAAAACAACAGGTTTTAAGATAATTATACTACTTTTGACCATTTTTGACGGAATAATGGGTTGTCGGAGAAATGGGCTGTCGGAATAATGGGCTGTCGGAATAATGACCTGACCCCGTCAAAACATCACCCATCTCGGCATGTTGTCGCATCGTGCATTCATGATATACAAATACACCTATCACAGGTGTGAAAAAAAACGTTGCTCAAGACTCTTTTTACTAAGACTTATAAACATAGATAACTATTCTGCGTTTTCGATTTTCAAACCGTCTTCCAATTTATTTGTACTTAAAAAATAAATTATATCTTTTTTCTTATATATGTGTATAAATATCTTAATAAAATAAATACATTTACGGTGTGAAATTATTATACGTCATGATATCGTTATTTAGGTAAATACTTATTAGACAGATTTTTTTTTAAATCATTTTTGTCTTTTTAATTGATAACTGACCCAAGCTAAATAAATGAAATGTGACTTAATGTGTTAATTATATAAATCCTTGCCTTCTATAAATTTTAATTTCTTATCTAATTCTTATTCTTATTTAACAATATGGTCAGGTTGTTATTTTCATTGAATGGCTTCACAGTAGGGGCTCTTCCTGTATATTGGTTACATCCTGTATATTACAACTGACAGCTAATGCATGACAAACAATTTTAATCAGCCATCATTATCATGAAATACATTTTTTAATCTTTATTTTGATGATGGCACCTAATTCCCATCACCTAATCCAAATTAGTATAGTAGAGGAGTACCGTATTTTTCGGACGATAAATCTAGATAAAAATGACGATTTTGTTTACAGTACAAAAAATGTATACCTTTATTTTGCTGTAGGTTTATTTCTGAATAAGAAGACTCGTATCATCGATGTTCTTGGTGTTATTATTTTTTTAAAATAAAGCAATAAAAGTATACTAAAAGGGGGTGCAATTCTGGGGATAAAATATTCAACATCCGAAAAAAATCAATATTCAATGATTGAAGTGTTATCGAAAATCAGTTCAATATTGTATTTTATAATAAAATATATACCATAAAAAATATATCTTGTTGAAAAAAATCACAGGGTGGATCGATTTACAATATAAAATTATTATCACAAAATATCTAAATATAGCTATAGTTTTCCATCAAACACGAGCATGCGCACGTGATTGTAGTAAAAAATGGCGGTTGCAATACATCTCACAGTAAATTAACTCGAATAATACTGCGCCCTCTATCGGCACTATCGCTGGATGACGGCTTGAACTCTCCTTGTGATAAAAACGCGTCAGCTGCTCTCTGAAAGAGAGAGCCAATCAGCGATGATTATTTGCCGAGTATGCGCAAGGCGGTTCTTTCAATTTCCGGTAATGTTTACAAACAACAAGAAATGGAGATCGACAAGTTGATTAACGATGTTTAATTCATTATTTAGTTTTCCTACATTTCTTCTCTTTTCACCTTTTAGATTAGTAAGGTCAAACACGTGGGTACAATGAAAACATTTGACACTTGAACGCTCCATTGACCTATGTTTACAAACATTTCCTAAGCTCCTCCTTCTTTTAGTGCCAAGTCACCACGCGCAGTTTATACCCATAATGCATTGCTCTAATTTGAAGCTTCCGATTGACGCGTTTTATCGTTCAGGCGTTAATATAGCAAAGCGTAATATAACGACTGGATTATTCGTTTTAACAGTAAATAAGCTTTTTATACTAAATTTACTGGAAAATAATTTATATCAATTTCGTTACTTAATCGATATTTTATTGCAATAATTTATATATTTTCAACAATATTTCAGTTATATATTGACCTTTGAGCTACCTTTCCTGGCGCGAATATGGTGCAAGGTAGAAATACACTAGGGTATTTACGTAACCGGACATTCTACATACCGGAAAGAAAGTACGCTTACAAATATGCATCGATCACAAAATGTTTGACATGTTCACCTCGAGAAATGTAAAACAAAATCTTTAAATATCCACTCTCACGTCCGACCTAATAAGTCGGACTTAGAGAGTGTTGACTCTCAAATTAAATGTACTTCAATGATTGCAAATGTACCTACAAACAAATAGTAATAAAAAACAACAACATTAAATAGAATTAATTATAATTGTCTCCCCCTGGCACCTGGAAATTTGTGTCAACAAGATGTTCCTTCCATTATTGACACCTGTAACCTGAGCTAATTAATTCATATCAAGCTGGCTGTAATACCTAGTCCAATACACATATTGCCGTCACAGATGAACAAGTATAGGAGCTTGAAATATTTGTAAAGGCGGAATATTGTGTAACTTTAGCCGGTGATTTTTGCATCCGTTATTTTACCTTTATAAGGATATCACACTCCGAAAGAATTATCTCTTATTCATTCATGTACACAGCCGTACCGGCCTCACTGACTCTGTTTTAAGTGACAACAGATTTTTTTTTTAAATCGTCAGTGATTTCTCCAAACAAACAAAGTCAAAACGCAAACTTAAGTCGAGTTTTTACCTAAATTTAATTTGGTTTGTTTGTTAAGAAAACTTTTTTCGAGAAATCCAAGCCAGGGCTGGAGTCGGCGTAAATATTTTTAAAGTTTAGATTTCGGAAAAGTTACGATATTTCTAGCATTCCGATTGTAATCGTAAAATTTAAATGTACTAGAAAGATCTATTAAAATTAAACAGATTAAAGAAACACAAACGGTGTAACTCGAAATTATTGTACAATTCTTTGATTATGAGGTGCTCCTATGCATCGAACGACTGTTGTGCCCGAGCGTGACAAATATTGACCTTGGAGCTACCTTTCCTGGCGCGAATATGGTGCAAGGTAAAAATACACTAGGGTATTTACGTACCCGCACATTCTACACACCGGACAGAAAGTACGCTTACAAATACGCATCGATCACAAAATGTTTGACATATTCACCCCGAGAAATGTAAAAAAAAATCTTTTAATTTCCACTCTCACGTCCGACCAAGACCAAAATGTCCGACCAAATAGTCGGACTTAGAGAGTGTTGACTCTCAAATTTGTCGGACATTTGTCGGACATTTTGGGAGGAATATGTCGGACCTGAGAGTATGATCGTTGATACACTTGGAGTGTACTGGGCTAGTTCGAATTTAAAACAAGTTATTGCCGATCACAAACCGCGATGGTAAAATAATTTACACAGGTATAATTCCTCTTGCAGATGATCTATTATATGTCTGCCAACTTCAGTTCGTTTCGTTTCGTTTTTACCGTCACATATAGAATACGGCGATTCATGTGACGGTAATGTCCCATAAGAGGGATGATGTCCGAAAAAAAAAGAACTAAAACTTCAAAAATGATGTTTCATTATTTTTTATGTAAAATATTTCCTTTATTTACTCTGAAATGCGTGTCCTATGATTTCTATCTTTACTGTCACGAAATTTTAACGTTGCAGAACGTCTAATATACAGGTGACTCTGAGATCGAAGTCACATTAGTGCTTTCCTTTTTACTTCATCTATGTAAAGAAATGATATCGTCGATCGACTCTCAAAGGATTCAAAGAAACAAACCAGTAAAATGCATTAGTACATTTATTCAACGTCTTAGCTAAATACAACATTATGTGATATATTTTGTCAGTAGATTGCGGCAGGTTGCTGGTTTCCTCCCGGTACTCTGGTTTCCTCCACCAATAAACCTCACCGGCACGGTGTAACTGAAATATTGTTGAAAGTGGCTTTAAACACCATAAACCTAATCCTCCTTCATTGCAATGTAATTAAAATGAGATGTTTGTTGTAGTGTTTCGATTCAATCTGTTTCTGTTAAGTTTCCAAATATTTACTATGCTAAAAATATTTCATTCGGTGGCAGCCATATTGGATTTCCGATCGAAATAAAAACCTACTCTGTAAAGGACTACCAAAAGAACATTCCTACAAACGGCTTTTAGAAATAAGATATATAAATATCTGCAGTGTGCAATCAGTGACTATCACCACTAAAGTTGTGAGTTCGAACCTAGTTCATGACGAGGTGTCCTCGATATATAACCTCATGTGATAAAGTTTGGCAGTGACTTGCGACAGGTTGGTGGTTTTCTCTGGGTACCCAATCCCAGAATTATGATAGGAATAATCACTAAATTGTTTTCTGAATGAGTCCCATGTTCAATTTGCCCTATTGTGGTGGCCATCTTTTCATGTTGAATCGAACTTATACCATCGAATACATTACCAATTACACGTCAAGTCAAACACATCATCTAAAAACATAGAGCAATGGTTGAGTGCTCCACCCATACTTTTGTACACATCCCAAGCCAGAACCTAGCACTACAAAGTCAAGAAATTCTGAATAGACCAGTTTTTGTGCTTAGAAATTCTGAAAAAGTCTGTACAGATTCTGAACATTGAATGAAAATTTTCAACATTGACTGAAAATTCTGAACATTGTCTGAAAAGTCTGAAGTGTCCGAACATTGTCTGAAAAGTGTGAACAGGTTCTGAACATTCTGAACACATCCCAAGCCAGAACCTGGATTTCCAACGTCATTATGTCGGTCTTTCTTGTGTTCAAACAGATAAGAAGAGAGGCGATTGTTCGTTTTCTTGATATTGGTGGAATTGTTAACCATCACTGTTTAACGTTCTTTTCATCATGTGGGCTTCTAATTTCAGTAAGCTAGCACTAACTACAGTACAATCACAGACATAGCATGATAAATCACTGTGACAGACGTATCATTCATCTTGGCGATAATGATAGAGTAGTCAGAGACATACCATGATAAATCACTGTAATAGACGTATCACTCTTCTTAGTGATACTGATGCAGTAGTCAGACATAGCGTGATAAATCACTGTGATAGACGTATCACTCTTCTTAGTGATACTTATACAGTACAGTCAGAGACATAGCATGATAAATCACTGTGATAGATGTATCACTCTTCTTAGTGATACTGATACAGTACAGTCAGAGACATAGCGTGATAAATCACTGTGAGAGACATATCACTCTTCTTAGTGATACTTATACAGTACAGTCAGAGACATAGCATGATAAATCACTGTGATAAACGTATCACTCTTCTTAGTGATACTTATACAGTACAGTCAGAGACATAGCATGATAAATCACTGTGATAGATGTATCACTCTTCTTAGTGATACTGATACAGTACAGTCAGAGACATAGCGTGATAAATCACTGTGATAGATGTAGCATTCTTCTTAGTGATACTGATACAGTACAGTCAGAGACATAGCGTGATAAATCACTGTGATAGATGTAGCATTCTTCTTAGTGATACTTATACAGTACAGTCAGAGACATAGCATGATAAATCACTGTGATAGACATATCACTCTTCTTAGTGATACTGATACAGTACAGTCAGAGACATAGCATGATAAATCACTGTGATAGATGTATCACTCTTCTTAGTGATACTGATACAGTAGTCAGAGACATAGCATGATAAATCACTGTGATAGACATATCACTCTTCTTAGTGATACTGATACAGTAGTCAGAGACATAGCGTTATAAATCACTGTGAGAGACATATCACTCTTCTTAGTGATACTGATACAGTAGTCAGAGACATAGCATGATAAATCACTGTGATAGACATATCACTCTTCTTAGTGATACTGATACAGTAGTCAGAGACATAGCATGATAAATCACTGTGATAGACATATCACTCTTCTTAGTGATACTGATACAGTAGTCAGAGACATAGCATGATAAATCACTGTAATAGACGTATCACTCTTCTTAGTGATACTGATACAGTAGTCAGAGACATAGCGTGATCAATCACTGTGATAGACATATCACTCTTCTTAGTGATACTGATACAGTAGTCAGAGACATAGCGTGATAAATCACTGTGAGAGACATATCACTCTTCTTAGTGATACTGATACAGTAGTCAGAGACATAGCATGATAAATCACTGTGATAGACATATCACTCTTCTTAGTGATACTGATACAGTAGTCAGAGACATAGCATGATAAATCACTGTGATAGACATATCACTCTTCTTAGTGATACTGATACAGTACAGTCAGAGACATAGCATGATAAATCACTGTAATAGACGTATCACTCTTCTTAGTGATACTGATACAGTAGTCAGAGACATAGCGTGATCAATCACTGTGATAGACATATCACTCTTCTTAGTGATACTGATACAGTAGTCAGAGACATAGCGTGATAAATCACTGTGAGAGACATATCACTCTTCTTAGTGATACTGATACAGTAGTCAGAGACAGCATGATAAATCACTGTGATAGACATATCACTCTTCTTAGTGATACTGATACAGTACAGTCAGAGACATAGCATGATAAATCACTGTGATAGACATATCACTCTTCTTAGTGATACTGATACAGTAGTCAGAGACATAGCATGATAAATCACTGTGATAGACATATCACTCTTCTTAGTGATACTGATACAGTAGTCAGAAACATAGCATGATAAATCACTGTGATAGACTTATCACACTTCCTAGTGATACTGATACAGTACAGTCAGACATAGTATGATAAATCACTGTGATATACGTATCTCTCTTCTTAGTGATACTGATACAGTAGTCAGAGACATAGCGTGATCAATCACTGTGATAGACATATCACTCTTCTTAGTGATACTGATACAGTAGTCAGAGACATAGCGTGATAAATCACTGTGAGAGACATATCACTCTTCTTAGTGATACTGATACAGTAGTCAGAGACAGCATGATAAATCACTGTGATAGACATATCACTCTTCTTAGTGATACTGATACAGTACAGTCAGAGACATAGCATGATAAATCACTGTGATAGACATATCACTCTTCTTAGTGATACTGATACAGTAGTCAGAGACATAGCATGATAAATCACTGTGATAGACATATCACTCTTCTTAGTGATACTGATACAGTAGTCAGAGACATAGCATGATAAATCACTGTGATAGACATATCACTCTTCTTAGTGATACTGATACAGTAGTCAGAGACATAGCATAATTAATCACTGTGATAGACATATCACTCTTCTTAGTGATACTGATACAGTACAGTCAGAGACATAGCATGATAAATCACTGTGATAGACGTATCACTCTTCTTAGTGATACTGATACAGTACAGTCAGAGACATACCATGATAAATCACTGTGATAGACATATCACTCTTCTTAGTGATACTGATACAGTAGTCAGAGACATAGCATGATCAATCACTCTGATAGATGTATCACTCTTCTTAGTGATACTGATACAGTAGTCTAAGATATAGCGTGATAAATCACTGTGAGACATAACACTCTTCTTAGCGATACTGATACAGTAGTCAGAGACATAGCATGATAAATCACTGTGATAGACATCACTCTTCTTAGTGATACTGATACAGTAGTCAGAGACATAGCATGATTGATCACTGTGATAGACGTATCACTCTTCTTAGTGATATTGATGCAGAACAGTCTAAGATATAGCGTGATAAATCACTGTGATAGACATATCACTCTTCTTAGTGATACTGATACAGTACAGTCAGAGACATAGCATGATAAATCACTGTGATAGACGTATCACTCTTCTTAATGATACTGATACAGTAGTCAGAGACATAGCATGATAAATCACTGTGATAGACATATCACTCTTCTTAGTGATACTGATACAGTACAGTCAGAGACATAGCATGATAAATCACTGTGATAGACATATCACTCTTCTTAGTGATACTGATACAGTAGTCAGAGACATAGCATAATTAATCACTGTGATAGACATATCACTCTTCTTAGTGATACTGATACAGTACAGTCAGAGACATAGCATGATTAATCACTGTGATAGACGTATCACTCTTCTTAGTGATACTGATACAGTAGTCAGAGACATACCATGATAAATCACTGTGATAGACGTATCACTCTTCTTAGTGATACTGATACAGTACAGTCAGAGACATACCATGATAAATCACTGTGATAGACATATCACTCTTCTTAGTGATACTGATACAGTAGTCAGAGACATAGCATGATTAATCACTGTGATAGATGTATCACTCTTCTTAGTGATACTGATACAGTACAGTCAGAGACATAGCATGATTAATCACTGTGATAGACGTATCACTCTTCTTAGTGATACTGATACAGTAGTCAGAGACATACCATGATAAATCACTGTGATAGACGTATCACTCTTCTTAGTGATACTGATACAGTAGTCAGAGACATAGCATGATAAATCATTGTGATAGACATCACTCTTCTTAGTGATACTGATACAGTAGTCAGAGACATAGCATGATTAATCACTGTGATAGACGTATCACTCTTCTTAGTGATATTGATACAGTACAGTCTAAGATATAGCGTGATAAATCACTGTGATAGACATATCACTCTTCTTAGTGATACTGATACAGTACAGTCAGAGACATAGCATGATAAATCACTGTGATAGACGTATCACTCTTCTTAGTGATACTGATACAGTAGTCAAAGACATAGCATGATTAATCACTGTGATAGACGTATCACTCTTCTTAGTGATACTGATACAGTAGTCTAAGATATAGCGTGATAAATCACTGTGATAGACATATCACTCTTCTTAGTTATACTAATACAGTACAGTCAAGAGACATAGCATAAATCACTGTGATAGACGTATCACTCTTCTTAGTGATACTGATATAGTAGTCAAGAGACATAGTGTGATAAATCAGTGATAGACGTATCACTCTTCTTAAGTGATACTGATACAGTACAGTCAGAGATATAGCGTGATAAATCACTGTGATAGACCTATCACTCTTCTTAGTGATACTGATACAGTAGTCAGACATACCATGATAAATCACTGTGATATACGTATCCCTCTTCTTAGTGATATTGATACAGTAGTCAGACATAGCGTGATAAATCACTGTGATAGACGTATCACTCTTCTTAGTGATACTGATACAGCACAGTCAGAGACATAGCATGATAAATAACTGTGATAGACATATCACTCTTCTTAGTGATACTGATACAATAGTCAGAGACATAGCATGATAAATCACTGTGATAGACATATCACTCTCCTTAGTGATACTGATACAGTAGTCAGAGACATAGCATGATAAATCACTGTGATAGACATATCACTCTTCTTAGTGATACTGATACAGTAGTCAGAGACATAACATGATCAATCACTGTGATAGACGTATCACTCTTCTTAGTGATACTGATACAGTAGTCTAAGATATAGCGTGATAAATCACTGTGATAGACATAACACTCTTCTTAGCGATACTGATACAGTACAGTCAGAGACATAGCATGATAAATCACTGTGATAGACATCACTCTTTTTAGTGATACTGATACAGTAGTCAGAGACATAGCATGATTAATCACTGTGATAGACGTATCACTCTTCTTAGTGATATTGATACAGTACAGTCTAAGATATAGCGTGATAAATCACTGTGAGAGACATATCACTCTTCTTAGTGATACTGATACAGTACAGTCAGAGACATAGCATGATAAATCACTGTGATAGACGTATCACTCTTCTTAGTGATACTGATACAGTACAGTCAGAGACATAGCATAAATCACTGTGATACACCTATCACTCTTTTTAGTGATACTGATACAGTAGTCAATAGACATAGCGTGATAAATCAGTGATAGACGTATCACTCTTTTTAAGTGATACTGATACAGTACAGTCAGAGATATAGCGTGATAAATCACTGTGATAGACCTACCACTCTTCTTAGTGATACTGATACAGTAGTCAGATATACCATGATAAATCACTGTGATATACGTATCCCTCTTCTTAGTGATATTGATACAGTAATTAGACATAGCGTGATAAATCACTGTGATAGACATATCACTCTTCTTAGTGATACTGATACAGTAGTCAGAGACATAGCATGATAAATCACTGTGATAGACATATCACTCTTCTTAGTGATACTGATACAGTACTGTCAGAGACATAGCATGATAAATCACTGTGATAGACATATCACTCTTCTTAGTGATACTGATACAGTAGTCAGAGACATAGCATGATAAATCACTGTGATAGACATATCACTCTTCTTAGTGATACTGATACAGTACAGTCAGAGACATAGCATGATAAATCACTGTGATAGACATATCACTCTTCTTAGTGATACTGATACAGTAGTCAGAGACATAGCATAATTAATCACTGTGATAAACATATCACTCTTCTTAGTGATACTGATACAGTACAGTCAGAGACATAGCATGATTAATCACTGTGATAGACGTATCACTCTTCTTAGTGATACTGATACAGTAGTCAGAGATATACCATGATAAATCACTGCGATAGACGTATCACTCTTCTTAGTGATACTGATACAGTACAGTCAGAGACATACCATGATAAACCACTGTGATAGACATATCACTCTTCTTAGTGATACTGATACAGTAGTCAGAGACATAGCATGATTAATCACTGTGATAGATGTATCACTCTTCTTAGTGATACTGATACAGTACAGTCTAAGATATAGCGTGATAAATCACTGTGAGACATAACACTCTTCTTAGCGATACTGATACAGTAGTCAGAGACATAGCATGATAAATCACTGTGATAGAAATCACTCTTCTTAGTGATACTGATACAGTAGTCAGAGACATAGCATGATTAATCACTGTGATAGACGTATCACTCTTCTTAGTGATACTGATACAGTAGTCTAAGATATAGCGTGATAAATCACTGTGATAGACATATCACTCTTCTTAGTTATACTAATGCAGTAGTCAAGAGACATAGCATAAATCACTGTGATAGACGTATCACTCTTCTTAGTGATACTGATATAGTAGTCAAGAGACATAGTGTGATAAATCAGTGATAGACGTATCACTCTTCTTAAGTGATACTGATACAGTACAGTCAGAGATATAGCGTGATAAATCACTGTGATAGACCTATCACTCTTCTTAGTGATACTGATACAGTAGTCAGACATACCATGATAAATCACTGTGATATACGTATCCCTCTTCTTAGTGATATTGATACAGTAGTCAGACATAGCGTGATAAATCATTGTGATAGACGTATCACTCTTCTTAGTGATACTGATACAGTACAGTCAGAGACATAGCATGATAAATCACTGTGATAGACATATCACTCTTCTTAGTGATACTGATACAATAGTCAGAGACATAGCGTGATAAATCACTGTGATAGACATATCACTCTTCTTAGTGATACTGATACAGTAGTCAGAGACATAGCATGATAAATCACTGTGATAGACATATCACTCTTCTTAGTGATACTGATACAGTAGTGAGAGACATAACATGATCAATCACTGTGATAGACGTATCACTCTTCTTAGTGATACTGATACAGTAGTCTAAGATATAGCGTGATAAATCACTGTGATAGACATAACACTCTTCTTAGCGAAACTGATACAGTACAGTCAGAGACATAGCATGATAAATCACTGTGATAGACATCACTCTTCTTAGTGATACTGATACAGTAGTCAGAGACATAGCATGATTAATCACTGTGATAGACGTATCACTCTTCTTAGTGATACTGATACAGTAGTCAGAGATATACCATGATAAATCACTGCGATAGACGTATCACTCTTCTTAGTGATACTGATACAGTACAGTCAGAGACATACCATGATAAACCACTGTGATAGACATATCACTCTTCTTAGTGATACTGATACAGTAGTCAGAGACATAGCATGATTAATCACTGTGATAGATGTATCACTCTTCTTAGTGATACTGATACAGTACAGTCTAAGATATAGCGTGATAAATCACTGTGAGACATAACACTCTTCTTAGCGATACTGATACAGTAGTCAGAGACATAGCATGATAAATCACTGTGATAGAAATCACTCTTCTTAGTGATACTGATACAGTAGTCAGAGACATAGCATGATTAATCACTGTGATAGACGTATCACTCTTCTTAGTGATACTGATACAGTAGTCTAAGATATAGCGTGATAAATCACTGTGATAGACATATCACTCTTCTTAGTTATACTAATGCAGTAGTCAAGAGACATAGCATAAATCACTGTGATAGACGTATCACTCTTCTTAGTGATACTGATATAGTAGTCAAGAGACATAGTGTGATAAATCAGTGATAGACGTATCACTCTTCTTAAGTGATACTGATACAGTACAGTCAGAGATATAGCGTGATAAATCACTGTGATAGATCTATCACTCTTCTTAGTGATACTGATACAGTAGTCAGACATACCATGATAAATCACTGTGATATACGTATCCCTCTTCTTAGTGATATTGATACAGTAGTCAGACATAGCGTGATAAATCATTGTGATAGACGTATCACTCTTCTTAGTGATACTGATACAGTACAGTCAGAGACATAGCATGATAAATCACTGTGATAGACATATCACTCTTCTTAGTGATACTGATACAATAGTCAGAGACATAGCGTGATAAATCACTGTGATAGACATATCACTCTTCTTAGTGATACTGATACAGTAGTCAGAGACATAGCATGATAAATCACTGTGATAGACATATCACTCTTCTTAGTGATACTGATACAGTAGTGAGAGACATAACATGATCAATCACTGTGATAGACGTATCACTCTTCTTAGTGATACTGATACAGTAGTCTAAGATATAGCGTGATAAATCACTGTGATAGACATAACACTCTTCTTAGCGAAACTGATACAGTACAGTCAGAGACATAGCATGATAAATCACTGTGATAGACATCACTCTTCTTAGTGATACTGATACAGTAGTCAGAGACATAGCATGATTAATCACTGTGATAGACGTATCACTCTTCTTATTGATATTGATACAGTACAGTCTAAGATATAGCGTGATAAATCACTGTGATAGACATATCACTCTTCTTAGTTATATTGATACAGTACAGTCTAAGATATAGCGTGATAAATCACTGTGATAGACATATCACTCTTCTTAGTGATACTGATACAGTACAGTCAGAGACATAGCATGATAAATCACTGTGATAGACATCACTCTTTTTAGTGATACTGATACAGTAGTCAGAGACATAGCATGATTAATCACTGTGATAGACGTATCACTCTTCTTAGTGATATTGATACAGTACAGTCTAAGATATAGCGTGATAAATCACTGTGATAGACATATCACTCTTCTTAGTGATACTGATACAGTACAGTCAGAGACATAGCATGATAAATCACTGTGATAGACGTATCACTCTTCTTAGTGATACTGATACAGTAGTCAGAGACATAAGGTGATAAATCACTGTGATAGACATATCACTCTTCTTAGTGATACTGATACAGTACAGTCAGAGACATAGCATAAATCACTGTGATACACCTATCACTCTTCTTAGTGATACTGATACAGTAGTCAAGAGACATAGCGTGATAAATCAGTGATAGACGTATCACTCTTTTTAAGTGATACTGATACAGTACAGTCAGAGATATAGCGTGATAAATCACTGTGATAGACCTACCACTCTTCTTAGTGATACTGATACAGTAGTCAGATATACCATGATAAATCACTGTGATATACGTATCCCTCTTCTTAGTGATATTGATACAGTAATTAGACATAGCGTGATAAATCACTGTGATAGACATATCACTCTTCTTAGTGATACTGATACAGTAGTCAGAGACATAGCGTGATAAATCACTGTGAGAGACATATCACTCTTCTTAGTGATACTGATACAGTAGTCAGAGACATAGCATGATAAATCACTGTGATAGACATATCACTCTTCTTAGTGATACTGATACAGTAGTCAGAGACATAGCATGATAAATCACTGTGATAGACATATCACTCTTCTTAGTGATACTGATACAGTACAGTCAGAGACATAGCATGATAAATCACTGTGATAGACATATCACTCTTCTTAGTGATACTGATACAGTAGTCAGAGACATAGCATAATTAATCACTGTGATAAACATATCACTCTTCTTAGTGATACTGATACAGTACAGTCAGAGACATAGCATGATTAATCACTGTGATAGACGTATCACTCTTCTTAGTGATACTGATACAGTAGTCAGAGATATACCATGATAAATCACTGCGATAGACGTATCACTCTTCTTAGTGATACTGATACAGTACAGTCAGAGACATACCATGATAAATCACTGTGATAGACATATCACTCTTCTTAGTGATACTGATACAGTAGTCAGAGACATAGCATGATTAATCACTGTGATAGATGTATCACTCTTCTTAGTGATACTGATACAGTACAGTCTAAGATATAGCGTGATAAATCACTGTGAGACATAACACTCTTCTTAGCGATACTGATACAGTAGTCAGAGACATAGCATGATAAATCACTGTGATAGAAATCACTCTTCTTAGTGATACTGATACAGTAGTCAGAGACATAGCATGATTAATCACTGTGATAGACGTATCACTCTTCTTAGTGATACTGATACAGTAGTCTAAGATATAGCGTGATAAATCACTGTGATAGACATATCACTCTTCTTAGTTATACTAATGCAGTAGTCAAGAGACATAGCATAAATCACTGTGATAGACGTATCACTCTTCTTAGTGATACTGATATAGTAGTCAAGAGACATAGTGTGATAAATCAGTGATAGACGTATCATTCTTCTTAAGTGATACTGATACAGTACAGTCAGAGATATAGCGTGATAAATCACTGTGATAGACCTATCACTCTTCTTAGTGATACTGATACAGTAGTCAGACATACCATGATAAATCACTGTGATATACGTATCCCTCTTCTTAGTGATATTGATACAGTAGTCAGACATAGCGTGATAAATCATTGTGATAGACGTATCACTCTTCTTAGTGATACTGATACAGTACAGTCAGAGACATAGCATGATAAATCACTGTGATAGACATATCACTCTTCTTAGTGATACTGATACAATAGTCAGAGACATAGCGTGATAAATCACTGTGATAGACATATCACTCTTCTTAGTGATACTGATACAGTAGTCAGAGACATAGCATGATAAATCACTGTGATAGACATATCACTCTTCTTAGTGATACTGATACAGTAGTGAGAGACATAACATGATCAATCACTGTGATAGACGTATCACTCTTCTTAGTGATACTGATACAGTAGTCTAAGATATAGCGTGATAAATCACTGTGATAGACATAACACTCTTCTTAGCGAAACTGATACAGTACAGTCAGAGACATAGCATGATAAATCACTGTGATAGACATCACTCTTCTTAGTGATACTGATACAGTAGTCAGAGACATAGCATGATTAATCACTGTGATAGACGTATCACTCTTCTTATTGATATTGATACAGTACAGTCTAAGATATAGCGTGATAAATCACTGTGATAGACATATCACTCTTCTTAGTGATATTGATACAGTACAGTCTAAGATATAGCGTGATAAATCACTGTGATAGACATATCACTCTTCTTAGTGATACTGATACAGTACAGTCAGAGACATAGCATGATAAATCACTGTGATAGACATCACTCTTTTTAGTGATACTGATACAGTAGTCAGAGACATAGCATGATTAATCACTGTGATAGACGTATCACTCTTCTTAGTGATATTGATACAGTACAGTCTAAGATATAGCGTGATAAATCACTGTGATAGACATATCACTCTTCTTAGTGATACTGATACAGTACAGTCAGAGACATAGCATGATAAATCACTGTGATAGACGTATCACTCTTCTTAGTGATACTGATACAGTAGTCAGAGACATAAGGTGATAAATCACTGTGATAGACATATCACTCTTCTTAGTGATACTGATACAGTACAGTCAGAGACATAGCATAAATCACTGTGATACACCTATCACTCTTCTTAGTGATACTGATACAGTAGTCAAGAGACATAGCGTGATAAATCAGTGATAGACGTATCACTCTTTTTAAGTGATACTGATACAGTACAGTCAGAGATATAGCGTGATAAATCACTGTGATAGACCTACCACTCTTCTTAGTGATACTGATACAGTAGTCAGATATACCATGATAAATCACTGTGATATACGTATCCCTCTTCTTAGTGATATTGATACAGTAATTAGACATAGCGTGATAAATCACTGTGATAGACATATCACTCTTCTTAGTGATACTGATACAGTAGTCAGAGACATAGCGTGATAAATCACTGTGAGAGACATATCACTCTTCTTAGTGATACTGATACAGTAGTCAGAGACATAGCATGATAAATCACTGTGATAGACATATCACTCTTCTTAGTGATACTGATACAGTACAGTCAGAGACATAGCATGATAAATCACTGTGATAGACATATCACTCTTCTTAGTGATACTGATACAGTAGTCAGAGACATAGCATGATAAATCACTGTAATAGACATATCACTCTTCTTAGTGATACTGATACAGTACAGTCAGAGACATAGCATGATAAATCACTGTGATAGACATATCACTCTTCTTAGTGATACTGATACAGTAGTCAGAGACATAGCATAATTAATCACTGTGATAAACATATCACTCTTCTTAGTGATACTGATACAGTACAGTCAGAGACATAGCATGATTAATCACTGTGATAGACGTATCACTCTTCTTAGTGATACTGATACAGTAGTCAGAGACATACCATGATAAATCACTGCGATAGACGTATCACTCTTCTTAGTGATACTGATACAGTACAGTCAGAGACATACCATGATAAATCACTGTGATAGACATATCACTCTTCTTAGTGATACTGATACAGTAGTCAGAGACATAGCATGATTAATCACTGTGATAGATGTATCACTCTTCTTAGTGATACTGATACAGTACAGTCTAAGATATAGCGTGATAAATCACTGTGAGACATAACACTCTTCTTAGCGATACTGATACAGTAGTCAGAGACATAGGATGATAAATCACTGTGATAGAAATCATTCTTCTTAGTGATACTGATACAGTAGTCAGAGACTTAGCATGATTAATCACTGTGATAGACGTATCACTCTTCTTAGTGATACTGATACAGTAGTCTAAGATATAGCGTGATAAATCACTGTGATAGACATATCACTCTTCTTAGTTATACTAATGCAGTAGTCAAGAGACATAGCATAAATCACTGTGATAGACGTATCACTCTTCTTAGTGATACTGATATAGTAGTCAAGAGACATAGTGTGATAAATCAGTGATAGACGTATCACTCTTCTTAAGTGATACTGATACAGTACAGTCAGAGATATAGCGTGATAAATCACTGTGATAGACCTATCACTTTTATTAGTGATACTGATACAGTAGTCAGACATACCATGATAAATCACTGTTATATACGTATCCCTCTTCTTAGAGATATTGATACAGTAGTCAGACATACCGTGATAAATCACTGTGATAGACGTATCACTCTTCTTAGTGATACTGATACAGTACAGTCAGAGACATAGCATGATAAATCACTGTGATAGACATATCACTCTTCTTAGTGATACTGATACAATAGTCAGAGACATAGCGTGATAAATCACTGTGATAGACATATCACTCTTCTTAGTGATACTGATACATTAGTCAGAGACATAGCATGATAAATCACTGTGATAGACATATCACTCTTCTTAGTGATACTGATACAGTAGTGAGAGACATAACATGATCAATCACTGTGATAGACGTATCACTCTTCTTAGTGATACTGATACAGTAGTCTAAGATATAGCGTGATAAATCACTGTGATAGACATAACACTCTTCTTAGCGATACTGATACAGTACAGTCAGAGACATAGCATGATAAATCACTGTGATAGACATCACTCTTCTTAGTGATACTGCTACAGTAGTCAGAGACATAGCAAGATTAATCACTGTGATAGACGTATCACTCTTCTTAGTGATATTGATACAGTACAGTCTAAGATATAGCGTGATAAATCACTGTGATAGACATATCACTCTTCTTAGTGATACTGATACAGTACAGTCAGAGACATAGCATGATAAATCACTGTGATAGACGTATCACTCTTCTTAATGATACTGATACAGTAGTCAGAGACATAGCGTGATAAATCACTGTGATAGACATATCACTCTTCTTAGTGATACTGATACAGTACAGTCAGAGACATAGCATGATAAATCACTGTGATAGACGTATCACTCTTCTTAGTGATACTTATACAGTAGTCTAAGATATAGCGTGATAAATCACTGTGCTAGACATCACTCTTCTTAGTGATACTGATACAGTACAGTCAAAGACATAGCATAAATCACTGTGATAGACCTATCACTCTTCTTACTGATACTGATACAGTAGTCAAGAGACATAGCGTGATAAATCAGTGATAGACGTATCACTCTTTTTAAGTGATACTGATACAGTACAGTCAGAGATATAGCGTGATAAATCACTGTGATAGACCTATCACTCTTCCTAGTGATACTGATACAGTAGTCAGATATACCATGATAAATCACTGTGATATACGTATCCCTCTTCTTAGTGATATTGATACAGTAATCAGACATAGCGTGATAAATCACTGTGATAGACATATCACTCTTCTTAGTGATACTGATACAGTAGTCAGAGACATACCATGATAAATCACTGCGATAGACGTATCACTCTTCTTAGTGATACTGATACAGTACAGTCAGAGACATACCATGATAAATCACTGTGATAGACATATCACTCTTCTTAGTGATACTGATACAGTAGTCAGAGACATAGCATGATTAATCACTGTGATAGATGTATCACTCTTCTTAGTGATACTGATACAGTACAGTCTAAGATATAGCGTGATAAATCACTGTGAGACATGACACTCTTCTTAGCGATACTGATACAGTAGTCAGAGACATAGCGTGATAAATCACTGTGATAGAAATCACTCTTCTTATTGATACTGATACAGTAGTCAGAGACATAGCATGATTAATCACTGTGATAGACGTATCACTCTTCTTAGTGATACTGATACAGTAGTCTAAGATATAGCGTGATAAATCACTGTGATAGACATATCACTCTTCTTAGTTATACTAATGCAGTAGTCAAGAGACATAGCATAAATCACTGTGATAGACGTATCACTCTTCTTAGTGATACTGATATAGTAGTCAAGAGACATAGTGTGATAAATCAGTGATAGACGTATCACTCTTCTTAAGTGATACTGATACAGTACAGTCAGAGATATAGCGTGATAAATCACTGTGATAGACCTATCACTTTTATTAGTGATACTGATACAGTAGTCAGACATACCATGATAAATCATTGTGATATACGTATCCCTCTTCTTAGTGATATTGATACAGTAGTCAGACATAGCGTGATAAATCACTGTGATAGACGTATCACTCTTCTTAGTGATACTGATACAGTACAGTCAGAGACATAGCATGATAAATCACTGTGATAGACATATCACTCTTCTTAGTGATACTGATACAATAGTCAGAGACATAGCGTGATAAATCACTGTGATAGACATATCACTCTTCTTAGTGATACTGATACAGTAGTCAGAGACATAGCATGATAAATCACTGTGATAGACATATCACTCTTCTTAGTGATACTGATACAGTAGTGAGAGACATAACATGATCAATCACAGTGATAGACGTATCACTCTTCTTAGTGATACTGATACAGTAGTCTAAGATATAGCGTGATAAATCACTGTGATAGACATAACACTCTTCTTAGCGATACTGATACAGTACAGTCAGAGACATAGCATGATAAATCACTGTGATAGACATCACTCTTCTTAGTGATACTGATACAGTAGTCAGAGACATAGCATGATTAATCACTGTGATAGACGTATCACTCTTCTTAGTGATATTGATACAGTACAGTCTAAGATATAGCGTGATAAATCACTGTGATAGACATATCACTCTTCTTAGTGATACTGATACAGTACAGTCAGAGACATAGCATGATAAATCACTGTGATAGACGTATCACTCTTCTTAATGATACTGATACAGTAGTCAGAGACATAGCGTGATAAATCACTGTGCTAGACATATCACTCTTCTTAGTGATACTGATACAGTACAGTCAGAGACATAGCATGATAAATCACTGTGATAGACGTATCACTCTTCTTAGTGATACGTATACAGTAGTCTAAGATATAGCGTGATAAATCACTGTGCTAGACATCACTCTTCTTAGTGATACTGATACAGTACAGTCAAAGACATAGCATAAATCACTGTGATAGACCTATCACTCTTCTTACTGATACTGATACAGTAGTCAAGAGACATAGCGTGATAAATCAGTGATAGACGTATCACTCTTTTTAAGTGATACTGATACAGTACAGTCAGAGATATAGCGTGATAAATCACTGTGATAGACCTATCACTCTTCTTAGTGATACTGATACAGTAGTCAGATATACCATGATAAATCACTGTGATATACGTATCCCTCTTCTTAGTGATATTGATACAGTAATCAGACATAGCGTGATAAATCACTGTGATAGACATATCACTCTTCTTAGTCATACTGATACAGTAGTCAGAGACATAGCATGATAAATCACTGTGATAGACATATCACTCTTCTTAGTGATACTGATACAGCAGTCAGAGACATAGCGTGATAAATCACTGTGATAGACATATCACTCTTCTTAGTGATACTGATACAGTACAGTCAGAGACATAGCATGATAAATCACTGTGATAGACATCACTCTTCTTAGTGATACTGATACAGTAGTCAGAGACATAGCATGGTTAATCACTGTGATAGACGTATCACTCTTCTTAGTGATACTGATACAGTAGTCAGAGAAATACCATGATAAATCAGTGTGATAGACGTATCACTCTTCTTAGTGATACTGATACAGTAGTCAGAGACATACCATGATAAATCACTGTGATAGACGTATCACTCTTCTTAGTGATACTGATACAGTACAGTCAGAGACATCGCATAAATCACTGTGATAGACGTATCACTCTTCTTAGTGATACTGATACAGTAGTCAAGAGATATAGCGTGATAAATCAGTGATATACGTATCACTCTTCTCAAGTGATACTGATACAGTAGTCAGAGATATAGCGTGATAAATCACTGTGATATACGTATCACTCTTCTTAGTGATACTGATACAGTAGTCTAAGATATAGCGTGATAAATCACTGTGATAGACATAACACTCTTCTTAGCGATACTGATACAGTACAGTCAGAGACATAGCATGATAAATCACTGTGATCGACATCACTCTTCTTAGTGATACTGATACAGTAGTCAGAGACATAGCATGATTAATCACTGTGATAGACATATCACTCTTCTTAGTGATATTGATACAGTACAGTCTAAAATATAGCGTGATAAATCACTGTGATAGCCATATCACTCTTCTTAGTGATACTGATACAGTAGTCAGAGACATAGCATGATAAATCACTGTGATAGACGTATCACTCTTCTTAATGATACTGATACAGTAGTCAGAGACATAGCATGATTAATCACTGTGATAGACATATCACTCTTCTTAGTGATACTGATACAGTAGTCAGAGACATAGCATGATAAATCACTGTGATAGACGTATCACTCTTCTTAATGATACTGATACAGTAGTCAGAGACATAGCATGATTAATCACTGTGATAGACGTATCACTCTTCTTAGTGATACTGATACAGTAGTCTAAGATATAGCGTGATAAATCACTGTGCTAGACATATCACTCTTCTTAGTGATACTGATGCAGTAGTCAAGAGACATAGAGTGATAAATCAGTGATAGACGTATCACTCTTTTTAAGTGATACTGATACAGTAGTCAGAGATATAGCGTGATAAATCACTGTGATAGACCTATCACTCTTCTTAGTGATACTGATACAGTAATCAGATATACCATGATAAATCACTGTGATATACGTATCCCTCTTCTTAGTGATATTGATACAGTAATCAGACATAGCGTGATAAATCACTGTGATAGACATATCACTCTTCTTAGTGATACTGATACAGTACAGTCAGAGACATAGCATGATAAATCACTGTGATAGACATCACTCTTCTTAGTGATACTGATACAGTAGTCAGAGACATAGCATGATTAATCACTGTGATAGACGTATCACTCTTCTTAGTGATACTGATACAGTAGTCAGAGAAATACCATGATAAATCAGTGTGATAGACGTATCACTCTTCTTAGTGATACTGATAGAGTAGTCAGAGACATACCATGATAAATCAGTGATCGACGTATCACTCTTCTTAGTGATATTGATACAGTACAGTCAGAGACATAGCATAAATCACTGTGATAGACGTATCACTCTTCTTAGTGATACTGATACAGTAGTCAAGAGATATAGCGTGATAAATCAGTGATAGACGTATCACTCTTCTTAAGTGATACTGATACAGTACAGTCAGAGATATAGCGTGATAAATCAGTGATAGACCTATCACTCTTCTTAGTGATACTGATACAGTAGTCAGACATACCATGATAAATCAGTGATATACGTATCCCTCTTCTTAGTGATATTGATACAGTAGTCAGACATAGCGTGATAAATCACTGTGATAGACGTATCACTCTTCTTAGTGATACTGATACAGTAGTCAGAGACATAGCATGATAAATCACTGTAATAGACATATCACTCTTCTTAGTGATACTGATACAGTAGTCAGAGACATAGCGTGATAAATCACTGTGATAGACATATCACTCTTCTTAGTGATACTGATACAGTAGTCAGACATAGCACTCTTCTTAGTGATACTGATACAGTACAGTCAGAGACATAGCATGATAAATCACTGTGATAGACATATCACTCTTCTTAGTGATACTGATACAGT
Source organism: Bathymodiolus septemdierum (assembly GCA_963383655.1). Classification (NCBI taxonomy): domain Eukaryota; kingdom Metazoa; phylum Mollusca; class Bivalvia; order Mytilida; family Modiolidae; genus Bathymodiolus; species Bathymodiolus septemdierum. Next base: position 51,797,093 of record OY726527.1, read on the forward strand.
AGTCAGAGACATAGCATGATAAATCACTGTGATAGACATATCACTCTTCTTAGTGATACTGATACAGTAGTCAGAGACATAGCATGATAAATCAGTGATAGACATATCACTCTTCTTAGTGATACTGATACAGTAGTCAGACATAGCATGCTAAATCACTGTGAGACATATCACTCTTCTTAGTGATACTGATACAGTAGTCAGACATAGCATGATTAATCACTGTGATAGACGTATCACTCTTCTTAGTGATACTGATACAGTACAGTCAGAGACATACCATGATAAATCAGTGTGATAGACGTATCACTCTTCTTAGTGATACTGATACAGTAGTCAGACATAGCGTGATAAATCACTGTGATAGACGTATCACTCTTCTTAGTGATACTGATACAGTAGTCAGAGACATAGCATGATAAATCACTGTAATAGACATATCACTCTTCTTAGTGATACTGATACAGTAGTCAGAGACATAGCGTGATAAATCACTGTGATAGACATATCACTCTTCTTAGTGATACTGATACAGTAGTCAGACATAGCACTCTTCTTAGTGATACTGATACAGTACAGTCAGAGACATAGCATGATAAATCACTGTGATAGACATATCACTCTTCTTAGTGATACTGATACAGTAGTCAGAGACATAGCATGATAAATCACTGTGATAGACATATCACTCTTCTTAGTGATACTGATACAGTAGTCAGAGACATAGCATGATAAATCAGTGATAGACATATCACTCTTCTTAGTGATACTGATACAGTAGTCAGACATAGCATGCTAAATCACTGTGAGACATATCACTCTTCTTAGTGATACTGATACAGTAGTCAGACATAACATGATTAATCACTGTGATAGACGTATCACTCTTCTTAGTGATACTGATACAGTAGTCAGAGACATACCATGATAAATCAGTGTGATAGACGTATCACTCTTCTTAGTGATACTGATACAGTGCAGTCAGAGACATACCATGATAAATCACTGTGATAGACATATCACTCTTCTTAGTGATACTGATACAGTAGTCAGAGAAATAGCATAATTAATCACTGTGATAGACGTATCACTCTTCTTAGTGATACTGATACAGTAGTCAGAGACATACCATGATAAATCACTGTGATAGACGTATCACTCTTCTTAGTGATATTGATACAGTAGTCAGAGACATACCATGATAAATCACTGTGATAGACATATCACTCTTCTTAGTGATACTGATACAGTAGTCAGAGACATAGCATGATTAATCACTGATAGACGTATCACTCTTCTTAGTGATATTGATACAGTAGTCTAAGATATAGCGTGATACATCACTGTGATAGACATATCACTCTTCTTAGTGATACTGATACAGTAGTCAGAGACATAGCATGATAAATCACTGTGATAGACGTATCACTCTTCTTAGTGATACTGATACAGTACAGTCAGACATATCACTCTTCTTAGTAATATTGACAGTAGTCAGAGACATAGCGTGATAAATCAGTGATAGACCTATCACTCTTTTTAGTGATACTGATACAGTAGTCAGAGACATAGCATGATAAATCAGTGATAGACGTATCCCTCTTCTTAGTGATACTAATGGCGGCAGTACAGTCAGAGACATAGCATGATAAATCACTTTGATAGACCTATCACTCTTCTTCGTGATACTGATACAGTAGTCAGAGACAGCATGATAAATCACTGTGATAGACATATCACTCTTTTTAGTGATACTGATACAGTAGTCAGAGACATAGCGCTATAAATCAGTGGTAGACATATTACTCTTCTTAGTGATACTGATACAGTAGTCAGAGACATAGTGTGATAAATCAGTGATAGACCTACCACTCTTCCTAGTGATACTGATACAGTAGTCAGAGACATAGCGTGATAAATCAGTGGTAGACATATCACTCTTCTTAGCGATACTGATACAGTAGTCAGATATAGCATGATAAATCACTGTGATAGACCTATCACTCTCCTCAATGATACAGTACAGTCAGAGACATACCATGATAAATCACTGTGATGGACATATCGGTCTTCTTTAGTGATACTGACACAGTACAGTCGGAGACATAGCGTGATAAATCACTGTGATAGACATCACTCTTCTTAGTGATATTGATACAGTACAGAGACATAGCGTGATAAATCACTGTGATAGATGTATCACTCTTTTTAGTGATACTGATACAGTACAGTCTGAGAAGAAGGCATTTGAACATTTTCCCATAGGGTCCAATGTTAATTTATGTCCTGTGGTGGTGGTCATCTTGGATTTCCGATCGCCATAAAAAACAGATACTTTGTAGAGGACCTTCCAATGATCATTCCTGAGCAGTTTGGTTTCAATTGTCCAAGTGGTTTCAGAGAAGAAGCATTTTGAAACATTTTCCCCATGGGGTCCAATGTTAAACTAAGTCCTGCCGTAGCCGCCATTTTGAATTTCATATCGGAATAAAAAAAACAAGATTGTAGAGGACCATCTAATGAACATTCATGTACAGTTTGGCTTTAATCGTATTTGTAGTTTCTGAGAAGAAGGCATTTGAACATTTTCCCATAGGGTCCAATGTAAATCTATGTCCTGCGATGGCGGCCATCTTGGATTTCCGATCGGCATAAAAAACAGAAACTTGGTAAAGGACATTCCAATGATCATTCATTTACAGTTTGGGTTCAGTCTGTTCATTAGTTTCAGAGAAGAAGATCTTTGAAATTTCAGCCAATCAGAGCATATTATTGGCCCTGGCAGCCATGTTGGATATCCGACTGGAACGAAAAACAGAAACTTTGTAGAGAACCATCCAAGGAACATTCCTGCTAAGTTTGGTTCCAATGACCGTGGTTTCGGAGAAGAAGCTTGAAATGTGAAAAGTTTACAGACAACAGAGACGACGGATGCCAAGTGATGGCAATAGTGGGGGGGAAATAAAAATTCTTTAAAAACCTTCTAAATATTCAACCACTTGGACCCCTTTTTGAAATAAATTTCATTTTTTGGTGTTTAACGCCACTTTTAGCAATATTTCAGCTCTATCAATCATGGCGACCAGTTTTAATGGTGGAAGCCGGAGTACCCGGAGAGAACCACCGGCCATGGGCAAGCACCTGGTAAACTTTATCACTTGCGGCTGTGAACCCATGCCGTATTGGCGATAGGCTTGTACAAGTTGTTAGGTAATCCAACTAACACATTGAGCCACCCAGGCCTTGAAATAAAATAAGTAAATGTTTTATGGTCTATAAATAACCCATCAAGAGGATCATTTAGCAAAATAAAAAATCTGCATTAAGATTGTTAGAAAAATCTAAATTCTATATACCTTCCATATATGAAATTTCAGATTTTGGGCATTTTTAGATCCCATTCGAAATAAAACAGCTGCTAACTTCAATAATCCAAAAAGATGATTATTTCGCAAAAATCTTCATTAAAATTGGATGAGAAATAAAAAAAATAAACCGAATTACCCATTGTTGTACTAAGGGAATTTTTGTTTGACGACAGGGATGAATATGGCTACAATACCTAGAATCTGCACCGACCTTCATTCTGTGCCAATGATCATTGCGATAAAAATTTAGAATGTTCGGTCAACCAGAATTAAAAGTTATCACACGAAAACAAAATTTGCCCACTACAGACGGACAAAGTACACATAACAGACGAACAACAGATCAATAACATATTCATAATACAATGTATGACCTCAAAATTTTTTGCAATCGTATAAAAACAAGAAATCCAGAAATAAACAAGATAAAAAATAATAATAACATGCAGTATGTTCTTTTTTTTTACTAATAATATACAATTATTGACTGTTGATGATTTTAACAAAATTTTCTAAATCTACATACATTATTATACACTTTAAACATAAGATTAAAAAGATACATAATTATGTAATCTAAAAATTCTTTATTAACACTACACAAATACATTGCCACATACATCACATTTATAAGGTTTATCACCAGTATGAGTTCTAATGTGTCTCTGTAAGCTAAAATTCATACTAAACTCTTTACCACATACATGTATATAACATTGATAAGGTTTATCCCTGTATGTGTTCTAATGTGTGTCTGTAGGCTACAACTCGTACTAAACTCTTTACCTAATCTCAACTTTCGAAGAAATTTTTGTCTGTATCTTCATCCTAATCTCGTTTCAAGCCCTATTAAGGGTATTCTGGAAATTTTAAATTTGACCCCCCCCCCCTCCCCCGTTGCATTCCGATGGATATTTTGGCATGGACGGATTGTGTCAGATCAAGTGCAGGTAAGATTTCATAAATAGACATATTTTCTAGTTCAAATCTGCAAAATTATTGATATTTCCTTACCTTTTACAGTGTATATCTGACAAAATAATCCAAAATCTACTTTAAGCTGACCGCCATTTTACTGAACTCATCAACTACACCACGTGATCAAAATCTTCACGAATTTTGCTACAGCATGTTTCTAAATGAAAGGTCGATGTCAATTATTTATTGTGTATATGCAAGCATATCCTTTATGGGCTGTTGATTGGTTTTAATAAAAATATTTATAACAAAATTAAAAAATTTCAAGCCGTGTAAATGGGATTTATAAATTATAATATAATATTTGACATCGACATCTCGAACTACGAAACAGACTATACCAAAATACGTCACGATTTTTGATCACGTGGTGTAGTTCTAGAGTTCAGTAAAATGGCGGTCAGCTTAAAGTAGATTTTGGATTATTTTGTCGGATATACACTGTAAAAGGTAAGGAAATATCAATATTTTTGCAGATTTACACTGGAAAATATGTCTATTTATGAAATCTTACCTGCACTTGATCCGACACAATCCGTCCATGCCAAAATACCCATCGGAATGCACCAGGGGGTCAAATTTAAAATTTCCAGAATACCCTTAATAGGGCTTGAAACGAGATTAGGATGAAGAACAGACAGAAAATTTCTTCGGAATCCTAATCTCAACGAGATTACTCTTTATCATATATCACATTTATAAGGTTTATCACCTGTATGTCTTCTGATGTGCTTTTGTGAGCTACTTACTACTAGCAATAAATCCTTTTTCACATAGGATTATCACAAGTGTGTGCTCTAATGTGTCTTTCCAGGTACCAATTCAAACGAAATCCTCTACCATATACTGTATATCACATTTATAAGGTTTATCACATGTATGAGTTCTAATGTGCATCTGTAGGCTACAACTCACACTAAACTCTTTACCACATATATCACATTTATAAGGTTTATCACCTGTATGTCTTTTGATGTGTTTGTGTGAGCTACTACTATCAATAAATCCTTGACCACATAGGATTATCACCAGTGTGTGTTCTAATGTGTCTTTCCAGGTAGCAATTCGAACGAAATCCTTTACCACATATATCACATTTATAAAGTTTATCACCAGTATGTATTATAATGTGTGACAGTAAGGAATTACTAAAACTAAACTCTCTATCACATATACCACATTTATATGGTTTATCACTTGTAAATGTTCTAAAGTGTTTCTGTAAGATTTGATCCACATTAATTTCTTTATCACATTGATCATGCAAATCATGTTGATTGGCTTTATCACCAGTATGTGTTTTAATATGTGCCTGTAAGCTACTATAAAAATTATTGTCACTAAATCCTTCACCACATATATCACATTTATAAGGTTTGTCACCAGTATGTGTTCTAATGTGTCTCTGTAAGTTAGAATTCACACTAAATCCTTTACCACATATATCACATTTATAAGGTTTATCACCAGTATGTGTTCTAATGTGTCTCTGTAAGTTACCATTATCACTAAACCCTTTACCACATATATCACATTTATAAGGTTTAGCACCAGTATGTGTTCTAATGTGACTCATTAAGGTATAAATTTCAGTCAACACTTTACCACATATATCACATTTATAAGGTTTATCATTTGTATGTGTTCTATAGTGTGTCTGTAAGTTAGAATTCTGATTAAATCCTTTCCAACATATATCACATTTATATGGTTTATCACCTGTATGTGTTCTAATGTGTGCCTGTAAATGATGATTCACACTAAACCCTTTACCACATATATTACATTTATAAGGTTTATCACCTGTGTGTGTTCTAATGTGTCTCTGTAAGTCTCCATTCTGAGTAAATCCGTTACCACATATATGACATTTATAAGGTTTATCACCTGTATGTATTCTAGTGTGTTTCTGTAAGCTAGAACTTACACTAAATCCTTTACCACATATATCACATTTATATGGTTTATCACCTGTATGTACCCTAATGTGTCTCTGTATGCCACTACTATTACTAAATTCTTTACCACATATATCACATTTATATGGTTTATCATCTGTATGTGTTCTAATGTGTGCCTGTAAATGATGATTCACACTAAACCCTTTACCACATATATCACATTTATAAGGTTTAACACCTGTGTGTGTTCTAATGTGTCTCTGCAAGTCACTATTATTACTAAATCCTTTACCACATATATCACATTTACAAGGTTTATCACCAATATGTGTTCTAATGTGTCTCTGTAAGTTAGAATTCACACTAAATCCTTTACCACATATATCACATTTATTAGGTTTATCACCTGTATGTATTCGAATGTGTCTCTGTAAGTGGCTACTATTACTAAATCCTTTACCACATATATCACATTTATAAGGTTTATCAGCAGTATGTGTTCTAATGTGTGTCTGTAAGTTATAATTCTTACTAAATCCTTTACCACATATATCACATTTATAAGGTTTATCACCAGTATGTGTTCTACCGTGTTTCTGTATGTTAGTATTTCCTGTAAATTTTTTACCACATATATCACATTTATAAGGTTTAACATATGGTTTTGTCCTTACATGATCTTGTACCACATCACTGGTTGTTAAATGTTTACAATTGCCATCACTCGACTGCCATCCATCTCCAGCACGCAATCTCTTATCATTTAAAGCATCACCAGACTGCCATCCATCTCCAGCATGTAATCTCTTATCATCTGTAGCATTACTAGACTGCCATTCATCTTCAGCATATAATTTCCTATCATCTGTAGCATCACCACATTGCCATCCATCTTCAGCATGTAATCTGCTATCATCTGTAGCATCACCAGACTGCCATCCATCTGCAGTATTTAATTTCCTTTCATTCGAAGTACCACCAGACTGCCATCCATCTCCAGCATGTAAACTCATATTATATGAAGTATATATACTTCACCACAGTTGATGGGAGTTTTTAGTTTCATTGTTTTACACAGATCTAAAATTTGATGTTATTTGCATCACCTGATTCTCTCTTGTAACCTATTAAACCGTGCATTGCACACTTATTCTGTGATAGAATTTTACTTGATTGCACAAAAACAATAGTACATTTGTATTGTGATTCTATTTCAGATAATTTCACAAATAATGTTCAATTCTAAAGCTCATTCAACAAAGTGGACATCCATATATTTCTGAAAAAGAATTTTAAATAAAAAGAATTTTAATTAATTTAAACTAAAACCGTACTAGCCCCAGCCCTCGATACAACAATATATGTAATAATGTTCGTCACCACCGTCAGTGACTTATGGCAGGTCTATTGTTTTTCTCAGGGTACTCCTATTTCCTCCACCAATAAAATTAACCACTACGAAATAACTAAAATATTGTTGAAAGTGGCATTAAAAACCACCACCCTACCACCTGCAATCCGCTATTTTGCACTTTTCACAATAAATTGCTTACCAAAAGTTGCTATGTAGTTTGTGAACATCTTTCTCTCTAGTCTTCAACAATGTATTCATTATTATAATGAAAATTTGGTCTGAAAGAGGTCTAAGTCTAATCTGTGAATGACAATTTTTCTTTGCGTGAATGCGTGAAAAAGCATACTTTTAATAAGCATGAAAGACAATATCAAGTCCGTTTTGCACACGTAACCGTACCGATGTTCCCTGCTTTTACCTTTGGACTGTATCCTGTATTACTTTTTGCTATGCTTCCTTATTATTTAAATACTAGTTTAGGTTTGATTTTGTAATGGGGACGAGTGAGTGATTGTTGTTTAATGCCAATTCATCGATTTTTCAGCTATACCATGGCGAAAACAAGTTAATTTTCAATGAGATGATGATGAGGTCCGCTTTGTTCTAGACCAACCCGCTAAGTGGGATTTTTATAGTGCTAGCTCATGGAAACAACAGTCTGCGGGTAGACATATTGTTTCACTCTGGACACATTATTCTGATTAATGCTGCTGGCTTAGCGGAGAAGCAACAAATACCAATTTTATAGTCTTTGGTATAACCCGATCGGGCCACGAACTACTTCACTCGAGGTGAGCACTCAGCACACTAACCATTATGCCACCAATGCGGTTTTGGTAATGGGCTGTGTATAATGTTACAAATAAAATTATCTTGAATCAACAAAATGTAGGTATTATGCCAGCGAAATATCGAAGAAAAAAAAATGTACTGATGGCCTAAAAATCTTCCGTTCACAAGAATTATTTCCTGTATCCTTGGAGACACGCGTACATATGGCGGCAGCGAGATCACGAGAGTTTGATTGAATGAGACTAGATTCGATCCTTAAAAAAGTCGTCCCTGATATACTGTATCTCGGCCCAAAAAATCTCGACACTATTTTGATGCACTGAATGAGCGTGAAATTGGCAGATAATTTTCAGATTCGCGAGGATTCATGGCCGTGCCTGTACTACAGTACACTCCAAAAAGTACACAAAAGTAAGTAAAATTTCTATTTCAATCATCCCAAGGATTTACATGATTTATTGTAAATATTAGATAATGTGATTTTGGTTCGCTGGCACTACAGGTAGCACCTGTCTGAGACATCTCCATTAATATGAGACTCATATTAATGGAGATGTTATTTTTTTATTTATTAAATAGACCTTTCTACAATAAATATTCACCGAGGGGGCACTGTATTAGAAGGATTTAAAAAAACAAACACGACTTGAAGCGAGCGGGGGTAAAAAAAAGTGTCTGCCCTTGTTTGTGTTTGTGCATTGATACTGGATAGTACATTAAATTTACGTGGATAGTGACAAGGCGCAGGCCCTGTGCCAGGCTGTGGTCGAGGGATAAAAATAATTTGTTGCAAGCCCCTGTATGACTTTTTATACAGGAGCTTGACGTTTTATCAATATAAAAATAGATGTAGGGTACAAAAAGGATCTTATATATATAGGATGGGGCCTTTTTTGTACCCTACATCTATTTTATTGATATCGTCGTGTATTGTAAAGTCGAGAGTATTGCAAAGTCGAGGGTCGGCTATTTTGCATATTCATTAGATGACGTCGTAGCGAGCACGTGCCCTGTGACTGTCAAACAATAATAGTGATGACTTAGTTGGAAATTACCAAGTATCTCAACAAAAATGAGATGCAAACAGGTAAAATAACATAAGAAAGCCTCAAGATGCCAATTTCCGCCATTTTTGCTAATGCCCATTTTTAAAAAAACAATTTCTGTGCCGTTTTAAGAGCCTTGGGTCACCAGGGTCACGGAAGACACGGTCGGCTGCTTTGTTTACAAACTTGGGTTAAAGGTTATATGACTCGTGGGTTTAATCAATTGAGAAAAATGTCTCACAAAACATGTGATTTCTTATTTATCTAACCTGTAAAATGTAAAAAGTCTGACAATGAGTGAAATAAAATAACAACTTGTAGCCTTTCAAAACTCTTGGTCATGTGACTTTAACATATGGATAAAAGAAAGAATGGATATTGTGTTTAATATAATATATTGACCCACATTGTTGTTATTTGCTGTCTAAAATAGTGAACTAAAATGAACAGCTGAAAAAACTTTATGTGAAAAATATTTTTTTCTGCTGAGACAAATTAGACAATTTTGGTGTTATGCCAGGTTTTTTTTATATTATGACACTGAAAAAAGATGTTTTTAGCGGCGATTGTTATTACAAATAGTTATCTTAATTATAGTTGAAAAAATTTAATTGGTATCATCTTTAATTTATTCACAACCGTATGCAAATATGGAGTCTCGACTTTACAATACACTCTACAAAACATGGTGGAAATACTCTCCAAGTTTCAGATGGATTTTTAATCACTTGCTAAGGATGCAAAAATAATGTAATCGGTACCAAAAGAGACTACATGTATGTTTATTCTTGATTATGTTATTTATAGAATAGTTGCAGTTATTTTAGAAATGTTTTGAGACAAAATAGTCTTAGGGTCTCGACTTTACAATACACGAGGATAAAACGTCAAGCTCCTGTGCTCTTTTATGAATACTTCAATTCACAATCACAAACATAATATTGATTGAATATGAACAAACCCTCTGATTATTCAACAGGAACCATCATGATACTATTGACTGTTTGCACTGTAGGGGATTTGTAACGTTTGGCAGTATTTACTAGTAAATGTCTTGCGTTTAGTTTGTAAATTGACTTAACAGTAAAGTGTTGATGTAAATATTTTACACTTTTAAGTAAAGTGTTGATATTATGTAAAAACAAACCAACATCGAGCGGGTCTACATTCAAATATGATTTCAAATGCAATATTATCATGATATTTTAGCATTCTACTGAAATAAAATCGTAAATTAAAACACATACACTTGTTTCGTGCATACGATCAACTGTAAGGCTATTCGCAGATGATACAATAATGTACTTAACGATAACATCAGACGTTGACACATACACTTGTTTCGTGCATACGATCAACTGTAAGGCTATTCGCAGATGATACAATTATGTACTTAACGATAACATCAGACGTTGACACAGTACAGGAACCAAAGCAACAGAAATCCACAGCCACCATTGTTTATACTGTGATACAATATTTCCACAATTCGATGACTTAATAAAACATTCTAGAGAAAATCATCCGCACCATTGTTATTACTGTAAAACAACCTTCGTCCTATTTGAAGAAGTAATAAAACACTCGACGGAAAACCATGGCTCACTAATGTTGAAAGTTAAATACCTTGAACTGAATCCATCTAGTGGACATTATGGTTACAAAAGCCATAATTTCAATGTTATTCCAGAGAAAATAAAGGTTTTGGTTCCTGTTTGTTCGTAAAAATTTTTGGAACAAAACCGGGTCATCATGCTGTAACATCATTCACGAAACCGGGTCCTGCCATTTTGACATGATCCATTTCTTTCGCTCCGTGCTTACGTATATCAATAATTAAAAGCACAAAGTGACGATACTTGTCATCTTTATTCATCAATCGTTCCTTCAATACATTTCGTTCCATTCAATGTAAGCAATTCAAAGAGAAACTGAGCGAAATTCGGTGTTGGGGTCAAGCTGATCGTCATTTTGCGGCACATTATCGCTTATTTCTCAATTAATATGCGATGACATAGCCAAAATGTTTCATCTGACAGCAGGAAATGGTTAATAAAGCATTTATTTCCCCCAAGTTCATGCAAAAAAATAAAAATAAACAGAATTCTTAACTTCTTCTTGCCTTCGTACAGTCCGGTTCCGTTCCGGAATTAGATATGCACGAGTCCAAACATTTTTTGCCGGGTCCGTTTGTACACAGTGTAGAAGCCCGTAGAAGACAAGTAAGGCTAGTGTTGCTATACAAGACCAGCAACAACCAGGGGCGGATCCAGAGGGGAGGCGCACCCGCACCTCCCCCCCCCCCCCCCCTCCCCTAAAATTGGAAAAAATATGATTTTTCGGCGTAAAATCGTGATTTTTCACACGAAATACCCCAAAATTTTTCGCGCCTCCCTCCGCTCGGCGCAATTTTTTCAAGTCCTCCCCCCATAACTTCAAATCCTGCATAGCCAGAAATGATGGGTACTTTGCTCATTTGCATATCTAAGATGGCGACGCCGGGACGTCTGCAATTTTCATATGATCTATATAGACGATATCATTCATAATTGCATGCGTGTCATTTTCTGAACTTGAAAATGATACATTGAATCAAGCTGAATTAAATGAAATAAAAATTAATGAAAACAATTAAATATTCGAGGTTCCTGGACTAAATGAAAATCCGAGGCGACGAGCACTTATTTGGCCTTAAGAGTCTATGTAAAAATGTCTGAAATACATGAAACTGGTGGCGTGTGACACAAAATTTAACAATGAATGACATTTGGCGACATATTTTCTGAAATAAATTTAGATTCCTCAATAATATATGTAATTATATTGACTAACCTTATATTTCTAGCTTCTAAACTCGCGGTTCCTACATTAAATATAATATGATCATTTTTGCATGATCGCGATATGAAAGACATGTCTAAAATCGTTACAAAACAAAAATATTTGAATTTTGACAGAAGAAAAACTTTGCGGAAATAAACAATAACTTTTAATTTTCGAATCATTGATGGACACATTGAGTTTCCGTACTGTAGGCTATTTTTTTTGACAAATCTAATAAACGATCCATCAAGCTTGAAACTGCAGTCACGTGATCAAAATCTAATTTAAATATGATGAATATTTATGAGGAAAGTATCATCAATTTCTGGATATGGGATCCGCCCCTGACAACCTAGTTAAAATAGATCCAATAAGCAAGCTTATACCACCCAAGCGCTTATCTAGGAACACGCATGATAGATCTTTCCAAATTCCAGCAAGCTCAACAACCTTGAGGAGAGAATCTTTTTATCCAAGGACTATACGGGAATGGAATTCACTGCCGCCAGCCAACGTTGCCACTGCATGGAGCCTTGAAACCTCAAAGGTCCTCATCAGCCAGCTGGAATAAGTGATAAAGTCTGTTTTGCTTGCACCTGTAAATATTGCATAGCATTTTTCAAAATTTTTATTTATCTTTGTCCTGCGCTCATCCAAAGTAGTAGAATCATCAATTAACCTATTGATGACAACTACCTAGAGGGAGAAGTTGAAGCACAAGTGTTCAATTCAGCCCCGATATTTAATGAATTAGTGAAATTTATCATGTAATCGGAATATGAAATAATTTCTTTATGAGTGGATCGTGCTTCTCAAACTTGCATATGTTGCCTGTGATATACATAGAGCTTGTGTTCATCCATGGTAAAGTGTTCATTTTAGGGTAAGACTAAGTGAGATATTTTTCTGTTGTCTCGAAAGTGTTTTGAAATTATTGTTCGTCGGCCATTGTGTATGTGCCACCGGAATAAAAGATGTTCATATTTACACTCACAATAGTCAATACAAGTTGAATTTATATCTTCTCTTAAAAGAAATATCCACTTTCAACCACATGGGTGGTTTTATAACATTATTAATCTAAACTAGTGACGTAGTGTGATCGCCTTGAATGCGGTAGTACGTGAGTTTGAATACATAATTTAAACACAACAAATAAAAATTGACTTGGATTTTCCTATATATTTCAACTAAAAATAAATCCTAAAAATTAACAATCCTGTTTAAGTTATGTACAAATAAAAACCACTCAAATAAACATAATGAGCAAATAAACAATCAAAATATAGACAATTCCGAATGTTTTGGTGTAAAATTTGTTCAAATATCCCGAAAAGGCTTCACGATAAAAAATTTAAAAAAAAATATGGATTTTGTTTTACATCCGCCAATACTTTTGGCCACATACTGTATGTCATTCTCCGACAACTTTTCCGATTGTGATGGTTAAGACTGCATTTGTGTCCCATTAATATTACAGAAAAACAACAAACTTAAATTACAATAAAAGTTTATATGTCGTTTGTTCATTTTAAATTGTATTTATTTCATTAAAAGGTTTAAACATACACATGTATATATTTATAAGGGTTACGCCAAATAATGGATTAAAAAATTCTCTTTTTTACCATCACATATAGAATACGGCGATTCATGTGACGGTAATGTCCAATAAGAGGGATGATGACCGAAAAAAAAAAGAACTAAAACTTCAAAAATGATGCTTCATTATTTTTTATGTAAAATATTTCCTTTATTTACTCTGAAATGCGTGTCCTATGATTTCTATCTTTACTGTCACGAAATTTTAACGTTGCAGAACGTCTAATATACAGGTGACTCTGAGATCGAAGTCACATTAGTGCTTTCATTTTTACTTCATCTATGCAAAGAAATGATATTGTCGATCGACTCTCAGCCGGATTCAAAGAAACAAACCAGTAAAATGCATTAGTACCTTTATTCAACGTCTTAGCAAAATACAACATTATGTGATATATTTTGTCAGTAGATTGCGGCAGGTTGCTGGTTTCCTCCCGGTACTCTGGTTTCCTCCACCAATAAACCTCACCGGCACGGTGTAACTGAAATATTGTTGAAAGTGGCTTTAAACACCATAACCCTAATCCTCCTTCATTGCAATGTAATTAAAATGAGATGTTTGTTGTAGTGTTTCGATTCAATCTGTTTCTGTTAAGTTTCCAAATATTTACTATGCTAAAAATATTTCATTCGGTGGCAGCCATATTGGATTTCCGATCGAAATAAAAACCTACTCTGTAAAGGACTACCAAAAGAACATTCCTACAAACGGCTTTTAGAAATAAGATATATAAATATCTGCAGTGTGCAATCAGTGACTATCACCACTAAAGTTGTGAGTTCGAACCTAGTTCATGACGAGGTGTCCTCGATATATAACCTCATGTGATAAAGTTTGGCAGTGACTTGCGACAGGTTGGTGGTTTTCTCTGGGTACCCAATCCCAGAATTATGATAGGAATAATCACTAAATTGTTTTCTGAATGAGTCCTATGTTCAATTTGCCCTATTGTGGTGGCCATCTTTTCATGTTGAATCGAATTTATACCATCGAATACTTAACCAATTACACGTCAAGTCAAACATATCATCTAAAAACATAGAGGAGGGGCGCTAGGATCTTTTTCGGGACGTGGGGATTGGGATATTTTAAGCTCCGGAATTCGGGATTACCCTTAGCCGGATCCGGGATTCATCATTTAAATTTTTAGGGAATCAGGAATTAAGTATTTTTTTTAAACGTGAATTCGGGATTAGGCCATTTATTTCGCGGGA
The DNA here is from genome assembly GCA_963383655.1 of Bathymodiolus septemdierum. Classification (NCBI taxonomy): domain Eukaryota; kingdom Metazoa; phylum Mollusca; class Bivalvia; order Mytilida; family Modiolidae; genus Bathymodiolus; species Bathymodiolus septemdierum. The sequence continues at coordinate 51,812,172 of OY726527.1, forward strand.
GTTCGGGATTAGACCCCTTCCTACCCACCCCTATAGAGCAATGGTTGAGTGCTCCACCCATACTTTTGTACACATCCCAAGCCAGAACCTAGCACTACAAAGTCAAGAAATTCTGAATAAACCAGTTGTTGTGCTTTTAAATTCTGAAAAAGTCTGTACAGATTCTGAAAATTGACTGAAAATTCTGAACATTGTCTGAAAGGTCTGAAGTGTCTGAACATTGTCTGAAAAGCCTGAACATTCTGAACACATTCCAAGCCAGAACCTGGATTTCCAACGTCATTATGTCGGCCTTTCTTGTGTTCAAACAGATAAGAAGAGAGGTGATAGATTTATCACTCTTCCTAGTGATACTGATACAGTACAGTCAGAGATATATAATGATAAATCACTGTAATAGACGTATCACTCTTCTTCGTGATACTGATGCAGTAGTCAGACATAGCGTGATAAATCACTGTGATAGACGTATCACTCTTCTTCGTGATACTGATACAGTAGTCAGAGACATATCGTGATAAATGACTGTGATAGACCTATCACTCTTCTTCGTGATACTGTTACAGTAGTCAGAGGCATGGCATGATAAATCACTGTGATAGACCTATCACTCTTCTTAGTGATACTGATACAGTAGTCAGAGGCATGGCATGATAAATCAGTGATAGACCTACCACTCTTCCTAGTGATACTGATACAGTAGTCAGAAACATAGCGTGATAAATCACTGTGATAGACTTATCACACTTCCTAGTGATACTGATACAATACAGTCAGACATAGTATGATAAATCACTGTGATATACGTATCCCTCTTCTTAGTGATACTGATACAGTAGTCTGAGATATAGCATGATAAATCACCGTGATAGACATATCACGCTTCTTAGTGATACTGATACAGTACAGTCAGAGACATAGCGTGATAAATCACTGTGATAGACATCACTCTTCTTAGTGATACTGATACAGTAGTCAGAGACATGGCGTGATAAATCATTGTGATAGACCTATCAAGCTATCACTCTTCTTAGTTATACTGATACAATAGTCAAACATAGCGTGATAAATCACTGTGATAGAACTATCACTCTTCTTCGTGATACTGATACAATACAGTCAGACATATCGTGATAAATCACTGTGATAGACCTATCACTCTTCTTAGTGATACTGATACAGTAGTCAGAGGCATGGCATGATAAATCACTGTGATAGATGTATCACTCTTCTTAGTTATACTGATACAATAGTCAGAGACATAGCGTGATAAATCACTGTGATAGATGTATCACTCTTCTTCGTGATACTGATACAGTAGTCAGAGACATATCGTGATAAATGGAAGCAGGTCAAATCGGCCCAAAGTCATATCGGCCCCAAGTCAAATCGGCCCTAGTCAAATCGGCCCTAAATCAAATCGGCTCCAAGTCAAGTCGGCCCCAGTCAAATCGGCCCCAAGTCAAATCGGCCCCATTTTTGTTGCTTACTATTGTCAACATGCAAAGTTAAATAGTTTGAACACTTTTCAGCAAAATATTTAAATATATCCAATACGTTTTAATTATTGAAGAATAACTGTCTAGTAAGTACAGTTGTGTTTTGTACCAGTAAATGTTTACCATTGATACGAAAATAAACTAAATATAAACGTCTGACTATAAGATAAGATAAGATAAGATTTTATTGGTCCAAATTAAAGGGCCCACGAAGGGGCATATAAACATAATAAAACATAAGGTGGTTGCATAAAATATCATATAAATTGTAAATACAAGAATGAGAGACATGACTAGTGTTAAAATATGCGATACCAGCTATCCGAAACAGTGACTTTTTAACAGGAAATCACACATGCATATTAAAGTATCTTTACTTTCTGAGTTTAAAAGCCATATAAATTTATCCCCAAATGAAAATTTTTCAAGGTTAGAATGATTAATGTTATTCTTAATTGTTTCAAGAAGCTTGCGCCTGGAAGAATAGTAAAAAGATTTCATCTGAAAAACATTTTTCGCAAATGCGGTTCTCTAAATGTGTTATAGGTTTTGAATATCTGCCAGTTTCAATCTTTAATTTATGGTTGTTGATTCTAAATTTGGTGATATCTAGCCATGCTTAAAATAATCAATAATCTTGCCGATAAAAGTTCAGTGTCTGCATATATATGATGCACATTTCCTCCATGTACATTGTCCATAGACAATAGAAAAAATCATCAAAGAATGTTCCTAATCAACATACAGATCATGTAAATTGCTAATCACTTAATTATGCCATAAATTAATCATTAATTAATTTCTTTGATCCTTACAAAAGAATCCGCTCACCAATCAGATTTAAATTTTACATCTTTTAGCTAAAAATATTAATTTATATTAATATATAATTTTTATTTATTTATTCTTTTTTATTTTTATTTTTTTTGGGCCGATAGGACTTTCATTTTGAGGCCGATTTGACGTGGGGCCGATTTGACTTGAGGCCGATTTGAATTGGGGCCGATTTGACTGGAGCCGATTTGACTTGGGGCCGATTTGACTGGAAATCGTGATAAATGACTGTGATAAACCTATCACTCTTCTTAGTGATACTGATACAGTAGTCAGAGGCATGGCATGATAAATCACTGTGATAGATGTATCACTCTTCTTAGTGATACTGATACAATAATCAGAGACATAGCGTGATAAATCACTGTGATAAACGTATCACTCTTCTTCGTGATACTGATACAGTAGTCAGAGACCTATCGTGATAAATCACTGTGATAGACATATCACACTTCTTTGTGACACTGATACAGTAGTCAGAGACATAGCATGACAACTCACTGTGATAGACCTATCACACTTCTTTGTGATACTGATACAGTACAGTCAGAGACATAGCATGATAACTCACTGTGATAGACTTATCACTCTTCTTCGTGATACTGATGCAGTAGTCAGACATATCGTGATAAATCACTGTGATAGACGTATCACTCTTCTTCGTGATACTGATACAGTAGTCAGAGGCATGGCATGATAAATCAATGATAGACCTATCACTCTTCTTAGAGATACTGATACAGTAGTCAGATACATGGCATGATAAATCACTGTGATAGACATATCACTCTTCTTAGTGATACTGATACAGTAGTCAGAGACATGGCATGATAAATCACTGATAGACCTACCACTCTTCCTAGTGATACTGATACAGTAGTCAGAGACATAGCGTGATAAATCACTGTGATAGACTTATCACACTTCCTAGTGATACTGATACAGTACAGTCAGACATAGTGTGATAAATCACTGTGATATACGTATCCCTCTTCTTAGTGATACTGATACAGTACAGTCAGAGACATAGCGTGATAAATCAATGTGATAGACATCACTCTTCTTAGTGATACTGATACAGTACACAGAGACATGGCGTGATAAATCATTGTGATAGACCTATCAAGCTATCACTCTTCTTAGTTATACTGATACAATAGTCAGACATAGCGTGATAAATCACTGTGATAGACGTATCACTCTTCTTCGTGATACTGATACAATACAGTCAGAGACATAGTGTGATCAATTACTGTGATAGTCCTATCACTCTTCCAAGTGATACTGATACAGTAGTCAGACATAGTGTGATAAATCACTGTGATATACGCATCCCTCTTCTTCGTGATATTGATAAAGTAGTCAGAGACATAGCGTGATAAATCACTGTGATAGACATATCACACTTCTTTGTGACACTGATACAGTAGTCAGAGATATAGCATGATAACTCACTGTGATAGACTTATCACTCTTCTTAGTGATACTGATACAGTACAGTCAGAGACATAGCGTGATAAATCACTGTGATAGACATCACTCTTCTTAGTGATACTGATACAGTAGTCAGAGACATGGCGTGATAAATCATTGTGATAGACCTATCAAGCTATCACTCTTCTTAGTTATACTGATACAATAGTCAGACATAGCGTGATAAATCACTGTGATAGACGTATCACTCTTCTTCGTGATACTGATACAATACAGTCAGACATATCGTGATAAATCACTGTGATAGACCTATCACTCTTCTTAGTGATACTGATACAGTAGTCAGAGGCATGGCATGATAAATCACTGTAATAGATGTATCACTCTTCTTAGTTATATTGATACAATAGTCAGAGACATAGCGTGATAAATCACTGTGATAGACGTATCACTCTTCTTCGTGATACTGATACAGTAGTCAGAGACATATCGTGATAAATGGAAGCAGGTCAAATCGGCCCAAAGTCAAATCGGCCCCAAGTCAAATCGGCCCTAGTCAAATCGGCCCCAAATCAAATCGGCCCCAAGTCAAATCGGCCCCAAGTCAAATCGGCCCCATTTTTGTTGCTTACTATTGTCAACATGCAAAGTTAAATAGTTTGAACACTATTCAGCAAAATATTTAAATATATCCAATACGTTTTAATTATTGAAGAATTAAAACTGTCTAGTAAGTACAGTTGTGTTTTGTACCAGTAAATGTTTACCATTGATACGAAAATAAACTAAATATAAACGTCAGACTATAAGATAAGATAAGATAAGATTTTATTGGTCCAAATTAAAGGGCCCACGAAGGGGCATATAAACATAATAAAACATAAGGTGATTGCATAAAATATCATATAAATTGTAAATACAAGAATGAGAGACATGACTAGTGTTAAAATATGCGATACCAGCTATCCGAAACAGTGACTTTTTAACAGGAAATCACACATGCATATTAAAGTATCTTTACTTTCTGAGTTTAAAAGCCATATAAATTTATCCCCAAATGAAAATTTTTCAAGGTTAGAATGATTAATGTTATTCTTAATTGTTTCAAGAAGCTTGCGCCTGGAAGAATAGTAAAAAGATTTCATCTGAAAAACATTTTTTCGCAAATGCGGTTCTCTAAAGGTGTTATAGGTTTTGAATATCTGCCAGTTTCAATCTTTAATTTATGGTTGTTGATTCTAAATTTGGTGATATCTAGCCATGCTTAAAATAATCAATAATCTTGCCGATAAAAGTTCAGTGTCTGCATATATATGATGCACATTTCCTCCATGTACATTGTCCATAGACAATAGAAAAAATCATCAAAGAATGTTCCTAATCAACATACAGATCATGTAAATTGCTAATCACTTAATTATGCCATAAATTAATCATTAATTAATTTCTTTGATCCTTACAAAAGAATCCGCTCACCAATAAGATTTAAATTTTACATCTTTTAACTAAAAATATTAATTTATATTAATATATAATTTTTATTTATTTATTCTTTTTTTATTTTTATTTTTTTTGGGCCGATAGGACTTTCATTTTGAGGCCGATTTGACTTGAGACCGATTTGAATTGGGGCCGATTTGACTGGAAATCGTGATAAATGACTGTGATAGACCTATCACTCTTCTTAGTGATACTGATACAGTAGTCAGAGGCATGGCATGATAAATCACTGTGATAGATGTATCACTCTTTTTAGTTATACTGATACAATAATCAGAGACATAGCGTGATAAATCACTGTGATAAACGTATCACTCTTCTTCGTGATACTGATACAGTAGTCAGAGACCTATCGTGATAAATCACTGTGATAGACATATCACACTTCTTTGTGACACTGATATAGTAGTCAGAGACATAGCATGACAACTCACTGTGATAGACCTATCACACTTCTTTGTGATACTGATACAGTACAGTCAGAGACATAGCATGATAACTCACTGTGATAGACTTATCACTCTTCTTAGTGATACTGATACAGTACAGTCAGAGATATAGCATGATAAATCACTGATAGACGTACCACTCTTCTTAGTGATACTGATACAGTAGTCAGAGGCATGGCATGATAAATCACTGTGATAGATGTATCACTCTTTTTAGTTATACTGATACAATAATCAGACATAGCGTGATAAATCACTGTGATAAACGTATCACTCTTCTTCGTGATACTGATACAGTAGTCAGAGACCTATCGTGATAAACCACTGTGATAGACGTATCACTCTTCTTCGTGATACTGATACAGTAGTCAGAGGCATGGCATGATAAATCAATGATAGACCTATCACTCTTCTTAGAGATACTGATACAGTAGTCAGATACATGGCATGATAAATCACTGTGATAGACATATCACTCTTCTTAGTGATACTGATACAGTAGTCAGAGACATGGCATGATAAATCACTGATAGACCTACCACTCTTCCTAGTGATACTGATACAGTAGTCAGAGACATAGCGTGATAAATCACTGTGATAGACTTATCACACTTCCTAGTGATACTGATACAGTACAGTCAGACATAGTGTGATAAATCACTGTGATATACGTATCCCTCTTCTTAGTGATACTGATACAGTACAGTCAGAGACATAGCGTGATAAATCAATGTGATAGACATCACTCTTCTTAGTGATACTGATACAGTACACAGAGACATGGCGTGATAAATCATTGTGATAGACCTATCAAGCTATCACTCTTCTTAGTTATACTGATACAATAGTCAGACATAGCGTGATAAATCACTGTGATAGACGTATCACTCTTCTTCGTGATACTGATACAATACAGTCAGAGACATAGTGTGATCAATTACTGTGATAGTCCTATCACTCTTCCAAGTGATACTGATACAGTAGTCAGACATAGTGTGATAAATCACTGTGATATACGCATCCCTCTTCTTCGTGATATTGATAAAGTAGTCAGAGACATAGCGTGATAAATCACTGTGATAGACATATCACACTTCTTTGTGACACTGATACAGTAGTCAGAGATATAGCATGATAACTCACTGTGATAGACTTATCACTCTTCTTAGTGATACTGATACAGTACAGTCAGAGACATAGCGTGATAAATCACTGTGATAGACATCACTCTTCTTAGTGATACTGATACAGTAGTCAGAGACATGGCGTGATAAATCATTGTGATAGACCTATCAAGCTATCACTCTTCTTAGTTATACTGATACAATAGTCAGACATAGCGTGATAAATCACTGTGATAGACGTATCACTCTTCTTCGTGATACTGATACAATACAGTCAGACATATCGTGATAAATCACTGTGATAGACCTATCACTCTTCTTAGTGATACTGATACAGTAGTCAGAGGCATGGCATGATAAATCACTGTAATAGATGTATCACTCTTCTTAGTTATATTGATACAATAGTCAGAGACATAGCGTGATAAATCACTGTGATAGACGTATCACTCTTCTTCGTGATACTGATACAGTAGTCAGAGACATATCGTGATAAATGGAAGCAGGTCAAATCGGCCCAAAGTCAAATCGGCCCCAAGTCAAATCGGCCCTAGTCAAATCGGCCCCAAATCAAATCGGCCCCAAGTCAAATCGGCCCCAAGTCAAATCGGCCCCATTTTTGTTGCTTACTATTGTCAACATGCAAAGTTAAATAGTTTGAACACTATTCAGCAAAATATTTAAATATATCCAATACGTTTTAATTATTGAAGAATTAAAACTGTCTAGTAAGTACAGTTGTGTTTTGTACCAGTAAATGTTTACCATTGATACGAAAATAAACTAAATATAAACGTCAGACTATAAGATAAGATAAGATAAGATTTTATTGGTCCAAATTAAAGGGCCCACGAAGGGGCATATAAACATAATAAAACATAAGGTGATTGCATAAAATATCATATAAATTGTAAATACAAGAATGAGAGACATGACTAGTGTTAAAATATGCGATACCAGCTATCCGAAACAGTGACTTTTTAACAGGAAATCACACATGCATATTAAAGTATCTTTACTTTCTGAGTTTAAAAGCCATATAAATTTATCCCCAAATGAAAATTTTTCAAGGTTAGAATGATTAATGTTATTCTTAATTGTTTCAAGAAGCTTGCGCCTGGAAGAATAGTAAAAAGATTTCATCTGAAAAACATTTTTTCGCAAATGCGGTTCTCTAAAGGTGTTATAGGTTTTGAATATCTGCCAGTTTCAATCTTTAATTTATGGTTGTTGATTCTAAATTTGGTGATATCTAGCCATGCTTAAAATAATCAATAATCTTGCCGATAAAAGTTCAGTGTCTGCATATATATGATGCACATTTTCTCCATGTACATTGTCCATAGACAATAGAAAAAATCATCAAAGAATGTTCCTAATCAACATACAGATCATGTAAATTGCTAATCACTTAATTATGCCATAAATTAATCATTAATTAATTTCTTTGATCCTTACAAAAGAATCCGCTCACCAATAAGATTTAAATTTTACATCTTTTAACTAAAAATATTAATTTATATTAATATATAATTTTTATTTATTTGTTCTTTTTTTATTTTTATTTTTTTTGGGCCGATATGACTTTCATTTTGAGGCCGATTTGACTTGAGACCGATTTGAATTGGGGCCGATTTGACTGGAAATCGTGATAAATGACTGTGATAGACCTATCACTCTTCTTAGTGATACTGATACAGTAGTCAGAGGCATGGCATGATAAATCACTGTGATAGATGTATCACTCTTTTTAGTTATACTGATACAATAATCAGAGACATAGCGTGATAAATCACTGTGATAAACGTATCACTCTTCTTCGTGATACTGATACAGTAGTCAGAGACCTATCGTGATAAATCACTGTGATAGACATATCACACTTCTTTGTGACACTGATATAGTAGTCAGAGACATAGCATGACAACTCACTGTGATAGACCTATCACACTTCTTTGTGATACTGATACAGTACAGTCAGAGACATAGCATGATAACTCACTGTGATAGACTTATCACTCTTCTTAGTGATACTGATACAGTACAGTCAGAGATATAGCATGATAAATCACTGATAGACGTACCACTCTTCTTAGTGATACTGATACAGTAGTCAGAGGCATGGCATGATAAATCACTGTGATAGATGTATCACTCTTTTTAGTTATACTGATACAATAATCAGACATAGCGTGATAAATCACTGTGATAAACGTATCACTCTTCTTCGTGATACTGATACAGTAGTCAGAGACCTATCGTGATAAACCACTGTGATAGACATATCACACTTCTTTGTGACACTGATACAGTAGTCAGAGACATAGCATGACAACTCACTGTGATGGACCTATCACACTTCTTTGTGATACTGATACATTAGTCAGAGACATAGCATGATAACTCACTGTGATAGACTTATCACTCTTCTTAGTGATACTGATACAGTACAGTCAGAGATATAGCATGATAAATCACTGTGATAGACGTATCACTCTTCTTCGTGATACTGATGCAATAGTCAGACATAGCGTGATAAATCACTGTGATAGACGTATCACTCTTCTTCGTGATACTGATACAGTAGTCAGAGGCATGGCATGATAAATCAGTGATAGACCTATCACTCTTCTTAGTGATACTGATACAGTAGTCAGATACATGGCATGATAAATCACTGTGATAGACATATCACTCTTCTTAGTGATACTGATACAGTAGTCAGAGACATGGCATGATAAATCACTGATAGACCTACCACTCTTCCTAGTGATACTGATACAGTAGTCAGAGACATAGCGTGATAAATCACTGTGATAGACTTATCACACTTCCTAGTGATACTGATACAGTAGTCAGACATAGTGTGATAAATCACTGTGATATACGTATCCCTCTTCTTAGTGATACTGATACAGTAGTCAGAGACATAGCGTGATAAATCAATGTGATAGACATCACTCTTCTTAGTGATACTGATACAGTACACAGAGACATGGCGTGATAAATCATTGTGATAGACCTATCAAGCTATCACTCTTCTTAGTTATACTGATACAATAGTCAGACATAGCGTGATAAATCACTGTGATAGACGTATCACTCTTCTTCGTGATACTGATACAATACAGTCAGAGACATAGTGTGATCAATTACTGTGATAGTCCTATCACTCTTCCAAGTGATACTGATACAGTAGTCAGACATAGTGTGATAAATCACTGTGATATACGCATCCCTCTTCTTCGTGATATTGATAAAGTAGTCAGAGACATAGCGTGATAAATCACTGTGATAGACATATCACACTTCTTTGTGACACTGATACAGTAGTCAGAGATATAGCATGATAACTCACTGTGATAGACTTATCACTCTTCTTAGTGATACTGATACAGTACAGTCAGAGACATAGCGTGATAAATCACTGTGATAGACATCACTCTTCTTAGTGATACTGATACAGTAGTCAGAGACATGGCGTGATAAATCATTGTGATAGACCTATCAAGCTATCACTCTTCTTAGTTATACTGATACAATAGTCAGACATAGCGTGATAAATCACTGTGATAGACGTATCACTCTTCTTCGTGATACTGATACAATACAGTCAGACATATCGTGATAAATCACTGTGATAGACCTATCACTCTTCTTAGTGATACTGATACAGTAGTCAGAGGCATGGCATGATAAATCACTGTAATAGATGTATCACTCTTCTTAGTTATATTGATACAATAGTCAGAGACATAGCGTGATAAATCACTGTGATAGACGTATCACTCTTCTTCGTGATACTGATACAGTAGTCAGAGACATATCGTGATAAATGGAAGCAGGTCAAATCGGCCCAAAGTCAAATCGGCCCCAAGTCAAATCGGCCCTAGTCAAATCGGCCCCAAATCAAATCGGCCCCAAGTCAAATCGGCCCCAAGTCAAATCGGCCCCATTTTTGTTGCTTACTATTGTCAACATGCAAAGTTAAATAGTTTGAACACTATTCAGCAAAATATTTAAATATATCCAATACGTTTTAATTATTGAAGAATTAAAACTGTCTAGTAAGTACAGTTGTGTTTTGTACCAGTAAATGTTTACCATTGATACGAAAATAAACTAAATATAAACGTCAGACTATAAGATAAGATAAGATAAGATTTTATTGGTCCAAATTAAAGGGCCCACGAAGGGGCATATAAACATAATAAAACATAAGGTGATTGCATAAAATATCATATAAATTGTAAATACAAGAATGAGAGACATGACTAGTGTTAAAATATGCGATACCAGCTATCCGAAACAGTGACTTTTTAACAGGAAATCACACATGCATATTAAAGTATCTTTACTTTCTGAGTTTAAAAGCCATATAAATTTATCCCCAAATGAAAATTTTTCAAGGTTAGAATGATTAATGTTATTCTTAATTGTTTCAAGAAGCTTGCGCCTGGAAGAATAGTAAAAAGATTTCATCTGAAAAACATTTTTTCGCAAATGCGGTTCTCTAAAGGTGTTATAGGTTTTGAATATCTGCCAGTTTCAATCTTTAATTTATGGTTGTTGATTCTAAATTTGGTGATATCTAGCCATGCTTAAAATAATCAATAATCTTGCCGATAAAAGTTCAGTGTCTGCATATATATGATGCACATTTTCTCCATGTACATTGTCCATAGACAATAGAAAAAATCATCAAAGAATGTTCCTAATCAACATACAGATCATGTAAATTGCTAATCACTTAATTATGCCATAAATTAATCATTAATTAATTTCTTTGATCCTTACAAAAGAATCCGCTCACCAATAAGATTTAAATTTTACATCTTTTAACTAAAAATATTAATTTATATTAATATATAATTTTTATTTATTTATTCTTTTTTTATTTTTATTTTTTTTGGGCCGATATGACTTTCATTTTGAGGCCGATTTGACTTGAGACCGATTTGAATTGGGGCCGATTTGACTGGAAATCGTGATAAATGACTGTGATAGACCTATCACTCTTCTTAGTGATACTGATACAGTAGTCAGAGGCATGGCATGATAAATCACTGTGATAGATGTATCACTCTTTTTAGTTATACTGATACAATAATCAGAGACATAGCGTGATAAATCACTGTGATAAACGTATCACTCTTCTTCGTGATACTGATACAGTAGTCAGAGACCTATCGTGATAAATCACTGTGATAGACATATCACACTTCTTTGTGACACTGATATAGTAGTCAGAGACATAGCATGACAACTCACTGTGATAGACCTATCACACTTCTTTGTGATACTGATACAGTACAGTCAGAGACATAGCATGATAACTCACTGTGATAGACTTATCACTCTTCTTAGTGATACTGATACAGTACAGTCAGAGATATAGCATGATAAATCACTGATAGACGTACCACTCTTCTTAGTGATACTGATACAGTAGTCAGAGGCATGGCATGATAAATCACTGTGATAGATGTATCACTCTTTTTAGTTATACTGATACAATAATCAGACATAGCGTGATAAATCACTGTGATAAACGTATCACTCTTCTTCGTGATACTGATACAGTAGTCAGAGACCTATCGTGATAAACCACTGTGATAGACATATCACACTTCTGTGTGACACTGATACAGTAGTCAGAGACATAGCATGACAACTCACTGTGATGGACCTATCACACTTCTTTGTGATACTGATACATTAGTCAGAGACATAGCATGATAACTCACTGTGATAGACTTATCACTCTTCTTAGTGATACTGATACAGTACAGTCAGAGATATAGCATGATAAATCACTGTGATAGACGTATCACTCTTCTTCGTGATACTGATGCAATAGTCAGACATAGCGTGATAAATCACTGTGATAGACGTATCACTCTTCTTCGTGATACTGATACAGTAGTCAGAGGCATGGCATGATAAATCAGTGATAGACCTATCACTCTTCTTAGTGATACTGATACAGTAGTCAGATACATGGCATGATAAATCACTGTGATAGACATATCACTCTTCTTAGTGATACTGATACAGTAGTCAGAGACATGGCATGATAAATCACTGATAGACCTACCACTCTTCCTAGTGATACTGATACAGTAGTCAGAGACATAGCGTGATAAATCACTGTGATAGACTTATCACACTTCCTAGTGATACTGATACAGTAGTCAGACATAGTGTGATAAATCACTGTGATATACGTATCCCTCTTCTTAGTGATACTGATACAGTAGTCAGAGACATAGCGTGATAAATCAATGTGATAGACATCACTCTTCTTAGTGATACTGATACAGTACACAGAGACATGGCGTGATAAATCATTGTGATAGACCTATCAAGCTATCACTCTTCTTAGCTATACTGATACAATAGTCAGACATAGCGTGATAAATCACTGTGATAGACGTATCACTCTTCTTCGTGATACCGATACAATACAGTCAGAGACATAGTGTGATCAATCACTGTGATAGTCCTATCACTCTTCCAAGTGATACTGATACAGTAGTCAGACATAGTGTGATAAATCACTGTGATATACGTATCCCTCTTCTTCTTGATATTGATAAAGTAGTCAGAGACATAGCGTGATAAATCACTGTGATAGACATATCATACTTCTTTGTGACACTGATACAGTAGTCAGAGATATAGTATGATAACTCACTGTGATAGACTTATCACTCTTCTTAGTGATACTGATACAGTACAGTCAGAGATATAGCATGATAAATCACTGTAATAGACGTATCACTCTTCTTCGTGATACTGATGCAGTAGTCAGACATAGCGTGATAAATCACTGTGATAGACGTATCACTCTTCTTCGTGATACTGATACAGTAGTCAGAGACATATCGTGATAAATGACTGTGATAGATCTATTACTCTTCTTCGTGATACTGTTACAGTAGTCAGAGACATGGCATGATAAATCACTGTGATAGACCTATCACTCTTCTTAGTGATACTGATACAGTAGTCAGATACATGGCATGATAAATCACTGTGATAGACATATCACTCTTCTTAGTGATACTGATACAGTAGTGAGAGACATGGCATGATAAATCACTGATAGACCTACCACTCTTCCTAGTGATACTGATACAGTAGTCAGACATAGCGTGATAAATCACTGTGATAGACTTATCACACTTCCTAGTGATACTGATACAGTACAGTCAGACATAGTGTGATAAATCACTGTGATATACGTATCCCTCTTCTTCGTGATATTGGTAAAGTAGTCAGAGACATAGCGTGATAAATCACTGTGATAGACATATCATACTTCTTTGTGACACTGATACAGTAGTCAGAGATATAGCATGATAACTCACTGTGATAGACTTATCACTCTTCTTAGTGATATTGATACAGTACAGTCAGAGATATAGCATGATAAATCACTGTAATAGACGTATCACTCTTCTTCGTGATGCTGATGCAGTAGTCAGACATAGCGTGATAAATCACTGTGATAGACCTATTACTCTTCTTCGTGATACTGTTACAGTAGTCAGAGGCATGGCATGATAAATCACTGTGATAGACCTATCACTCTTCTTAGTGATACTGATACAGTAGTCAGAGGCATGGCATGATAAATAACTGTGATAGATGTATCATTCTTTTTAGTTATACTGATACAATAATCAGAGACATAGCGTGATAAATCACTGTGATAAACGTATCACTCTTCTTCGTGATACTGATACAGTAGTCAGAGACCTATCGTGATAAATCACTGTGATAGATATATCACACTTCTTTGTGACACTGATACAGTAGTCAGAGATATAGCATGACAACTCACTGTGATAGACCTATCACACTTCTTTGTGATACTGATACATTAGTCAGAGACATAGCATGATAACTCACTGTGATAGACTTATCACTCTTCTTAGTAATACTGATACAGTACAGTCAGAGATATAGCATGATAACTCACTGTGATAGACTTATCACTCTTCTTAGTAATACTGATACAGTACAGTCAGAGATATAGCATGATAAATCACTGTGATATACGTATCACTCTTCTTCGTGATACTGATGCAGTAGTCAGACATAGCGTGATAAATCACTGTGATAGATTTATCACACTTCCTAGTGATACTGATACAGTACAGTCAGACATAGTGTGATAAATCACTGTGATATACGTATCCCTCTTCTTAGTGATACTGATACAGTACAGTCAGAGACATAGCGTGATAAATCAATGTGATAGACATCACTCTTCTTAGTGATACTGATACAGTACACAGAGACATGGCGTGATAAATCATTGTGATAGACCTATAAAGCTATCACTCTTCTTAGTTATACTGATACAATAGTCAGACATAGCGTGATAAATCACTGTGATAGACGTATCACTCTTCTTCGTGATACTGATACAATACAGTCAGAGACATAGTGTGATCAATCACTGTGATAGTCCTATCACTCTTCCAAGTGATACTGATACAGTAGTCAGACATAGTGTGATAAATCACCGTGATATACGTATCCCTCTTCTTCGTGATATTGATAAAGTAGTCAGAGACATAGCGTGATAAATCACTGTGATAGACATATCATACTTCTTTGTGACACTGATACAGTAGTCAGAGATATAGCATGATAACTCACTGTGATAGACTTATCACTCTTCTTAGTGATACTGATACAATACAGTCAGAGACATAGTGTGATCAATCACTGTGATAGTCCTATCACTCTTCTTCGTGATACTGATGCAGTAGTCAGACATAGCGTGATAAATCAGTGATAGACGTATCACTCTTCTTCGTGATACTGATACAGTAGTCAGAGACATATCGTGATAAATGACTGTGATAGACCTATTACTCTTCTTCGTGATACTGTTACAGTAGTCATAGGCATGGCATGATAAATCACTGTGATAGACCTATCACTCTTCTTAGTGATACTGATACAGTAGTCAGAGGCATGGCATGATAAATCACTGTGATAGATGTATCACTCTTTTTAGTTATACTGATACAATAATCAGAGACATAGCGTGATAAATCACTGTGATAGACCTATCACTCTTCTTAGTGATACTGATACAGTAGTCAGAGGCATGGCATGATAAATCACTGTGATAGATGTATCACTCTTTTTAGTTATACTGATACAATAATAAGAGACATAGCGTGATAAATCAGTGATAAACGTATCACTCTTCTTCGTGATACTGATACAGTAGTCAGAGACCTATCGTGATAAATCAGTGATAGACATATCACACTTCTTTGTGATACTGATACATTAGTCAGAGACATAGCATGATAACTCACTGTGATAGACTTATCACTCTTCTTAGTAATACTGATACAGTACAGTCAGAGATATAGCATGATAAATCACTGTGATAGACGTATCACTCTTCTTCGTGATACTGATGGAGTAATCAGACATAGCGTGATAAATCACTGTGATAGACGTATCACTCTTCTTCGTGATACTGATACAGTAGTCAGAGGCATGGCATGATAAATCAGTGATAGACCTATCACTCTTCTTAGTGATACTGATACAGTAGTCAGATACATGGCATGATAAATCACTGTGATAGACATATCACTCTTCTTAGTGATACTGATACAGTAGTCAGAGACATGGCATGATAAATCACTGATAGACCTACCACTCTTCCTAGTGATACTGATACAGTAGTCAGACATAGCATGATAAATCACTGTGATAGACTTATCACATTTCTTAGTGATACTGATACAGTACAGTCAGACATAGTGTGATAAATCACTGTGATATACGTATACCTCTTCTTAGTGATACTGATACAGTAATCTGAGACATAGCATGATAAATCACTGTGATAGACGTATCACTCTTCCTATTGATACTAATACAGTAGTCAGAGACATAGCATGATAAATCACGGTGATAGACATATCACTCTTCGCAGTGATACTGATACAGTAGTCTTAGACATAGCATGATAAATCACTTTGATAGACATATCACTCTTCTTAGTGATACTGATATAGTAGTCTGAGACATAGCGTGATAAATCACTGTGATAGACGTATCACTCTTCTTAGTGATACTGATACAGTACAGTCAGACATAGCGTGATAAATCAGTGATAGACCTATCACTCTTCCTAGTGATACTGATACAGTAATCAGACATAGTGTGATAAATCATTGTGATATACGTATCCCTCTTCTTAGTGACATTGTTGCAGTAGTCAGAGACATAGCGTGATAAATCACTGTGGTAGACCTATCATTCTTGTTAGTGATACTGATACAGAACAGTCGGAGACATAGCGTGATAAATCAGTGATAGATCTATCACTTTTCCTAGTGATACTGATACAGTAGTCAGACATAACTGTGATATACAAATGTACGTATCCCTCTTCCTAGTGGTAGCAGGACAAATCTGCCCCAAGTCAAATCGGTCCCAGTCAAATTAGCCCCAAGTCAAATCGGCCCCAGATCACTGTGATAGACATATCACTCTTCTTAGTGATATTGATACAGTAATCAAAGACATAGCATGATAAATCACTGTGATAGACTTATCACTCTTCTGTGATACTAACACAGTACAGTCAGACATAGCGTGATAAATCACTGTGATATACTTATCACTCTTCTTAGTGATACTAACACAGTAGTCAGACATAGCGTGATAGACATCACTCTTCTTAGTGATACTGATAGTGTAGTCAGAGACATAGCATGATCAATCACTGTGATAGACCTATCACACTTCTTAGTGATATTGATACAGTAGTCAGAGACATAGCATGATAAAACAATTATAAACGTATCAATTTTCTTAGTGATACTGATACAGTAGTAGTCAGTCATAGCATGATAAATCACTGTGATAGATCTATCACTCTTCCTAGTGATACTGATACAGTAGTCAGAGATATAGCGTGATAAATCACTGTGATATACCTATCACTCTTCTTAGTGATATTGATACAGTACAGACAGACATAGCACGATAAATCACTGTGATAGACATATCACTCTTCTTAATGATATTGATACAGTACAGACAGACATAGCATGATAAATCACTGTGATAGACATATCACTCTTCTTGGTGATACAGTAGTCAGAGACATAGCGTGATAAATCACTGTGATAGACATATCACTCTTCTTAGTGATATTGATACAGTACAGACAGACATAGCATGATAAATCACTGTGATAGACATATCACTCTTCTTAGTGATATTGATACAGTACAGACAGACATAGCGTGATAAATCACTGTGATAGACATATCACTCTTCTTAGTGATATTGATACAGTAGACAGACATAGCATGATAAATCACTGTGATAGACATATCACTCTTCTTAATGATATTGATACAGTACAGACAGACATAGCATGATAAATCACTGTGATAGACATATCACTCTTCTTAGTGATATTGATACAGTACAGACACAGACATAGCGTGATCAATCACTGTGATAGACGTATCAGTCTTCTTGGTGATACTGATACAGTAGTCAGAGAGATGGCATGATAACTCACTGTGATAGACGTATCACTCTTCTTAGTGATACTGATACAGTACAGTCAGAGATATAGCATGATAAATCACTGTGATTGACATATCATTCTTCTTAGTGATACTGATACAGTAGTCAGAGACATGGCATGATAAATCACTGTGAGATATATCACTCTTCTTAGTGATACTGACACAGTAGTCAGACATAGCATGATAACTCACTGTGATAGACATATCACTCTTCTTAGTGATACTGATACAATAGTCAGAGACATAGCGTGATCAATCACTGTGATAGACCTATCACTCTTCTTAGTGATATTGATACAGTAGTCAGAAACATGGCATGATAAATCACTGATAGACGTATCACTCTTCTTGGTGATACTGACACAGAATAGTCAGAGACATAGCATGATAAATCACTGTGATAGACGTATCACTCTTCCTATTGATACTAATACAGTAGTCAGAGACATAGCATGATAAATCACGGTGATAGACATATCACTCTTCGCAGTGATACTGATACAGTAGTCTTAGACATAGCATGATAAATCACTTTGATAGACATATCACTCTTCTTAGTGATACTGATATAGTAGTCTGAGACATAGCGTGATAAATCACTGTGATAGACGTATCACTCTTCTTAGTGATACTGATACAGTAGTCAGACATAGCGTGATAAATCAGTGATAGACCTATCGCTCTTCCTAGTGATACTGATACAGTAGTCAGATATAGTGTGATAAATCACTGTGATATACGTATCCCTCTTCTTAGTGACATTGATGCAGTAGTCAGAGACATAGCGTGATAAATCACTGTGGTAGACCTATCATTCTTGTTAGTGATACTGATACAGAACAGTCGGAGACATAGCGTGATAAATCAGTGATAGATCTATCACTTTTCCTAGTGATACTGATACAGTAGTCAGACATGACTGTGATATACAAATGTACGTATCCCTCTTCCTAGTGGTAGCAGGACAAATCTGCCCCAAGTCAAATCGGTCCCAGTCAAATTAGCCCCAAGTCAAATCGGCCCCAGATCAGTGTGATAGACATATCACTCTTCTTAGTGATATTGATAGAGTAATCAAAGACATAGCATGATAAATCACTGTGATAGACTTATCACTCTTCTGTGATACTAACACAGTACAGTCAGACATAGCGTGATAAATCACTGTGATATACTTATCACTCTTCTTAGTGATAATGATACAGTAGTAGTCAGTCATGGCATGATAAATCACTGTGATAGACCTATCAATCTTCCTAGTGATACTGATACAGTAGTCAGATATAACGTGATAACTCACTGTGATAGACCTATCACACTTTGTGATACTCATACAGTAGTCAGAGACATAGCATGATAACTCAATGTGATAGACATATCACTCTTCTTAGTGATACTGATACAGTACAGTCAGAGACATACCATGATAAATCACTGTGATAGACATACATGTATCACTCTTCCTAGTGATACAGATACAGTAGTCAGAGACATACCATGATAAATCACTGTGATAGATACATTTGTATATCACTCTTCTTAATGATACTGATTTATTATTTGCTGTTTAATTTATTTACTTACTTGCTTGTGCATTTTGGGTGATAGCAAATAACACTCTAAGCACTAAAGAAATTTTGAAGGTATATTAAATATAAACAGAATAAAAGATCCAATCTCCTCTCTAAAAAATAACAATCTTTGAAAAAACATGAAATTGTTTGAAAACAGTTATGTTAATAAGCATTCAAATAAACTAATGACAAATCCGTTTGAAAAACAAAGACAGGGACTGCTATAATGAAGATGGTTGACCGCTATGGAATATCTGCATCATAAATGACAACGGATATGTTCCATTCATCATAAACACTAACCGATCCTTTCCTCATTCATGACTTGTCACCATGTTTGTAACTAGATAAACAAGACGGATGCCACTCGTGAAGCAGAAACTGCCTACCCTTCCGGAGCACCTGAGTTCACCCTAGGTTTTTAGTAGGGTTATAGTGTTACTCGATCTTTTATAGTTTTTGGTGTATGTTTTGTAGATTGTTGTTTGTTCTTTTTCTTTTGGCCATTGTGTTGTCCGTCCTTCTTCAAATTTGATTTACGGTTTCTGATTACTCCTTTGGTATCTTCAAACTCTTCTTAAAGTAATTAAACAATCAATTCAAAGAAAATGTGGGGGGAAAATAAAAATTCTTTAAAAAAATTCTAAATATTCGACCACTTGGACCCCTTTTTGAAATAAATTTCATTTTTTGGTGTTTAACGCCACTTTTAGCAATATTTCAGCTCTATCAATCATGGCGACCAGTTTTAGTGGTGGAAGAAGCCAGAGTACCCGGAGAGAACCACCGGCCATGGGCAAGAAACTGGTAAACTTTATCACTTGCGGCTGTGAACCCACGGCGTATTGGTGATAGGCTTGTACAAGTTGTTAGGTAATCCAACTAACACATTGAGCCACCCAGGTCTTGAAATAAAATAAGTAAATGTTTTATGGTCTATAAATAACCCATCAAGAAGATCATTTAGCAAAATAAAAATCTGCATTAAAATTGTTGGAAAAATCTAAATTCTATATAGCTTCCATATATGAAATTTCAGATTTTGGGCATTTTTAGATTCCTTTTCGAAATAAAATAACTGCCAACTTCAATAATCCAAAATGATGATTATTTCGCAACAATCTTCATTAAAATTGGATGAGAAATAAAAAAATAAACCGAAATACCCATTGTTGTACTCAAGGGCTTTTTGTTTGACAACGGGGATGGATATGGCTACAATACCTAGAATCTCCACCGACCTTCATTCTGTGCCAATGATCATTGCGATAAAAATTTAGAAGGTTCGGTCAACCAGAATTAAAAGTTATCACACGAAAACAAAATTTGCCCACTACAGATGGACAAAGTACACATAACAGACGGACAACAGATCAATAACATATTCATAATACAATGTATGACCTCAAAATTTTTTGCAATCGTATAAAAACAAGAAATACAGAAATAAACAAGATAAAAAATTATAATAACATGCAGTATGTTCTTTTTTTTACTAATAATATACAATTATTGATTGTTGATGATTTTAACAAAATTTTCAAAATCTACATACATTATTATACACTTTAAACATAAGATTAAAAAGATACATAATTATGTAATCTAAAAATCTAAAAAACTAGAGGCTCAGTGGACTGAGCCTGTGTCGCTCACCTTTCATTCTGCTTTGAGGAAAATTAATACAGAACCTTCCATAGGTGCTTCCCACCAAATTTCTGTTCATTTTGGCATAGCAGTTTCAGAGAAGAAGATTTTTAGAAATTGACCAATCTAAAACAAGAATTGCCTGTGGCAGCCATGTTTGTTAATGGATCAAAACGAAATGAGCAATCTCTATAGAGGTTATTCCATAGATGCTTCTTATCAAGTTTCATATCATTTGGCCAAGTGGTTTCAGAGGAAAAGCTGTTTCAGAAATCGGATCAAAACGGAATGAGCAATTCCCAGAGGACCTTCCATAGATGCTTCCTACCATGTTTCAGAGTAGGAGATTTTTAGAAATTGATCAATCAGAAACAATAATTGTCTGTGGCGGCCAAGTTTCGGTTCATTTGGCCAAACGGTTTCTGAGGAGAAGAATCTAATTTTTTCAATAGTTTTCTATTTTTTACTGATTTTCACTAATTTTCAAGTTTGAGAAGCGGCAACGGCCATGTTTGATGGCAGTTGGGGTCATCATTCATGATCTGAAAGAGAATTATATATGCATTGTTCCTTTATAGTTTGGTAGCAACATTGGCTCTTTACAATATTTAAAGAATTAACAAAATTAAACAAATCTATTTTTTGTAACGATAGCAGCCATTTTTCATAAGCGACCAGGGATAGCAACCATAAGTCTGAAAGTGGATCATATATGCATCATTTCCATAAAGTTTGGTGGCAACTGGCTTTTTACTGGATTTTAAAAGATGTTTTTTGACAATAATTTCTATTTTTTGTAAAGTGACGGCCACGTTGGATGACAGCCGGAGGTCTTCAATCAAAATTTTGAAAGAAGACCACATATGCATTCCTTCCATATGGTTTGATTGCATTTGACTCTTTACAGGATATTAAAATAATGTTTTAATGAATTTTTCCACTACTTTTCTATTTATAATAAAGATGGTGGCCATGTTTGATGGGGAATGGGGTCCTCAACCATAATTCTGAAAGAATATTACATATGTATCAAATTTAATTGCAATATATTCTAAAGGATTTTTCTGGATTTTTTAATTGATTTTTTTTGCTGATTTTACCCCTATGTTCTATTTATATACATGGTGGCCATGATGGTTGGTCGGCAGGGTCATCGGACATAACTTTTAAAGGGAACCCCCTAAGGATGATTCAGGCCAAGTTTGGTTTAAATTGGCCCAGTGGTTTCAGGAGAAGATTTTTTAAAAAGTTTACAGACGGACGACGATGCCAAATGATGGCAATAGCTCATATAGGTGAGCTAAAAATTGCAG
This sequence comes from Bathymodiolus septemdierum, assembly GCA_963383655.1. NCBI lineage: Eukaryota > Metazoa > Mollusca > Bivalvia > Mytilida > Modiolidae > Bathymodiolus > Bathymodiolus septemdierum. The sequence goes on from OY726527.1 coordinate 51,835,140, forward strand.
TGTAGGTAGATCTTGACAGGCTGAACATGTTTGCAGTTTAAACTTAACATCTGTCTCTTATAGTTTTTGAAATGAAGGACGAAAAGTATTAAAATTTTGAAAATTTGATGAAAAAAGGGCAACAACTCCAAAATACGTAATGGAATTTACTTCAAAATTGCAGGGTAGGTAGATCATGACATGTTGCACATTTTTGCAATTTAAACTTAACATCTATCTCTTATAGTTGTTGAAATATAAGACGAAAAGTATTAAAATGTTGAAAATTTGATAAAAAAAGGGAAATAACTCCAAAATGGGTAACAGGATTTACTTCAAAATTGCAGGGTAGGTAGATCTTGACATGCTGCACATTTTTGAAATTTAAACTTAACATCTATTTCTTATAGTTTTTGAAATATAAGACGAAAAGTATTAAAATTTCAAAAATTTGATGAAAAAAGGGCAATAACTCCAAGATGGGTAATCAGATTTACTTCAAAACCGCTGGGTAGGTGGATCTTGCTGTGCTGATCATTTTTACCCCATGTCAGATTTCTGTTTTTATTAACGGTTTTTGAGTTATTACCCAAAAACTGCAATTTTACCCCTATGTTCTATTTATAGACATGGTGGCCATGATGGTTGGTCGGCAGGGTCATCGGACATAACTTTTAAAGGGAACCCCTTAAGGATGATTGAGGCCAAGTTTCGTTTAAATTGGCCCAGTGGTTTCAGAGGAGAAGATTTTTAAAAAAGTTTACAGACGGACGACGGACGCCAAGTGATGGCAATAGCTCACATGACCCTTTGGGTCAGGCGAGTTAAAAATAAAAATTGCCACATACATCACATTGATAAGGTTATCACCTGTGGCTGTATGAGTTCTAATGTGTCTCTGTAAGCTAAAATTCATACTAAACTCTTTACCACATACATGTACATGTATATCACATTGATAAGGTTTATCCCTATATGTGTTCTAATGTGTGTCTGTAGGCTACAACTCGTACTAAGCTCTTTACCTAATCTCAAAGGATTCCGAAGAAATTTTTATCTGTTTCTTCATCCTAATCTCGTTTCAAGCCCTATTAAGGGTATTCTGGAAATTTTAAATTTGACCCCCGGTGCAGGTAAGATTTCATAAATAGACATATTTTCCAGTTCAAATCTGCAAAAATATTGTTATTTCCTTACCTTTTACAGTCTATATCTGACAAAACAATTCAAAATAAGCTGACCACCATTTTACTGAACTCATGAACTACACCACGTGATCAAAATCGCCACAAATTTTGCTACAGCATGTTTCTAAATGAAAGGTCGATGTCAATTATTTATTGTGTATATGCAAGCATATCCTTTATGGGCTGTTGATTGGTTTTAATAAAAATACTTATAACAAAATTAAAAAATTTCAAGCCATGTAAATGGGATTTATAAATTATAATATAATATTTGACATCGACATCTCGAACTACGAAACAGACTATACCAAAATACGTCACGATTTTTTATCACGTGGTGTAGTTCTAGAGTTCAGTAAAATGGCGGTCAGCTTAAAGTAGATTTTGGATTATTTTGTCGGATATACACTGTTAAAATATCAATATTTTTGCAGATTTGAACTAGAAAATGTTTATTTATGAAATCTTACCTGCACTCGATCTGACACAATCCGTCCATGCCAAAATACCCATCGGAGGGCACCGGTGGGGTCAAATTAAAAATTTCCAGAATAACCTTAATAGGGCTTGAAACGAGATTAGGATGAGGAACAGAAAGAAAATTTCTTCGGAATCCTAATCTGAACTAGATTACTCTTTATCATATATCACATTTATAAGGTTTATCATCTCTATGTCTTCTGATGTGTTTGTTGTGAGCTACTTACTACTAGCAATAAATCCTTTATCACATAGGATTATCACCAGTGTGTGTTCTAATGTGTCTTTCCAGGTAGCAATTCGAACGAAATCCTCTACCACATATATCACATTTATAAAATTTATCACCAGTATGTATTATAATGTGTGACAGTAAGGAATTACTAAAACTAAATTCTCTATCACATATATCACATTTATAAGGTTTATCACCTCTATGTCTTCTGATGTGTTTTTTGTGAGCTACTTACTACTAGCAATAAATCCTTTATCACATAGGATTACCACCAGTGTGAGTTCTAATGTGTCTTTCCAGGTACCTATTCGAATGAAATCCTCTACCATATACTGTATATCACATTTATAAGGTTTATCACATGTACGAGTTCTAATGTGCGTCTGTAGGCTACAACTCATACTAAACTCTTTACCACATATATCACATTTATAAGGTTTATCACCTGTATGTCTTTTGATGTGTTTTTGTGAGCTACTACTATCAATAAATTCTTGACCACATAGGATTATCACCAGTGTGTTCTAATGTGTCTTTCCAGGTGGCAATTTGAACGAAATCCTCTACCACATATATCACATTTATAAAGTTTATCACCAGTATGTGTTATAATGTGCGACAGTAAGGAATTACTAAAACTAAACTCTCTATCACATATACCACATTTATATGGTTTATCACTTGTAAATGTTCTAAAGTGTTTCTGTAAGATTTGATCCACATTAATTTCTTTATCACATTTATCATGCAAATCATGTTGATTGGGTTTATCACCGGTATGTGTTTTAATATGTCTCTGTAAGTTAGAATTCACACTAAATCCTTTACCACATATATCACATTTATAAGGTTTATCACCTGTATGTATTCTAATGTGTCTCTGTAAGTCACTACTATTACTAAATCCTTTACCACATATATCACATTTATAAGGTTTATCACCAGTATGTGTTCTAATGTGTGTCTGTAAGTTATAATTCTTACTAAATCCTTTACCACATATATCACATTTATAAGGTTTATCACCAGTATGTGTTCTACCATGTTTCTGTATGTTAGCATTTCCTGTAAATCTTTTACCACATATATCACATTTATAAGGTTTAACATATGGTATTGTCCTTACATGATCTAGTACCACATCACTGGTTGTTAAATGTTTACAATTGCCATCACTAGAATGCCATCCATCTCCAGCACGCAATCTCCTATCATCTAAAGAATCACCAGACTGCCATCCATCTCCAGCATGTAATCTCCTATCATCTGTAGCATCACTAGACTGCCATTCATCTTCAGCATGTAATCTTCTATCATCTGTAGCATCACCACATTGCCATCCATCTTCAGCATGTAATCTGCTATCATCTGTAGCATCACCAGACTGCCATCCATCTGCAGTATTTAATCTCCTTTCATTCGAAGTACCACCAGACTGCCATCCATCTCCAGCATGTAAACTCATGTTATATGAAGTATATATACTTCACCACAGTTGATGGGAGTTTTTAGTTTTATTGTTTTACACAGATCTAAAATTTGATGAACATTCTTTAATGTTATTCGCATCACCTGATTCTTTCTTGTAACCTATTAAACTGTGCATTGTACACTTATTCTGTGATAGAATTTTACTTGATTGCACAAAAACAATAGTACATTTGTACTGTGATTCTATTTCAGATAATTTCACAAATAATGTTCACTTCTAAAGCTCATTCAACAAAGTGGACATCCATATATTTCTGAAAAAGAATTTTAAATAAAAAGAATTTTAATTAATTTAAACTAAAGCTGTACTAGCCCCAGCCCTCGATACAACAATATATGTAATAATGTTCGTCACCACCGTCAGTGACTTATGGCAGGTCTATTGTTTTTCTCAGGGTACTCCTATTTACTCCACCAATAAAATTAACCACTACAAAATAACTAAAATATTGTTGAAAGTGGCATTAAAAACCACCACCCTACCACCTACAATCTGATATATTACACTTTTCACAATAAATTGCTTACCAAAAGTTGCTATGTAGTTTGTGAACATCTTTCTCTCTAGTCTTCAACAATGTATTCATTATTATAATGAAAAGTTGGTCTGAAAGGGGTCTAAGTGTAATCTGTGAACCACCATTTTTCTTTGTGTGAATGCGTGAAAAAGCATACTTTTTATAAGCATGAAAGACAATATCAAGTCCGTTTTGCACACGTAACCGTACCGATGTTCCCTGCTTTTACCTTTGGACTGTATCCTGTATTACTTTTTACTATGCTTCCTTATTATTTAAATACTAGTTAAGGTTTGATTTTGTAATGGGGACGAGTGAGTGATTGTTGCTTAATGCCAATTCATCGATTTTTCAGCTATACCATGGCGAAAACAAGTTAATTTTCAATGAGATGATGATGAGGTCCGCTTTTTTCTAGACCAACCCGGATTTTCATAGTGCTAGCTCATGGAAACAACAGTCTGCGGGTAGACATATTGTTTCACTCTGGACACATTATTCTGATTAATGCTGCTTGCTTAGTGGAGAAGCAACAAATACCAATTTTATAGTCTTTGGTATAACCCGATCGGGCCACGAACTACTTCACTCGAGGTGAGCACACTAACCATTATGCCACCAATGCGGTTTTGGTAATGGGTTGTGTATAATGTTACAAATAAAATTATCTTGAATCAACAAAATGTAGGTATTATGCCAGCGAAATATCGAAAAAAATAATAATGATTTATTGCAAATATTAGATAATGTGATTTTGGTTCGCTGGCACTACAGGTAGCACCTGTCTGAGACATCTCCATTAATACGAGACTCTTTTTTTTTATTTATTAAATAGACCTTTCTACAATAAATATTCATCCCAGCACATCGTAGTGCACAGAAACCATGATATTTTTATAATACATAACCATACAAATGTAAACAGGCGTGAAACATATGAAAGATAAAAAAAAATCAAGCGCGATTTGTTAAATGTAATTACGTGAAAGGGAACACCCTTCTGTAAAACTATGATGACCTACGTCCTACGTTTAGGATTACTATTACAGCTTGGAAACAGTTCCTTATGGCACTGTGCCCCCCCCCCCCCCCCCCATAGTATAATTACCCAAACCTGTTATATGATAAAAATCATATGCTCATTATTGAATATACATATGGCCAAAAAAAAGTATATGTGTGTTTACGGTCACCCGACCCACCCTATTTTTCAGCCGCCAACCCTAACCTTTTTTATCAGCAATTATTCCACCCTAATTTTTGCCAACGACCCTATCAATTTTTACACAGAATTCGGATAACCATTTTTGTTTAATCAGCAGCAATGTTTTATTTATTCAACCGCTAGCTTTTTGTCGAAATTGAGAGCAAAGAAGGTAGAACAACTATGTAACTCGTCATGACGGCTTACCGGAAATTTCGAAAATATAATACCGGAATCGGATTCCGGAATCGGGCACGACTATTTCCGGTTTTGCCGATAGTTAAACAACATTATTAAGAAAAAACTGGTGGTTAAAAAAAATAAAAAATAAAAAAAAATTAATGCCGATTGACCGACCCTAGATTTTTTTGACATGTGACAGTAAACACACATATATTTTTTTTTGGCCTATTCCATAAATTTTTGGTTGGGGGTAAGGAATTCTTACCAATAGCTCAAAAGCCTTCGATACCCTACACATATGGCACATCCACAAAGGCTTCCTGCACAAACTCCATGAAACAGTGATGGCTAGCAAATGATGGACGATTTGTTAGAAACAATTCAGACAGTCAAAGCTTGATTTCATTTTTCAATTCTTTCACTGAACTTGAAGGCTTCGGTACATTTCTTCTTGAGAAGATTGAAATAAGATTAAGAAAAGATTGCGGACGACAGACCACAGGGGTGGTTGTTACATGTTTTTTTTTTAAGAGTTGTCAGTCGAGGCATAGTGCCTTGTCGCTATCCACGTAAATATACTATCAATGCATAAACACAAACAAAGGCAGACACTTTTTCCACCCCCGCTCGCTTCAAGTCGTGTTTGTTTTTTAAATTCCTTCTAATATATTCAAAACCCTGTTTGGTTCAACTCCCAAGACCTTATACTTATTCTTTTCAAAAAATATCATGACCTCCCCTCGACTACCTCTTGTGAAGATGCAATGGTTGTTTTTGTCAGGAATTCGCCCGAGTACGCAACTCCATGAACCCAAAGTGAAAGTAACAGAGCCACCTATAAAAAAACAGAAGTTTAAAACTCGCTGGGTTTTACCATTCGATATTTGGTTTTCTCGCCAGTTATCGTGTTTCAGTTTTCACTTCAAATTGTCCCGCTTGTTTAATGTTGTTTGAATCTTAACCGTATTTTCCTTATCTCAAAGCTAAAACCCAGAGAGTTCCGAACTTCCTGATAAAAACGAACGTTGCGTCTTCACAAGAGGTAGACGAGGGGAGATCATGATATTTTTTTAAAAGAATAAGGTCTCGAGAGTTGAACGAAACAAGGTTTCGAATATATTAGAAGGAATTTAAAAAACAAACACGACTTGAAGCAAGCGGGGGTAACAAAAAGTGTCCGCCCTTGTTTGTGTTTATGCATTGATACTGGATAGTACATTATATTTACGTGGATAGTGACAAGGCGCAGGCCCTGTGCTAGGCTGTGGTCGAGGGATAAAAATAATGTGTTGCAAGCCCCTGTATGACTTTTTATACAGGAGCTTGACGTTTTATCAATATAAAAATAGATGTAGGGTACAAAAATCTATATAAGTATTCTAATTTTAAAGTTTTCGGACCAGTAAATTCGAAAGTCTAATTTCGAAGACTGCAAAAAGGGTCTTATATATATGGGAAGGGGCCCTTTTTGTACCCTACATCTATTTTATTGATAAAACGTCAAGCTCCTGTGCTCTTTATGAATACTTCAATTCACAATCACAAACATAATATTGATTGAATATGAACAAACCCTCTGATTATTCAACAGGAACCATCATGATATTATTGACTGTTTGCAGTGCAGTGCAGTGCAGGGGATTTGTAACGTTTGGCAGTAAATGTCTTGCGTTTAGTTTGTAAATTGACTTAACAGTAAAGTGTTGATGTAAATATTTTACACATTTAAGTAAAGTGTTGATGTTATGTAAAAACAAACCAACATCGAGCGGGTCTACATTCAAATATGATTTCAAATGCAATATTATCATGATATTTTAGCATTCTACTGAAATACAATCGTAAATTAAAACACATACACTTGTTTCGTGCATACGATCAACTGTAAGGCTATTCGCAGATGATGCAATCATGTACTTAACGATAACATCAGATGTTGACACAGTACATCTGCAAGAAGACCTGAACAAATTAGCAAGCTTGGAGCAGGCATGGATGATGAGTTTCCACCCCGAAAAGTGTAACGTCCTCACAGTATCGAGGAAGAGAAACATCATTAAGAGAGACTACATATTGCATGGACACCGGGCCAACTATAACAGGTTACATCCGCAAAATATCTAGGAGTAACAATATCATCAGATTTGAGATGGAATGTCCACATTGCAAATATATGCAAACGAGCAAACAGCACACTGAGCTTCCTCCAGCGAAACATTAACATCGAGTAATCCAAAAGTAAAAGAGAACGCATACAAGGCACTAGAAAGACCTACATGGGATCCTTATCAACAAAATAACAGGCATAGCCTTGAAATGGTACAAAGACGGGCAGCAAGATATGTAAAAAAAAACCAGATATCATAACTGACACTTCAGTCGTCTGTTACAGAAATGTTACGTCAACTATGTACAGTGGACATCATTAGAAGCCCGTAGAAGACAAGTAAGACTAGCGTTGCTATGCAAGATCAGCAACAACCTAGTTAAAATAGATCCAACAAGCAAGCTTATACCACCCAAGCTCTTATCTAGGAACACGCATGATAAATCTTTCCGAATTCCAGCAAGCTCAACAACCTTGAAGAGAGAATCTTTTTGGCGAGGACTATACGGGAATGGAATTCACTGCCAGCCAACGTTGCCACTGCATGGAGCCTTGAAACCTTCAAGGTCCTCATCAGCCAGCTGGAATAAGTGACATACATGCCAACCCTCGAGAGACTAAAAGCGGTAGAGGGTCTATGGTATGCCCCCCCCCCACAGAAAATTGTTTTCAGAAGGACGCAATATTCACCTAAACTTTGGCATTTTGTAATTTGTAAATATTTATATTATTCCGCGCATGCGCAAACACAAAAGTATTGAGTACTCTGAATGAGTTTATATACTATAACGAAGAAGATGGTTCATTCTGTTGCATTTTGGATATAAAATCTGTTCAGTCAAATCTTTAAATATAGTATGAAAAAACCATGAAAAAATGGAAATTAGCATTTTACATATATACAAGTCAAACCTCGTTTCTCGAACTCGGATGGGTCGAATACCATGGGTGGCTCGAACTTATTTGAAAGTCCCGCCAATTTTCCATATATTTTTAAGCTAAAAAAAATCTTTCGCTCGAACACTGATACCTCGAACAGTCGAACTTAATAAATGGTCCCATCAATAATAGAGAATCATAATAAAATCACGAGTTTTACCATATCAAACTCGAACATCGCAATTTAATTGACAGATGTACGTTGAATGAGCTTACATACAAATGTACATATATATATGATTAATCAATCTACTGGCTTGATAAATACACTTCAACATAAAATAGCGGGGTTATGCTACTTAAAATCATTTAATCCACGTCATCTCTTGTGACTTGTGTGTGTTACAATAAGATATCATCAATTATGAGTGCCTATTGTCGAGTATGTTTTACTATTAAAGCGGGAAAAAACATTTCCTGGTTTATTGTTAAAAACAAGGAAGATTTTCTAATATATTTGAGACTTAAATCACTTATTTTTCACAATTTTTTCACATTCACAGCTAAGTTGATAAAAAAAACATGCTAATATTCACATATGAATTTGTAAAGATGCGCTTTCTTCAATCTGGAAACCGAGAACCTAATATGCGCTTTCCCCCTCCTAGAAACCCGGACAACCACTATCAATAGGACAGGCAAGCAAGAAAAGCGACTGATGAAAATGCCCCAAAGTCTAAAAAACAGAAACTTAATTTTTCAGAAATAAAATGTTTGTGGTATCAAGTCAAAACTTGTATTACTTAAATTTATACAGTTAATTACAACACATGATATACAGTATGTATTTTTATAGAGACAAAAACTGACAAATATGACATTTTAAATATCCCAGATGGTTTTAGCTATGTTGCAAAAAATAGAAAAATATTTAAGCATAAATCTGGAGGTATTGTTGTTGTATATAACAAATCTTATTAAATTTATTAATATTAAATTTAAATTTAAGTATTTAATAATGACCTTTTATTGGGATGTGTATACACCCTACCTGAAAACTCCCTATATTCGTCAATAAATGCATTTTTAGATATTGAAAATGAATTAGTAAATTTTATAGAAAAAGACATGAAATGTGCACTTGTTGGAGATTTTAATGCTAAAACTGGGTTTTTTTGAAGATTTTTTCAGAACCAGATGAAACTTTTTTGAATGTTATGGATGTAAATGTAGAAGATGGCCTATTTAGATATCATATTGCTATGACTACCAAGTTTTACTTGATAATAATATTTCCTTAAAAAGATATACTCAGTGTGAATGCAGACCAAATAATTTTGGACGAAAACTTTTAGAATTGTGTAAGTCTGCTTTGGCTATATTTGAAAAGTATTGTCATCATTGGAAATTGAAGGTTAACTTGCAAAAGACTAAAGTAATAATATTTTGTAAAAGAAAATAAAAAAATCAATTAAGCTATGTGGAGAGAATTTACAAATTGAAGACTCTTATTCATATCTAGGTGTTATATTTAATTATAACGGCTCTTTTGTGAATTGATGGATCAAGCTCGCAAAGCTTTATATTGTTTGTTTAGAAAATTGAGAAATATATTGATTCCAATAGATTTACAATTTAAATTGTTTGATACACTTATGCTTCCAATACTTACTTTTGGCTCTGAAATATGGGGTTATGGGAACACTAAGCAACTAGAAAAACTTCACCTTCAGTTCTGTAGAAATATTTTAGGTGTTAGAACCACTACTCCAAATTTTATGACATACGGAGAACTTGGTAGAACACCTATAGATATATTATGTATAAAATTAAGGATTGTAAATTTTTGGAATAGACTTATTTCAAACAAGAAGAAACTTAGTTGTATTGTATATAAGATTATGTTTAATTTGAGTATTATTGATAATGTTCAATTTAAGTGGCTAAATTTTATCAAGTCAATTTTTGAGAAAACTGGGCTTAATTATCTATGGAACCAACAACAGCCAGTTCATTCAGTGCAACTAAAATTTATTGTTAAGCAAAATCTGACTGATCAATATATTCAAAACTGGTTTAACCAAATTGAGAACTCTTCTAGGGGAGAATTTTATGGCATATTTAAAAATGAATTTAATTTAGATAAATACTTATTACAATTATTACCACATGAGAGAAACATGATAGCAAAGCTTAGATGCAATAGCATTAAGCTTCCAATAGAAACTGGAAGATGGCCGAATACTCCCAGAGAAGAACGTATTTGTCATCTGTGTAATGTTGGTTTAGGTACTGAATTTCATTTTTTATTTGAATGTACCTCTGCTGATGTACAAAGGCTTAGATGTAAATGTATTCCAATTTATTATACTAGATATGCAAACATGTACAAAATGAAAGGCCTGTTATCTTTGTGTAATGTTAAGATTCTGAAAAAATTGTCTTATTTATATCTAAATTGCAAAATGTTTTGTAATTACAGTAAAACCCCGCTTTATTGCCCCTCGATTCACCGCCAAACTCGCGTATCGCCAAGAATTTCTGCAGTCCCGTTTTCCGTATGTAGTAACAACCCCGTTAAAATGTCAAACTCGCATACCGCCAACCGCCACGGTAATTAAAGATCAAACGGTCAATTTAATGTTATTTAAACCTCGATCATAATGCCAATCAATAATGTCACACCTCGGTGATTTTAGAAGTGCCTGTCAATCAAGGTAAGTAAATAAGCAGTCAACGCAAATAGATATCGCTGTGAAAACAGTTAATTGTTTTCTTTACAATAAAATTTTACAACCCTGAACTGAATACTTTTCATTCTGAATAAAACTTAATAAATTTGTTTGTGTGTTCTTTTCATTTGTGTTGAAAATGTGGACGCCTAAGCGTAAACGAAATTTGCTTGATTCTCGACAAAAGAGATATTGTGGAAATTATGAATCCAACGAACAATGAAACTTGGGAAGCAGCTCGACATCGATATATTGACAAATGATATCCTCCAGTCACCTCGACTTTCTGAACATTAATGAAGAAATAAGTACAAACCTTTCTTTTAATGGGTTATAGTCCACGTGAACATGTGAATTATTTGATTGTGAATGCATGCGTAAAAACGACAGAAATGTTTATATGTGAATAGATTTTAACAGCTTCCGGTTATAGAAATCAAATTTACTGACGGTGACATGCTTCTAAGTGTTGTATAAACATTTTTCAATTAAAGTATAACAAACACCCTTGCTTCAATAAACATACGTTATCACCTTTCTTTAAACAATTAATGATCAATTATTCATAAGTTAACTGTACATTTGCCCAAGGGACAGGATTAATCTTGTGACACGACAACGAGTGAGAAAAAAAACTTTATTGTTCTTTTTTTAGTTGTGGTAAACAAAAATTGTAAATAAAATGGAGAGTTAAATATTTGTAAGACGTAAAAACGAATTTAATATATATTAAAGGAAATTGCTAGTATACGTGCTAATAACGTAATTCCAGGAGATTTTTTTCTTTTCAAATTCGATAAAATATTCCTATATATTTCAACTAAAAATAAATCCTAAAAATTAACAATCCTGTTTAAATTATGTACAAATAAAAACCACTCATATAAACATAATGAGCAAATAAACAATCAAAATATAGACAATTCCGAATGTTTTGGTGTAAAATTTTTTCAAATATCCAGAAAAGGCTTCACAATAATTCTTTCAAAAAAAAATATGGATTTCGTTGATTATATGGGGATTTTTTTTTTTACATGCGCCAGTACTTTTATCAACATACTGTATGTATGTCATTCTCCGACAACTTTTCCGATTGTGATGGTAAAGACTGCATTTGTGTCCCATTAATATTACAGAAAAATAACAAACTTAAATTACAATAAAAGTTTATATGTCGTTTGTTCATGTTAAATTGTATTTATTTCATTAAAAGGTTTAAACATACACATGTATATATTTATAAGGGTTACGCCAAATAATGGATTAAAAAATTCTCTTTTTTACCATCACATATAGAATACGGCGATTCACGTGACGGTAATGTCCAATAAGAGGGATGATGACCGAAAAAAAAGAACTAAAACTTCAAAAATGATGTTTCAATATTTTTTATGTAAAATATTTCCTTTATTTACTCTGAAATGCGTGTCCTATGATTTCTATCTTTACTGTCACGAAATTTTAACGTTGCAGAACGTCTAATATACAGGTGACTCTGAGATCGAAGTCACATTAGTGCTTTCCTTTTTACTTCATCTATGCAAAGAAATGATATCGTCGATCGACTCTCAGCGGGATTCAAAGAAACAAACCAGTAAAATGCATTAGTACCTTTATTCAACGTCTTAGCAAAATACAACATTATGTGATATATTTTGTCAGTAGATTGCGGCAGGTTGCTGGTTTTCTCCGGGTACTCTGGTTTCCTCCACCAATCAAAAAACCTGACCGGCACGGTGTAGCTGAAATATTGTTGAAAGTGGCGTTAAACACCATAGCCCTAATCCTCCTTCATTGCAATGTAATTAAAATGAGATGTTTGTTGTAGTGTTTCGATTCAATCTGTTTCTGTTAAGTTTCCAGTAATTTCCTATGCTAAAAATATGTCATTCGGTGGCAGCCATATTGGATTTCCGATCGAAACAAAAACCTACTCTGCAAAGGACTACCAAAAGAACATTCCTGCAAACGGTTTTGAGAAATAAGATATACAAATATCTGTGCAATCAGTGACTATCACCACTAAAGTTGTGAGTTCGAACCTAGTTCATGACGAGGTGTCCTCGATATATAACCTCATGTAATAAAGTTTGGCAGTGACTTGCGACAGGTTGGTGGTTTTCTCTGGGTACCCAAAGCCAGAATTATGATAGGAATAATCACTAAATTGTTTTCTGAATGAGTCCTATGTTCAATTTGCCCTATTGTGGTGGCCATCTTTTCATGTTGAATCGAACTTATACCATCGAATACATTACCAATTACATGTCAAGTCAAACATATCATCTAAAAACATAGAGCAATGGTTGAGTGCTCCACCCATACTTTTGTACACATCCCAAACCAGAACCTAGCACTACAAAGTCAAGAAATTCTGAATAGACCAGTTTTTGTGCTTAGAAATTCTGAAAAAGTCTGTACAGATTCTGAAAATTCGGAACATTGTCTGAAAGATCTGAAGTGTCTGAACAGGTTCTGAACACATTCCAAGCCAGAATCTAGATTTCCAACGTCATTATGTCGGCCTATCTTGTGTTCAAATAGATAAGAAGAGAGGTGATTTTCGTTTTCTTCATATTGGTGGAATTATTAACCATCACTGTTTAACGTTCTTTTCATCATGTGGGCTTCTAGTTTCAGTAAGCTAGCACTAACTACAGTACAGTCAGACATAGCATGATATATCACTGTGACAGACGTATCACTCATCTTGGTGATACTGATACAGTACAGTCAGAGACTTACCATGATAAATCACTGTGATAGACCTATCATTCTCCTTAGTGATACTGATACAATAGTCAGACATAGCATGATAAATCACTGTGACAGAGGTATCACTCATCTCGGTGATACTGATACAGTACGGTCAGAGACATAGCATGATATATCACTGTGATAGACCTATCACTCTTCCTAGTGATACTGATACGGTAGTCAGACATAGTGTGATAAATCACTGTGATATACGTATCCCTCTTCTTAGTGATATTGATAAAGTAATCAGAGACATAGCGTGATAAATCACTGTGATAGACATATCACTCTTCTTAGTGATACTGATACAGTACAGTCAGAGACATAGCGTGATAAATCACTGTGATAGACATAGCACTCTTCTTAGTGATATTAATACAGTAATCAGACATAGCGTGATACATCACTGTGATAGACGTATCACTCTTCTTAGTGATACTGATACAGTACAGTCAGAGACATAGCGTGATAAATCACTGTGATAGACATATCACTCTTCTTGGTGATATTGATACAGTAATCAGACATAGCATGATAAATCACTGTGATATATCTATTACTCTCCTTAGTGATACTGATACAGTACAGGCAGAGATATGGCATGATTAATCACTGTGATAGACCCATCACTCTTCCTAGTGATACTGATACGGTAGTCAGACATAGTGTGATAAATCACTGTGATATACGTATCCCTCTTCTTCGTGATATTGATAAAGTAGTCAGAGACATAGCGTGATAAATCACTGTGATAGACATATCTTTCTTCTTAGTGATACTGATAAAGTAGTCAGAGACATAGCGTGATAAATCACTGTGATAGACATATCACTCTTCTTAGTGATATTAATAAAGTAATCAGACATAGCATGATAAATCACTGTGATAGACGTATCACTCTTCTTAGTGATACTGATACAATACAGTCAGAGACATAGCATGATATATCACTGTGATAGACCTATCACTCTTCCTAGTGATACTGATACAGTAGTCAGACATAGCGTGATAAATCACTGTGATATACGTATCCCTCTTCTTAGTGATATTGATAAAGTAGTCAGACATAGCGTGATAAATCACTGTGATAGACATATCACTCTTCTTAGTGATACTGATACAGTAGTCAGAGACATAGCGTGATAAATCACTGTGATAGACATATCACTCTTCTTAGTGATATTAATACAGTAATCAGACATAGCATGATAAATCACTGTGATAGACGTATCACTCTTCTTAGTGATACTGATACAGTAGACAGAGACATAGCATGATAAATCACTGTGATAGACATCACTCTTCTTAGTGATACTGATACAGTACAGTCAGAGACATATCGTGATAAATCACTGTGATATACCTATCACTCTCCTTAGTGATACTGATACAGTACAGTCAGAGACATGGCATGATAAATCACTGTGATAGACCTATCACTCTTCTTAGTGATACTGATACTGTAGTCAGAAACATAGCATGATAAATCCCTGTGATAGACGTGTCACCCTTCTTAGTG
This sequence comes from Bathymodiolus septemdierum, assembly GCA_963383655.1. Classification (NCBI taxonomy): domain Eukaryota; kingdom Metazoa; phylum Mollusca; class Bivalvia; order Mytilida; family Modiolidae; genus Bathymodiolus; species Bathymodiolus septemdierum. The sequence continues at coordinate 51,850,411 of OY726527.1, forward strand.
ATACTGATAAAGTAGTCAGAGACATATCGTGGTAAATCACTGTGATAGACCTATCATTCTTCTTAGTGATACTGATACAGTAGTCAGAGGCATGGCATGATAAATCACTGTGATAGATGTATCACTCTTCCTATTGATACTGATACGGTGCAGTCCGAGACATAGCATGATAAATCACTTTGATAGACATATCACTCTTCTTAATGATATTGATACAGTAGTCAGAGACATAGCATAATAAATCACTGTGATAGACGTATAGAATCTAACACCGGCAAATGTCTTGCACTTTTTGCCGGTGTTTGATTTTATTTCTCACTTTTATCAGCTGTTTTTAGTTTATTGTTTGACAGGTATGTACTTTTAGTAGACGATCATGTAAACAATGTGAGTTATTTCCCCTTCATGTCAATCAAAAAAGTAGTTCCGTATTTTTGTGTATTGCGTGAAAGTTATTATGTAATAATATGGCCGATTGTTAGGATTTGCGTGTTTATAAAAGATTGAAAACTTATATACAGTGAATTGTTTATTTTAAAAAGGAAAAGCATGGCGAATTGGGGGAACAGTTAACATAAACTGTACAGCATGCATTTGCGGGTAAAACGCATGTGATTTTTTTGTCTTGCACTAGTGCAAGATAAGAAAATCTCACATCGCTAAAAATAGGAACTGGTCTGTCTCAAAAGTGATAAATATCACTCTTCTTAGTGATACTGATACAGTAGTCTGAGACATAGTATGATAAATCACTTTGATAGACATATCACTCTTCTTAGTGATACTGATACAGTACAGTCAGACATAGCGTGATAAATCATTTTGAATTTCATACCGGAACAAAAAACGTAAAGTTTATAGAGGACCATCTAATGAACATTCATGTACAGTTTGGCTTTAATCATATTTGTAGTTTCTGAGAAGAAGGCATTTGAATATTTTCCCATAGGGTCCAATGTTAATCTATGTCCTGCGGTGGCGGCCATTTTGGATTTCCGATCGGCATAAAAAACAGAAACTTTGTAGAGGACCTTCCAATGATCATTCCTGGGCAGTTTGGTTTCAACTGTCCAAGTGGTTTCAGAGAAGAAGCATTTTGAAACATTTTTCCCATAGGGTCCAATGTTAAACTAAGTCCTGCCGTAGCCGCCATTTTGAATTTCGTATCGGAACAAAAAACCTTAAGATTGTAGAGGACCATCCAATGAACATTCATGTACAGTTTGGCTTTAATCATATTTGTAGTTTCTGAGAAGAAGGCATTTGAACATTTTCCCATAGGGTTCAATGTTAATCTATGTCCTGCGGTGGCGGCCATCTTGAATTTTAGATCGGCATAAAAAAACAGAAACTTTGTAGAGGACCTTCCAATGATCATTCCTGGGCAGCTTGGTTTCAATTATCCAAGTGGTTTCAGAGAAGAAGCGTTTTGAAACATTTTTCCCATAGGGTCCAATGTTAAACTAAGTCCTGCCGTAGCCGCCATTTTGAATTTCTTATCGGAACAAAAAACGTACAGTTTGTAGAGGACCATCCAATGAACATTTATGTACAGTTTGGCTTTAATATTATTTGTAGTTTCTGAGAAGAAGGCATTTGAACATTTTCCCATAGGGTCCAATGTTAATCTATGTATTGCGGTGGCTTCCATCTTGGATTTCCGATCGGCATAAAAAAACATAAAATTTGTAGAGGACCTTCCAATGATCATTCCTGGGCAGTTTGGTTTCAACTGTCCAAGTGGTTTCAGAGAAGCTGCATTTTGAAACATTTTTCCCATAGGGTCCAATGTTAAACTAAGTCCTGCCGTAGCTGCCATTTTGAATTTCATATCGGAACAAAAAACCTTAAGATTGTAGAGGACCATCCAATGAACATTCATGTACAGTTTGGCTTTAATCTGAGAAGGCATTTGAACATTTTCCCATAGGGTCCAATGTTAATCTATGTCCTGCGATGGCGGCCATCTTGGATTTCCGATCGGCATAAAAAACAGAAACTTGGTAAAGGACATTCCAATGATCTTTCCTTTACAGTTTGGGTTCAGTCAGTTCATTAGTTTCAGAGAAGAAGATCTTTGAAATTTCAGCCAATCAGAGCATATTATTGGCCCTGGCAGCCATATTGAATATCCGACTGGAACGAAAAACAGTAACTTTGTAGAGGACCATCCAAGGAACATTCCTGCTAAGTTCGGTTCCAATCGGCCAAGTGGTTTCGGAGAAGAAGCTTGAAATGTGAAAAGTTTACAGACGACAGACAACGGACGCCAAGTGATGGCAATAGTTCACCTGGACCAAAAGGTGAACTAAAAATTCTTTAAAAACCTTCTAAATATTCAACCACTTGGACCCCTCTTTGAAATAAATTACATTTTTGGTGTTTAACGCCACTTTCAGCAATATTTCAGCTATATCAATCATGGCGAACAGCTTTAGTGGTGGAAGAAGCCGGAGTACCCGGAGAGAACCACCGGCCATGGGCAAGCAACTGGTAAACTTTATCACTTGCTGCTGTGAACCCACGCCGTATTGGTGATAGGCTTGTACAAGTTTTTAGGTAATCCAACTAACACATTGAGCCACCCAGGCCTTGAAATAAAATACCTAAATGTTTTACGGTCTATAAATAACCCATCAAGAGGATCATTTTGCAAAATAAAAAATCTGCATTAAAATTGTTAGAAAAATCAAAATTCTATATACATGTACCTTCCATATACGAAATTTCAGATTTTGGGCATTTGTAGATCCCTTTTCGAAATAAAATGGCTGCTAACTTCAATAATCCAAAAAGATGATTATTTCGCAACAATCTTCATTAAAATTGGATGAGAAATAAAAAAAATAAACCGAAATAACCATTGTTTTACTCAGGGGCCTTTTGTTTGACAGCGGGGATGGATATGGCTACAATACCTAGAATCTCCACCGACCTTCATTCTGTGCCAATGATCATTGCGATACAAATTTAGAAGGTTCGGTCAACCAGAATTAAAAGTTATCACACGAAAACAAAATTTGCCCACTACAGACGGACAAAGTACACATAACAGACGGACAACAGATCAATAACATATTCACAGTACAATGTATGACCTCAGCAATTTTTGCGATCGGATAAAAACAAGAAATACAGAAATAAACAAGATAAAAAATAATAATAACATGCAGTATGTTCTTTTTTTTTTACTAATAATATACAATTATTGACTTGATGATTTTTACAAAATTTTCAAAATCTACATACATTATTATACACTTTAAACATAAGATTAAAAAGATACATAATTATGTAATCTAAAAATTCTTTATTAACACTACACAAATACATTGTCACATGCATCACATTTATAAGGTTTATCACCAGTATGAGTTCTAATGTGTCTCTGTAAACTAAAATTCATACTAAACTCTTTACCACATACACTGTATATCACATTTATAAGGTTTATCCCTGTATGTGTTCTAATGTGTGTCTGTAGACTACATGTACAACTCGTACTAAACTCTTTATCATATATATCACATTTATAAGGTTTATCACCTGTATGTCTTCTGGTGTGTTTTTATGAGCTATTACTAACAATAAATCCTTTATCACATAGGATTATCACCAGTGTGTGTTCTAATGTGCCTTTGCAGGTACCAATTCGAACGAAATCCTCTACCATATATATCACATTTATAAGGTTTATCACATGTATCAGTTCTAATGTGTGTCTGTAGGATACAACTCATACTACACTCTTTACCACATATATCACATTTAGAAGGTTTATCACCTGTATGTCTTTTGATGTGTTTTTGTGAGCTACCACTATCAATAAATCCTTCATCACATACAGGTAGGATAATCACCAGTGTGTGTACTAATGTGTCTTTCCAGGTAGCAATTCGCACGAAATCCTCTACCACATACATCACATTTATAAGGTTGATCATCAGTATGTATTATAATGTGCGACAGTAAGGAATTACTCAAACTAAACTCTCTATCACATATACCACATTTATATGGTTTATCACTTGTAAATGTTTTAAAGTGTTTCTGTGAGATTTGATCCACATTAATTTCGTTATCACATTTATCATGCAAATCATTTTGATTGGGTTTATCACCAGTATGTGTTTTAATATGTACCTGTAAGCTATTAAAACAATTATTGTCACTAAATCCTTCACCTTTATCACATATATAAGGTTTATCACCAGTATGTGTTCTAATGTGTCTCTGTAAGTTAGAATTCACACTAAATCCTTTACCACATGAAAGCACATGTACCTGTATATCACATTTATAAGGTTTATCACCAGTATGTGTTCTAATATGTCTCTGTAAGCTACCATTATCACTAAATCCTTTTCCACATATATCACATTTATAAGGTTTATCACTTGTATGTGTTCTATAGTGTGTCTTTAAGTTAGAATTCTGATTAAATTCTTTACCACATATATCACATTTATATGGTTTATCACCTGTATGTGTTCTAATGTGTGCCTGTAAATGATGATTCACACAAAACCCTTTACCACATATATCACATTTATAAGGTTTATCACCTTTTAGTGTTCTAATGTGTCTACGTAAGTCTCCATTCTGAGTAAATCCTTTACCACATATACGACATTTATAAGGTTTATCACCTGTATGTGTTCTAATGTGTCTCTGTAAGTTACTACTATTACTAAATCCTTTACCACATATATGACATTTATAAGGTGTATCACCTGTATGTATTCTAATGTGTGTCTGTAAGTTATTACTCTGACTAAATCCTTTACCACATATATGACATTTATATGGTTTATCATCTGTATGTGTTCTAATGTCTGCCTGTAAATGATGATTCACACTAAACCCTTTACCATATATATCACATTTATAAGGTTTAACACCTGTGTGTGTTCTAATGTGTATCTGTAAGTCCCTACTATTACAAAATCCTTTACCACATATATCACATTTACAAGGTTTATCACCAATATGTGTTCTAATATGTCTCTGTAAGTTAGAATTCACACTAAATTCTTTACCACATATATCACATTTATAAGGTTTAACACCTGTGTGTGTTTTAATGTGTCTCTGCAAGTCCCTACTATTACCAAATACTTCACCACATATATCACATTTGCAAGGTTTATCACCAATATGTGTTCTAATGTGTCTCTGTAAGTTAGAATTAACACTAAATCCTTTACCACATATATCACATTTATAAGGTTTATCACCTGTATGTATTCGAATGTGTCTCTGTAAGTCACTCCTATTACTAAATCCTTTACCACATATATCACATTGATAAGGTTTAACATATGGTTTTGTCCTTATATGATCTTGTACCACATCACTGGTTGTTAAATGTTTACAATTGCCATCACTAGACCACATTCCATCACCAGTATGTAATCTCCTATCAATCAAAGCATCACCAGACTGCCATCCATCTCTAGTATTTAATTTCCTTTCATCCAAAGCATCACCAGACTGCCATCCATCTCCAGCATGCAATCTCATATCATCTAAAGCATCACCAGACTGCCATCCTTCTCCAGCATGTAATCTCCTATCATCTGTAGCATCACCACATTGCCATCCATCTTCAGCATGTAATCTCCTATCATCTGTAGCATCACCAGGCTGCCATCCATCTCCAGTATTTAATCTCCTTTCATCCGAAGCACCACCAGACTGCCATCCATCTCCAGCATGTAAACTCATATTATATGAAGTATATACTTCACCACAGTTGATGGAGTTTTTAGTTTTATGGCTTTACACAGATCTAAAATTTGATGAACATTCTTTGATGTTATTCTCATCACCTGATTCTTTCTTGTAACCTATTAAACTGTGCATTGCACACTTATTCTGTGATAGAATTTTACTTAATTGCACAAAAACCATAGAACATTTGTACTGTGATTCTATTTCAGATAATTTCACAAATAAGTTCACTTCTAAAGCTCATTCAACAAAGTGGACATCCATATATTTCTGAAAAATAAAAAGAATTTTAACTAATTTTAACTAAAACCGTACTAGCCCCAGCCGTCGATACAATATATGTGATAATGTTCGTCAGTGACTTATGGCAGCTCTATGGTTTTTCTCAGGGTTAAAAACCACCACCCTACCACCTACAATCCGATATATTGCACTTTTCACAATAAATTGCTTACCAAAGTTGCTATGTAGTTTGTGAACATCTTTCTCTCTAGTCTTCAACAATGTATTCATTATTATAATGAAAAGTTGGTCTGAAAGGGGTCTAAGTGTAATCTGTGAACCACCATTTTTCTTTGTGTGAATATGTGAAAAAGCATACTTTTTATAAGCGTGAAAGACAATATCAAGTCCGTTTTGCACACGTAACCGTACCGATGTTCCCTGCTTTTACCTTTGGACTGTATCCTGTATTACTTTTTACTATGCTTCCTTATTATTTAAATACTATATATAGCTAGTTGAGGTTTGATTTGGTAATGGGGACGAGTGAGTGATTGTTGTTTAACGCCAATTCATCAATTTTTCAGCTATACCATGGCGAAAACGAGTTAATTTTCAATGAGATGATGATGAGGTCCGCTTTGTTCTAGACCAACACGCTAAGTGGGATTTTAATAGTGCTAGCTCACGGAAACAACATATGCATAAGTCTGTGGGGGAAACAGGACAACTCGGACCAATATTTAGTGTAAAATCAGACCACTTTTTAGGTCAGCTCTGACCACTCTGTAAAGACAACTCGGACCATTATTAAGTGTAAAATTGAACCCATTTTTAGCCACTTTTAGGTCAGTTCTGACAACTTTGTAAAGACAACTCGGACCACTTTTTCAGGACGACTCGGACCAATATTTAGTGTAAAATCGGACCTATTTTTCGGTCAGCTCTGACCACTTTGTAAAGACAACTCGGACCAATTTTTGAAGACAAATCGGACCACTTTTTGAGGACAACTCGGACCACATTTTTGGACAACTTATAACACTCAATTAGAACCACTTTACACAATTACATGTACTCTGTTTTGTTTGTTGGGTTATGAAAGTGCATACTGTTGAATATTACTTTCTTGATTTTTATGTTGATCCTTCTTTCGATGTTAAATCGTCGTAGCTTAAAGCGCTTTTACGATATATCCAATCTGATCTCCAATACTGGAGGTGAAGAAAGTACGGATCTATACAGATTCCGACGTAACCCGAATAATCTAGTCGTTATATTACTCTCCCGCTAGTCGCCAGCGAAAGTGCCGATAGAGGGCGCAGTATTATTCAAGTTAATTCCGACGCGGACCTAGAGAAGACACTCCCATAAATACGGTGGTCGGTAAAAAGTGTAACCCGAACCGGAAATCTTTTATTGTTGATATCTTCTTTAATTTTACGATGTTTTTCAAAAACTTTTTCATATATTGTGTATTTTTATATACTTGAAACACATAGATTATAATAAGATGTCGAAATATATTCAAAAAGTTGAAAGGTGCAGTTTTCTGATTTCAAGGTCGGTAAAAACTAAAATGTGCAACCCGAACCGGAAATCTTTAATTGTTGATATCTTCTTTAATTTTACGATATTTTGCAAAAACGTTTTCATTAATTGTGTATTTTTATATACTTGAAACACATAGATTATAATAAGATGTCGAAATATATTCAAAAAGTTGAAAAGTGCAGTTTTCTGTAATTTGTAGTTGAACAATAAATTTATTAGTTACATTTTATGGTGAGTGATTGTTGTTTATGCTTATATTGCAAATGAAAATTTGGTACAAATACATAGCTATATCCAACAAAAATTCGTTAGAAACTGATGATATCAACTAAATTATGATTTCTTTTATACTTTGAAAGATGATACAGCTTATTTTGTGCAGTTTGTTATTTAAAATAATGTGTGAAATCTTATACACAAAAAACATTTGATGTCATTGAAATGCTTGCTTGTGTTGGGTAGTATTTTGTACTACATCATGGCATACGAATATTTCTTTGAATCCATTATAAAGAAAATAATAATTCTATTAAGACATGTTTAAAGTATTGTTACAGGTATATCAAAGATTAATTGCTATTTTTAATGTACGACGGTTGTTAGCTTGGGTCTTTAATTGCGTGTTTAATTGGAATTAAACTTTATAATGATTTCCTAAATAACCTCTTAAATTATTAATTAAACTTTAATACATTGCAAAATTAAGGATTCTATCTATCGAAATGAATATTATTTCTTTATTATTAATTTATGCCGATATATCCTTAATTTAAACAGCTAATAACAAAAATGTGATGTACTTTATTTCCGTTACAACTTTCATTTGATCTGTAAAAAAAGGGGGATCATAATTTTTTTTAATATATCCTTAATTTAAAGAGCTACTAACAAAAATGTGATGTACTTAATTTCCGTTACAACTTTCATTTGATCTGTAAAAAAAAGGGGGATCATAATATTTTTTTTATTAACACAATGCAAAGATATCGTATATCTTTTTTTACTTTATATTTTAATAAAATATAATTTTTTTTTACCAACAAATATTCCTAGGTTACAACTTTTATTAGTTTCCATCATGAAAAGTGCCAAAAACGTCATTAAAAACTATTTTTTCAACAATTTTTTTTTCTATTTTACAATATATTATATATTTCTACAAAATATATCCAAGTTTCAGGAAAAAAGCTTCATAAATAACTATTTAATCACGAATTATTGATTTTGGACCCAGTATTTTACTGTTCTTTCCACGTTTCAACTTTTATTCACCTTTGTCACGTAGCAAAACTCCCACATACCCGTGCATTATATTTTATTTTTGACTAACAAAAGTATTGACCTCTGACGGGTCACAAATCAGGTTAACATGCATACGAAATATTTGTTAACATATTAATCACATGATCAATATATTAATAACGACCAATCGCAATATACAGGAAGTACGGAAAGTTTCTTAGGTATGATCATTGTGACAACAGACAAGCATAGAAACATTCCGAAAAGAAAGACGCCATGTTATCACCATCTCTCTACTACACGTTAAACTCCCCTCCCTATGATCCCCCCTGATATCAACAATAAAAGATTTCCGGTTCGGGTTCGGGTTACACTTTTTACCGACCACCCATAAATACTAGATTACGATTTCGAGTCCCACAAAACGATTTTTGCACATGATTTTTTTTGCTTTTATTTTTTCTGCCGGTATCAGACGCTACCGTAGCCGGGTAAAAGTACCGGGTCCTGGCTGTTAATGAAAGCACTGGAGCACACTAACCATTATGCCACCAATGCGGTTTTGGTAGGGTACAGGTAAACTGAGAAACGAAACGAAACGAAACGAAAACAAAATCCAACGAAATCTGTAAAGTAAGAAAACGAAATCCAACGAAATGAAACGAAATTTGTAAAGTAAGAAAACGAAATCCAACGAAAAGAAACGACGAAATCTATAAAGTAAGAAAACAATATCAAATGAAAAAAAGAACGAATTCTGTAAAGGGTACAGGTAAACTGAGAAACGAAAAGAAACGAAACGAAACGAAAACAAAATCCAACGAAATCTGTAAAGTAAGAAAACGAAATGAAGCGAAATCTGTAAAGTAAGAAAACGAAATCCAACGAAATGAAAAGAAATCTGTAAAGAAAACAAAATCCAACGAAAAGAAACGACGAAATCTGTAAAATAAGAAAACGAAATCCAACAATATCAAATGAAAAAAAGAACGAATTCTGTAAACTTTAAAGTAAGACAAGAATCGAAACGAAATAAACGTTTATTCTTTGTAAGCACTACTAGAGATATCCAATAAAATTATGTAACTCGACCTAAGCTACCTATCGAGACGTATCTTTACCTATGAATTTACCTATTGATTGAAAATTAAAATAACATTCAGCATTCATTCAAATACAAGTATTCCACATCTCAGTATTTTCTATTTGATACCGACTGGATGCGCACGGATTGATTTATTTATTGTTGTTTGTTTAACGTTCAGTCGCTAATATTTCATGCAAAATGGGGACGAGAAGAAGTTGAAAAAAATCTATTTGCAAAATATACAGGCGGGTATATACTCCATGCACAACAACACCAACGCCCATAGTAGTTCACGGAAAGACACAGGGAAATACCGGTATCAGTTGCTAGACAAACACAATTTTTAGTAGCCCAATCCTATCTAAGTAACTAAAATAAACCTCAATTTCTAGTATCCCAGCCAAGTTTTTATGAGCCTTGGGTAACTGAGCCCCTGCTAATTTCCATCCCTGAGTATTTGATGTTTTGATGGAGTAGTATGTCGTTAATTTTTCCTTTTTATGGGGATGGATTTTTTGCAAGCCTACATTTGTATATCTCAATAGCGAAACGACCTTCATTCATAAAACTACCCGATGTACATCAAATTTCAGGGTTGCATTTGTGGCCAGTTTTCCGACGAAAAAATGTGGTGATGGGAATCGATGTTCGGTGGGTTTCCTTGGGGAGGAGGGATGTTGTTTCTTATCACAAATGGATGACAAGTTATAACTTTTTCGATTTTGGAGTCACCTGTTCAACTTTTATTTCACTTTGTCCGAATATAAGGAACACCCGGCTTTATTTTTATCTAGCTTTTGATATTTTTTAAATATCGAGAACATGTCTTTTCACAAGGATCAAAATAGCTTCCAGATGTGAAATGCACCCTCTTTCGGTTGAAAACTAATCTGATAGTATACATTCTTATATATATATCTTCGTAAAGTGACATTTTCCCTATATAAAGAATGAGGCTGTTATTAGAGCAGAATTTATTCAAATTCTACATTAGTAGTGCACCTGATTTGTCGAAATCATTATTTTTCCAATAACAATTCATAGCTCGGCCGTCTTAGGTTTGTCGAAAATACTATTTTGCCAAAATAATGGAAATACTGAGATGCTGAATAAATGTTCACGAGACAACGACTCGACAAAACAGCAAATACAAAGCCTCATTTATATACATAACGCCCAGCATGCTTGCCAAAATAAGTTTCATATTGGGTCCTATATCAAGAACACCAATAGCTTACAAAAATCAGGTAAGTGGCCATGGTTTCTGGACTAAATTTTTCATGGTTTTCTCATACACTGTATTTAGCAATATGTTTTTAAGATACAGGGGCGTATCCAGGATTTCAGGTTAGAGTAAAAAAAAAAATAATAATTGCCGGGCTGAACGAGGCGAGACATTTTTTTGGTATCAAGATTTCATGCAAAAATCGTATTTTTTCTATTTGTAGGGGGGCATATGCCCCAAACCCCCGCCTGTCTTGTAATCCATGTATCTATTAGGATTTCTTGAAACATTCATTTACAAAACAAAAATTTTAACTTTTAGGTGGTAATCAGTTGGATTAGAGTCAAATGTCAATGAGTTCCATTCAAACTCCATATTATTTTTAAGGACAATAACATGAACAAGTTTAAAAAAAATAGGTAGCTTTATTGAAGAATGTGTTTTCCTGCGAGGACACAACTGATCCTATAGATATCATTAGGCTAGGTGAATTATTATAGTTATTATACATGTTATATTAAATGTGAATTGTTTTATGGTAGTATTTGATAGGCTCTGATCTGGCCGTGGGGGGGGGGGGGGGGGGGGGGTATCGGTGTTGTTTTTGTGTGTGTGTGTTTACGTGTATCTTTGTATGTCTCCAATCATTTCAATCATTGTATTAAATTGTTTGCCCCTTTTGGGCCCTTAATTGGCAATAAAACAATCTTATTCTTATCTGAAACAAAACTTCACCTCTAAGGGACCAGGCAATAGGGACGAGTGAAAAAAAACCATGGGACAAAGATATTTTTGCAACTTTTTTTTTTTTCATGGGACCTCAGTCGCGTTTTCTTGGCAGAATTTGGTAAAATTTATATATTATTTTCATTGAAATTAGGCATGTAGTTTTTTCATAAATATTGAACATGGGACAAAGACTTTTTAAGAGGCAAAATTGAAATGCATTGGTTCCAACCTCTGATAAATTTTGCCTGGTCCCTAACTACCGAACAGCCCGTGCTTAGGGCACTTAGCTCCCAAAATGTGCACTTACCGACTTATCCCGTTAAAGAAAATATTCAAGATGTGATATGATGAAATTATATAGTTAATGTGCATAATTTTGACAGAGGACATTTTTCAAGATGTTGTTTTCCGAAAGCCCTGTGCGAGTCCCGGGCGTCATAAAGAATAGGCCTGAAGCAGATCTCGGCTTATCGTAAAAGCAGACTAAGAGTACTTAGAGTCTGGCCGGGGGTCGGAGGCTCAGCCCCCCGAGCAACTAAGGTGTATACCTTAGGTAACTCGATGGCTAAATAGGGTAGCCCTCGCTTCGGGAGTTGTCAGGCTATTAGAGGAAAATCTTACCGCGGACCATAGCAGGCCAACGTGTGTGGAAGGTGCCACTCTTCATGCACGTAAAAGATCCCATCTGTAGATTTCGTAAGAGTATGCCCCTATGCTTCCTTGGGGCCGCTACAGATGGTAAAATTTTCCGCCCCTGTCCAGCTCTCCCCTTTTCCAGGCCATTGCAGTCAAAAATTGTTTTTCCTGTTTCCCATCCCAACCTCGCTTTTCTTTATCAAATTGATTTTTTTCACTGTTGAACTTGTTCTGGTCCCGATTATGCATGAACTATTAGCGACTGAACGTTATATTAAACAAACAACAATAAATAAATCAATCCGAAGTGCGCATCCAGTAATTTTATTGGATATCTCTAGTAGTGCTTACAAAGAATAAACGTTTATTTCGTTTCGATTCTTGTCTTACTTTACAGAATTTGTTCTTTTTTTTCATTTGATATTGTTTTTTTACTTTATAGATTTCGTTTCTTTTCGTTATCTTTTGTTTTCTTACTTTACAGATTTCGTTTCATTTCGTTTTCTTACTTTACAGATTTCGTTGGATTCTGTTTTCGTTTCGCTTCTCAGTTTACCGGTACCCTTCTGTGGTTTTAAATGAAAAATATAGCGTAAAATCGAGGGTGGCAAATAATTATATTCCATGACTGTAGTCTGATGTGAAATACATTATGTATATTATGCATAATTTTTTTAATATTGTCATATATATATTTCCTTTGATGTAAAACCATACTTCACAAACTTGTCATACTGTTACATAATCAGTGTACATAATACATTGTATACGAGCCCTAACCATTTATTATAAATTAGTTTGTGCTTATAAAGTATTTAGTATTTAGTATTTAGTATTATTTTCGTAAAGGGTCCGTTGCCTCCAAGTCGCGAAGGTCGCGGTGCCACATTTTAACACGTTTTCTATAAATCGTAAAGGTGCCGTTACGAACCTTTTCCATTACAAATCGAATTTAATGGGCTTTGGATTATTAACTGAAGACTGGGTTAGGAGTTGGTGCATTTAGGTTTCTTCTTTTAATAATTGTCAAAATTTGAGAGCTAAAAGGTGGAAAAAAGCAAATATTCATAAAAGATATGTCCGAAATTTCACTTTACATTGACAGTCATCTCGTTGGAAAGCGAGCGAAACGCATTTTCAGCAGACGTATGCGAATGGTTTTTGGCTTTGGATTGAATCATACATCAGAGAGTTCCGTGAGAGCAAAATATACGATATAGTTACCTTCCTTAATTGCAGCTATCCATTATTATGTGGCTTTCCCACTTGCTGACATCCTTTTCATCACAAAGGATCCGTTACTTGTTCCCCAAGAATCGCGTAACGTCGATGTTCCGTTATGGATATACACCGTGATGTTACTTAAAATCATTTAATCCACGTCATCTCTTGTGTGTGTTACAATAAGATATCATCAATTATGAGTGCCTATTGTCGAGTATGATTTACTATCAAAGCGGAAAAAACATTTCCTGGTTTATTGTTGAAAACAAGGAAGATTTACTAACATATTTGAGACTTAAATAACTTATTTTTCACAATTTTTTCACATTCACTGCTAAGTTGATAAAAAATACATGCTAATATTCACATATGAAATTGTAAAGATGGGCTTTCTTCAACCTGGAAACCCAGAACCTCGTATGCACTTCCCCCTCCTAGAAGCCCGGACAACCACTATCAATAGGACAGGCAAGCAAGAGAAGCGACTGATGAAAATGCCCCAAGGTCTAAAAAACAGAAGCTTATTTTTTCAGAAATAAAATGTATTTGTTTAAATGTTTGTGGTATCAAGTAAAAACTTTTATTACCTGAATTTATACAGTTAATTAGGGAACGACCATTTAACTTGAAGGGGGGTTATGGTTTTTTTTCCAAAAAAATATTCTGATTCCCAATGTTGCTGAAAAAAATAATCTGATTCAGAGTTTTTGTCATATAACCTAATGTTGAAATCTGGAAAAAAATATATATTCTAACTATTGTGTTGTCGGGAAAAAAAATTCTGAACGAAACAAAAAACCATAACCCCACCCCTTCAAGTTAAATGGTCGGTCCCTTACAACACATGATATATGTATTTTTATAGAGACAAAAACTGACAAATATGACATTTTAAATATCCCAGATGGTTTTAGCTATGTTGCAAAAAATAGAAAAATATTTAAGCAAAAATCTGGAGGTATTGTTGTTGTATATAGAAATAATCTTAAAAATCATATTAAATTTTTGCATTCCAATTCTGATTATGTGTCATGGCTGAAAATTTCACAAGTATTTAAAAATGACCTTTTATTTTTATGTGTATACATCCCACCTAGTTCTAATAATAAAACCCTAAATGCTCGCTTACTCGCAAGGGTTATAACGGGATGCCATTACACGTAATGGAGCAGCCGCTGCGATTTTTTGCGCTCGCTTACAGAACTTCTGACGACTGCATTTATCAATAATAAGACATAACCTTTCCTTTTGTCCATTATTATAACAAGTTTTTATCACCTACCACTATTTTAGAATGTAATTCCCACAAAATAAAATCTTCTCTGTGAATATTTTGAATTTCGTCATTTCCGGCCTCACTATTTAGATGTCGATACCATATTTGGCGATTTAGGCGTGAATGCGTGTAGTAAGAAATACCATATTTAGAAAAGCTCCGCCTTCCGTAGTTTCCGGTTATGGAAAACGATCGATAAATTTGAACAAGGTTGTTGCTACCTTTGAAAAGCATATATTTCTCAGCCAAACCGATTTAACAAGGACTGGGATCATCAGTAATAGTTATAATGAAATGTTTGAAGTGTAAATAGTGAGTTTTTATGTTTCAACTGCAACTTTTTTTTTGCTCCATTGTGACAAATGGGACCGCGTTGCAGCTCTGCCGAGACACAAGTTTGTCACAGGAGCTACATTATTGCAGCTAATCCCACCTGAAAACTCTCTATATTCGTCAATAGATGCATTTTTAGATACTGAAAATTAATTAGTAAATTACATAGAAAAAGACATGAAATGTGCACTTGTTGGAGATTTTAATGCTAAAACAGCTGTTTTAGAAGATTTTTCAGAACCAGATGAAACTTTTTTGAATGTTATGGATGTAAATGTAGAAGATGACCTATTTAGATATTACTATGACTACCAAATTTTACTTGATAATAATATTTCCTTAACCAGAGGCTCTCAAGAGCCTGTATTGTTCACCTGGTAATAAAAAAAACCAATTGGTCCTATGTAAAAACTATGTCCTGCAGTGGTAGTCATCTTGGAATTACGATCAACATAAAAAACACAAAGTTTGTAAAGGACCTTCCAATGATTGATGCACAATTTAGGTTCAATCAGTGCAATAGCTTCAGAGAAGAATATATTTCTGTATTTTCCCCATATGGTTCTGTGTTAATACTATGACCTGTGGTGGCAGCCATCTTGGATTTCCGATCGGCATAAAAAACAGAGGACCTTCCAATGATCATTCCTGGGCAGTTTGGTTTCAACTGTCCAAGTGGTTTCAGAGAAGAAGCATTTTGAAACATTTTTCCCATAGGGTCCAATGTTAAACTAAGTCCTGCCATAGCCGCCATTTTGAATTTCATATCAGAACAAAAAACGTACAGTTTGTAGAGGGCCATCCAATGAACATTCATGTACAGTTTGGCTTTAATCATATTTGTAGTTTCTGAGAAGAAGGCATTTGAATATTTTCTCATAGGGTTCAATGTTAATCTATGTCCTGCGGTGGCGGCCATCTTGGATTTCCGATCGGTATAAAAAACAGAAACTTTGTAAAGGACCTTCCAATGATCATTCCTGGGCAGTTTGGTTTCAACTGTCCAAGTGGTTTCAGAGAAGAAGCATTTTGAAACACTTTTCCCATAGGGTCCAATGTTAAACTAAGTCCTTCCGTAGCCGCCATTTTGAATTTCATATCGGAACAAAAAACCTTAAGGTTGTAGAGGACCATCCAATGAACATTCATGTACAGTTTGGCTTTAATCATATTTGTAGTTTCTGAGAAGAAGGCATTTGAACATTTTCCCATAGGGTCCAATGTTAATCTATGTCCTGCGGTGGCGGCCATCTTGAATTTTCGATCGGCATAAAAAAACAGAAACTTTGTAGAGGACCTTCCAAAGATCATTCCTGGGCAGTTTGGTTTCAATTATCCAAGAGGTTTCAGAGAAGAAGCGTTTTGAAACATTTTTCCCATAGGGTCCAATGTTAAACTAAGTCCTGCCGTAGCCGCCATTTTGAATTTCTTATCGGAACAAAAAACGTAAAGTTTGTAGAGGACCATCCAATGAACATTCATGTACAGTTTGGCTTTAATAATATTTGTAGTTTCTGAGAAGAAGGCATTTGAACATTTTCCCATAGGGTCCAATGTTAATCTATGTATTGCGGTGGTGGCCATCTTAGATTTCCGATCGGCATAAAAAACATAAACTTTGTAGAGGACCTTCCAATGATCATTCCTGGGCAGTTTGGTTTCAACTGTCCAAGTGGTTTCAGAGAAGAAGCGTTTTGAAACATTTTCCCCATAGGGTCCAATGTTAAACTAAGTCCTGCCGTAGCCGCCATTTTGAATTTCATATCGGAACAAAAAACGTACAGTTTGTAGAGGACCATCCAATGAACATTCATGTACAGTTTGGCTTTAATCATAATTGTAGTTTCTGAGAAGAAGGCATTTGAATATTTTCCCATAGGGTCCAATGTTAATCTATGTCCTGCGGTGGCGGCCATCTTGGATTTCCGATCGGCATAAAAAACAGAAACTTTGTAGAGGACCTTCCAATGATCATTCCTGGGCAGTTTGTTTTCAACTGTCCAAGTGGTTTCAGAGAAGAAGCATTTTGAAACATTTTTCCCATAGGGTCCAATGTTAAACTAAGTCCTGCCGTAGCCGCCATTTTGAATTTCATATCGGAACAAAAAACCTTAAGAATGTAGAGGACCATCCAATGAACATTCATGTACAGTTTGGCTTTAATCATATTTGTAGTTTCTGAGAAGAAGGCATTTGAACATTTTCCCATAGGGTCCAATGTTAATCTATGTCCTGCGATGGTGGCCATCTTGGATTTCCGATCGGCATAAAAAACAGTAACTTGGTAAAGGACATTCCAATGATCATTCCGTTACAGTTTGGGTTCAGTCAGTTCATTAGTTTCAGAGAAGAAGATCTTTGAAATCTCAGCCAATCAGAGCATATTATTGGCCCTGGCAGCCATATTGAATATTCGACTGGAACGAAAAACAGTAACTTTGTAGAGGACCATCCAAGGAACATTCCTGCTAAGTTCGGTTCCGATCGGCCAAGTGGTTTCGGAGAAGAAGCTTGCAATGTGAAAAGTTTACAGAAGACGGACGCCAAGTGATGGCAATAGTTCACCTGAACCTTTGGTCCAGGTGAACTAAAAAGATATACTCAGTGTGAATGCAGACCAAATAATTTTGGACGAAAACTTTTAGAAATGTGTAAGTCTAACAATCTATGCATTGCCAACTCTAGAATTGGCAAAGATAAACATATTAGTAAAAAAAATTGTAATGATTTAAGTGTAGTGGATTATTTAATATTATCTTCTAACCTCTTTTCTGTGATTAAGAATTTTGATGTTCTAGATTATGACCCATTGTTTTCTGATGTACATTGTGCCCTATACAGTTCAGTTTT
Source organism: Bathymodiolus septemdierum (assembly GCA_963383655.1). Taxonomy (NCBI): domain Eukaryota; kingdom Metazoa; phylum Mollusca; class Bivalvia; order Mytilida; family Modiolidae; genus Bathymodiolus; species Bathymodiolus septemdierum. The sequence continues at coordinate 51,868,522 of OY726527.1, forward strand.
TCAGTAGATATCTGTTTATTATCAGCAGAAAACAGAAATATTTCTCAGCCAGTTAATTGGGATAACTGTAAGAAAGATGAGTTTGTTGAATATCTCACTGTTAATAAAGATAATGAGATAAAAAATATAGTAAACAGATTAGATGATATGCTTTTGTTACAAGACGTGAGTATCAATGATGTAAATGAAGTAGTAAAAAAAGTTGGGAATATTTTCAGGCATATTTCTGCTAGTGTGTTTGGGAGCAAATGCAAAAATGTCATTCTGTGAAAAAAACAGAGCTGAAAATAAGCCATGGTTTGACATGAAATGTAGAGAAAAAAGACAGGGTTTCCATAGATGTAAAAAAAAAAATACATTCATATTAAACACCAAATTAATAAGACTGATATGAACAATGCAAGTAAGTTTTACAAAACTCAATTGAACAAAAGTTATTGTGAATATCAGGACAAAACTGCAAATATTATTAGGGAAAAGTCAAGGACTGATCCAAAAGGTCTTTGGAAAATATTAAACAATATTGATAAAAAAAAATCTGATGTTAGTAATAATGTAACATTGGAACAGTTTATTGAATATTTCAAGAATTTGAATGAATTGCCGGAGAATGAAAAAGATCAGGAAATTGATTTTGATAAGTGTAGATAGGGAAAATGTTCACAATATCTTGAATTCACCAATTACTGAAGAAGAAATTTTGTGAGGTGTTAAAAATTTTAAAAGTAATAAAGCTTCAGGTTATGATGATATAGTTAATGAACACATTAAAAGTACAATTAATATTTGTTTGCCTATTTATTGTAAACTCTTTAATATTGTATTAAACTCTGCATTCATTCCGGAATCATGGTCTGAGGGTGTAATTTTTCCAATTTACAAGAACAAAGGTGATACCAATGATACTAGTTCATATAGACCTATAACATTAGTGTCATGTCTCAGTAAAACGTTTACTTCTGTTCTAAATGACAGATTGTGTGAATTATCAGATGAAGTAGGCTTGATTTCAGAATCCCAAGCAGGGTTCAGGAAGGGATACAGTACATTGGACAACATATTTAGTTTACATGCATTGATTTCTATGTATATGCTCTAGGAAAAAAAATTGTACTGTACATTTGTTGACTTTTCAAAGGCTTTTGACACTATAATTCGCTCATCATTATGGGTCAAAATTCAAAAGTCAAATATTACCGGTAAAGTTTTTAGAATTATTCAGTCTTTATGACAATGTCAAGTCTTGTATTAAGAATAATGATGGTGTTAGGCAAGGGGAAAATAAATCTAAATAACTTTATCATATTACATCTTGAATATTTTTTTTAACGGGACAAGTCAGTAAGTGCACATTTTGGGAGCTAAGTGCCCTAAACACGGGCTGTTCTATAGTTAGGGACCAGGCAAAATTTATAAGGGGTTGGGACCGGTGCATTTCAATTTTGCCTCTTAAAAAGTCTTTGTCCCATGTTCAATATTAATGTAAAAAACTACATGTTCCATGCCTAATTTCAATGAAAATAATATAGGTTCTGCCAAGAAAACCTGAAGTTCCATGAAAACATGTTGCAAAAATATCTTTGTCCCATGGCCTTTTGCACTGGTGCCTATTGACTGGTCCCTTAGAGGCGAAGTTTTGTTTCAGATACATGTCGTATGAGGAATACCAAGGCAAAAATTTAACACAAGACATCCGAAAGTTTAACTATCTGAAATTTACTAATTGAATGTTTTATAGATAACGTATGTACTTTTGTTTTTTTAAACCATTTCACCAAAACATTGATAAACATTGTTTTATTTGAATAAATACCCCCCCCCCCCCCCCCCCTGCCTCAGTTAAGAGCATATTAAATATGTAGAGAAAATTCACTAAAATGTAATTTTCCATAGGAATCACACCCATTTGAAAATGTCTGGGCACGGGCATATAGACCTAGAATAGATCAGTAAAGTATCTATATTGTTTTAAAGCATAAATTATTGTCCTTAGAAATAATATGGAGTTTGAATAATGGAACTCATTGACATTTGACAGACATCGAGGCCTTTCTAATCCAACTGATTACCACCTACAAGTTAGAATTTTTGCTTTGTAAGTGAATGGTTCAAAATATCCTAATAGATATATGGATTACTAGTTAGGCGGGGTTTTTGGGGCATATGCCCCCCTACAAATAGAAACTAGAGGCTCCCAGGAGCCTGTATAGCTCACCTGGGTATAACAACAACATCAGTCAATAAAACTTGATATCTTCGGTAAAAAAAAATAACAAATGTAGCCCTCCTCATTGCAGACCCCTTCTACAAAAAAATTTGGGCAGGGGTTTCCCCTTTAATGTAAGTTATCAAAATTACTGTAAAAAAACATATGTCAATGATTCTCAAAATTGAGCTTTTGCTACTTCACATTTTGTAATAGAGTTGCTTCCCTTTGATTATTTGATTATTTGAGTAACCAAAAGCAGTGAGTCAACAAACCAGAGGCTCCCAGGAGCCTGTTATCGCTCACCTGGATCAAAGCTGCTTTCAATAACAACGCAACTGTGAATTTCCCATAGGGTCCTATGTTAAGCTAAGTTCGGTTGTGGGGGCCATCTTGGTCGAAGGGCCCCGACATATTTTTGGAAGAGAACCATCCAATGACTATTTCATCAACATTTAGTTCTTATTGAGCAAATGGTTTCAGACAAGAAGATTTTTATGGGAATTTCCCATAGGGTTCTATGTTACATTAAGTTCAGCTGTGGCAGCCATCTTGGTCGGAGGTATGAAATGCCAGACACAATTTGGGAAGGGGACCACCCAAGGATCATTTCAGCAAAGTTTGGTTGAGATTGGCTCAGTAGTTTCAGAGGAGAAGATTCTTTTAAAATTTCATCCCTCCTTTTTTCTATTTTTAGCTTGGCGGCCATCTTGGTTGGAAGTCGGGATCACCGGACACAATTTTGGAAGGGGGCCATCCAAGGACCATTCCACCAAAGTTTGGTTGCAATTGGCCCAGTGGTTTCTGCGGAGAAGATTAAAATGTGAAATGTTGACGGACGGAGGACAGACGACGGACGAAAAGTGATGACAAAAATGCATTTCAAGAGGAATAACTCTTCACACAGTTGTCGTACATTTTCAACTGTGGGAAATTTTTTGTAGATCTTGGCATGCTGAACATTTTTGCAGTTTAAACTTTCCCTGAGGCTCTATCTCATTTAAATACTGTTACAGTGACAGCCGGAACCTTTGAACCGTAATGAGAGCGGGAGGTTTGGCGCCTTAAAATCTGATTCAACCCACCATTTCTTTAGAAATGCCTGTACCAAGTCAGGGTCATTACGGTTTTCACAGTTTTCCGGTTGTTGACTGATTTTGTCTGTTTATATAATTATGAGTTTTGACTTTCCCTTTGTAAGATTGTTCGGAGTTCGGTAATTTTGTTATTACCTTTATTATCTAATAGTTTTTGAGATATAAGATGAAAGTATTAAAATTTAGAACATGTTGATGAAAAAAGGGCAATAACTCCAAAATGGGTGATGGGATTTACTTCAAAATTGCGGGGTAGGTAGAGCTTGACATGCTGCAATTTTTTGCAATTCAAACTTAACCTTTATCTCTTATAGTTTTTGAAATACAAATGTATAAGACGAAAAGTATTAAAATTTAAAAAATTTGATGAAAAAAGGGCAATAACTCCAAGATGGGTAATCATATTTACTTCAAAATTGCACGGTATGTAGATCTTGATTTTTGCAATTTAAACTTAACCTTTATCTCTTATGGTTTTTGAAATTTAAGACAAAAAGTATTAAAATTTTACAAATTTGATGAAATAAGGGCAATAATTCCAAGATGGGTAATGGGATTTACTTCAAAATTGCAGGGTAGGTAGATCTTGACATACTGAACATGTTTCCTGTTTAAACTTAACATCTATCTCTTATAGATTTTGAAATAAAGGACGAAAACTAATAAAATTTAGAAAATTTGATCAAAAAGGGCAATAACTCCAAAAAGGGTAATGGGATTTACTTACAAATTGCAGGGTAGGTAGATCTCGACATGGTGCACATTTTTGCAATTTAAACTTAACATCTATCTCTTATAGTTTTTGAAATAAAGGATGAAAAGTATTAAAATTTTGATGAAAAAAGGGCAATAACTCCAAAATGGGTATTGGGATTTACTTCAAAATTGCAGGGTAGGTAGATCTTGACATTCTGCACATTTTTTGCAATCTAAACTTAACCTTTATCTCTTATAGTTTTTGAAATATAAGACGAAAAGTATTAAAATTTCACAAATTTGATGAAAAAAGGGCAATAACTCCAAGATGGGTAATCAGATTTACTTCAAAATTGCAGGGTAGGTAGATCTTGCTGTGCTGATCATTTTTACCACATCAGATTTTTGATATTATTAACGGTTTTTGAGTTATTACCCAAAACCTGCAATTTTACCATGTGTTCTATTTTTAGTAACAGTGGCCATATTGGTTGGTGCACGGCATCACCGGACACAATTTTGAAACTACTCACCATAGTGATGATTCTGACCAAGTTTGGTTTCCATTGGTCTAGTACTTACGACGGATGCCAAGTGATGGCAATAGCTCACCTGACCCTTCGGGTCAGGTGAGCTAAAAACAAACATGACTTGAAGTGAGCGGGGGTAAAAAAAAGTGTCTGCCCTTGTTTGTGTTTATGCATTGCTACTGGATAGTACACTATATTTACGTGGATAGTGACAAGGCACAGTCCCTGTGCCAGGCTGTGGTCGAGGGATAAAAATAATTTGTAGCAAGCCCCTGTGTGATTCTTTATACAGGAGCTTGACGTTTTATCAATATAAAAATAGATGTAGGGTACAAAAAGAGTCTTATATATATGGGACGGGACCCTTTTTGTACCCTACATGTATTGTCACGGTATGTGTTTTCGTATGTCATGTCTTTTCGCATCATCCATTTTATTTTGATTTCCACAGCGCACGCATTATTTTTGACGTGTCCTCCGGTTTCTATTTATGGAACGTGTAAACAGGACTACAACGTGACATCTGAAACAAATGTTAAAGTTTGCTTTTAAAGACGTAAGTACCAAAAACAGTGAACCTACCTACTGAACCATACTTTTTGTAATGTTAAAAATTTACTTCATTTATAAAGTAGCTGAAAAAAAATCCAGAAGGGCTATATAAAATTTAACTATGTCGTCTGCTTCTCAGACATCGGCTCTTCCTGTCATTTAACTGTCATGGGGTCACTGATCGTACTTGTAAACAAAAGAGCTGACTGAAATGTGCCTGTTTCTTATATAAAATACATGTCACTTTGCAGTGCATTGTGGTTTCAGCACTAAAAAAAACATCTAAAGTAAACACAATTTTGAAAGTGGTCATTTTCAAATATTCTGTTATTTTATTTAGATGTAGTATGATTTGGTAGATGGCCAGAATCATGAAATTTTAAAACCAGCCATTTCCGGATTATATATTTGTTTCCATCCCGTATATCGGCCTTGTTTTTACTTCACACGAAAACAGATGACGCCATTTTACTGACAACAAAAGTTGCCAGATAATCGAGAATATATTAAAATACAAGAATGGCTTTAAAAACAATCTTATGTACAAAGAAATATTTAACTAGCCATTCTTTGAAAATTCCAATCGTTATATGAATGAAGGGTTAACACTGTTAATCGCTATATGGGAAAACCGATAATAGCACGAAAACCGATATAACACGATGCTACAGTCCATGGACATAAGTATTCGTCACCTTCGATTTTTTACAATATATTTCATATAAAACCACATTTTTTTAAAAAAAATATTTTATAGCTATCTCTGGACAGATTTTTATGAAATTTATTTGAAGACACGCAGAATTCTTTGAATTGTATTTGTTTATCCGATAGTAATTTTTGTTTGCATGGTTTTTGTTTTCTGGTGATTTAAACACAAATGTTGATTTTTCCGATTTTATTTTGGTTAAAATATATAGTAAATTTGACGTCAGAAAACAAAGTGTCTTTAAATCATAAGAAAATAAAGGCAATCTAACGGAAAATCATGCTAAAATAAACAAATAATCTTTAAATATTTCTATTTCTTCTGGTGCAAAAATTATCAAAATCAGCTTAGAAATGACTTCACAATAAAAATTTGAAAAATGTGGTTTTTATATGAAATATATAGCGTAAAATCGAGGGTGACGAATACTACTGTACATCTATTTTATTGATAAAACGTCAAGCTCATGTGCTCTTTATGAATACTTCAATTCACAATCACAAACATAACATTCATTGATTGAATATGAACAAACCCTCTGATTATTCAACAGGAACCATCATGATATTATTGACTGTTTGCAGTGCAGAGGATTTGTAACGTTTGGCAGTAAATGTCTTGCGTTTAGTTTGTAAATTGACTTAACAGTAAAGTGTTGATGTAAATATTTTACACATTTAAGTAAAGTGTTGATGTTATGTAAAAACAAACCAACATCGAGCGGGTCTACATTCAAATATGATTTCAAATGCAATATTATCATGATATTTTAGCATTCTACTAAAATAAAATCGTAAATTAAAACACATACACTTGTTTCGTGCATACGATCAACTGTAAGGCTATTCGCAGATGATACAATCATGTACTTAACGATAACATCAGACGTTGACACAGTAAATCTGCAAGAAAACCTGGACAAATTAGCAAGCTGGGAGCAGGCATGGATGATGAGTTTCCACCCTGAAAAGTGTAACGTCCTCACAGTATCGAGGAAGAGAAACATCATTAAGAGAGACAACATATTGCATGGACACCGGGCCAACTATAACAGGTTACATAAGATAAGATAAAATAAGAAAACTTTATTTTGATTCGGCACATAATAAAACAGTACAACATAAGCTCTAAGGAGCTTTTTACCGAATATACATTAACAATAAAACAACACAAGTCACATGCAAAGTTACAAACTAAAATAAGCTAAGACATACAGGCATAAAAAGGAGGACTGTGTATAGATCTGAACAAGAACCCACGTGGCAAGTGCCTCTTTGGACTCTTGTTCAAGATCCACACACAGATGGTCCAACATAAAGCAGCATTTAAAAAAGAAGCAGCAAGTAAAAAAAAATAAATAATAATAATACTGAATACTTAAAACTGGTACCAACATAATCAGTAAAAGCAGCACTGTCTAACTAAAAAATCAAAGAATATAAAATTTTCAAGCCAAACTGAAAAAAATTAAATAGTTAAGAAATAAAAAATAAAAGAATATAAGCAAACCAAAAGCAAAATTGTAATCATCTACATGCAGAACAGTGACATTTGGACCCATTCCAGGACTGCAAAAGACTCTTGAATTGAGAGAAGCTATTTTCAGTCCTGAAATGATCTGGGAGGCTGTTCCACAATGTAGGTGCAGCAAATCTGAAAGATTTTTTTACCGTACCGTGTGGATTTGATCTGTGGTATTTCCAAAATGTTGTTGTATCTGAAAGAATATTTAGAGTTTTTCATATGGACAAGATCATGAAGACAGACAGGTGCAAGTTTATTAATTATTTTATATGTTTCCAAAGCCATGGTTCTCATTCTTCTAATCTGCAAGGAAGGCACCTTAGCTTTTTGTAGTAATTCCTCATAAGAACTATTATATTCTTCATATACAAAACGGAGTGCTCTTTCCTGCACTTTTTCTAATTTTTTTGAATTTTTATCAGTACAGAAATGCCAGGCCAAAGGGCAAAAGTTAAAATTACTAAGTATGAAAGTATGAAATATAGTTAACTTATTTAATCTATTCAAATATGAACCCAAACGTTTGAGAATGTTTTGTTCCTGCATATTGTACTAATATGAGCATCAAAATTTAGTTGATAATCAATATCAATCCCAAGGAGTTTCACAGTACTTTCACATGTAAGATCAAAATTCTGAATAAGAATGGATGGATTTTTGTCATAAGTTTTTCTGCCTACAGCCAAAAACTGAAATTTGTCTGGATTAGCCTGCATCTTATTTTTTCTGAACCATTCAATTAGTTGATTTGAGTCAGTCTCCAGAGTAGATATAAGTGCATCAAAATCTGGATTACAGAATGAGAGGGTATTGTCATCTGCATAATTATACAAGGAGCCATCAGAAATAAAGTGAAATATGTCATTAATAAAGACATTAAATTAGAGGGGTCCCAGGGTAGATCCTTGGGGCACTCCTTTATGGATGTCAGCCCAGCTAATCAGTACTCTGTTAACTTTAATTTGTTGTTTTCTATTTGACAAGTAAGATTTCAAAAGAGAGACCGAATGAGATGATATACCATATGCTGACAATTTGTCAAGCAATATGTCATGAGGTAGGCAGTCAAAAGCCTTCGAGAGATCCATCAATACTGTAGCTACATATTGGTCTTTATCTCAAGGGCTTCATGCCAGTCTTCCAGAAGTCTGAGCAGTGTGGTCTGACATCCATGGCCACGTCTAAAAGCACATAAAAAAGGGTTGAATATTTTATCAAAATAGTCAGCTAACTGAATTTCAATTACCTTTTCATATACCTTTGAAAAAATAGGTAATACACTAACGGGCTTGTAATTTGATTTATTTAGGGGATCATTTTTCTTGTGTATGGGAGTTACCTGAGCTACTTTCAAAGAGTCTGGAAATACACCAGTGTTTATAGATAAATTTATCAATGATGATAACTGCTGAGCTACTGTGACCTTACACTGTCTGACTACTTTGGCAGGAATGTTATCTGCACCAGTAGCTTTTGTCATATTAATAGTATTTATGATTTTTTCAACTCTCTCTGCTGTAATATTTTGAAAGTCAAAATTGTTATCAATATCCACATGATTTTTTATTTCCACTATACTAGGGTGTGTAGAGGGGTCATATACCACATTATGCCCAATTTTATCTGCTACAGTCGAGAAAAAAAGAGTTAAAGTTTTCTGAAACTTCCTTTGCATCATTTATGATTTTATTGTTTTCACAAAGGATAATTTTCTGTTCACCAGAGTTACATTTTTTAGAAAAGAAAGGTTTAATAGTTGTCCAAAAAGTACAAGTTTTGGCACCTCCAGAGCAGCATTCCAAAAAATTATTTTTCATGGATTTCTTTTTCAATTTGGTAACCAAATTTCGTTGTTGTCTAAATTTCTCCCATGTTTTAGCATTGCCCTGCTTGGTATATTGGGTATACAACATATGTTTACGGTACATATAGCTCCTCTAAGCTCACTGTTCATACAGGGAAGTGGATTTTGGCAGAGCTCCAGATAATTTTCAAGTCCAAAGGGTAATTACCCCCTACTTTTGAAAATGATGGGTATTTGCATATTTCCTTTGCACTGTTGTACTCTCTACTTCAGAAACGATTGCTTACATGTACACTTTTAAAATTATGTTTGACACAAGAGTTATTCAATAAACGCAGGATGCAAGTGAAATATATATCTCGATTGTGTCATGTTTATTAATAAAATGTTGTAAATATTTTGTTTTTTGCTCGTCGACTTCAGCAGTTTTCACAGCCGTGTTGATAATTTCATCAATGATTCCTTTAACTATACTGTCACTAGACACAGATGAAACTGTCCGGAACTTAAGTATAGAATTTGGAAAGTTTGCTTACACAGCAATATGCATGCGTAATGTGTACACTCTGATCTGATAGTACATGCGTTTTTACTCGTTTTCATAGCGTAAAAAACGCAAATACGCAGCTTATCTGGAGCTCTGCTAGGTCGTCTTGTCTTGACCGGAGCATGTTTGTTTAGTATATGTATGAAGGAATCTTGGTACTGCATGTAGGCATTATTTACTTGCTCAGATGTTTCAATATTTTCAATGTCTGGGAATGCGACTTGATTTAATTCCGAGTTAAAAATATCAACATCAAAATTTTTATAACTTCTATAGGATATGTTCTTTTGTTGTTGGGACTGAACTTTACCTTTCATAGTAACTGAGATCAAATTATGGCAGTCACTAAGGGAACGACCATTTAACTTGAAGGAGGAGGTTATGTTTTTTTTCTAAAAAAATATTCTGATTCCCATTGTTGCTGAAAAAAATATTCTGATTTTGGTGGAGGAAAAAAAAAAACCAATCTGATTCAGAGTTTTTGTCATATAACCTAATGTTAAATTCTGGAAAAAAAAATTGTGCTTCACGCGACAAAAAAAATAAATATTCTAACTCTTGTGTTGTCCGAAATAATTTTTCTGAACGAAACAAAAAACCATAACCCCCCCCCTTCAAGTTAAATGTTCGGTCCCTGATACCTGTAGGAATATTCTGAATGTTAAAACACATATTTTTCTAATTTGTCAAAATGACATCAACTAGTGATGGTGTACAACGTACCTTTCTTAAAACATGTTGGATTCGTTATTAGTTGTGATAAATTAAACACATCACATAGATCATTTAGAGTTTGACATTTTTGATTGTTTACCATATCAAAGTTCAGATCACCTAATACAATTATATTTTCATAATATCTAATACATTCATCTATGTTTTTAATAAAATAAGTCGAAAAGTCATTTTCAGACATTGATGTAGCTGCGGAACCGTAGCCCTTTATGGTCCTTTATTCTGCGGACCAATGGTCCGCAAAAAAAATATATATATATATATAAAGGACCATAAAGGGCTACGGTTCCGCAGCTAACATTGATGAAGCTTTATAGATGCCCATTATGAACCATATTTTGTCGTTTATGTTTACCTCGAAACTAATGTTCTCAGATTCCAGATTTACTTTCCTACTCGATGGAAAATCGGTGTTCACTAGTGCTATAATACCGCCGCCGTGACAGTTTCTATCTCGCCGAAATAGTTTATAACCATCAGTTTTGAAAAGACTAGTCTAATTTTGTTTCCGCTATGAATAAAAGATCAACGATCTTGTCAGACAAAAGTTCTTTGATTTCGTTGTATTTGTTACGTATACTGTTAATGTTTATATAAGCAGTGGTCAAATTTCTAGAGTGTAACTTTCTTGATTCCCTCAGACTCTCTAAGACTGATTTTTCCTCCTCGTTGTTTACACCGGAAGTGTTATTTATAGCTGTATCGCTTTCTTATCAACGCTGGTTTCGTCAAATTCAGTATTACAATCCCTCATACATGAGACTTGAAAATAGGATTCTGTGAATTTTGGCAGTCGATCTTCACACAGATGGCAAAAATAGCAATCGTCAGATCTTGATAACGTTTTATATTCATTCAAAGATAAACTGGTACATTTCAAGTGTGTCCAGTCGTCACAGAAATCACATTGTAGAGCTTTCTGGTTCCACTTGGTAGGCTTTTTGCAATATGTACAGGGGTATTTTATGGGTCCTGGGTTATAATGGACATCCCCGCTCAGTAAAATATATCAAATGAAACAATAGTTCGTACTGTTCTTGTTCTTCCTTTGAACAAATATTGTTTTTGTTTTCAGTGGACGGCCATTTTGAGTGGTAATCGAGTTCACCAGGGCTGATGGATAGAGCTTTTCAATAATAAAGTCATATTTACTCTCTTTGTGCATGGTTGAACTTGCATAAAATCCTAGGTTTTCTGGTTTTACATAACTGATGTTACTTTGCAAGTTTACAGATGGTTTTAGACGTATAGATATTCCAAAATTTAACGAGAGCTAGTTCTACTCCGCCCTTCCCGGCCGCCATCCGCAAAATATCTAGGAGTAAAAATATCATCAGATTTGAGATGGAATGTCCACATTGCAAATATATGCAAACGAGCAAACAGCACAATGAGCTTCCTCCAGCGAAACATTAACATCAGTAATCCATAGCCAGAAATGATAGGTGATTTGCTCATTTGCATATTAAAAATGGCGGCTCAAAGAGAATTTGGATTTTAACATATAGTTGAACGGGAAACTTTCTGTTAGCTTGGGCCGGACAATTTGCCGGGATAAAAAATCAAACTATGCACCGGTTTGAACAATATCTCAAAATATTACAGCGGTACCATGAAAACTCAAGGTTTCCACCCAGTTTCAAATTTTGAAGCGTAAGCGCCATTCAAAAGCATTGAAAAGAAGTGAAAAATGCATCCTGCACGGTTTTCAAGACCTAAAAGCCCTTTTTTTACAATCCCCATTCTAGTTGCCGGGACAAATTCGGTCAGTTCCGGTAAGATTGTTGAGGAATCTTTCTTCGATAAATATTTTGCTGAAAAATTAAAGGTTCCCACGATAATTTAAAAGAGGGATTCACAAGTTTTTTTTTACCTTTCTAGTAGAGATTCAATAGGAGTTCACGCAAAAAAATCTACTATTTCGTAAAACTGCTTCTGCTAGACATAGCATTATTTGAGTAAGCACCGCATTCCATTGTAAATGTAAATAAACAATTAAAAAAAGGCTCCACAAGGGCATTATTTTTATTTCGACAAAACAACAGAACAAGTAACTATAATACAATTGGTAACAATACTGCTGATCTATAAAGTTCCAAAAATTTAACAATATATATACTAAACGATTTCAATGACATACTAATACTTATGTTGGGCAGAAATTGAAAAAAAATGCACAATATAGGATATTTTTTATTTACATATTTTTATTTCGTGGAAAAAGGGGGGGGGGGGGGAGGGGAAGAGGGCGGGAGTGCATTAAATATATTTTCGATCTTTTACACACATCATCGGATTCCTAATAAACATATGATGACAATTAATTTTGATACGTTCAAGTTATTTATGTGATCAAAACTGTGGTGAAATATTATTTTTTAAAAATAGATATGAGTTTTCATCAGCTTCTTCCAAATATGGTTCAACGTTTATTTGCTGACGTCATACATGACGCGATTTGGTTTATGAATTTTCATGAGCAAAATCACCCATGATTTCTGGCTATGCCAAAAGTAAAAGAGAACGCATACAAGGCACTAGAAAGATCTACGATGGAATACACATCTACATGGGATCCTTATCAACAAAATAACAGGCATAGCCTTGAAATGGTACAAAGACGGGCAGCAAGATATGTAAAAAACAGATATCATAACTGACACTTCGTCTGTTACAGAAATATTACGTCAACTACAGTGGACATCATTAGAAGCCCGTAAAGGACAAGCAAGGCTAGTGTTGCTATACAAGATCCAACAAGCAAGCTTATACCACCCAAGCGCTTATCTAGGAGCACGCGTGATAAATTTTTCCAAATTCCAGCAAGCTCAACAACCTTGAGGAGAGAATCTTTTTATCCGAGGACTATACGGGAATGGAATTCACTGCCGCCAGCCAACGTTGCCACTGCATGGAGCCTTGAAACCTTCAAGGTCCTCATCAGCCAGCTGGAATAAGTGATAAGGTCTGTTTTTACTTGCACCTGTAAATATTGCATAGCATTTTTCAAAATTTGTATATATCTTTGTCCTGCGCACATCCAAAGTAGTAGAATCATCAATTAACCTATTGATGGCGACTACCTAGAGGGAGAAGCACAAGCACAAGTGTTCAATTCAGTCCCGGTGTCGTAAAATTTTTAGCTACCCATGAAAATTAGCTACCTCAAATTTCCGGTAGCTAATTTTCATACGGCGGAGCATAATAATTAGCTACCTATGAAAATTAGCTACTTGTAGCATAAACTTATAGGATTTGTCTCCCTTATTATGTTTACCAAAATACAGATTGTGTATTTCCAATGGAAAGACAAAATGAAAAACTGCATGTACATAAACAGGAAAAGAGTTACTGATTGACAAAGAGAGACATATAGATCTCAAGGGCGGATCCAGGGGAGGGGGGGGGGGGGGGGGGGGGGAGGGGACGCCCCCCTAAAAGTGAAAAAGCTATTCTTTTTTTGGCGTAAAATCGTGATTTTTCACACGAAATACCCCAACAATTTTCGTGCCTCCATCCGCTCGGCGCATTTTTTTTAAGTGCGCCCCCCTAACTTGAAATCCTGGATCCGCCCCCTGGATCTGTACACAATATAAAATAAAATAAACAATAGATATTAGTGGTGTTCATAGTTGAAAAACAAAATGCTACCTGTATGGCTGTATAGCATGTGATTAAGTTACAAACTATCTTTTTTCAATTTACCATTGCGATGTATCATTTTTACAGCTATTAAAAAATAGATTGGTGGACTATATATGGTAGAATTTAATATTTATGTGATGTTCAAACTATGCAAATTATTCTTTAACTTAATAAGATCATATATGATAATTATTAATCACACTTTTATTATTGCTAATCGTGTTACCCTCTTGAAATAAAGAAATTAACTCATTTACTTACTTATTGACACTATCTTCTGAATTCAAGAAATAAATAAAATTATGTTCCATATATATTTAATAATGAAAGTTGGGAACTTTATTTATTACAATATTAAAGAACTGGTAGCTATTAGATTAATTTCAATTCGAAACTGAAACTATTTGCACACTCTTGATGACAATTTCTTATTTGGATTTTGTAAAAATAGAACCCTAAATCATAAATTTCCAACAGAATGTGGAAGATGGCAAAATATGTGTACAGAACATGGTTTGACCCGATCGGGACTCGAACCCACGATCTACCGCATTCGAGGCGAGCACGCTAACGATTACACTACCGATGAGAGTCTTTGGTGAGCATTTCTGGTCTGTTTCTCAGCGAATACATATATTTCACTTTGTTGTCGACTGTCCCTTATATGAAAATATTAGAGTAAAATTTGTTGATAAAGTTATTGACTTATGTCCAAATTTTAGATACATCATCAAAATTTGTCTGGCTATTTACTAATGAACATGAACAAGTTTTGAAAAAATTAGGTAGTTTTATAGAGGAATGTTTTTTTGCTGCGAGGACACAATTGATCCTATAAATATCATTAGGTTAGGTGAATTATTATAGTTATTATACATGTTATATTATATTAAATATGAATTGATTTATGGTGGTATTTGATAGGCTCTGATCTGGCCGTGCAGTCACTGAACATAAATATGTTTTCCTGTTTGTCTCCAATCATTTCAATCATTGTATTAAATTGTTTGCCCTTTGTGGGCCCTTAATTGGCAATACAAAATTCTTATTCTCATTCTTATATTGTCCAGGGGCGGATCCAGGATTTCAAGTTAGGGGGGGGGGGGGCAAATTAAAAAAAAATTGCGCCGAGCGGAGGGAGGAGTGAAATATTTTGGGGTATTTCGTGTGAAATATCACTATTTTATGCCAAAAAATCTTATTTTTTCAAATTTTAGGGGGGGGGGGGAATGCGCGCCCCCCTGGATCCGCCCCTGTTGTCTACATAAATGACAATAGATAACGTAACAATACAAAATACATTGCGCAACGCACGGTCAACTTTTCGCGCTTTCACAATCCTTCGGCAGAAGACACATAAAAAGCGACTTTTTGAGTACATGTATATAAACAAATTCATATTTCAAACCAAAGATTATCAACTGGTATT
Organism: Bathymodiolus septemdierum; assembly: GCA_963383655.1. Lineage (NCBI taxonomy): Eukaryota > Metazoa > Mollusca > Bivalvia > Mytilida > Modiolidae > Bathymodiolus > Bathymodiolus septemdierum. The sequence goes on from OY726527.1 coordinate 51,883,996, forward strand.
TGTTGCTTATAATGCAAAGCACGCAGAATTAAGGAGAAAGAGCAAAGACTGGTTGCTTCGGAATCAGGATAATGTGTCAGAGTGGAGCGACATGTAAATCCGCGGACTGTTGTTTCCGTTGGCTAACACTATAAAAATAAACTAAGCGTGTTGGTCTAGAAAAAAGCGGACATCATCATCATCTCATTAATTTGGTCTCGCCATGATATAGCTATAAAATTGCTGAGTTGGCGTTAAAAAACAATCGCTCACTCACTAAAGCTGTTACGTACAGTTTTTATATTTCCCCGACAATGTACGTATATTGTGTTTATTCTGCAATGTCTTATAGTTAAAAAAAAAACAACTGGCAAATTGTCTAAAAAGAGCAGAAACAGACATCGTTCTAAGCGTCTTAGACGTCCGCGCTTATAGTGTAAGTTTCTCGGCGTCGCTCGACATGAATCAGTTACCAGAAAAACTATATCTTGGTTAAAATCTTAAGCAATATGTGATGAAAGAAGCTGTTATATATAAAATCCTTAGGTACAGACAAAACAGATGTCACACCAATGAGGAGCGATGGACAGACCACAGCTGACACAAAGCAAAAATCCAACATCCCCAACAGTGTCAGTTCGTATTCACCGTAGAATCACAAGACAACATCCCCGACTGCACCAAAACACACATCATAAAAACAGCACTCACAATATCTCTACCAGGTGTAAAAGAAATTCCTACATAACATCAATACCCATAGATTTTGTGCTCCCAAAACTATTAAATTATTTGGCTTTCCAATCTTTTGATCTTGAACTACCTGATGAAGGTTATTCCAGAAACGTTCATGTGCACTAAATTTGATATCTACGTTTTTATTACCTCTTTTTAGCAATGTAGCTATCTGAATGTTTTCTTTGAAAACAAGATACACTCATTGTTTAATATGATAGATACAAAATGTATGTAAAATTTCCAGGTAAATTAGTTACCTGTATCTCTTATGAAAATTATGTGTACAGAACTAAATCATATTGATAAAAGGTGCATTCAAGTTGGGTTTTTGTCTTTCTTTTTGATATTTTTGATTGGTTTGTTTTGTTTTGTATTTGTTTGTTTTTGATAACAGATTAATATCTAATTTTATTTCTGTTTTTTTCTGTTTTGAGGATATAACTTCAGAAGGGCCTACAAATTTATACATCTTGGAATAACAGTACATGTAGTACTTTAGGGTGCCTGCATCCTAATTTCTTATGTACATGTATCTCTATTCTTTATCAATAAATGTTTAGAGGTTTGCGCTTGTATTGAATCTGGGTCTTGATGGGAGAGAAGTTTAAAGAGCTGCCTACACCGCATTTATCTTTCACTGCACTGTTCATCACTTGGATGATGTACTCAACATTTAGAAAGTAGATTGCCAGACGCTGGTACAACATATGAAAATGTTTGTAATGTCATTGAATATAGCCCAAATAAATATTTTGCATCATGCTGGTATGTTTTGTAAGTACAGATACTTGTATCACACATACTTGCCAATTTAATAATTAAATAACAGCCATATATACATGATAATATCTCACACACAAAGTATCTTAACACAAGTTATTTCTTAAAGATTTTATTGAAAAACTCAGACAGGCATGGTGGCACATTAGCATACATATAATACAATACAATATATAGACTAGAGGCTCAGTAGGTTGAGAATATTTTTTAGAAATCAACCAATCAGCAACAAGAATTGCGTGTGGTGAACATGTTTGTTAACGGATCGGGACGAAATGAGCATTCTTTATAGAGGGCCTTCCATAGCTGCTACCTATCAAGTTTCGGTTCATTTTGCCAAGCGGTTTCAGAGGAGAGAATTTTTTATGAATCGACCAATCAGCAACACGAATTGCCTGTGCTGGCCATGTTTGTTAACAGATCCAAAATGAGCAATCTTTATAGAGGGCCTTCCATAGATGCTACCTACCACGTTTCGGTTCATTTGGCCAAGCGGTTTCGGAGTAGAAGATTTTTAGGGAATCTACCAATCAGCAACACGAATTGCCTGTGCTGGCCATGTTTGTTAACGGATCTCAAATGAGCAATCTTTATAGAGGGCCTTCCATAGATGCTACCTACCACGTTTCGGTTCATTTGGCCAAACAGTTTCAGAGTAGAAGATGTTTTAGGAATAGACCAATCCGCAACAAGAATTGCCTGTGCCGACCATGTTTACTAAGGGATCAGGACTAAATGAGCAATCTTTACAGAGGGCCTTCCATAGATGCTTCCTACCAAAATTAGGTTCATTTGGTCAAGCGGTTTCAGAGGAGAAGATTTTTTTAGGAATCGACCAATCAGCATCAAGAACTGCCTGTGGCGGCCATGTTTGCTACGAATTGAGCCGAAATGAACAATCTTTATAGAGGACCTTCCATATATGCGTCCTACCAAGTTTCAATTCATTTGGCCAAGCGGTTTCAGAGATTTTTAGAAATTGACCAACCAGAAACAATAACTGCCTATGGCTATTCGATTTCAGAAGTGAAGATTTTTTAGAAATCAACCAATCAGCAATAAGAATTGCCTATGGTGGCCATGTTTGTTAATGGATCATGACGAAATGAAAAATCTTTATAGAGAACCTTGCATAGATGCTTCCTACTAAGCTTCAGTTCATTGAGCTAAGGGGTTTCAGAGCAGAAGATTAAAATGTGAAAAGTTTACAGACGGACGACGGATCAAATGATCGCAATAGCTCACGTTCCCTTTGACAACGTCTGCTCAAAAGCTTTGATGAATACCAGAGTACAACACAAATTCTAACACGACGTCCTTCTTACGCTTTGTAGACAAACGAGCGATTTATCGATGGTATAATCTCGTTCACACATGTGCCGGTGAATGTGACTGACTTTTCCATTGGCAGCATAAATGGTGTGTGACACTTTCCGCAAACGTAAATATAAATTACCGTCTTCCAATCAAAGTATACTACCGTATTTGTAATCTTAGACATATCAAAATCGAAATAAATCATGGAAGCATGAATGTGTTTTGAGTTTTAACATGGGTTGGCGGATATTAGTAAATGTTATCCCTCTGGCTCGGGATAAAATACTAATATCCAACAATCCATGTTAAAACTCAAAACACATTCTGGCTTCCATGATTTATTTCTTAATTAGCGGGTCATTTTAACTGAGCCTGAATTACTCACCTGGTCACTTATACAGTTTATGTTCAATAAAGTATAGATTTTGTTAAAAAAATATTTTATAAATTTCGAATTTAACAAATAAATATATGATTTTTGATTCTGTCACATCTCTCCAACAGTAAACGTTACAACAAATCAGCGGGGAACATCCAATGTAACGAAGGAATGCGAGGTAGCTAATTTTCATGGACCATGAAACGAAGGAATGCGAGGTAGATAATTTTCATGGGCAGGTAGCTAATTTTCATGGACCATGAAACGAAGGAATGCGAGGTAGATAATTTTCATGGGCAGGTAGCTAATTTTCATGGACCATGAAACGAAGGAATGCGAGGTAGCTAATTTTCATGGGCAGGTAGCTAATTTTCATGGACCATGAAACGAAGGAATGCGAGGTAAATAATTTTCATGGGCAGGTAGCTAATTTTCATGGACCATGAAACGAAGGAATGCGAGGTAGCTAATTTTCATGGGCAGGTAGCTAATTTTCATGGACCATGAAACGAAGGAATGAGAGGTAGCTAATTTTCATGGGCAAACTTCTGTTGCTTATGCTTATGTTTAAATGGCACCAGGTAGTTTATTTTCATGGATAACACTTTGACACCTGTGTCATACATTGAACAGATGTAAGGTAGCTTATTTTCATGGAAAACGTCATGACTCCTATCCAATGTAACGAAGGAATGCGAGGTAGCTAATTTTCATGGACCATGAAACGAAGGAATGCGAGGTAGCTAATTTTCATGGGCAGGTAGCTAATTTTCATGGACCATGAAACGAAGGAATGCGAGGTAGCTAATTTTCATGGGCAGGTAGCTAATTTTCATGGACCATGAAACGAAGGAATGCGAGGTAGCTAATTTTCATGGGCAGGTAGCTAATTTTCATGGACCATGAAACGAAGGAATGCGAGGTAGCTAATTTTCATGGGCAGGTAGCTAATTTTCATGGACCATGAAACGAAGGAATGCGAGATAGCTAATTTTCATGGACAAGCTTCAGATGCTTATGCTCATGTTTGAACGGTGCAAGGTAGTTTATTTTCATGGATAACACTTTGAAACCTATGTCATACACTGGACAGATGCAAGGTAACTTATATTCATGGAAAACTTCACGACTTCTATCCCATGTAATGAGGAAATTATGCTGACTAGTCTTTGCCTTTATTCTTTTACGCCATGTGCCAATATAAATTGTATTGTTTTTGGTTTGATCAGATCGTTGATCGAAACCACGATCTACCGCACATGATGCGAGTACTCGTAACTATTTCACCACAGGAGCGTTATTGCTTGTTATAACTAAGCGTCTTATTTCTTTGGAATAGATATAGTATAAACATAGTTTATTAATTAATTCAATATTACACATTATGATAATACACATATAAATGGAATAGATATACACATTTTTGTATATATGCAAAGCAGAAAATGCATTATGTACAGATAAATAATATGGTGATTGATATATAGAAACTTGTTCATGTCACTATAAATATATAATTTTTTTTAAAATATTATTAGACTTGAATTTATTTATATTATATATATATATAACCCCGCGGGAACCCCGGTGTATAGAAATGGGACCGAGAACTTCTTCGGCTTGAAGGGGCGTCCGTCGGTTGTGCGGGATGTATAAATTCACAACCAATCCGTCCTTCGGTCGAGACGTAAATAAAACCGAGGTCCCGTGTTGAGAGATTGCCATCCTCTTCGCACGTTAAAGAACCCAGTATGCTCATGATGAGACCTGTTGCACTGGCTAAATTATTCGTCCCTACCCATACACCTTTCCTTGTTTCGAGTCCCGTGGCTTTTAAATTTTTAAATGTTCTCGTCCTGAATATAGCTGAAAAATTGCTCGCTGGACGTTAAACACCAACCAATCAATCAATCAATCAATCAATCAATCATATATTTTATATCGAAATAACTTATTTTCATCCAGATTTTGCTCCATGTAAACAAGGATTTATATATATATATATAAATCCTTGGTGTAAATGAATAAATAGGAGTTTGCTATCCATTTCTTGGATAAATCTATCTAATTAAATAGATTTCCTCGCCTACATCCACCCCCCTTTTTTCGTTCAAAAATACTAATTACCAAGAATCTATCAAAACATGGTAAAAGGGGAATAACTGGAATAGTACTTTTAATGTATTATTAAGGTAGCTAATTTTCATGGCTATCATTTGGAACACCTTTGTGGTTTACGAAAATCTAGTTCCGAACGTCAAAAAGTAGCTAATAATTATGGTAGCTAATAATTATAGGACACCTGTACCTAATGAATTAGTGAAATTTATCATATAATTGGAATATGAAATAATTTCTTTATGAGTGGATCGTGCTTCTCAAACTTCCCAGTGAAAATAGACCCATCTCAGATTCTCAAGTAAAGGAAAGGGGCTAAGCATGTTGACTGTGATTTACATAGAGCTTGTTTTCATCCATAGTAAAGTGTTCGTTTTAGGGTAAGACTAAGAGAGATATTTTGTTGTTGTCTCGAAAGTGTTTTGAAATTATTGTTCGTCAGTCATTGTGTATGCATGCGCGTAGCTCCCTATACGCCAACACGCAGTTGCGTGCACATCGGCGTGCTGAAAAAAAAATACAGAGCAAAAAAAATAAAATAAATAAGGAATAATAATTTTTTTTAAAAAGTGGAAAACAAAGTCTCGTTGTGGCTTTTTGTGAAAATTCAATGTCATAAAAATTACGGCATTTCAAATTTTATTCAAATAACGTTACGGCCGTATCATTAGTAATGAGTTACATCCGTCATCGTTCAGTCTGGTATATATAGTCCCCTATATACATGTACGTTACCTTTCCTACGTTGAATGACAATATGACAGACTACCAGAGCCAATCACCCTGCAGACACGCCAAAACAGTATTGGAAAGTTTCTTTGTACTATGGGTTTATAGACCACATGGTAATGGAATTGGAGTCGCGTCTGATAAAATCAGAAAATCGCTTCTATGCACAGTATTTGCTTCCTCGTGTTATAGGAAATAGAAGTTTGTGTCTGCTAAGACACGAAGAACAGATTTTGGTCAATTTCTAAGTAAATTCTGTCTAACAAAATCATGAAATCAATGTGTTGCTTATGTATTCAATTTACCCATGAAAACACCTCAGAACGCAACATTTTGCATCTAGTCAAAAAAAATATTCTGGGTTTAGATGCTTGTATATACATGTACGATAACGTAACCCTCAGTCCGCTTTTGCTCCCAGCGAGGGTTACGAATCTGTCCCATTCAACGTAATGGAGCAAATTAAAATTTTCATTCCGTGAATATTTCAACTTTCCTTTTGTATATGTGGTCATAACTTATTATTCCCTACAATTTTTAAGTAATGGTGATACGAAATAAGTGTTACAATACCTGTTTCTACCTTCACGATCGATTTCGTATTCGAAAATTGTTTCTTGTCCGCCATGACACCTTACGTAGATTCCCGTGATGGGCGGAGCCTATCCTTATATGGATCTGAATGCCAAATATGGAAAACTTTTACTACGATATGTACGGCAATCGATCCAAATAAGGATATCTCCAAAACGAGGCAAGTGCACGTAAAATAGCAACTTGTAAACAAAATGTCGGACAGAAAGAAGATCTCGTGTATTCAAATTGTCAGATGGATATAAGTTTACCATGGATTGATTCAGCGTTTACTTAACACCTCAAGCTTTATCTAAATATATTTATCTTTCACCCCCGTTAATTTTTCCAACCACTTCAACGGAATTAGGACAAAAAACCGCCCGGTGTGAATCACTCCGGGCGCTGCTCCATTACGTTCAATGGGACCGAATCGTAACCCTCGCTGGGAGCAAAAGCGGACTGAGGGTTACGTTATCGTATCTAGGTTGCTTGCACTGCAAAAAAGGCTAGCTACGCCCCTGGTATGTGCCACCGGAATAAGAGATGTTCATATCTAAACTCACAATACAAGTTGAATTTATATCTTCTCTTAAAAGAAATATCCACTTTCAACCACATGGGTGGTTTTATAACATTATTAATCTAAGCTAGTGTGATCGCCTTGAATGTGGTAGGTAGCTAGTACGTACGTGAGTTTGAATATATAATTTAAACACAACAAATAAAAATTGACTTTGATTTTCCTATATATTTCAACTAAAAATAAATCCTAAAAATTAACAATCCTAGCTGTTTAAATTATGTACAAATAAAAACCACTCATATCAACATAATGAGCAAATAAACAATCAAAATATAGACAATTCCGAATGTTTTGGTGTGAAATTTGTTCAAATCTCCAGAAAAGGCTTCACAATAATTTTTTCAAAAAGAATATCGATTTGGTTGATTATATAGGGATTTTTTTTTTTTTACATGCGCCAATACTTTTGGCCACATACTGTATGTCATTCTCCGACAACTTTTCCGATTGTGATGGTAAAGACTGCATTTGTGTCCCATTAATATTACAGAAAAATAACAAACTTAAATTACAATAAAAGTTTATATGTCGTTTGTTCATGTTAAATTGTACTTATTTCATTAAAAGATTTAAACATACACATGTATTACGCCAAATAATGGATTAAAAAATTCTCTTTTTTACCATCACATATAGAATACGGCGATTCACGTGACGGTAATGTCCAATAAGAGGGATGATGACCGAAAAAAAAGAACTAAAACTTCAAAAATGATGTTTCATTATTCTTTATGTAAAATATTTCCTTTAATTACTGTGAAATGCGTGTCCTATGATTTCTATCTTTACTGTCACGAAATTTTAACGTTGCAGAACGTCTAATATACAGGTGACTCTGAGATCGAAGTCACATTAGTGCTTTCCTTTTTACTTCATCTATGTAAAGAAATGATATCGTCGATCGACTCTCAGCGGGATTCAAAGAAACAAACCAGTAAAATGCATTAGTACCTTTATTCAACGTCTTAGCTAAATACAACATTATGTGATATATTTAGTCAGTAGATTGCGGCAGGTTGCTGGTTTTCTCCGGGTACTCTGGTTTCCTCCACCAATAAACCTCGCCGGCACGGTGTAACTGAAATATTGTTGAAAGTGGCGTTAAACACCATAACCCTAATCCTTCTTCATTGCAATGTAATTAAAATGAGATGTTTGTTGTAGTGTTTCGATTCAATATGTTTCTGTTAAGTTTCCAGTAATTTCCTATGCTAAAAATATGTCACTCGGTGGCAGCCATATTGGATTTCCGATCGAAACAAAAACCTACTCTGTAAAGGACTGCCAAAAGAACATTCCTACAAGATATACAAATATCTGTGCAATCAGTGCCTATCACCACTAAAGTTGTGAGTTCGAACCTAGTTCATGACGAGGTGTCCTCGATATATAACCTCATGTGATAAAGTTTGGCAGTGACTTGCGACAGGTTGGTGGTTTTCTCTGGGTACCCAAACCCAGAATTATGATAGGAATAAACACTAAATTGTTTTCTAAATGAGTCCTATGTTCCATTTGCCCTATTGTGGTGGCCATCTTTTCATGTTGAATCGAACTTATACCATTGAATACATTACCAATTACACGTCAAGTAAACACATCATCTAAAAACATAGAGCAATGGTTGAGTGCTCCACCAATACTTTTGTACACATCCCAAGCCACAATCTAGCACTACAAAGTCAAGAAATTCTGAATAGACCAGTTTTTGTGCTTAGAAATTCTGAAAAAGTCTGTACAGATTCTGAAAATTGACTGAAAATTCTGAACATTGTCTGAAAGGTCTGAACATTGTCTGAAAAGTGTGAATAGGTTCTGATCATTCTGAACACATTCCAAGCCAGAACCTGGATTTCCAACGTCATTATGTCGGTCTTTCTTGTGTTCAAACAGATAAGAAAAAGTGATTTTCGTTTTCTTGATATTGGTGGAATTGTTAACCATCACTGTTTAACGTTCTTTTCATCATGTGGGCTTCTAGTTTCAGTAAGCTAGCACTAACTACAGTACAGTCAGACATAGCATGATATATCACTGTGACAGACGTATTACTCATCTTGGTGATACTGATACAGTACAGTCAGACTTACCATTATAAATCACTGTGATAGACATATCACTCTTCTTAGTGATACTGATACAATAGTCAGAGACATATCATGATAAATCACTGTGACAGACGTATCACTCTTCCTAGTGATACTGATACAGTAGTTAGACATAGTGTGATAAATCACTGTGATATACGTATCACTCTTCTTAGTGATATTGATACAGTAGTCAGACATAGCATAATAAATCACTGTGATAGACGTATCACTCTTCTTAGTGATATTGATACAGTAGTCAGACATAGCATAATAAATCACTGTGATAGACGTATCACTCTTCTTATTGATACTGATACAGTAGTCAGAGACATAGCGTGATAAATCACTGTGATAGACGTATCACTTTTCTTAGTGATACTGATACAGTAGTCAGAGACATATCGTGATAAATCAGTGATAGGTCTATCACTCTTCATAGTGATACTGATACAGTACAGTCAGAGGCATGGCATTATAGCTCACTGTGATAGATGTATCACTCTTCCTATTGATACTGATACAGTACAGTCAGAGACATAGCATGATAAATCAGTTATAGATGTATCACTCTTCTTTGTGATACTGATACAGTAGTCAAGACATAGCGTGATAAATCACTGTGATAGACGTATCACTCTTCTTCGTGATAATGATACAGTAGTCAGAGGCATGGCATGATAAATCACTGTGATAGACCTATCACTCTTCTTAGTGGTACTGATACAGTACAGTCAGAGGTATGGCATGATAAATCACTGTGATAGACATATCACTCTTCTTAGTGATACTGATGCAGTAGTCAGAGACATAGCGTGATAAATCACTGATATACGTATCACTCTTCTTCTTGATGATACAATACAGTCAGAGGCATGGCATGATAAATCACTGTGATAGACCTATCACTCTTCGTAGTGGTAGTGATACAGTAGTCAGAGGTATGGCATGATAAATCACTGTGATAGACATATCACTCTTCTTAGTGATACTGATGCAGTAGTCAGAGACATAGCGTGATAAATCACTGATATACGTATCACTCTTCTTCTTGATGATACAATACAGTCAGAGGCATGGCATGATAAATCACTGTGATAGACCTATCACTCTTCTTAGTGGTAGTGATACAGTAGTCAGAGGCATGGCATGATAAATCACTGTGATAGACCTATCACACTTCCTAGTGATACTGATACAGTAGTCAAACATAGTGTGATAAATCACTGTGATATACGTATCCCTCTTCTTAGTGATACTGATACAGTAGTCTGAGACATAGCATGATAAATCACTTTGATAGACATATCACTCTTCTAAGTGATACTGATACAGTACAGTCAGAGACATAACGTGATAAATCACTGTGATAGACATATCACTCTTCTTAATGATATTGATACAGTAGTTTGAGACATAGCATGATAAATAGCTTTGATAGACATATCACTCTTCTAAATGATATTGACACAGTAGTTTGAGACATAGCATGATAAATCACTTTGATAGACATATCACTCTTCTTAGTTATACTGATACAGTAGTCAAGATATAGCGTGATAAATCTCTGTAATAGACCTATCACTCTTCCTGGTGATACTGATACAGTAGTCAGACATAGTGTGATAAATCACTGTGATATACGTATCCCTCTTCTTAGTGATACTGATACAGTAGTCAGACATAGCATGATAAATCACTGTTATAGAAATATTACTCTTCTTAGTGATATTGATACAGTAGTCAGAGACATAACGTGATAAATCAATGTGATAGACATATCACTCTTCCTATTGATACTAATTTATACAGTACAGTCAGAGACATAACGTGATAAATCAATGTGATAGACATATCACTCTTCCTATTGATACTAATTTATACAGTACAGTCAGAGACATAGCGTGATAAATCACTGTGATAGACATCACTCTTAGTGATCCTGATACAGTAGTCAGACATATCGTGATAAATCACTGTGATAGACGTATCACTCGTCTTAGTGATACTTATACAGTAGTCAGAAACATAGCATGATAAATCACTGTGGTAGACCTATCACTCTACTAAGTGATACTGATACAGTACAGTCAGATAAAGCGTGATAAATCACTGTGATAGACGTATCACTTTTCTTCGTGATACTGATACATGTACAGTAGTCAGAGAAATAGCATGATAAATTAGTGATAGACCTATCACTCTTCCTAGTGATACTGTTACAGTAGTCAGACATGATTGATATGCAAATATACGTATCCCTCTTCTTAGTGGTAGCAAGTCAAATCGGACCCAGTCAAATCAGCCCCAAGTCAAATCGGCGCCAGATCACTGTGATAGACATATCACTCTTCCTAGTGATACTGATACAGTAGTCAGACATGACTGATATACAAATGTACGTATCCCTCTTCTTAGTCAGTTGGTAGCAGGTCAGATCAGCCCGAAGTCAAATCGGCCCCAGATCACTGTGATAGACATATCACTCTTCTTAATAGTGATATTCATACAGTAATCAAAGACATAGCATGATAATTCATTGTGATAGACCTATCACTCTTAGTGATATTAACACAGTAGTCAGAGACAGCGTGATAAATCAGTGATAGACATCACTCTTCTTAGTGATACGGATACAGTAGTCAGACATAGCGTGATAAATCAGTGATAGACATCACTCTTCTTAGTGATACTGACACAGTAGTCAGAGACATAGCGTGATAAATCAGTGATAGACATCACTCTTCCTAGTGATACGGATACAGTAGGCAGAGACATAGCGTGATAAATCAGTGATAGACATCACTCTTCTTAGTGATACTGACAGAGTAATCAGAGACATAGCGTGATAAATCAGTGATAGACATCACTCTTCTTAGTGATACGGATACAGCAGTTTAAACATATTTTATTGTCCAAAAACATGACAATAGGATCAGATACAAGTTTTTCAACTTAGAACTTCTTCTCCTTTATATAAACAGTATACAAATACAGTTGAACATAAATACACAAAAGCTAGTCTTTCTTAATAATTAGAAAAACAACAAAAAACAACAACATGAAATGTACGAGTGCAACACAATTTGAAATTTACCCAATGAACAGTAGTCAGACATAGCGTGATAATTCACTGTGGTAAACCCATCAGTCTTCTTAGTGATACTGATACAGTAGTCAGAGACATGGCATAATAAATCACTGTGATAGACCTATCATTCTTCTTGGTGATACTGATAGAGTAGTCAGAGACATAGCATGATAAATCACTGTGATAGACCTATCACTCTTCTTAGTGATACTCATACAGTAGTCAGAGACATGGCATGATAAATCACTGATAGACCTATCACTCTTCTTGGCGATACTGAAACAGTAGTCAGAGACATAGCGTGATAAATCACTGTGATAGACATATCACTCTTCTTAGTGATGCTGATACAGTAGTCAGAGACATAGCGTGATAAATCACTGTGATAGACCTATCACTCTTACTAGTGATACTGATACAGTAGTCAGAGACATAGCATGATAAATCACTGTGATAGACCTATCACTCTTCCTAGTGATACTGATACAGTAGTCAAGCATAGCATGATAAATCACTGTGATAGACCTATCAGTCTTCTTAGTGATACTGATACAGTAGTCAGAGACATAGCATGATAAATCACTGTGATAGACCTATCACTCTTCCTAGTGATACTGATACAGTAGTCAGAGACATAACATGATAAATCACTGTGATAGACCTATCAGCCTTCTTAGTGATACTGATACAGTAGTCAGAGATATAGCATGATAAATCACTGTGATAGACGTATCACTCTTGTTAGTGATACTGATACAGTAGTCAGAGACATAGCATGATAAATCACTGTGATAGACCTATCACTCTTCCTGGTGATACTGATACAGTAGTCAGAGACATAGCATGATAAATCACTATGATAGACGTATCACTCTTCTTAGTGATACTGATACAGTAGTCAGTCATAGCGTGATAAATCACTGATAGACATATCACACTTCTTAGTGATAATGATACAGTAGTCAGTCATAGCGTGATAAATCACTGTGATAGACCTATCACTCTTCCTAGTGATACTGATACAGTAGTCAAGCATAGCATGATAAATCACTGTGATAGACCTATCACTCTTCCTAGTGATACTGATACAGTAGTCAGACATAACATGATAAATCACTGTGATAGACCTATCAGCCTTCTTAGTGATACTGATACAGTAGTCAGAGATATAGCATGATAAATCACTGTTATAGACGTATCACTCTTGTTAGTGATACTGATACAGTAGTCAGAGACATAGCATGATAAATCACTGTGATAGACCTATCACTCTTCCTGGTGATACTGATACAGTAGTCAGAGACATAGCATGATAAATCACTGTGATAGACGTATCACTCTTCTTAGTGATACTGATACAGTAGTCAGAGACATAGCGTGATAAATCACTGATAGACATATCACACTTCTTAGTGATAATGATACAGTAGTCAGTCATAGCGTGATAAATCACTGTGATAGACCTATCACTCTTCCTAGTGATACTGATACAGTAGTCAAGAGACATAGCATGATAAATCACTGTGATAGACCTATCACTCTTCCTAGTGATACTGATACAGTAGTCAGAGACATAGCATGATAAATCACTGTGATAGACCTATCATTCTTCTTGGTGATACTGATAGTGTAGTCAGAGACATAGCATGATAAATCACTGTGATAGACCTATCACTCTTAGTGATACTCATACAGTAGTCAGAGACATGGCATGATAAATCACTGATAGACCTATCACTTTTCTTGGCGATACTGAAACAGTAGTCAGAGAAATAGCGTGATAAATCACTGTGATAGACATATCACTCTTCTTAGTGATACTGATACAGTAGTCAGAGACATAGCGTGATAAATCACTGTGATAGACCTATCACTCTTCCTAGTGACACTGATACAGTAGTCAGAGACATAGCATGATAAATCACTGTGATAGACCTATCACTCTTCCTAGTGCTACTGATACAGTAGTCAAGCATAGGATGATAAATCACTGTGATAGACCTATCACTCTTCTTAGTGATACTGATACAGTAGTCAGAGACATAACATGATAAATCACTGTGATAGACCTATCAGTCTTCTTAGTGATACTGATATAGTAGTCAGACATAGCATGATAAATCACTGTGATAGACGTATCACTCTTCTTAGTGATACTGATACAGTAGTCAGACATAGTATGATAAATCAGTGATAGACGTATCACTCTTCTTAGTGATACTGATACAGTAGTCAGAGTCATAGCGTGATAAATCACTGATAGACATATCACACTTCTTAGTGATACTGATACAGTAGTCAAGAGTCATAGCGTGATAAATCACTGATAGACATATCACACTTCTTAGTGATACTGATACAGTACAGTCAGACATAGCATGATAAATCACTGTGATAGACCTATCACTCTTCTTAGTGATACTCATACAGTAGTCAGAGACATGGCATGATAAATCACTGATAGACCTATCACTCTTCTTGGCGATACTGAAACAGTAGTCAGAGACATAGCGTGATAAATCACTGTGATAGACATATCACTCTTCTTAGTGATGCTGATACAGTAGTCAGAGACATAGCGTGATAAATCACTGTGATAGACCTATCACTCTTCCTGGTGATACCGATACAGTAATCAGAGACATAGCATGATAAATCACTGATAGACATATCACTCTTCTTAGTGATACTGATACAGTAGTCAGAGACATGACATGATAAATCACTGTGATAGACATATCACTCTTCTTAGTGATACTGATACAGTAGTCAGAGACATAGCATGATAAATTACTGTGATAGACATATCACTCTTCTTGGTGATACTGATACAGTAGTCAGACATAGCATGATAAATCACTGTGATAGACCTATCACTTTTCTTGGTGATACTGATACAGTAGTTAGAGACATAGCATGATAAATCAGTGATAGACCTATCACTCTTCTTAGCGATACTGATACAGTAGTCAGAGACATAGCATGATAAATCACTGTGATAGACCTATCTCTTTTCTTGGTGATACTGATACAGTAGTCAGAGACATAGCATGATAAATCAGTGATAGACCTATCACTCTTCTTAGCGATACTAATACAGTAGTCGGAGACATAGCATGATAAATCACTGTGATAGACTTATCACTTTTCTTGGTGATACTGATACAGTAGTCAGAGACATAGCATGATAAATCAGTGATAGACCTATCACTCTTCTTAGTGATACTGACACAGTACAGTCAATGTCGTAGCGTGATAAATCACTGTGATAGACGTATCACACTTCTTAGTGATACTGATACAGTACAGTCAAGAGTCATAGCGTGATAAATCACTGTGATAGACGTATCGGTCTTCTTGGTGATACTGATACAGTAGTCAGACATAGCATAATAAATCACTGTGATAGATACATATCACTCTTCTTAATGATACTGATTTATTATTTGCTCTGTTTAATTTATTTACTTATTTACTTGTGCATTTTGGGTGATAGCAAATAACACTCTAAATACTTTTGGATTTTGAAGGTATATTAATTATAAACAGAATAAAAGATCCAATCTCCTCTCTAAAAGAATAACAATCTTTGAAAAAACATAAAATTGCTTGAAAACAGTTATGTTAATAAACATTCAAATGAACTAATGACAAATCTGCTTGAAAAACAAAGACAGGGACTGCTATAATGAAGATGGTTGACCGTTATGGAATATGTGTTTCATAAATAATAACAGATATGTTCCATTCATCGTAAACACTTACCGATCCTTTCCTTATTCATGACTTGTCACCATGTTTGTAACTAGATAAACAAGACGGATGCCACTCGTGAAGCAGAAACTGCCTACCCTTCCGGAGCACCCGAGTTCACCCTAGGTTTTTAGTAGGGTTATAGTGTTACTCGATCTTTTATAGTTTTTGGTGTATGTTTTGTAGATTGTTGTTTGTTCTTTTTCTTTTGGCCATTGTGTTGTCCGTCCTTCTTCAAATTTGATTTACGGTTTCTGATTACTCATTTGGTATCTTCAAACTCTTCTTAAAGTAATTAAACAATCAATTCAAAGAAAATGTGGGGGAAAAAATAAAATTTCTTTAAAAACTTTCTAAATATTCGACCACTTGGACCTCTCTTTGAAATAAATTTCATTTCTGGTGTTTAACGTCATTTTCAGCAATATTTCAGCTATATCAATCATGGCGAACAGTTTTAGTGGTGGAAGAAGCCGGAGTCCCCGGAGAGAACCACCGGCCATGGGCAAGCAACTGGTAAACTTTATCACTTGCGGCTATGAAACCACGCCATATTGGTGATAGGCTTGTACAAGTTGTAAGGTAATCCAACTAACACATTGAACCACCTAGGCCTTGATATAAAATACGTAAATGTTTTATGGTCTATAAATAACCCATCAAGAGGATCATTTTGCAAAATAAAAAATCTGCATTAAAATTGTTAGAAAAATCAAAATTCTATATACATGTACCTTCCATATACGAAATTTCAGATTTTGGGCATTTTTAGATCCCTTTTCGAAATAAAATAGCTGCTAACTTCAATAATCCAAAAAGATGATTATTTCGCAACAATCTTCATTAAAATTGGATGAGAAATAAAAAAATAAACCGAAATACCCATTGTTGTACTCGGGGGCCTTTTGTTTGACAGCGGGGATGGATATGGCTACAATACCTAGAATCTCCACCGACCTTCATTCTGTGCCAATGATCATTGCAATAAAAATTTAAAAGGTTCGGTCAACCAGAATTAAAAGTTATCACACGAAAACAAAATTTGCCCACTACAGACGGACAAAGTACACATAACAGACGGACAACAGATCAATAACATATTCATAATACAATGTATGACCTCAAAATTTTTTGCATCGTATAAAAACAAGAAATACAGAAATAAACAAGATAAAAAATAATAATAACATGCAGTATGTTCTTTTTTTACTAATAATATACAATTATTAACTGTTGATGATTTTAATTTTTTTTTCCAAATCTACATACATTATTATACACTTTAAACATAAGATTAAAAAGATACATAATTTTATGATCTAATAATTCTTTATTAACACTACAAAAAAAAAAAAAAAAAAAAAAAAAATGGTACATCACATTTATAAGGTTATCACCTGTATGAGTTCTAATGTGTCTCTGTAAGCTAAAATTCATACTAAACTCTTTACCACATACATGTACGGTATATCACATTGATAAGCTTTATCCCTGTATGTGTTCTAATGTGTGTCTGTAGGCTACAACTCGTACTAAATTCTTTTCCTAATCTCGTTGAGATTAGGATTCCGAAGAAATTTTTGTTTGTATCTTCATCCTAATCTCGTTTCTTCTTCTTCTTCTTTAGGTATACAGTACTCCTTCAAGACGTTGAAGATTACGTACTGTAAAAAAAAGTGTTGCATGCGTGGGTATTTACAAAAATATTTACATAAAGTGAAATAAAGTGAAATCAAAAGTGTGAATAAAACAAAAATTTTTAAACTATGTACAATTGTATTTGAAATTTAAATGTTTAAGAGACCAGCGGGTGTTAGCTGTTCTCTGAAAGAGTCTATAGATGGACTCGAGATAATTGTCTGTGGTAAGATGTTCCATTGTACTATAGTGTGTGGAAAAAATGACCATTTGTATGTATCTTTTTGTGTTGTTATATGCCTAAATGTCTGATTGTGTGATTTTCTAGTTCTGCTGTCAGTTGGGATGAGTATGTTGTTTGGGATAGCAATTAAAGCGTGTGTTATTTTATACAACATGATCAATCTAAAGTTGGCCAACCTAGAGTGTCAATCATTGAAGTGACACTGCTAGTATTATGTAATTGTTTTGAACATAGCGAGCAGCTCGTCTTTGAACCATTTCTAGTTTGTTTATGTTGTCATGTGTATAAGGGTCCCAGATACTACAGCTGTATTCAAGTTTTGGCCTCACTAGTGCTTGGTATGCCCGAGATTTTACTTCAGGGCTTGATATTTGTAAATTTCTTTTTAAGTATCCGAGAGATTTATTTCCATTTGAAGTGATATTGTCGATGTGGGTGTTCCATTTAAGGTTGGATTGTAGTGTAACTCCAAGGTATTTTGCTGAAGTTACTGGTTCGAGAATGTGAATGTTTCATGCCCTATTAAGGGTATTCTGAAAATTTTTAATTTGACCCCCCCAGTGCATTCCGATGGATATTTTGGCATGGACGGATTGTGTCAGATCAAGTGCAGATAACATTTCATAAATAGACATATTTTCTAGTTCAAATCTGCAAAAATATTGTTATTTCCTTATCCTTTACAGTGTACATGTATATCCGACAAAATAATCCAAAATCCAATTTAAGCTGACCGCCATTTTACTGAACTCGTGAACTACACCACGTGATCAAAATCGTCACGAATTTTGCTACAGCATGTTTCTAAATGAAAGGTCGATGTAAATTATTTATTGTGTATATGCAAGCATATCCTTTATGAGCTGTTGATTGGTTTTAATAAAATGAATGCTTATAACAAAATTAAAAAATTTCAAGCCGTGTAAATGAGATTTATAAATTATAATATAATATTTGACATCGACATCTTGAACTACGAAACAGACTATACCAAAATACGTCACGATTTTTTATCACGTGGTGTAGTTCTAGAGTTCAGTAAAATGGCAGTCAGCTTAAAGTAGATTTTGGATTATTTTGTCGATATACGCTGTAAAAGGTAAGGAAATATCAATATTTTTTGCAGATTTGAACTAGAAAATATGTCTATTTATGAAATCTTACCCGCACTTCATCTGACACAATCCGTCCATGCCAAAATACCCATCGGAATCCACCGGGGGGTCAAATTTAAAATTTCTAGAATACCCTTAATAGGGCTTGAAACGAGATTAGGATGAAGAACAGACTGAAAATTTCTGCGGAATCCTAATCTGAACGAGATTACTCTTTACCATATATCACATTTATAAGGTTTATCACCTCTATGTCTTCTGATGTGTTTGTTGTGAGCTACTACTAGCAATAAATCCTTTATCACATAGGATTATCACCAGTGTGTGTTCTAATGTGTCTTTCCAGGTAGCAATTCGAACGAAATCCTCTACCACATATATCACATTTATAAAATTTATCACCAGTATGTATTATAATGTGTGACAGTAAGGAATTACTAAAACTAAATTCTCTATCACATATACCACATTTATATGGTTTATCACTTGTAAATGTTCTAAAGTGTTTCTGTAAGATTTGATCCACATTAATTTCTTTATCACATTTATCATGCAAATCATGTTGATTGGGTTTATCACCGGTATGTGTTTTAATATGTGCCTGTAAGCTACTATAAAAATTATTGTCACTAAATCCTTCACCACATATATCATATTTATAAGGTTTATCACCAGTATGTGTTCTAATGTGTCTCTGTAAGTTAGAATTCACACTAAATCCTTTACCACATATATCACATTTATAAGGTTTATCACCATGGCCAGTATGTGTTCTAATGTGTCTCTGTAAGTTACCATTATCACTAAACCCTTTACCACATATATCACATTTATAAGGTTTAGCACCAGTATGTGTTCTAATGTGTCTCATTAAGGCATAAATTTCAGTCAACACTTTACCACATATATCACATTTATAAGGTGTATCACTTGTATGTGTTCTATAGTGTGTCTGTAAGTTAGAATTCTGATTAAATCCTTTACAACATATATCACATTTATATGGTTTATCACCTGTACGTGTTCTAATGTGTGCCTGTAAATGATGATTCACACTAAACCCTTTACCACATATATCACATTTATAAGGTTTATCACCTGTATGTGTTCTAATGTGTCTCTGTAAGTCTCCATTCAGAGTAAATTCTTTACCACATATATGACATTTATAAGGTTTATCACCTGTATGTATTCTAGTGTGTTTCTGTAAGCTAGAACTCACACTAAATCCTTTACCACATATATCACATTTATATGGTTTATCACCTGTATGTATCCTAATGTGTCTCTGTATGTCACTACTATTACTAAATACTTTACCACATATATCACATTTATATGGTTTATCATTTGTATGTGTTCTAATGTGTGCCTGTAAATGATGATTCACACTAAACCCTTTACCACATATATCACATTTATAAGGTTTAACACCTGTGTGTGTTCTAATGTGTCTCTGTAAGTCACTACTATTACTAAATCCTTTTCCACATATATCACATTTACAAGGTTTATCACCAATATGTGTTCTAATGTGTCTCTGTAAGTTAGAATTCACACTAAATCCTTTACCACATATATCACATTTATAAGGTTTATCACCTGTATGTATTTGAATGTGTCTCTGTAAGTGACTACTATTACTAAATCCTTTACCACATATATGACATGTATAAGGTTTATCACCAGTATGTGTTCTAATGTGTGTCTGTAAGTTATAATTCTTACTAAATCCTTTACCACATATATCACATTTATACGGTTTATCACCAGTATGTGTTCTACCATGTTTCTGTATGTTAGCATTTCCTGTAAATCTTTTACCACATATATCACATTTATAAGGTTTAACATATGGTTTTGTCCTTACATGATCTTGTACCACATCACTGGTTGTTAAATGTTTACAATTGCCATCACTAGACTGCCATCCATTTCCAGCATGCAATCTCCTATCATCTAAAGCATCACCAGACTGCCATCCATCTCCAGCATGTAATCTCCTATCATCTGTAGCATCACTAGACTGCCATTCATCTTCAGCATGTAATCTCCTATCATCTGTAGCATCACCAGATTGCCATCCATCTTCAGCATGTAATCTGCTATCATCTGTAGCATCACCAGACTGCCATCCATCTGCAGTATTTAATCTCCTTTCATTCGAAGTACCACCAGACTGCCATCCATCTCCAGCATGTAAACTCATATTATATGAAGTATATATACTTCACCACAGTTGATGAGAGTTTTTAGTTATATTGTTTTACACAGATCTAAAATTTGATGAACATTCTTTGATATTATTCACATCACCTGATTCTTTCTTGTACATACTTATTCTGTGATAGAATTTTACTTGATTGCACAAAAACAATAGTACATTTGTACTGTGATTCTATTTCAGATAATTTCACAAATAATGTTCACTTCTAAAGCTCATTCAACAAAGTGGACATCCATATATTTCTGAAAAAGAATTTCAAATAAAAAGAATTTTAATTAATTTAAACTAAAACCGTACTAGCCCCAGCCCTCGATACAACAATATATGTAATAATGTTCGTCACCACCGTCAGTGACTTATGGCAGGTCTATTGTTTTTCTCAGGGTACTCTTTTTTCCTCCACCAATAAAATTAACCACTACGAAATAACTAAAATATTGTTGCAAGTGGCATTAAAAACCACCACCCTACCACCTACAATCCGCTATTTTGCACTTTTCACAATAAATTGCTTACCAAAGTTGCTATGTAGTTTGTGAACATCTTTTTCTCTAGTCTTCAACAATGTATTCATTATTATAATGAAAAGTTGGTCTGAAAGGGGTCTAAGTGTAATCTGTGAACGACCATTTTTCTTTGTGTGAATGCGTCAAAAAGCATACATTTTATAAGCGTGAAAGACAATATCAAGTCCGTTTTGCACACGTAACGATGTTCCCTGCTTTTACCTTTGGACTGTATCCTGTATTACTTTTTGCTATGCTTCCTTATTATTTAAATACTAGTTAAGGTTTGATTTTGTAATGGGGACGAGTGAGTGATTGTTGTTTAATGCCAATTCATCGATTTTTCAGCTATACCATGGCGAAAACGAGTTAATTTTCAATGAGATGATGATGAGGTCCGCTTTGTTCTAGACCAACCCGCAAAGTGGGATTTTTATAGTGCTAGCTCATGGAAACAACAGTCTGCGAGTAGACATATTGTTTCACTCTGGACACATTATTCTGATTAATGCTGCTTGCTTAGCAGAGAAGCAACAAATACCAATTTTATAGTCTTTGGTATAACCCGATCGGGCCACGAACTACTTCACTCGAGGTGAGCACACTAACCATTATGCCACCAATGCGGTTTTGGTAATGGGTTGTGTATAATGTTACAAATAAAATTATCTTGAATCAACAAAATGTAGGTATTATGCCAGCGAAATATCGAAAAAATAATAATGTACTAATGGCCTAAAAATTTTCCGTTCACAAGAATTACTTCCTGTATCCTTGGAGACACGCGTACATATGGCGGCAGCGAGATCACGAGAGTTTGATTGAATGAGACTAGATTTGATCCTTAAAAAAAGTTGTCCCTGATATATCTCGGCCCAAAAAATTTCGACACTATTTTGATGCACTGAATGAGCGTGAAATTGGCAGATAATTTTCAGATTCGCGAGGATTCATGGCCGTGCCTGTACTACAGTACACTCCAAAAAGTACACAAAAGTAAGTAAATTTTCTATTTCAATCATCTCAAGGATTTACATGATTTATTGTAAATATTAAATAATGTGATTTTGGTTCGCTGGCACTACAGGTAGCACCTGTCTGAGACATCTCCATTAATATGAGACTCTCATATTAATGGAAATGTTATTTCTTTATTTAATAAATAGACCTTTCTACAATAAATATTCATCCCAGCACATCGTAGTGTACAGAAACCATGATATTTTTATAATACATAACCATACAAATGTAAACAGGCGTGAAACATATGAAAGATAAAAAAAAATCAAGCGTGATTTAACCGATTTGTTAAGTGTGATTACGTGAAAGGGAACACCCTTCTGTAAAACGATGATAACCTACTTTTAGGATTACTATTACAGCTTGGAAAGACTTCCTTATGGCACTCCCCTCCAAGATAATATAATTACCCAAACCTGTTATATGATCAAAATCATATATGCTTATTATTGAATATACATGTACATATTCCATAAATTTTTGGTTGGGGGTAAGGAATTCTTACCAATAGCTCAAAAGCCTTCGATACCCTACACATATGGCACATCCACAAAGACTTCCTGCACAAACTCCATGAAATAGTGATAGCTAGCAAATGATGGACGATTTGTTAGAAACAATTCAGACAGTCAAAGCTTGATTTCATTTTTCAATTCCTTCACTGAACTTGAAGGCTTCGGTACATTTCTTCTTGAGAAGATTGAAATAAGATTAAGAAAAGATTGCGGACGACAGACCACAGGGGTGGTTGTTACTTGTTTTTTTTCTAAGAGTTGTCAGTCGAGGCATAGGGCCTTGTCACTATCCACGTAAATATACTATCAATGCATAAACACAAACAAGGGGAGACACTTTTTCCACCCTCGCTCGCTGCAAGTCGTGTTTGTTTTTTAAATTCCTTCTAATATATTCAAAACCCTGTTTGGTTCAACTCCCAAGACCTTATACTTATTCTTTTCAAAAAATATCATGACCTCCTCTCGACTACCTCTTGTGAAGACGCAATGGTTGTATTTGTCAGGAATTCGCCAGAGTACGCAACTCCATGGACCCAAAGTGAAAGTAACAGAGCCACCTATAAAAAACGGAAGTTCGGAACTCTCTGGGTTTTACCATTCGATATTTGGTTTTCTCGCCAGTTATCGTGTTTCAGTTTTCACTTCAAATTGTCCCGCTTGTTTAATGTTGTTTGAATCTTAATCGTATTTTCCTTACCTCAAAGCTAAAACCCAGAGAGTTCCGAACTTCCTGACAAAAACGAACGTTGCGTCTTCACAAGAGGTAGTCGAGGGGAGATCATGATATTTTTTTAAAAGAATAAGGTCTTGAGAGTTGAACCAAACAAGGTTTTGAATATATTAGAAGGAATTTAAAAAACAAACACGACTTGAAGCGAGAGGGGGTAAAAAAAAGTGTCCGCCCTTGTTTGTGTTTATGCATTGATACTGGATAGTACATTATATTTATGTGGATAGTGACAAGGTGCAGGATGTGGTCGAGGGATAAAAATAATTTGTTGCAAACCCCTGTGCGACTTTTTATACAGGAGCTTGACGTTTTATCAATATAAAAATAGATGTAGGGTACAAAAACAGTCATCGACTTTAGCAGTGGTCCGGTGGCCCACGGCCAATGAAAATTGATTCGGACCAGTGACTTGTGCCAAATTTTTTCCAATAGAATCTATATAAGTATTCTAATTTTGAAGTTTTCGGACCAGTAAATTCGAAAGTCTAATTTCGAAGACTGCAAAAAGGGTCTTATATATATGGGAAGGGGCCCTTTTTGTACCCTACATCTATTTTATTGATAAAACGTCAAGCTCCTGTGCTCTTTATGAATACTTCAATTCACAATCACAAACATAATATTGATTGAATATGAACAAACCCTCTGATTATTCAACAGGAACCATCATGATATTATCACAGGAGTCGGAAGTTCTATCAATAATAAGGTATAGGGTCACCTCGAAGATCGCTGGGCAACTATAAAAAAACACCAGGAGTGCAACGCATTTTTTGGGGGTTGGCCTAAATCTATACCTACGGGTAGATCAGCATGGAATAAAAGGTTGAATCCTACTCTTGGATGTTTAAACTAAATAAATATCATGTTTTCTTGTACTTACCACACGGTTTTGTAGCAGTTTCGTACATTTTACCCTTCTACACCACCATCTCAAGATCCATCACCGGAAGTGCGGGAGTGCAGCTCTGCAGTGAATTTTTAAGGTCAGTATAACTATAATGTACAAAACAAATCCGGAACTTTTTTTTTCTCCGGAATTTTACACTTTTTCCCGGACTTTTTGGGTTTTTATTATATATATCTCAGTCACAGCATGTCGCAAGAAGAAGTTTTGGAATTGGCATTAGCGAGCCAGCTTAATGTAATTAACCCTCTTGCTGCCATAAATAATTTTGCAATTGCCTGAAAAAAAATACATAGGGAAAATGATGCTTCTTTTATGGTGTCAAAACGGATAATTTGACGTCATTTGATAAATTATGTCCCTTTATAGTAAACAACTAAGATTCATATTTTAAAAAAATATCACAAAATATTATCTGTGATGATTTATTTCAACTAAATTTAAGTCTAAGAAGGAAAACGTACATGCTCAATTTAGTAAAGGACATGTCATATGTGTCCGTTTGGCTTGTATTGAAAGGACACATATGTTTGTATGGCAGTAATTAAAGGGTTAACATAATTAATGTAATTAATTTTTAAAATTATTTAGTTTTTGAATACAATTCACACAATACATTTTAAAAACTGGGATACCAAATTGTGTATATGACTGAACCCTTTCACAAGATTCCAGATCCTTTGCCCTTTTCTTTCTGTTTTAAATTAGACTGGACACCTTTCCCAAAATTGCCAGATTGTTTGTCCTTTTTTACATGTAAGGCCTGCCTCATATTAGTGTCAAAGAGGGTCTCATTATCATATTGCTCACATGTGATGTGTACACCCCCCTCCCTCTTTTTTTTGTTCCCAATATGACTATGTTAAACAATATTCAAAGGAAAATAATTATGTGTATTAGTAACTATTACCATGCAGCTATGTCTATGTTGCCAGCCATTGATATATATAATAATATAAATGTTTATATAATTTAACTTTAGTTTAAATTACAAATTTGAATTAGCCGCCTTGTAAGGTTTTTCGTTGTGGAGAGTTACCTCCCTTGTAAATTTTTAACCATGGCAAAATAAATACAACAAACAATTGGACCTTATTTTTGAAGTAATATTTTATTATATTTAAATCATATAATATATCACAAGATGTTTCATAATTTATCAAAAGAGATAATTTAATTATACTGATCTTAAAATTCACGACAGAGCTGCACTTCCGGTGATGGATCTTGAGATGGTGGTGTAGAAGGGTAAAATGTACGAAACTGCTACAAAACCGTGTGGTAAGTACAAGAAAACATGATATTTATTTAATTTAAACATCCAAGAGTAGGATTCAACCTTTTATTCCATGCTGATCTACCCGTAGGTATAGATTTAGGCCAACCCCCAAAAAATGCGTTGCACTCCTGGTGTTTTTTTATAGTTGCCCAGCGATCTTCGAGGTGCCCCTATACCTTATTATTGATAGAACTTCCGACTCCTGTGATATTATTGACTGTTTGCAGTGTAGGGGATTTGTAACGTTTGGCAGTAAATGTCTTGGGTTTAGCTTGTAAATTGACTTAACAGTAAAGTGTTGATGTAAATATTTAACACATTTTAGTAAAGTGTTGATGTTATGTAAAAACAAACCAACATCGAGCGGGTCTACATTCAAATATGATTTCAAATCCAATATAACATATTTTAGCTTTCTACTGAAATAAAATCGTAAATTAAAACACATACACTTGCAATTACAAATTTAATAAATAAATCAATAAATAATTCCATTTTTCCAGAAAAATTAAAAGAAGCCCAAGTTGTACCACTATTCAAGAAAAATAACTCTTTAGATAAATGCAATTATAGACCTGTAAGTATCTTACCTACTATTTCAAAATTTTATGAAAGAGCAATATATGAGCAGACTGTGACCTTCTTTGACAAGGTGTTTCATCCTTCTCTGTCAGCATTCCGATCGGGTTATGGTTGCCAAACAGCTCTTCTAAAAATAATAGAAGATTGGAAAAAGGCTCTGGATGAGAATAAATTTGTAGCGGCCATCCTCGTGGATTTGTCAAAAGCGTTTGACTGCCTTCCCCATAAACTGTTAATAAATAAACTAGATGCATACGGAGTAAGTGAATCTGCATTGAAACTGATAAAAAATTATCTCTCTAACAGAAAACAGTGTGTCAAAATCGGCAATATAATGAGCGAATGGGAAGACATATATAAAGGTGTACCTCAAGGTTCTATTTTAGATCCTGTACTTTTTAATATATTTATAAATGATATATTTTATTTTATACAAGAAAATTCCCTCTATAATTATGCAGATGATAACACTTTGTCATATGAAGGCCACAATCTAGATCAATTAATCACAGTACTTGAAAGAGACAGCCTAACTTTAATAGACTGGTTTACTGAAAACCAAATGAAAGCAAATCCAGACAAATTTCAAGCGATAGCAATTGGAAAAAAAACTAAAAATGAAAATATCTCTTTTAATCTTAATGGTAATATAACAAAATGCGAAGATGAGGTAAAACTTTTGGAAGTCACAATAGATTTTGAACTAAATGTTAATACTCATATAGCAAATATCTGTAAAAAAAGCCTCAAGACAACTGAACATTTTAAAAAGAATTGGTAAATACTTAACAAAACTTGGTAGACTTACAATATACTACTCTTATATTTTCTCGAACTTTAATTATTGCCCTGTAACATGGCACTTTTGCAGTGAACAAAATACAAATAAAATGGAAAAAATACAATTTAGAGCTCTGAAATTTATCTATGATGATACTGACAGCACATATGAAGAACTTTTAACAAAATCCAAATTACCCACTTTAAAAATCAGGCGAATTAGAACTATAGCCATTGAAACATTCAAAATTGTCAATAAAACCAGTCCTTTGTACTTACATGATTTAATTACAATTAAACAAAGTAAATATTCTTTCAGATACCAAAATACTGCTAGTATACCATCGACCAGAACAACTATGTATGGTATTAAAACTTTTAAATATTTTGCTGCCAAAACATGGAATGAGCTACCAAACCACTTTAGACTGGAAAATTCTTTTAAACAATTCAAAAACTTGATTAATTCATGGAATGGTAGCTCATGCCACTGTAATGCTTGTAGATAGCTTTAAAGCATAATTTTATTTATTTATTTGTTTTGCTTATCTGTGATGCTTTTGAAATCTGTGCTTTGTCTTTAATTATACTTACTTTTTAGGCTGCTTATTTTAATTTATTTACTTAGTGCTTGAAATTTTAAATTAATTAGTTTAAATTATTTTTAATATAGATGTTTTAATTTTTGCTAGTATTTTTATGTACCTTGTATATATGCATGTATGTTGTTTTTGTTATATGTATAGTCGATTTGAAAAGCTCTGTAGAGCTTGTGTTTTATGTATGTTGTGATATGTATCGACTCTAAATAAAACTTCATTTATTTATTTATTTATTTATTTATTTATTATTTGTGCATACGATCAACTGTAAGGTTATTCGCAGATGATACAATCATGTACTTAACGATTACATCAGACGTTGACACAGTACATCTGCAAGAAGACCTGAACAAATTAGCAAGCTTGGAGCAGGCATGGATGATGAGTTTCCATCCCGAAAAGTGTAACGTCCTCACAGAATCGAGGAAGAGAAACATCATTAAGAGAGACAACATATTGCATGGACACCGGGCCAACTATAACAACAGTGACCATGAAATCTTGGAATTCAATTTTAAACTTGGGAGAAATGAGAACACTAGAAGTAACCAACAATCACTACGTTTCTTCAAAGGAAACTACGACGAGATAAATAGGTTATTAACAAACACCGACTGGAACTTAGAAATGGCCCAAGGAGATATTGATGAACTTTGGGACAGATTTGCCGATAAAATATCAAGTACATATAAAGATAATATACCGGTGAGCAAATCTATGACAAAAAAATTAATTACCCCATGGATGAACGAGGTAACACTGAACTCATTAATTAAGAAACGCAAACTATGGAAAAAATTTAAATACTGTAAAAGTCCACTGAATAAGAGCAATTATGACGAAGCAAAACGATCTGCAAACTACCATGTAAGACA
Source organism: Bathymodiolus septemdierum (assembly GCA_963383655.1). Taxonomy (NCBI): domain Eukaryota; kingdom Metazoa; phylum Mollusca; class Bivalvia; order Mytilida; family Modiolidae; genus Bathymodiolus; species Bathymodiolus septemdierum. The sequence goes on from OY726527.1 coordinate 51,913,149, forward strand.
GGCAAAATATGAATATGAACGCTCAATCGCAACAAATATGTAAGAAGACAAGATATTCTGGAAATTTATACAATCAAAAACAAAATCCAAAGAAAATATCCCATGCATAATGGATGAAAACGGAGAACTACAAACGGATAAGGGACTGACCATTTAACTTGAAAGGGGGGGGTTATGGTTTTTTGTTCCGTTCAGAATTTTTTTTTTTTCGGACAACACAAGAGTTAGAATATTTATTTTTTTGTTGCGCAGCGCGAATTTTTTTTCCAGAATCTAACATTAGGTTATATGACAAAAACTCTGAATCAGATTATTTTTTTTTCCTCCACCAAAATCAGAATATTTTTTTTAGAAAAGAAAAAGAGACTGCCAAAAACATAGCTGAACCACTGACTAAGATATTCCAAAAATCAATAGAAACTAGGAAAATACCAAATACTTGGAAACTAGCAAATGTAACCCCTTTACATAAGAAAGGACCAAAACAGCAAGTGACCAATTATCGCCCAATAAGTTTGACATCCATTATATGTAAATCAATGGAGAAATTTGTGATAAACATATTTCTTACGGATACTGATACAGTACAGTCAGAGACATAGCATGATAAATCACTGTGATAGACATCACTCTTCTTAGTGATACTGATACAGTACAGTCAGAGATATAGCATGATAAATCACTGTGATAGACCTATCACTCTTCTTAGTGATACTGATACAGCACAGTCAGAGACATAGCATGATAAATCACTGTGATAGACATCACTCTTCTTAGTGATACTGATACAGTACAGTCAGAGATATAGCATGATAAATCACTGTGATAGACCTATCACTCTTCTTAGTGATACTGATACAGCACAGTCAGAGACATAGCATGATAAATCACTGTGATAGACATATCACTCTTCTTAGTGATACTGATACAGCACAGTCAGAGACATAGCATGATAAACAAGATGAACTGTGAGGTAATGCTCACTTATGATACCCCCGCTCTTTGGCAAACAGGAAGTAGGAATCTGACGGGTCAAAAAACGCTTCCCACGATATGGGGTACCTATATGAAGCTTGTGACCAAATATCAGATTTCTGCCATCAATAGTTGCTGAGAAAAATGTGACGAAAAATGTGCATATATGTTCAATGTGTATAAAAACCAACTACATTGTAAGTCGGCCAACAATAAGTAGGAATCTGGCGGGTCCAAAAACGCTACCCACAACATAGTATACCTATATGAGCTTGTGACCAAATATCAGATTTCTGCCATCAACAGTTACTGAGAAAAATGCGACGAAAAACATCTTGGACGGACGGACAGAGGTAAAACAGTATACCCCCTCCCCCTTCAGGGAGCGGGGGTATAATCACTGCGATAGACATATCACTCTTCTTAGTGATACTGATACATAGCATGTTAATCACTGATAGATACATACATGTATGTATATCACTCTTCTTAATGATACTGATTTATTATTTGCTCTGTTTAATTTATTTACTTATTTGCTTGTGCATTTTGGGTGATAGCAAATAACACTCTAAATACTTTTGAATTTTGAAGGTATATTAATTATAAACAGAATAAAAGATCCAATCTCCTCTCTAAAAGAATAACAATCTTTGAAAAAACATGAAATTGTTTGAAAACAGTTATGTTACTAACCATTCAAATGAACTATTGACAAATCCGCTTGAAAAACAAAGACAGGGACTGTTATAATGAACATGGTTGACCGTTATGGAATATCTGTGTCATAAATGACAACAAATATGTTTCATTCATCGTAAATACTTACCGATCCTTTCCTCATTCATGACTTGTCACCATGTTTGTAACTAGATATACAAGACGGATGCCACTCGTGAAGCAGAAACTGCCTACCCTTCCGGGGCACCTGAGTTCACCCTAGGTTTTTAGTAGGGTTATAGTGTTACTCGATCTTTTATAGTTTTTGGTGTATGTTTTGTAGATCGTTGTTTGTTCTTTTTCTTTTGGCCATTGTGTTCTCCGTCCTTCAAAATTGATTTACGGTTTCTGATTACTCCTTTGGTATCTTCAAACTCTTCTTAAAGTAATTAAACAATCAATTCAAAGAAAATGTGGGGGTAAATAAAAAATTCTTTAAAAACCTTCTAAATATTCGACCACTTTGACCCCTTTTTGAAATAAATTTCATTTTTTGGTGCTTAGCGCCACTTTTAGCAATATTTCAGCTATATCAATCATGGCGACCAGTTTTAGTGGTGGAAGAAGCCGGTGTACCAGGAGAGAACCACAGGCCATGGACAAGCAACTGGTAAACTTTATTACTTGCGGCTGTGAACCCACGCCGTATTGGTGATACGCTTTCACAATTTGTTAGCAGGGGGGGGGGGGGGGGGGGGGGGAATAAAATAGCTGCTAACTTCAATAATCCAAAAAGATGATTATTTCACAACAATCTTCATTAAAATTTGATGAGAAATAAAAAAAATAAACCGAAATACCCACTGTTGTACTAAGGGGCTTTTTGTTTGACAACAGGGATGGATATGGCTACAATACCTAGAATCTGCACCGACCTTCATTCTGTGCGAATGATCATTGCGATAAAAATTTAGAAGGTTCGGTCAACCAGAATTAAAAGTTATCACACGAAAACAAAATTTTACCACTACAGACTGACAAAGTACACATAACAGACGGACAACAGATCAATAACATATTCATAATACAATGTATGACCTCAAATTTTTTTGCAATCCTATAAAAAAAAGAAATACAAAAATAAACAGGATAAAAAATAATAATAACATGCAGTATGTTCTTTTTTTTTTACTAATAATATACAATTATTGACTTGATGATTTTAACAAAATTTTCAAAGTCTACATACATTATTATATACTTTAAACATCAGATTAAAAAGATACATAATTATGTAATCTAAAAATTCTTTATTAACACTACACAAAAAAAAAAAAAAAAATTGCCACATACATCACATTTATATGGTTATCACCTGTATGAGTTCTAATGTGTCTCTGCAAGCTAAAATTCATACTAAACTCTTTACCACATACATGTACCGTATATCACATTGATAAGGTTTATCCCTGTATGTGTTCTAATGTGTGTCTGTAGGCTACAACTCGTACTAAATTCTTTACCATATATTACATTTATAAGGTTTATCACCTGTATGTCTTCTGATGTGTTTGTTGTGAGCTACTTACTACTAGCAATAAATCCTTTATCACATAGGATTATCACCAGTGTGTGTTCTAATGTGTCTTTCCAGGTAGCAATTCGAATGAAATTCTCTACCACATATATCACATTTATAAGGTTTATCACCAGTATGTATTATAATGTGCGACAGTAAGGAATCACTAAAACTAAACTCTCTATCACATATACCACATTTATATGGTTTATCACTTGTAAATGTTCTCAAGTGTTTCTGTGAGATTTGATCCACATTAATTTCATTATCACATTTATCATGCAAATCATGTTGATTGGGTTTATCACCAGTATGTGTTTTAATATGTGCCTGTAAGCTACAATAAAAATTATTGTCACTAAATCCTTCACCACATATATCACTTTTATAAGGTTTATCACCAGTATGTGTTCTAATGTGTCTCTGTAAGTTATAATTCACACTAAATCCTTTACCACATATATCACATTTATAAGGTTTATCACCAGTATGTGTTCTAATGTGTCTCTGTAAGTTACCATTATCACTAAATCCTTTACCACATATATCACATTTATAAGGTTTAGCACCAGTATGTGTTCTAATGTGTCTCCTTAAGGTATAAATTTCAGTCAGCACTTTACCACATATATCACATTTATAAGATTTATCACTTGTATGTGTTCTATAGTGTGTCTTCAAGTTAGAATTCTGATTAAATTCTTTACCACATATATCACATTTATATGGTTTATCACCTGTATGTGTTCTAATGTGTGCCTGTAAATGATGATTCACACTAAACCCTTTACCACATATATGACATTTATAAGGTTTATCACCTGTGTGTGTTCTAATGTGTCTCTGTAAGTCTCCATTCTGAGTAAATCCTTTACCACATATACGACATTTATAAGGTTTATCACCTGTATGTATTCTAATGTGTCTCTGCAAGTCACTACTATTACTAAATCCTTTACCACATATATCACATTGATATGGTTTATCACCTGTATGTATTCTAATGTGTATCTGTAAGTTACTACTATCACTAAATCCTTTACCACATATATCACAATTATATGGTTTATCACCTGTATGTGTTCTAATGTGTGCCTGTAAATGATGATTCACACTAAACCCTTTACCACATATATCACATGTATAAGGTTTAAAATATGTGTTTGTCCTTACATGATCTTGTACCACATCACTGGTTGTTAAATGTTTACAATTACCATCACTAGACTGCCATCCATCTCCAGTATGTAATCTCCTATCACCAGACTGCAATCCATCTCCAGTATGTAATCTGCTATCATCTGTAGCATCACTGGACTGCCATTCATCTTCAGCATGTAATCTCCTATCATCTGTAGCATCACCAGATTGCCATCCATCTTCAGCATGTAATCTCCTTTCATCCAAAGCACCACCAGACTGCCATCCATCTCCAGTATGTAAACTCATATTATATGAAGTATATACTTCACCACAGTTGATGGAGTTTTTAGTTTTATGGTTTTACACAGATCTAAAATTTGATGAACATTCTTTGATGTTATTCGCATCACCTGATTCTTTCTTGTAACCTATTAAACCGTGCATAGTACACTTATTCTTTGATAGAATTTTACTTGATTGCACAAAAACCATAGAACATTTGTACTGTGATTCTATTTCAGATAATTTCACAAATAATGTTCACTTCCAAAGCTCATTCAACAAAGTGGACATCCATATATTTCTGAAAAATAAAAAGAATTTTAACTAATTTAAACTAAAACCGAACTAGCCCCAGCCCTCGATACAACAATATATGTGATAATGTTCGTCAGTGACTTATAGCATCCCTCGATACAACATTATATGTGATAATGTTTGTCAGTGACTTATGGCAGGTCTATGGTTTTTCTCCTATTTCCTCCACCAATAAAATTAACCACTACGAAATAACTAAAATATTGTAGAAAGTGGCATTAAAAACCACCACCCTACGGTCTACCACCTACAATCTGATATATTACACTTTTCACAATAAATTGCTTACCAAAAGTTGCTATGTAGTTTGTGAACATCTTTCTCTCTAGTCTTCAACAATGTATTTATTATTATAATGAAAAGTTGGTCTGCAAGGGGTCCAAGTGTAATCTGTGAACGACTATTTTTCTTTGTGTGAATGCGTGAAAAAGCATATTTTTATAAGCGTGAAAGACAATGTCAAGTTCCTTTTGCACACGTAACTGTACCGATGTTCCCTGCTTTTACCTTTGGACTGAGGTTTGATTTGGTAATGGGGATGAGTGAGTGATTGTTGTTTAACGCTAATTCATCAATTTTTCAGCTATACCATGTCGAGAACAAGTTAATTTTCAATGAGATGATGATGAGGTCCGCTTTATTCTAGACCAACATGCCAAGTGGGATTTTTATAGTGCTACATTTAGCTCTCTGAAACAACAGTCTGCGGGTAGACCACAGGGGCTTGTTAAGATTTTTTTTAATCCCTCGACTACTCTAAAAAAAAACTACAAGGGAGGACTCTAAAAATAATCGACCAATCAAATCGCACGTAGGAATCCGGCCTCGTACTGAGATGAAAACATGATGGTTCAAGGTTTCGGAATTTGCAAATTCTGTGAAGTATTGCTTTAAAGTTGCAGATAGGTAAATATATTTATTAAGCTTCAAATGGGTACCAATAATTATGGCGAATCAGATCAAGACACCAATACAAAACTATTTTGAAAAAGTGTTGTATAAAAATTTGACATTTTAGATTCCTCCCTTGTGTTTTTTTTTAGAGTAGTCGAAGGATTTAAAAAAATCGTAACAAGCCCCTGCGGGTAGACATGTTGTTTCACTCTGGACACATTATTCTGATTAATGCTGCTTGCTTAGCGGAGAAACAACAAATACCAATTTTATTAAGGATTGATCGCAATTTTTGTTCGGTTCATGAAGAAATAACCTCAATCAGGTCGTACACACCGTGTAATTTACGCAAGGGTGTGTACAACCTGATTGGGGTTATTTCGAATGAACCGAACAAATAATTTCGATCAATCCCTATAAATTAATCCAAAATTTTGTTGCTATGATATTGAAAAATATATTTATTTTTTCAAAATAAGGCAAATAATCGGAAATAAATTAAAATAAAGAAAATCGCCTGATGACAACGGCACACGACGCCTTGTGAACATCGTCTATTTTCAGATTCAGTACATACGAACATGTACTCAACTTTTTAAACCAATCAAAACACTTATAAAATGACATGTGACTAAAATTAATTTATTAGTCTTTGGTTTGACCCGATCGGGCCTCGAAACCACGATCTACCGCACTCGAGGTGAGCACACTAACCATTATACCACCAATGCTGTTCAGGTAATGGGTTGTGTATAATGTTACAAATAAAATTATATTAAATCAACAAAAGGTAGGTATTAATGGAGAGGTTATTTATTAGGAAAGTAGACCTTTCTACAATAAATATTCATCCCAGCACATTGTAGTGCAGAGAAACCATGATATTTTTATAATACATAATCATACAAATGTAAACAGGCGTGAAACATATGAAAGATAAAAACAATAAAATAAAGCGTGATTTAACCGATTTGTTAAGTGTGATTTCACAGTAAAGTGACAAACTTTTTTTTTAAGTCATTATCAGAAATTGGCAAGTTTTACTTGTAAGAGAACTCGAAAATAAAGTTGATTTGAATGAATATTTTAATATCGCAAAATGAAGCAGAACCATCATGGATCGCAAAATTACTGTTTGTAATTCGGAATTATCACCTGTCTGGTAACCATAGCAACACAAAATCAAGGTACTAGCATAAAGGTTTTTTCCTGTTACCATGGTACACATTTTTTAAAAGTTATTTATGTCAATCATAATAACATAGAAAACAAATAATTCTGTTGTTATATGTTACTAGAAGTAATATTATTACAAAAAATGTGTGGTAAATTACTGGTAATTCACACATTTTAAGAGAAACACGCAAATAACACGGATGAATAATGTTGGAAACCAACCATTGCAAAACTTATCTTGTACACACTATGCGATTATATATTTGCGAGATCAGATTTGAGAATCATGCAAAAGACAATCAGACATATATACTTAACAAAAGAATTTAAGTTCAGATTCTATGGCATGTTTAAAATATATGTAAATATATTATCAGTAACAGTATGGAATTTAGGAGTAACAGCATAGAAGTGGGTAACAGGATGAAGCCCTCAAACAATGAAGCTGTAAATTTCTATTGTTTTTCAATGTAAAATAACGTCCAATACAAACATATATACAATGTGAGGCTAGTAAGAACAGTTTTGAGATACCGAAGGACTACTCAGAGGCCGTTAGTCGAAAGAACAAAAGAAAGAGGACAAATAATGATCCACAAAACGCTACACAAGAAACTAGATTGAGCAACATGAATCTCACAAAAACCAGGGGTGAACTCATGGGCTTCTTTAGGGTAAGCAGTTCCTGCTCCACTAGTGGCGCCCATCGTGGCACTCTTGTTACAAACCCTCTGAAAAATCATGAATGAAGGACAGGATTATGATTACGACAAACGAAACATGTCCGTGACACAAATATTCACAACGGTTAACCAGACCAACACATATCTTGACCTTTTGGTCACACATGTAAATTCCGTTTTTTGTTGATTTTTTCCCCATAAAATAAGCATAAACTTCATTAAGGAAAGGGTTCTTTTCTAAACTTCCCCCAAGTAAGTATCATTGTCATAAAACATTTACAAGCATATCATGTTTTTGACTTGGCTCATAACCGGTTTTTAATCTAGATTGTTATGTGCAGATATATTTTCCATTCCACAGTTTTCCATCATTTGTTCCTTGACTTACATTATCATTAATATTGCCAATGATGTTCTCTTTGTCCTTGTTGTTCATGTATTGTTCTTTGATGTTCTCAGTACCGCTGTTAATGGCCTCTGTGATCTGTTCTAAGCTTTCTATTCCATCATTTGATGTTCTCAGTACCACTGTTAATGGTCTCTGTGATCTGTTCGAAGCTTTCTATTCCATCATTTGATGTTCTCAGTACCACTGTTAATGGTCTCTGTGATCTGTTCTAAGCTTTATATTCCATCATCAGTGTGTTGTTGTACTACCACACTCTACATTATACCAATGTCAGGTTCGTCTTGTTCTCTGATATTCCTTATTCCAGTCAGGTCAATCAACATATATATTAATTCCATTTGATATTTCCCATCTTACTGCTTCCACTGTGACACCAAGTAATGGTCTTCATATATGAAGAGTTTGAAGATACCAAAGAGGTAATCAGAATCCGTAAATCGAAGGACAGACAATACAATGGCTAAAGAAAAAGGACAAACAACAATCTAAAAAGCAATACATAGAAAACTAAGGATAAGATCGAGTAACAAGAACCCCACCAAAAATCGGGGTGAACTCAGTTGCTCCGGTAGGGTAAGCAGTTCCTTCTCCACTAGTGGCACCCGTCATGCTACTATAGTTACAAACCTGGTGATGAATTAGAAAAGAACTGGGGAGTGCTTGCGACATGTGAAACTTATCAATGGTCATTTGTAACACAGATATTCCGTAACGGTTAATCAAGTCATGGTTATTGGTGTTGACCGTAAATCCTTCGAAGTAATGACTTCAACTTGACTGGAATAAGGAATATCAGAGAACAAGACGAACCTGACATTGGTATAATGTAGAGTGTGGTAGTACAACAACACACTGATGATGGAATATAAAGCTTAGAACAGATCACAGAGACCATTAACAGTGGTACTGAGAACATCAAATGATGGAATAGAAAGCTTCGAACAGATCACAGAGACCATTAACAGTGGTACTGAGAACATCAAATGATGGAATAGAAAGCTTCGAACAGATCACAGAGACCATTAACAGTGGTACTGAGAACATCAAATGACGAAACCTTACGACAAATTAGATGATTACAATTTTCCCATTGTGAACCTTGGTTCGGTAGTTTCCCTATTACAGGCTACCCTTTCATGAAATTCTGATAGAAACCACAAGTTCTGGAATGTCGGACCAACCGAGAGATATATACACCATATGCAGGTACTGCTGGAATGTTCCTACATATATATATTAATGGAAGGTTCACAATGGGAAAATTGTAATCATCTAATTTGTCGTAAGGTTTCGTTCTTGACCGGACATCATTGCCAATTTTGAGGTTTATGTCAATGTATGAAGCAAACCTAGCTGCGTCTGTGGTATCCTTTAAACCTAGCTGCGTCTGTGGTATCCTTTAAACCTAGCTGCGTCTGTGGTATCCTTTAAACCTAGCTGCGTCTGTGGTATCCTTTAAACCTAGCTGCATCTGTGGTATCCTTTAAACCTAGCTGCATCTGTGGTATCCTTTAAACCTAGCTGCGTCTGTGGTATCCTTTAAACCTAGCTGCGTCTGTGGTATCCATTAAACCTAGCTGCGTCTGTGGTATCCTTTAAACCTAGCTGCGTCTGTGGTATCTTTTATCTAAAGCTCTTTGGGGTAGGTGTGATCAACAAAATCACCAAACTATTCATCGGTATAGCGGAACGTGAAATCAAAGGATTGGGCTAGCTTCTTTTCGTTTTACTTGAAAAGCCCCTGTATGAAGTCTGCCTCATACGAATAAAGGAACAAGTCGGTGATAGGAGGAGCACAGTTTGTACCCATCGGTATGCCAATTGTCTATTGAAAAACATATCCACCAATAAGTTCCTAGATTATTCCAAGTCTCATTTCGGCGACATGACTATCATTGACATAAGCAAAATTATTCCCACAGCCTTGACGCCATATAGTGTTATATTACACTTTACGTTTTTATTTTCCCTATTTGTCTTTGTTAGCGCAGCCGGTCACAATTTTGTTATATGGACCGGCCAGATACCTGCATTATTTTAGATAAAAAGTATAATATAGAAAATAGTTCATGTCACTTCGGGTCATATGGCAGTATATGGACCGGTCCGTCACCAAAAAAATATGCCTCAGAAGCTTCGATCCATATAATATTTTTTTGGTGACGGACCGGTCCATATACTGCCATATGACCCTCAGTGCCATGAACTATTTGCTATATATACATTGTACCACCTGTCCTAAAAACAACAGGAAACACGGTTTTGTCGCTTGGTAAATCATCTGGGCATTAGTATAAGGCAATCTGATCTACAGTGGATCTTTATATATAACATGTTTCTCTGCTGTTACATATATAAATTCTGTGCTGTTGTGTTACTTTGACATTGAAATTTTGCTCCACATTATCAACATTATGTTGTTTTTTTTTTTGCTTTTTCTTTAAAAATGTTTCTTATAGCAATTATATATCTAATAGTAAATTCATCAATAGAGATCCACTTTAAGGTATTTAATCGTTGTTTCAGTCTTTCCTGTTATGCAAACTTTCTCTCCCGTTACTATTTGTAAATGAAATTAATAATTTGAACAGAATTCTTCATTCTAAAGCTTCATTAGAAAAGCAAAATATATCGTTTTCTTGAACTTTAATCCTTGAAAAATACTATTTCAAGAATTCTTGTCTTGTATTCAAATAAATGGAAAATATGAATTATAATTTCCGTTCTGTTACCAATTTCGTTCTGTCCTGTTGCATTGCCTACAGTAACATGAAAAAATGTAACAGCACGGAATTATTCAATATTTATTTATATTCTTCATTTCCCTTTTAATGTCCTCTATTAAGTAAAATGCTATTTTTGAATTAATTTATATAAGGATGTATATTAATGACATCTAGTATTCTTGTCTAAAAATTTGACTGATTTAACAGTCAAAAGCTGGTAACAGAAGTACAAAAAGTATTGTGGTAATAAGTCTTAACTTGGATGTCCACTGATTTAACAGTTAAAAGCTGGTAACAGAAGTAGAAAAAGTATTGTGGTAATAAGTCTTAACTTGGATGTCCACTGATTTAACAGTTAAAAGCTAGTAACAGAAGTACAAAAAGTATTGTGGTAATAAGTCTTAACTTGGATGTCCACTGATTTAACAGTTAAAAGCTAGTAACAGAAGTACAAAAAGTATTGTAGTAATAAGTCTTAACTTGAATGTCCACTGATTTAACAGTTAAAAGCTAGTAACAGAAGTACAAAAAGTATTGTGGTAATAAGTCTTAACTTGAATGTCCACTGATTTAACAGTTAAAAGCTAGTAACAGAAGTAGAAAAAGTATTGTGGTAATAAGTCTTAACTTGGATGTCCACTGATTTAACAGTTAAAAGCTGGTAACAGAAGTAGAAAAAGTATTGTGGTAATAAGTTTTAACATGGAGGTCCACTGATTTAACAGTTAAAAGCTAGTAACAGAAGTACAAAAAGTATTGTAGTAATAAGTCTTAACTTGAATGTCCACTGATTTAACAGTTAAAAGCTAGTAACAGAAGTACAAAAAGTATTGTGGTAATAAGTCTTAACTTGGATGTCCACTGATTTAACAGTTAAAATCTAGTAACAGAAGTAGAAAAAGTATTGTGGTAATAAGTCTTAACTTGGATGTCCACTGATTTAACAGTTAAAAGCTGGTAACAGAAGTAGAAAAAGTATTGTGGTAATAAGTCTTAACTTGGATGTCCACTGATTTAACAGTTAAAAGCTAGTAACAGAAGTAGAAAAAGTATTGTGGTAATAAGTCTTAACTTGGATGTCCACTGATTTAACAGTTAAAAGCAGGTAACAGAAGTACAAAAAGTATTGTGGTAACAAGTCTTAACTTGGATGTCCACTGATTTAACAGTTAAAAGCTAGTAACAGAAGTACAAAAAGTATTGTGGTAATAAGTTTTAACTTGGAAGTCCACTGATTTAACAGTTAAAAGCTGGTAACAGAAGTACAAAAAGTATTGTAGTAATAAGTCTTAACTTGAATGTCCACTGATTTAACAGTTAAAAGCTGGTAACAGAAGTACAAAAAGTATTGTGGTAATAAGTCTTAACTTGGATGTCCACTGATTTAACAGTTAAAAGCTAGTAACAGAAGTACAAAAAGTATTGTGGTAATAAGTCTTAACATGGATGTCCACTGATTTAACAGTTAAAAGCTGGTAACAGAAGTACAAAAAGTTTTGTAGTAATAAGTCTTAACTTGAATGTCCACTGATTTAACAGTTAAAAGCTAGTAACAGAAGTACAAAAAGTATTGTGGTAATAAGCCTTAACTTGGATGTCCACTGATTTAACAGTTAAAAGCTAGTAACAGAAGTACAAAAAGTATTGTGGTAATAAGTCTTAACTTGGATGTCCACTGATTTAACAGTTAAAAGCTGGTAACAGAAGTACAAAAAGTATTGTAGTAATAAGTCTTAACTTGAATGTCCACTGATTTAACAGTTAAAATCTAGTAACAGAAGTACAAAAAGTATTGTGGTAATAAGTCTTAACATTGATGTCCACTGATTTAACAGTTAAAAGCTAGTAACAGAAGTACAAAAAGTATTGTGGTAATAAGTCTTAACTTGGATGTCCACTGATTTAACAGTTAAAAGCTGGTAACAGAAGTACAAAAAGTATTGTAGTAATAAGTCTTAACTTGAATGTCCACTGATTTAACAGTTAAAAGCTAGTAACAGAAGTACAAAAAGTATTGTGGTAATAAGCCTTAACTTGGATGTCCACTGATTTAACAGTTAAAAGCTAGTAACAGAAGTACAAAAAGTATTGTGGTAATAAGTCTTAACTTGGATGTCCACTGATTTAACAGTTAAAAGCTGGTAACAGAAGTACAAAAAGTATTGTAGTAATAAGTCTTAACTTGAATGTCCACTGATTTAACAGTTAAAATCTAGTAACAGAAGTACAAAAAGTATTGTGGTAATAAGTCTTAACATTGATGTCCACTGATTTAACAGTTAAAATCTAGTAACAGAAGTACAAAAAGTATTGTGGTAATAAGTCTTAACTTGGATGTCCACTGATTTAACAGTTAAAAGCTGGTAACAGAAGTACAAAAAGTATTGTGGTAATAAGTCTTAACTTGGATGTCCACTGATTTAACAGTTAAAAGCTAGTAACAGAAGTACAAAAAGTATTGTGGTAATAAGTCTTAACTTGGATGTCCACTGATTTAACAGTTAAAAGCTAGTAACAGAAGTACAAAAAGTATTGTGGTAATAAGTCTTAACTTGGATGTCCACTGATTTAACAGTTAAAAGCTAGTAACAGAAGTACAAAAAGTATTGTGGTAATAAGTCTTAACATGGATGTCCACTGATTTAACAGTTAAAATCTAGTAACAGAAGTACAAAAAGTATTGTGGTAATAAGTCTTAACTTGGATGTCCACTGATTTAACAGTTAAAAGCAGGTAACAGAAGTACAAAAAGTATTGTGGTAACAAGTCTTAACTTGGATGTCCACTGATTTAACAGTTAAAAGCTAGTAACAGAAGTACAAAAAGTATTGTGGTAATAAGTTTTAACTTGGAAGTCCACTGATTTAACAGTTAAAAGCTGGTAACAGAAGTACAAAAAGTATTGTAGTAATAAGTCTTAACTTGAATGTCCACTGATTTAACAGTTAAAAGCTGGTAACAGAAGTACAAAAAGTATTGTGGTAATAAGTCTTAACTTGGATGTCCACTGATTTAACAGTTAAAAGCTAGTAACAGAAGTACAAAAAGTATTGTGGTAATAAGTCTTAACTTGGATGTCCACTGATTTAACAGTTAAAAGCTGGTAACAGAAGTACAAAAAGTTTTGTAGTAATAAGTCTTAACTTGAATGTCCACTGATTTAACAGTTAAAAGCTAGTAACAGAAGTACAAAAAGTATTGTGGTAATAAGCCTTAACTTGGATGTCCACTGATTTAACAGTTAAAAGCTAGTAACAGAAGTACAAAAAGTATTGTGGTAATAAGTCTTAACTTGGATGTCCACTGATTTAACAGTTAAAAGCTGGTAACAGAAGTACAAAAAGTATTGTAGTAATAAGTCTTAACTTGAATGTCCACTGATTTAACAGTTAAAATCTAGTAACAGAAGTACAAAAAGTATTGTGGTAATAAGTCTTAACATTGATGTCCACTGATTTAACAGTTAAAAGCTAGTAACAGAAGTACAAAAAGTATTGTGGTAATAAGTCTTAACTTGGATGTCCACTGATTTAACAGTTAAAAGCTGGTAACAGAAGTACAAAAAGTATTGTAGTAATAAGTCTTAACTTGAATGTCCACTGATTTAACAGTTAAAAGCTAGTAACAGAAGTACAAAAAGTATTGTGGTAATAAGCCTTAACTTGGATGTCCACTGATTTAACAGTTAAAAGCTAGTAACAGAAGTACAAAAAGTATTGTGGTAATAAGTCTTAACTTGGATGTCCACTGATTTAACAGTTAAAAGCTGGTAACAGAAGTACAAAAAGTATTGTAGTAATAAGTCTTAACTTGAATGTCCACTGATTTAACAGTTAAAATCTAGTAACAGAAGTACAAAAAGTATTGTGGTAATAAGTCTTAACATTGATGTCCACTGATTTAACAGTTAAAATCTAGTAACAGAAGTACAAAAAGTATTGTGGTAATAAGTCTTAACTTGGATGTCCACTGATTTAGCAGTTAAAAGCTGGTAACAGAAGTACAAAAAGTATTGTGGTAATAAGTCTTAACTTGGATGTCCACTGATTTAACAGTTAAAAGCTAGTAACAGAAGTACAAAAAGTATTGTGGTAATAAGTCTTAACTTGGATGTCCACTGATTTAACAGTTAAAAGCTAGTAACAGAAGTACAAAAAGTATTGTGGTAATAAGT
Source organism: Bathymodiolus septemdierum (assembly GCA_963383655.1). Lineage (NCBI taxonomy): Eukaryota > Metazoa > Mollusca > Bivalvia > Mytilida > Modiolidae > Bathymodiolus > Bathymodiolus septemdierum. Next base: position 51,928,165 of record OY726527.1, read on the forward strand.
CTTAACTTGGATGTCCACTGATTTAACAGTTAAAAGCTAGTAACAGAAGTACAAAAAGTATTGTGGTAATAAGTCTTAACATGGATGTCCACTGATTTAACAGTTAAAATCTAGTAACAGAAGTACAAAAAGTATTGTGGTAATAAGTCTTAACATGGATGTCCACTGATTTAACAGTTAAAAGCTGGTAACAGAAGTACAAAAAGTATTGTGGTAATAAGTCTTAACTTGGATGTCCACTGATTTAACAGTTAAAAGCTAGTAACAGAAGTACAAAAAGTATTGTGGTAATAAGTCTTAACTTGGATGTCCACTGATTTAACAGTTAAAAGCTAGTAACAGAAGTACAAAAAGTATTGTGGTAATAAGTCTTAACATGGATGTCCACTGATTTAACAGTTAAAAGCTAGTAACAGAAGTACAAAAAGTATTGTGGTAATAAGTCTTAACATGGATGTCCACTGATTTAACAGTTAAAAGCTGGTAACAGAAGTACAAAAAGTATTGTGGTAATAAGTCTTAACTTGGATGTCCACTGATTTAACAGTTAAAAGCTAGTAACAGAAGTACAAAAAGTATTGTAGTAATAAGTCTTAACTTGAATGTCCACTGATTTAACAGTTAAAAGCTAGTAACAGAAGTACAAAAAGTATTGTGGTAATAAGTCTTAACTTGGATGTCCACTGATTTAACAGTTAAAAGCTGGTAACAGAAGTACAAAAAGTATTGTGGTAATAAGTCTTAACTTGGATGTCCACTGATTTTTATAAAATGTGTCTTTCAAACTTTTTTCTTTGACTAATAGCTTGAGGAAATGATATAGTAGAGATGACATATGGGAAATTGTACTCGGTGGTATGTGTGTTTTAAAAACACCAAAATATTGTTCGGCAACAGGAGAGAATTCAAATTGTGGGACTTGATTAAAAAAACTATTTTTTTCTTTAAACAAATGAGTTTTTTGGGGAATACTCACTTTTATTAATATTTGTCATCCCTAATTATTATATAAGCTAAAGTAGACATATTATTGATGACCTCTAACTATTATATAAGCTAAAGTAGACCTATTATTGATGACCCCTAACTATTATATAAGCTAAAGTAGACATATTATTGATGACCTCTAACTATTATATAAGCTAAAGTAGACCTATTATTGATGACCTCTAACTATTATATAAGCTAAAGTAGACATATTATTGATGACCCCTAACTATTATATAAGATAAAGTAGACATATTATTGATGACCCCTAACTATTATATAAGATAAAGTAGACATATTATTGATGACCTCTAACTATTATATAAGATAAAGTAGACATATTATTGATGACCTCTAACTATTATATAAGCTAAAGTAGACATATTATTGATGACCCCTAACTATTATATAAGATAAAGTAGACATATTATTGATGACCCCTAACTATTATATAAGCTAAAGTAGACATATTATTGATGACCTCTAACTATTATATAAGATAAAGTAGACATATTATTGATGACCTCTAACTATTATATAAGCTAAAGTAGACATATTATTGATGACCCCTAACTATTATATAAGATAAAGTAGACATATTATTGATGACCCCTAACTATTATATAAGCTAAAGTAGACATATTATTGATGACCTCTAACTATTATATAAGATAAAGTAGACATATTATTGATGACCTCTAACTATTATATAAGATAAAGTAGACATATTATTGATGACCCCTAACTATTATATAAGCTAAAGTAGACATATTATTGATGACCTCTAACTATTATATAAGATAAAGTAGACATATTATTGATGACCCCTAACTATTATATAAGATAAAGTAGACATATTATTGATGACCTCTAACTATTATATAAGATAAAGTAGACATATTATTGATGACCTCTAACTATTATATAAGATAAAGTAGACATATTATTGATGACCTCTAACTATTATATAAGATAAAGTAGACATATTATTGATGACCTCTAACTATTATATAAGATAAAGTAGACATATTATTGATGCCCTCTAACTATTATATAAGATAAAGTAGACATATTATTGATGACCTCTAACTATTATATAAGATAAAGTAGAAATATTATTGATGACCCCTAATTATTATATAAGCTAAAGTAGACATATTATTGATGACCTCTAACTATTATATAAGATAAAGTAGACCTATTATTGATGACCTCTAACTATTATATAAGATAAAGTAGACATATTATTGATGACCTCTAACTATTATATAAGCTAAAGTAGACATATTATTGATGACCTCTAACTATTATATAAGATAAAGTAGACATATTATTGATGACCTCTAACTATTATATAAGATAAAGTAGACATATTATTGATGACCTCTAACTATTATATAAGATAAAGTAGACATATTATTGATGACCTCTAACTATTATATAAGCTAAAGTAGACATATTATTGATGACCTCTAACTATTATATAAGATAAAGTAGACATATTATTGATGACCTCTAACTATTATATAAGATAAAGTAGACATATTATTGATGACCTCTAACTATTATATAAGCTAAAGTAGACATATTATTGATGACCTCTAACTATTATATAAGATAAAGTAGACATATTATTGATGACCTCTAATTATTATATAAGCTAAAGTAGACCTATTATTGATGCATTGTTAATTTTTGTTATTGCTGTTTCACATTTGTAGGCACTACCATGGACAACACCGTTTTCGTGACCTGTCAATGTTTGATGCATCGAAAAAGTAGAAATTATGATTTCAAAATTCAGTTTATATATATAAATCAGAAATAAAATAAATTAGACAGTGGTTATGTCGTGGACAGGAAACTTGCCAATTTTTTATATTGACTCATATACAATTAGTATGATATTCGCAAGGTAAATTATCAAATAACTATAGGCAACATTTGCATCTTAAGATAACCTAACAAGCGCAGATTTTTTCCTTTGAAATCTGTCAAGATTTGACCGAATTATGAGTGCTGAAAAAATAGCAAATAACATTGTAGCAAAACATCAAGAAAATTTTTCATTTTCTTAAAGTGGCATTAGCTACGATTTTGACCCAAAAAAAAAATGTTTTGGAAATTGGTAAATAGCTTTAAAATGATGAAATAAAGGTAATTATTTCACATTAAACAGCTTATCGTACCACTTTTCGCCTTTTGAGAACGAAAATTACCATCGATTTATTATTGCCTTGCAAGCAAATAATTTGACCTCGCTTTCTCCGCATGCAACTGACCTTACTAGTGACAGGTAAAAACGAATAATTTGTATTTTGTCGCTTATTAACTGCAAACTTGCATGGTTCTTTGTCCGTAATTAACACCGACTAAAAGCAGATTCACAGAAAATAAGAAATAAGTGCATTGTTGTACTGATTTAATGATGATTCGGCAAACTCCGTAAACAATGCCGATAATTAATAAGATGGCATTCATTTCTTGATCGATCTCAAAACACGAGCAGTGCACCTTTTTCCCCCGATGTGCGTACATTTCATAACATTTATAAGTTGCAGAAACACGTTTTATTAAGGCATCAATCATATGTGATAGTTTTTATGGGTAACAAACATTTACGATTTTGCCACTTTAAGTAAATTTAGAAGTAATAATGGCATTATGTGCTAAAACATCAGTTGTCAATTCTTAAATTGACCAGTACTTTTCCAGTCTTGGAAACCTTATCATGTTTGAATTTAAAAAGCAAATTTTGAAAAATAAATAGACATGTAACAAATTTTTTATTTTTGGATAAAACTTTTTCTACTTGGCTTTTCTTTGCTTTCTATAATGATATAATTGGAAATATTGGTATTAAAATCAACTTAATGACTGATTTTCATGAAAAAAACTTAATTTGATTGAAATTAAAAAGTCACAAAATTACAGTAATGTGTTGAAAAGCAGTCTGAATTTTCCGAAAAAAATCTGTAGTGTCCGTCCCCCCTCAGTAAAACTGACACAACAGAACTGACAATTTTTCCTTAAGTATCATTTGAATGTGCTCTTTCATTGAACCCATTCTAGATATATATATAACACCCAGTCTGTCAAGCACTTTTTGGCTTAAACAAATTGGGAAATCAGGAGGGTTTTTAGTTAAAAATCAGGAGATTATCAGGAAATTTTTTTTATATGAAAAGTGATAAAACCATACAAAAAACCCCAAAAATGACCGCCTTCCTCCCCTCTATGTACCATAATATATAAATTTAAGCATCGTGTTTTTGATTCCAGATGAAGGTCATTATCAGAATGTCAGAATGTAATTGGCAGGCTAAAAGGTCTTACTTAGGCCATTTTCCTCCTTTTATTGATAAGATGTTTTACACTAGAATAATTTCAACATATTATTATGTTTTGGATTTTTTGTGGGGAAAAAGTTCAAAATCAGGAGTTATCAGGAGTTTATCTAACAAATTCAGGAAAAAATCAGGAACAGCTCAAAGTCAGGAAAAATAAGGGACCGGTCATTATTTACTACAGCGGGTGGGAGGGGGGGGAGGGGCAAAACGGTAGGGGGGTCATGAACAAATTGGAAATTGAAAACTACTTTTGTGGTTGATCATGTCTCTTCTAGTTCTTGTCAATGAATACATTTTGCCAAATATCAAACTGTCACTAAATATAAATAAATATATATGTATAGAGTACATAGGAATGAGGCTTTCTGATTAACTACATTACAGTTCCAGAGTCAAACCAGAGAGACAGATCAATGCATGAACATAGGATATGCAGTGTTCTCTCAAGGCCCATATAGCACCATGGTACCATGGTGCTATTTTGTGAAATTGTATACCGGTAATAGAATGTATTAGGGCAATGGTGCTTTAATTTTCAGAAAACCAGTGCTACCTTAATTTCCATGGTACTACATGTATTTGAAAATCCTTGGGAGAACACTGATATGTTTTAGATATTCTTGACAAAAAATGTTTTTGATAGTATATTCTTTTCAAAGGAAACACCAAGATAGGCTTCCTTTCAACATCTCAAACATGAAAAAAAAACATGGGTTTTAAAGGTATCTATTTAATTGCTAAAAACAAAGTATTATAAAGTATTTTTTAATTTGCAAATTTCTGTTATCATAATACTGTTGATTTGAGATTAATTGTGATGATTAAAATAATATTTCAATATATTAAAAAAACTATTGTTATAGTACATTGTATTTATGGCAAAAAATTTTGATGCAGCTTCTTTAAATAGTGGGCTCCTGGCTTGTTGAAGACTGTGAAGACAAAAAAATACAACAAAGTGACTTAATTAAAGGGTATCCTTTTCATTAGATGGTTGTGGTTGCCTTCATGAACACAGAAGGACCTTTAGTTCCATTTCCTATGAGCTACTATCCTTGTTAAAAAGAATTTATAGCAACATATGAATTTATAAGCCTTTCAACAATAATCAGGAAAGGGGGGGGGTCAAAAGATTTGAAGTAGTTGAAAGAGGGAGGGGGTTAAAAAAATTAACACAACTTAAAAAGGGGGGGTCAGTTATATTTTGCCTGCCCCCCCCCTGGAGATAAATAATGACCGGTCCCTAAGGAAAATCAGGAGTCGCTTGACAGACTGATACACGGTACACCCTTTATCATCATGAAAGAAAATAAAATGAAAAGTTTGTCATAGACTGTTAAAAAATTTGAAATTTCAACACATAAAAATCCACCAATTTTAATTCATAAGTCAAATTGTCCAATACTAAACTGACTAAAGCTATAACAACTCTAGATAGATAGGTATGCATACATTTGTATGATTTGTATTGGTTTTCATTGACATCTGAAGATGATAAACTCAGACTTGAACATAATAGCAGAGAGGGGGATGGACACTACAAAACAGATGGTGCATTTTATGTTGTCATGTCAATTTTCTCTGGTCAAAATATCAGGAAACTAAGAGATATGAAGCCTTTAACAAATGAAAGGAAAAGAAACAAAAGAAAGACAACAATATATATAATAAAATAATTCATGAAAAATAGCTTTTTCAATGTCTATATATTGTTTTTTCCTTGAGAAATGGAGATAAATAGCAGTCTTGGTTACCATGGCAATCATATTTATTTTTCTTACCTTCAACATAGTCTTTATGTTTTAGTGAGGTGAATTAAGAAATAATAAAAGAACCGCCTAGCGCAGATTATAGAAAGCAGCCTTGCAGTCTTAATGTATAACATACTTTATTTAGATCACGTAAGCTAACACGTAAACAAGACACAATTCTCAAAATTGGTGATTTTTCAACCAAAAACTAAGATTTCCCCCCAAAACCCTTGCTTCAAATATTTCCATGTAAGAACCCATCCAAGATAATGATAATTACAAGCCAGATGCAAAAAATTATTGAAATCTATCCATCTTTACTAAAGTTATCGCGTAAACGAGACACAATTCTCAAAATTGGTGATTTTTCAACCAAAAACTAAGATTTTCCCTCAAAACCCTTGCTTCATATATTTCCATGTAAGAACCCATCCAAGATAATGATAATTACAAGCCACATGCAAAAAATTATTCAAATCTATCCATGTTTACTAAAGTTATCGCGTAAACGAGACACAATTCTCAAAATTTGTGATTTTTCAACCAAAAACTAATATTTCCCCCCAAAACCCTTGTTTCATATATTTCCATGTAAGAAACCATCCAAGATAATGATAATTATAAGCCACATGCAAAAAATATTCAAATCTATCCATGTTTACTGAAGTTATCGCATAAACAAGACACAATTCTCAAAATTGGTGATTTTTCAACCAAAAACTAAGATTTCCCCCAAAACCCTTGCTTCATATATTTCCATGTAAAAACTTATCCAAGATAATGATAATTACAAACCACATGCAAAAAAGTATTCAAATCCATCCAAGTTTATTTGTTATCGTGTAAACAAGAAAGTGTGACAGACGGCTGCTGTTACTGTATCCCTCACCGCTATGGCGGGGGGATAATTACCGGTAGCCATATATTTATATTGTTTTTACCACGGGTTGGCACTTTATGCCAAATACTTTACCACGAGCGGTAGTGAGGGGTAAAATGAAGGCATAAAGTGACAACCCATGATAAAAGCAATATAAATATATGGCTACCAGTAATTATTTCGCTTCTAATAGGACAAGTACGGAACATTTTCAAATCGAAGCAGCCTAGGTCATCCAGTGTTTTTGGCTGCTCCGTCAATTGACCTGACTGAAATGTTACAATAATATTCCATTTTTTTCCAAAGATGTTTGAAATGACAACCGAAAAGGTGTTTCATGCCGATGACAAATATGTTTTGAGATTACTAAATATTGTCATTCATGAACATGAATTCAAAAGAAAGGGAAAATACTACAAATTCCACTTCAACAAGGAGGCATACACAAACTCACAAAATGTCAGGATCTTTATGTTCTAAACTGGAAGTCTTCATATGACGTCATGTTGTTTACGTGCCAAAATCGTCAACATTTCGCGGAATTTTAATTTGTGTGATTTTTAGGCTCTGGGATATGCAAGAATACTATATATTATTTGGGATCTTCGCAAGGGATGTGGGTTTATATTCCGTCTGTTTTCTATATCGGCTGAGCCGATTTCCAATACACGAATGTTTATCTATTTTTTGTATTGCATACTTATCATTGTGTACCTTTTACAGGGGAGTATCATGGAACAGCTGCTTATAAAGCACAGACCACGTCTATCTATGACGTAATCAGTCATAGATAAATATTATTTTTACCACGGGCTTGGACTCAAAGCGTTTGAAGGAAGTCATACTAGAATCCCTCATTATACATCAAAACATGCAAATTTCATTGTTTTGTATTTCTAGAGCCACTGACTATAAGGCTCTTTGATCCTTACAGAGAATGACATAGGATATTCTTGTGTAGTAATTTATTCCTGTGCACATAAATATTAATTTAATATTGGAATTTTAGCATTAAAATATTATTGATAGTTTTAAAGTTGATGGAAAGAAACTGTGAGTACAGCTAATCACCAAATTCAAAGGGTTTCTCTGGTCTATTTAAATCATTTGAAAAGTGATAAAAATATGTAGTGTCCGTCCCCTGGATTGGTGGTCCAGTGTGAAGACAGTTTTTTGTAAATTTAATAGTCACAATGGACATTGAGATAATTTATGCAATCATTATTATACTTTTTACTTTCATGTAATAATTCTAAAATAGTAATGATTTTCATTTAAGTTTTTTTTCTTCTAACAATTAGAAAATGACCTGCTACTTATTTGTTCATTGACACATAAAATGTTTGTTTTACTGAAAAGGGATTTTAAAGTTATATATCAGAAATTGATTAAACTTATATTTTTTTAATGAATGTTATTAGTTGAATTTCTAAAACAAACCAAAATTATAGGTATTTTTTAATACATATTCATACAAATGAATAGTAAATTTGTGTTCATCCCATATTTGTAGTGTCCGTCCCACATATATCATAACAAATGTCTCGATATTAACTGATCCCGCCTACTTCGTTCCGCCATCTTGTCATTGTGGTATTCTCGCTTTGCGGTCACGTTACTTTTGAGAGATAACTCTTAACAGCAAAACATGTGTTCGGTTTGTTTACGTACGGCGATTTGAAATAAAATATTTAGTCAACCTAGAGTGAAATATTTTACAAATATCAATCATTAGTACTATACAAGAAAAATAATAACATAAAAATAAAATCAAAATAATAAAAATATATGATAAACAACGAAGTTAACACCATCATGATGTTACATTTTTGTATATTATAATATTTATTAACTACAAAAAATGAGAAAGAGAAATTAATAAAAAATAAAAAATTGTAATTATTTTTATTCTTTGATCTGTCGATTACTAATTAATTGTTGTTGCTACATGCTTTCATAGTCCGACCCAAGCTTTTGCAAACTTGTGCATATTGAGAAAAGTGTTGTAATAATATACTCAAGTTTGAGAAATTCTTTGATCTTTCAGTGAGTATGTATAACTAGAGGCTCAGGTGAGCCTGTATCGCTCACCTGACATAAATAAGCCCTCTTAAGAATGTCTGCATGCTGAATACATCTAAGTTTTACCATTCAAATCCCATAGGGTTTTACAATGTATGCTAAAACTATGTCTGCTCATGGCAGCCATCTTGGATGGAGGTCGTGGCCACCGGACACAATTTTGAAAGTATACTACCCAAGGACCATCCATGCCATGTTTGCTTTAAATTGGTTGACTGGTTTCAGAGGAGAAGACTTTTAAACAATTTTCCCATAGGGTCCTATGTTAAAACTATATCCGCTGACGGTGGCCATTTTGGACCAAGATCGGGGTCACTGAACACAATTTTGGAAGTTGACCACCTAAGGACCATCGACGACATGCTTGCTATAATGGCTTACTGGTTTCAGAGGAGAAGATTATAAAACATTTTTTTCCCATAGGGTCCTATGTTAAAAATATGTCTGCTGGAGGTGGCCATCTTGGATGGAGGACTGGGTCACTGGATATAATTTTGAGAGTTGACCATTTAAGGACCATTCATGACATGTTTGCTTTAAATTGGCTTACTGGTTTCAGAGAAAACAAAATTTAAAAATTTTCCCCATAGGGCCCTATGTTAAAACTATGTCCGCTGACGGTGGCCATCTTGGATGGAGGTCAGGGTCACAGGACATAATTTTGAAAGTTGACCACCTAAGGACCATTTATGCCATGTTTGCTTTAAATTGACTTACTGGTTTCAGAGGAGAAGACTTTTAAACATTTTTTCCATAGGGTTCTATGTTAAAACTAAGTCAAGTCATGGTGGCCATCTTGAATTTCCGATCGGCAAACGATTCACAAGTTTAGTACAGGACCACCCAATGATCATTCCTGCAAAGTCACAATTCAATTGGCTTGGTGGTTTCTGACAAGAAGATTTTTAAAATTTCAGCCAATGATATAAATCCTAATGAAGTGATTTTAAACAATAAAAATAACTGATAGGTGTCAACAACTAATTTGAAGCCATGCAGAACAAACAATACATACATATTAATTTATTACTGTATTGTTCAAAGAAATTTTACAAATTTAATCAGGTGTCAAACAATGAAAGTGAACAAAGAAATTTTACACATTTAATCAGGTGTCAAACAATGAAAGTGAAGCCATACATAATATTAAACATGTCAAGAAAGCATGTTAATTATTAGATACGATAACGTAACCCTCAGTCCGCATGTGCTCCAGTGAGGGTTACGATTCGGTCCCATTCAACGTAATGGCAGGCCTCTACATTAACATATTTTTCAACTTGTCCCTTCGGACAACTAACTAAAACTAGAGGCTCCCAGGAGCCTGTAATCGCTCACCTGGTTTTCAATTTGACATCTAAAGTTGATAGAAAATGGGGGTGTTGCACGTAATTTGGAAAGTGGGCCACCCAAAGATCATTTCAACTCAAATTTCAGAGCAAAAGATTTTTTGGATGTGATTTTTATCTCATAATATTCCTAAGCGGAATAAACTGGCTGAAAAAATCTCACGAAAAAACCCAGAATATATGTTAAACTACTGATTGCCATGTAGCTGCAGCTAAAATTTGAGCTCATTTTGACTTATACTAAAGCAGCAATGGACAATTGAAGAAATTTCTATTTTTGGTAACAGCAGCCATCTTGAATGGAGGGCGGGGCTGTCAGACACAATATTGAAAGGGGACCACCCAAGGACCATCCCAGCCAAATTCGTTTTAATTTGGTTCAGCGGTTTCAGAGGAGAAGATTTAAATGTGATCTTTTATCAAAATATGCCTAATTTGCATAATCGGTATAAATCGGCTGAAAGAAAAATTTCACAGAAAAACCCGGAATACATGTTAAACTACTCCTTGCCATGTAGCTGCAGTTACAATTTGAGCTCATTTTGACTTGTACTAAACCAGAAATGGACAATTGAAGAAATTTCTATTTTTAGTAACAGCAGCCATCTTGAATGGAGGGCGGGGCTGTCGGACACAATTTTGAAAGGGACCCACCCAAGGACTATCCCTGCCAGGTTTGGTTTAATTTGGTTCAGCGGTTTTAGAAGAGAAGATTTAAATGTGATCTTTTATCAAAATATGCCTAATTTGCATAATCGGCATAAATCGGCTGAAAGAAAAATTTCACAGAAAAACCCGGAATATATGTTAAACTACTCTTTGCCATGTAGCTGCAGTTAAAATTTGAGCTCATTTTGACTTATACTAAAGCAGCAATGGACAATTAAAATTTCATCCCCCCTTTTTTCTATTTTTAGCTTGGCGGCCATCTTGGTTGGAAGTCGGGATCACCGGACACAATTTTGGAAGGGGCCATCCAAGGACCATTCCACCAAAGTTTGGTTCAAATTGGCCCAGTGGCTTCAGAGGAGTTGATTAAAATGTGAAAAGTTAACGGACGGACGGACGGACGGACGACAGACGCTCAGTGGTGACAATAGATCACCTGACCCTTTGGGTCAGGTGAGCTAAAAAGTATTTGTCCGACTCAATCTTTTAGTTGTCCGAAAAAATTAATAAAAATTACAAAAACTAAAGAATAATTATCCAGGGCTCCCACTACTTTCAAATTAGAGGAATAAGCGACTTCTCTTTTAGAGAGCTCACAGAGAGAAGTGGGAGAAAACAGAGAGAAACATTGTTTCGCGACCCCTCTGACGTTACCCTGCCCAAAATTTAGTAAATAGTTAAAGCTGCCTGAACTGATTTGTTCTGGTTTTTTTTATTCATAACTACCTTAAGGACATATATTCAATGTCACATTCCGGAGTGATTCTTGTTCTTATATTTCAAATATTGATATTTTCGTTCATTAAAGCGTTTCCAAGATTGCGAATTTAATTTTGTCAATGTCCTTGAACTTCATCAAAGCATGGATGAACGATAAATGATATCAATAAAAGAGTTTTTATCTGGCGTTTCACTTTAGTTTTAATCAAAATAAATTATGAACAGTGCTCTTTTATACAACAAACCCAGTATTTTATATACCTGATTTTAACTAGCACGAATAAAAGATATAAATTGTGTACCTCCTCTGGTTCACATTTCCGCTTAACTGAAGCCTTGCCAGGATTGGCATCTTTAACCCAACGTATCATTTATTGAACTTGATAATATTCATTAATTGCACATGTATGTTTACATCAGCTAATTACCAACTGATTCGATCAAATTGTACAGACAGCAATGTACATGGAAACGAAAAAAGCGTGCGGTCGACTCGAGGAGAAGTAAATGTGATAAAAACTTAGAAATAGTCATTTATTAGCTAAGAACATCGATCAAAAACATTATCTTATATAAATCAGAGTCTTATATACCACCCCGTTGTACGAGGAGTCCGGAGCTCTTCCTAGTTGGCAGGTGGGTCGTTGTTGGAATATTTTTTTCGGTAATTAGTTGTATTATCAAAACGGAATCTCTCTGGATTTTTCTCTTGTTAACCACGATACAAAGCATATTCCGAACTTGATTCAGGTGAACTCCACGAGGCTAACAGCGTGACAAATGCATTTGTAAGGGTAAACAAACAGCGGCGAGACGTTCACGCATACAAATAATCGTACCAAGAAGTTATCTGAATACTCAGAGCTTTTTTTTGTAAATAAAGGTCATTGATTTTCACTAGCCCGTTCAGGCTAGTATTATAAAGCTTTAACTAGCCCTCTCGTTATTTTACTAGCCGCTGGCATCGGGCTAGTGGCTAACGTCGCAGACTGATTTTTCACTTTCCAGTATAATTTTACATGTAATAATGACAGTTAATTTACTTTAATTTACTTATAAATTGAACATACATGTACCATTTCATGATTCAAGAAGGAAGAGAGGCAAACGACTTAAGTGCATTTTCTATGCTTAATATTGAAATATTAGACTGTTTCAGTCATTATACATTAGTTATTCAAAAAACGATTGTTGTCTTGCATTTATTTTTTATTTAAAAAATGTAAATAAGTGGAATTTCTGTGAAGATTTCTTGCTAAAAAGTTATCTTATTGTTCAAGCAATGTATCAAGATTACGTGCAAGAAAAAATATGGATATTTAGATTTTATATGATTTTTTCTACTTGATTTGTGGATTTGACATTTTTCTTGATAAAATGTGGAAAAATGTATAGGGGGTACATGTATTTAAATAGCCATAACTTCATCAATGTAACAGATATCTCGCTCAAATAAATTGCATTTCACTTCAGAAATGCTATAGATAACATCTGATTTCAATAAATTCTGCTCATCATTCAGCACAAATTTCCGTTACCATCCCTGTGCGCAAATATCAGAAAACTGGCCAAGGACCATAACCAAATTAAATCAAATCAAAAAGTTTTATTTAAAGTCGGTACATTTTATAACGATACAACATAAGCTCTCAAGAGCTTTTCAAACCGACATGCATAATAAATTACATAAATTAAATACAGCACAATAAAACATGTCATGCAATACAAAATTAATACATATCCAGATAATATTTATGCATACATTTCTGTGTTTTGACTTCTGGACCCCTACAGCCAGTGCCTCTCTGTGCACTTATTGTCATAGGACCAGAAGTCAAAACACAAAATAGATGCCGACATTCATAGCACTCATTACACATACAAGTACATTCATGCAAATTTTAAGCAGTCTATAATTAAGCAAATAAGCAAATTAACTCAAAACACATATAAAATATTCATGTACTTTTAAAACATATTTCAAAAATATTCCAAAAACACTTTAAAAATGTTCATGCATAAATAGCCAAGCACTAAAATAAAGCACAAGTTAAACTGAAAAGCATACAAAGTAAAATATTCATGTACTTCCTAAAACACACTCTAAAACATATCCTAAAAATATTCCAAAAATATTTCAAAAATATTCTAAAAATATTTTTTAAATATTCATGCAGAAATAGCCAAGCACTAAAATAAAAAACTAAAATAAAATAAAATTAAACTGAAAAGCATACAAAAGCAAGAAGGCAGCAGTAAGGCAAATTTCATGCAATGTCTATTCTAGAAAAAATGTATACTAGCAGCAAGCATTGCAGCGGCACGAGTTGCCATTCCATGAGTTTATTAAATTTTTGAATTGATTAAAAGATGTTTGTGTTCTAAAGTGGTTTGGCAACTCGTTCCACAGTTTAGCAGCAGCATATCGAAAGGATTTTAAACCATACCTTGTTGTTCGTACTGAAGGGATTTCTGTAATGTTGTCGTACCTAAAACAATATTTAGTATCTTTAATTTTGATTAAGTCATGTAAATATGAAGGGCTTTCTTGATGTAAAATTTTATAAACCTCAATGGCCATAGTTCTCAGTCTTCTCACTTTTAATGTTGGAAGTTTAGAGACTATTAACAAGTTTTCATATGTACTATTATAATCATTATAAATAAATCTTAGTGCTTGCTCCTGAATTTTTTCTATTTTATTTGTATTGGCTTCACTACAAAAGTGCCATGAAAGTGGACAGAAGTTAAAGTTAGACAATATGAATGAATGATATATGGTTAATTTACCCAATTTATTTAAATATTTACCTAGCCTTTTTAACACATTTAACTGCCTAGATGCTTTTTTACAAATGTTTGAAATATGAGAATTAAATTTAAGTTCAAAATCAATTGTAACCCCTAGTAATTTTACTTCTTTTTCACATTTAATTTTATTTCCTACTAAATCAAGAATAATATTTTTATCCATTGATTTTTTGGCAATAGCTAGGGCCTGAAATTTATCAGGATTTGCCTTCATCTGGTTACATGAAAACCATTCTATTAATGCCAAACTGTCTTTTTCTAATTATGTTCAACTACTTTATCAATATTATCATCTGCATGTGTGAGAGTGTTGTCATCTGCATAGTTATAAAGTGTGCTGCTTGTGGTAAATTTGAAAAATGTCGTTTAAAAAGATGTTAAATAGTACAGGACTTAGAATTGACCCGTGTGGTACACCTTTGTAGATGTCTTGCCAGTTACTTAGTGTGGTACCAACTTTGACGCATTGCTTCCTGTTAGTAAGGTAGTTTTCAATTAACTGTAATGCAGATTTTGACATGCCATATGCTTCAAGTTTGAGTAATAATAATTTGTGTGGTAGGCAATCAAAGGCCTTGGACAGGTCCATTAGTACTGCTGCAATGTATTTATTTTGGTCTAGTGCCCGTTTCCAATCTTCTATAATTTTTAGTAGTGTAGTATTGCATCCGTAGCCCAATCTGAAAGCTGACAGATATGGATGGAAGTGATTGTTAAAATATTCTGTTAACTGTTCGTGAATGGCCCATTCAAAGAATTTTGAAATAACAGTATGCTTACCTGTCTTTAGTTACTTTTGTCTAGTGCATTGTTCTTCTTGTGTAGTGCAACAACTTGTGCTTGTTTTAGTTGGTCTGGAAACACAGAATTTGTTATTGTTTTATTTATCATTTTTGTTATTGGTTTTGCAATTACAGGTTTAGCTAGTTTTAATAATTTAGCTGTTGCTTTTTTAACACTGGTCTTATTTATTTGTTTATGTACAAATTCATCACCATAACTTACGGAATAAGGCCGGCTACGGTTCCGCAGCTATGATTGAATATGAACAAACCCTCTGATCATGATATTATTGACTGTTTGCAGTGCGGGGAAGATTTGTAACGTTTGGCAGTAAATTAAATGTCAGTTTGGAAATTGACTTTACAGTAAAGTGTTGATATAAATAGTTTACACCTTTAAGTAAAGTGTTGATGTTATGTAAAAACAAACCAACATTGAGCGGGCCAACATTCAAATATGATTTCAAAAGCAATATTATCATATTTTAGCATTCTACTGAAATGAAATAGTAAATTAAAACACATACAGAGCCGTCCGGTGTGTTCGCGCACCTAAGGGTTTAGATACGCTAACGTAACCCTCATTCCGCTTGTGCTCCAGTTAGGGTTACGAATCGGTCCCATTCAACGTATGGGAGCAAATTAAAATTGTCGTTAAGTGAATATTTCAACTTGTGAATGAAATATACGAAACTTTTGAATCAGATATAAATACTATTTTTGATAAACATGTTCCAACAAAAGAAATGTATAGGAAAAATAATCAGTTGCCATATATGAATAGAGAATTACGTAAAGCAAGATATAACAAGAAAATGTATTATTCCAAATTCTTAAAAGACAAAAGTTCTAAAAACTGGGAACAGTACAGATTAAGAAGAAATTTAGTAAATAAGTTAAAATGAAAATCTGAAAATAATTATTTCCAAGAAAGATGCACCGGTGGCTGTAAACAAACTGAGTTCTGGAAAACCATGAAACCCTATTTCTCCAAAAATCTTGTGGAACTCAATCTAAAATTATCTTACAAGATAATGATAACATTGTAACTAAAAATGTAGATGTAGGTGAAGTTTTTAACAATTTTTTCGTAAAAGTAGCCCAGGACATCGGCAAAGATTATACTTTCAATAAAAATGACCACCCCAGCTTGCAAAAAATTGAAGATAAAAATTTTGTAAAAAATAGTTTTGAATTCAAATCAACTAATGAAACAGTTGTATCTAAAGTCATTGATAAATTTAATGTTAAAAAAGCAACAGGTGTTGATAAAATCTCTGTCAAATTGATGAAACTTGGTAAAATATCACTCTTATCACCAATCACAAAAATAATAAACATGTCAATAGACTCAGGTATCTTCCCAAATAGAATAAAGGAAGCACAGGTTACACCCCTATTCAAAAAGAATGACCTTTTTTTAAAAAGTAATTATAGGCCTGTCAGCATATTAGGGACCGACCATTTAACTTGAAAGGGGGAGGGGGGGTATGGTTTTTTGTTTCGTTCAGAATTTTTTTTTCGGACAACACAAGAATTAGAATATTTTTTTTTTTGTCGGGCAAAGCGCGAATTTTTTTCCAGAATACAACATTAGGTTATATGACAAAAACTCTGAATCAGATTATTTTTTTTTCCCTCCACCAAAGTCAGAATATTTTTTTCAGCAACATTGGGAATCAGAATATTTTTTTTAGAAAAAAAACATAACCTCCAGACAATTATAGAAACTGTTCTAATTTCAATGAATTTAAAAATCTTATTTCTTTTTGGAATGGTAAATCCTGTACATGCATAGTATGTCAAAATTCTTAGTTATTTGTGACGGGGTGGTATACCAAAACTTTCAGTGTTCTGCTCTTTATTTTTTTTATTTTATTTTTTATTTTTTTGCTTTGCATTATCATTTTATTTTGTGCTTTGCTTTGCTGTGTTTTTATGTTTCATTGCATTATGTATTACCTGCTTTACAATTTAATTGTGCATGCTTGATAGTTATGAACATGTATGTGCTACTTGTGTCTGTATGGTTCTAATTTCAAGGAATTTAAAAATCATATTTCTTTTTGGAATGGTAAATCCTATACATGCATAGCATGTCAAAATTTCTTAGTTATTTGTGAGGGGCGGTATACCAAAACTTTCATTGTTCTGCTTTTTATTCTTTTTGCTTTGCATTATTATTTTATTTGTGTGCTTTATTTTGTGCTTTGCTTTGCTGTGTTTTTTTTGTTTCATTGCATTATGTATTACTCGCTTTGCAATTTAATTGTGCATGCTTGATATTTATGAACATGTATGTGCTACTTGTGTCTGTATGTAAATGTATTGTATGTTTTTATGTAATATTTATTTTTGTCGGTTCAAAAGCTCATTGCGAGCTTATGTTATATTGTCTGTGTCTTGCCGACTTTAAATAAAACTTATTTGATTTGATTGATTTGTGTTATAATACCTGTTTCTACCTTCACGATCGATTTAGTATTCGAAAATTGTTTCTTGTCCGCCATGGCACCTTACGTATTCTCTCGTGATGGGCGGAGCCTATCCATAAACGGATCTGAATGCCAAATATGAAAAACTTTACTATGAATAAGTATGATGTTTTACTACGATTGATCCAAATAAGGATATCTCCAAAACGAGGCAAGTGCACGTGCAATAGCAACTTGTAAACAAAATGTCAGACAAAGTAAAATTAATTCTTCATTAACAAATAAAACAATTCAACTCTTAAACACACAAACAAAACAAAAACAACACAAAAAACAACAAATAAAATAATTAAATTCTTTAGAAACAAATACAACAATGCAGAATGTCAATAAACAACTTGGAAATGGGTCTATAATACACAGATGTTCCTATTACAAACATATACTGGTAATTAACAAGGTTCAAACATATTCAACCGTGCTTCGATCTCGGTTAAGATGTTATTTAACCATTGAACTGCATGGTTAAAACCACACCGTAAAAAAAACACTCAACCATAAAAAAGTTTAAAACCAGGTTAATGGATAAGAATTTTTTAAACAAGATTTTGATATTTATTTATCAGATTTATATATTAAGCCCCAGAACCCAAATATGGACAGTGGGGAAATTGTTTATAACCTTAATATGGATATTGTAGAATACTCCAATCATGGAAAAATTATTCTATCGGGTGATTTTAATTGCAGAACAGGTGAACATGCTGATCATATTATTAATGACACTTTATTTAATAGGGCAGATAACAATATTCTCCCCGAGACATATACTTGTGATAAGGAATTAGTAAGGAAAAACTGTGACAAAACTATTAACTTACAGGGAAAACTTTTATTGGAAACTTGCATTGGAACTAAGTTAAGAATTCTTAATGGCAGATATTTGGGAGATTCTTTTGGAAACTACATATTTTGATGTTAGAGGGGGTTGTTGTGTTATTGATTACACTATTGTGTCAGAAGAAATTTTCCATTACATTTCTTATTTTAATGTGCTACCTCCAGTGGAAACATCTGGTCATTGTATAATTAGTATGGCCTTAAATATAAATATCCCAATAGTCAATCATGACAATGAATATCTTAATATAGAATTTTTGCCAGGTAATTGTGTGTGGGACAATAATTCTCATGAAAAATATACAAACGATATTTCATCGCCACAAGCAATAAGCAAACTAGCCAATTTTATGGTAGATGTTGATACAGGAGGTATTACAGATATAAATCAAATGACAAAACAATTTACAGATATTATTATTGATACTGCTACATCTTGTGTTAAATATAAGTTAAACAAGAAATTAAAGAATAAACACAAGAGGTAACAAGAATGATTTAGTAATAATTGTGAATTAATGAGGAAAGATGCGAGACGTTTAGGTAAAAAAAGTACAAAACAACCCTTATAACCATGACCTTAAAAGGAATTATTTCAGGGTTTGTAAAGAATATAAAAAACTAAACAAAAGAACAAAGAGTGCGTTCTTCCAAAAATATATATTCACAAATAGATGAAATTAATGAAACAAATCCTAAATTATTTTGGAAAACAATTGATAAGATAAAAAAATGTGGAAAAACACCACAACAAAACCCAATCAAAAAAGATCAATGGGAAAATCATTTAAAAAATGTGTTAAAGGAAAATGAAACAATATCTGATTCTAAATTTGACTTTAAAACTGATACATATATCGAAAAGTTAAATTCACCTATTTCTTGTAAAGAAGTGAGAAAAGCTTTAAAACCTTTAAAAAATACTAAAAGTGGGGTCTTGACCTTATTCTCAATGAATTTTTAAAATATGGTGCACACAGCTTAATATTGCCATTGGTTAAACTCTTTAGCAAAAGTTTAGAATCTGGTATATTTCCAGATATTTGTAATATTTCAACTATCTCTACATTACATAAAAGTGGTTCCCTTTGTGATTGTAATAACTACCGTGGAATAAGTATTGGAAGCTGCTTAGGAAAGATATTTACCAAAATACTACAATATAGAAATTCTAGTTACCTAGAAGAAAACAATTTAATTGAGGATAACCAAGCCGGTTTTAGGCAAGATTACAGAACTACAGATCAAATATTTATTTTGAAAACACTGTTAAATAGATACTTACATAAGCTAAAAAAATATATATTTGTATGTTTTGCCCGGTAGACTTTTGTAAGGCGTTTGATTCAATTTGGAGAGAAGGTATGTATTTCAAATTGAGAGAAATTGGAATTACAGGGAATATCTTTAATGTTATAAAAAAATATGTATTCTAACACATTTTTCTGCATAAAAAAGAATAATGTTGTAACCACACCAATTACAAATGATCGAGGGGTCAAATAAGGAGACAGTCTCAGTCCTACATTATTTAATATTTTTTTGAATGATTTAGGTAAATGTTTTGATGACAAAGACAAATCATATCCATTAGATCTAGGAAATCATAAAATTAATCATCTACTATTTGCAGATGATCTGTTACTATTATCAGAAAATAAAGATTGGGTTGACACATTATCCTGGTTAGCCAACAACAATGTACCGTCGACTGAGTTGACACATTATCCTGATTAGCCAACTACAATGTACAGTCGATTGAGTTG
This sequence comes from Bathymodiolus septemdierum, assembly GCA_963383655.1. NCBI lineage: Eukaryota > Metazoa > Mollusca > Bivalvia > Mytilida > Modiolidae > Bathymodiolus > Bathymodiolus septemdierum. The sequence goes on from OY726527.1 coordinate 51,948,647, forward strand.
ACACATTATCCTGATTAGCCAACTACAATGTACAGTCGATTGAGTTGACACATTATCATGATTAGCCAACTACAATGGACAGTCGATTGAGTTGACACATTATCCTGATTAGCCAACTACAATGTACAATCGATTGGGTTGACACATTATCCTAATTAGCCAACTACAATGCATAGTCGATTGAGTTGAGACATTATTCTGATTAGCCTACTACAATGTACAGTCGATTGAATTGACACATTATCCTGATTAGCCAACTACAATGTACAGTCGAATATCGAGTTAGCACATTATCCTGATTAGCCAACTACAATGTACAGTCGATTGAGTTGACACATTATCCTGATTAGCTAACTACAATGTACAATCGATTGAGTTGACACATTATCATGATTAGCCAACTACAATGGACAGTCGATTGAGTTGACACATTATCCTGATTAGCCAACTACAATGTACAGTCGATTGGGTTGACACATTATCATGATTAGCCAACTACAATGAATAGTGGATTGAGTTGACACATTATCATGATTAGCCAACCACAATGTACAGTCGATTGAGTCGACACATTACCATGATTAGCCAACAACAATGTACAGTCGATTGAGTTGACACATTATCATGATCAGCCAACTACAATGTACAGTCGATTGAGTTGAGACATTATCCTGATTAGCCAACTACAATGCACCATCGATTGAGTTGACACATTATCCTGATTAGCCAACTACAATGTACATTCGATTGGGTTGACACATTATCCTGGTTAGCCAACTACAATGCACCATCGATTGAGTTGAGACATTATCCTGATTAGCCAACTACAATGTACATTCGATTGGGTTGACACATTATCCTGGTTAGCCAACTACAATGTACAGTCGATTGAGTTGACACATTATCATGATTAGCCAACTACAATGTACAGTCGATTGAGTTGAGACATTATCCTGATTAGCCAACTACAATGTAGAGTCGATTGAGTTGACACATTATCATGATTAGCCAACTACAATGTACAGTCGATTGGGTTGACACATTATCATGATTATCCAGCTACAATGTATAGTCGATTGATTTGACACATTATCCTGATTAGCCAACTACAATGTACAGTCGATTGAGTTGACACATTATCATGATTAGCCAACTACAATGTACAGTCGATTGGGTTGAAACATTATCATGATTAGCCAACTACAATGTACAGTCGATTGGGTTGACACATTATCATTACCAGAGGCTCTCAAGAGCCTGTATCGTTCACCTGGTAATAAAAAAAAACAATTGGTCCTATGTAAAAACTATGTCCCGCAGTGGTAGCTATCTTGGAATTACGATCAACATAAAAAACACAAAGTTTGTAAAGGACCTTCCAATGATTGATGCACAGTTTAGGTTCAATCAGTGCAATAGCTTCAGAGAAGAATATATTTCTGTATTTTCCCCATGTGGTTCTGTGTTAATACTATGACCTGTGGTGGCAGCCATCTTGGATTTCCGATCGGCATAAAAAACATAGGACCTTCCAATGATCATTCCTGGGCAGTTTGGTTTCAACTGTCCAAGTGGTTTCAGAGAAGAAGCATTATGAAACATTTTTCCCATAGGGTCCAATGTTAAACTAAGTCCTGCCGTAGCCGCCATTTTGAATTTCATATCGGAACAAAAAACGTAAAGTTTGTAGAGGACCATTCAATGAACATTCATGTACAGTTTGGCTTTAATCATATTTGTAGTTTCTGAGAAGAAGGCATTTGAACATTTTCCCATAGGGTCCAAAGTTAATCTATGTCCTGCGGTGGTGGCCATCTTGGAGTTTCGATCGGCATAAAAAACACACACCTTGTAGAGGACCTTCCAATGATCATTCCTGGGCAGTTTGGTTTCAATTATCCAAGTGGTTTCAGAGAAGAAGCGTTTTGAAACATTTTCCCCATAGGGTCCAATGTTAAACTAAGTCCTGCCGTAGCCGCCATTTTGAATTTCATACCGGAACAAAAAACGTAAAGTTTGTAGAGGACCATCTAATGAACATTCATGTACAGTTTGGCTTTAATCATATTTGTAGTTTCTGAGAAGAAGGTATTTGAATATTTTCCCATAGAGTCCAATGTTAATCTATGTCCTGCGGTGGCGGCCATCTTGGATTTCTGATCGGCATAAAAAACAAAAAATTTGTAGATGACCTTCCAATGATCATTCCTGGGCAGTCTGGTTTCAACTGTCCAAGTGGTTTCAAAGAAGCATTTTGAAACATTTTTCCCATAGGGTCCAATGTTAAACTAAGTCCTGCCGTAGCCGCCATTTTGAATTTCATATCGGAACAAAAAACGTAAAGTTTGCAGAGGACCATCCAATGAACATTCATGTACACTTTGGCTTTAATCATATTTGTAGTTTCTGAAAAGAAGGCATTTGAACATTTTCCCATAGGGTCCAATGTTAATCTATGTTCTGCGGTGGTGGCCATCTTGGATTTCCGATCGGCATAAAAAACACACACCTTGTAGAGGACCTTCCAATGATCATTCCTGGGCAGTTTGGTTTCAATTATCTAAGTGGTTTCAGAGAAGAAGCGTTTTGAAACATTTTCCCCATAGGGTCCAATGTTAAACTAAGTCCTGCCGTAGCCGCCATTTTGAATTTCATACCGGAATATAAAACGTAAATTTTGTAGAGGACCATCTAATGAACATTCATGTACAGTTTGGCTTTAATCATATTTGTAGTTTCTGAGAAGAAGGCATTTGAATATTTTCACATAGGGTCCAATGTTAATCTATGTCCTGCGGTGGCGGCCATCTTAGATTTCCGATCGGCATAAAAAAACAAAAAATTTGTAGAGGACCTTCCAATGAACATTCATGTACAGTTTGGCTTTAATCATATTTGTAGTTTCTGAAAAGAAGGCATTTGAACATTTTCTCATAGGGTCCAATGTTAATCTATGTTCTGCGGTGGTGGCCATCTTGGATTTCCGATCGGCATAAAAAACACACACCTTGTAGAGGACTTTCCAATGATCATTCCTGGGCAGTTTGGTTTCAATTATCTAAGTGGTTTCAGAGAAGAAGCGTTTTGAAACATTTTCCCCATAGGGTCCAATGTTAAACTAAGTCCTGCCGTAGCCGCCATTTTGAATTTCATACCGGAATATAAAACGTAAATTTTGTAGAGGACCATCTAATGAACATTCATGTACAGTTTGGCTTTAATCATATTTGTAGTTTCTGAGAAGAAGGCATTTGAATATTTTCACATAGGGTCCAATGTTAATCTATGTCCTGCGGTGGCGGCCATCTTAGATTTCCGATCGGCATAAAAAAACAAAAAAATTGTAGAGGACCTTCCAATGAACATTCATGTACAGTTTGGCTTTAATCATATTTGTAGTTTCTGAGAAGAAGGTATTTGAATATTTTCACTTAGGGTCCAATGTTAATCTATGTCCTGCGGTGGCGGCCATCTTGGATTTCCGATCGGCATAAAAAACAAAAAAATTGTAGATGACCTTCCAATGATCATTCCTGGGCAGTTTGGTTTCAACTGTCCAAGTGGTTTCAGAGAAGAAGCATTTTGAAACATTTTTCCCATAGGGTCCAATGTTAAACTAAGTCCTGCCGTAGCCGCCATTTTGAATTTCATACCGGAACAAAAAACGTAAAGTTTGTAGAGGACCATCTAATGAAGATTCATGTACAGTTTGGCTTTAATCATATTTGTAGTTTCTGAGAAGAAGGTATTTGAATATTTTCCCATAGGGTCCAATGTTAATCTATGTCCTGCGGTGGCGGCCATCTTGGATTTCCGATCGGCATAAAAAACAAAAAAATTGTAGATGACCTTCCAATGATCATTCCTGGGCAGTTTGGTTTCAACTGTTCAAGTGGTTTCAGAGAAGAAGCATTTTGAAACATTTTTCCCATAGGGTCCAATGTTAAACTAAGTCCTGTCGTAGCCGCCATTTTGAATTTCATATCGGAACAAAAAACCTTAAGATTCTAGAGGACCATCCAATGAACATTCATGTACAGTTTGGCTTTAATCATATTTGTAGTTTCTGAGAAGAAGGCATTTGAACATTTTCCCATAGGGTCCAATGTTAATCTATGTCCTGCGATGGCGGCCATCTTGGATTTCCGATCGGTACAAAAAACAGCAACTTGGTAAAGGACATTCCAATGATCATTCCTTTACAGTTTGGGTTCAGTCAGTTCATTAGTTTCAGAGAAGAAGATCTTTGAAATTTCAGCCAATCAGAGCATATTATTGGCTCTGGCAGCCATATTGAATATCCGACTGGAACGAAAAACAGTAACTTTGTAGAGGACCATCCAAGGAACATTCCTGCTAAGTTCGGTTCCAATCGGCCAAGTGGTTTCGGAGAAGCTTGAAATGTGAAAAGTTTACAGACGAGAGACGCCAGACGACGGATGCCAAGTGATGGCAATAGTTCACTTGGACCTTTGGTCCAGGTGAACTAATTAGCCAACTACAATGTATAGTCGATTGAGTTGACACATTATCATGATTAGCCAACTACAATGTGCAGTCGATTGAGTTGACACATTATCATGATTAGCCAACTACAATGTACAGTCGATCGAGTTGACACATTATCATGATCAGCCAACTACAATGTACAGTCGATTGAGTTGAGACATTATCCTGTTTAGCCAACTACAATGTACAGTCGATTGGGTTGACACATTATCCTGGTTAGCCAACAACAATGTACAGTCGATTGAGTTGAGACATTATCCTGTTTAGCCAACTACAATGTACAGTCGATTGGGTTGACACATTATCCTGGTTAGCCAACAACAATGCACCATCGATTGAGTTGACACATTATCCTGGTTAACCAACTACAATGTACCGTCGATTGAGTTGACACATTATCCTGGTTAGCCAACAACAATGTACCGTCGATTGAGTGGACACATCCTGATTAGCCAACTACAATGTACAGTCGATTAAGTCGACACATTATCCTGGTTAGCCAACAACAATGTACCGTCGATTGAGTTGACACATTATCATGATTAGCCAACTACAATGTAGTCGATTGAGTTGACACATTATCATGATTAGCCAACTACAATGTACAGTCGATTGAGTTGACACATTATCATGATTAGCCAACTACAATGGACAGTCGATTGAGTTGAGACATTATCCTGATTAGCCAACTACAATGTACAGTCGATTGAGTTGACACATTATCATGATTAGCCAACTACAATGGACAGTCGATTGAGTTGACACATTATCATGATTAGCCAACTACAATGTACAGTCGATTGAGTTGACACATTATCATGATTAGCCAACTACAATGTACAGTCGATTGAGTTGACACATTATCCTGATTAGCCAACTACAATGTACAATCGATTGGGTTGACACATTATCCTGATTAGCCAACCACAATGCATAGTCGATTGAGTTGAGACATTATCCTGATTAGCCAACTACAATGTATAGTCGATTGAGTTGACACATTATCCTGATTAGCCAACTACAATGTAGTCGAATATTGAGTTGACACATTATCCTGATTAGCCAACTACAATGTACAGTCGATTGAGTTGACACATTATCCTGATTAGCCAACAACAATGTAGTCGATTGAGATGACACATTATCATGATTAGCCAACAACAATGTACCGTCGATTGAGATGACACATTATCATGATTAGCCAACAACAATGTACCGTCGATTGAGATGACACATTATCATGGTTAGCCAACTACAATGTACTAATTCAAGAGCTAAACGTAGCCATGGTCATCAAATAATTCAACATCTGAATTGTTAAAAAGTCCTCTAAACCAAGTCTGTTACAAGATACTTTTAATGATTTACTTTCTAATACAACATGTAGTATACTGCAACCTCTTGGAATTCATCACATTTATACAATCTTATTTTCACTACCTGTAAACTACCTCAAAGATCAAAGGGATTTTGAACTTGACAAAGGAGGCGTAGATCCTTTTTCTCCTAAGTATAGATTGTCTAGTAGTATATGTGACGTGGCGTCTTTTCAAACCAGTTCGATCTGAACGTCTTCAAAAGAAAATTCCTCCATATTCCATTTGCTAACAAAGGAATCGATGCTATTAACATCAGCAACATTCTTAATCGAAAAGAGGTCGTAAAAGAAATTCCACCATATTTCAAAAATCAATCTGTTCCCATTGTTTCCTAACACTAACAGCATTGGCCGTAAAATTTTCAACTACAAAGAAGCATTGCAAGATATTAACATAGAAGAGTACCTCAAGAGCCCTCTGACTTGTGACTGCTCCCACTCTCCTTTTCAGTACAACCCATCTGAACATGTAATCACTGGTGATCTGAATATCATTCAACATGAGTCTCCGAAAGGTGATTTCTCATGGTCCTAAATTCAGAGAACCTCAACACATCAATTGGAAACATAATTTCAAGATAATTATGGATGCTGTTGAAGATTATGCCAGAAGGTGGATAAAGAGAGAAGTAGACCAAGATCCTAAGTTAAGAGTCCTTGTCAAACTGTGTAAGAACAATCAGGTCTCTAGTACAAGGTCGGATTCACAAACTAAAAAATTGTGTTAATAGTCGACCTAAGTCTGTATTTAAAGACCAAGAAGCTGTAAAGTGTCTTTCTTCTCTTCATGACAAATGTTATCGTTCCTGCAGACAAGGCTTCTAACAACATCATGTTTGTATGTAAATCATATTACATTGTACTACGAATGCCTAATCAAGGAATTAAGGCATAAATAACAACACCTCTGGAAATACCACATACAAACCAACTTTGTTTGACAAAGATGAAATCCTAGCTAACCACAGATCCTTCTTTAAACATTCCCTCTGGTAAAGAGTCTAAGGATTTATCCTATTTGTATTGGATACCTTAACTCCATAAGACACCATACAAAGAAAGCTACATAGCAGGATCATCAACTTGTTCGACGAAAGAATTGTCTATTCATCACCTGACAAAGATTCTGTCTGCAGTAAAAGAGGGACAACAAAAATATTGTGAAACTGTTTACTCGCGTAGTGGCATAAATCACATGTGGATTTTGAAAAACTCTTCAAGATCTTTTGGATAACCTTAAATCAAGATCTTTCTCTCAGGTATCCTCCATCAAAACTTTTGATTTTTTAACTCTGTATACCACCCTACCGCATGACGTATCAAAAACCAGCTTAAAACAAACAATTCACAAAGCTTTCAGTCATAGAAACGATGGCTCAAAATTTGTTGTATTAGGCTACAATTCCACATATTTTTCAAACAAAATTCAAAAAAGTAAAACATGCTACTCCGATCAGTATATATGCTGGAGTTCATTGATAACATATTTGTCTCCTTTGGAGGGACACATTTATAATGCTATCACCTGTACATGTTCTAATGTGTATCTGTAAGCTACAACTCATACTAAACCCTTTACTACCGGTACATAATCACATTTATAAGATTTATCACCTGTATGTGTTCTGATGTGTTTTTGTGAGCTACTATTAACAATAAATGCTTCATCACATTGGATTATCACCACTGTGTGTTCTAATGTGTCTCTCCAGGTTCCAATTCCAACTAAATCCTTTACCACATATATCGCACTTATAAGGTTTATCACGTGTGTGTGATCTAATGTGTGACAGTAAGGAATTACTCAAACTAAAATCTCTCTCACAAATACCACATTTATATGGTTTATCACTTGTAAATGTTCTAAAGTGTTTTTGTAAGTTTTGGTCCACACTAAATTCTTTATCACATTTATCATGCAAATCATGTTGATTGGGTTTATCACCAGTGTGTGCTTTAATATGTGCCTGTAAGCTATTATTGTCACTAAATCCTTCACCACATATATTAAATTTACAAGGTTTATCACCAGTATGTGTTTTAATGCGTCTCTGTAAGTTACCATTATCACTTAATCCTTTACCACCTATACCACATCTATTTGGTTTATCACCAGTATATGTTCTAATGTGTCTCTGTAAGCTAGAATTCACACTAAATCCTTCCCCACATACATCACATTTATAAGGTGTATCACCTGTATGTATTCTAATGTGTGTATGTAAGTTAGAACTATTTCTAAATCTTTTACCACATACATCACATTTATACGGTTTATCACCAGTATGTGATCTAATGTGTCTTCTTAAGGTAGAAATTTGAGTAAAAGCTTTACCACATATATCACATTTATAAGGTTTATCACTTGTGTGTGTTCTAGCGTGTCTTTGTAAGCTAGCCTTTCTACTAAACCATTGACCACATATATCACATTTATAAGGTTTATCACCTGTATGTGTTCTAATGTGTCTCTGTAAGCTACCATTCTGACTAAATCCTTTACCACATATATCACATTTATGTGGTTTATCACCAGTATGTGTTCTAATGTGTGTATGTAAGTTAGAATTATTCCTAAATTCTTTACCACATACATCACATTTATATGGTTTATCACCAGTATGTGTTCTAATGTGTGTATGCAAGTTAGAATTCTGACTAAATTCTTTCCCACATACATCACATTTATATGGTTTATCAGCAGTATGTGTTTTAATGTGTGTACGTAAGTTATAATTCTGACTAAATCCTTTTCCACATATATCACATTTATAAGGTTTATCATCTGTGTGTGATCTAATGTGTCTCTGTAAGTATCGATTCAGAGTAAATCTTTTACCACATTCATGTATATCACATTTAAAAGGTTTATCACCTGTGTGTGTTCTAACATGTGTTTGTAAGCCATCCTTTTTACTAAACCCTTTACCACATATATCACATTTATAAGGTTTATCACCTGTATGCATTCTAGTGTGTGTCTGCAAGTCATCATTCTCACTAAACGCTTTACCACATATATCACATTTATAAGGTTTATCACCTGTATGTGTTCTATAGTGTGTCTGTAAGTTAGCATTCTGATTAAATCCTGTACCACATATATCACATTTATAAGATTTGTCATCTGTGTGTGATCTAATGTGTCTCTGTAAGTATCCATTCTGAGTAAATCCTTTACCACATATATTACATTCATATGGTTTATCACCTGTATGTATTCTAGTGTGTGTCTGTAAGCTACTATTCACACTAAATCCTTTACCACATATATCACATGTATATGGTTTATCACCTGTATGTGTTCTAATGTGTCTCTGTAAGTCACTATTTTTACTAAATCCTTTACCACATATATCACATAAATAATGTTTATCATCTGTATGTGTTCTACCATGTTTCTGTACGTTAGCATTTCCTGTAAATCTTTTACCACATTCATAAGGTTTAACAAATGTTTTGGTCCTTACATGATCTTGTAGCACATCACTGGTTGTTAGCTGTTTACAATTACCATCACTAGACTGCAATCCATCTCCAATATGTAATCTTCTTTCATCTGAAGCATCACCAAACTGCCATCCATCTCTAGTATTTAATCTCCTATCATTCGAAGCATCATCAGACTGCCATCCATCTCTAGTATGTAATCTCCTATCATTCGAAGCATCATCAGATTGCCATCCATCTCTAGTATGTAATCTCCTATCATTCGAAGCATCATCAGACTGCCATCCATCTCTAGTATGTAATCTCCTATCATCTGAAGCATCACCAGACTGCCATCCATCTCTAGTATGTAAACTCATATTATCCGAAGCAACACAAGACTGCCATCCATCTCCAGTATGTAAACTCATATTATATGAAGTACAATGTATATACTTCACAACAGTTGACAGAGTTTTCAGTTTTATCGTTTTACACAGATATCAAATTTGATGAACATTCTTTGACGTTATTTGCATCACCTGATTCTTTCTTGTAACCTATATAGCTATTAAACCGTGCATTGTACACTTATTCTGTGATAGAATTTTACTTGATTGTCTAAGCGTACTTTCTTTCCGATGTAGAATGTCCGGGTACGTAAATACCCTAGTGTTTGTGTGTTTTATATATCCGAAAGGAAAGAATACACTGGTGGAAAGAATTCACTGTTACAATTGCACAAAAACCACAGTACATTTGTACTGTGATTCTATTTCAGATAATTTCCCAAATAATGTTCTCTTCTAAAGCTCATTCAAAAAAGTGGACATCCATATATTTCTGAAAAAGAATTTTAACTAATTTAAACTAAAACCGAACTAGCCCCAGCCCTCGATACAACAATATATGTGATAATGTTCGTCAGTGACTTATGGCGGGTCTATGGTTTTCCTCAGGATACTCCTATCTCCTTCAACCAATAAAATTAACCACTACGAAATAACTAAAATATTGTAGAAAATGGCATTAAAAACCATCACCTACAATCCGATATATTGCACTTTTCACAATAAATTGCTTACCAAAAGTTGCTACATGTGTATGTAGTTTGTGAACATCTTTCTCTCTACTTTCAACAATGTATTCATTATCATAATGAAAAGTTGGTCTGAAAGGGTCTAATTGTAATCTGTGAACAACCATTTTTATTTGTGTGAATGCGTGAAAAAGCATACATTTTAATAAAGCGTCAAAGACAATATCTTTGTTCCCTGCTTTTACCTTTGGACTGTAACCTGTATTACTTTTTACTATGCTTCCTTATTTTTTAAATACTAAAATTAGTTGAGGTTTGACTTGGCAATGGGGACGAGTGATGAGTGATTGTTGTTTAACACCAATTCAGCAATTTTTCAGCTACATCATGGCGAAAACAAGTTAATTTTCAACGAGATGATGATGAGTTCCGATTTGTTCTAGACCAATACATTTAGTGGGATTTTTATAGTGCTAGCTCACTGAAACAACATATGCATGCAGTCTGTGGGTAGACATGTTGTTTCACTCTGGACACATTATTCTGATTAATGCTGCTTGCTTAGCGGAGAAGCAACACATACCAATTTTATAGTCTTTGGTTTGACCCGATCGGGCCTCGATCCCACAATCTACCACACTCGAGGTGAGCACACTAACCATTATACCACCAATGCTGTTTAGGTAATGGGTTGTGTATAATGTTACAAATAAAATTGTATTAAATCAACAAAAAGTAGGTATTAATGGAGATGTTATTTATTTATTTATTACAAAAATAAATCTTTCTACAATAAATATTCATCCCAGCACATTGTAGTGCAGAGAAACCATGATATTTTTATAATACATAACCATACAAATGTAAACAGGCGTGAAACATATGAAAGATAAAAAAAAATAAAGCGTGATTTAACCGATTTGTTAAGTGTGATTACGTGAAAGGGAACACCCTTCTCTAAAACGATGATGACCTACTTTTAGGATTACCATTATAGCTCGGAAAGAGTTCCTTATGACACCCCCACCCAAAATAATATAATTACCCGAACCCTAACCTGCTATGATCAAAATCATTTGCTTATTATTGAATATACATATTCCATAAATTTTTTGGTTGGGGTAAGGAATTTTTACATTTTTCTACCAATAGCTCAAAAGTCTTCGATACCCTATAGCTACATGTATGGCACATACACAAAGGCTTCCTGCACAAAATCCATGAAATAGTGATAACTAGCAAATGATGGACGATTTGTGAGAAACAATTCAGTCAAAACTTGATTTCATTTTTCAATTCCATCACTGAACTTGAAGGCTTCGGTACATCTCTTCTTGAGAAGATTGAAATAAGATTAAGAAAAAATTGTGGACGTGTTTTTTTTTTAGTTGTCAGTCGAGGGATAAAAATAATTTATAACAAGTAGCAACAACCAGTGTAAGGGAGGTAATCCAAAATTTTATTTCTTACCATATTCCTTACTTGTCCAGAATTAGTGGTTTGAAAGTACATGCTTGTCCATTGTCCTTTAATAAAATGTTTTGATGACCAAAGGATGTGGACACTATTACAAACAATGTGTAAACCACTTTTAGTTTTTACAACCATGAGTCATAGGTAAGAGTCACACAAAGGAATGAAGGGCTGAAATTCTCATTTTTTTCCTTTCATACATGTTGTATGTAAATGATTGTTTATCTTACAGTCTTTGCCTTAATTTTTTCACACCTACTTGCCCAAAAGCCAAATTTAGAAAAACTATCTATTTATTCAAACAAATTCTTTCATAATTTTCACACCTACTTGCCCGAAAGCCAAATTTAGAAAAACTATCTATTTATTCAAACAAATTCTTTCATAATTTTCACACTTACTTGCCCGAAAGCCAAATTTAGAAAAACTATCCAATTAGGGACCGACCATTTAACTTGAAGGGGGGGGGGGGGGGGGGGTATGGTTTTTTGTTTCATTCAGAATTTTTTTTTCGGACAACACAAGAGTTAGAATATTTATTTATTTTGTCGCGCAAAGCAAACATTTTTTTTCCCAGAATTTAACATTAGGTTATATGACAAAAACTCTGAATCAGATTTTTTTTTTCTCCACCAAAATCAGAATATTTTTTTCAACAACATTGGGAATGAGAATATTTTTTTAGAAAAAAACCATAACCCCCCCTTCAAGTTAAATGGTCGTTCCCTTATTCAAACAAATTCTTTCATAATTTTCACACCTACGGTACTTGCCCGAAAGCCAAATTTAGAAAAACTATCTATTTATTCAAACAAATTCTTTCATAATTTTCACACCTACTGTACTTGCCCGAAAGCCAAATTTAGAAAAACTATCCATTTATTCAAACAAATTCTTTCCTAATTTTCACACCTACTTGCCCGAAAGCCAAATTTAGAAAAACTATCTATTTATTCAAACAAATTCTTTCATAATTTTCACTAATCTCGTTGAGATTAGGATTCCGAAGAAATTTTCTGTCTGTTCTTCATCTAGCTGCGGAACCGTAGCCCTTGATGGTCTTTTAATTAATTTTTTTTTCTTGGCAGACCATAGTACTACGGATTTCACTCGATCACAAATTTGCGGAACTGCTACCAAGAATACGTCGCACCTTTCAACGAATCCGGGTCGTTTCGCCCCGATGACCTGTTCGCCCCGGGTCGTTTCGCCCCGCTGACCTGTTTGCCCCGGAAAGTGAGTCGATTCGCCCCGAAAAGTGAGTCAATTCGCCCCACTTAATTGCTATTATATTATAATAGATGAAGTCTTTTTCGACAATTTTTTTATAATTATTTATTTATTAGCATCGTGTTGTGGGTTTTCGTACTATTATAGATTTTCCGATATAGCGATTAGCAGTGTTAACCCTTCATTCATATGACGATTGGAATTTTCAAAGAATGGCTAGTTAAATATTTCTTTGTACATAAGATTGTTTTTAAAGCCATTCTTGTATTTTAATACACTTTCGATTATCTGGCAACTTTTGCTGTCAGTAATGCGTGCGCTGTGGAAATCAAAATAAAATGGATTATACGAAAACACATGACATACGCATACGAAAACACATACCGTGACGATAGTATGCAAAAACTCAGGGGGCGAACGGGAATAGGGGCGAAACGACTCAGGGGGCGAACGGGATTCGGGGCGAAACGACCCGGTACCGTTTCAACAGTATTTTTCACAACAAAACGCTTTGTGAGAACGGAGTCATGTGGATAATTCGTTTCCTTACATATTTATCTATCGCTTTCCATATTTACTTACTCATTATTATTAATATCTAACTTATTATCATAACTAATGTCTGTAGATTAACAAAACCCACCCACTTTCGTTCGCCATCTTGTCTATGTGATATTCTCGCTTTGAGGTCACGTGATTTTTGACAGATCAAGTCGGATAACTCTAACCGCAAAACACGTGTTCGGTTTGTTTACGTTTTACCGCATATTTTGCACGGAGATTTTTTTTATGAAATAAAATATTTAGTCAACCCACAGTTAAATATTTTACATATATTAACCAGAAATGTTATTTTCTACTTTAATTACTCCAATTGAGGTGATCGGTCATCTGGTCTAGATCTACTTCTACATCAATTTATTTCTCATGTTTCACTATATTGTGTTAAATATTATTTATATTTGTGTATGTGCTATTTTTGTTGACATTATTATATGTGTATTATTTGTAGGGAGAGGACAGTCCATAAGTTGTGATAACTTTTTGTCCAATCCCATTGCTGTTTTATTTGCAATAAAATAATATTAAACTAATACGGGTTGAATATATACGTTTATTCAAACCAGAAATAACAGAGTTCAAACGTATGGGTGGCCGACATTAGGACAAACGAACCTTCGGACTAACAAACCTTCGGACTAATGGACCTTCGGATTAACGAACCTTCGGACTAACGGACCTTCGGACCAATGAACCTTCGGACTAACGCCACGAAGCCGTCCACGATCAGGCTTTCCTTATAGGAGTGTTGTACTTCTAACACATTGCCTACTATAGTCCACAGTCAGACTTTCCTTATATAGGAGCGTTATACTCCTAACACGTTACCTACTATGGGCCACAGTCAGGTTTTCCTTATATAGGAGCGTTACACTCCAAACACGTTACCTACTATGGTCCACGGTCAGGCTTTCCTTATATAGGAGCGATACACTCCAAACACATTACCTACTATGGTCCACGGTCAGGCTCTCCGGCCTTATACCGGTATATACGGTCAGGCTTTCCTTATATAGGAGCGTTACACTCCTAACACGTGACCTACTATGATCCAGTCAGACTTTCCTTATAGGAGTGTTGTACTTCTAACACGTTACCTACTATGGGCCACAGTCAGGCTTTCCTTATATAGGAGTGTTACACTCCTAACACTTGACCTACTATGGTCCATGGTCAGGCTTTCCTTATATAGGAGCGTTACACTCCTAACACGTTACCTACTATGGGCCACAGTCAGGCTTTCCTTATATAGCAGCGTACGTTGCACTCTGAACTCTAAAAGTTAATGGGATTTTTCTTTCAAAAAATGTTTTGCAGTCTCTGAAGTACATTTTTTGGTCCACAAAATGCTAGATTTCAGGAGCTTCTGCCCCCTGGACCCCTTACGGCCCTCAGCCTAATTTTTTAGGTACCTCCTAAAATTTAAGAAGTACCTCCTATTATAAAAAAATTTGAAACCCCTGTTAACCAACTACAATGTACAGTTGATTGAGTTTACACATTATCCTGATTAACCAACTACAGTGTACAGTTGATTGAGCTTACACATTATACTGATTAGCCAATTGCAATGTACAGTCGATTGAGTTGACACATTATCCTGATTAGCCAACAACAATGTACAATATACAGTCGATTGAGTTGACACATTATCCTGATTAGCCAACTACAATGCACAGTCGATTGAGTTGACACATTATCCTGATTAACCAACTACAATGTACAGTTGATTGAGATTACACATTATCCTGATTAGCCAATTACAATGTACAGTTGATTGAGTTGACACATTATCCTGATTAGCCAACTACAATGTACAGTCGATTGAGTTGACACATTATCCTGATTAGCCAACTACAATGTACAGTCGATTGAGTTGACACATTATCCTGATTAGCCAATTACAATGTACAGTCGATTGAGTTGACACATTATCCTGATTAGCCAACTACAATGTACAATGTACAGTCGATTGAGTTGACACATTATCCTGATTAGCCAACTACAATGTACAATGTACAGTCGATTGAGTTGACACATTATCCTGATTAGCCAACTACAATGTACAGTCAATTGAGTTGACACATTATCCTGATTAGCCAACTATGATGTACAGTTGATTGAGTTTACACATTATCCTGATTAACCAACTACAATGTAGAGTCGACTGAGTTGACACATTATCCTGATTAACCAACTACGATGTACAGTCGATTGAGTTGACACATTATCATGATTAACCAACTACAATGTAAAGTTGATTGAGATTACACATTATTCTGATTAGCCAATTACAATGTACAGTTGATTGAGTTGACACATTATCCTGATTAGCCAACTACAATGTACAGTCGATTGAGTTGACACATTATCCTGATTAGCCAACTACAATGTACAGTCGATTGAGTTGACACATTATCCTGATTAGCCAATTACAATGTACAGTCGATTGAGTTGACACATTATCCTGATTAGCCAACAACAATGTACAATGTACAGTCGATTGAGTTGACACATTATCCTGATTAGCCAACTACAATGTACAATGTACAGTCGATTGAGTTGACACATTATCCTGATTAGCCAACTACAATGTACAGTCAATTGAGTTGACACATTATTCTGATTAGCCAACTATGATGTACAGTTGATTGAGTTTACACATTATCCTGATTAACCAACTATAATGTACAGTCGACTGAGTTGACACATTATCCTGATTAACCAACTACGATGTACAGTCGATTGAGTTGACACATTATCCTGATTAACCAACTACAATCTAAAGTTGATTGAGCTTACACATTATCCTGATTAGCCAATTACAATGTACAGTTGATCGAGTTGACACATTATCCTGATTAGCCAATTACAATGTACAGTCGATTGAGGTGACACATTGTCCTGATTAGCCAACTACAATGTACACTACAGTCGATTGAGTTGACACATTATCCTGATTAGCCAATTACAATGTGCAGTCGATTGAGGTGACACATTGTCCTGATTAGCCAACTACAATGTACACTACAGTCGATTGAGTTGACACATTATCCTGATTAGTCAACTACAATGTACAGTCGATTGAGTTGACACATTATCCTGATTAGCCAATTGCAATGTACAGTCGATTGAGTTTACACATTATCCTGATTAACCAACTACAATGTACAGTCGATTGAGTTGACACATTATCCTGATTAGCCAACTACAATGAACAGTCGATTGAGTTGACACATTATCCTGATTAACCAACTACGATGTACAGTCGATTGAGTTGACACATTATCCTGATTAGCCAATAACAATGTACAGTTGATTGAGTTTACACATTATCATGATTAACCAACTATAATTTACAGTCCATTGAGTTAACACATTATCCTGATTAACCAACTACAATGTACAGTCAATTGAGTTTACACATTATCCTGATTAGCCAATTACAATGTAGAGTTGATTGAGTTTACACATTATCCTGATTAGCCAATTACAATGTACAGTTGATTGAGTTTACACATTATCCTGATTAGCCAGCTACAATGTACAGTTGATTGAGTTTACATATTATCCTGATTAACCAACTACAATGTACAGTTGATTGAGTTGACACATTATCCTGATTAGCCAACTACAATGAACAGTCGATTGAGTTGACACATTATCCTGATTCGCCAATTACAATGTACAGTCGATTGAGGTGACACATTGTCCTGATTAGCCAACTACAATGTACACTACAGTCGATTGAGTTGACACATTATCCTGATTAGTCAACTACAATGTACAGTCGATTGAGTTGACACATTATCCTGATTAGCCAATTGCAATGTACAGTCGATTGAGTTTACACATTATCCTGATTAACCAACTACAATGTACAGTCGATTGAGTTGACACATTATCCTGATTAGCCAACTACAATGAACAGTCGATTGAGTTGACACATTATCCTGATTAACCAACTACGATGTACAGTCGATTGAGTTGACACATTATCCTGATTAGCCAATAACAATGTACAGTTGATTGAGTTTACACATTATCATGATTAACCAACTACACTTTACAGTCTATTGAGTTAACACATTATCCTGATTAACCAACTACAATGTACAGTCAATTGAGTTTACACATTATCCTGATTAGCCAATTACAATGTACAGTTGATTGAGTTTACACATTATCCTGATTAACCAGCTACAATGTACAGTCGATTGAGTTGACACATTATCCTGATTAACCAACTACAATGTACAGTGGATTGAGTTGACACATTATCCTGATTAGCCAATTATAATGTAGTTGATTGAGTTTACACGTTATCCTGATTAACCAACTACAATGTACAGTTGATTGGATTTACACATTATCCTGATTAGCCAACTACGATGTACAGTTGATTGAGTTGAGACATTATCCTGATTAGCCAACTACGATGTACAGTTGATTCAGTTTACACATTATCCTGATTAATCAACTGCAATGTACAGTGGATTGAGATGACACATTATCCTGATTAGCCAACTACAATGAACAGTCGATTGAGTTGACACATTATCCTGATTAACCAACTATGATGTACAGTCGATTGGGTTGACACATTATCCTGATTAGCCAACAACAATGTACAGTCGATTGGGTTGACAAATTATCCTGATTAGCCAACTACAATGTACACTACAGTCGATTGAGGTGACACATTATCCCGATTAACCAACTACAATGTACAGTGGATTGAGTTGACACATTATCCTGATTAGCCAACTAAAATGAACAGTCGATTGAGTTGACACATTGTCCTGATTAACCAACTACAATGTACACTACAGTCGATTGAGGTGGCACATTATCCTGATTAACCAACTACGATGTACAGTCGCTTGATTTGACACATTATCCTGATTAGCTAACTACAATGTACAGTCGATTGAATTGACACATTATCCTGATTAACCAACTACAATGTACAGTCGATTGAGTTGCATTGACACATTATCCTGATTAGCCAATTACAATGTACAGTCAATTGAGATGACACATTATCCTGATTAGCCAACTACAATGTACACTACAGTCGATTGAGGTGACACATTATCCTGATTAGTCAACTACAATGTATAGTCCATTGGGTTGACACATTATCCTTATTAGCCAACAACAATGTACAGTCGATTGAGTTGACAAATTATCCTGATTAGCCACCTACAATGTACAGTCAATTGAGTTGACACATTATCCTGATTAATCAACTACAATGTACAGTCGATTGAGTTGACACATTAACCTGATTAACCAACTACAATGTACAGTCGATTGAGTTGACACATTATCCTGATTAGCCAACTACAATGAACAGTCGATTGAGTTGACACATTATCCTGATTAGTCAACTACAATGTACAGTCGATTGAGTTCACACATTATCGTGATTAGACAACTACAATGAACAGTCGAATGAGTTGACACATTATCCTGATTAGCCAATTACAATGTACAGTCGATTGAGATGACACATTGTCCTGATTAGCCAACTACAATGTACACTACAGTCGATTGAGGTGACACATTATCCTGATTAATCAACTACGATGTAGTCGATTGATTTGACACATTATCTTGATTGGCCAACTACAATGTACAGTCGATTGGGTTGACACATTATCCTGATTAACCAACTACAATGTACAGTCGATTGAGTTGACACATTATCCTGATTAGCCAACTACAATGAACAGTCGATTGAGTTGACACATTATTCTGATTAACCAACTACGATGTACAGTCGATTGGGTTGACACATTATCCTGATTAGCCAACAACAATGTACAGTCGATTGGGTTGACAAATTATCCTGATTAGCCAACTACAATGTACACTACAGTCGATTGAGGTGACACATTATCCTGATTAACCAACTACAATGTACAGTCGATTGAGTTGACACATTATCCTGATTAGCCAACTACAATGAACAGTCGATTGAGTTGACATATTATCCTGATTAGTCAACTACAATGTACAGTCGATTGAGTTCACACATTATCGTGATTAGACAACTACAATGAACAGTCGATTGAGTTGACACATTATCCTGATTAGCCAATTACAATGTACAGTCGATTGAGATGACACATTGTCCTGATTAGCCAACTACAATGTACACTACAGTCGATTGAGGTGACACATTATCCTGATTAACCAACTACGATGTAGTCGATTGATTTGACACATTATCCTGATTAGCCAACTACAATGTACAGTCGATTGGGTTGACACATTATCCTGATTAACCAACTACAATGTACAATCGATTGGGTTGACACATTATCCTGATTAATCAACTACAATGTACAGTCGATTGAGTTGACACATTATCCTGATTAGCCAACTACAATGTACAGTCTATTGAGTTGACACATTATTCATGATTAGCCAACTACAATGTACAATCGATTGGGTTGACACATTATCCTGATTAACCAACTACAATGTACAGTCGATCGAGATGACACATTATCCTGATTAACCAACTACAATGTACAGTCGATCGAGATGACACATTATCCTGATTAACCAACTACAATGTACAGTCGATCGAGATGACACATTATCCTGATTAACCAACTACAATGTACAGTCGATCGAGATGACACATTATCATGATTAACCAACTACAATGTACAGTCGATTGAGATGACACATTGAGCTGACACATTATCCTGATTAGACAACTACAAGGCCTTTCAATAATGGGCGGTACCAGGTACTTTTACCAGCTTAAAATCGTCTTTGGTATCTTCTGATTTAAAGAATGTTGTAGAAGATATTCATGAAAATTGTTCAAATTTTAATAACAAGTACCACCTGTAAATAGTGAAGTACTGATACTCTTGAAAAATATTGAAAGTCCTGCAACTACAATGTACAGTCGATTGAGTTGACAAATTATCCTGATTAACCAACTACAATGTACAGTCGATTGAGTTGACACATTTTCCTGATTAGTTAACAACAATGTATAGTCGATTGAGTTGACACATTATCCTGATTAACCAACTGCAATGTACAGTCGATTGAGATGACACATTGAGTTGACACATTATCCTGACTAGACAACTATAATGTACAGTGGATTGAGTTGACACATTATCCTGGTTAGACAACTATAATGTACAATCGATTGAGATGACATATCCTGATTAGCCAACTACAATGTACAGTCGATTGAGTTGACACATTATCCCTGATTAGCTAACTACAATGTACAGTCGATTGAGTTGACACATTATCCCTGATTAGCCAACTACAATGTACAGTGGATTGAGGTGGCACATTATCCCTGACTAGCCAACTACAATGTGCAGTCCATTGAGTTGACACATTATCATAATTAGCCAACTACAATGTACAGTCGATTGAGATGACACATTATCCTGATTAGCCAGCTACAATGTACAGTCGATTGAGATGACACATTGAGTTGACATATTATCCTGATTAGACAACTACAATGTACAGTCGAATGAGTTGACAAATTATCCTGATTAACCAACTACAATGTATAGTCGATTGAGTTGACACATTATCTTGATTAGCCAACTACAATGTACAGTCGATTGAGTTGACACATTATCCTGATTAGACAACTACAATATACGGTCGATTGAGTTGACACATTATCCTGATTAACCAACAACAATGTACAGTGGATTGAGTTGACACATTATCCTGATTAGCCAACTACAAAGTATAGTCGATTAAGGTGACACATTATCCTGATTAACCAACTACAATGTACAGTCGATTGAATTGACACATTATCATGAATAGCCAACTACAATGCACAGTTGATTGAGATGACACATTATCCTGATTAACCAACTACAATGTACAGTCGATTGTGATGACACATTATCCTGATTAGCCAACTATAATGTACATTCGATTGAGTTGACACATTATCATGATTAGCCAACTACAATGTACAATCGATTGAGTTGACACATTATCATGATTATCCAACTACAATGTACAGTCGATTGAGTTGACACATTATCCTAATTAACCAACTGCAATCGGTACAATGGAGTGGACATATTATCCTGATTAGAAAACCACATTGTACAGTCGATTGAGTTGACACATTATCCCTGATTTGCTAACTACAATGTACAGTTGATTGAGTTGACACATTATCCTGATTAACCAACAACAATGTACAGTCGATTGAGTTGACACTTGATCCCTGATTAGCCAACTACAATGTACAGTCGATTGAAGTGACACATTATCCCTGATTAGCCAACTACAATTTACAGTCGATTGCGTTGACAAATTATCCTGATTAACCAAATACAATGTACAGTCGATTATAAGAAATATATAAAAAACAACCAATACCACAGGAATACATCATTTAATATACATATAAACTAATATTAAGCCTCCGGACTCTACCGGACTTCTCCGGTCTCTTCCGGACTCTGTTTAGTAGTACCGACCAGAAACAGTTATCACGGCCAAAAACGTAAAGATTTTTGAAAACAGATTAGATAAGCTGTGGCAAAACCACCCTATGATGTACGACCATACTTATAACGATAAACAGACAACAACCGGAAGAAGACAGTTAAACCAAATAGACAACGAAGTAGAACCTAATATAGAGGAGTCAACTGATCTCCTGCGTTCGGAACAGACTTAGGTAGACTTAGGTAGGTAGGTAGGTAGAAGGTTGCAAATGTTTCTGAAGAAAGGACTACATTATATATTTATACATGCATAGTAGGAAATCAATGGTAACTGTAACAAATGAAATGTTTAATTGTTTTTTTTTTATTAACACAAAAATACTTTCTCGATCCCTTCAATGATTCATTTAAAGACGGGTGAGGGTATTTCCTCAGTATTATTATTATTTGTAACCAAATGCATTATCCTACACAGAATTCAATATCATGTATCACGTTTTGAACACCAAAACATTCTCTGTATCCTTGCTGAGACACCCCCTTCATGGTATTAAGACGCTATATAATGCTAATCCGCTCATTCTCCAAGGGTAGACCTATATTACAGATTTTTTATTTTCAAAAA
This sequence comes from Bathymodiolus septemdierum, assembly GCA_963383655.1. Classification (NCBI taxonomy): domain Eukaryota; kingdom Metazoa; phylum Mollusca; class Bivalvia; order Mytilida; family Modiolidae; genus Bathymodiolus; species Bathymodiolus septemdierum. The sequence goes on from OY726527.1 coordinate 51,971,365, forward strand.
TCGCCAATGCTTGAAAATAGCGTTTGTCATTGTTGATGGTTATGAAGAATAAATGCGTAAAAGAACAAACCCACTAAACAGCTATATTCCTAAAATTTGAGATACCCAAAAGCAAGTGATAAAATGCCTATTTTGGATGTTTAACTGAAAAGGAAACAACTTTTAATTAAAACTAAGAACGTTTAACTAACAACTTAATAGAGTAAAAATAAACGAAGTGTCGAAAGAGCATTGGAAGATAAAGATATATTTTTCTGTTTTATTTTTAATAACATGGAGAAGTGGCATATTATTTCAACCAAATATTACTATTTTTGACATTTATATGAAGGGGAAAACGTGTATACATTTAAAACTATCCCATTTCTAAAGAAGATCATCAATAATGAATATTGAATAGCATTCATAACATAGGTAAGAAGAGTTTGAAGATACAAAAGCGGTTATCATAATCCGTAAATCGAAGGAAAGATAACACAATGGCCTAAAGGAAAAGAACCAAAAAAGTATCATTTCAATATTAATGGTTATCAAGGGCGTAGCTAGCCTTTTTTGCAGTGCAAGCAGCCAAACCTATAATTTTTTTTCTTGCTAGATGCAAAATGGTGCGTTCTGAGGTGTTTTAATGGGTAAATTGAATACATAAGCAACCCATTGATTTCATGATTTTGTTAGACAGAATTTACTTAGAATTGCCCAAAATCTGTTCTTCGTGTCTTAGCAGACACGAACTTCTCCATAACTTTATCTAAATCCACACTGAAATCGCGATGGATATGCATTAATGCTAGCGATGACAACCTATCTTTATTCTTTGTTGATCGCACATATGTCTTCAACCGACGTAGTACACTGAACGATCGCTCTGCGGTAGCACTGCCGTAATTTTTATGACATTGAATTTTCACAAAAGGCCACAACGAGACTTTGTTTTTCACTTTTTTTTTAATTTTTATTATTCCTTATTTATTTATTTATTTATTTATTTATTTTTTTTTTTTTTTTTTTTTTTTGCTCTTTATTTTTTTTTTCAGCACGCCGATGTGCACGCAACTGCGTGTTGGCGTATAGGGAGCTACGCGCCTGGTTATTATACATAGTATTCTTGGTTCAAAATATCTGCAAGTGCACACATTTGAAAACTTCTTTTCTGCACATACGAAAATAACAAAATTAATTTATAATTATTATCTTTATTCAGAAATTTTAAACTTCTGCATTGCTTAAATGAGCACTTAAAGGTAATATTTTGAGATTTTTTTTTTCCTTTTACTGAAAATTATCAATTTTTAGATAAGGTTCTTTTTTAATACATTTTTGAATATATAATAAAAAATTAATTCGTAATTTTCCATTCTTTTACTATTCCAAAACTTCATTTAATTTTCTATAAAGTTATTTTTAACACTATTTTAATTTCAAATATATTTCCGTCCTCTTCAAAGGCCGCGCCTTCTCATATCAATAATATTCAGTTCAAAGTTCTTAGTAGTTGACCAATGAGATCTACAAGCGCCGTTCCTCGCCTGATTTCTGAGTTGGAAGATATATTCCGAATGCACCACCCTACAAGGAATAATTATTGTATACTTCGCAATGAAAAATGCGAAAAACCTCGAACGAAAATCTTCCGCAGATCGTATAACGTGTTTCCTTCCCCTATACTATAATCTCCTGCCCCTGCACTGCCAACAGACAATGATATCATGATGGTTCCTGTTGAATAATCAGAGGATCAGAGGGTTTGTTCATATTCCATCAATAATAAAGGACGAAGTCCTTTTAACGGTAGGCTGTCCGATATTTCCTCCTATATCAGAGTTTTTGAAAAAAAATTATGACTGCAGGACAATAGCCTAGGTCCTACACACAGGTAGTCCGAGATTCCTCTGTCGTTTAACGGCTTTTATAGAGTTGCTGTAGCCGTTCAAACTGAACCCGTTCAAACTGAACGGCTACAGCAACTCTATAAAAGCCGTTAAACGACAGAGGAATCTCGGACTACCACACAGGCACTTGTTTCTGGTATTTTTTTTTTACCTAGATACTATATATACTACAAGGTACGTAACCGTTCATTTGTAAAAAATCTAGGTCATCGCGATTTTCGCGTTTTTTCATCTCGACGGACGCCAGCATGAAGGAATGGCCTACATCATCTGAAACTACGATAATTTATCTACAAAATGATCATATAAAACACCTACCTTTGCTGAACCTCAACAATGCAACAGACCTTTTTCCACGGGTCAGTTATCAGCTTTCATCATCCAGTTGGTCACCTGGCAAGTTCTACCTCGCAGTGAAAGAAAAAATAAGATAAGTTGTAATAAAAATGCTATAAAAAATACTGAGATGTTAGAAAATTATATATATTGCATACCTCTGGGAACTGCTAGGGGGGAGATCTCCCCCCTACCAACTCTTCTAAGGGGGAGATTTTGTGCGTCGCCTTTAAATGCACAAAATTGTACCTTGTAGTTGAATACATGTGATTGCTATGCTACAACTGGAGATTTGTAAATTTTTGGCTGGAGATTTGGTCTCATAGCTGGAGATTTTTTATCGACGTATTTGGTGCATGTTTTTATTGTTAATTGATGTTTTCTTTTTGTTTGTTTCAGTATTGAACCAACTGCATCCCATTTCAATATGTGTTGTTTACATTTCTGTCTTATTAGTAGTGTTTCATATGATGAATGAAGGATACAAACTGTATTTATAATTTATTCATAATCATAAGGTTATAACAAAGCAATAAAAATGAAGACAGAATGCTCTGAACAATAAAGTCATAGAGCACTAAAATTAAAAAGTCACTTTGCTGCTGGTGCGATGGGTGATAGCATACGTTTTGGCATTTTTGTGGTTTATCAATTCCATCCTGGAACTTAGTCCTTAAATAATACTTTGATCGGCTTTGGTCCCAAACAAGCCATAGCAACTCAATTCGAGATGAATTCATTGCACGTTTGATCGAAATAAGAAGTTTTCCTCGGCATCAAAGGTTGTCCGACTCCTGTTTGCACAACGGTTTATAACTATTTTTAATTGCCGCTATCACACTTCTAATCATCTAAGCGTGTGCCACAAACCCACTTCCTTATCCCCAATTAACTGTCAATCAGTGGATAATTGTTGTATAATCATCAACACCTTAATTAATCTCCATGACCCAATTTACCTGTAAAGGTGTCAAACAGATCAATAACCGGATATCATTTACATTCGTATCTCTCGGCGTTTTTCATCAGCGCAGGAGTTCCAAATGGGGAATTTCCAGAAATATTGATCGCAAAATGTAGGTCAAGATTTTATTGTACTTGATTTTTTTGTTGGGGGATATCGTGCGGCAGGAAAAGGTGTGTGAGGGAGATTAATGTCTCCCGCGCATGAGACCCAGTCCATGCGGGAGATAAGGCTCTTACGCAGGAGACTCCCGCGAAAAGGGGGAGGGTTAACAGGTATGTATTGCATTCCAATAAAAAAAATTAATAAAAGTGTTTTAATTTCTTAGAATAAAAGTGTAGTTTGAATGCAAATCTGTGGCTATTTTTAGAATTCAAAAATTTGTGAACTTTCTATACAACCTCGGGATTTTTCCCTGAAGTATATCAACAGGACTGAAAGTCTTATAGGCGGGAAAATTAATACAGCATCACATGTTTCTTTTTGCATCTTCTCCATTTTGATGAAAAATTATAAAAATAAACTTCAGAATTCCAGCTTGCTAAATGTAATGAGAAACTTCGACCAATCAAATACTTTACCTGAGTTCGACCTTGAACTTTTCATTCACTGCGGGGTAGAACTTGCCAGGTGACCAACTGGATGATGAAAGCTGATAACTGACCCGTGGAAAAAGGTCTGTTGCATTGTTGAGGTTCAGCAAAGGTAGGTGTTTTATACATCATTTTGTAGATAAATTATCGTAGTTTCAGATGATGTAGGCCATTTCTCCATGCTGGCGTCCGTCAAGTTGAAAAAACGCGAAAATCGCGATGACCTAGATTTTTTACAAATGAACGGTTACATACCTTGTAGTATATATAGTATCTAGGTAAAAAAAAATTACCAGAAACAAGTGCCTGTGGTCCTACACTATATCCTGGCGTTACCAAATTTCGATAACGTAACAACTTGTTGGCTTATGTCACGCTTCCCGTAGATTTTTTGTATGAAATACAAATACTTTAATAAACTTAAATTACTAATATAGTTGTTTAACTGTACAAAAAAGAAGAAACATCCGATAAACAGTCAGTGCCTGAAATGGACGGTCGCCCAGTCGCCAAATGCGACTAATATCTTATTCAGGCGACCAAAAGCTGCTCCAAATTAGGTAGTCACTGGCTCAACAATTGCCTAAAAGACCGTTAAAAATTGTTGTTTTACCGAAACCGGACATAAATTGTAACTTCAACGGTCGATAACTCTTCTGTTCTAGTCGAAAACGGTTTGTTACGAGCACAGCGATTGGTCCAAATACATTTTTGTAGCCAATGAATACACAGCTAATGTAATTTACTGTTCTCCCCAATTATTTATTTTTATCAAGCCAATCAATACACGTTTCCTACACGTTTTCATGTAATACACAAGTATTCACTAAATATTAGAAAAGAAACGTGTTTTTTTGTTTCTTTATGATTTAATTATTAAAATTGTTAACTTTCATGGACGAAGTGGAAAGTTGTGAACAATAAAGAGAATTCTGTCAACTTATAATGTTTGCGATCTGGTATCTTCCACGGTTCGGAAATTTATTCATTCAATCTGCTGCAAAATTTACATGTACGAATTTCATTTTACAGAAATCGGAAACCTTTTTGTGTCAATCCTTAGGTAATCATTGAAAAACTTTTCACCAACAACGGAGAGAAAATCGTTGACAGTAATGTCAAACTACGGAAACGATCTGGCCTGTCACTTCTTTTAAACTTTTCATAGTTCATCTTTATATGTACACGGCTACATTTTAATGACAATTGGGAGTGTTTTCTTTTTTGGAACCAGAACTTTTGTTTACAAATTAAAAAATAACAGGAAAAGTTAACAGTTGTTTATATCACAGAAAATGACAGCACCGTTTGTTATTTCAGCAAAGTGAGATACTTGTTTGGAATGAATAATCAACTGACATTACCCCGAACTGAGAGGTTATTTTACTTTAAAATCACTTCTTCATAGTGGATTGAAACAAGTGATGTCACTCTTCACTTTGGGGAGTGCAAGAGCGGTCCTTGTAGTGGCATTAGTCTACTCTTTTCCGGATGTCTTTAATGTGATCATGGCATTGATCTCCCCTTACACAAACCAGCCTTTTATTGTCCCCATCCGACGGACTAGCATCGTTTCTTGAGACCACCCTAGCCAATGGCGTCAAGGTTGTCGAAAAGGTTACAACAAGTAAATTCAGGTTTCATTTGATAGCAATATACATGTATGCATTGGGGTGTTTTCGCAATTTCAGCTGCACACCTGTACCAAAATTACCTTGAAGAGCCCCCCAACCCTGTGAGACTAGTGAAAGAATGAATTTTAATGTTATTGAAAAAAAACAATTAACCTGAAAACTGTTTATATATTGATATCTGATGTCTTTTTTTTCATAAAAAAAATGTCATAAAATTTTTGGGCCACCATTATGCCATTTGGGCCAGTGACTCTAACTTTTTACTGGCCCAAAAATGTTTTTCAACCACTGAACAGTTTGACTGGTGTCTTATGAAGTGTGTTGTTGCTTTTACCTGAAAGAAAATGGCGTATCCTAATTTCTATAGGGGAGATAATTTCAATTCATTCGGCCCAAAAAAATGCCGTCCCCGATATATCTCGGCCCAAAAAATTTCGACACTAATCACCAAGTTCGAAGATACTGTGTCTGTGAAGTATATTTTTTTCTCTCAAAAATTGCAGACTGGTAGAAATGTAGAAAAATGAAATATTTAATGAAGCCTCAATATGACCTTTGATTGTAGTCAGAGCTCCAGATAATTTTCAAGTCCAAAGGGTAATTACCCCCTACTTTTGAAAATGATGGGTATTTGCATATTTCCTTTGCACTGTTGTACTCTCTACTTCAGAAAAGATTGCTTACATGTACACTTTTAAAATTATGTTTGACAGAAGTGTTATTCAATAAACGCAGGATGCAAGTGAAATGTATATCTTTGTTTAATTTGACACGATTGTGTCATGTTTATTAATAAAATGTTGTAAATATTTTGTTTTTTGCTCGTCGACTTCGGCAGTTTTCACAGCTGTGTTGATAATGTCATCAATGATTCCTTTAACTATGCTGTCACTAGACACAGATGATACTGTTAGGAACTTATGTATATAATTTTCCGTAGCGCTCTTGCGCTTAGTAGCGCACTTATTCATGTTCTTGCTCATTTTCAACGAACAACGTGTTCCCAAATTTTTCTTATCTTATCTTAAGTTTACTTTCGTTTTAGTTCTTACCTATTGCGTAAACCGCATTTATTTGTAATATTGACCGCGATTGGATGATTTATCATAAGCATTCAATCAGATCTCTTTTGACATTGATGCTTAGAAAGGCAAGCATTCGGTACCCCTCGGATGTATACACTCTCTCCTTCGAAAAGTATACAGGGAAGTAATTACGGGGAATTTCTCAAAGACAAAAATGTATTGTTATGTACACGACTGTTCAGGTACGCTCCGAATTTGGAAAGTTTGCTTACACAGCAATATGCATGCGTAATGTGTACACTCTGATCTGATAATACATGCGTTTTTACTCGTTTTCATAGCGTAAAAAACGCAAATACGCAGCTTATCTGGAGCTCTGGTAGTTGATAAAATCTCTTTCTACGAAACTCCCGATGGAAGAGCGGTGTACAGTAGGTAAAATGAATGGAACAGCCATAACAAATCAGCTACAAAATTCATTCAAAATAACTTGTACAGATCATTGTATTATTGAAATTTTAGGACTTCGTCCTTCAAACAGGTTGCCCGTCTCATATTATTTAAATCATGTAGCATCGTGTGATAGGTTTTCGTACTATTATCGATTTTCCGATATAGCGATTAATAGTGTTAACCGTTCATTCATATGACGATTGGAATTTTCAAAGAATGGCTAGTTAAATATTTCTTTGTACATAAGATTGTTTTAAAAGCCATTCTTGTATTTTGATATACTCTCGATTATCTGACAACTTTTGTTGTCAGTAAAATGGCGTCATATGTTTTCGTATGAAGTAAAAGCAGGGCCGATATATGGGATGGAAACGAACATAAAATCCGGAAATGACTGGTTTTAAAATTTCATGGTTCTGGCCATCTACAAATCATACTACATCTAAATAAAATAACAGAATGTTTGAAAATGACCACTTTCAAAAATGTTCAGAATCTGTTCAGAATATCTAGCACAAAAACTGGTCTGTTCAGAAACTCTTGACTTTGTAGTGTTTCATTCAGCCGATGTATACCGATTATGCAAATTAGGCATATTTTGATAAAAGATCACATTTATATCTTTTCCTCTGAAACCGCTGAACCAAATTAAACCAAACATGGCAGGGATGGTTCTTGGGAGAGTCCCTTTCACAAGTATGTCCGACAATCCTGCCCTCCATTCAAGATGGCTGCTGTTACTAAGAATAAACATTTCTTCAATTGTCCATTGCTGCTTTATTATAAATCAAAATGAGCTTAAATTTTAACTGCAGCTACATGACAATGAGTAGATTAACATTTATTCTGGGTTTTTCTGTGAAATTTTTCTTTCAGCCGATTTATACCGATTATACAAATTAGACATATTTTGATAAAAGATATAACATTTAAATCTTCTCCTCTGAAACCGCTGAACCAAATTAAAGCAAATTTGGCTGGGATGGTCCTTGGGTGGTTCCCTTTCAATATTGTGTCCGACAGCTCCGCCCTCCATTCAAAATGGTTGCTGTTACTAAAAATAGAAATTTCTTTAGTTGTCAATTTCTGCTTTATTACAAATCAAAATGAAGTAAAATTTTAACTGCAGCTACATGGCAATGAGTAGTTTAACATATATTGTGGGTTTTTCTGTGAGATTTTTTCAGCCAGTTTATTCCGTTTAGGAATATTATGAGATAAAAAAATCAGATTATTCAGATTACTGCCTTCCATCATCCATAAAATTATATATTCGAAATTCAAAGTCCGGAATATTTTTAGGGAGCGTATAAAAACCCAGGTTAAGAATGAACAGTAGCTCATTAAATGAGCACCTGTTCATTCGAAATCTGGTGGATTCCCCTAATTGTGCATGTGGTCAAGTCGAGTCTACATCCCATTTTTTGATATCGTGCAAAAAATATACTGATTTACGTAATGAACTCGTGTATACAATCAATTATCCGATTACTATTGATGTTAAATTTCTACTAAAGGGGTCTGACACCTTAAGTGCAGTGTTTTCATTAAGAGCTGGAAGCCTGCGAATTTGCCGTCTATTGAGGTATTTTTTCCGACTATTTTATTTCCGACAAAGGAAGAACAAGTTAATATTATTGAGCCAAGTGATCCGATTAATTACTCCAATGGACATTGGACATTTTGTTCCTGGCACTGATTCTATGGACTCTGATGCTGAAATTGAAAACCATGAAAGACAGTTAGAACAGACTTTACTTCAGCTAAAGATTGCCAAGCAGTTCTGCACAACTGACCTACAGTAGATGACTTTGATTATGAGGAAGATGATTTTGAGGAATTCTTTGAATAAAAGATATAAACAAATCAAATCTCTATTAAGAAAAAAATAATCCTGATTAGGGCTAGTTAGTATATCAAAATATAATCCACTGAAAACCTTAAAAAAAAAAAAAAAAAAATGTGTAAAAAGTGACAAATTCAAAGCTTTATTCAGATGTCAGGATTTTGCATCATTTTGTCATGAGCTTCCGGGGGCCTTGGCGGCCCACGCACCCCTCACCTGAAGGATCGCTCGCTCCATTTTCCGCCTATTCTAAAAAAAATCCTTCTATTCAAAATCTTAATGAAACCACTGAACTAAAATATAGATATTTTTATCTAGGTACAGAATTTTATTAGGGGCCCGGATGGCTCAATGAGCTAGGTCGCTGGATCTAACAACTCGTGCAAGCCTATCACCAATACAGCGTGGGTTCGCGCCCGGCTTTGCAAATTACAAAAAAGGGTGCACTCGACTAGCAACTGCAAGTGATAAAGTTTACCAATTGCTTGCCCATATTCGGTGGTTCTCTCCGGGTACTCCGGCTTCCTCCACCACTAAAACTGGTCGCCATGATATAGCTGAAATATTGTTGAAAGTGGCATTAAAATACCAAATATCAAATGAATCAATCAGAATTTTATTCTTAAAAGCAAAAGATTTACATCATAATTCTAAGTTGCATTTCATCTGTATTACTAATTTTAAATCTTTCTGTTTTGTTATTCCACTGTCTATTATTGTTTTTTTTTAAATTTGTCATGTACATGTAGCATGTTCTATAAGTTGTTTGCTATATTAGTCGATTATAATTTATAGGAGACGGATTAGTACTTAGCTTAGCTTGTTTCCGAATCCTGTCATGTTAAAACAAAATTTGTGTGTATTGTAACATTATACCAGTTTATCATGAATAAATATGTTTATACCAAAATCTTTTGCTCAGAAATTTGAGTTGAGATGATCTTTGGGTGGCCCGCTTTCAAAATTATGTGTAGCACCCCCATTTTCTATCAACTTTACATGTCAAATTGAAAACCAGGTGAGCGATTACAGGCTCCTCTAGTTTTCTTGCCTTTTGAAGAATTTGGATTCTGGAAGAGCATAAACTACATGTATGTCCTTTCACTTCAAAATTGTAGAAGAAGAAGAAGTGTGCCCAACTGCCCTTTTAACCTACCTAGAACACTGTTGTGACTATGAAATAAGTATGATCAGTAGGGGTCAATGATATCAATGTCCAGAAAAATAAACAGGAAGTTCTAAAATTACCTCCCTTGTTACCCCATTCCTTGCAAACCCGGTTTCCAACTGGTGAAAAAAGATTTCATGTTTTTAGCTCACCTTGCCAAAGGCAACATGAGCTTTTGCCATCACTTGGCGTTTGTCGTCCGTCGTCTGTCATCCGTTAACTTTTCACATTTTAATCTTCTTCTCTGAAACCCCTTAGCCAAATGAACTGAAGCTTGGTATGAAGCATCTATGGAAGGTTCTCTATAAAGTTTGCTCATTTCGTCCCGATCCATTAACAAATATGGCCACCACAGGCAATTCTTGTTTCTGATTGGCCGATTTTTGAAAATCTTCTCCTCTGAAACCGCTTGGCCAAATGAACCGAAACTTGGTTGGAAGCATCTATGGTAGGTCCTCTATAAAGAGTGCTCATTTCGACCCGATCCGTTAACAAACATGGCCACCACAGGCCATTCTTATTTCTGATTAGTTGATTTCTAAAATATCTTTAATGAATCGAAACTTGGTAGAGAGCATCCTTGGAAGGGTCTGTGTAAAGATTGCTCATTTCGTCCCGATTCATTTACAAACATGGCCACCACCAGCAATTCTTGTTTCTGATTGGTCGATTTCTAAAAATACTTTTTCTTTGAAACCACTGGGCCAAATGAACCGAAACGTGGTAGGAAGCATCCCTAGAAGGACCTCTACAAAGAGTGCGCATTTCGTTTTGATCCATAAACAAACATGGCCACCATAGGCAATGCTTCTTTCTGATTGGTCGATTTCTAAAAATCTTCTCTGAAACTGCTTATCCAAATGAACCAAAATGTTGTAGGAAACATATATGGAAGGTACTCTATAAAGATTGCCAATTTTGTCCCGATCCGTTAACAAACATGGCTGCCATAGGCAATTCTTGTTTCTGGTTGGTCAATTTCTAAAAATCTTCTCTGAATCTGCTTAGCCAAATGATCCAGTGCCAAACATGGCCGCCACAGGCCATTCTTGTTTCTGATTGGCCAATTTTTAAAAATCTTCTCCTCTGAAATCTCTTGGCCAAATGAACCGACGCTTGGTAGGAAGCATTTATGGCAGGTCCTCTGTGAATATTGCTAATTTCGTCCCGATTCATTAACAAATATGGCCACCACAAGCAATTCTTGTTTCTGATTGGTCGATTTCTAAAAATCTTCTCCTCTGAAACTGCTTTGCCAAATGAACCGAAACTTGATAGGAAGCATCTATGAAAGGTCCTCTATAAAGATTGCACATTTCGTTTTGATCCATAAACAAACATGGCCGCCATAGGCAATTCTTCTTTCTGATTGGTCGATTTCTAAAAATCTTCTCTGAAACTGCTTAGCCAAATGAACCAAAATTGTGTAGGAAACATATATGGAAGGTACTCTATAAAGATTGCCAATTTTGTCCCGATCCGTTAACAAACATGGCTGCCATAGGCAATTCTTGTTTCTGGTTGGTCGATTTCTAAAAATCTTCTCTGAAACTGCTTAGCCAAATGAAGCGAAATTTGGTGGGAAGCACCTATGGAAGGTTCTGTATTGAGTTTCCTCAAAGCAGAATGAAAGGTTAGCGACACAGGCTCAGCCCACTGAGCCTCTAGATTGCATAAGAACAGGATTTTAAACGATATATATTGTATTTATTACTTTCATCAGATCAAAATCTATCTAAGACAGTCTTCTCGCTAACCCACTTGCCCGAAGCCCGGGCAAGTAAAACTGGATTCGGACAAGTGAAAATTATGAAAGAATTTGTTTGAATGAATAGATAGTTTTTCTAAATTTGGCTTTCGGGCAAGTAGGTGTGAAAATTATGAAAGAATTTGTTTGAATAAATAGATAGTTTTTCTAAATTTGGCTTTCGGGCAAGTAGGTGTGAAAATTATGAAAGAATTTGTTTGAAAAAATAGATAGTTTTTCTAAATTTGGCTTTCGGGCAAGTAGGTGTGAAAATTATGAAAGAATTTGTTTGAATAAATAGATAGTTTTTCTAAATTTGGTTTTCGGGCAAGTAGGTGTGAAAATTATGAAAGAATATGTTTGAAAAAATAGTTAGTTTTTCTAAATTTGGCTATCGGGCAAGTAGGTGTGAAAATTATGAAAGAATTTGTTTGAATAAATAGATAGTTTTTCTAAATTTGGCTTTCGGGCAAGTAGGTGTGAAAATTATTAAAGAATTTGTTTGAATAAATAGAGTTTTTTCTCAATTTGGCTTTTGGGCAAGTAGGTGTGAAAATTATTAAAGAATTTGTTTGAATAAATAGAGTTTTTCTAAATTTGGCTTTTGGGCAAGTAGGTGTGAAAATTCTGAAAGAATTTGTTTGAATAAATAGATAGTTTTTCTAAATTTGGCTTTCGGGCAAGTAGGTGTGAAAATTATGAAAGAATTTGTTTGAATAAATAGATAGTTTTTCTAAATTTGGCTTTCGGGCAAGTAGGTGTGAAAATTATTAAAGAATTTGTTTGAATAAATAGAGTTTTTTCTCAATTTGGCTTTTGGGTAAGTAGGTGTGAAAATTATTAAAGAATTTGTTTGAATAAATAGAGTTTTTCTAAATTTGGCTTTTGGGCAAGTAGGTGTGAAAATTCTGAAAGAATTTGTTTGAATAAATAGATAGTTTTTCTAAATTTGGCTTTCGGGCAAGTAGGTGTGAAAATTATGAAAGAATTTGTTTGAATAAATAGATAGTTTTTCTAAATTTGGCTTTCGGGCAAGTAGGTGGGAAAATTATGAAAGAATTTGTTTGAATAAATAGATAGTTTTTCTAAATTTGGCTTTCGGGCAAGTACAGTAGGTGTGAAAATTATGAAAGAATTTGTTTGAATAAATAGAGTTTTTTCTCAATTTGGCTTTTGGGCAAGTAGGTGTGAAAATTCTGAAAGAATTTGTTTGAATAAATAGATAGTTTTTCTAAATTTGGCTTTCGGGCAAGTAGGTGTGAAAATTATGAAAGAATTTGTTTGAATAAATAGATAGTTTTTCTAAATTTGGCTTTCGGGCAAGTAGGTGTGAAAATTATTAAAGAATTTGTTTGAATAAATAGAGTTTTTTCTCAATTTGGCTTTTGGGCAAGTAGGTGTGAAAATTATTAAAGAATTTGTTTGAATAAATAGAGTTTTTCTAAATTTGGCTTTTGGGCAAGTAGGTGTGAAAATTATGAAAGAATTTGTTTGAATAAATAGATAGTTTTTCTAAATTTGGCTTTCGGGCAAGTACAGTAGGTGTGAAAATTATGAAAGAATTTGTTTGAATAAATAGAGTTTTTTCTCAATTTGGCTTTTGGGCAAGTAGGTGTGAAAATTATGAAAGAATTTGTTTGAATAAATAGATAGTTTTTCTAAATTTGGCTTTCGGGCAAGTAGGTGTGAAAATTATGAAAGAATTTGTTTGAATAAATAGATAGTTTTTCTAAATTTGGCTTTCGGGCAAGTACAGTAGGTGTGAAAATTATGAAAGAATTTGTTTGAATAAATAGAGTTTTTTCTCAATTTGGCTTTTGGGCAAGTAGGTGTGAAAATTATGAAAGAATTTGTTTGAATAAATATATAGTTTTTCTAAATTTGGCTTTCGGGCAAGTAGGTGTGAAAATTATTAAAGAATTTGTTTGAATAAATAGAGTTTTTTCTCAATTTGGCTTTTGGGCAAGTAGGTGTGAAAATTATGAAAGAATTTGTTTGAATAAATAGATAGTTTTTCTAAATTTGGCTTTCGGGCAAGTACCGTAGCAGTAGGTGTGAAAAAAATTAAGGCAAAGACTGTAAGATAAACAATCATTTACATACAACATGAAAGGAAAAAAATGAGAATTTCAGCCCTTCACCCCATCGTGTGACTCTTACCTATGACTCATGGTTGTTAAGACTAAAAGAGGTTTACACATTGTTTGTCACAGTGTCCACGTCCTTTGGTCATCAAAACATTTGATTAAAGGCTAGTTACAATGGACAAGCATGTACTTTCAAACCACTAATTCTGGACAAGTAAGGAATATGGTAAGAAATAAAATTTTGGATTACCTCCCTTACACTGGTTGTTGCTACTTGTTATAAATTATTTTTATCCCTCGACTGACAACTATAAAAAAAAAAACACGTAACAACCACCTCCGCGGTCTGTCGTCCGCAATCTTTTCTTAATCTTATTTCAATCTTCTCAAGAAGAAATGTACCGAAGCCTTCAAGTTCAGTGAAGGAATTGAAAAATGAAATCAAGCTTTGACTGTCTTAATTGTTTCTAACAAATCGTCCATCATTTGCTAGCTATCATTATTTCATGGAGTTTGTGCAGGAAGTCTTTGTGGATGTGCCATATGTGTAGGGTATCGAAGGCTTTTGAGCTATTGGTAAGAATTCCTTACCCTCAACCAAAAATTTATGGAATATGTATATTCAATAATAAGCAAATGATTTTGATCATAACAGGTTAGGGTTCGGGTAATTATATTATTTTGGGTGGGGGCACCATAAGGAACTCTTTTCGAGCTATAAAGATAATCCTAAAAGTAGGTCATCATCGTTTTACAGAAGGGTGTTACCTTTCACGTAATCACACTTGATTTTTTTTTATCTTTCATATGTTTCACGTCTGTTTACATTTGTATGGTTATGTATTATAAAAATATCATGGTTTCTGTGCACTACAATGTGCTGGGATGAATATTTATTGTAGAAAGGTTTATTTTCGTAATAAATAAATAAATAACATCTCCATTAATACCTACTTTTTGTTGATTTAATATAATTTTATTTGTAACATTATACACAACCCATTACCTGAACAGCATTGGTGGTATAATGGTTAGTGTGCACTGCATGCATATGTTGTCTCAGTGAGCTAGAACTATGCAAATCCCACTAAGCGGGTTGGTCAAGAACAAATCGGACCTCATCATCATCTCATTGAAAATTAACTTGTTTTCGCCATGGTATAGCTGAAAAATCGATGAATTGGCATTAAACAACAATCACTCACTCATCCCCATTACCAAGTCAAACTTCAACTAATTTTAGTATTTAAATAATAAGGAAGCATAGTTAAAAGTAATACAGGATACAGTCCAAAGGTAAAAGCAGGGAACATCGGTACGTGTGCAAAACGGACTTGATATTGTCTATCACGCATTCACACAAAGAAAAATGGTCGTTCACAGATAACAATTAGACCCTTAGCTTTCAGACCAACTTTTCATTATAATAATGAATACATTGTTGAAACTAGAGAGAAAGATGTTCACAAACTACATACACATGTAGCAACTTTTGGTAAGCAATTTATTGTGAAAAGTGTAATATATCGGATTGTAGGTGGTAGACCGTAGGGTGGTGGTTTTTAATGCCACTTTCAACAATATTTTAGTTATTTCGTAGTGGTTAATTTTATTGGTGGAGGAAATAGGAGAAAAACCATAGACCTGCCATAAGTCACTGACAAACATTATCACATATAATGTTGTATCGAGGGATGCTATAAGTCACTGACGAACATTATCACATATATTGTTGTATCGAGGGCTGGGGCTAGTTCGGTTTTAGTTTAAATTAGTTAAAATTCTTTTTATTTAAAATTCTTTTTCAGAAATATATGGATGTCCACTTTGTTGAATGAGCTTTAGAAGAGAACATTATTTGTGAAATTATCTGAAATAGAATCACAGTACAAATGTACTGTGGTTGTTATGCAATTGTAACAGTGAATTCTTTCCACTAGGGTAGAAATTCCAAGACATTTCCTCTGACGGAATAAACACACTAATGCAAGGTATAGAAATACACTACGGTATTTACGTACCCGGACATTCTACACCGGAAAGAAAGTACGCTTACACAATCAAGTAAAATGCTACCACAGAATAAGTGTACAATGCACGGTTTAATAGCTATAAGTTACAAGAAAGAATCAGGTGATGCGAATAACATCAAAGAATGTTCATCAAATTTGATATCTGTGTAAAACGATAAAACTGAAAACTCCATCAACTGTGGTGAAATATATGCTTCATATAATATGAGTTTACATACTGCAGATGAATGGCAATCTGGTGGTGCTTCGGATGAAAGGAGATTAAATACTGGAGATGGATGGCAGTCTGGTGATGCTTCGAATGATAGGAGATTACATATTGGAGATGGATTGCAGTCTAGTGATGGTAATTGTAAACAGCTAAAAACCAGTGATGTGCTACAAGATCATGTAAGGACCAAAACATTTGTTAAACCTTATAAATGTGGTAAAAGATTTACAGGAAATGCTAACATACATGTACAGAAACACTGTAGAACACATACAGATGATAAACATTATTTATGTGATATATGTGGTAAAGGATTTAGTAAAAGTAGTGACTTACAGAGACACATTAGAACACATACAGGTGATAAACCATATACATGTGATATATGTGGTAAAGGATTTAGTGTGAATAGTAGCTTACAGACACACACTAGAATACATACAGGTGATAAACCTTATGAATGTAATATATGTGGTACAGGATTTAATCACAATGCTAACTTACAGACACACTATAGAACACATACAGGTGATAAACCTTATAAATGTGATATATGTGGTAAAGCGTTTAGTGAGAATGATAACTTACAGACACACACGAGAATGCATACAGGTGATAAACCTTATAAATGTGATATATGTGGTAAAGGGTTTAGTAAAAAGGCTGGTTTACAAACACATGTTAGAACACACACAGGTGACAAACCTTATAAATGTGATATATGCGGTAAAGGATTTAGTCAGAATGGATACTTACAGAGACACATTAGATCACACACAGATGATAAACCTTATAAATGTGATATATGTGGTAAAGCATTTATTGAAATTTCTACCTTAAGGAGACACATTAGATCACACACAGGTGATAAACCTTATAAATGTGATGTATGTGGAAAAGGATTTAGTCAGAATTATAACTTACATACACACATTAGAACACATACTGCTGATAAACCGTATAAATGTGATGCATGTGGTAAAGAATTTAGGAATAATTCTAACTTACATACACACATTAGAACACATACTGGTGATAAACCGTATAAATGTGATGTATGTGGTAAAGGATTTAGTGATAATTCTAACTTGCATTCACACATTAGAACACATACTGGTGATAAACCTTATAAATGTGATATATGTGGTCAAAGGTTTAGTAAAAAGGCTAGCTTACTAAGACACGCTAGAACACACACAAGTGATAAACCTTATAAATGTGATATATGTGATAAAGCTTTCACTCAAATTTCTACCTTATGGAGACACATTAGATCACACACAGGTGATAAACATTATAAATGTGATATATGTGGAAAAGAATTTAGTCAGAATTATAACTTGCATTCACACATTAGAACACATACTGGTGATAAACCATATAAATGTGATGTATGTGGTAAAAGATTTAGAAATAATTCCAACTTACATACACACATTAGAATACATACTGGTGATAAACCTTATAAATGTGATGTATGTGGTAAAGGATTTAGTCATGATTCTACTTTACATGCACACATTAGAACACATACTTGTGATAAACCTTATAAATGTGATATATGTAGTAAAGGGTTTAGTCAGAACAGTAACTTACAGACACACATTAGAACACATACTGGTGATAAACTTTATAAATGTGATATATGTGGTGAAGGATTTAGTGACAATAATAGATTACAGGCACATATTAAAGCACACACTGGTGATAAACCCAGTCAACATGATTTGCATGATAACTGTGATAAAGAATTTAGTGTGGACCAAAACTTACAGAAACACTTTAGAACATTTACAAGTGATAAACCATATAAATGTGGTATATGTGATAGAGATTTTAGTTTGAGTAATTCCTTACTGTCACACATTAAAACACATACTGATGATAAACCTTATAACTATAAGTGTGATATATGTGGTAAATGGTTTAGTGATAAGTTTGTCTTACAAAGACACATTAGATCACATACTGGTGATAAACCTTATAAGTGTGATATATGTGGTAAAGGATTTAGTTGGAATTGGAACCTGGAGAGACACATTAGAACACACAGTGATGATAATCCAATGTGATAAAGCATTTATTGTTAATAGTACCTCACAAAAACACATCAGAACACATACAGGTGATAAATGTGATTATGTACCGGTAGTAAAGGGTTTCGTATGAGTTGTAGCTTACAGAAACACATTATAGCACATACAGGTGATAAACTTTATAAATATGATATGTGTGGTAAAGGGTTTAGTATGAGTTGTAGCTTACAGATACACATTAGAACACATACAGGTGATAGCATTATAAATGTGTCCCTCCAAAGGAGACAAATATGTTATCAATGAACTCCAGCATACTGATCACTTGTTCCTCGGAGTAGCATGTTTTACTTTTTTGAATTTTGTTTGAAAAATATGTGGAATTGTAGCCTAATACAACAAATTTTGAGCCATCGTTTCTATGACAAAGCTTTGTGAATGGTTTGTTTTAAGCTGGTTTTTGATGCGTCATACGGTAGGGTGGTATACAGAGTTAAAAAATCAAAAGTTTTGATGGAGGATACCTGAGAGAAAGATCTTGATTTAAGGTTATCCAAAAGATCTTGAGATGTTTTCAAAATCCACATGTGATTTATGCCACTACGCAAGTAAACAATTTCACAATATTTCTGTTGTCCCTCTTTTACTGCAGACAGAATCTTTGTCAGGTGAATAGACAATTCTTTCGTCGAACAAGTTGATGATCCTGCTATGTAGCTTTCTTTGTATGGTGTCTTATGGAGTTAAGGTATCCAATACAAATAGGGTAAATCCTCAGACTCTTTACCAGAGGGAATGTTTAAAGAAGGATCTGTGGTTAGCTAGGATTTCATCTTTGTCAAACAAAGTTGGTTTGTATGTGGTATTACCAGAGGTGTTGTTATTTATGCCTTAATTCCTTCATTAGTCATTCGTAGTAATATGATTTACATACAAACATGATGTTGTTGGAAGCTTTGTCTGCAGGAACGATAACATTTGTCATGAAGAGAAGAAAGACACTTTACAGCTTCTTGGTCTTTAAATACAGACTTAGGTCGACTATTAACACAATTTTTGAGTTTGTGAATCTGACCTTGTACTAGAAACCTAATTGTTCTTACCCAGTTTGACAAGGACTCTAACTCAGGATCTTGGTCTACTTCTCTCTCTATCCACCTTCTGGCATAATCTTCAACAGCATCCATAATTATCTTGAAATTATGTTTCCAATTGATGTGTTGAGGTTCTCTGAATATAGGACCATGAGAAGTCACCTTTCGGAGACTCATGTTGAATAATATTCAGATCACCAGTGATTACATGTCCAGATGGGTTGTATTGAAAAGGAGAGTGGGAGAGTGGGAGCAGTCACGAATCAGAGGGTTCTTAAGGTACTCTTCTATGTTAATATCTTGCAATGCTTCTTTGTAGTTGAAAATTTTACGACCAATGCTGTTAGTGTAGCTATAGGAGACAATGACGACAGATTGTTTTTTGAAATATGGTGGAATTTCTTTTACGACCTCTTTTCCATTAAGAATATTGCTGATGTTAATAGCATCGATTCCTTTGTTAGCAAACGGAATATGGAGGAATTTTCTTTTGTTATCATGAAGACGTTCAGATCGAACTGGTTTGAAAAGACGCCACGTCACATATAATACTAGACAATCTATAGAGTAAAAGGATCTATGCCACATTTGTCAAGTCCAAAATCCCTAAGATCTTTGAGGTAGTTTACAGGTAGTGAAAATAAGATTGTACGAATGTGATGAATTACAAGAGGTTTCTGTATATTAGAAAGTAAATCATTAAAAGTATCTTGTAACGTTCTTGGTTTAGAGGACTTTTTTAACATTTGGATGTTGAATTCTTTTATGACCATGGCTACGTTTAGGAATAGTATTAAAAAGGCTCATCACGTTGATTTCGCTGCATCCATGTGTCAACAGACGTACGTCACTAAACTACATTTTTCCATTTTCTTTGCAAGATTGTTTACGTCATGTATAAATGTGACGAATTCCAAGAGGTTGCTGTATACTAGTATTAGAAAGTAAATCATT
Organism: Bathymodiolus septemdierum; assembly: GCA_963383655.1. NCBI lineage: Eukaryota > Metazoa > Mollusca > Bivalvia > Mytilida > Modiolidae > Bathymodiolus > Bathymodiolus septemdierum. The sequence goes on from OY726527.1 coordinate 51,991,435, forward strand.
AAAAGTATCTGGTAACGGACTTGGTTTAGAGGACTTTTTAACAATTCAGATGTTGAATTATTTTATGACCATGGCTACGTTTAGCTCTTGGATTAGTACATTATAGTTGGTTAATCAGGATAATGTGTCAACTCAATTGACTGTACATTGTAGTTGGCTAATCAGGATAGTGTGTCATCTCAATCGACGGTACATTGTAGTTGGTTAATCATGATAATGTGTCAACTCACTCGACTACATTGTAGTTGGCTAATCAGGATAATGTGTCAACTCAATCGACTATACATTGTAGTTGGTTAATCAGGATAATGTGTCAACCCAATCGACTGTACATTGTAGTTGGCTAAACAGGATAATGTGTCAACTCAATCGACTGTACCTTGTAGTTGGTTAATCGGGATAATGTGTCAACCCAATCGACTGTACATTGTAGTTGGCTAACCAGGATAATGTGTCAACTCAATCGACTGTATTGTAGTTGGTTAATCAGGATAATGTGTCAACCCAATCGACTGTACATTGTAGTTGGCTAACCAGGATAATGTGTCAACTCAAGCGACTGTACATTGTAGTTGGTTAATCAGGATAATGTGTCAACTCAATCGACTGTACATTGTAGTTGACTAATCAGGATAATGTGTCAACTCAATCGACTGTACATTGTAGTTGACTAATCAGGATAATGTGTCAACTCAATCGACTATACATTGTAGTTGGCTAATCAGGATAATGTGTCAATTCAATCAACTGTACATTGTAGTTGGCTAATCAGGATAATGTGTCAACTCAATCGACTACATTGTAGTTGGCTAATCAGGATAATGTGTCAACTCAATCGATTGTACATTGTAGTTGACTAATCAGGATAATGTGTTAACTCAATCGACTGTACATTGTAGTTGGCAAATCAGGATAATGTGTCAACTCAATCGACTGTACATTGTAGTTGGCTAATCAGGATAATGTGTCAACTCAATCGATTTTACATTGCAGGTGGCTAATCAGGATAATGTGTCAACTCAATCGACTACATTGTAGTTGACTAATCAGGATAATGTGTCGACCCAATCGACTGTACATTGTAGTTGACTAATCAGGATAATGTGTCAACCCAATCAACTACATTGTAGTTGGCTAATCAGGATAATGTGTCAACTCAATCGACTATACATTGTAGTTGGCTAATCAGGATAATTTGTCAACTTAATCGACTACATTGTAGTTGGCTAATCAGTAATGTGTCAACTCAATTGACTGTACATTGTATTTTGCTAATCAGGATAATGAGTCAATCGACTGTTCATTGTAATTGGCTAATCAGGATAATGTGTCAACTCAATCGACTACATTGTAGTTGGCTAATCAGGATAATGTGTGAACTCAATCGATTGTACATTGTAGTTGACTAATCAGGATAATGTGTCAACTCAATCGACTACATTGTTGTTGGGTAATCAGGATAATGTGTCAACTCAATCGACTACATTGTAGTTGGTAAATCAGGATAATGTGTCAACTCAATCGACTGTACATTGTAGTTGGCTAATCAGGATAATGTGTCAACTCAATCGACTGTACATTGTAGTTGACTAATCAGGATAATGTCAACCCAATCGAATGTACATTGCAGTTGACTAATCAGGATAATGTGTCAACCCAATCAACTGTACATTGTTGTTGGCTAATCAGGATAATGTGTCGACTCAATCGACTGTACATTGTAGTTGGCTAATCAGGATAATGTGTCACCTCAATCGACTGTACATTGTAGTTGGCTAATCCGTAATGTGTCAACTCAATTGACTGTACATTGTATTTTGCTAATCAGGATAATGAATCAATTGACTACATTGTAGTTGGCTAATCATGATAATGTGTCAACTCAATCGACTACATTGTAGTTGGGTAATCAGGATAATGTGTCAACTCAATCGACTGTACATTGTAGTTGGTAAATCAGGATAATGAGTCAACTCAATCGACTGTACATTGTAGTTGGCTAATCATGATAATGTGTGAACTCAATCGATTGTACATTGTAGTTGGCAAATCAGGATAATGTGTCAACTCAATCGATTGTACATTGTAGTTGGCTAATCAGTATAATGTGTCAACTCAATCGACTACATTGTAGTTGGGTAATCAGGATAATGTGTCAACTCAATCGATTGTACATTGTAGTTGGCTAATCATGATAATGTGTGAACTCAATCGATTGTACATTGTAGTTGGCAAATCAGGATAATGTGTCAACTCAATCGATTGTACATTGTAGTTGGCTAATCAGTATAATGTGTCAACTCAATCGACTACATTGTAGTTGGGTAATCAGGATAATGTGTCAACTCAATCGACTGTACATTGTAGTTGGTAAATCAGGATAATGTGTCAACTCAATCGACTACATTGTAGTTGGCTAATCATGATAATGTGTCAACTCAGTCGATTGTACATTGTTGTTGGGAAATCAGGATAATGTGTCAACTCAATCGACTACATTGTGGTTGGCTAATCAGGATAATGTCTCAACTCAATCGACTGTCCATTGTAGTTGGCTAATAAGGATAATGTGTCAACTCAATCGACTGTACATTATAGTTGGCTAATCAGGATAATGTGTCAACTCAATCGACGGTACATTGTAGTTGGCTAATCAGGATAATGTGTCAACTCAATCGACTACATTGTAGTTAACTAATCAGGATAATGTGTCAACCCAATCGACTACATTGTAGTTGAATAATCAGGATAATGTGTCAACCCAATCGATTGTACATTGTAGTTGACTAATCAGGATAATGTGTCAACTCAATCGACTGTACATTGTAGTTGGCTAATCAGGATAATGTGTCAACTCAATCGACTACATTGTAGTTGACTAATCAGGATAATGTGTCAACCCAATCGACTACATTGTAGTTGACTAATCAGGATAATGTGTCAACCCAATCGATTGTACATTGTAGTTGACTAATCATGATAATGTGTCAACTCAATCGACTATACATTGTAGTTGGCTAATCAGGATAATTTGTCAACTCAATCGACTGTACATTGTAGTTGGCTAATCAGGATAATGTGTCAACTCAATCGACTGTACATTGTTGTTGGCTAATCAGTAATGTGTCAACTCAATTGACTGTACATTGTATTTTGCTAATCAGGATAATGTGTCAACTCAATCGACTATGCATTGTAGTTGGTTAATTAGGATAAAAAAAAAAATATTCTAACTCTCATGTTGACCGAAAAAAAAATTCTGAACGAAACAAAAAACTATAACCACCCCCTACAAGTTAAATGGTCGGTCCCTTACGGAAAACCATCAATGTACTGATGTTTACTTTCCAGCGCATGCCTGGTAAAATGTTTTCAAATTCATAAAAAATTTCTGAACATAATAAATTAGTTTGATATAATTGTTATTATTATTTTTTATCAACCCAGCTGTGAGCGAAGCGAACATGTTTGATACTTGTAAACACTTTGAAATCGGAAGCGGAAATGTGAGGAGCTATTAAGCCATTTGCCTGTTTTCGTAATTGAACATCTTTGTCGCGCCTAAGGCGCAACCAACACGAAACAACTAAAATAAAATAATGACTTTAAGATTGTATTGAGAATTAAAACTTGCGTTTCTTGCCGAAGGTACGACTATATCATTCAAATAGAAAACAGGGTTTTACTTTCGAACTTGAAGAAGGCAGAGTTGTCATTGAAGGTTTCGTAAATGAAATAAACGTTGTGTCGTGCCGAAGGCACGAACACTAAGAATAAAGAAATAAAATCGTCGTGCCGAAGGCACACCCGATATGAACAAAAGAATGAATTAGCACGGCCACATTAAATGTTGTAAATGGGTCTCATGACAACACCTTGACGGAAGTTGATTCGCCCTTTATTTTCATAGACAAAGAAACATTAAGTTTTCGTTCCGAAGGCATATTTTATATAATAGAATTAATTTACTAGTCGTGCCGAAGCCACGACCATTATGAACAAAATTTCAAAAGTCTTCGTGCCAAAGGCACGAAAACAGTATAGTCGGAATGGATTCCATGGCAACACATTGCCGGAAGTTAATTGTAACAGGTATTTACCAAGCAAATTCGTACCAAAAATTCGTCATGTCATACTGATTGGCATTCGTGCCGAAGGCACTAAATATGCTATCGATATTAATATGTAATAATTATGTTTTGGCAATCGGACTTTTTCGGGCCTTTCCGAGTTTCGTCAAGCAAAATTGTTCCGCTTGATGGAATTATCCCATCTAATCTTGAAATACGAGGAAAAATCTTTAGTTAAATAAAATGAGATATTGGATACTTTGATTTAATTTATGTTTTATTTTATTTTTAATCGACTCCTCTCTTCTTGTTTTTTTAGTTATATATTATCAGTTTTTACAATTTTTCTTTTAATTTTGGATTTTACAATTTTTTATTTTTTATTTTTACATTTATTAAGATAAAAACATGATTTCTGTTTATTTTATTCTTTGAAATTGACAGTTCATTTTATCTTCAAAGGCTTTGTCTTGACATAAAATAAAACACATTTGTTTTTCACACTCTGAATCTAGAAATGAATTGATACATTTACTGGATTGTCATTGACCGTTAAAAGAACTGTTGTCGGAATATTGGCTTGCAGTGTAAAAATGTCTGGCTCTAAGGCCAAATAAAAATATATGTGTGGTTCCGGTTACCCTACCCTACCCTAAAGATTTATTTGCCATTTTGCAATAAGCACCGCTAAAGTCACAATGTATCTCCCATATAGAATCAATGTAAAATAAAATAAAATCCCTACCTACCTACCCTGTTTTTTATTTTATTGTAACCGGAACCACACATATATTTTTATTTGGCCTAAGCTTAAAGTTAGAACTTTGAATGAAATGTTTAAAAAGATAAGCTGAGTAATTCAATCTTTGATTCTTTTCGTACAGATATTGGCGACAGACCAGCGTTTCTTGATGAAGTTGCTAGGTGAAAAACACGCTGGAATATGGTTGATGAGCAAAACCCACAAACATTACTGGAAACACTCAATGTCACAAACCAAGACTTGTACCCTAATATTTATGCAATTTTTACAGTATTGATAACAATGCCAGTGTTTTTGGCGTCTAGCAAGCGTTCATTCAATGCGATGCGCCGCGTAAAAAACTGTCTTAGAGCTACAATGGGTGATGAGAGATTATCAAATTTATCGTTGTTACACATCCACAGAACAAGAAATCTAAGCGTCGAAGATGTTATCAACAAATTTGCAGTGAGAAAAAACAGACGTTTACTGGACTTTATCTAATTATCAGTCCGTATTGCTGGACATGATGGCTGCATGTGCTTACATGAACTCTGAAACTTTATTCTTTGAATGTTTCCGGAATGTTTCTTTTCATACATATTGCATTTATGATAATCTTCGCTATAGATTCAATGCTTTGTTCTCATATTCAGCAAAAATATATTAACAACTTCGATTTTTGTATTGTTACCATGATAAAATAAAAATATATTTCATGTCTTATATTGTTCAGATTTCGCCATTTGTACATCTATTTACGCTTAAAATAGTTTTCCGTTGGGGGGTCTTCACCCCCCTGAACCCCCCACCAGGGCTCTGCCCTGGACCTGCTGGGGGCCTTAAGCGGCCCTCAGATCCCTCGCCCCAAGTTATGCCTACATTTCATTTTATACCTAGCTACGCCCCTGGTTTGAAGTTGTTCAACACTGTTTATAATGAAAACGTCCCACAAAAGTGATGAAATAAATAATTTAAAAAAAAGGGGGGGGGGGGGGGGTCCACAAATCGGGTACCTATGGTAGATATATTGAATTTTGCTACTTGAAGTGGACTGAATTTCAAAACAAATGTCAAGGTGGTTCTATTTAAGTGAGAAAATTTAATTAAAAGAATATGATGGCTTTCTGTTACATCCATTGCCTGAGGAAATCATCTAGGATCATTTTCAAAACCGACAACTAGTGTCAATGTCTTGTGGGATGCAATTGTTCCACTTAGTAGTGCTACACCCACCTTGATTGATCGACCATTTGACAAACATCGAAATTCATTGTCTTTCGGAACACATCGGTGGTGTTTCTTAACATCAACAATAAACGACACATAAGCGTACATCCGAAAGAGGCTATTTAATTTGGGAAAGGGGTGTCTATTTTTATGTCTTTTTTTTAATTTTCTTGTATTAATACCGTATTTTTCAGTTTAATTGAAATATTTTTATTGTAATATTGTTTTAGACATTGTGCAGTTTGTAATTTAGACTGGAGAATTACTATTTATTATCACTTCAAATAAAATAAAAATCATCTATGAACTAGAACGTTGCATAGCGGCACAGAGGATAATTTCAATTTAATTTAATTTCAATGCTTTGTAACAGGTACAAGATAAATAGAAAGAAACAAATGTGTGGAAAAAATAAAAGCATGTAAACAAAAATTAAGTGAATTGAAAATATATTAAAATATTATAAAAAAAAACGTAAAAAAAATAATAAATTTTTAAAAATCTAAAAAAAGGAGAAACCTTGGGACAAAAAGGGGCATACAAAATAGTATTCAGATATCTTAACCCTTCCTATTATATCAAAGCAAAATTTTAAAAAATCAGTGTAAGCAAATATTTTTCTTGGAATTAGGAAATTTTATTATCTGAATGAAAGCTACCAAGTTTCATGTTTATCTCACAATGTAAATATCAATGTACCGGTATTTGGAATATTCATGTGTTTGACACAACTACAAACTAGTTTTTATAACATATACTGATGGTTAAGTTGTGATAATTCTTTCCCCTTGACATTCACAAAATGACCAGCATTTACAAATATGGGTACTCAGTTTGCAATAATTCTTTCTCCAGGACATGTTGACTTTTAGAAAAGAAATGTACTTTTCTCTCTTTAATACACCTGGTTATTTTTGAGAATGTTTATGTTATTATACATATTGTTTCAATCAGCCATGGTATGAGGAGGAATCTCATTTAATGTAATGTTTTGCCCAACTATTAGGCTATTATACATTCAAATTTTTATCCGTCAGTTGATTAATAATTTTCATTGTACTACATTAGAAATTTAAGAGTGCAATAATATTGTTTATCCAGTAAAAAAAAAAAAAATCTTCATATCCAGAAAACTTTAGGTTTACACTTTTAAAGATTTGTTTATCATCCATATATTATACTTAATAAACAAGGTTAATATTCATTCTCCTCTTGTACCTTGTGCTATGTAACTCGAATAATACTGCGCCCTCTATCGGCACTATAGCAAAGCGTAATATAACGACTGGATTATTCGGGTTATGTGCTATGTGTAAATTGGTTATTTTTGACTTACCAGTTACCTATATTTTTTTATGTTATATAGAATACCTTGTATTATAGGTACTTTTCTTTATGTTAAAAGAGGGATAACTCTTTATAGATTACCTTGTATTATAGGTACTTTTCTTTATGTTAAAAGAGGGATAACTCTTTATAGATTACCTTGTATTATAGGTACTTTTCTTTATGTTAAAAGGGGGATAACTCTTTATAGATTACCTTGTATTATAGGTACTTTTATTACTTATGTTGGTTCATATTCAAATAACTGAATGTGTTCATTATACCGGAAATGTATCAGAAACAAAATTATAAAACATCAACCTGGAACATAAATGGATATATTAGTAAAGGTTACAATAAGCTTCAAGACCAAGAATTTGAAGATTGTATAAACAACTTAGTGGATCAAGACATATTCTGCCTTCAAGAAACGCAATTGGGATCTTGACCAGTGTTTACAATTAGATGATTTTAGTAGGCCGGTACATTTAATAAGGGAACGACCATTTAACTTGAAGGGGAAAGGGGGGGGGGGGTATGTTTTTTTTCTAAACAAATATTCTGATTCCCAATATTCTGATTTTGGTGGAGGAAAAAAAAATCGCGCTTTTCTAACCCTTGTGTTGTCCGAAAAAAAAATTCGGAACGAAGCAAAAAACCATAACCTCCCCCCTCATGAAGGGAATATTATGATTGCGGGTTTAATATTACTTAAAAGAGATATTATATATAAACGCAAGAATTGCACAAGGGGAAGATGCTATATCCCTCTCGATTCAGACAAACATATCCCATTATTTTCTACATACAAATTTGATGCTAGGATTGTTGGCAGAGTAAGTCAAGATACCACAGTGAATTCAAGGGGGAGACAACTCTTACCAGATAATGTACAAATAACACTGACACTTGCCCCAAACTGCCTTTGGTGCCTGAAAAAACAGAGACGACTAATGATCACAATGATGACAATAACAATACTGTAACACTAAAGGTTCCAGATGATCAAATAACAACATTAGAAAACTGTTTTTTGGGAGCAATAAAAAAACTGGAAAATGTGACATTGATAGATTCGTCTAAAATACTGGATGCTGTAAATGCTTGCAATTCATCAATTGCAAAAATAATCCCTCAACAAGGTACAAACAAATCTGCTGAGGTTATATGTGCAACACTTAAACAACAAATGATAAATTTAAAAGAAGAAAGAGACTCACTTAAAGCACAAGTTCAGCATGAAAGGGGAAATATTCTGCTGGTCAAATCACAGTATGAGGATACTTTAAAACATCAGAGAGAAATGTTAAACGAAACCAGAAATGAACTGAAAAATCTGGTAACATCTACAAATTCTGAGACTGCCTTCGTTTCTAATAGACTGGGTGAAAAAAACCAGGAAATACAGCAGCTTCTAGATTCAGAACGTGCTCTCAAAACAACCCTAGATAAAGCTCAAGATGAAATCCTTAATCTGAAAAGTCAGTTGTCAGACTCATTTGACAATGCAACACATGTGACAGGCATTAGCTGTGCTTCTGGAAAATTATTCCAGAAAAATGAACAGACAAAATATGATCAACCTCCAAAACCTGTTGCTCTCCTCATCGGAACCTCAAACATCAGTGGTATAAATGAAGAAAAACTCTCGCCTGATGTTGAAGTTGTTAAGCACATTAGCTATACCCTGCAAGAATGCAGAGATTACATATTATCATGCAACCCACACCCTCCCCCTGATGTGGTTGTACTACATTCTCTAACTAATGATCTCAAGACTAAGTCGCATCAGGACTGTGTGGAAGATCTCACTAGAATTATCACCATCATTAATAGAAAATGTAAAAATACAATATGCATCATATCATTAGCCACTCCGAGGAGGGATAATTTGAAATATCACACGAATGGTCAGATAGTAAATGCACTACTGAAGCAACAGTTTAGCGACGAAGATCACACTACCTCTGTTTGTCTCCTGGATCATCATAATTTGTACTTCGAAGGACAACCAAATTCAGATTTACTTAAGCCGGACGGATACCACTTAAATGAGAAAGGTGTATCACTCTTAGCAATGAACATAAAGAAAACTGTACATCACATTCTGAATATTCCATTACCAATAAGAAGACAAAGAAGCCGATCCCGAAACAGAATTGGCAGAGGAATTGGACGCGGCCGTTTTAGATAAACATGACATAATGGACTATACTTGCATATAAAATATGTTACAACAAAACAATACACTGTACAATCACCACCATGTAATATGTTATCAATGGTACATGTATCTCATTTTTTATATATTATTATTCAAATTCAAATAGTATGTGCATATAGTTATTAACTTTTAATCCAGTACAGAATGTCTGCTAGCCAATACCAGGATATCACCAAAAATGGTTGAAACTACCAATAACTTAACTGGTTACATAAAAACAAAATACCACTGTTTTAATCAGCAAAAGTATCAACTGATTTTTCAACCCTCCTTTATTTTTTAATAGTTGGGTTATTATAGAACAGTGTAAATAAATATTCCTTGTATTTTCTTTTTAATCTACACTTGGAAGTATAATAACCACTTTTCTCTTCCTACAATAGTGTGGGGGTTTTTTTTCTGTTTTTTTTTTTTTTTTTTTTTTGTGCAATCAGAAAAGTAGCACTCTTTTATCCCAAAAATAACTTTTTTTTGTCTTTTTTTTTTTTGTGCAATCAGAAAAGTAGCACTCTTTTATCCCAAAAATAACCAAGATCAGTAATACTTTATGAAAATTAGTAATGGTCTCATTACACTCATCAACCTCCTTAAAAATGTGTTTTTTAAATGTAGGGGGTCTGAAAAACAAGGAGGGCAGTAAATTAGAGGATCTCTTTTTTATCAACAAAATTAACAAGTATGACATTGTGTTTTTAACTGAAACACATATTGGTTATGAATCCAATATTCACAGAGTGGGAACATTTTATTTTTATCAAATATGTAGGCCTATTTGTAGACCCAATAACCGCTATTTTGGAGGGTTAGCTATATTAACTAAGTCTCATATAAGACCACATGTAAAAATTCAAAAAAATACAAATCCTGATTTTCAGTGGATAAAATTAGAAAAATCCTTCTTTGGATTTTTGAAAGACCTATATATTTGTTTGGTTTATAACCCACCTATGACATCATCATATACCCAGGGACTCAACCATGATATTCTGGAATGCATAGAAAACGAAACAGTTGAATACAAGCAACATGGTAATATCCTTTTATGTGGTGATTTCAATGCCAGGGTCTCAAATTCTGATGACTTTATCATAGACGATGATAACTCACATACACCCCTTTTTAACAACTATATTGTTGATAAGCAAATCCGATGCCGTAAGAGTAAAGATACCACTTTAGACACACGGGGAAAGGAACTTATTGATTTTTGTATTTCTAATCAGATTAGAATGTTAAATGGTAGAGTCCTTGGTGATTTATGTGGCAATTACACTTGCTACACGGCAAATGGTACAAGTAATGTCGATTATACTTTAATCTCGGAGAGTATTCTGGATCAAATATTGTATTTTAATGTTAATAATTTTGTACTTACAATATCAGATTGTCATTGTATAATTGAATGGTCAATGTCAGCAAAATTTACTATTGATATAATAGCTGATGAGGTTAAATTGTATGACAAAAGTAGTAATTTTATATGGTCAGATGATTCTATAGCTGAATTCCAGGCAGCCCTTTTATCTCCAGATATACAGAAAAAGATAGAAAATTTTAAAAATAAAGATATTAATAATTCACAAATCTTAATTGACGATGCGTCAGCAGAACTATCAAATATATTTATTTCAGGCGTCTCAATTTCACTCAAACGGGGTACAAAGAGTAAAAAAAGTTGCAAAGATAAGAAATGGCATGATACAGATCTGAAGTCACTTAGCAGGAAGTTAATAAATTACGGGAAAGTCTACAGTAAATTCCCACACGATCCTTTAGTACGAGGGCATTATTTCAAACTTAACAAGCAATATTCCAGACTGAGGAAGTTCAAACACAGGGAGTACAAGAACTCTCTGATTGATCAGCTTCAGTCTCTTCATGACGATAACCCAAAATTGTATTGGAATATTATTAACGAACTCAAAAACAAAAAAAGTAAGGACTATAGTTCTGCTGTAGCACCATCCAAGTGGTTGTCCCATTTCCAATCCCTTGGAGAACTTAAAGAATCATATAAAGTAAGACTATCTCAGTTGGAGAGAAGACTTGATGACCTTGAAAAGATACCATGTTATAATGATTTAGATAATGTTATTTCCCAGAAAGAGATCACCTCAGCAATATCAAAGCTGAAAAACAAGAAGGCCCCAGATCTTGATAATATTTCCAATACCATGATAAAACAGAGCCAAACAGTACTATTGCCCTGTTTCTCAAAATTATTTAATTCCTGTCTGTCTCATGGCAAATATCCACAGTCATGGGCTGAAGGCTATATCTCTGTAATACATAAATCTGGTGATGCCGCAGATCCCAAAAATTACCGAGGTATTACTATTACCAGCTCAGTTGGCAAAGTTTTCAACAGTGTTTTAAATGAAAGTCTAGATTCCTTCTTAAAGCAAAATGATATTATTGATGACTGTCAAATAGGTTTCACTAGAAAAGCTAGAACATCTGATCATATGTTTATTTTAAAATGTATAATTGACCAGTATTGTAAAACTAAAGATGGAAGGGTGTTTGCCTGCTTTGTCGACTTTCAAAAAGCATTTGATAAAGTTATACATACAGGAATTAAACTCAATTTATTAGAAATAGGGGTTAGTTCAAGATTTTATAATATCATAAAAAACATGTACAGTTATAGTACATCTTGTGTCAAGATAAACGATAAATTAACAGAATTTTTCGCAACCAAACTGGGAGTAAAACAAGGGGACAACCTGAGCCTAACTTATTTAAAATATATATTAATGATCTTCCCAGTTATCTCAGTAACACAAAAGACCCAGTCATTTTAGATAATTCCCCAATCCATTGTTTGATGTATGCTGATGACATTGTCTTATTATCCAAATCAGCAGAAGGAATGCAAGAAAAATTAGACAAACTTTCTGCATTTTGTACTGATTGGTGTCTTGATATCAATATTAAAAAAACCAAAATTTTGGTTTTTAACAAGGCGGGCAAACACCTTTCACATAAGTTTGTATTTCAGAATAATAATTTAGAATGTGTATCTCGCTATAAATATTTAGGAATATGGTTTAACAACTCTGGCTCCTTCAACTTTGCTCAAAATGAACTTTATCAGAAAGCCTTAAAGGCCCTTTTTAAATTGAAGAGTGATTTTCTAGTCCACAACCCTGAAGTTAAAACCTCAATTCACGTTTTTGATCACACTATTAAGCCGATTCTGTTATATGGCTGTGAAAATTGAGGTTATTTTAACCCGTTTACCTCACGGTTTAGAAATGGAAATATTCCAATAGACCAAATTTTTTCTAAGCTACATTGTGAAAAGTTACACTTGAAGTTCTGTAAATTTCTTTTGGGAGTGCATAAAAAAAGCACCAATCTTGCAGTACAGTCAGAACTAGGCCGGTTCCCTCTTCATTTCGATATATTAAAGCAAATTTTAAGATTTTGGCATAGACTTGAAAATCTGGATTCATCTTTCCCACTTCTTAAAGCTGCATATAAATGTACTAAAAATTTATATGAAGGCAAGCAACCATCATGGTATGGCTCTGTAAAACATATTTTGCAAAATATGCCAAGCTTAACTAATTTCTTGACAGACAAAACATCAACCTTTAAATATAAATGCAATAAAATTGTAAAACAACACTATTTGGAATTGTGGACAAAACAAGCCCATTCATTTTAAGAGGGAAAATTAAGAACTTATTTAAAAATAAAAACCAATTTTGGATATGAGAATTATTTGTCAATCATTAAAAATTTTGAGCAGAGAAGAAGGTTGTCCAAATTAAGAATATCAGCTCAGAAATTACAAATAGAAATAGGAAGATACCATGGTACTCTCCGGGAAAACCGCATCTGTTGCAGGTGCACTTCGGGTCAGGTAGAAGATGAGATCCATTATTTACTTCATTGTACTTGCCATGCAAACCATAGGGAAATTTTTACTACATATTTGACATCCGAGTGTCAAAATTTTCAAAATTTAGATGACAAATGTAAACTCATATGGATCTTAAATAATGAAGACCCAACTATACTCAGATATCTTTGTCAATATCTTTTATCAACAACTATTTGATTAAATGGAATTGGAGATCTGCAAACTGGATGACCTGCATTGAGCATGAGAAAGAAAATATTCTTTTTGGCATCGTCCCTTGATGCTCACTGCTGGTTATCCAAAAGCTCTGATCCTTTTCCATGTTCCAAACAATATTCCTTCCACATCAACATGGTCGGTCTGCACTAGTCACAAGTAGGACTTTATTCCTTTTAGCATCGACTCAAGGGGTCTCTTGCAGATTGGTGATGAATCACCTGATATATATGTATATGTTCTCTCTCCCCCCCCCCCATCATATATATGTGAGTAAGTGTATGTACGTTTATGTGCATATAACTCTTTTCCTGCCCGAGTGTGCCTGCACCACAATTATTTATATTTCACCGCGAATATTTAGGTTGATATATTGTTGTTGTGTATCAATCATAATTGTTATTTGTATTGTTGTTGTGTATCAATCATAATTGTTATTTGTATATGCCCTCCTGGGGCCCTGATTTGGTTAATAAACTTATTTCTATTTCTATTTTCTATTTCTTACATTTATGTATTTCTGCTGGTTTACTGAATGGTAGAACTGGTGATCTTCTAGGTTAATACACTTGTTATCAGCCACAATGGTAGAACTGGTGATCTTCTAGGTTCATACACTTGTTATCAGCCACAATGGTAGAACTGGTGATCTTCTAGGTTCATACACTTGTTATCAGCCACAATGGTAGAACTGGTGATCTTCTAGGTTAATACACTTGTTATCAGCCACAATGGTAGAACTGGTGATCTTCTAGGTTAATACACTTGTTATCAGCCACAATGGTAGAACTGGTGATCTTCTAGGTTAATACACTTGTTATCAGCCACAATGGTAGAACTGGTGATCTTCTAGGTTAATACACTTGTTATCAGCCACAATGGTAGAACTGGTGATCTTCTAGGTTAATACACTTGTTATCAGCCACAATGGTAGAACTGGTGATCTTCTAGGTTAATACACTTGTTATCAGCCACAATGGTAGAACTGGTGATCTTCTAGGTTAATACACTTGTTATCAGCCACAATGGTAGAACTGGTGATCTTCTAGGTTAATACACTTGTTATCAGCCACAATGGTAGAACTGGTGATCTTCTAGGTTAATACACTTGTTATCAGCCACAATGGTAGAACTGGTGATCTTCTAAGTTCATACACTTGTTATCAGCCACAAGGTAGTAGTGTGGTAGATTATATGATGGCATCAGAAGATATTATTCATAATATTACACATTTTTATGTGAAAAAAACTTCAGGCTGACTTGTCAGATCATTGTCAGATTTCATGTATGTTAAAATGCACCTATGCAGTACTTGTTGATGGTTTTAATCACACCTTAATGTCCGACAAATAGTTTTAATCACACCTTAATGTCCGACAAATAGTTTTAATTACACCTTAATGTCTGACAAATATATCTGGGATGACAAATCCCCAGAATTATTTGTAGAAGCTCTAAATTCTCCATCAGTACAATCTATGGTCCACAACTTTAAGAATAAATTATATGATATTAAAGAAATTGTAGATGATGCTGCAAAAGATTTAAATAGTATAATTCTGAAAGCTGCAGATAAATCAGTAAGGAAAAAAATTAATAAGCTTAAATCTAAGAAAAAGACATAAAGAATGGTTTACACCCAGTTTAATATTACTTAAAAGAGAACTTGGTCACAAATGTTCACAGTTACAAAAGAACCCCTCTAATCCATTTCTTAGAGGATCTTTCTTTAAGTGTTTACAAACATACAGGAAGGCAAGAAAATCACAGATGCGCAAATACAACCAGGAATTAATAGAAAAGTTAGACAGTTTACATGAACAAAACTCAAAGGCCTACTGGAAACTTTAAGATCAGTTAAAAAGCCAGCTAAATTGAATAAGAATAATAACCAGAGGCTCTTAAGAGCCTGTATCGTTCACCTGGTAATAAAAAAAAACACTTGGTCCTATGTAAAAACTATGTCCTGCAGTGGTAGTCATCTTGGAATTACGATCAACATAAAAAACACAAAGTTTGTAAAGGACCTTCCAATGATTGATGCACAGTTTAGGTTCAATCAGTGCAATAGCTTCAGAGAAGAATATATTTCTGTATATTTCCCCATATGGTTCTGTGTTAATACTATGACCTGTGGTGGCAGCCATCTTGGATTTCCGATCGGCATAAAAAACAGAGGACCTTCCAATGATCATTCCTGGGCAGTTTGGTTTCAACTGTCCAAGTGGTTTCAGAGAAGAAGCATTTTGAACAAAATTTCCCATAGGGTCCAATGTTAAACTAAGTCCTGTCATAGCCGCCATTTTGAATTTCATATCAGAACGAAAAACGTACAGTTTGTAGAGGACCATCCAATGAACATTCATGTACAGTTTGGCTTTAATCATATTTGTAGTTTCTGAGAAGAAGGCATTTGAACATTTTCCCATAGGGTCCAATGTTAATCTATGTCCTGCGGTGTTGGCCATCTTGGATTTCCGATCGGCATAAAAAACACACACCTTGTAGAGGACCTTCCAATGATAATTCCTGGGCAGTTTGGTTTCAATTATCCAAGTGGTTTCAGAGAAGAAGCGTTTTGAAACATTTTTCCCATAGGGTCCAATGTTAAACAAAGTCCTGCCGTAGCCGCCATTTCGAATTTCATACCGGAACAAAAAACGTAAAGTTTGTAGAGGACCATCTAATGAACATTCTTGTACAGTTTGGCTTTAATCATATTTGTAGTTTCTGAGAAGAAGGCATTTGAATATTTTCTCATAGGGTCCAATGTTAATCTATGTCCTGCGGTGGCGGCCATCTTGGATTTCCGATCGGCATAAAAAACAGAAACTTTGTAGAGGACCTTCCAATGATCATTCCTGGGCAGTTTGGTTTCAACTGTCCAAGTGGTTTCAGAGAAGAAGCATTTTGAAACACTTTTCCCATTGGGTCCAATGTTAAACTAAGTCCTGCCGTAGCCGCCATTTTGAATTTCATATCGGAACAAAAAACTTAAGGTTGTAGAGGACCATCCAATGAACATTCATGTACAGTTTGGCTTTAATAATATTTGTAGTTTCTGAGAAGAAGGCATTTGAACATTTTCCCATAGGGTCCAATGTTAATCTATGTCCTGCGGTGGCGGCCATCTTGAATTTTCGATCGGCATAAAAAAAAAAAAAACTTTGTAGAGGACCTTCCAATGAACATTCCTGGGCAGTTTGGTTTCAATTATCCAAGTGGTTTCAGAGAAGAAGCGTTTTGAAACATTTTTCCCATAGGCTCCAATGTTAAACTAAGTCCTGCCGTAGCCGCCATTTTGAATTTCTTATCGGAACAAAAAACGTAAAGTTTGTAGAGGACCATCCAATGAACATTCATGTACAGTTTGGCTTTAATCATATTTGTAGTTTCTGAGAAGAAGGCATTTGAACATTTTCCCATAGGGTCCAATGTTAATCTATGTATTGCGGTGGCGGCCATCTTGGATTTCCGATCGGCATAAAAAACATAAAATTTGTAGAGGACCTTCCAATGATCATTCCTGGGCAGTTTGGTTTCAACTGTCCAAGTGATTTCAGAGAAGAAGCGTTTTGAAACATTTTTCCCATAGGGTCCAATGTTAAACTAAGTCCTGCCGTAGCCGCCATTTTGAATTTCATATCAGAACAAAAAACGTACAGTTTGTAGAGGACCATCCAATGAACATTCATGTACAGTTTGGCTTTAATCATATTTGCAGTTTCTGAGAAGAAGGCATTTGAACATTTTCCCATAGGGTCCAATGTTAATCTATGTCCTGCGGTGGTGGCCATCTTGGATTTCCGATCGGCATAAAAAACACACACCTTGTAGAGGACCTTCCAATGATCATTCCTGGGCAGTTTGGTTTCAATTATCCAAGTGGTTTCAGAGAAGAAGCGTTTTGAAACATTTTTCCCATAGGGTCCAATGTTAAACTAAGTCCCGCCGTAGCCGCCATTTTGAATTTCATACCGGAACAAAAAACGTACAGTTTGTAGAGGACCATCTAATGAACATTCATGTACAGTTTGGCTTTAATCATATTTGTAGTTTCTGAGAAGAAGGCATTTGAATATTTTCCCATAGGGTCCAATGTTAATCTATGTCCTGCGGTGGCGGCCATCTTGGATTTCCGATCGGCATAAAAAACAGAAACTTTGTAGAGGACCTTCCAATGATCATTCCTGGGCAATTTGGTTTCAACTGTCCAAGTGGTTTCAGAGAAGAAGCATTTTGAAACATTTTTCCCATAGGGTCCAATGTTAAACTAAGTCCTGCCGTAGCCGCCATTTTGAATTTCATATCGGAACAAAAAACCTTAAGATAGTAGAGGACCATCCAATGAACATTCATGTACAGTTTGGCTTTAATCATATTTGTAGTTTCTGAGAAGAAGGCATTTGAACATTTTCCCATAGGGTCCAATGTTAATCTATGTCCTGCGATGGCGGCCATCTTGGATTTCCGATCGGCATAAAAAACAGTAACTTGGTAAAGGACATTCCAATGATCATTCCTTTACAGTTTGGGTTCAGTCAGTTCATTAGTTTCAGAGAAGAAGATCTTTGAAATTTCAGCCAATCATAGCATATTATTGGCCCTGGCAGCCATATTGAATATTCGACTGGAACGAAAAACAGTAACTTTGTAGAGGACCATCCAAGGAACATTCCTGCTAAGTTCGGTTCCAATCGGCCAAGTGGTTTCGGAGAAGAAGCTTGAAATGTGAAAAGTTTACAGACAACAGATGACAGACGACAGACGACGGACGCCAAGTGATGGCAATAGTTCACCTGGACCTTTGGTCCAGGTGAACTAAAAATGAACTAAATATAAATCTATCTGATTGGAAGAACCATTTTCAAGTTTTAAACAACTCCACTGGTGAAACAGATCAAGAGGATGAAGATTTTATTAATAAACTTGTTGAAAAAGAAGATGAATTAATATTTAATGAATTAGATTTTGCCATCACAGAGAATGAGATAGAAACAGCTATTAGATCTCTTAAAAACTCCAAAGCAAGTGGTCTAAGTATGATAATAGACTAAGTAAATTTTTTATATCAAATAATATCATAAACAAAAGCAAATTGGGTTTATGAAGGGGTGTCGTACCACAGATCACATGTTTGTGTTAAAAACACTCATTGATAAATATGTTGAAAGAAACTCCAAGCCATTATAATATATGCATGCTTTGTAGATTTTAAAAGTGCCTTTGACACTGTTTGGCATCAAGGTTTACTATACAAACTTAAAGCTGCAGGGGTGGGAATTAAATTTTATAATATCATACAAAATACATGTATGTATTCCAAAACTGAAGTATGTGTTAAAATTGATAGTTATAGAGAACAGATTTCTTTAAATCAAGATTAGGAGTAAAACAAGGGGTAATCTTAAGTCCTAATCTCTTTGATTTATATGTAAATGATCTTCCGTCTTATTTTGATGCCTCTTGTGATCCTGTAGCAATAAACAAAACAGAGATGCATTGCCTCATGTATGCAGATGATGTCGTCCTTTTGTCAACCACCGAAAAAGGCATACAGTCATGTGTTGATAAGTTATCAAAATTCACTAAAGATTGGAAAATGACTATCAATACTAATAAAACTAAGATGTTAGTGTTTAATAAAGGAGGAAGGCTTAAAAATATAAATATTGAATACAATAATAGTTCTATTGAATGTGTGCAAAAGTATACATTTGTACTTATCTTGGTGTTGTTTTTAATGCATCATGTAGTTTTACAACCTCTAAACATGAAATTCATAAAAAGGGCAATAAAGCTTTATTTAAATTACGAAAAACCTTCTGGGATGATGCTCCCAAAGTTACAACCTTATTGCATATTTTTAATTACACTATCGGACCAATACTCTTGTATGGCTCTGAAATTTTGGGATGTTTTTCTCCCAGTAAATATATCAACAATTTAGATAGACTTATTAAAAAGGAAACAGATTCTCTAGTCCTTGAAAAGATTCATACACAATTTTGCAAGTTTATTTTAGGTGTTAGGACAAAATCCTCAAATATGGGGGTAAGGGGTGACCTTGGAAGCTTCCCCATTTTATTTGATGTTCTATATAATATGGTTAAATATTGGTGTCATATTGTAAAATCTGATGGAAATAATATATTTTTATTAGAATCATTAAAAGAATCAGAACAGTTAGAAAAAGCTAAACATGATTCATGGGTAGGTTGTGTAAAAGAAATATTTAAATATTTGAAATTAGATTATATATATGACCATCCTTCAAAGTATAGGATAAATTATATTTTATGTAAAGTTAAATATTGTTTAAAGGATAAATTAAAACAGAACTGGACAGACAGCCTGAATGGTGATAAGAGGGTCAATCCAAACTCTAAGAATAAATTAATAACATATAGAAAATTTAAATCAATTTTTAAATTAGAACCATATTTATTATTTGGAACTAAACAACAAAGAAAACTATTAACAAAATTTAGAATAAGCGCTCATAATTTGAACATTGAAAAGGGGAGATATTTGGCACAAAAGTTGAAGATCGTATTTGTAATGTATGCAAAAACAACATTGAGGATGAAGTTCATTTCCTTATGACTTGTCCTCTTCTAGAGAAATTTAGAGAACCATATATAAAGAATATAAAAGAGACATAAAAACTTCTCATTATTATCTGATGAAAATAAATTAATTTGGCTTCCATTAACAGAGGACAAACAAATCATTATACATCTATTCGGGTTGTTGTCCACTCTATTCCTAGAAAGAGATAAAATAATCATGAATGGATAATTTATATATTTACTAGTGCTTTTGCATGAAATTGCTATCAGTTACTATATTATCTTATTATCAAACTATATATATACCGGTAGTGGATGTGGATGTGGTCGAGGGCGCTGGACGTAAGGCTAAGCGAATGGTGCTGCAGTGTATCAATGGTTTGGGTTCAAATCCCGTGGAGGGAAGAACAAAAATTTGACAGCTCTCAAATCTAATTCTAACACTGTTTGGTTTAATTTTCAGAGACGTATATAGCGGTATATATATATATATATATATATATATATATATATATATATATATATATATAAAAGAAATTATTAAAAAGAGAACAAAACGGATTTTTCACAACATTCTTGTACTAACGTTTTCACTGCTGTTGCAGATCTTCAGGTACAATGATTATAAGTGTATATATATGACGTTAACAATAGTGTGACGTTAACAATATAAAGGGAGACTGTGATGTTACGTATTCGCGGTAAAATATATTACCTATAAAATTAATGAACATCTTTAAAGTTGTTATAAGATTAATAAAAATCTTTAAAGTCATTGTAAGATTAACGAAAATCTTTAAAGTCATTTATCATTTAACGAAGGTTTAAGAATATTAATTAATAAAGTTTCTTTTCTTCTTCTTAAAAAATCACCCTCTGTATTAACTTTATACAGCGGGAATATTTTGAAATGTCCTCCAGAACAATCATGGAAATGTTATATATATATATACGTGTGTAACATGGAGTTGTCTTCCTCCTTGATTCAATCAAAATCTTTAGATCTCAAAATTTAAATTTACATGTTTTTATTGTGCAGTCAATTGTGATGGTTAATTTGAATATTTATTTTGCTTATTTTCATTTTGTTTTAGTCTCACTATGTGTATTTAATCAAACTAATCAAATCTAATCAAGTTATTATTATTGTGTTATATGTGTATAATATGTATGTGGTTTATTTTGTAATGTAAGATTCTGTATTGATTCTACTGCTCAGCTATGGGCACCATGATTGGTTTAATAAAGTATTCTTATTCTTATTCTTATTCTTCACAAAATTACCAGCATTTACCAATATGGATCACAAGCACAGCCACTTGTTTCATTCAAAAAATATATGCCCCCTCCTCTTCCTTACTTCAAGGTAAACATCTACCCTTTTCCCCTTCCCCACTTTGCCTCAATATTTTTTGCTTATTTGTGATCCTTTTGCTGACCCAATTATATCGTTACACTCCCGAGATATTTCTCTTTTCGACTGCCACATTTAAATATACCTACCGGTCCCCCCTCAGACAAATTGGACAAGAATAGTCAGTGAACGTGGCTTAGTGAAAATTTAAGTCATTGAAACGGATACAGCCACTTCCGGTTTAAATTGATTTAGAAAATAATAAAAGAAAATGCTTTAAAAATCAAGTGTCAGTAATTTGGAGTTGAACTTATTTGTATAATCTGCATTGGAACAATTATCTGTATTTTAAGGGCTTACTTTACATTTGAGAGGAGATGATCATGTGGCATTGTTACACATGGCCGGTCTAGAGAATTCGGAATGCATATGAAAAATCCAGCACAAACCGGAAGTGGCTGTATCCGTTTCAATGCCTGATATTTTCACTAAGCCATGTTCGCTGACTATTCTTGTCCAATTCGTCTGAGGGGGGCCCGGTAGTTATATTTAAATGTGGCAGTCGAAAAGAGAAATATCTCGGGAGTGAAACGATATAATTGGGTCAGCGAAAGGATCACAAATAAACGAAAAATATTGAGGCGAATTGAGGAAGGAGAAAAGGGCAGATGTTTACCTTGAAGTAAGGAAGAGAAGGGGGCATATATTTTTTGAATGAAACAAGTGCCTGTGATATGGATACTTAGGTTGCAATAATTTTTCCACCATGACATTCACAAACAGAATGACTATAGCATTAACATAAAAGACACACACAAAATTACTAGCATTCACATAAAAGACACATAAAGAATAACTAGCATTCACATAAAAGACACATATTGAATGACAACCATTCACATAATTTTAAGACACATACAGAACACTTGCATTCACATGAAAGGACAAACCAGAATTCCAAATTTCACTAAGTAAATTAAATGACTAGAATAGAATGAATATGTTTTCTGTTGGCAAAATAACCAAGTATTGGTTAATATTGTTTAAAATTGAAGTTAAAAAAATTATTTTATTTGATAAAAAAAAAAAAAGTTAATAAAAGGGCACATTTTGACAAACAAAATTCTGTAAAAGAAAATTAATAAATTTCAGCATTAAAATTCATAGATAAAAGAAAATTATATTTCTCATAAACAACAGGCAACAGAAGTACCTTTTCTTCTAAAAATAAAAGCATGAATAACAAATTCAACAACATGCTGGGGTGTATACAGATCTAAATGTCTGTATAAACTTGTTCAACAACTTGGTTCTGGTTCAATATATCTAAAAGAAATTGAAAAGTTTGAGATCTTGTTTCAGCTCCACTTTCTGACCTAGAAAATGTGTTACAACTGTTATAACAATATGTACCACAATATAATTTATCTTCTGAGCCAAATTCTTTACAGGAATAACAAGTCCTGGTTTTCAATTGAAATTGAAATAAACCTTTTGACTTTCAGATGAAGTTTCACAAATTACACAATCAAAAAGTTCTTTTCTGAATGACTATTATAATGTTTATGGCACAAGGTGTCTTGAAAACTCATGCCATTTGTTTGATGATATACTTTAAAAATAAATGGAATGCTGGTCCATTTTTTTACTTCATGGATATTTTAGAAGAAAAAAAACATACATTTGTATATATATATATATATTGATTTTCAAACCCTCCTCTTCCTTACTTCAAGGTAAACATCTGCCCTTTACCCCTTCCCCACTTCGCCTCAATATTTTTCGCTTAATTAAGATCCTTTCGCTGACCCAATTATATCGTTTCACTCCCGAGATATTTCTCTTTTCGACTGCCACATTTAAATATAAATACACCCCCCCTCAGACGAATTTGACAAGAATATTCAGCGAAAGCCGCATTTTCAAGTTGGACAAGTTTAAGTTGGTAAGGGACCGACCATTTAACTTGAAGGGGTGGGGTGGTGGGAGGTTATGGTTTATTGTTCGTTCAGAATTTTTTTTTCGGACAACACAAGAGTTAGAATATTATTTTTTTTGTCGTGCAAAGCTCGAAATTTTTTCCAGAATTTATTATTAGGTTATATGACAAAAACTCTGAATCAAATTATTTTTTTTTCCTCCACCAAAATCAGAATATTTTTTTCAGCAACATTGGGAATCAGAATATTTTTTTTAGGAAAAAAACCATAACCCCCCCCCTCCCCCTCCCCCTTAGTGGCGGGGAGCAATTCCATGTGATCGGGGTAAACTTGTAAATATTGAAAATGACAGAGTCAACAAATCGCTCATTGTTAGACCACCTAATAGTAACATCAACTACATAAAGTGCATTAGAACGTATTACTGTTTCTACAAAATATATATAATGTTTGCTGATAAATTTCTCAGGATTGAAAGAAAAAATAAAATAAAGGATATATTTTTTTATAATTGTATTTGATAAGATAATATGCGCTAAAAGACTGAAAGCTTCAAAAATAGCCAACTCGAATGATTACTGCACCCTCAATCGACAATCGTCTCACGATGTAGTGGTTGTAGAGAGTTTGAATATAACGACTGGATTATTCCGGTTAATATGTAGTACGTTGTTTGTCCTGTTCTTAATATTAGTAATCAGCTAAACTTTTTTTTACCTCCTTACAGAAGAGCTCTTTTTATTTACTGTGTTGTTTTGGTAACAATCCTTTGTATATATATGGATTTCAAACCAATAAAAATTCTGTTCTGTTCTGTTCGAGAAATGAAACGGCATTTCCCTAAAAGTTAAATTAAACACCTGGAAACCGAAGATGACACTCAGGTAATTATAAATCATATCACTTCGAGGTTTACCCTTCTTCTTCTAATTCTAAATCTTCTATGCATAAACTTCCGGGTTACCGTAAACTAACGGGTACCTCGATTGGCTCGAATTACCAAAATCACCAAATTTTACCGAAATCACCGTATTTTTACCGAAATCACCCTAGATATTACCGAAATCCCCATCAAATCTTCTGAAATTCCTTTCAGAAGGAAAGATATAACATTGTGTTAGTGTTTTATGATGGTTTTATACAAATTTCGTTGTGTATGTGCACAGTAGGAATGATTTATCAACAAGCGAACAGGTAGTATCAAAATCAATATGGCGGAAATAAAGGGATGTAACTCTTGTATTTATCAAAGTACTAAAAATCCTCCCATTGATAGTGTGAAATAAGAACATATGAAAATGTTGATATGTGTGACAATTCATGTAAATATTGTATGCATTCCATATATTATAATAATATTTGTTTCACAATTGTTTGTTCAATAAAGCATACCATATATATTTTTTCGTATTATAATGAAAAACAATAAAAAAAAAAAAGTTATTTAAATATTATAGAAAATATACTAAGTCCTCAAACACAAGCATGATAGTTTCACAAAAGTTCTATATCAAGCTTCACTCTGAATCATCACTGAATGTCTTTTGTTTCTTTATGGTAGTGGATCGCTCGTTTATCTTGCGCTTCCTTTGTCCAATCTTTCTTCCATGGGACCTTGGTTTTATCACCGTCATTTTTCCATCTGTTGAGGTAGCTGTGAGTTTGTCCTTTGGCACAAAATTTCTGAATCGTCGGAAATAACGCTGTCTCTCTTCCTGAGTTTTATTTGTCCATGCGGTTTTTGATACTCTGAATTGTGTGTGACTGTCTGCCACCCGGTATTGTCCTCTGTCCACCAAAGCACGTAATAAGTCCTTGAATTGTGTGTCTATGATCTCATTTAAAGTATTTACTAATTTCAAAAGTGGTTCTGATTTCCAGTTTATAGCCCGTTTTAAAACATGGTTTAATGACTCATTGTTGTTGTTAGTCCACCCTTTGTCGAAATGTCCCCTCTGTACACCTTCATTCCACTGATTTGTCAGGTTCTGCTTCAATTTGTTATCGAAATAACGATGAAATTTTGATGATAACGCCTTTGCCCTTTCTTCAATCTCACTGCACTTAATTTCAAAACACACTATATCATCAGCATTGATCAAGCCTTCATCTCCGAAAATTTCCTCCAAAAGCGATTCCCTATCGTTCTTATCAATGCAATCGTCTATTAGTTGTTGCTTTACGTTTTGTCTCAAATGTCTTATGCACAGAAAATGACCGGCTTCTGGAAAAGTTGATTTGATGGCATTTCCCAAAGCTTTTTCTTCGTCTGATCCAATTGTTGACTGATTTGTACTGGCTCCAAAAAGTTTAATTTTCAAATGATGGAAAAAATGAGTAAAACTATGGAAGTCACTATTGTCATGAATAAAAATCGGGCCCAAAAATATCGGTGGTTCGTCTGTTGTTTCCATTTTTACTGATGTTTGTTTATAACAAGATGCCGTGACATGCATATCACACAGGTTGAATGTCTTGTCGATGCCTAAAATTGATTGTCCAGTACAACACACTCCTAAGATCTTCTAATTGTTTCTCTGAATATAATATCAAGCACGGTGCTTTCCCTTGATCTCTTATTATCGATTTGACAATGGAGCCACCATCTGCCAACATCTTGTCGATTTCATTTATGTGGTCTGCTATGTTTGCTCTGCTCAAGTAGTGTCCGATCTCATCTTTACGTTCCTTTTTCTTATCATTGTATTTTTTGTCGTCTACCTGCTTTCGACTGCTGGGGCCACTAAGTTCGTCATGTTTCAGTACTAGTTTGTTGTAAACTTTTAATGGATTTTCACGTTTTATCATATCAGACATTTCGGTCATCACACTTGCTGGTGTTCTTATATATTCTGTCCCTTCTTTTCCATTTCCATGTTGTGACAATCCAGGAAATTTGCCAAAATATTCAACTAATGCAATACTTTCACGTGCTCCAATTCCTAACCAGGATACGCGCCTCCTATAAGTTGCATCTTTTTTCAAAACGGAATAATTTCATACAATGAACTTTTCATTTTCAGGTTGAGACTCGATAGGTGTGAATATTTTTTTGCCTTTCACTTTCTTTGCATCACAGAATTTATCACCTTTCTTGTACACTGCTTTCAATTTGCCGTCGCGTAAAGTCATAAAATAAGTCTGTGGTGAAGATCCTTTACTAGAGTCCCATATTCCACAATCGTCAGAAAAACTACTGCGTTGACCTTTATCTCTACTGACCAAGTTCCTGTCGTTTTTAACCATAAAAAATACATCACTTTTTGTCCCTTCTGGTATTTTGTTGTGTGACTCCGAATATTTATAGGTTGTCAATAAATCGATTACGTATTCAATTTCCAAGAATTGTTTCGAAAGGCATCCGTTTGATAATGGGTGAGCATCGTCGGTTGTGTCTATGAAATTTGTAATGGATCCGTCATCACTTGCGTTATCTATGTCTGACAAAGGTTGCTCATTATGATGTTCCTCAAGATCTACAACAAATACATCGGGTTCGTTTTCAGTTTTTTTCTTCAATAATGGCACAAAATGGTTTGGAACAAATGCTGATCCTACTAACTTAACACACTGAGTCCACATAACAGTGCATAGTGGTAAACCAGAAACATTCACACCACGCCCACAAATTTTCCTAGAATGTGGCTGTGAAACAAATTCTGCTGCCAGTTGTGGTGGGTAATATGAGCGAATTGGCACCTTTAACACTGCACTCAATGCATACATATGCATCATATCTGCATATGCACCCATCTTGCCAACTGAATATATGTTGACACCACGATTCTGTTGTCTGATATTAAATCCACAAATCTCTTGTGATCACAATCATAAAACATGGGATATGATAAGATTTCCAATAATGTGAAAATACGTAACAGTATAAACAATGCCTCATTTCCACAGATGACTTTGGAAATAGCACGGTACAAACAATTACCATCAGCTGCTACCCTGGCAGGATAAACATCCTCCAACACTACAGGTTGAAATTTCTTCAAAATATCAACAGACACACTATCCACTTCACCATTTACTTCATCTCCAACAGGGTTTGGTATATCAGCTCCATATGTTTTAAGCAGCAATGCTTCTGATTTAGCAACAACCCTTACATCTCTTGGATTACCACCAATAACTGACTCCAGCCTAAAATTAACAGAAAGTACATCAATTTGATAAATACTTCTGTTCCTTTGTAATTTATTAATTGCATACACAGCAGATTTAAACCTTAAATTTTATTTTAATCTTTATATTTATTAAAATTAACTATAAAAATAAATAAGTGTTTTACTAAATGTAATGGGTACCGGTAAACTGAGAAACATGCCATAAACGCGCGATTTTGGAATTACCTGTTCAACTTTTATTTCACTTTGTCCAAATATAAGGAACACCAGGCTTTATTTTTTTCTAGCTTTTGATTTTTTTAAACTTCGGAAGAATGGAGAAAATGTTTTTTCACAAGGACCAAAATAACTTCCAGATGTAAAATGCACCCTATTTCGGTTGAAAACTAATCTGATAGTTACATTCTTATATATATATCTGCGTAAAGTGACATTTTCCCTATGTAAAGAATGAGGTTGTTATTAGAGCAGAATTTATTCAAATTCTACATTAGAAGTGCACCTGATTTGTCGAAATCATTATTTTTTCAATAACAATTCATAGCTCGGCCGTCTTAGGTTTGTCGGAAATACTATTTTGCCAAAATAATGGAAATACTGAGATGCTGAATACATGTCCACGAGACAATGATCCGACAAAAAAGCAAAATACAAAATCTCATTTATATACATAACGCCCAACAAGTTTCATATTGGGTCCTATATCAATAACACCCATAGTTTACAAAAATCAAGTAAGTGACCATGGTTTTTGGACTAAATTTTTCATGGTTTTCTCATGCACTGTATTTCTCAGCAATATGTTTTTAAGATACAGGGGCGTATCCAGGATTTCAGGTTAGAGTAAAAAAAATAATGATCGGCGGGCTGAGCGAGGCGAGAAATGTTTTTGGTATCAAGATTTCATGCACACATCGTATTTTTTCTATTTGTAGGGGGGTATACGCCCCAAACCGCCGCCTGACTAGTAATCCATGTATCTATTAGGGTATTTTGAACCATTCATTTACAAAACAAAAATTCTTTTTTTTTTATGTTCATTGTGATTCTTTTTTTTTTTTCACTATCACAGATTTTATTTAGTAAATATCTTGTTACATTTTTACTTCAGAGTCTAAGTTCCTCTGAAGTATCCCTGTGAAATTCTGTTTTGAATATCCAGGGAATTACTCAAAACTATAATTACATATAAAACTCTTTTATTCTAATATATTCTTTTGCATAAGTTATGATCACAGTTTATTTAATATATGATTGAACAATGAATTCATTCCTAGTAATTTATTTTCCTTCATTTTTCTTTGAAATTCATTTTTAAATAACAGATAAACATCAATTGTCTTTGTCTTTTGTTCGGATATATAATAGGATTTGTAAATTGTAAATGCCAGTATAGTTAAAAAATAATTTAGGTGAAAATATTCTTTGTCGAAAATTTTGTACCCAAATACTAAATGTTGAAGTCTGATATTGTTTTCAAATTGGACCTTTTTTAACATTTCATTTATTTTATTCCAAAATATGTCTAAATATTTACACGACATAATAAAGTGATCATAATCTTCTTCTACTTTGCAAACATTACATAAACTGTCAGTTGATATTTTCCATTTGAACAGATGTGATTTGGTTGGAATAATAAATTGCAATAGTTTCCATCTAAATATTTTCAATTTGTTTTCTAACAAAATTTTAAAAATAAATTCATATAAGTCTGTTATATTTTGAAAATCTTGGATATCCAAGTAAGTTGTCCAAAAATGTATACCTATAGGTTTGATAAAAACTTTGTTTTTGATAATATTGTAAAAATCTTTGTTAACTAATTTATCCATATCAATCACCCTACCAGCAGAAATAATATTTTCTTTTTTTATATTAATAGTAGTTTTCACAGATTTTTCTTCTGATAATTGTACATACCACTCTTTATGAATTGCCTTTTTAGTGACTAAATTCACTAAAAAAAATTATTTTATTTTTTATTTTCTCTATCAAATAGTCTTGTGATACCCTTCCATTTTCGTCAGTTATGTCGTTCACATACAACAGGTTGCTATCAATCCAGTTTTTATAAATTAAACTTTTATTATTAAATTTTATATATTTATTTCCCCAAATATTTTGGTTTCTTATCTCTCTAAAATTAGTTGGTGTTTTTGTTTGTCCACCTCCAAATTCTACCCAACAGTTTATTATTTCTTTATAGAACTCTGGGATATCATTAAAATTTTCTATTGATTTACCATTGTCCATATTCATTTTAAAAATTAGCCAGTTTTTTCCAAATTTATCTAAATATTTTCTTGGTATAACTTTCCAATTTGATGTTTTTGAACTAAGCAGTCTTTTGACCCATGACACTTTGAGCGATTTAAAATAACTGTTTATATCAACCATATTCAACCCCCCCTTTTCATAATCCCCTATTAAAGTTAATCTTTTGATTTTATCTGGTTTCCCATTCCAGATAAATCTGTAAAAACAAGATTCAATTTCTTTTATATACATCTTTGGTACTACACATGAACTGGCTAAGAAGGTAAATTTCGACAGGATGAGTGTTTTTATAATAAGAATTTTCGCCATAATAGTTAGATTTCTTTTTCCCCATGCTGTAAATTGATTTTTCATTTCTTCAATTTTCTTTTCCCAGTTAAGTTTTTGACATTCTTCCTTGTTATGTCCAAAGAATATACCTAATGCTTTAACAGGATTCTGTGTCCATTTAATACCTCTAATTTTGTCTTTGCAATTTTTTAGTTTACCGATCCATATGCCCTCTGTTTTATTTCTATTTAAATCTATTCTATAAAAAACCTGAAAATGACCCAAATATTTCTATTTCATTCATGGCTAAAGCTATATCAGTTTTGGAACTCACAAATAACGTTGTGTCGTCTGCTAATTGAGATATTTTAATGATGTGTGCTTTATCATCAATTTTTACTTTTATCCCGTTAATATTTTTATTTTCTCTAAGCCTTAACGCCATAATTTCCACGGAAATAACAAATAAAAGGGCAGATAAAGAACATCCTTGACGGATTCCTCTTGTGTTTTATCACACAGCTTTGTATATTATTATATAATGTTTCCACCCAAGTAACAAAAGAATAATTGAACCCATAATGTTTTAGTGTTGAAAGCATAAAATCCCATTCTAAAGAATCAAAAGCTTTTGAAAAATCTAAAAAGATAATTGCCCCTTCTATTTTATAAATGTTTGAATAATCTATAATGTCTTGAATCTGTCTTAAATTAAAACCTATAAATCTATTTTTAATATAACCGGTTTGATCTTCGTTGATAAGTTTTGGCAGAATTTTCTTCAAACGTTGAGCTAAAGTGTACGAAAGGAGTTTTAGATCGACATTCAATAGAGATATTGGTCTATAGTTATCTAATTTCAATGGGTCATCTTTTTTAAATAAAAGAGTTAGTACACTTGTTTTTTGAGAAAAAGACAGTTGCCTATCTTCGTGACACTTATTTAAAATAAAGACTATCAAATATTTTATACTTTCCCAAAATGTCCTATAAAATTCTACCGTTAATCCGTCTATACCGGGAGATTTATTTAATTTCATTTTAAAAATAGCCTCTGTACATTCTTCCACCGATAACTGTCCATCACATACATTCAAATCTTCTTGATTGACTACTTTCTAGTTTTGTTCTATATATATAATCATTTAAGTTCTGTTTATCTGGGTTTGTTGATGTATACAACTTTTTGTAATAATATTTTATTTTAACTAAAATGTCTCTTTGGTTTGTAATTATATTCCCCTCATCATCTAATAATTTTGTGATGGACTTTTTAATTTGTCGTTTCTTTTCTAAACCTAAAAAATAAGCATTGTTTTTTTCACCAAATTATACCCATTTCTCCCGAGATCTAATCTGCGCGCCTTTTGCCATTTGCTCGTAAATTTGTTCTAACTCTTTTTCTAACCTGTCTATTTCATTGTTTAGTATTTTATTATCTATAACTGCAGTGTCACTGCATGCTAGTTTAGCTTCTAATGTCTTTTCTAAAGTTCTCGTTAGCTCCCTTGTTTTTTTCGCTTTTATTTTACTAAACGTCATAGTTATCTCTCTTATTTCTACCTTAAGCGCGTCCCATAATAGTCTGCAGTTTTTTAAATCATTATTGATTTTAGCGGCATATTTTAATATTATGTCGTTTATCTTATCTTGATAACAAAACAACAAACCATAACCCCCCCACCCCCCTTCAAGTTAAATGGTCAGTCCCTTAATACTGTTATGTTCCATATATATAAATATTTCAATTCTAAATAAAATGCTATTGCCAATGTAATATTGTCAAAATATTTGAAATAATTTCCATTTTGTATACAATAAAAATTAATACAATAATAAAAAAGGGCAATTTCCCAGTAATAATCTATTATTCCAAGTTATAAAAGGTATAGAAATAAAAAGGTATTCGACAAGGTTTATATTAAAGTTAATTATTCAAATTTTAAATGAAAATGTAACTGTTTAATCAAAATTTAATTACAGGTATAATTTGTTTATATTGCAATTGATGGGGTGACAATTGTTGACATCTAAGCATATTACACAGATTTCTGTAGACATGAAATTTAAATATAGCTATTACTAATAATCAAACAGTTCTTGTGACAACTGAAAAATTAAAAAACATTGTTTTTTAAACAAATTTAATTGAAAACTAAATTATTAACACTCTTGAAGTATTAGAGAAAACGATGGAATTAAAATATATTTGACAAAATTATTTAGTTATTTACAATTTTTAACATGTTTTATTTCAAATATAATAGTTACCTGACACTAGTTTATTCAATAATTAAGATTAAGTGGTTAAGGGTTATGGAGTGTTTTATATATTAACTAATATTCTTCTAAGATGGACCATTCCTTCAACTTTGCATTCAAAATTTCCATTAAGTTTCTAAAATATCTGAAATTCAATTAAGTAAATGTCCCTTCGACAAAATCAAAAGTTATATGCCGTCATTGTTCTGCATCTTGAAGTCAATATAAGGCTTTAAAATATATGTTATAAATACATGCACATTTATCAATGTTCAAATACCAAAAAAAATACTGACCTTTGCAGTGACTTGGTCTGTTGGAACTGTCCATCTTCATAGCAACATTCCTTACACAAGAATTTCAGATTGGCATCTGCCCAAGCATTAAGAATTTCGGGTTCCATTGGAACACATGTCCTATGTGTCCACTTCTCACACTCACTGCATTGAATTGTGTCATCAAGACACTCTTCTTCACAAACTCCACAAGGATACATTTAACTATTTATTCACTGTTATTCGTTTGCAATTTTTTTGAAAGATGCTTTTTTTTTATTTCTTTTTCTTTTTAATATATCTTTCCAAAAAAAACACCAAGCTAAACATTTTTGAAGCATTTTTGAGAAAATATATTTTACATTCAAAAATGTGTGTTTATACAAAAACATGGGCATCAAATGAAAATTGATTTTAATTATATGTAATTATTTAATTATCTTTCCAAAAAATACACCAAGCTAAACATCTTTGAAGTATTTTTGAGAAAATATATTTTACATTCAAAAATGTGTGTTTATACAAAAACATGGGCATCAAACGGAAATAGATTTTAATTCCATGTAATTATTTAATGTTTTATAAAGGAAACTATCATAATTAATCAGTATTAATCTAGTTTCAAAATTATAAGAAAGTTAATCAGTAATAATATATGATAACATAAAGTTAATTAACTTTAACTAACCCAAACATTCATTAAAGCACACAATAGACGAATTGTAATATTAATTGTCAATGCAATGCACAGTGACCATCATTAAGTAAAAAAAATTCTTATTAAATACATAATCATAATGTATATCACTATTACCTATGGTATTTTTAGTACTTTGATAAATATATATGGTATGCTTTATTGAACAAACAATTGTGAAACAAATATTATTATGCGAGCTTAAGCGAGCTCTTTATGGTATAAAATGTGTACTTAGGATTTTTTAACAAACATGGCTGAACATATTGTCGAAGAAAAAAAAATTCTACGTTTTGTAAACACCGGTTTCCGGGTAACACACTAACACACTCAACTAATGAAGATCTTCTTAACATAAAGCGCAAAGGTGATCCTGAAGTCTCGTACCCTCTCTCGTAAGGAACGATAACTCGAATAAAGGAACGACAGCTCGATTGAATGAGACTAGATTCGGCCCTAAAAAAAAGTCGTCCCCAATATATCTCGACACTTTTTGATGAAATTGCCAGATAATTTTCAGATGCGCGAGCATTCAAGGCCGTGCCGGTTTCATATTATAATATATGGAATGCATACAATATTTACATGAATTGTCACACATATCAACATTTTCATATGTTCTTATTTCACACTATCAATGGGAGGATTTTTCGTACTTTGATAAATACAAGAGTTACATCCCTTTATTTCCGCCATATTGATTTTGATACTACCTGTTCGCTTGTTGATAAATCATTCCTACTGTGCACATACACAACGAAATTTGTATAAAACCATCATAAAACACTAAAACAATGTTATATCTTTCCTTCTGAAAGGAATTTCAGAAGATCTGATGGGGATTTCGGTAATATCTAGGGTGATTTCGGTAAAAATACGGTGATTTCGGTAAAATTTGGTGATTTCGGTAATTCGAGGTACCGTAAACTAACTTATAACTTATAAAACTATATACAGGTGGCGTAGTGCGCATGCGAAGACGAATTAATGTGTGTGTAGGAAAACGCTGACTATGTATACGTACGGTCTGTAAAATTGTGTCCTCCTGGTCTGTAATAGTGTACGTGTAGCTGAAAAGGGGATATCTATTTTGTGAAATAAAATGTAACTATAGAGTAAAATAAATACATATTAATTATTGGGCAGTGAATGTAGTACCCAGTGATTGAAATCAATGAAAACACCAGTAAAACATCTTCTACGTCTGATATAGCTTTATATCATATCTTCTACGTCTGATATAGCTTTATGTCATATCTTCTACATCTGATACAGCTTTATGTCATATCTTCTACATCTAATACAGCTTTATGTCATATCTTCTACATCTGATACAGCTTTATATCATATCTTCTACATCTAATACAGCTTTATGTCATATCTTCTACATCTAATACAGCTTTATATCATATCTTCTACATCTGATACAGCTTTATGTCATATCTTCTACATCTGATACAGCTTTATATCATATCTTCTACATCTGATACAGCTTTATATCATATCTTCTACATCTAATACAGCTTTATATCATATCTTCTACATCTGATACAGCTTTATGTCATATCTTCTACATCTAATACAGCTTTATGTCATATCTTCTACATCTGATGCAGCTTTATGTCATATCTTCTACATCTAATACAGCTTTATGTCATATCTTCTACATCTAATACAGCTTTATATCATATCTTCTACATCTGATGCAGCTTAATGTCATATCTTCTACATCTAATACAGCTTTATGTCATATCTTCTACATCTAATACAGCTTTATGTCATATCTTCTACATCTAATACAGCTTTATGTCATATCTTCTACATCTGATACAGCTTTATGTCATATCTTCTACATCTGATACAGCTTTATATCATATCTTCTACATCTGATGCAGCTTAATGTCATATCTTCTACATCTAATACAGCTTTATGTCATATCTTCTACATCTAATACAGCTTTATGTCATATCTTCTACATCTAATACAGCTTTATGTCATATCTTCTACATCTGATACAGCTTTATATCATATCTTCTACATCTGATACAGCTTTATATCATATCTTCTACATCTAATACAGCTTTATGTCATATCTTCTACATCTGATACAGCTTTATGTCATATCTTCTACATCTGATACAGCTTTATGTCATATCTTCTACATCTGATACAGCTTTATGTCATATCTTCTACATCTGATACAGCTTTATGTCATATCTTCTACATCTGATACAGCTTTATGTCATATCTTCTACATCTGATACAGCTTTATATCATATCTTCTACATCTGATACAGCTTTATATCATATCTTCTACATCTGATATAGCTTTATATCATATCTTCTACATCTGATACAGCTTTATATCATATCTTCTACATCTGATACAGCTTTATATCATATCTTCTACATCTGATATAGCTTTATATCATATCTTCTACATCTAATACAGCTTTATGTCATATCTTCTACATCTGATGCAGCTTTATGTCATATCTTCTACATCTAATACAGCTTTATGTCATATCTTCTACATCTGATACAGCTTTATGTCATATCTTCTACATCTGATACAGCTTTATGTCATATCTTCTACATCTGATACAGCTTTATATCATATCTTCTACATCTGATACAGCTTTATGTCATATCTTCTACATCTGATACAGCTTTATGTCATATCTTCTACATCTAATACAGCTTTATGTCATATCTTCTACATCTGATACAGCTTTATGTCATATCTTCTACATCTGATACAGCTTTATATCATATCTTCTACATCTAATACAGCTTTATGTCATATCTTCTACATCTGATACAGCTTTATGTCATATCTTCTACATCTGATACAGCTTTATGTCATATCTTCTACATCTAACACAGCTTTATGTCATATCTTCTACATCTGATATAGCTTTATGTCATATCTTCTACATCTGATACAGCTTTATGTCATATCTTCTACATCTGATACAGCTTTATGTCATATCTTCTACATCTGATACAGCTTTATGTCATATCTTCTACATCTGATACAGCTTTATGTCATATCTTCTACATCTGATACAGCTTTATATCATATCTTCTACATCTGATACAGCTTTATGTCATATCTTCTACATCTGATACAGCTTTATATCATATCTTCTACATCTGATACAGCTTTATATCATATCTTCTACATCTAATACAGCTTTATGTCATATCTTCTACATCTGATACAGCTTTATGTCATATCTTCTACATCTGATACATCTTTATATCATATCTTCTACATCTGATACAGCTTAATGTCATATCTTCTACATCTGATACAGCTTTATGTCATATCTTCTACATCTGATACAGCTTTATGTCATATCTTCTACATCTGATACAGCTTTATATCATATCTTCTACATCTGATACAGCTTTATGTCATATCTTCTACATCTGATACAGCTTTATGTCATATCTTCTACATCTGATACAGCTTTATATCATATCTTCTACATCTAATACAGCTTTATGTCATATCTTCTACATCTAATACATCTTTATATCATATCTTCTACATCTGATACAGCTTGATGTCATATCTTCTACATCTGATACAGCTTTATATCTTATCTTCTACATCTGATACAGCTTTATGTCATATCTTCTACATCTAATACAGCTTTATGTCACATCTTCTACATCTGATACAGCTTTATATCATATCTTCTACATCTGATACAGCTTTATGTCATATCTTCTACATCTAATACAGCTTTATGTCATATCTTCTACATCTGATACAGCTTTATGTCATATCTTCTACATCTGATACAGCTTTATGTCATATCTTCTACATCTGATACAGCTTTATGTCATATCTTCTACATCTGATACAGCTTTATGTCATATCTTCTACATCTAATACAGCTTTATGTCATATCTTCTACATCTGATACAGCTTTATGTCATATCTTCTACATCTGATACAGCTTTATGTCATATCTTCTACATCTGATACAGCTTTATGTCATATCTTCTACATCTAATACATCTTTATATCATATCTTCTACATCTGATACAGCCTAATGTCATATCTTCTACATCTGATACAGCTTTATATCTTATCTTCTACATCTGATACAGCTTTATGTCATATCTTCTACATCTGATACAGCTTAATGTCATATCTTCTCACAACAATGTAAATCTAAGCATTGCTTCTTTGATTGGACTAACGGTACTGCATCTCCATCGGTGACGACTGGTGTAAACTCTAATGTATGTAAATGTTTAGTGTGTTCACCACGAGTGGTAGGTCGTGGACTCGAACCTCGATTGGATTGGATCAAGCCAAAGATTATAAAATTTGTATTTGTTGCTTCTTTACTTCCACTCGACATTATTTGGAATCAGGACAACTCGCCCCACAGCCAACTCGCCCCCTTGTGAAGTGTGATAGACTGACTTGAAAAATATCTAGTTCCCCATAGGTTGTCGGAAAGGTATTTCTAACTTTTCCTGTTTTTAGATTGTCAACTGGTAGATCAAAGCCAATTTTATTGTTACCAGATACAGAATTAATACAATGTAATTATCACAACAATTAAGATTGTTGTTGCATGTGAACTACAAAATTTGTCAGTATTGTTTTCCCATTTATTTTAATTCGTCTTTGACGTACAATTAATTATCACCGACAAAGTACCATCAAACAGTGTGTTTTTATAATTTTAACAATATATATCCAAGCTGTTATTACAAACAACAAGAGGTAATGTTTATTCAAGAAAAAGAGAGATTGATATGGTTTGGTTTTGATTTCAAAACAACGAAATTGAGAAATTTGTATGGCTTCATATGAAAATAATAAATTTTTTATGAACTTTGAACTTTTGCCGATTTTGACCGATTATGCAAATTAGAAAAAAGGGGGAATGAAATTTAAAAAAAAAATCTTCTCCTCGGAAACTACTGAGCCAATCTCAACCAAACTTTGTTGAAATGATTCTTGGATGGCCCCCTTCCAAAATTGTGTCCGTTGATCCCGACTTCCAACCAAGATGCCCGCCAAGCTCAAAATAGAAAAAAGGGGGGATGAAACTTTAATTGTCCATTGCTGCTTTAGTGTAAGTCAAAATGAGCTCAAATTTTAACTGCAGCTACATGGCAAGGAATAGTTTAACATATATTCCAGGTTGTTCGATGAAATTTTTCTTTCAGCCGATATATACCGATTATGCAAATTAGGCATATTTTGATAAAAGATCGCATTTAAATCTTCTCCTCTGAAACCGCTGAACCAAATTAAACCAAACCTGGCAGGGATGGTCCCTGGGAGGGTCCCTTTCAAAATTGTGTCTGACAGCCCCGCCTTCCATTCAAGATGGCTGCTGTTACTAAAAATAGAAATTTCTTCAAATGGCCAAAACTGCTCTATTTTAAGCCAGAATGTGCCTATATTTGAACTGTATAAGCATAATGATGAGCTTTTTAACATGTATTACAGGATTTTTTATGAACTTTGAACTTTTGCCGATTTTGACCGATTATGCAAATTAGAAAAAAGGGGGGATGAAATTAAAAAAAAATCTTCTCCTCGGAAACTACTGAGCCAATCTCAACCAAACTTTGCTGAAATGATTCTTGGATGGCCCCCTTCCAAAATTGTGTCCGGTGATCCCGACTTCCAACCAAGTTGGTCGCCAAGCTCAAAATAGAAAAAAGGGGGGATGAAATTTTAATTGTCCATTGCTGCTTTAGTGTAAGTCAAAATGAGCTCAAATTTTAACTGCAGCTACATGGCAAGAAGTAGTTTAACATATATTCCAGGTTTTTCTGTGAAATTTTTCTTTCAGCCGATATATACCGATTATGCAAATTAGGCATATTTTGATAAAAGATCACATTTAAATCTTCTCTGAAACCGCTGAACCAAGTTAAACCAATCCTGGCAGGGATGGTACCTGGGTGGGGCCCTTTCAAAATTGTGTCCGACAGCCCTGCCCTCCATTCAAGATGGCCACTGTTACTAAAAATAGAAATTTCTTCAATTGTCCATTGCTGCTTTAGTATAAGTCAAAATGAGCTTAAATTTTAACTGCAGCTACATGGCAAGGAGTAGTTTAGCATATGTTCGGGGTTTTTGTTTGAAATTTCTCTTTCAGCCGATTTATACCGATTATGCAAATTTTGATAAAAGATCACATTTAAATCTTCTCCTCTGAAACCGCTGAACCAAATTAAACCAAACCTGGTAGGGATGGTCCCTGGGTTGGTCCCTTTCAAAATTGTGTCCGTCAGCGCCGTCCTGTATCCAAGATGGCCACCATTACTAAAAATAGAAATTTCTTCAAATGGCCAAAACTGCTCTATTTTAAGCCAGAATGTGCCCAAATTTGAACTGTATAAGCATAATGATGAGCTTTTTAGCATATATTACAGGATTTTTTATGAACTTTGAACTTTTGCCGATTTTGACCGATTATGCAAATTAGAAAAAAGGGGGGATGAAATTTAAAAAAAATCTTCTCCTCGGAAACTACTGAACCAATCTCAACCAAACTTTGCTGAAATGATTCTTGGATGGTCCCCTTCCAAAATTGTGTCCGTTGATCCCGACATCCAACCAAGATGGCCGCCAAGCTCAAAATAGAAAAAAGGGGGGATGAAACTTTAATTGTCCATTGCTGCTTTAATGTAAGTCAAAATGAGCTCAAATTTGAACTGCAGCTACATGGCGAGTAATAGTTTAACATATATTCCAGGTTGTTCGATGAAATTTTTCTTTCAGCCGATATATACCGGTTATGCAAATTAGGCATATTTTGATAAACGATCGCATTTAAATCTTCTCCTCTGAAACCGCTGAACCAAATTAAACCAAACCTGGCAGGGATGGTCCCTGGGTGGATCCCTTTCAAAATTGTGTCTGACAGCCCCGCCCTCCATTCAAGATGGCTGCTGTTACTAAAAATAGAAATTTCTTCAAATGGCCAAAACTGCTCTATTTTAAGCCAGAATGTGCCTATATTTGAACTGTATAAGCATAATGCATGTATTACAGGATTTTTTATGAACTTTGAACTT
Source organism: Bathymodiolus septemdierum (assembly GCA_963383655.1). Taxonomy (NCBI): domain Eukaryota; kingdom Metazoa; phylum Mollusca; class Bivalvia; order Mytilida; family Modiolidae; genus Bathymodiolus; species Bathymodiolus septemdierum. Next base: position 52,031,968 of record OY726527.1, read on the forward strand.
TTGCCGATTTTGACCGATTATGCAAATTAGAAAAAAGGGGGGGGATGAAATTTAAAAAAAATCTTCTCCTCTGAAACTACTGAGCCAATCTCAACCAAACTTTGCTGAAATGATTCTTGGATGGCCCCCTTCCAAAATTGTGTTCGGTGATCCCGACTTCCAACCAAGATGGCCGCCAAGCTAAAAATAGAAAAAAGGGGGGATGAAATTAAAAAAAATCTTCTCCTCTGAAACTACCTAGCCAATCTCAACCAAACTTTGCTGAAATGATCCTTTGGTGGTTCCCTTCCAAATTTATGTCTGACATTTTAGACCTCCGACCAAGATGGCCGCCGCAGCCGAACTTAATTTAACACGGGACCCCATGGGAAATTCCCATAAAAATCTTCTTGTTTGAAACCATTTGCTCAATAAGAACTCAATGTTGATGAAATAGTCATTGGATGGTTCTCTTCCAAAAATATGTCAGGCAGTTCGGTCCTTCGACCAAGATGGCCCCCACAGCCGAACTTAGTTTAACATAGGAACCTATGGGAAATTCACATAAAAATCTTCGTCTGGAACCAGTTGCTCAATTGGAACCAAGCTTTGATAAAATAGTCATTGGATGGTCCTCTTCCAAAATTGTGTCTGATGGTCCCGCTCTCTGACCAAGATGGCTGCACAGCTGTACTTAGTTTAACATAGGACCCTATGGGAAATTCACATAAAAACCGTCTTGTCTGGAACCAGTAGCTCAGTTAAAACCAAACTTTGATGGAATAGTCATTGGATGGTCTTCTTCCAAAATTGTGTCCGGCAGTTGCGTTTTCCCGCCAAGATGGCTGCCACAGTGCAGTTGCGTTGCTATTGAAAGCAGCTTTGATCCAGGTGAGCAATTACAGGTTCCTGGGAGCCTCTGGTTTTAGTTCCATATGAAACGGAATACAATTGTGTTTTCTTCCTACTTTGCTTTTCATTAATACACATGTAGAATTTAAATTTGTTATCACTTGGCCAATATAATAAAATCTTGAAAGTGTGAAACCTATCTCAAATGGGGAGCCTGGGTGGCTCAATGAATTAGGTCGCTGGATCTAACAACTCATACAAGCCTATCAAAAAAATACGGCATGGGTTCAAGCCCTGCTTTGTACATTAGAAAACAGGGTGCACTCGACTCGCAGCCGCATGTGATAAAGTTTACCAGTTGCTTGCCCATGGTCAGTGGTTCTCTCCCGGTACTCTGGCTTCCTCCACCACTAAAACTGGTCGTTATGATATAGCTGAAATATTGTTGATAGTGGCGTTAAAAAATCAATCAATCAATCTATAGTAATGCTACTGTCCATCTGTCCTTCATTCTGTCGGTCTTTCTGTAACATTTTTGTGAACACTCTAGAGGCCACATCTTTTATTCCGTTTTGACCAAACTTGGGCCACACTTTGTACATACATCTGGAAGCCTACTGATTTCCAAGTTTAAATGTCAAAGGTCTAGGTCACATTTGAACTTTAACCATTTTTTGGTGTTTATCCTTGTGAAGACACTAGTCTACATCTTTCAGTGGATTTTGACCAAACTTAGTCAACACTTATTTCATACAAAGCTTTGAAGCCTATTTTGAAGGTCAAAGGTCAAGGTCACAGTTGGACTTCAGTTTTAGCCATTTATCAAATGTTCATAGCCTTACAAGTGACAGTACATACATGAGGCAGCAATCCTTTTTTATAAGGGACACTTACAATATCTATTAAAAATAGGGCGTAATTACTGAAAAATCAAGTACAGTTTGAAAAACTAAACAAATTCTTTAATATAAATTCCATATAGAGTGAGGTTTATAGCTGTGTAGATATGGCATAAAGTATACTTGAAATTTATTGCACAACTCTTGGGATTTTTTTTTTCAAAACAATACTCTTAGTTAAACCAGATTATTTTTTTTTATGCATATGTAAAGCAGAATATTTTTTGTGGCCAATGCTGTGACAGATTATTTAATTTCTTTCCCTTCTAAATCATAATATTTTTTAGGAAAAAACCATAATTTTACTAATTACCATTCTGGGGCACCAGAGTTCACCACCGTTCTTTAGTTTTCTGTGTTTTGTAGATCTTTGTTTGTCCCCTTTCATTGTGTTGTCTGTCCTTTGATTTACAGATTCTGATTCTTTACACTTTCATAACAATTATAGTTACCAGTTACAAAGCATACGGTTCTGACGTGTACAGGACTGTCTTATCAGCATTATAGGTCCCAGGCAAAACAGTGCACGGAGGCCCATACCTACACAACCACTGGCAAGAATAAAAATGTAAATGTCAATAAAAGTAACCATATATTTATTGTATTGGTACTTCCAACTAAATCAGTGTTTAAACATTAAAAAAACATGCAGTATACAACGTACATACATGTAGATTACCATGGGGCCCTTATGCCCGGCATGCCCATGCGTTGAGACGACACCGGAACACAGCTAAGAAACAAAAAAGTCTATTATTTAAAATTATGTCCTTGGGTTGAAAATTAACTTCAGAAGTCCTTCACATGTCCTTCACATTTACTAAACAACCTTCAGCTGAACTTTCTTTCGCTTAATTACTAGTTATCTTTCTTGAATGGGGTCCAGTTTACAACACGAAGTAATCTTGTAATTTCAAATTTGTAATAATTTATATTTATTTTATTTTATATATATTACAAAGAAATAGACTATGCACAGAAGGGAGATAATTTTAACCCATTTCACCAGTTTTCAGATACATGTATAGATAAACATCTGCAATGTTCACAGTTAAATCACTTGGATTAAATGTTCACAGCATGTCCTGTATAGTATCTTTTTTGAAGAAGTACAGACACCTGACAATACTACCACTTAACTTTTGGTGTTTAGGGCTATCTTTTTCTCTGAAGCCAGAAATTATTTTTCGTACAAAACATAAATTGGGCCTGCAGCTTTTAGCAAGTAATATTAATAGTTGTCTCAAAAAATAATCTCATATATCTGATATACTTATTATTTACTTTACACATCTTTTATTACATAAATTATGGTGTATGGCATTAGAGAAAAAAAAATAATACTATATTACTATATTAGCACACCATCCACCACCACACCCCCCCCCCCCCTTTTTTTACATTTTTTTCATTCTATATACATGACATTATTTTTCAGAAATACATGGCTGTCCATTCTGTAGAATGAGCTTTAGTAGTGAACGGTATGTGTCAAATGATCTGAACTAATTATGACAGTACAGGTGTACCATACAGTTTCATCTAACAGGTATCAATTGAACTTTCAGTGTACCATACATGTATATGTATGTAAGAATTATTTTGTATAGAAGAATTATTTACATTATCACACTGATTATTGCTTCATTCATGGCAAAGAAATGAATATAAAACTTGGACATCAGTAAAAGAGTTTACAAATAACAGCAAAGAACATCACATTCTAGATCTGTGTGAAGAAATGGTGAAAGCTTCTTCATATGCAGTAAAAGATATACCGTACTCAGAATAATATGGGATCAAAAACTGGAGTTGAATGGCAGTCTGGTGATGTTAATTGTAAACAGTTAACAACCAATGATGTGGTACAAGCTCATGTAAGGACAAACACATATGTTAAACCTTATAAATGTGATATATGTAGTAAAGGATTTCGTCAGAATTCTAACTTACAGAATCACATTAGAATACATACTGGTGATAAACCTTATAAATGTGATATATGTAGTAAAAGATTTAGCCAGAATTATACCTTACAGAATCACATTAGAATACATACTGGTGATAAACCTTATAAATGTAAAATATGTGGTAAAGGATTTAGTCAGAATTCTAACTTACAGAGACATATTAGATTGCATACTGGTGATAAACCTTATAAATGTGATATATGTGGTAAAGTGTTTATTCAGTATAGTCACTTTCAATATCACATAAGAGTACATGCTGGTGATAAACCTTATAAATGTGATATATGTGGTAGGGTGTTTAATCAGAATCATCACTTACAGTATCACATAAGAATACATACTGGTGATAAACCATATAAATGTGATATATGTGGTAGAGTGTTTAGTCAGAATTCTCACTTACAGAGACACATTAGAATACACACAGGTGATAAACCTTATAAATGTGATATATGTGGTAAAGCATTCAGTGTGAGTTGTTACTTAAAGAAACACATTACAAAGCATATGCCGCATTATGTTCTTGATAAACTTTATAAATGTGATGTATGTAGTAAACAGTTTAGTCAGTATCGCAGCTTGCAGATACATATGAGAACACATTCGGGAGATAAACCTTATAAATGTGAAATATGTGATAAAGAGTTTAGTGTGAATTGTAACCTACAGAGACACCTTCGAATACACACAGGTGATAAACCTTATAAATGTGATGTATGTGGTAAAGAGTTTAGTGAGAATCATCACTTACATAATCACATTAGAACCCATACAGGCGATAAACCGTATAAATGTGATATATGTGCTAAAGTGTTTAGTCAGAGTAATAGCCTACTGAGACACATTAGAAAACATGCATGTGATAAACCTAAATAATGATGACATATGTGGTAAAGGATTTAGTCAGAATGGTAACTTACAGAAACACATTAGAACACATACTGGTGATAAACATTATAAATGTGATGTATGTGGTAAAGGATTTAGTCATAGTAGTCACTTACAGAAACACATTAGAACACATACATGTGATAAACCTTATAGTTGTGATATATGTGATAAAGGATTTAGTGACAATAGTAACTTACAGAACCATGTTAGAATACATACTGGTGATAAACCTTATACATGTACTGTGTTAGCGGTAGACGATCGCCACGTCGCATTTTGCGAATATAACGGTAGTGTGGCGAGGATAATTTGTGTAGCAGTAGCCACACTGGCGAACGAAAAACTTTTAGAGCGTGCATCTGACAACGATCTTTTATTATGTAGAAAGTCAACGTCGAATAAAACGTGTTATAGACAATGATTTGATCGATGTATAATATCCAAAATGATTTTAAAAAGCGGGTCAAATTGATTATTTCCGGTAGTTTTTTCAGTTGAAATAACATTTTCCGGGTCCCATTCCGGAAATAGTTTCGACTTTAGTCACCGACTGACTGGTTTCCTAAATTACGCTTTGTTCTGTCTGTCCTTCTGTCTACGCTTGAATCTAAAACCAGTAAATTATTTAACAACAAGAAGGTCAAGAATGGCGGTTCGTTCGCCCTAATTAATACATGTTCGCCCTAAAAGTGGGTCCATTCGCCTTGATATTTATATATATGAAAGTTATTGAAAATAAATGAAGTATTAATGATATTTGATGATTTAAAAATTTAGAAATTTTAAATATGGTGTAAAAAAGTTTATCAAAACACACACGACATCAAAGAGCACACAGAGCACACGCTGTAAAGTAAATAATTCTTTTATGTTTATATTTGTTTTATTCAAACCAAGCTTACATCAATTAATTGTAATGATGAAATCAACAATCATTCATTTCAAACAATTTCTAATAGCTGCTTAATTTCTTAAACAAAAGCTTATTTTTTTAATTAAAACTTTTCTATATCGTTACTTCTTTAATTTCAATTACAATATTTATTATGTTCATTAAGATACTTTTTAATTATCAGGGCGAACTTTTAGGGCAAATGAACCCAGGGCCAAGCGCCAAGGATCTATTTTATCCTTTTTTGGCAACGCCAACGGCCCCACACAGCAAAAAACAACAAAATCATACGAATATTGAATGTTCTGTTTATCGAATGTTCAAAGTTTGTTGTTTATCATGATAATATATGAATTATTATTGTTAGTTAATTAAATAATAAAGTTTTGAACTTTCAACTGTTTTATTACCCATTAGCCACAGTGGCTAATAAAAAAAAATGTCTACCGCTAACACAGATGTAAATGTGATATATGTGGTAAAGGATTTAGTCAGAATGGTAACTTACAGAAACACATTAGAACACATACTGGTGATAAACCTTATAAATGTGATATATGTGGTAAAGGATTTAGTGATAGTAGTAACTTACAGACACACATTAGAACACATACCGGTGATAAAACTTATAAATGTGATATATGTGGTAAAGGATTTAGTGATAGTAGTAACTTACAGACACGCATTAGAACACATACCGGTGATAAAACTTATAAATGTGATATATGTGGTAAAGGATTTAGTGATAGTAGTAACTTACAGACACACATTAGAACACATACCGGTGATAAAACTTATAAATGTAATATATGTGGTAAAGGATTTAGTGATAGTAGTAACTTACAGACACACATTAGAACACATACCGGTGATAAAACTTATAAATGTGATATATGTGGTAAAGGATTTAGTGATAGTAGTAACTTACAGACACACATTAGAACACATACCGGTGATAAAACTTATAAATGTGATATATGTGGTAAAGTGTTTGGAATAATATGAAGAAGCCGGCCGCGATACTGGTACTACAATAGTATTACCAGTATTGTGTACCAGTATTGTAGTACCAGTATCGCGGCCGGCTCTTCATATTATCCCAGAATTTAATTGATCACTGTTTAATTAAATTATTGAGAAATAACAGAGGCAAGCTTGGGCGATGTTATTGATGATCATCATGTTTGTTGCATGAATAGCAATCTTTTCATCAATAAATAAGGTTTAAGGAACAAATTATCAGGTATTTTGGTCAAAAAACACCTAATCAATGTTAAATAAACAATCCTACAGGTAAGAAAATAAAAGTTGGATAACTGGGAAGACACCTTATTTATGTCACCAAATTATGTAACAATCAGCATTGCTAAATATCACACCATTTCAATGTGTGTCATAGATATATAATTCAGAAGATAAAAAAATAAAAGTCATTCTGATTCTAAAAACTTGCTTAAAAATACATGTATGCATAATTTCTCAGTCTAAATATGAAAACAAAATCCTAGGTTTAATACAAATTTCCATTACAAGTTGCATAGTAACCCACAAATAATAAAAAAAACAAAACATTTATCATATAATCCAATATTAAAAGGAAACTCAGGACCAAAATTAAAAGCAGAAATATCCTTTATCTCTGAATATCAGATGCAAGCCCCACTGGAATTTTATTTTTCTTTTAATCGAAAATTTTACAAATATTACAACTGGTTATTTATCAGTTAATTTGTAATATGTATGATTGAAAATATTTTGTTATTTAACCACAAATAATAAATGTTTCTGAAAATTATAAATCATTATTAATATATTGCTTTTTATATAATTTCTTTATTGATATTCATATCTCTTTTTAAACTTGTATAAAAAATCTTCATGAGATATCTATGTTTTGGTTTATATAAAATAGTTCTTAATCTTATGGGAATCAGAATGACTTTCATCAACAGAAACAAAATATATAATTATGACCTACAATGTACTTTCATGTGAGTGACAAAGTTGGATGTGGTCTTTACTGAACCAGATATCAATGCTGTACAATGCTTACAGGAAGCTTTTACATATCCACAAGAATCAAGAGTTATGATGAAATGAGATAACACTGAGGACATAGTGATAGTCTTCAGAAGTCTTTCAAAGAAGCAATATCATAAATGAAATCTTGAAAGTTGTGTTAGATAATTTATAAATGTTAGAGCTTGTTGTATTTTACACAAGCCGACAAACTGTTTTCACTGAAATATTGAAACCCTAAAGAAATTGAAATTGAGAAATTATTTGTTTTGATATCAACTCTTTGAAGCCATAATTAATGCTTAATATATTTTTTTGTAGTTGTGATAGTTTTGATTGCAATTTAATAGACTAATATCTTTTGATCATGTTGTGATTGCCACCTTATTTAATAGATATTTTTGTGGAGTTTTTAACAATTGAATTTCATAACATATGTTTTTATTTAGATGTCAATAAACTTTATATTTTTTCTAGTAAACCATTCTACATTATTTGTTTAATAAATTTCACGAAGAAAATTCATTTACATAAATCATACATTAAATATCTAAGGAGATACATGCTTTAGTTAAGGCAAAATGATGAAAAGTAATCTAAATGTAATCGGAAAGTAATCATGATTACAGGGTCAAAATGAATGTAATCGATTACATTACGATTACATGTAATCAAAAAAATGTCTTGATTACAGATTACATCCGATTACATGAAAAAATGTAATCGATTACAACTGATTACGATTACAATTACTATTACCCCATGTCTGACTCACAGCATCAGTGGTGATAGGCACTTATTACATAGGTAGTTATAAATCCAACTACAATGCGATCGCGACCATGACGACCCATATTGTTTGTCTATTACATCATATGAAATTAACAAAATATAGTAGCTACTGTATTTGTATGGTGTTAATAAAGAACTTTTAGTTTGCATAATTATGTATCCTTTTAATCTGGCTTTTTACAATAAAAAAAAATGTATATAAGGGACCGACCATTTAACTTTAAGGGGGGGGGGGGTTATGGTTTTTTGTTTCGTTCAGAATTTTGTTTTCGGACATCACAAGAGTTAGAATATTTTTTTTTTCTGTCGCGCTAAGCGCGAATTTTTTTTCCAGGATTTAACATTAGGTTATATGACAAAAACTCTGAATCAGATTATTTTTTTTTTCCTCCACCAAAATCAGAATATTTTTTTCAGCAACATTGGGAATCAGAATATTTTTTTAGAAAAAAAACATAACCCCCCCTTCAAGTTAAATGGTTGTTCCCTAATAATGTGCATATTTTGAAAATTTTGTAAAAATCATCAAGTCAATAATTGAATGTTATTAGTGGAGATAGAACACAATGCTTGTTATTTTTCATTTTGTTTATTTCTGTGTATTTAGCTCACATTGCCAAAGGCAGCGTGAGCTCTTGCCATCACTTAGAATCTGTCAACCTTGCCATCACTTAGCGTCTGTCAACCGTTAGCTTTTCACATTTTAATATTCTCTTCAGAAACCGTGGAGCCAAATGAATTGAAACTTGGTAGGAAGCATCTATGGCAGGTCCTCTAAAGATTTTTCATTTCATGAATACCGATCCGTTAACAAGCATGGTCGTCATAGACAATTCTTGTTTCTGGTTTGTCAATTTCTTTAAAAAATCTTCTCTTTTGAAACCGCGTGGCCAAATGAATCAAAACTTGGTAGAAAGCGTCTCTGGAAGGTCCTCAATAAATATTGCTCATCTCGTCCTAATTCATTTAGAAACATGGCCGCCATAGGCAATTCTTGTTTCTGGTTGCTAAATTTAAAAAAAATGAAACCGCTTAGCCTGAACAAAATGTCCATGGTCACCATAAGTAGTACTTGCTTGTGATTGGCCAAGTATAAAACAATTTCTTCTCCTAAGGAAAAAAAACATTTGGCCAAATTAATTGAAATTAATTTAAGAAATCTATGGAAGGTTCTGCATAACATAACGTTAGTTTCCTCAAAACAGAATGGGTGCGTTCACAATTGTACCAGTGGTGAAAATGTTGATCTTACCATTGGTTACCAACGGTACTATTGTTAGCCAAAGGCTCCATTGGTAGCCTTTAAACTGTGTACGGCTATGTGTTTGCCAATGGTTAGATATTCACCATTGGTAACATTGGTGACCATCTGTACCTTTGGTAACCATCTGTACCTATTTGATTCCATATATTTAATTATATAAAGCCAAAAAAAGAAGATTTTTATTTTAAAAAATTATAAGTTTCTCTTTATTAATTAATGACTGGCAATATTAAATTATGTCAAGACTTTTATATACTTTTTACGTTAGCAACTTAGAGTAAATCGTCATTGGTAATTAATTAAATGTAATAACACAAAATTCAGCTTCAATAGTATCGGTAAAATTGTTTCAGACATTTCTTTTTCTTATATAGCCATTGTGTTGTCTATCCTGCTTCTATTTACGGATTCTGATTACCCCTTTGGTAAATTTTTATTTCTAAATTTTCATGCTTTTGAATTTTTTTATTATTTTATTATTTTTTGTTGTTGCTTAAATGCATGAGCCTCTTATTTTAAGCTTGCTTTTGTTCAGTTGATATCTGCTTCTGTAACTTGTCTATATTGAATTGCATAATTTAAATTGATGTATGTTTTTATTTAATATGTTTGTATGCACGATTGTATGTGTTGTTATATATCATAGTCGATTTTAAAGCTCATTAGAGCTTGTGTTGTATGTATGATTTATATCGACTCTAAATAAAGCTTTGAATTGAATTGAATTGAATTGGTATCTTCTAACACTTGTGATCACCATTTTGTTTTATGAAAAGCCCGCGTTGGTAATTCTAACTTGACTGTGGTTTGTCTGCAGAATTGGTTACCAATAGAATGTACCAATAGTTACCATCGGGAGAATTGTGAACGCGCCCATTGACAGACGAGTGACCCAGGCTAAGCCCACTGAGAGTTCGTTTGTTTTTGTATGAACACAGCATTTTTGAGGGCATATTACGTTATGGGTCTGTCGACCGTCTGTTATGTGTACATCGTCCATCTGTAGTGGGCAAAATTTATTTTCGTGTGATAACTTTAGTTCTGGATGACCGACCATTCTGAATTTGTATAGTAATGATCATTGGCACAGAATGAATGTCGGTACAGATTTTAGGTGTTGTGGTCGCCCCCGTTTCCAAACAAGATTCCCCTAGGTACAAGAAGAGTTTGAAGATACAAAAGGGATAATCAGAATCCATAAATCGCAGAACAGACAACACAATGACCAAAAGAAAAAGTACAAAAGGACAAACAACGATATAGAAAACCACCAATAAAACTGACCGCCATGATATAACTGAAATATTTACAGGTCATACATTTGTTAGAAGTAGAATTGTAAAACAAATCCTGTGCTTAACACATATATGTTGTATCCTGTACTTAACACATATATTTTGTTTCGGTCTACCTCTTGATATTAATACTGTTGTGGCCTCTGAAATAAGAGTGTAATTAAAGATACCAAAGGGGTAATCAGAATCCTTAAATTGAAGAATAAACAACGATCTACAAAACATACATACGTAAAACCAACGATCGAGTAACACGAAACCCACTAAAAACCGGGGGTGAACTCTACTGCTCCGGAAGGGTAAGCAGTTCCTGTTACACTAGTGGCACCTGTTGTGTTAGTCTAGTTAAGGACCGATCATTTAACTTGCAGGGGGAGTGTTATGGTTTTTTGTTTCGTTCAGAAATTGTTTTTCGGACAACACAAAAGTTAGAATGTTTATTTATTTTGTCGCGCAAAGCGCGAAATTTTTTTCCACAATTTAACATTAGGTTATATGACAAAAACTCTGAATCTGATTTTTTTTTTTTCCTCCACCAAAATCAGAATATTTGTTTCAGCAACATTGGGAATCGGAATATTTAAAAAAAAAAAAAAAAACATAACCCCCCCCCCCCCTTCAAGTTAAATGGTCGTTCCCTTACAAACCCGGTGATAAGTGTTCCGAAAGAAAGTATGGAAGGTGTGGTTTTCACTTGGCTGATAATTTTGTGTTTTTTGACGTAAATATAACTTTCTCATAGATAAAATTTGGAAGCTGAATTCAGATATGTATTTGGGTCCTGATCCCCGACTTAGTTTTATCATTAGACTTGTAATTTTGAAGTTTTGAACGCCAACCCTGACACCTGAAACCCTTTGTTTGAAGTTGTGTATTGAAGCGTATTCATGCATGCATGAATGCGTAAGTGAACGAACTGCGACAGTGTTATTGGGGGTCTATACGAGGCGCCTTAAAAATGCCACACAATAGAGGGAATAGTGGAAACAAGGACAAACAGAAACAAACGTCTGAAGTATTAAATGAAAGTAGAGAAACTCTTTATGGTACAGATAGGCCAAATGATCCGCTTTCTAATAGTATGTTTTTCCAATTTATGACCAAACTTGATGACAGATTAAAAACAATAGAAACTAATGTAACAAAGTCAGTGGGTGAATTAGACGATATAAAAAAGACAGTACGATCAATTTCTGGTTCTGTAACAACTGTTCAAAATGAAGTCAAGGAACTCAGTAAGAAATATGTCGATCTCGAAACACATACACAAGGCATGAGTAACATTTTTGATAACGTACGAAGTGAATGTTCAGATAACAGCAAAGCTATTAAAGAACTTGATCAAGACAATATTAGTATTTGCACACACATGGAGTCACTGGCGGAAGATCTGAAAGCGTTTAAATTAGAACGGGATGAAATGAAAAGCACACTGTTGGATTTAAGATGTCGTTCAATGAAGAACAATCTGGTATTCACAGGATTAAGGGAAACCGCAGGTGAGGAAACGGAAGCTAAATTGAGGGACTTTTTAAGATGTGAGCTCAATATTGATTACTACATTGAGATTGGTAATGTGCACCGTTTCGGATCCCGCCAGAATAACATCAACGGGACTGAAATAAGACCTCGCCCTATAGTAGCTCGCTTCTTATACTATAACGATTTGGCTTATGTGCTCGAATGTGCGAAGCGACTAAGGGGGAAGCCATACGGAATAAACCAGCAATTCCCGGCAGAGATTGAAAACCGTAGACGGTCGTTGTATCCGGTAATGAAAGAGGCAAAAAACAGAGGAAAACGGGTAAAACTTGTACGGGATAGACTTTTTATAAACAATGAGGAATATGTACCAGAAGAAGAGCAAATAACATTGCCAGCAGTTACCAGCATGAACTTTAAACAGGCACGGTCGACCACGCCTGTGGCGCCCCATCGTGACGGCCGGCCAGAGAAACGTCCTCGTATTGGATCTACCCCCGAGCGACCTGCATACTAGGAAAACCTAGGAGGTCAAACTGTAAATGTACATCAACAATATTCTAAAAACTGTTCACTTATTAGTGGTAGTATTGTTAAAGACAATTCTGATAATATATGTGATAATTCGAACTATAACCGTAAATCTTGTGTAAATAAAGTGTTAAATCTTTTGTCATTGAACTGTTGTGGTTTAAAATCGAAACTAAATTATCCAGAATTTCATGAGTTTGTTAATACATTTGATATTCTTTGCTTTGTTGAATCAAAAACTGACGATTTAGATGAAATTGTTTTACCGGGATTTTTGATAAAGATGAAAAATCGTAAAAGTTTTTCAAATAGAAAATCAGGGGGAATTGTATTGGGTTTTAAGGAAGAATATGATAGTTTTATATATCCCATTCCTACTGATAGTTCGTATGTATTCTGGTTTAGAATATCTAGAGAGCTACTTGGGTTAGATGAGGATGTTGTTTGTGGTATAGTTTATATTCCACCGGAGTATACGGTTTATTCCTCTGTAGACGCGTTTAGTGAATTAGAAAATGAATATTTGGCTTTGCAGAGGAATTATAAATATATATTTCTAAATGGGGATTTTAATAGCAGAACAGCGAAAGACCCTGATTTCATCTATATTGAAAACAATAATGATAATATAGATTTTTTCGAATTATCAGATGTAAATAGTGTAAATATATTAGAGTCATTAAATATACCTGTAGGTAGGATTAATAAAGATAGTGTCAAAAATCATTATGGTAGTAGATTGTTAGATTTATGTAAAGGTAATGACTTATTTATCATAAATGGAAGGATTGGAAATGACAAAGGTATTGGTAAACTGACTTGTAAGAATAGTAGTGTTGTTGATTATGTTATTTCGTCCGTTGATTTTTTGAAACATATTGTAAATTTTAGTATTTGTGAATTTAGTAAACTATTTTCCGATGTACATTCACCAATATCGCTGTCATTGAAATGTGAAAATAAAGATGAGATAATGGTCACTGAAAATGTAAGTAATAATGCAGAAGCTTGTCGTGAGAAACCTAAAAAATGGGATGAGACATATAAGGTAGATTTTGTAAATAACATTGATGTAGATAGTATACAAAACTTGAAAATACAATTGGAAATCTTAAATATTGAGAACGTTGTACAGTCCGACATAGATACTCTTGTAGGTAAGCTAGGAGAAATATTTGTATCATCTGCGAAGGAAACATTTGGAATAGCCAGTAAACAATTTAAGAATAAGAAAAGAAAGGTATGTATTAGCTCAAAACCATGGTTTGGAGCTGATTGCAAATTTGCGAGGCAACATTACCGCAAACTTAAACGGAGAAGTAAAACAAACAATACTGAGGAAACACGAGAATTAATGAAAAAAGCTGAGAAAGATTATAAGAAACAAATGGATGTAAGTATAAAAAAAACATAGAAAGGAAATGACGAAAAAGATTAAAAGTTTAAGATCTAACAACAGTAAGGAGTTTTGGAAGCTGATGAGAAAAGGTACATATCGAAAACAGCCAAATATATCTATCGACACCCTATTTGATTTTTTTAAGACCCTGAATCAAAACCCAACAAATGATGGCGATGGTGCAACTGTACTACCGGAAATAGACGAAAATTTGGTTAACAATCTAAACATAGAAATTAATGGGCATATTACAAGTGAAGAAATACTACATTGTGTAAAAAATTTGAAAAATGAGAAAGCTTGTGGCGATGATATTATTAAAAATGAGTATATTAAATCATCAATTGATGTCTTTTTACCCGTTTATTTAAAGTTGTTCAATTGTATATTTGACTCAGGTATTATCCCTGAGAGCTGGTTAACTGGTAATGTTAAGCCCATTTACAAGAACAAAGGAAATCATTTTGACCCGAAAATTTTTCGTCCGATCACGATTTTGAGCTGTTTTGGCAAATTATTTACAGCAGTATTGCTGACAAGATTAAATGCTTTTTCTGAAAAATTTTCTATCTTGAATGAAAACCAGAGTGGTTTCAGGAAGGGTTATTCCACAATTGATAATATTTTTGTTCTATATGCCTTCTTTGAATTGTTAAAATTAAAAAAGAAAAAGTTATTTGTTACATTTGTGGACTTTGAAAAAGCCTTTGATAAGGTATGGAGGGATGGTTTATGGTGTAAATTACTTTTAAATAATATAAATGGGAAGATGTATAAAGTTATTTATAATATGTATCAGAATATAAAATCTAGAATTGTATATAATAACGCAGTGTCAGATTTTTTCGATTGTAATAATGGTGTGCGACAAGGGGAAAATCTTTCCCCTTTCCTTTTCTCGATGTATTTAAATGATCTGGAAGAGTTTTTAAGCGATCGAAATGTCAACGGTCTAACATCTATTACTGAGGATTTTGAAATTGAACTAGATGTATATTTAAAACTTTTTGTACTTTTATATGCCGACGATACTGTTATTATGTCGGAATCAAAAGAAGATATGCAAAACCAGCTAAATGTTTTTAATGATTTTTGCAAAAAATGGAAACTCAAAGTAAATGCTGAAAAGTCGAAAGTTCTTGTGTTTAGTAATGGTAGATTACCTGCAAATTTAAAATTTACTTATAACAATAGAGACTTGGAAATTGTTCCAAATTTTTCTTATCTTGGTATAACATTTTCAAAGTCTGGATCATTCAACGCAGCAAAAAAAGATCTTGCAAATAAAGGTACGAAAGCTATGTATGAAGTATTGAAGAAAGGTAGACTTCATAATTTGTCAATACAATGTCAACTGGATATTTTCGATAAAACAGTAAAACCTATACTATTATATGGTTGCGAAACTTGGGGGTTTGGGAAAAACGATATTATTGAGAGAGTTCATCTAAAATTTTGTAAGCTTCTTTTGCATGTAAAAACATCCACATCAAATTTTATGGCCTATGGGGAATTGGGTCGATATCCAATTGACATTGACATTAAAGTTCGTATGATTTCATATTGGTCAAAACTCATTTTAGGAAATCAGTCAAAAATTTCATCATTATCATACAAACTATTGTATATAAAAGATTTTCAAAATAAAAATGTTACATGTGCTTGGTTAAATAGAATTCGTTGTATTTTGAATGATTGTGGTATGTCGTATATTTGGAACATGCAGAATTGTATTTCTGATAAATGGTTGAAATTAGTAGTTAAAAATAATTTAGTGGATCAATTTAAACAAACATGGACTTCAATGATTGAAAATTCATCAAAAGGGGATAATTATAAGTTATTTAAGCATGATTTAAAATTTGAAGATTATTTGGATGTATTAGATGATAAGGACAAATTCTTACTTGTTAAATTTAGGACTTCAAATCATAGGCTACCGATAGAAGTTGGGCGTTGGCGTAATTTAAAAAGGGAAAATCGGATTTGTAACCTATGCAACGGAAGAAACTTAGGTGATGAATTTCACTATCTATTTGAATGTCCATCTTTGTCAAATGAACGTAAGAAGTATTTTGAACCACACTTCATAAATAGACCAAATATACTTAAGTTTTGTAATCTGATGAATTCAAAATCAGTTAGCGTTTTATGTAATATGTGTAAATATATCAGAATTATAAATATGAGAGTATGTCCTCCAGGTTGATCCACCTTCTATCCTTCTTTAAATGTACTAATATGTGTTATATTGTTGTTATCTCTGTACCTTTGTAAGATTGGTTATGAGAAATAAAGATATATATATATAGTAGAATGAGGAAAGGACGTGGAAGGTTTACGGCAAGTGGAACATATCCATGAGTGTTTCAATTGTTGATGACTTTTCTTAAATGAATTAGCTTTCGAGAAATTCTTTTTAAAAATGTATAAGGTTATAATGTAACCATTACCGTGACATAAAAGTGATCAACAGGTTTTTTTCAAAATTTTTATTTTTATATTTCTCATCCAATGGGGTTCACCTACGATTTTTCGTTAATAGGTGGCGTATGTGTTCTATCAGTTATCAGGGGCGGATCCAGAATTTCAAGTTAGGGGGGGCGCACTTTAAAAAATTGCGCCGAGCGGAGGGAGGCGCGACAATTTTTGGGGTATTTCGTGTGAAAAATCACCATTTTACGCAAAAAAATCATATCTTTTACAATTTTAGGGGGGGGGTGCGCCCACCCCCCCCCTGGATCCTCCCCTGATTTAGGAGTTGCGGGTTGCAGAATCATCCTCCTACCCCCTCCACCCGGCCTTCAATGAAAAATCTAAAAACCATTGTGGACAACTACAATGTATTTCAAGTACATTATATAGTTTAACGTCAATCAATTGCGTGGTTACAATCAGGGGAGTTGCGGATTGCAGAAATCTTACAGACGGACGGACGGACATCAAGTTTTTGAGCAACGGGCGTAAAAACCTCATTACACTAAAAGATCAAACAAACAAAAATGTATCAAAGTTCTCGAGAAATATGTTTACGGAAATCAGGTGCGAGATATGCATAGACCATTTTGTCGAGATTATTTTCACACTTTCATGTGCAGTTGTAGATATTAATTAATTACAAATAAATTGTAGTCAGAATTTTTTGTTAAAAATGTGTAAAAAAATTGTACAGACATCCATTGGTAGATATCAATAATATAAACGTACCGGACAAAGGATTTGTTCACACTTTCTTGTGCAGATACCTCGGGCAGATAGAGATTGTTACAAATAAATTGCAGCTAATTTTTTTTTTTTTATTAATATGTTACTTTTGTATTTTAATGTACAATATACCAACGCGTATTTTTACTGGTCTTTACTTGAAGAGTAAAAGGCAACATTTTCGGGTATTTGTATACAAATCAAACTGATATTTTTTTTTTCATATGAAATTGCAGAATTTCGATTTCAAGAACTATTTGAATCATTATTTAAAGAGAAGTGACCATTTTCATGGGACACTCAAGTTTCTCCACACTGTCTCAGTTTCATCATCTGATTCTCTCGTTATAGGTTTTCGTTGTATGTTTTATAAATGAGATCAATTGTTAAATTAATTATTCGAAGTATTGATTGAATTTACTTTTTAGTTTACCTTTGACTTTTCTCGTCTCGTCGAGGAATCGGAAATGTATCCAATCTTGCTTGTTTTCTTGGCCTAGAATTTTCGTCCATTTTATAATTTCTAAATAGCACGTGTACATGTAGTTGTAAAATTGACTGCAGAAATAATGTTTAATTAACGTGAGAAAATAGTTGATGTCTGGTACCTCGGAACCAATCAGAATGGAATAATCTTTGAACTACTGACGGCGAATACATATATGAATCAGCGAACACATCCAACGTGTGTATTTACAATGTGTAAGAATATTTTACTACAGGTCACGAGTTAACCATTCATGAAAAAGTTATTTATTGAACTGCTTAATTAACGTTGTATAACATATGCTCCGCGAATTTTAGGGGGGGGGGGGGGGGGCATACGCCCCGCACGCCCCCCTCTAAATCCGCCACTGGTTATTACTTTTGGAACTCCTCGGCTAACATCAATAACGTAACTAAAGTAATATTTTTTTGATTAGAAAACGGAAAAATCTAAATATTTCGTAAGCCGTAGATTTTTATTTATCGCATCCAACGAAAGTTTTGTCAGGAATTTTACCACCATTTTGGAATTGTATAAATATTTACGGTTGAAAAATTACCAATTTTTAGCGTTATTATGGTCTTTATTTCAGGCCAAGTTCTTCAAAATACACCAAGTTTGCTCGTTAAACGTGACAGCCAACTCACCGCGGACGTAATCCCATATAATAGGAACGAAGGTGGTTCCGGAGCTGGTCTCGGAGCTGGTCTATTGTCTCGTCGAAGTGCCGGAGAAGGCTATTGTTCCCTTCATGGTTAGTAGTAGGTCAAATGTCTCTTTTGGCGACCGGAAGTGCTATGCTATTACGATAGGAATTTGTTAACCCCCTACTGGTTAACTCGAATAATACTGCGCCCTCTATCGGCACTATCGCTGGATGAGGGCTTGAACTCTCCTTGTGATAAAAACGCGTCAGCTGCTCTCTGAAAGAGAGAGCCAATCAGCGATGATTATTTGCCGAGTATGTGCAAAGCGTAATATAACGACTGGATTATTCGGGTTACCTACTGGTTAGTCCCTTCCAGAGGCTAACTCTGGAAAACCCTACATCTGTAGATAGACAATTGATAATTCCCAGTCTTTATAATTAGACAAATGGAAATCCAATAATGTTATGATGGGTTAGACATCTATTGTTTTTATTGAGATATGTGTACGGTAATAAAGATATAAAAAGGTGTGTGTGGGGTGGGGGTGGGGGCATACATGCCAACTCTACCGATTTACGCGGTAATCTACCGAATTTATAAGTCTTCTACCGCCTACCGATTTTAGATGTTTTCCTACCGATTTAAAAGAAAATGTAAAAAGAAAATTTATCGTGAATTGTTCACATGTTGATTATTCTTGATTTCTACGACGTATAAATGTGTACAAATCCAAATTATTTAGGCCCTTTCCGTAATCGTTTCCCTCTTAAATTTGTACCGGAAACTTCCATTGGTCAATTCTTTATCATTAAGCCAATCAGAAACTGTATTTAAAATAAAGTTTTGAAGCACTACATTTTGAACTTATGACTCCTAAGCAAATATATACAGTAGAACTTCGCTCGTTCGAACTCGAAGGTACTGTCAAAATATGTTCGAGCTATCGGAAGTTCGAGCCACCGAGGTTTCGTAATTTTAGATAGAAAAAAATCTTGTTCTGACCCGGGACAGTTTCATTACCTATGATAACTGATGCACAGTAAAACTGACCTTTCTCGTAAAAAATATTTAATCATTTAAGTTCAAGTTCAAGTTCTTTATTCACTCGGACACATATACAAGTGTAACAAGAGGAATATTATACAAAATATTTTACATAATAACGGATATAACTAACCTAAAATAATACAGCCTCAGAATATAATTATAAAACATTGTGCAATTTAGATATAAATAATGACAATTTTTTCAGAACCTTAACATTACACAAAGATAACAGACCTTTCATTTTGTACATGTTTGCATATCTAGTATAATAAATTGGAATAAATCTACATCTAAGCCTTTGTACATCAGCAGAGGTACATTCAAATAAAAAATGAAATTCAGTACCTAAACCAACATTACACAGATGACAAATACGTTCTTCTCTGGGAATATTCGGCCATCTTCCAGTTTCTATTGGAAGTTTAATGTTATTGCATCTAAACTTTGTTATCATGTTTCTCTCATGTGGTAATAATTTCAATAAGTATTTCTCTAAATTAAATTCGTTTTTAAATATGCCATAAAATTCTCCCCTAGAAGAGTTCTCAATTTGGTTAAACCAGTTTTGAATATATTGTTCAGTCAGATTTTGCTTAACAATAAATTTTAGTTGCACTGAATGAACTGGCTGTTGTTGGTTCCATAGATAATTTAGCCCAGTTTTCTCAAAAATTGATTTGATCAAATTTAGCCACTTAAATTGAACATTATCAATAATACTCAAATTAAACATAATCTTATATAAAATACAACTAAGTTTCTTCTCGTTTGAAATAAGTCTATTCCAAAAATTTACAATCCTTAATTTTATACATAATATATCTATAGGTGTTCTACCAAGTTCTCCGTATGTCATAAAATTTGGAGTAGTGGTTCTAACACCTAAAATATTTCTACAGAACTGAAGGTGAAGTTTTTCTAGTTGCTTAGTGTTCTCATAACCCCATATTTCACAGCCATAAGTAAGTATTGGAAGTATAAGTGTATCAAACAATTTAAATTGTAAATCTAATGGAATAGATATATTTCTCAATTTTCAACTATATAAACAATATAAAGCTTTGCGAGCTTGATCCATCAATTTAACTTCACAAAAGAGCTGTTATAATTAAATATAACACCTAGATATGAATAAGAGTCTTCAATTTGTAAATTCTCTCCACATAGCTTAAAAATAGGTTGATTTTTTTACTTTATTTTACAAAATATTATTACTTTAGTCTTTTGCAAGTTAACCTTCAATTTCCAATGATGACAATACTTTTCAAATATAGCCAAAGCAGACTTGCACATTTCTAAAAGTTTTCGTCTAAAATTATTTTGTCTGCATTCACACTGAGTATATCTTTTTAAGGAAATATTATTATCAAGTAAAACTTGGTAGTCATAGCAATATGATATCTAAATAGGCCATCTTCTACATTTACATCCATAACATTAAAAAAAGTTTCATCTGGTTCTGAAAAATCTTCTAAAACAGCTGTTTTAGCATTAAAATCTCTAGCAAGTGCACATTTTATGTCCTTTTCTATAAAATTTACTAATTCATTTTCAATATCTAAAAATGCATTTATTGACGAATATAGAGAGTTTTCAGGTGGGATGTATACACATCCCAATAAAAGGTCATTATTAAATACTTAAATTTAATATGATTTTTAAGATTATTTCTATATACAACAACAATACCTCCAGATTTATCCTTAAGTATTTTTCTATTTTTTGCAACAAAGGTAAAACCATCTGGGATATTTAAAATGTCATATTTGTCAGTTTTTGTCTCTATAAAAATACATATTGTATATCATGTGTTGTAATTAACTGTATAAATTCAGGTAATAAAAGTTTTGACTTGATACCACAAACATTTTATTTCTGAAAAATTAAGTGTCTGTTTTTTAGACCTTGGGGCATTTTCATCAGTCGCTTCTCTTGCTTGCCTGTACTATTGATAGTGGTTGTCCGGGTTTCTAGGAGGGGGAAAGCGCATATGAGGTTCTCGGTTTCCAGGTTGAAGAAAGCGCATCTTTACAATTTCATATGTGAATATTAGCATGTTTTTTTTTATCAACTTAGCTTGTGAAAAATAAGTTATTTAAGTCTCAAATATATTAGTAAATCTTCCTTGTTTTCAACAATACACCAGGAAATGTTTTTTCCGCTTTAATAGTAAAACATACTCTACAATAGGCACTCATAATTGATGATATCTTATTGTAACACACACAAGAGATGACGTGGATTAAATGATTTTAAGTAACATAATCCCGCTATTTTATATTGAAGTGTATTTATCACGCCAGTAGATTGATTAATCATATATATATGTACATTTGTATGTAAGCACATTCAACGTACATCTGTCAATTAAATTGCGATGTTCGAGTTTGATATGGTAAAACTCGTGATTTTATTATTGATGTGACCATTTATTAAGTTCAACTGTTCGAGGTATCAGTGTTCGAGCGAAAGACTTTTTTTAACTTTAAAATATATGGAAAATTGGCGGGACTTTTAAATAAGTTCGAGCCATCCATGGTATTCGACCCATCCGAGTTCGAGGGACCGAGGTTTGACTTGTATATATGTAAAATGCTAATTTCCATTTGTTCATGGTTTTTTCATACTATATTTAAAGATTTGACTGAACAGATTTTATATCCAAAATGCAACAGAATGTACCATTTTGCGTCCTTCTGAAAAACAATTTTCTGAGGAGGGGGGGGGGGGGGTCAAACCCTAGACCCCTACCGCTTTTAGTCTCTCGAGGGTTGGCATGTATCGGGGGTAGTCTTTTGAGTGTAATCAAATTGTGATATGGATTTTGATATACATCGTGTCTTGTTTTCCAATGGTCATATATAACAAGATATAAATATATATCTCCATCAATATAGACAGGCGTGGGTCGGAGAGTCATCCTCACGCTGGTCATATATAACAAGATATAAATAGATATCTCCATCAATATAGACAGGCGTCGGTCGGAGAGTCATCCTCACGCTGGTCATATATAACAAGATATAAATAGATATCTCCATCAATATAGACAGGCGTGGGTCGAAGAGTCATCCTCACGCTGGTCATATATAACAAGATATAAATATATATCTCCATCAATATAGACAGGCGTCGGTCGGAGTGTCATCCTCACGCTGGTCATATATAACAAGATATAAATAGATATCTCCATCAATATAGACAGACGTGGGTCGGAGAGTCATCCTCACGCTGGTCATATATAACAAGATATAAATAGATATCTCCATCAATATAGACAGGCGTGGGTCGGAGAGTCATCCTCACGCTCGTCATATATAACAAGATATAAATATATATCTCCATCAATATAGACAGGCGTGGGTCGGAGAGTCATCCTCACGCTGGTCATATATAACAAGATATAAATAGATATCTCCATCAATATAGACAGGCGTGGGTCGGAGAGTCATCCTCACGCTGGTCATATATAACAAGATATAAATAGATATCTCCATCAATATAGACAGGCGTGGGTCGGAGAGTTATCCTCACGCTGGTCATATATAACAAGATATAAATATATATCTCCATCAATATAGACAGGCGTGGGTCGGAGAGTCATCCTCACGCTGGACATATATAACAAGATATAAATAGATATCTCCATCAATATAGACAGGCGTGGGTCGGAGAGTCATCCTCACGCTGGTCATATATAACAAGATATAAATAGATATCTCCATCAGTATAGACAGGCGTGGGTCGGAGAGTCATCCTCACGCTGGTCATATATAACAAGATATAAATAGATATCTCCATCAGTATAGACAGGCGTGGGTCGGAGAGTTATCCTCACGCTGGTCATATATAACAAGATATAAATAGATATCTCCATCAATATAGACAGGCGTGGGTCGGAGAGTCATCCTCACGCTGGTCATATATAACAAGATATAAATAGATATCTCCATCAGTATAGACAGGCGTGGGTCGGAGAGTCATCCTCACGCTGGTCATATATAACAAGATATAAATAGATATCTCCATCAGTATAGACAGGCGTGGGTCGGAGAGTTATCCTCACGCTGGTCATATATAACAAGATATAAATATATATCTCCATCAATATAGACAGGCGTGGGTCGGAGAGTCATCCTCACGCTGGTCATATATAACAAGATATAAATAGATATCTCCATCAATATAGACAGGCGTGGGTCGGAGAGTCATCCTCACGCTGGTCATATATAACAAGATATAAATAGATATCTCCATCAATATAGACAGGCGTGGGTCGGAGAGTCATCCTCACGCATGCCTTTATAGCATATTCCTAACCTGAGCCATTTATACATCTAGATATTAGAAAATACGAGAGCCGTTTACCACTCGACAATATCTTCAACCTCACGAAAGGGCCATTAGTATGCTATCTTTCGTGCAGGGGCGTAAATTGTCGAGACTTGAAGTTAGCCTTTCCGGGATAGTTCACTCTGATTGATAATAAAATCAAAGATTATTTACATCGCGAGCAGAGATCCACGAATTGAATTTCTTTGGCCAGTGTAGCCATTTAACAATATAGTGTTTATTGTTTCCCTTTCCTTTCGCCTTCAGAATTTTCTCTACTTTCCATATATCGTCATCATTTACATCTACTTTCTGCAATTCTAACGTTTCTTTAATTTCTTCGTCATGAAAATCCTTCAATCTATATATTGGGAGTCCACCACGCATTATTCTTTGGGCAACCTTAAATATTTGTCCGGTCCATTTTTCATCGTATTCTCTTGTAAATATATTCCGTATTTATATGAGTCTGACTTTATCTCCTACTTTAAAACGAAAAGGTTTTCGTATTGTTTTGCTTTTACTTTCGGTTGAAACCTTTTTAGGCCACAATACATTTTTCCACCACCTTGTTCAGAGGCATACCTATTGTTCTGTGGTATGTTTTATTATAACTGCCAGCAAATTTCTGTAATTCTCCTATGTAATTATATGACTGAGCGTATGTTAAATATCTGTACATCTTTGACTTGATGGTCTTAATCACTCTTTCGACATAGTTGGCTTTAATTTCTGCATTTTGTGCAAACAAATGTTCGATCCCTCTCTGTTTCAAAAGAGACTCTACTAATCGTGATCTAAATTCTTGGCCTGTATCGGTTCTTATTCTGCTAGGTGATCTCCCTTCAGCAAATATGTTTTTCAAAGCTTTCATTACAGATTCGCCTCTCTTGTTCTTCAGTGGTCGCAGCCATACGTATTTGGAGAAGATATCGATTGCCACCAATATAAAGTTATATCCATGATTATATTTTGAAAATTTTGTCATATCCATTAAATCTACATCCCATTGGTCGTCTATGCCAAACACAACAACTCTGTTTCTTTTGACTGGTCTTTTTATGGGTCTTTGCAGACTATAGAGTTCTTGTCGTTGTAGCCATTTCTTTATTTTGTATTTACTTAGAACGAATTTTCCATCTTTTCTGACGAATTGGTATAATTTATCTGGGCCGGCAAAACTTGCTGGATTCGACGAATCGTAATATATTTTCTTTAAATATTGTTCCCAAGAAGCCATCTGAACTGTGTGGAGATTTCAAATAAAATGAAATGTATGTAGAATAATGTTCTTTTATATATGCCAGCCTTCCTCATCCTCATCACTAGCATCATCATCTTCATCAGAATTTTCATTATCGATTACTTCATCAAGGTAATTTTCCAACATGTGTTTATACTTTCGTATTGCTACTTCCACGGTTTTCTTGCCATCTTCTAGCAAGTCATCGACCACCTTCATTACTTTAGAATGTAATTTCCCATTCTTTAATTGATTCCCATTTGTCCTCGTTTGCCTCTCTAGCCAATTCGGCTAATTTTGTGAAGGCTATATCTTCCCCTTCATCAATAATAGTCTGCTCATCTAAGCGTGACTTCTTAGATCGATTATAATCATCCTCTTTGTCTTCTCTTTTTCGCTTCAAATCGTTATTTTCGGGACACCATCTATTCATGTCTAGCCAAATCGGATATGTTTTCAAACATCAGTCCACAGTTGTCACAAGAAGGCATTTTCTCTTCAATATTTTTATGATCTTTCTCAAAGTCTTTCAAATACGTCTGTTCACTTTGGGGTTTATCTTCAAACTGACTGACTTCTCGTGTGTCTCTGTTTATATACTCCCCCACCTTGCCACTTACCATATTTGGTGAACAGCTTTTATTGTCTGACACGCTGTCGAATATATCTGTCTTTAATCTATCTTCTTCTGGGGTGTTTTGTTTTAGGTCTATAAACAGATATACATAAGGTCTTTTTGTAGCCTCTGTGTATTTAATCATGAACTTTTTTGGATGACTGGGAAACATCTGCCTGGCAAGTATGATTTGATCTCTTGGATTCTTAAATAAGACTATATATTGTGTATTGATACTCATGGTTCTGTTTTCTTTTCCATTTGAGAAGCCGTTCTGCAATATGCAAGCAACACTGATATTTCTGTGATGACTTCCTTCTATAAAGAGCTCACACACGTCTTTACTGTTCGTAGCATCTTTCATCAGATCGTCGATATGGCAAACCTTGCAGAAATAGTATGTTTTTGATCGTGCTTTGCATTTCACTGAACAGAGGTTGCCATCCCTTGTAACTCCATATGATGCGTTCTGGTGGTGGGTTGATCATGGTTTTAGCATGGATCAATAATCTGTTCATCCAACAACTTTTTCCACTAAATGTGGGTCCAATCGCCATTAAAGTGAACGGGTGTTGTAAAACAACTTGCGGTGGTGGTGGTGGTAGATATGCTTGACTGCTCTGTGAATATGCATCACTGCTCTGTGGATACGGCTGGAGTTGTTCCATGCCTATTTCTTTTATGTCTTCTCTTGTCAACAGATTGGGGTCAACACTTTCCACAAGTGTATTGAGTTTCAAGTTAATAGCTTTGATAGTTATTGAGAAATTTGAATTATACTAAAAAAATATCTCTAATTTCTATGTACTACCGGTATGTCGAAGCAAGGGCAGCTATCTCTGGATATACAATTCACAGGGTCATCTGCCTTGTAATTGGTTCCTCTTTTGATAGTGAACAAGTATTCCAAGTTTCAAATGGATACCTTTGATAGTTTTTGAGAAATGGACTGACAAAAAAATTAACCGACCCAGACGCTGACGCCGGAGTGACGACAATAGCTGGACTTTTTTTCTTCGAAAAGTCGAGCTAATAAAATGATATGTGGGGTAACAGTAAATGAGACAGCAACCCAGTTTTGCTTAATTTGACTAAAGTGGTTCCAAATTGGATGTCACAAGTGTCAACCAATCTTTCAGATGCCATAACATTATTAACATCAAGAGGTAGACCGGCACACTTCCGGTTCTTCAGTTCCTCATTCATGACTTGTCACTTCCGGTCCTTCAGTTCCTCATTCATGACTTGTCACCGGGTTTGTAACTAAATGAAAATGACGGGTGCCA
This sequence comes from Bathymodiolus septemdierum, assembly GCA_963383655.1. Taxonomy (NCBI): domain Eukaryota; kingdom Metazoa; phylum Mollusca; class Bivalvia; order Mytilida; family Modiolidae; genus Bathymodiolus; species Bathymodiolus septemdierum. The sequence continues at coordinate 52,059,098 of OY726527.1, forward strand.
CTAGTGGAACAGGAACTGTTTACTATTCCTTCATAAGCACCTGAGTTCACCCTCGGTTTTTAGTGGGGTTCTTGGTACTCGATCTTTAGTTTTATATGTATGTTTTGTTGATTGTTTTTTGTCCTTTTGTACTTTTTCTTTTGGCTATTGTGCTGTCTGTTCTTCTTCGATTTAAGGATTCTGATTACCTCTTTGGCATCTTCAATTTCTTCTTTCAAATGCCACAACAGTATTAATATCAAGAGGTAGACCAAAACAAAATTGATGTATTTTATAGCATAGGTTTGTTTCATAATTCTACTTTCTAACAAATGCGTGACCTGTATACGGTTAGGGTTTTGGTGTTTAACGCAACTTTCAACAATATTTCAGTTATATAATGGCGATCAGTTTTATTGATAGAGGAAACCGGAGTACCGGGAGAAAACCACCGATCTGCAACAAGTCACTGACAAACTTTATCACATAATGTTGTATCGAGTACACCTCGCCTGACTTGTATTCGAAATCTCAACGTTAGTGGTGATATGCACTGATTGCATAGGTAGTTTTATATCCAACTACCATACGATCACGACAGCCCACATGTGACGTCACCAAGATGGAAGCCGAAAATTTTTACTGAAAACATTTAACTGATATTTTTATATTTTGACTTGAATCTATAGGCTAATTTGAGTCACCGTGTCTGTCTAGTATTGCAGTATTGATATATGCACAGGAACCCACATTAATGGCATCGTCAGTTTGACCAATGTTGCATAATCTACAAATCTAATCATTTGTTTACATGTACACATCATCCCCCCTTTTTCTCAAAATGCCGATTCAGTGGAGCGTGATCATATTGATAACAACTTTGTCTTTATTACACCTTAGAAACTTACCATTGAAACAAAGTAATCACAATGAACATTATGAATTATTACTTGGTAACAGAATTCTTGCAAGAATCAGAATTTATACTTCTAAAACAAATTGTAATCATAAACCCATCCAACGTAAACTAATATTACAACTTTTGTTGTTCTTGAGCGGTGATATCCACCAGCACCTAGACCCCGTGAAGTATCCATGCGGTATCTGTTCACGCCCTGTGGCAAGCAATCATCGTGCACTACAGTGTGAAAATTGTGCCTTTCGGTGTCACATAAAATGTGTCAAGGTATCTCCATCACAATATGAGAAAATGAAAGGTAGCTCAGCGATATGGGTATGTCCACCCTATGGATCAGTACAATATTCAAGTACAGTACTTAATCAATCAGATTCCATCACATATTTGTCAAATAGCTTCTCAGTCTTATCTGAATCACATGAGATGACTGATCCAGAACATACAACTAGGCAAAATCAGGTACCAAGACCTAAAGTACCAGCCTTAAAAATTATGAGCCTAAATACCAACAGTCTAGCATCAGATAATAAACATGCACTTTTATCCACCTTTTTAAAGGAACACAATCCAGATATATTATGTGTATGCGAGTCAAAACTAGATAACACCATTAGTGACTCTGCTATATTTCCATCAGACTCAGGATATGAAATCATAAATAGAAAGGATAATAAGTTTGGTGCTGGAGGGGTACTAATTGCAGTGAAAAATACCATATTAGCATCACCAGTAAACGATCTTGACACTGGCTGTGAAATAGATTGGACAAGAATAGAGATAGCTAATTAAAAACCTCTGTATATTGGATCATTTTACAGAACACCATCAAAAGATGACCCAGAAATCATTAACCAGCTACATGAATCAGTATCCAAATTAACATGTAAAAAGGACGATGTACTACCTAACGTCATGATTAATGGTGATTTTAACACCCCCGATATCTTATGGGAAGTCCTTACAGTTAACAACAATCCCAACTATTCAATGCAACTAAATAACACCATTCTTGACTTTGTTAACGCAAACTTTCTTACACAGTTAATTAATACACCAACAAGGAACGATAATATACTGGATCTAGTACTATCAACAAATCCAGATATAGTATGTGTATGCGAGTCAAAACTAGATAACACCATTAGTGACTCTGCTATATTTCCATCAGACTCAGGATATGAAATCATAAATAGAAAGGATAATAAGTTTGGTGCTGGAGGGGTACTAATTGCAGTGAAAAATACCATATTAGCATCACCAGTAAACGATCTTGACACTGGCTGTGAAATAGTTTGGGCAAGAATAGAGATAGCTAATAAAAAACCTCTGTATATTGGATCATTTTACAGAACACCATCAAAAGATGACCAAGAAATCATTAACCAGCTACATGGATCAGTATCCAAATTAACATGTAAAAAGGACGATGTACTACCTAACATCATAATTAATGGTGATTTTAACACCCCCGATATCATATGGGAAGTCCTTACAGTTAACAACAATCCCAACTATTCAATGCAACTAAATAACACCATTCTTGACTTTGTTAACGCAAACTTTCTTACACAGTTAATTAATACACCAACAAGGAACGATAATATACTGGATCCAGTACTATCAACAAATCCAGATATAATTTAGGATCTAGAAATTCATCTAGGAATGAGCGATCACAATGTCATTACATATCAGGTAAATCTGTCTATCAAGCGTCAGAAGAAACCAGATAGGTATGTCTATCAGTATAAGAAAGGGAATATCGAGAATGTAAAAAAGGACATGGAAGATCTTTGCACAATATTTGAGTCCGAAAATCGACGTGAAAAATCTATAGATGAAAACTGGACCCTGTTCAAGAAAACATTATTAAAGTCAATGGAGAAAAATATTCCAACTAAAAAGATTACATCTAGATGGAACTTGCCGTGGATTACTCCAGACATCAGACGATTATGTCAGCAAAAGAAGAACGCATGGGGCTCTGGAAAACACAATCGAAATAGCCATGCATGGAAAAGATATCTTGCTCTCAGCAAGAAGGTAAAAGATGCCATTCAAGAGGCCCATCGAAAATACTTTGATGATATTCTTAATACCAGCATTACTGATAATCCAAAGAAGATTTACTCATATATCAAACAGAAAAAGTCAGGTCAAAGTAACATCCCAGTATTAAAACGAAACACGGAAATACTGAGTGAACCTAAGGACAAGGCCAACGTCTTAAACGATCAGTACACCTCAGTATTCACCAGAGAACCACCTGGACAGCTACCCGATATTGATGGCACACCTATCCCTCCAATGACGGGCATTAAATTCACATCACCTGGAGTCCAAAAACTTACAAAATCTCGACCCAAACAAGGCAGCTGGCCCGGATCTATTGCCAACTCGTATGCTCAAGGAGGTAGCAAAGGAAATAGCCCCAGTATTAGGTTTTATCTTCCAGCAGTCGTATGATACCAGTCAAGTCCCATCAGATTGGCAGTTTGCAAATGTCACCGCAGTATTTAAAAAGGGAGAAAAGACAAATCCAGCTAACTACCGTCCTGTGTCTTTGGCATGCATACTGTGTAAAACCATGGAGCACATAGTATTCAGCCAAATTATGAACCATCTAGATCGCAAGAAGGTCCTGAGGAATTTCCAACATGGATTTAGAAGAAATCACTCTTGTGAGACCCAGTTACTAAATACAGCTGAGGAACTATCAAAAAGGCTTGATATGAGACAGCCCATCGATCTGCTGATACTTGATTTCAGCAAGGCTTTTGATACCGTGCCCCACAGAAGACTACGTCACAAGATCCAACATTATGGAGTAGAAGGCCTGACAAATAAATGGATTGGTTCATGGTTATGCCAGCGAAAACAGAAAGTCGTACTAGACGGCTATTCATCTGAAGAATCCTCAGTCATATCAGGCGTCCCCCAGGGTACGGTACTGGGTCCTTTGATGTTTCTGCTCTACGTAAATGACATAGCAGATAAAATATCTCTACAAACCAGAATCAAGCTTTTTGCGGATGATTGTCTACTGTACAGGACCATTGACACCAAACAAGACCATAAACAACTACAACAAGATCTCAACACACTGGTAGATTGGTTACATACCTGGCTGATAACATTTAATGCAGCCAAATGTCACCTCCTTAAGATCACACGGAAGACCAAGTTTTTAGACACAGAGTATAAAATTGACAATCACACCCTCCTACGAGTACAACACCATCCGTACCTAGGAGTAGAATTGACATCAGACTTAACATGGAAACACCACATTGGACTTATAACTGGGAAAGCTCAGAAGATCCTCAACCTGCTTCGAAGACACCTTTATGGTTGTAACCCAGATGTTAAGAAGAGAGCATTTACTTCATTAGTACTACCACATCTCGAGTACACTTCAACAGTATGGGATCCATACCATAAACAAGACATTCAAGCTCTTGAAAAAGTCCAGCGAAAAGGGGCACGCTTTGTAACAGGAAAATATTCTTACCAAGACAGCGTAACATCTATGCTCAACGACTTGAACTGGCAACCCCTTCAGATTAGAAGAAAGAACAAGAGACTCATCGTCTTTCATAAAGCAGTAAACCAAAATTCGCCAGTTGAAATCCCGGACTACTAGTATGTCACCCAGTCAACATACAGTGGTACAAGATCTCACTCCAATGCTTTCATTGAAATCATAGCCAACTACGAACAGTACAAAAACAGCTTGCTGCCTAGGACTATCAAAGACTGGAATGCTCTGCCAACTCACCTAGTGCATGTCACCTCTGTAGACGAATTGGTTCTCGTCTACAGAGTTTGACAACCTAGACACATACAGTGATTCCTGTTTTTATTGTTTTTAATTGTATATACGCACCTTGGTGCTTTTATCCGTGTTGTTGCCTGTGATGCGATAGCCCTAGGCAGTAATCAAGTAGAAGTAGAAGTAGAAGCCTGTAAACAATATACGATGACATAAAAAGAAAAACATTTGAATCTTGGACCTGTTGAGAAATTCAAAATATCATTTCAACTAGTATGGCTTTGATAATACAATGGAACAAATGTTACTAGATTAAAGCGTTTCAGACATAAAGCGACAGAAACGGTTTTTGAACAATAGCTACCTTTCTACTTCCTGTACAAACCTCACACATGGGAAGCTGTCTTGTATCTTTTTTTCAATTCTGTATCAATGTTGCCACCATCACTTGCCGACCAATTGTACAGACATCAAGTTTATGTTTGATTTGGTTGCCACCATCACTTGCCGACCAATTGTACAGACATCAAGTTTATGTTTGATTTGGTTGCCACCATCACTTGCCGACCAATTGTACAGACATCAAGTTTATGTTTGATTTGGTTGCCACCATCACTTGCCGACCAATTGTACAGACATCAAGTTTATGTTTGATTTGGTTGATGCCACTTTATGGTGCTTAATGCTATTCAACAATATTTAGTTATATCGTGGATGTCAGTTTTATTTGTGAAGGAAACCAGAGAAACCCACCGAACTGTCGTAAGTCACTGACAAGCTTTATCACAATGTTGTACACCTCGCCCTGATGGAGATTCGAACTCACATCAGTTGATTGCATAGGTAGTTGTTAATCCAACTGCCATACGATCAGTCAAATTGTGTTGATCAAGAGTTTGGAAAAGTTTCAGTAATTTATTAAAAAGGTTAACTGTGAAATTCTTAATACATCTTTAGGTTTATTTCTTTTAAACATTTAGTATCAAAAACTGCAAATGTAAAAAGAAGAATATTCGGAAAACAAACAGTTTATATAAGCAACATTTTTTTTATTTGCGTCAAGGACGTCCGTGAGTAGGAACATATGAGATAAACAGAAACATTGAGTGAGTTAGTGAGTGATTGTTGTTTAAAGCCAACTCGAAAAAATTTCAGCTATATCAGAACGAGAATAAGTTAATTTTCAATGAAATAGTGATGAGGCTCACTTTGTACTAAACTCGCTTACTCTTGGATTTGTATAGTGCTAGCTCACTGAAACAAGTCTGCGAATTGACATGTCGCCCCACTCGGACATATTATCCTGATTCCGAGCCAACCAGTCTTTACTCTTTCTCCTTAATGCTTCATGCTTAGCGGAGAAGCAACAAGTACCAATTTTATAGACTTTGATTTGACCCGATCATGTCTCGAAGCCACGATCTATCGCACTCGAGACCAGCACGCTAACCATTACATCACCGATGCGGTTACAAGCTTTTGAAGACGAACACACCGTTGTTTAGCGGAAATTTTGGGGTATTTGACGTACTATCACATTTAATGTTATCGTTACAATAACTAATACTATAAACAGGTCCACTGAGAAAGGGGGTCAGCCAGGGCCCACACTGTGTCCCACTGAGAAAGGGGGATCAGCCGGAGCCCACAAGCCAAACGAGGGAAAAAACGAGGGAGTACCTTGAGCAAGGAAAACAAAATAAAATCTGTGCTTTCGTGAATAACAATTTCGTGAAGTTGATATAAAATTCTGCATACAGAAGTAGCCCCATTATGATAAAGATGATTATTTCGCAAAAATCTGCATTAAAATTGGATGAGAAAAATAAAAAGAAACCGAAACACCAATTGAGGGACGGTTAAGAACGAAACTTTACGACAAAATAGGTGATTTCAATTTTCACATTGTGAACTATCCATTCATATATATATAGCAACATTCCAGCTATATGGAGTATATATCTTACTTTTTAAACCAATGATATCCTAGAAATTTGTAAGAAGTAAGATATTAGGTCACTAGCACACTGTGTAACTTAATATGAAACCGGCACGGCCATGAATGCTCGCGCATCTGAAAATTATCTGGCAATTTCACGCTCATCCAGTGCATCAAAAAGTGTCGAGATTTTTTTGGGACGACTTTTTTTTAGGGCCGAATCTAGTCTCATTTAATCGAGCTGTCGTTTCTTTATTCGAGTTATCGTTCCTTACGAATTCTCAAAAGTTAGCTTCCGCGTAGAAACACAAATTCTTGTCAGCATGTCAGAAGAGATTTAATAAATAAAAAAATATCAATATAAGTAAAACAAGCTAACAAAATGACTTTTATTACACATGGGTTCCGGGTTTCAGTGGAATCGGACGTACGAGAGAGGGTACGAGACTTCAGGATCACCTTTGCGCTTTATGTTAAGATCTTCATTAGTTGAGTGTTAGTGTGTTACACGGAACCGGTGTTTACAAAGCGCCGATTTTTTTTTAATCATCAGTATGTGCATCCATGTTTGTCAAAAAATCCTAAGTACACATTTTATACCATAAAGAGCTCGCTGACGCTCGCATATAATATCTCTCAGTTGGTACGATATTCCAGAGCTTGTGGTTCCGATCAAGATTTCCTTGATATAGAGGGTTGCTGCTAACAAAGAAGCTACTGAAGATGTGGTGTGCGCATGCGTGGCGTCAAGTAGGACATTTTCCGACAGATCGAAGAAAATTAAACAAATTCAGGAAACATTGCAATATGCATTCACAAAGTTTCCAAACATATCCATGAGATGAAGTCCCGTCAAACATTGGCCCACGAACTTATTTATTTGTTCCTTTCAAAACTTTTTTTCTTTTTACATTGACAAACTTTTCGCCAATGTAACACTGGTACAAGTCCGAGAGCACTCGAACATACCAACACACTGATTCCGAACATATCGTTTACATCGGAGATGGTTCTACAAAATCATTAATTGAAGAATGGTGCATCAGTAAATAGTGGGGACGCCTCGCTGTTTCATATTCAATTATAGCTCATTCGTAAATAGTGGGGACGCCTCGCTGTTTGTAAAACATATTCAAGTATAGCTCATTCGTAAATAGTGGGGAAGCCTCGCTGTTTGTAAAATCTTGATATACCGATATTGAACTATGGCTGATCAGTAAATAGTGGGGACGCCTCGCTGTTTGTAAATCATGATCATCCTATATGTAGCCTTATTCGTCTTCATACTCCCGCCATCTAACAGGGAGAAGGATAAACACCATGACCAATTCATATTCATTGACCATCATACATATGAACAATGTCATATCATAACATCATATCTAAATGTCTTCATCAAAAGGAAAGATCCTCATAAAATACCAACTAGCAAAGGCCTATATCTCAGCCTGCTACTCATAAATATATCAAATGATGTAAATCAGAACCCGGGCCCGACCTCGTCTTCCATCGATGAGACAATATATCCATGTGCACATGCGACCAACCTGTAACCTGGGAGAATAGAGGAATTGTGTGCGATACTTGTAATCAATGGTATCACGTTAGCTGCCAATCAATGAGCTCAAACACTTATTTGGAACATGTGAATGACTCCGCAGTGGCATGGGACTGCATCATGTGTAACTGCCCAAACTTTTCAACATTTTGCTACCCGAAAGCATTTAGCACCTCAAATCAATACAGTATCCTATTGGACATCTCATTGAATAACCCAGGTCCATCTGAAAGGTTAAAACCAATCCACACTTCAACGCCAGAATGCACCAAACACAAGGAATGACGGAAAAGCAAAAACAAAACGCTCAAAATGTTAAACATCAACTTTCAATCATTGAAAACAAAACGGGGCGAAATTCGGAATTTAATTTCCAGCGTAAATCCAGATATTATTTTTGGGACCGAAACTTGGATATATAGCGCAGTCAAGTACACCCAAATACTTCCTGGAGGATTTAACATCTATCGCAATGATCGTAATCTTAATGGCGGAGGCGTATTAATAGCTGTGAAGGACACACTTCTCACCTCTGCTGTACCCGAACTCCAGACAAACTGTGAGATAGTGTGGTGCAAACTGGAAATTGTGGGGCACAAAACCGTCTACCTCTCAACTTATTACAATCCAAAGACATCCAACGAAGGAAGCTTTGACGAGTACAAAACCAGCATAGAACGAGCTAGCAGTACTAAAAATTCCCTAATCATCTCAGCCGGGGATTTCAATCTATCAGGTTGGGACTGGTATACCAAGTCTCTAAAGTGTCAAACTCTGTGTGTAAGAATACACAACAAATTCATGGACACCATTGATGTCAATCCACAAAGAGCAAAGCAAAAACCAAGAAATATTCCATTATATAAACTAGAGGCTCCCAGGAGCCTGTATAGCTCACCTGGGTATAAGAACAACATCAGTCAATAAAACTTGATAACTTCGGCAAAAAAAATTAACAAATGTAGCCTTCGTCATTGCAGACCCCTTCTACAAAAAATGTGGGTAGGGGTTCCCCCTTTAATGTAAGTTATCAAAATTGCTGTAAAAAAACATATATGTCAATGATTCTCAAAATTTAGCTTTTCCTACTTCACATTTTGTAATAGAGTTGCTTCCCTTTGATTATTTGAGTAACCAAAAGCAGTGAGTCAACAAAAAAATACATTTCAAGAGGAATAACTCTTCACAGTTGTCGCATATTTTTAACTGGGAAATTTTTTGTAGATCTTGACATGCTGAACATTTTTGCAGTGTAAACTTTCCCTCTATCTCTAATAGTTTTTGAGATACAAGATGATAGTATTAAAATTGAGAACATTTTGATGAAAAAGGGCAATAACTCCAAAATGGGTAATGGGATTTACTTCAAAATTGCAGGGTAGGAAGATCTTGACATGCTGCAATTTAAACTTAACCTTTATCTCTTATAGTTTTTGAAATATAAGATGAAAAGCATTTTTTTTTTTTTTATAAATTTGATGAAAAAAGGGCAAGATGAGTAATCAGATTTACTTCAAAATTGCAGATAAAAAAAAAATTGATCGAAGGGCCGAACCGCCAGACACATTTTTGGAAGAGAACCATCCAATGACTATTTCATCAAAATTTTGTTCTTATTGAGCAAATGGTTTCAGACAAAAAGATTTTTATGGGAATTTCCCATAGGGTCCTATGTTAAATTAAGTTCGATTGTGGTGGCCATCTTGGTCGGTGTTCTGAAATGCCGGACAAAATTTTGGAAGAGGACCACCCAAGGATCATTTCAGCAAAGTTTGGTTGAGATTGGCACAGTAGTTTCAGAGGAAAAGATTTTTTTTAAATTTCATCCCCCCTTTTTTCTAATTTGCATAATCGGTCAAAATAGGCAAAAGTTCAAAGTTCATAAAAAATCCCGTAATATATGTTAAAAAGCTCATCATTAAGCTTATACAGTTCAAATTTGGGCACTTTCTGGCTTAAAGTAGAGCAGTTTTGGCCATTTGAAGAAATTTCTATTTTTAGTCATGGTGGCCATCTTGGATACAGGACGGCAGTGATGGACACAATTTTGAAAGGAGACCACCCAAGGATCATTTCAGCAAAATTCGGTTGAGATTGGCACAGTAGTTTCAGAGGAGAAGATTTTTTTTAATTTCATCCCCCCTTTTTTCTAATTTGCATAATCGGTCAAAATAGGTAAAAGTTCAAAGTTCATAAAAAATCCCATAATATATGTTAAAAAGCTCATCATTATGCTTATACAGTTCAAATTTGGGCACTTTCTGGCTTAAAATAGAGCAGTTTTGGCCATTTGAAGAAATTTCTATTTTTAGTAATGGTGGCCATCTTGGATACAGGACGGCACTGACGGACACCATTTTGGAAGAGGACCACCCAAGGATCATTTCAGCAAAGTTTGGTTGAGATTGGCACAGTAGTTTCAGAGGAGAAGATTTTTTTTAATTTCATCCCCCCTTTTTTCTAATTTGCATAATCGGTCAAAATAGGCAAAAGTTCAAAGTTCATTAAAAATCCCGTAATATATGTTAAAAAGCTCATCATTATGCTTATGCAGTTCAAATTTGGGCACTTTCTGGCTAGTAGAGCAGTTTTGGCCATTTGAAGAAATTTCTATTTTGAGTCATGATGGCCATCTTGGATACAGGACGGCAGTGATGGACACAATTTTGAAAGGGGACCACCCAAGGATCATTTCAGCAAAGTACGGTTGAGATTGGCACAGTAGTTTCAGAGGAGAAGATTTTTTTAAATTTCATCCCCCCTTTTTTATAATTTGCATAATCGGTCAAAATAGGCAAAAGTTCAAAGTTCATTAAAAATCCCGTAATATATGTTAAAAAGCTCATCATTATGCTTATGCAGTTCAAATTTGGGCACTTTCTGGCTAGTAGAGCAGTTTTGGCCATTTGAAGAAATTTCTATTTTTAGTCATGCCAGTCATCTTGGATACAGGACGGCGCTGATGGACACAATTTTGAAAGGGGAACACCCAAGGATCATTTCAGCAAAGTTCGGTTGAGATTGGCACTGTAGTTTCAGAGGAGAAGATTTTTTTTAATTTCATCCCCCCTTTTTTCTAATTTGCATAATCGGTCAAAATAGGCAAAAGTTCAAAGTTCATAAAAAATCCCATAATATATGTTAAAAAGCTCATCATTATGCTTATACAGTTCAAATTTGGGCACTTTCTGGCTTAAAATAGAGCAGTTTTGGCCATTTGAAGAAATTTCTATTTTTAGTAATGGTGGCCATCTTGGATACAGGACGGCACTGACGGACACAATTTTGAAAGGGAACCACCCAAGGATCATTTCAGCAAAGTTTGGTTGAGATTGGCACAGTAGTTTCAGAGGAGAAGATTTTTTTTAATTTCATCCCCCCTTTTTTCTAATTTGCATAATCGGTCAAAATAGGCAAAAGTTCAAAGTTCATTAAAAGTCCCGTAATATATGTTAAAAAGCTCATCATTATGCTTATACAGTTCAAATTTGGGCACTTTCTGGCTTAAAATAGAGCAGTTTTGGCCATTTGAAGAAATTTCTATTTTTAGTCATGGCGGTCATCTTGGATACAGGACGGCGCTGATGGACACAATTTTGAAAGGGGACCCCCAAAGGATCTTTTCAGCAAAGTTCGGTTGAGATTGGCACAGTAGTTTCAGAGAAGATTTTTTTTTAATTTCATCCCCCCTTTTTTCTAATTTGCATAATCGGTCAAAATAGGCAAAAGTTCAAAGTTCATTAAAAATCCCGTAATATATGTTAAAAAGCTCATCATTATGCTTATGCAGTTCAAATTTGGGCACTTTCTGGCTTAAAATAGAGCAGTTTTGGCCATTTGAAGAAATTTCTATTTTTAGTCATGGCGGTCATCTTGGATACAGGACCGCACTGACAGACACAAATTTGAAAGGGGACCACCCAATGATCATTTCAGCAAAGTTCGGTTGAGATTGGCACAGTAGTTTCAGAGGAGAAGATTTTTTTAAATTTCATCCCCCCTTTTTTCTAATTTGCATAATCGGTCAAAATAGGCAAAAGTTCAAAGTTCATAAAAAATCCCATAATATATGTTAAAAAGCTCATCATTATGCTTATAGAGTTCAAATTTGGGCACTTTCTGGCTTAAAATAGAGCAGTTTTGGCCATTTGAAAAAATTTCTATTTTTAGTAATGGTGGCCATCTTGGATACAGGACGGCACTGACAGACACAATTTTGAAAGGGGACCACCCAATGATCATTTCAGCAAAGTTCGGTTGAGATTGGCACAGTAGTTTGAGAGGAGAAGATTTTTTTTAATTTCATCCCCCCTTTTTTCTAATTTGCATAATCGGTCAAAATAGGCAAAAGTTCAAAGTTCATTAAAAGTCCCGTAATATATGTTAAAAAGCTCATCATTATGCTTATACAGTTCAAATTTGGGCACTTTCTGGCTTAAAATAGAGCAGTTTTGGCCATTTGAAGAAATTTCTATTTTTAGTCATGGCGGTCATCTTGGATACAGGACCGCACTGACAGACACAATTTTGAAAGGGGACCACCCAAGGATCATTTCAGCAAAGTTCGGTTGAGATTGGCACAGTAGTTTCAGAGAAGACTTTTTTTAATTTCATCCCCCCTTTTTTCTAATTTGCATAATCGGTCAAAATAGGCAAAAGTTCAAAGTTCATAAAAAATCCCATAATATATGTTAAAAAGCTCATCATTATGCTTATGCAGTTCAAATTTGGGCACTTTCTGGCTTAAAATAGAGCAGTTTTGGCCATTTGAAGAAATTTCTATTTTTAGTCATGGTGGCCATCTTGGATACAGGACGGCACTGCCGGACACAATTTTGAAAGGGGACCACCCAAGGATCATTTCAGCAAAGTTCGGTTGAGATTGGCACAGTAGTTTCAGAGGAGAAGATTTTTTTTAAATTTCATCCCCCTTTTTTTCTAATTTGCATAATCGGTCAAAATAGGCAAAAGTTCAAAGTTCATTAAAAGTCCCGTAATATATGTTAAAAAGCTCATCATTATGCTTATGCAGTTCAAATTTGGGCACTTTCTGGCTTAAAATAGAGCAGTTTTGGCCATTTGAAGAAATTTCTATTTTTAGTCATGGCGGTCATCTTCGATACAGGACCGCACTGACAGACACAATTTTGAAAGGGGACCACCCAAGGATCATTTCAGCAAAGTTCGGTTGAGATTGGCACAGTAGTTTCAGAGAAGATTTTTTTAAATTTCATCCCCCCTTTTTTCTAATTTGCATAATCGGTCAAAATAGGCAGAAGTTCAAAGTTCATAAAAAATCCCATAATATATGTTAAAAAGCTCATCATTATGCTTATACAGTTCAAATTTGGGCACTTTCTGGCTTAAAATAGAGCAGTTTTGGCCATTTGAAGAAATTTCTATTTTTAGTAATGGTGGCCATCTTGGATACAGGACGGCACTGACAGACACAATTTTGAAAGGGGACCACCCAATGATCATTTCAGCAAAGTTCGGTTGAGATTGGCACAGTAGTTTCAGAGGAGAAGATTTTTTTTAATTTCATCCCCCTTTTTTCTAATTTGCATAATCGGTCAAAATAGGCAAAAGTTCAAAGTTCATTAAAAGTCCCGTAATATATGTTAAAAAGCTCATCATTATGCTTATACAGTTCAAATTTGGGCACTTTCTGGCTTAAAATAGAGCAGTTTTGGCCATTTAAAGAAATTTCTATTTTTAGTCATGGCGGTCATCTTGGATACAGGACCGCACTGACAGACACAATTTTGAAAGGGGACCACCCAAGGATCATTTCAGCAAAGTTCGGTTGAGATTGGCACAGTAGTTTCAGAGAAGATTTTTTTAATTTCATCCCCCCTTTTTTCTAATTTGCATAATCGGTCAAAATAGGCAAAAGTTCAAAGTTCATAAAAAATCCCATAATATATGTTAAAAAGCTCATCATTATGCTTATGCAGTTCAAATTTGGGCACTTTCTGGCTTAAAATAGAGCAGTTTTGGCCATTTGAAGAAATTTCTATTTTTAGTCATGGTGGCCATCTTGGATACAGGACGGCACTGACGGACACAATTTTGAAAGGGGACCACCCAAGGATCATTTCAGCAAAGTTCGGTTGAGATTGGCACAGTAGTTTCAGAGGAGAAGATTTTTTTTTAATTTCATCCCCCTTTTTTTCTAATTTGCATAATCGGTCAAAATAGGCAAAAGTTCAAAGTTCATTAAAAGTCCCGTAATATATGTTAAAAAGCTCATCATTATGCTTATGCAGTTCAAATTTGGGCACTTTCTGGCTTAAAATAGAGCAGTTTTGGCCATTTGAAGAAATTTCTATTTTTAGTCATGGCGGTCATATTCGATACAGGATCGCACTGATAGACACAATTTTGAAAGGGGACCACCCAAGGATCATTTCAGCAAAGTTCGGTTGAGATTGGCACAGTAGTTTCAGAGAAGATTTTTTTAAATTTCATCCCCCCTTTTTTCTAATTTGCATAATCGGTCAAAATAGGCAAAAGTTCAAAGTTCATAAAAAATCCCATAATATATGTTAAAAAGCTCATCATTATGCTTATACAGTTCAAATTTGGGCACTTTCTGGCTTAAAATAGAGCAGTTTTGGCCATTTGAAGAAATTTCTATTTTTAGTAATGGTGGCCATCTTGGATACAGGACGGCACTGACAGACACAATTTTGAAAGGGGACCACCCAAGGATCATTTCAGCAAAGTTCGGTTGAGATTGGCACAGTACTTTCAGAGGAGAAGATTTTTTTTAAATTTCATCTCCTTTTTTTCTAATTTGCATAATCGGTCAAAATAGGCAAAAGTTCAAAGTTCATTAAAAGTCCCGTAATATATGTTAAAAAGCTCATCATTATGCTTATGCAGTTCAAATTTGGGCACTTTCTGGCTTAAAGTAGAGCAGTTTTGGCCATTTGAAGAAATTTCTATTTTAAGTCATGGCGGCCATCTTGGATACAGGACGGCGCTGATGGACACAATTTTGAAAGGGGACCACCCAAGGATCATTACAGCAAAGTTCGGTTGAGATTGGCACAGTAGTTTCAGAGGAGAAGATTTTTTTTAATTTCATCCCCCCTTTTTTCTAATTTGCATAATCGGTCAAAATAGGCAAAAGTTCAAAGTTCATAAAAAATCCCATAATATATGTTAAAAAGCTCATCATTATGCTTATGCAGTTCAAATTTGGGCACTTTCTGGCTTAAAATAGAGCAGTTTTGGCCATTTGAAGAAATTTCTATTTTTAGTCATGGTGGCCATCTTGGATACAGGACGGCACTGACGGACACAATTTTGAAAGGGGACCACCCAAGGATCATTTCAGCAAAGTTCGGTTGAGATTGGCACAGTAGTTTCAGAGGAGAAGATTTTTTTTAAATTTCATCCCCCCTTTTTTCTAATTTGCATAATCGGTCAAAATAGGCAAAAGTTCAAAGTTCATAAAAAATCCCATAATACATGTTAAAAAGCTCATCATTATGCTTATACAGTTCAAATTTGGGCACTTTCTGGCTTAAAATAGAGCAGTTTTGGCCATTTGAAGAACTTTCTATTTTTAGTAATGGCGGCCATCTTGGATACAGGACGGCGCTGATGGACACAATTTTGAAAGGGGACCACCCAAGGATCATTTCAGCAAAGTTCGGTTGAGATTGGCACAGTAGTTTCAGAGGAGAAGATTTTTTTTTATTTCATCCCCCCTTTTTTCTAATTTGCATAATCGGTCAAAATAGGCAAAAGTTCAAAGTTCATAAAAAATCCCATAATATATGTTAAAAAGCTCATCATTATGCTTATACAGTTCAAATTTGGGCACTTTCTGGCTTAAAATAGAGCAGTTTTGGCCATTTGAAGAAATTTCTATTTTTAGTAATGGTGGCCATCTTGGATATAGGACGGCACTGACGGACACAATTTTGAAAGGGGACCACCCAAGGATTATTTCAGCAAAGTTTGGTTGAGATTGGCACAGTAGTTTCAGAGGAGAAGATTTTTTTTTAATTTCATCCCCCTTTTTTTCTAATTTGCATAATCGGTCAAAATAGGCAAAAGTTCAAAGTTCATTAAAAGTCCCGTAATATATGTTAAAAAGCTCATCATTATGCTTATGCAGTTCAAATTTGGGCACTTTCTGGCTTAAAGTAGAGCAGTTTTGGCCATTTGAAGAAATTTCTATTTTTAGTCATGGCGGCCATCTTGGATACAGGACGGCGCTGATGGACACAATTTTGAAAGGGGACCACTTAAGGATCATTTCAGCAAAGTTTGGTTGAGATTGCCACAGTAGTTTCAGAGGAGAAGATTTTTTTTAAATTTCATCCCCCCTTTTTTCTAATTTGCATAATCGGTCAAAATAGGCAAAAGTTCAAAGTTCATTAAAAATCCCGTAGTATATGTTAAAAAGCTCATCATTATGCTTATGCAGTTCAAATTTGGGCACTTTCTGGCTTAAAATAGAGCAGTTTTGGCCATTTGAAGAAATTTCTATTTTTAGTCATGGCGGTCATCTTGGATACAGGACCGCACTGACAGACACAATTTTGAAAGGGGACCACCCAAGGATCATTTCAGCAAAGTTCGGTTGAGATTGGCACAGTAGTTTCAGAGAAGATTTTTTTAAATTTCATCCCCCCTTTTTTCTAATTTGCATAATCGGTCAAAATAGGCAAAAGTTCAAAGTTCATAAAAAATCCCATAATATATGTTAAAAAGCTCATTATGCTTATACAGTTCAAATTTGGGCACTTTCTGGCTTAAAATAGAGCAGTTTTGGCCATTTGAAGAAATTTCTATTTTTAGTAATGGCGGCCATCTTGGATACAGGACGGCGCTGATGGACACAATTTTGAAAGGGGACCACCCAAGGATCATTTCAGCAAAGTTCGGTTGAGATTGGCACAGTAGTTTCAGAGGAGAAGCTTTTTTTTAATTTCATCCCCCCTTTTTTCTAATTTGCATAATCGGTCAAAATAGGCAAAAGTTCAAAGTTCATAAAAAATCCCATAATATATGTTAAAAAGCTCATCATTATGCTTATACAGTTCAAATTTGGGCACTTTCTGGCTTAAAATAGAGCAGTTTTGGCCATTTGAAGAAATTTCTATTTTTAGTAATGGTGGCCATCTTGGATATAGGACGGCACTGACGGACACAATTTTGAAAGGGGACCACCCAAGGATCATTTCAGCAAAGTTTGGTTGAGATTGGCACAGTAGTTTCAGAGGAGAAGATTTTTTTTAAATTTCATCCCCCCTTTTTTCTAATTTGCATAATCGGTCAAAATAGGCAAAAGTTCAAAGTTCATTAAAAATCCCGTAATATATGTTAAAAAGCTCATCATTATGCTTATGCAGTTCAAATTTGGTTCACTTTCTGGCTTAAAGTAGAGCAGTTTTGGCCATTTGAAGAAATTTCTATTTTTAGTCATGGCGGCCATCTTGGATGATGGACACAATTTTGAAAGGGGACCACTTAAGGATCATTTCACCAAAGTTTGGTTGAGATTGCCACAGTAGTTTCAGAGGAGAAGATTTTTTTTTAATTTCATCCCCCCTTTTTTCTAATTTGCATAATCGGTCAAAATAGGCAAAAGTTCAAAGTTCATTAAAAATCCCGTAATATATGTTAAAAAGCTCATCATTATGCTTATACAGTTCAAATTTGGGCACTTTCTGGCTTAAAATAGAGCAGTTTTGGCCATTTGAAGAAATTTCTATTTTTAGTCATGGTTGTCATCTTGGATACAGGACCGCACTGACAGACACAATTTTGAAAGGGGACCACCCAAGGATCATTTCAGCAAAGTTCGGTTGAGATTGGCACAGTAGTTTCAGAGAAGATTTTTTTTAATTTCATCCCCCCTTTTTTTCTAATTTGCATAATCGGTCAAAATAGGCAAAAGTTCAAAGTTCATAAAAAATCCCATAATATATGTTAAAAAGCTCATCATTATGCTTATGCAGTTCAAATTTGGGCACTTTCTGGCTTAAAATAGAGCAGTTTTGGCCATTTGAAGAAATTTCTATTTTTAGTCATGGCGGCCATCTTGGATACAGGACCGCACTGACAGACACAATTTTGAAAGGGGACCCCCAAAGGATCATTTCAGCAAAGTTCGGTTGAGATTGGCACAGTAGTTTCAGAGGAGAAGATTTTTTTTAATTGCATCCCCCCTTTTTTCTAATTTGCATAATCGGTCAAAATAGGCAAAAGTTCAAAGTTCATAAAAAATCCCATAATATGTTAAAAAGCTCATCATTATGCTTATACAGTTCAAATTTGGGCACTTTCTGGCTTAAAATAGAGCAGTTTTGGCCATTTGAAGAAATTTCTATTTTTAGTAATGGCGGCCATCTTGGATACAGGACGGCGCTGATGGACACAATTTTGAAAGAGGACCACCCAAGGATCATTTCAGCAAAGTTCGGTTGAGATTGGCACAGTAGTTTCAGAGGAGAAGATTTTTTTTTAATTTCATCCCCCTTTTTTTCTAATTTGCATAATCGGTTAAAATAGGCAAAAGTTCAAAGTTCATAAAAAATCCCATAATATATGTTAAAAAGCTCATCATTATGCTTATGCAGTTCAAATTTGGGCACTTTCTGGCTTAAAATAGAGCAGTTTTGGCCATTTGAAGAAATTTCTATTTTTAGTCATGGTGGCCATCTTGGATACAGGACGGCACTGACGGACACAATTTTGAAAGGGGACCACCCAAGGATCATTTCAGCAAAGTTCGGTTGAGATTGGCACAGTAGTTTCAGAGGAGAAGATTTTTTTTTAATTTCATCCCCCTTTTTTTCTAATTTGCATAATCGGTCAAAATAGGCAAAAGTTCAAAGTTCATTAAAAGTCCCGTAATATATGTTAAAAAGCTCATCATTATGCTTATGCAGTTCAAATTTGGGCACTTTCTGGCTTAAAATAGAGCAGTTTTGGCCATTTGAAGAAATTTCTATTTTTAGTCATGGCGGTCATATTCGATACAGGATCGCACTGATAGACACAATTTTGAAAGGGGACCACCCAAGGATCATTTCAGCAAAGTTCGGTTGAGATTGGCACAGTAGTTTCAGAGAAGATTTTTTTAAATTTCATCCCCCCTTTTTTCTAATTTGCATAATCGGTCAAAATAGGCAAAAGTTCAAAGTTCATAAAAAATCCCATAATATATGTTAAAAAGCTCATCATTATGCTTATACAGTTCAAATTTGGGCACTTTCTGGCTTAAAATAGAGCAGTTTTGGCCATTTGAAGAAATTTCTATTTTTAGTAATGGTGGCCATCTTGGATACAGGACGGCACTGACAGACACAATTTTGAAAGGGGACCACCCAAGGATCATTTCAGCAAAGTTCGGTTGAGATTGGCACAGTACTTTCAGAGGAGAAGATTTTTTTTAAATTTCATCCCCTTTTTTTCTAATTTGCATAATCGGTCAAAATAGGCAAAAGTTCAAAGTTCATTAAAAGTCCCGTAATATATGTTAAAAAGCTCATCATTATGCTTATGCAGTTCAAATTTGGGCACTTTCTGGCTTAAAGTAGAGCAGTTTTGGCCATTTGAAGAAATTTCTATTTTAAGTCATGGCGGCCATCTTGGATACAGGACGGCGCTGATGGACACAATTTTGAAAGGGGACCACTTAAGGATCATTTCAGCAAAGTTTGGTTGAGATTGCCACAGTAGTTTCAGAGGAGAAGATTTTTTTTTAATTTCATCCCCCCTTTTTTCTAATTTGCATAATCGGTCAAAATAGGCAAAAGTTCAAAGTTCATTAAAAATCCCGTAATATATGTTAAAAAGCTCATCATTATGCTTATACAGTTCAAATTTGGGCACTTTCTGGCTTAAAATAGAGCAGTTTTGGCCATTTGAAGAAATATATATTTTTAGTAATGGCGGCCATCTTGGATACAGGACGGGGCTGATGGACACAATTTTGAAAGGGGACCACCCAAGGATCATTACAGCAAAGTTCGGTTGAGATTGGCACAGTAGTTTCAGAGGAGAAGATTTTTTTTAATTTCATCCCCCCTTTTTTCTAATTTGCATAATCGGTCAAAATAGGCAAAAGTTCAAAGTTCATAAAAAATCCCATAATATATGTTAAAAAGCTCATCATGCTTATACAGTTCAAATTTGGGCACTTTCTGGCTTAAAATAGAGCAGTTTTGGCCATTTGAAGAAATTTCTATTTTTAGTCATGGTGGCCATCTTGGATACAGGACGGCACTGACGGACACAATTTTGAAAGGGGACCACCCAAGGATCATTTCAGCAAAGTTCGGTTGAGATTGGCACAGTAGTTTCAGAGGAGAAGATTTTTTTTAAATTTCATCCCCCCTTTTTTCTAATTTGCATAATCGGTCAAAATAGGCAAAAGTTCAAAGTTCATAAAAAATCCCATAATACATGTTAAAAAGCTCATCATTATGCTTATACAGTTCAAATTTGGGCACTTTCTGGCTTAAAATAGAGCAGTTTTGGCCATTTGAAGAACTTTCTATTTTTAGCAATGGCGGCCATCTTGGATACAGGACGGCGCTGATGGACACAATTTTGAAAGGGGACCACCCAAGGATCATTTCAGCAAAGTTCGGTTGAGATTGGCACAGTAGTTTCAGAGGAGAAGATTTTTTTTTATTTCATCCCCCCTTTTTTCTAATTTGCATAATCGGTCAAAATAGGCAAAAGTTCAAAGTTCATAAAAAATCCAATAATATATGTTAAAAAGCTCATCATTATGCTTATACAGTTCAAATTTGGGCACTTTCTGGCTTAAAATAGAGCAGTTTTGGCCATTTGAAGAAATTTCTATTTTTAGTAATGGTGGCCATCTTGGATATAGGACGGCACTGACGGACACAATTTTGAAAGGGGACCACCCAAGGATTATTTCAGCAAAGTTTGGTTGAGATTGGCACAGTAGTTTCAGAGGAGAAGATTTTTTTTTAATTTCATCCCCCTTTTTTTCTAATTTGCATAATCGGTCAAAATAGGCAAAAGTTCAAAGTTCATTAAAAGTCCCGTAATATATGTTAAAAAGCTCATCATTATGCTTATGCAGTTCAAATTTGGGCACTTTCTGGCTTAAAGTAGAGCAGTTTTGGCCATTTGAAGAAATTTCTATTTTTAGTCATGGCGGCCATCTTGGATACAGGACGGCGCTGATGGACACAATTTTGAAAGGGGACCACTTAAGGATCATTTCAGCAAAGTTTGGTTGAGATTGCCACAGTAGTTTCAGAGGAGAAGATTTTTTTTAAATTTCATCCCCCCTTTTTTCTAATTTGCATAATCGGTCAAAATAGGCAAAAGTTCAAAGTTCATTAAAAATCCCGTAGTATATGTTAAAAAGCTCATCATTATGCTTATGCAGTTCAAATTTGGGCACTTTCTGGCTTAAAATAGAGCAGTTTTGGCCATTTGAAGAAATTTCTATTTTTAGTCATGGCGGTCATCTTGGATACAGGACCGCACTGACAGACACAATTTTGAAAGGGGACCACCCAAGGATCATTTCAGCAAAGTTCGGTTGAGATTGGCACAGTAGTTTCAGAGAAGATTTTTTTAAATTTCATCCCCCCTTTTTTCTAATTTGCATAATCGGTCAAAATAGGCAAAAGTTCAAAGTTCATAAAAAATCCCATAATATATGTTAAAAAGCTCATTATGCTTATACAGTTCAAATTTGGGCACTTTCTGGCTTAAAATAGAGCAGTTTTGGCCATTTGAAGAAATTTCTATTTTTAGTAATGGCGGCCATCTTGGATACAGGACGGCGCTGATGGACACAATTTTGAAAGGGGACCACCCAAGGATCATTTCAGCAAAGTTCGGTTGAGATTGGCACAGTAGTTTCAGAGGAGAAGCTTTTTTTTAATTTCATCCCCCCTTTTTTCTAATTTGCATAATCGGTCAAAATAGGCAAAAGTTCAAAGTTCATAAAAAATCCCATAATATATGTTAAAAAGCTCATCATTATGCTTATACAGTTCAAATTTGGGCACTTTCTGGCTTAAAATAGAGCAGTTTTGGCCATTTGAAGAAATTTCTATTTTTAGTAATGGTGGCCATCTTGGATATAGGACGGCACTGACGGACACAATTTTGAAAGGGGACCACCCAAGGATCATTTCAGCAAAGTTTGGTTGAGATTGGCACAGTAGTTTCAGAGGAGAAGATTTTTTTTAAATTTCATCCCCCCTTTTTTCTAATTTGCATAATCGGTCAAAATAGGCAAAAGTTCAAAGTTCATTAAAAATCCCGTAATATATGTTAAAAAGCTCATCATTATGCTTATGCAGTTCAAATTTGGGCACTTTCTGGCTTAAAGTAGAGCAGTTTTGGCCATTTGAAGAAATTTCTATTTTTAGTCATGGCGGCCATCTTGGATACAGGACGGCGCTGATGGACACAATTTTGAAAGGGGACCACTTAAGGATCATTTCACCAAAGTTTGGTTGAGATTGCCACAGTAGTTTCAGAGGAGAAGATTTTTTTTTAATTTCATCCCCCCTTTTTTCTAATTTGCATAATCGGTCAAAATAGGCAAAAGTTCAAAGTTCATTAAAAATCCCGTAATATATGTTAAAAAGCTCATCATTATGCTTATACAGTTCAAATTTGGGCACTTTCTGGCTTAAAATAGAGCAGTTTTGGCCATTTGAAGAAATTTCTATTTTTAGTCATGGTTGTCATCTTGGATACAGGACCGCACTGACAGACACAATTTTGAAAGGGGACCACCCAAGGATCATTTCAGCAAAGTTCGGTTGAGATTGGCACAGTAGTTTCAGAGAAGATTTTTTTTAATTTCATCCCCCCTTTTTTTCTAATTTGCATAATCGGTCAAAATAGGCAAAAGTTCAAAGTTCATAAAAAATCCCATAATATATGTTAAAAAGCTCATCATTATGCTTATGCAGTTCAAATTTGGGCACTTTCTGGCTTAAAATAGAGCAGTTTTGGCCATTTGAAGAAATTTCTATTTTTAGTAATGGTGGCCATCTTGGATACAGGACGGCACTGACGGACACAATTTTGAAAGGGGACCACTTAAGGATCATTTCAGCAAAGTTTGGTTGAGATTGCCACAGTAGTTTCAGAGGAGAAGATTTTTTTTTAATTTCATCCCCCCTTTTTTCTAATTTGCATAATCGGTCAAAATAGGCAAAAGTTCAAAGTTCATTAAAAATCCCGTAATATATGTTAAAAAGCTCATCATTATGCTTATACAGTTCAAATTTGGGCACTTTCTGGCTTAAAATAGAGCAGTTTTGGCCATTTGAAGAAATTTCTATTTTTAGTCATGGCGGCCATCTTGGATACAGGACCGCACTGACAGACACAATTTTGAAAGGGGACCCCCAAAGGATCATTTCAGCAAAGTTCGGTTGAGATTGGCACAGTAGTTTCAGAGGAGAAGATTTTTTTTAATTGCATCCCCCCTTTTTTCTAATTTGCATAATCGGTCAAAATAGGCAAAAGTTCAAAGTTCATAAAAAATCCCATAATATGTTAAAAAGCTCATCATTATGCTTATACAGTTCAAATTTGGGCACTTTCTGGCTTAAAATAGAGCAGTTTTGGCCATTTGAAGAAATTTCTATTTTTAGTAATGGCGGCCATCTTGGATACAGGACGGCGCTGATGGACACAATTTTGAAAGAGGACCACCCAAGGATCATTTCAGCAAAGTTCGGTTGAGATTGGCACAGTAGTTTCAGAGGAGAAGATTTTTTTTTAATTTCATCCCCCTTTTTTTCTAATTTGCATAATCGGTTAAAATAGGCAAAAGTTCAAAGTTCATAAAAAATCCCATAATATATGTTAAAAAGCTCATCATTATGCTTATACAGTTCAAATTTGGGCACTTTCTGGCTTAAAATAGAGCAGTTTTGGCCATTTGAAGAAATTTCTATTTTTAGTAATGGTGGCCATCTTGGATATAGGACGGCACTGACGGACACAATTTTGAAAGGGGACCACTCAAGGATCATTTCAGCAAAGTTTGGTTGAGATTGGCACAGTAGTTTCAGAGAAGATTTTTTTTTTATTTCATCCCCCCTTTTTTCTAATTTGCATAATCGGTCAAAATAGGCAAAAGTTCAAAGTTCATTAAAAATCCCGTAATATATGTTAAAAAGCTCATCATTATGCTTATGCAGTTCAAATTTGGGCACTTTCTGGCTTAAAATAGAGCAGTTTTGGCCATTTGAAGAAATTTCTATTTTTAGTCATGGCGGTCATCTTGGATACAGGACCGCACTGACAGACACAATTTTGAAAGCGGACCACCCAATGATCATTTCAGCAAAGTTCGGTTGAGATTGGCACAGTAGTTTCAGAGGAGAAGATTTTTTTTTATTTCATCCCCCCTTTTTTCTAATTTGCATAATCGGTCAAAATAGGCAAAAGTTCAAAGTTCATTAAAAGTCCCGTAATATATGTTAAAAAGCTCATCACTATGCTTATACAGTTCAAATTTGGGCACTTTCTGGCTTAAAATAGAGCAGTTTTGGCCATTTGAAGAAATTTCTATTTTTAGTCATGGCGGTCATCTTGGATACAGGACCGCACTGACAGACACAATTTTGAAAGGGGACCACCCAAGGATCATTTCAGCAAAGTTCGGTTGAGATTGGCACAGTAGTTTCAGAGGAGATTTTTTTTAATTTCATCCCCCTTTTTTCTAATTTGCATAATCGGTCAAAATAGGCAAAAGTTCAAAGTTCATAAAAAATCCCATAATATATGTTAAAAAGCTCATCATTATGCTTATACAGTTCAAATTTGGGCACTTTCTGGCTTAAAATAGAGCAGTTTTGGCCATTTGAAGAAATTTATATTTTTAGTAATGGTGGCCATCTTGGATACAGGACGGCACTGACGGACACAATTTTGAAAGGGGACCACCCAAGGATCATTTCAGCAAAGTTCGGTTGAGATTGGCATAGTAGTTTCAGAGAAGATTTGTTTAAATTTCATCCCCCCTTTTTTCTAATTTGCATAATCGGTCAAAATAGGCAAAAGTTCAAAGTTCATAAAAAATCCCATAATATATGTTAAAAAGCTCATTATGCTTATACAGTTCAAATTTGGGCACTTTCTGGCTTAAAATAGAGCAGTTTTGGCCATTTGAAGAAATTTCTATTTTTAGTAATGGCGGCCATCTTGGATACAGGACGGCGCTGATGGACACAATTTTGAAAGGGGACCACCCAAGGATCATTTCAGCAAAGTTCGGTTGAGATTGGCACAGTAGTTTCAGAGGAGAAGCTTTTTTTTAATTTCATCCCCCCTTTTTTCTAATTTGCATAATCGGTCAAAATAGGCAAAAGTTCAAAGTTCATAAAAAATCCCATAATATATGTTAAAAAGCTCATCATTATGCTTATACAGTTCAAATTTGGGCACTTTCTGGCTTAAAATAGAGCAGTTTTGGCCATTTGAAGAAATTTCTATTTTTAGTAATGGTGGCCATCTTGGATACAGGACCGCACTGACAGACACAATTTTGAAAGGGGACCACCCAAGGATCATTTCAGCAAAGTTTGGTTGAGATTGGCACAGTAGTTTTAGAGGAGAAGATTTTTTTTAAATTTCATCCCCCCTTTTTTCTAATTTGCATAATCGGTCAAAATAGGCAAAAGTTCAAAGTTCATAAAAAATCCCATAATATATGTTAAAAAGCTCATCATTATGCTTATACAGTTCAAATTTGGGCACTTTCTGGCTTAAAATAGAGCAGTTTTGGCCATTTGAAGAAATTTCTATTTTTAGTAATGGCGGCCATCTTGGATACAGGACGGCGCTGATGGACACAATTTTGAAAGGGGACCACCCAAGGATCATTTCAGCAAAGTTCGGTTGAGATTGGCACAGTAGTTTCAGAGGAGAAGATTTTTTTTTATTTCATCCCCCTTTTTTTCTAATTTGCATAATCGGTCAAAATAGGCAAAAGTTCAAAGTTCATTAAAAGTCCCGTAATATATGTTAAAAAGCTCATCATTATGCTTATGCAGTTCAAATTTGGGCACTTTCTGGCTTAAAGTAGAGCAGTTTTGGCCATTTGAAGAAATTTCTATTTTTAGTCATGGCGGCCATCTTGGATACAGGACGGCGCTGATGGACACAATTTTGAAAGGGGACCACTTAAGGATCATTTCAGCAAAGTTTGGTTGAGATTGCCACAGTAGTTTCAGAGAAGATTTTTTTTTAATTTCATCCCCCCTTTTTTCTAATTTGCATAATCGGTCAATATAGGCAAAAGTTCAAAGTTCATTAAAAATCCCGAAATATATGTTAAAAAGCTCATCATTATGCTTATGCAGTTCAAATTTGGGCACTTTCTGGCTTAAAATAGAGCAGTTTTGGCCATTTGAAGAAATTTCTATTTTTAGTCATGGCGGTCATCTTGGATACAGGACCGCACTGACAGACACAATTTTGAAAGGGGACCACCCAAGGATCATTTCAGCAAAGTTCGGTTGAGATTGGCATAGTAGTTTCAGAGAAGATTTTTTTAAATTTCATCCCCCCTTTTTTCTAATTTGCATAATCGTTCAAAATAGGCAAAAGTTCAAAGTTCATTAAAAGTCCCGTAATATATGTTAAAAAGCTCATCATTATGCTTATGCAGTTCAAATTTGGGCACTTTCTGGCTTAAAGTAGAGCAGTTTTGGCCATTTGAAGAAATTTCTATTTTCAGTCATGGCGGCCATCTTGGATACAGGACGGCGCTGATGGACACAATTTTGAAAGGGGACCACTTAAGGATCATTTCAGCAAAGTTTGGTTGAGATTGGCACAGTAGTTTCAGAGGAGAAGATTTTTTAAATTTCATCCCCCCTTTTTTCTAATTTGCATAATCGGTCAAAATAGGCAAAAGTTCAAAGTTCATAAAAAATCCCATAATATATGTTAAAAAGCTCATTATGCTTATACAGTTCAAATTTGGGCACTTTCTGGCTTAAAATAGAGCAGTTTTGGCCATTTGAAGAAATTTCTATTTTTAGTCATGGCGGTCATCTTGGATACAGGACCGCACTGACAGACACAATTTTGAAAGCGGACCACCCAATGATCATTTCAGCAAAGTTCGGTTGAGATTGGCACAGTAGTTTCAGAGGAGAAGATTTTTTTTTATTTCATCCCCCCTTTTTTCTAATTTGCATAATCGGTCAAAATAGGCAAAAGTTCAAAGTTCATTAAAAGTCCCGTAATATATGTTAAAAAGCTCATCACTATGCTTATACAGTTCAAATTTGGGCACTTTCTGGCTTAAAATAGAGCAGTTTTGGCCATTTGAAGAAATTTCTATTTTTAGTCATGGCGGTCATCTTGGATACAGGACCGCACTGACAGACACAATTTTGAAAGGGGACCACCCAAGGATCATTTCAGCAAAGTTCGGTTGAGATTGGCACAGTAGTTTCAGAGGAGATTTTTTTTAATTTCATCCCCCTTTTTTCTAATTTGCATAATCGGTCAAAATAGGCAAAAGTTCAAAGTTCATAAAAAATCCCATAATATATGTTAAAAAGCTCATCATTATGCTTATACAGTTCAAATTTGGGCACTTTCTGGCTTAAAATAGAGCAGTTTTGGCCATTTGAAGAAATTTATATTTTTAGTAATGGTGGCCATCTTGGATACAGGACGGCACTGACGGACACAATTTTGAAAGGGGACCACCCAAGGATCATTTCAGCAAAGTTCGGTTGAGATTGGCATAGTAGTTTCAGAGAAGATTTGTTTAAATTTCATCCCCCCTTTTTTCTAATTTGCATAATCGGTCAAAATAGGCAAAAGTTCAAAGTTCATAAAAAATCCCATAATATATGTTAAAAAGCTCATTATGCTTATACAGTTCAAATTTGGGCACTTTCTGGCTTAAAATAGAGCAGTTTTGGCCATTTGAAGAAATTTCTATTTTTAGTAATGGCGGCCATCTTGGATACAGGACGGCGCTGATGGACACAATTTTGAAAGGGGACCACCCAAGGATCATTTCAGCAAAGTTCGGTTGAGATTGGCACAGTAGTTTCAGAGGAGAAGCTTTTTTTTAATTTCATCCCCCCTTTTTTCTAATTTGCATAATCGGTCAAAATAGGCAAAAGTTCAAAGTTCATAAAAAATCCCATAATATATGTTAAAAAGCTCATCATTATGCTTATACAGTTCAAATTTGGGCACTTTCTGGCTTAAAATAGAGCAGTTTTGGCCATTTGAAGAAATTTCTATTTTTAGTAATGGTGGCCATCTTGGATACAGGACCGCACTGACAGACACAATTTTGAAAGGGGACCACCCAAGGATCATTTCAGCAAAGTTTGGTTGAGATTGGCACAGTAGTTTTAGAGGAGAAGATTTTTTTTAAATTTCATCCCCCCTTTTTTCTAATTTGCATAATCGGTCAAAATAGGCAAAAGTTCAAAGTTCATAAAAAATCCCATAATATATGTTAAAAAGCTCATCATTATGCTTATACAGTTCAAATTTGGGCACTTTCTGGCTTAAAATAGAGCAGTTTTGGCCATTTGAAGAAATTTCTATTTTTAGTAATGGCGGCCATCTTGGATACAGGACGGCGCTGATGGACACAATTTTGAAAGGGGACCACCCAAGGATCATTTCAGCAAAGTTCGGTTGAGATTGGCACAGTAGTTTCAGAGGAGAAGATTTTTTTTTATTTCATCCCCCTTTTTTTCTAATTTGCATAATCGGTCAAAATAGGCAAAAGTTCAAAGTTCATTAAAAGTCCCGTAATATATGTTAAAAAGCTCATCATTATGCTTATGCAGTTCAAATTTGGGCACTTTCTGGCTTAAAGTAGAGCAGTTTTGGCCATTTGAAGAAATTTCTATTTTTAGTCATGGCGGCCATCTTGGATACAGGACGGCGCTGATGGACACAATTTTGAAAGGGGACCACTTAAGGATCATTTCAGCAAAGTTTGGTTGAGATTGCCACAGTAGTTTCAGAGAAGATTTTTTTTTAATTTCATCCCCCCTTTTTTCTAATTTGCATAATCGGTCAATATAGGCAAAAGTTCAAAGTTCATTAAAAATCCCGAAATATATGTTAAAAAGCTCATCATTATGCTTATGCAGTTCAAATTTGGGCACTTTCTGGCTTAAAATAGAGCAGTTTTGGCCATTTGAAGAAATTTCTATTTTTAGTCATGGCGGTCATCTTGGATACAGGACCGCACTGACAGACACAATTTTGAAAGGGGACCACCCAAGGATCATTTCAGCAAAGTTCGGTTGAGATTGGCATAGTAGTTTCAGAGAAGATTTTTTTAAATTTCATCCCCCCTTTTTTCTAATTTGCATAATCGTTCAAAATAGGCAAAAGTTCAAAGTTCATTAAAAGTCCCGTAATATATGTTAAAAAGCTCATCATTATGCTTATGCAGTTCAAATTTGGGCACTTTCTGGCTTAAAGTAGAGCAGTTTTGGCCATTTGAAGAAATTTCTATTTTCAGTCATGGCGGCCATCTTGGATACAGGACGGCGCTGATGGACACAATTTTGAAAGGGGACCACTTAAGGATCATTTCAGCAAAGTTTGGTTGAGATTGGCACAGTAGTTTCAGAGGAGAAGATTTTTTAAATTTCATCCCCCCTTTTTTCTAATTTGCATAATCGGTCAAAATAGGCAAAAGTTCAAAGTTCATAAAAAATCCCATAATATATGTTAAAAAGCTCATTATGCTTATACAGTTCAAATTTGGGCACTTTCTGGCTTAAAATAGAGCAGTTTTGGCCATTTGAAGAAATTTCTATTTTTAGTCATGGCGGTCATCTTGGATACAGGACCGCACTGACAGACACAATTTTGAAAGCGGACCACCCAATGATCATTTCAGCAAAGTTCGGTTGAGATTGGCACAGTAGTTTCAGAGGAGAAGATTTTTTTTTATTTCATCCCCCCTTTTTTCTAATTTGCATAATCGGTCAAAATAGGCAAAAGTTCAAAGTTCATTAAAAGTCCCGTAATATATGTTAAAAAGCTCATCACTATGCTTATACAGTTCAAATTTGGGCACTTTCTGGCTTAAAATAGAGCAGTTTTGGCCATTTGAAGAAATTTCTATTTTTAGTCATGGCGGTCATCTTGGATACAGGACCGCACTGACAGACACAATTTTGAAAGGGGACCACCCAAGGATCATTTCAGCAAAGTTCGGTTGAGATTGGCACAGTAGTTTCAGAGGAGATTTTTTTTAATTTCATCCCCCTTTTTTCTAATTTGCATAATCGGTCAAAATAGGCAAAAGTTCAAAGTTCATAAAAAATCCCATAATATATGTTAAAAAGCTCATCATTATGCTTATACAGTTCAAATTTGGGCACTTTCTGGCTTAAAATAGAGCAGTTTTGGCCATTTGAAGAAATTTATATTTTTAGTAATGGTGGCCATCTTGGATACAGGACGGCACTGACGGACACAATTTTGAAAGGGGACCACCCAAGGATCATTTCAGCAAAGTTCGGTTGAGATTGGCATAGTAGTTTCAGAGAAGATTTGTTTAAATTTCATCCCCCCTTTTTTCTAATTTGCATAATCGGTCAAAATAGGCAAAAGTTCAAAGTTCATAAAAAATCCCATAATATATGTTAAAAAGCTCATTATGCTTATACAGTTCAAATTTGGGCACTTTCTGGCTTAAAATAGAGCAGTTTTGGCCATTTGAAGAAATTTCTATTTTTAGTAATGGCGGCCATCTTGGATACAGGACGGCGCTGATGGACACAATTTTGAAAGGGGACCACCCAAGGATCATTTCAGCAAAGTTCGGTTGAGATTGGCACAGTAGTTTCAGAGGAGAAGCTTTTTTTTAATTTCATCCCCCCTTTTTTCTAATTTGCATAATCGGTCAAAATAGGCAAAAGTTCAAAGTTCATAAAAAATCCCATAATATATGTTAAAAAGCTCATCATTATGCTTATACAGTTCAAATTTGGGCACTTTCTGGCTTAAAATAGAGCAGTTTTGGCCATTTGAAGAAATTTCTATTTTTAGTAATGGTGGCCATCTTGGATACAGGACCGCACTGACAGACACAATTTTGAAAGGGGACCACCCAAGGATCATTTCAGCAAAGTTTGGTTGAGATTGGCACAGTAGTTTTAGAGGAGAAGATTTTTTTTAAATTTCATCCCCCCTTTTTTCTAATTTGCATAATCGGTCAAAATAGGCAAAAGTTCAAAGTTCATAAAAAATCCCATAATATATGTTAAAAAGCTCATCATTATGCTTATACAGTTCAAATTTGGGCACTTTCTGGCTTAAAATAGAGCAGTTTTGGCCATTTGAAGAAATTTCTATTTTTAGTAATGGCGGCCATCTTGGATACAGGACGGCGCTGATGGACACAATTTTGAAAGGGGACCACCCAAGGATCATTTCAGCAAAGTTCGGTTGAGATTGGCACAGTAGTTTCAGAGGAGAAGATTTTTTTTTATTTCATCCCCCTTTTTTTCTAATTTGCATAATCGGTCAAAATAGGCAAAAGTTCAAAGTTCATTAAAAGTCCCGTAATATATGTTAAAAAGCTCATCATTATGCTTATGCAGTTCAAATTTGGGCACTTTCTGGCTTAAAGTAGAGCAGTTTTGGCCATTTGAAGAAATTTCTATTTTTAGTCATGGCGGCCATCTTGGATACAGGACGGCGCTGATGGACACAATTTTGAAAGGGGACCACTTAAGGATCATTTCAGCAAAGTTTGGTTGAGATTGCCACAGTAGTTTCAGAGAAGATTTTTTTTTAATTTCATCCCCCCTTTTTTCTAATTTGCATAATCGGTCAATATAGGCAAAAGTTCAAAGTTCATTAAAAATCCCGAAATATATGTTAAAAAGCTCATCATTATGCTTATGCAGTTCAAATTTGGGCACTTTCTGGCTTAAAATAGAGCAGTTTTGGCCATTTGAAGAAATTTCTATTTTTAGTCATGGCGGTCATCTTGGATACAGGACCGCACTGACAGACACAATTTTGAAAGGGGACCACCCAAGGATCATTTCAGCAAAGTTCGGTTGAGATTGGCATAGTAGTTTCAGAGAAGATTTTTTTAAATTTCATCCCCCCTTTTTTCTAATTTGCATAATCGTTCAAAATAGGCAAAAGTTCAAAGTTCATTAAAAGTCCCGTAATATATGTTAAAAAGCTCATCATTATGCTTATGCAGTTCAAATTTGGGCACTTTCTGGCTTAAAGTAGAGCAGTTTTGGCCATTTGAAGAAATTTCTATTTTCAGTCATGGCGGCCATCTTGGATACAGGACGGCGCTGATGGACACAATTTTGAAAGGGGACCACTTAAGGATCATTTCAGCAAAGTTTGGTTGAGATTGGCACAGTAGTTTCAGAGGAGAAGATTTTTTAAATTTCATCCCCCCTTTTTTCTAATTTGCATAATCGGTCAAAATAGGCAAAAGTTCAAAGTTCATAAAAAATCCCATAATATATGTTAAAAAGCTCATTATGCTTATACAGTTCAAATTTGGGCACTTTCTGGCTTAAAATAGAGCAGTTTTGGCCATTTGAAGAAATTTCTATTTTTAGTAATGGCGGCCATCTTGGATACAGGACGGCGCTGATGGACACAATTTTGAAAGGGGACCACCCAAGGATCATTTCAGGAAAGTTCGGTTGAGATTGGCACAGTAGTTTCAGAGGAGAAGATTTTTTTTAATTTCATCCCCCCTTTTTTCTAATTTGCATAATCGGTCAAAATAGGCAAAAGTTCAAAGTTCATTAAAAATCCCGTAATATATGTTAAAAAGCTCATCATTATGCTTATGCAGTTCAAATTTTGGCACTTTCTGGCTTAAAGTAGAGCAGTTTTGGCCATTTGAAGAAATTTCTATTTTTAGTCATGGTGGTCATCTTGGATACAGGACCGCACTGACAGACACAATTTTGAAAGGGGACCACCCAAGGATCATTTCAGCAAAGTTCGGTTGAGATTGGCACAGTAGTTTCAGAGGAGAAGATTTTTTTAATTTCATCCCCCCTTTTTTCTAATTTGCATAATCGGTCAAAATAGGCAAAAGTTCAAAGTTCATAAAAAATCCCATAATATATGTTAAAAAGCTCATCATTATGCTTATACAGTTCAAATTTGGGCACTTTCTGGCTTAAAATAGAGCAGTTTTGGCCATTTGAAGAAATTTCTATTTTTAGTAATGGTGGCCATCTTGGATACAGGACGGCACTGACGGACACAATTTTGAAAGGGGACCACCCAAGGATCATTTCAGCAAAGTTTGGTTGAGATTGGCACAGTAGTTTCAGAGGAGAAGATTTTTTTTTAATTTCATCCCCCTTTTTTTCTAATTTGCATAATCGGTCAAAATAGGCAAAAGTTCAAAGTTCATTAAAAATCCCGTAATATATGTTAAAGAGCTCATCATTATGCTTATGCAGTTCAAATTTGGGCACTTTCTGGCTTAAAGTAGAGCAGTTTTGGCCATTTGAAGAAATTTCTATTTTTAGTCATGGCGGCCATCTTGGATACAGGACGGCGCTGATGGACACAATTTTGAAAGGGGACCACTTAAGGATCATTTCAGCAAAGTTTGGTTGAGATTGCCACAGTAGTTTCAGAGGAGAAGATTTTTTTTTAATTTCATCCCCCCTTTTTTCTAATTTGCATAATCGGTCAAAATAGGCAAAAGTTCAAAGTTCATTAAAAATCCCGTAATATATGTTAAAAAGCTCATCATTATGCTTATACAGTTCAAATTTGGGCCACTTTCTGGCTTAAAATAGAGCAGTTTTGGCCATTTGAAGAAATTTCTATTTTTAGTCATGGCGGCCATCTTGGATACAGGACGGCGCTGATGGACACAATTTTGAAAGGGGACCACCCAAGGATCATTTCAGCAAAGTTCGGTTGAGATTGGCACAGTAGTTTCAGAGGAGAAGATTTTTTTTTTATTTCATCCCCCTTTTTTTCTAATTTGCATAATCGGTCAAAATAGGCAAAAGTTCAAAGTTCATTAAAAGTCCCGTAATATATGTTAAAAAGCTCATCATTATGCTTATGCAGTTCAAATTTGGGCACTTTCTGGCTTAAAGTAGAGCAGTTTTGGCCATTTGAAGAAATTTCTATTTTTAGTCATGGCGGCCATCTTGGATACAGGACGGCGCTGATGGACACAATTTTGAAAGGGGACCACTTAAGGATCATTTCAGCAAAGTTTGGTTGAGATTGCCACAGTAGTTTCAGAGAAGATTTTTTTTTAATTTCATCCCCCCTTTTTTCTAATTTGCATAATCGGTCAATATAGGCAAAAGTTCAAAGTTCATTAAAAATCCCGAAATATATGTTAAAAAGCTCATCATTATGCTTATGCAGTTCAAATTTGGGCACTTTCTGGCTTAAAATAGAGCAGTTTTGGCCATTTGAAGAAATTTCTATTTTTAGTCATGGCGGTCATCTTGGATACAGGACCGCACTGACAGACACAATTTTGAAAGGGGACCACCCAAGGATCATTTCAGCAAAGTTCGGTTGAGATTGGCATAGTAGTTTCAGAGAAGATTTTTTTAAATTTCATCCCCCCTTTTTTCTAATTTGCATAATCGTTCAAAATAGGCAAAAGTTCAAAGTTCATTAAAAGTCCCGTAATATATGTTAAAAAGCTCATCATTATGCTTATGCAGTTCAAATTTGGGCACTTTCTGGCTTAAAGTAGAGCAGTTTTGGCCATTTGAAGAAATTTCTATTTTCAGTCATGGCGGCCATCTTGGATACAGGACGGCGCTGATGGACACAATTTTGAAAGGGGACCACTTAAGGATCATTTCAGCAAAGTTTGGTTGAGATTGGCACAGTAGTTTCAGAGGAGAAGATTTTTTAAATTTCATCCCCCCTTTTTTCTAATTTGCATAATCGGTCAAAATAGGCAAAAGTTCAAAGTTCATAAAAAATCCCATAATATATGTTAAAAAGCTCATTATGCTTATACAGTTCAAATTTGGGCACTTTCTGGCTTAAAATAGAGCAGTTTTGGCCATTTGAAGAAATTTCTATTTTTAGTAATGGCGGCCATCTTGGATACAGGACGGCGCTGATGGACACAATTTTGAAAGGGGACCACCCAAGGATCATTTCAGGAAAGTTCGGTTGAGATTGGCACAGTAGTTTCAGAGGAGAAGATTTTTTTTAATTTCATCCCCCCTTTTTTCTAATTTGCATAATCGGTCAAAATAGGCAAAAGTTCAAAGTTCATTAAAAATCCCGTAATATATGTTAAAAAGCTCATCATTATGCTTATGCAGTTCAAATTTTGGCACTTTCTGGCTTAAAGTAGAGCAGTTTTGGCCATTTGAAGAAATTTCTATTTTTAGTCATGGTGGTCATCTTGGATACAGGACCGCACTGACAGACACAATTTTGAAAGGGGACCACCCAAGGATCATTTCAGCAAAGTTCGGTTGAGATTGGCACAGTAGTTTCAGAGGAGAAGATTTTTTTAATTTCATCCCCCCTTTTTTCTAATTTGCATAATCGGTCAAAATAGGCAAAAGTTCAAAGTTCATAAAAAATCCCATAATATATGTTAAAAAGCTCATCATTATGCTTATACAGTTCAAATTTGGGCACTTTCTGGCTTAAAATAGAGCAGTTTTGGCCATTTGAAGAAATTTCTATTTTTAGTAATGGTGGCCATCTTGGATACAGGACGGCACTGACGGACACAATTTTGAAAGGGGACCACCCAAGGATCATTTCAGCAAAGTTTGGTTGAGATTGGCACAGTAGTTTCAGAGGAGAAGATTTTTTTTTAATTTCATCCCCCTTTTTTTCTAATTTGCATAATCGGTCAAAATAGGCAAAAGTTCAAAGTTCATTAAAAATCCCGTAATATATGTTAAAGAGCTCATCATTATGCTTATGCAGTTCAAATTTGGGCACTTTCTGGCTTAAAGTAGAGCAGTTTTGGCCATTTGAAGAAATTTCTATTTTTAGTCATGGCGGCCATCTTGGATACAGGACGGCGCTGATGGACACAATTTTGAAAGGGGACCACTTAAGGATCATTTCAGCAAAGTTTGGTTGAGATTGCCACAGTAGTTTCAGAGGAGAAGATTTTTTTTTAATTTCATCCCCCCTTTTTTCTAATTTGCATAATCGGTCAAAATAGGCAAAAGTTCAAAGTTCATTAAAAATCCCGTAATATATGTTAAAAAGCTCATCATTATGCTTATACAGTTCAAATTTGGGCCACTTTCTGGCTTAAAATAGAGCAGTTTTGGCCATTTGAAGAAATTTCTATTTTTAGTCATGGCGGCCATCTTGGATACAGGACGGCGCTGATGGACACAATTTTGAAAGGGGACCACCCAAGGATCATTTCAGCAAAGTTTGGTTGAGATTGCCACAGTAGTTTCAGAGGAGAAGATTTTTTTTTTAATTTCATCCCCCCTTTTTTCTAATTTGCATAATCGGTCAAAATAGGCAAAAGTTCAAAGTTCATTAAAAATCCCGTAATATATGTTAAAAAGCTCATCATTATGCTTATACAGTTCAAATTTGGGCCACTTTCTGGCTTAAAATAGAGCAGTTTTGGCCATTTTAAGAAATTTCTATTTTTAGTCATGGCGGCCATCTTGGATACAGGACGGCGCTGATGGACACAATTTTGAAAGGGGACCACCCAAGGATCATTTCAGCAAAGTTTGGTTGAGATTGGCACAGTAGTTTCAGAGGAGAAGATTTTTTTTTAATTTCATCCCCCCTTTTTTCTAATTTGCATAATCGGTCAAAATAGGCAAAAGTTCAAAGTTCATTAAAAATCCCGTAATATATGTTAAAAAGCTCATCATTATGCTTATGCAGTTCAAATTTGGGCACTTTCTGGCTTAAAGTAGAGCAGTTTTGGCCATTTGAAGAAATTTCTATTTTTAGTCATGGCGGCCATCTTGGATACAGGACGGCGCTGATGGACACAATTTTGAAAGGGGACCACTTAAGGATCATTTCAGCAAAGTTCGGTTGAGATTGGCACAGTAGTTTCAGAGGAGAAGCTTTTTTTTAATTTCATCCCCCCTTTTTTCTAATTTGCATAATCGGTCAAAATAGGCAAAAGTTCAAAGTTCATAAAAAATCCCATAATATATGTTAAAAAGCTCATCATTATGCTTATACAGTTCAAATTTGGGCACTTTCTGGCTTAAAATAGAGCAGTTTTGGCCATTTGAAGAAATTTCTATTTTTAGTAATGGTGGCCATCTTGGATACAGGACCGCACTGACAGACACAATTTTGAAAGGGGACCACCCAAGGATCATTTCAGCAAAGTTTGGTTGAGATTGGCACAGTAGTTTTAGAGGAGAAGATTTTTTTTAAATTTCATCCCCCCTTTTTTCTAATTTGCATAATCGGTCAAAATAGGCAAAAGTTCAAAGTTCATAAAAAATCCCATAATATATGTTAAAAAGCTCATCATTATGCTTATACAGTTCAAATTTGGGCACTTTCTGGCTTAAAATAGAGCAGTTTTGGCCATTTGAAGAAATTTCTATTTTTAGTAATGGCGGCCATCTTGGATACAGGACGGCGCTGATGGACACAATTTTGAAAGGGGACCACCCAAGGATCATTTCAGCAAAGTTCGGTTGAGATTGGCACAGTAGTTTCAGAGGAGAAGATTTTTTTTTATTTCATCCCCCTTTTTTTCTAATTTGCATAATCGGTCAAAATAGGCAAAAGTTCAAAGTTCATTAAAAGTCCCGTAATATATGTTAAAAAGCTCATCATTATGCTTATGCAGTTCAAATTTGGGCACTTTCTGGCTTAAAGTAGAGCAGTTTTGGCCATTTGAAGAAATTTCTATTTTTAGTCATGGCGGCCATCTTGGATACAGGACGGCGCTGATGGACACAATTTTGAAAGGGGACCACTTAAGGATCATTTCAGCAAAGTTTGGTTGAGATTGCCACAGTAGTTTCAGAGAAGATTTTTTTTTAATTTCATCCCCCCTTTTTTCTAATTTGCATAATCGGTCAATATAGGCAAAAGTTCAAAGTTCATTAAAAATCCCGAAATATATGTTAAAAAGCTCATCATTATGCTTATGCAGTTCAAATTTGGGCACTTTCTGGCTTAAAATAGAGCAGTTTTGGCCATTTGAAGAAATTTCTATTTTTAGTCATGGCGGTCATCTTGGATACAGGACCGCACTGACAGACACAATTTTGAAAGGGGACCACCCAAGGATCATTTCAGCAAAGTTCGGTTGAGATTGGCATAGTAGTTTCAGAGAAGATTTTTTTAAATTTCATCCCCCCTTTTTTCTAATTTGCATAATCGTTCAAAATAGGCAAAAGTTCAAAGTTCATTAAAAGTCCCGTAATATATGTTAAAAAGCTCATCATTATGCTTATGCAGTTCAAATTTGGGCACTTTCTGGCTTAAAGTAGAGCAGTTTTGGCCATTTGAAGAAATTTCTATTTTCAGTCATGGCGGCCATCTTGGATACAGGACGGCGCTGATGGACACAATTTTGAAAGGGGACCACTTAAGGATCATTTCAGCA
Organism: Bathymodiolus septemdierum; assembly: GCA_963383655.1. Lineage (NCBI taxonomy): Eukaryota > Metazoa > Mollusca > Bivalvia > Mytilida > Modiolidae > Bathymodiolus > Bathymodiolus septemdierum. The sequence continues at coordinate 52,097,854 of OY726527.1, forward strand.
AAGTTTGGTTGAGATTGGCACAGTAGTTTCAGAGGAGAAGATTTTTTAAATTTCATCCCCCCTTTTTTCTAATTTGCATAATCGGTCAAAATAGGCAAAAGTTCAAAGTTCATAAAAAATCCCATAATATATGTTAAAAAGCTCATTATGCTTATACAGTTCAAATTTGGGCACTTTCTGGCTTAAAATAGAGCAGTTTTGGCCATTTGAAGAAATTTCTATTTTTAGTAATGGCGGCCATCTTGGATACAGGACGGCGCTGATGGACACAATTTTGAAAGGGGACCACCCAAGGATCATTTCAGGAAAGTTCGGTTGAGATTGGCACAGTAGTTTCAGAGGAGAAGATTTTTTTTAATTTCATCCCCCCTTTTTTCTAATTTGCATAATCGGTCAAAATAGGCAAAAGTTCAAAGTTCATTAAAAATCCCGTAATATATGTTAAAAAGCTCATCATTATGCTTATGCAGTTCAAATTTTGGCACTTTCTGGCTTAAAGTAGAGCAGTTTTGGCCATTTGAAGAAATTTCTATTTTTAGTCATGGTGGTCATCTTGGATACAGGACCGCACTGACAGACACAATTTTGAAAGGGGACCACCCAAGGATCATTTCAGCAAAGTTCGGTTGAGATTGGCACAGTAGTTTCAGAGGAGAAGATTTTTTTAATTTCATCCCCCCTTTTTTCTAATTTGCATAATCGGTCAAAATAGGCAAAAGTTCAAAGTTCATAAAAAATCCCATAATATATGTTAAAAAGCTCATCATTATGCTTATACAGTTCAAATTTGGGCACTTTCTGGCTTAAAATAGAGCAGTTTTGGCCATTTGAAGAAATTTCTATTTTTAGTAATGGTGGCCATCTTGGATACAGGACGGCACTGACGGACACAATTTTGAAAGGGGACCACCCAAGGATCATTTCAGCAAAGTTTGGTTGAGATTGGCACAGTAGTTTCAGAGGAGAAGATTTTTTTTTAATTTCATCCCCCTTTTTTTCTAATTTGCATAATCGGTCAAAATAGGCAAAAGTTCAAAGTTCATTAAAAATCCCGTAATATATGTTAAAGAGCTCATCATTATGCTTATGCAGTTCAAATTTGGGCACTTTCTGGCTTAAAGTAGAGCAGTTTTGGCCATTTGAAGAAATTTCTATTTTTAGTCATGGCGGCCATCTTGGATACAGGACGGCGCTGATGGACACAATTTTGAAAGGGGACCACTTAAGGATCATTTCAGCAAAGTTTGGTTGAGATTGCCACAGTAGTTTCAGAGGAGAAGATTTTTTTTTAATTTCATCCCCCCTTTTTTCTAATTTGCATAATCGGTCAAAATAGGCAAAAGTTCAAAGTTCATTAAAAATCCCGTAATATATGTTAAAAAGCTCATCATTATGCTTATACAGTTCAAATTTGGGCCACTTTCTGGCTTAAAATAGAGCAGTTTTGGCCATTTGAAGAAATTTCTATTTTTAGTCATGGCGGCCATCTTGGATACAGGACGGCGCTGATGGACACAATTTTGAAAGGGGACCACCCAAGGATCATTTCAGCAAAGTTCGGTTGAGATTGGCACAGTAGTTTCAGAGGAGAAGATTTTTTTTTTATTTCATCCCCCTTTTTTTCTAATTTGCATAATCGGTCAAAATAGGCAAAAGTTCAAAGTTCATTAAAAGTCCCGTAATATATGTTAAAAAGCTCATCATTATGCTTATGCAGTTCAAATTTGGGCACTTTCTGGCTTAAAGTAGAGCAGTTTTGGCCATTTGAAGAAATTTCTATTTTTAGTCATGGCGGCCATCTTGGATACAGGACGGCGCTGATGGACACAATTTTGAAAGGGGACCACTTAAGGATCATTTCAGCAAAGTTTGGTTGAGATTGCCACAGTAGTTTCAGAGAAGATTTTTTTTTAATTTCATCCCCCCTTTTTTCTAATTTGCATAATCGGTCAATATAGGCAAAAGTTCAAAGTTCATTAAAAATCCCGAAATATATGTTAAAAAGCTCATCATTATGCTTATGCAGTTCAAATTTGGGCACTTTCTGGCTTAAAATAGAGCAGTTTTGGCCATTTGAAGAAATTTCTATTTTTAGTCATGGCGGTCATCTTGGATACAGGACCGCACTGACAGACACAATTTTGAAAGGGGACCACCCAAGGATCATTTCAGCAAAGTTCGGTTGAGATTGGCATAGTAGTTTCAGAGAAGATTTTTTTAAATTTCATCCCCCCTTTTTTCTAATTTGCATAATCGTTCAAAATAGGCAAAAGTTCAAAGTTCATTAAAAGTCCCGTAATATATGTTAAAAAGCTCATCATTATGCTTATGCAGTTCAAATTTGGGCACTTTCTGGCTTAAAGTAGAGCAGTTTTGGCCATTTGAAGAAATTTCTATTTTCAGTCATGGCGGCCATCTTGGATACAGGACGGCGCTGATGGACACAATTTTGAAAGGGGACCACTTAAGGATCATTTCAGCAAAGTTTGGTTGAGATTGGCACAGTAGTTTCAGAGGAGAAGATTTTTTAAATTTCATCCCCCCTTTTTTCTAATTTGCATAATCGGTCAAAATAGGCAAAAGTTCAAAGTTCATAAAAAATCCCATAATATATGTTAAAAAGCTCATTATGCTTATACAGTTCAAATTTGGGCACTTTCTGGCTTAAAATAGAGCAGTTTTGGCCATTTGAAGAAATTTCTATTTTTAGTAATGGCGGCCATCTTGGATACAGGACGGCGCTGATGGACACAATTTTGAAAGGGGACCACCCAAGGATCATTTCAGGAAAGTTCGGTTGAGATTGGCACAGTAGTTTCAGAGGAGAAGATTTTTTTTAATTTCATCCCCCCTTTTTTCTAATTTGCATAATCGGTCAAAATAGGCAAAAGTTCAAAGTTCATTAAAAATCCCGTAATATATGTTAAAAAGCTCATCATTATGCTTATGCAGTTCAAATTTTGGCACTTTCTGGCTTAAAGTAGAGCAGTTTTGGCCATTTGAAGAAATTTCTATTTTTAGTCATGGTGGTCATCTTGGATACAGGACCGCACTGACAGACACAATTTTGAAAGGGGACCACCCAAGGATCATTTCAGCAAAGTTCGGTTGAGATTGGCACAGTAGTTTCAGAGGAGAAGATTTTTTTAATTTCATCCCCCCTTTTTTCTAATTTGCATAATCGGTCAAAATAGGCAAAAGTTCAAAGTTCATAAAAAATCCCATAATATATGTTAAAAAGCTCATCATTATGCTTATACAGTTCAAATTTGGGCACTTTCTGGCTTAAAATAGAGCAGTTTTGGCCATTTGAAGAAATTTCTATTTTTAGTAATGGTGGCCATCTTGGATACAGGACGGCACTGACGGACACAATTTTGAAAGGGGACCACCCAAGGATCATTTCAGCAAAGTTTGGTTGAGATTGGCACAGTAGTTTCAGAGGAGAAGATTTTTTTTTAATTTCATCCCCCTTTTTTTCTAATTTGCATAATCGGTCAAAATAGGCAAAAGTTCAAAGTTCATTAAAAATCCCGTAATATATGTTAAAGAGCTCATCATTATGCTTATGCAGTTCAAATTTGGGCACTTTCTGGCTTAAAGTAGAGCAGTTTTGGCCATTTGAAGAAATTTCTATTTTTAGTCATGGCGGCCATCTTGGATACAGGACGGCGCTGATGGACACAATTTTGAAAGGGGACCACTTAAGGATCATTTCAGCAAAGTTTGGTTGAGATTGCCACAGTAGTTTCAGAGGAGAAGATTTTTTTTTAATTTCATCCCCCCTTTTTTCTAATTTGCATAATCGGTCAAAATAGGCAAAAGTTCAAAGTTCATTAAAAATCCCGTAATATATGTTAAAAAGCTCATCATTATGCTTATACAGTTCAAATTTGGGCCACTTTCTGGCTTAAAATAGAGCAGTTTTGGCCATTTGAAGAAATTTCTATTTTTAGTCATGGCGGCCATCTTGGATACAGGACGGCGCTGATGGACACAATTTTGAAAGGGGACCACCCAAGGATCATTTCAGCAAAGTTTGGTTGAGATTGGCACAGTAGTTTCAGAGGAGAAGATTTTTTTTTAATTTCATCCCCCCTTTTTTCTAATTTGCATAATCGGTCAAAATAGGCAAAAGTTCAAAGTTCATTAAAAATCCCGTAATATATGTTAAAAAGCTCATCATTATGCTTATGCAGTTCAAATTTGGGCACTTTCTGGCTTAAAGTAGAGCAGTTTTGGCCATTTGAAGAAATTTCTATTTTTTGTCATGGGGGCCATCTTGGATACAGGACGGCGCTGATGGACACAATTTTGAAAGGGGACCACTTAAGGATCATTTCAGCAAAGTTTGGTTGAGATTGCCACAGTAGTTTCAGAGGAGAAGATTTTTTTTTTAATTTCATCCCCCCTTTTTTCTAATTTGCATAATCGGTCAAAATAGGCAAAAGTTCAAAGTTCATTAAAAATCCCGTAATATATGTTAAAAAGCTCATCATTATGCTTATACAGTTCAAATTTGGGCCACTTTCTGGCTTAAAATAGAGCAGTTTTGGCCATTTTAAGAAATTTCTATTTTTAGTCATGGCGGCCATCTTGGATACAGGACGGCGCTGATGGACACAATTTTGAAAGGGGACCACCCAAGGATCATTTCAGCAAAGTTTGGTTGAGATTGGCACAGTAGTTTCAGAGGAGAAGATTTTTTTTTAATTTCATCCCCCCTTTTTTCTAATTTGCATAATCGGTCAAAATAGGCAAAAGTTCAAAGTTCATTAAAAATCCCGTAATATATGTTAAAAAGCTCATCATTATGCTTATGCAGTTCAAATTTGGGCACTTTCTGGCTTAAAGTAGAGCAGTTTTGGCCATTTGAAGAAATTTCTATTTTTAGTCATGGCGGCCATCTTGGATACAGGACGGCGCTGATGGACACAATTTTGAAAGGGGACCACTTAAGGATCATTTCAGCAAAGTTTGGTTGAGATTGCCACAGTAGTTTCAGAGGAGAAGATTTTTTTTTTATTTCATCCCCCCTTTTTTCTAATTTGCATAATCGGTCAAAATAGGCAAAAGTTCAAAGTTCATTAAAAATCCCGTAATATATGCTAAAAAGCTCATCATTATGCTTATACAGTTCAAATTTTGACACTTTCTGGCTTAAAATAGAACAGTTTTGGCCATTTGAAGAAATTTCTATTTTTAGTCATGGTGGCCATCTTGGATACAGGACGGCACTGACAGACACAATTTTGAAAGGGGACCACCCAAGGATCATTTCAGCAAAGTTCGGTTGAGATTGGCACAGTAGTTTCAGAGGAGAAGATTTTTTTTAATTTCATCCCCCCTTTTTTCTAATTTGCATAATCGGTCAAAATAGGCAAAAGTTCAAAGTTCATAAAAAATCCCATAATATATGTTAAAAAGCTCATCATTATGCTTATACAGTTCAAATTTGGGCACTTTCTGGCTTAAAATAGAGCAGTTTTGGCCATTTGAAGAAATTTCTATTTTTAGTAATGGTGGCCATCTTGGATACAGGACGGCGCTGATGGACACAATTTTGAAAGGGGACCACCTAAGGATCATTTCAGCAAAGTTTGATTGAGATTGGCTCAGTAGTTTCAGAGGAGAAGATCTTTTTTTAATTTCATCCCCCCTTTTTTCTAATTTGCATAATCGGTCAAAATGGGTAATGGGATTTACTTCAAAATTGCAGGGTAGGTAGATCTTGACATGCTGCACATTTTTGCAATTTAAACTTAACATCTATCTGTAAATAGTTTTTGAAATACAAGACGAAAAGTATTAAAATTTTGAAAATTTGATGAAAAAAGGGAAATAACTCCAAAATGGGTGATGGGATTTACTTCAAAATTGCAGGGTGGGTAGATCTTGATATGCCGCACATTTTTGCAATTTAAAGTTAACCTTTATCTCTTATAGTTTTTGAAATATAAGACGAAAAGTATTAAAATTTTACAAATTTGATGAAAAAAGGGCAATAACTTCAAGATGGGCAATCAGATTTACTTCAAAATTGCAGGGTAGGTAGATCTTGATGTGCTGATCATTGTTACCCCATGTCAGATTTTTGATATTATTAACGGTTTTTGAGTTATTACCCAAAACCTACAATTTTACCATATGTTCTATTTTTAGTAACAACGGCCATGTTGGTTGGTGCACGGCATCACCGGACACAATTTTGAAACTAGACACCCTAGTGATGATTCAGACCAAGTTTGGTTTCCATTGGTTTAGTACTTTCAGAGGAGAAGATTTTTGAAAAAGTTTACGACGTACGACGGACGACGGCGACGGACGCCAAGTGATGGCAATAGCTCACATGACCCTTTGGGTCAGGTGAGCTAAAAAGCAAACTGGGAAAATATCAAGGAAGATTTGAAATCAATACAAAATACCGTTAATACCATGAAGGATATGAACCAGCCCATCAATTCCATCTGGGATCATTTTCAAACTAGCCTTGAGGAAAGCATTGATTTCCAGTCAAATCGGCCTCAAAATGAAAGTTAAATCGGCCCCAAAAAATAAAAATAAAAAAAGAATAAATAAATAAAAATTAATTTCTTCTGAACACCGAAATAGAAATCAACCCTTTTATATTTACAAGGGGTTAATTCAATGACAGAAGGCAAATCCAGCTTCCTCCCCATGACCAATGCACTCGTACATGCATGAGAACAATGCCATTCATATACAGAAGTCATCAAGGGCCGGTGCCTTATGGACATTTAGACTGGAAATGATTAAACAAAATGAAATTAAAGTCCTCCTCATGGCCAAAGTACATGGAGGAAATTTGCATCATATATATGCAGACAATTTGGGATGCTACCAGCTAGATATAGTCAGACGTTTATATTTAGTTTATTTTCGTATCAATGGTAAAACATTTACTGGTACAAAACATAACTGTACTTACTAGACAGTTTTAATTCTTCAATAATTTTGACTTAGGGCCGATTTGACTTGGGGCCGATTTGACTGGGGCTGATTTGACTTGAGGGCCGATTTGGTTTGGGGCCGATTTGACCTGCTTCCAAAGCATTAAGCGCAATGTACCAATAAAAACCACTCGGGGGAAAAAAGATGGATGTCCATGGATAACATCTGACATCAAAAGATTCATCAGGAAGAGAGACAGATGGTATAAGCGCTCAAAGAAATCAGGACACAGTGGCGATAACAAAAAGTTTAAAGACCTGAAACGCTCAACCCAAAAAGAAATCCGCCGAGCCTACTGGAAGTACATAGATGGTATCGTGTCAAGCGAAACTGAATCTGAACTAGACAGGAAAAAGGGGCAACACTATGAAGCGGTTCTGGACCTTCATTAAACATAAAAGATCAGATGGTAGACAGATACTGCCATTAAAATCAAAAGGACTCCTACACTCAGAACCAGTAGAAAAAGCAAACATTCTAGATAACCAGTTCCAGAATGCTTTCTCCAAAAAGACAAACATCTCAAAGGAAGAATTCTCCAACCGCTGTAAGATGCAAGGCACGACACCAGAGATAAATGACATCAACATAAGGGAACGACCATTTAACTTGAACGGGGGGGGGGGGGGGTTATGTTTTTTTTCTAAAAAAATATTCTGATTCCCAATGTTGCTGAAAAAAATATTCTGATTTTGGTGGAGGAAAAAAAAAATAATCTGATTCAGAGTTTTTGACGTATAACCTAATGTTATATTCTGGAAAAAAAATTCTGAACGAAACAAAAAACCATAACCCTCCCCCTTCAAGTTAAATGGTCGGTCCCTAATAGTATCAGGCGTGGAAAAACTTCTTAATAAACTAAACCCTACTAAAGCTGCGGGACCAGAAAATATAACACCAAGAGTCTTAAAAGAACTTGCACTATTCATAGCACCAATACTTAATCATATTTAAAATATCATACGAATCAGGAACCATACCAGCCATATGGAAGACAGCAAACATCTGTCCAGTATTTAAGGGAAAAAATTTGAAGCCATCAACTACAGACCAATCTCGCTCACATGTATTTCATGCAAGCTGATGGAACACATCATTACCAGCCATATAATGAAACACGCTGACACACACAATATCCTCTATCCGCTACAGCATGGATTCCGTAAAGGCCTATCATGTGAAACCCAATTAATTGAAGCTGTTGAGGACATCACACGAAACATAGACGCAGGTAAGCAAACCGACTGCTTAATAATGGACTTTTCAAAAGTCTTCGATAAGGTCAGCCATAGCCTCCTTCAACATAAATTAGATCACCACGGCATCCGTGGAAAGACCCGTGAGTGGATCAAGACCTTCCTCTCAGACCGAAGCCAGTCAGTCGTTATTGAAGGAGAGTCATCAGATAAGATACCGGTGGAATCGGGAGTATTCTAAGCCTCAGTCCTAAGACCACCTTATTTCTTTTTTATATAAATGACATGCCAGAAGGGATAACATCAAAAGTGAGACTTTTCGCAGACGACACAATTGCATACTTGTCAATTTCATCAGACCAAGATGCAAGAACGCTTCAATCAGATATAGATAAGCTAACAAACTGGGAAACATCATAGTTAAGGGAACGACCATTTAACTTGAAGGGGGGGGGGGTATGGTTTTTTGTTTCGTTCAGAATTTTTTTTTCGGACAACACAAGAGTTAGAACATTTATTTTTTTTGTCGCACAAAGCGCGAAATTTTTTTCCACAATTTAACATTAGGTTATATGACAAAAACTCTGAATCATATTATTTTTTTTTCCTCCACCAAAATCAGAATATTTTTTTCAGCAACATTGGGAATCAGAATATTTTTTTAGAAAAAAACCATACCTCCCCCCCCCCCCCTTCAAGTTAAATGGTCGTTCTCTAATGGCATTCCATCCAGATAAATGCAACGTTCTAACTATTACAAAGAAAAGAGATCCAATAAAGTTCAACTACACTCTCCACGGACATTCACTTGAACATGTGACCTCAGCAAAATATCTCAGCTGTACAATAACATCTGATCTAAAATGGGGACCGCACATCAACAACATCTGCAACAAAGCAAACTCTACCATCGGCTTCCTCAAGAGAAATCTGAATATTGCCAACAAATCAGTCAGTAGCAAGACCATCCTTAGAATATTCTAGTGCAGTATGGGATCCACATCAACATTTTTTCCTTTCAAATATTTTATTGATAAATCAATAGGATTGGATAACAGGCTATGCCTATACAAATCCTCTCCAAACAACAAGATGGAACAATTAGAAAACAATTTATATAAGACATAGAGCAATCTACCCATCATGTATACATGCAATTCATCTTAATTACTAAGCATAAACACATGTATATTAATAGCAGAATCATACAAAAAAAGTTTTTTTTCCCTTTTTAATAGGTATGATATAATTTGGAATAGCCAAATTATGGCTTTATATTTAAGCTATTATTATTTATAGTATTAATGATGATGAATTGGCATAGCATGATGGATAGACTGAACTTACATTTAACACACAATATATACAACATGTAAACTGAAATTATGAAATCAAAATCACTAATTAAGTGAGGTCCATCATATCAATATGAATTAACTCTTTTTAAGTATATATATTTATGATTGAATAAAGGGAATTTGGGAGAGATGGAAGAAGAGACAAATAAGTAAACAAGAGGCTCCCAGGAGCCTGTAATCGCTCACCTGGATCAAATCTGCTTTCAATAACAACGCAACTGCACTGTGGTGGCCATCTTGGTGGGAGAGCGTGACTGCTGGACACAATTTTGGAAGAGGACCATCCAATGACTATTCCATCAAAGTTTGGTTCTAATTGAGCTACTGGTTCCAGACAAGATGGTTCTTATGTGAATTTCCCATAGGGTCCTATGTTAAACTAAGTTCGGCTGTGGGGGCCATCTTGGTCAGAGGGCAGGACCACCAGACACAATTTTGGAAGAGGGCCATCCAATGACTTTTTATCAGTTTGGTTCCAAATGAGCAACTGGTTCCAGACAAGAAGATTTTTATGTGAATTTCCCATAGGGTCCAATGTTAAACTAAGTTCGGCTGTGGGGGACATCTTGGTCGAAGGGCCGAACCGCCGGACACATTTTTGGAAGAGAACCATCCAATGACTATTTCATCAACATTTTGTTCTTATTGAGCAAATGGTTTCAGACAAGAAGATTGTTATGGGAATTTCCCATAGGGTTCTACATGTATGTTAAATTAAGTTCGGCTGTGGCGGCCATCTTGGTCGGTGTTCTGAAATGCCGGACACAATTTTGGAAGAGGACCACCCAAGAATCATTTCAGAAAAGTTGGTTGAGATTGGCTCAGTAGTTTCAGAGGAGAAGATTTTTTTTAAATTTCATCCCCCCTTTTTTCTAATTTGCATAATCGGTCAAAATCGGCAAAAGTTCAAAGTTCATAAAAAATCCTGTAATATATGTTAAAAAGCTCATCATTATGCTTAAACAGTTCAAATTTGGGCACATTCTGGCTTAAAATAGAGTAGTTTTGGTCATTTGAATAAATTTCTATTTTTAGTAACGGTGGCCATCTTGGATACAGGATGGCACTGACGGCCACAATTTTGAAAGGGGACCACCTAAGGATCATTCAGACAAAGTTTGGTTGAAATTGTCCAAGTGGTTTCTAACAAGAAGATTTTTAAATGATTTTTTTGCTTATTTATGCCTAATTTGCATAATCGGTCAAAATCGGCAAAAGTCCAAAGTTCATAAAAAATCCCATAATATATGTTAAAAAGCTCATCATTATGCTTTTACAGTTCAAATTTGGACACATTCTGGCTTAAAATAAAGCAGTTTTGGCCATTTGAAGAAATTTCTATGTTTAGTAATGGCGGCCATCTTGGATGGAGGGCATGGCTATCGGACATAATTTTGGAAGGGACCGACCCAGGGACCATCCCTGCCAGGTTTGGTTTAATTTGGTTGTGCGGTTTCAGAAAAGAAGATTTAAATGTGATCTTTTATCAAAATATGCCTAATTTGCATAATCGGTATAAATCGGCTGAAAGAAAAATTTCACACAAAAACCCCGAACATATGTTAAACTACTCCTTGCCATGTAGCTGCAGTTAAAATTTGAGCTCATTTTGACTTATACTAAAGCAGCAATGGACAATTAAAATTTCATCCCCCTTTTTCTATTTTTAGCTTGGTGGCCATCTTGGTTGGAAGTCGGGATCACCAGACACAATTTTGGAAGGGGCCCATCCATGGACCATTCCACCAAAGTTTGGTTGCAATTGGCCCAGTGGTTTCTGAGGAGAAGATTAAAATGTGAAATGCTGACGGACGACTAAAAGACGGACGAAAAGTGATGGCAAGTCACTTAGCCTAAAGGCCAGGTGAGCTAAAAAGGGCAATAACTCCAAAATGGGTAATGGGATTTACTTCAAAATTGCAGGGTAGGTAGATCTTGACATGCTGCACATTTTTGCGATTTAAATTTAACATCTATCTCTAAATAGTTTTTGAAATATAAGACGAAAAGTATTAAAATTAAAAAAAAAATTGATGAAAAAAGGGCAATAACTCCAAGATGGGTTATCAGATATACTTCAAAATTGCAGGGTAGGTAGATCTTGACATGCTGAACTTGTTTGCAGTTTCAACTTACCATCTGTCTCTTATAGTTTGTGAAATAAAGGACGAAAAGTATTAAAATTTTGAAAATTTGATGAAAAAAGGGAAATAACTCCAAAATCGGTAATGGGATTTACTTCAAAATTGCAGGGTGGGTAGATCTTGACATGCTGCACAATTTTACAATTTAAACTTAACCTTCATCTCTTATAGTTTTTGAAATATAAGCCGAAATGGCGAAAAGTATAAAAATTTTACAAATTTGATGAAAAAAGGGTAATAACTCCAAGATGGGTAATCAGATTTACTTCAAAATTGCAGGGTAGGTAGATCTTGCTGTGCTGATCATTTTCACCCCATGTCAGATTTTTGATATTATTAACGGTTTTTGAGTTATTACCGAAAACCTGCAATTTTACCATATGTGTCTGTAAATTAGAATTCTGACTAAACTCTTCACCACATATATCACATTTATAAGGTTTATAACCAGTGTGTGTTCTTATTTGTGTCTGTAAGTTACCATTCTGACTAAACCCTTTACCACATATATCACATTTATAAGGTTTATCACCAGTATGTGTTCTAATGTGTGTCTCCTAAGTTAGAATTCTGACTAAACTCTTCACCACATATATCACATTTATAAGGTTTATCACCAGTATGTGTTCTTACGTGTGTCTGTAAGTTACCGTTCTGACTAAACCCGTTACCACATATATCACATTTATAAGGTTTATCACCTGTACGTGTCCTAATGTGCTTCTGTAAGTTACCATTTTGACTAAACTCTTCACCACATATATCACGTTTATAAGGTTTATCACCTGTACGTGTCCTAATGTGCTTCTGTAAGTTACCATTCTGACTAAATCCTTTACCACATATATCACATTCATGATAAGGTTTATCAGCTGTACGTGTCCTAATGTGGTTCTGTATATATAGGCTACAACTCAATGTCTCATACTAAATTATTTGCCAGTATATCCGATTTATAAGATTTATCACCTGGATGTGTTCCGATGTGTTTTTGTGAGCTACTATTAACAATAAATGCTTTATCACATTGGATTATCACCGCTGTGTGTTCTAATGTGTCTCTTCAGGTGCCAATTCCGACTAAATCCTTTACCACATATATCACACTTATAAGGTTTATGACCAGTATGTGTTATAATATGTGACAGTACGGAATTACTAAAACTAAAATCTCTATCACATATACCACATTTATATGGTTTATCACTTGTAAATGCTCTAAAGTGTTTTTGCAAGTTTTGGTCCACACTAAATTCTTTATCACATTTATCATGCAAATCATGTTGATTGGGCTTATCACCAGTATGTGCTTTAATACAGGCCTGTAAGCTATTATTGTCACTAAATCCTTTACCACATATATCACATTTAGAAAGTTTATCACCAGTATGTGTTCTAATGTGTGTCTGTAAGTTACTGTTCTGACTAAACCCTTTACTACATATATCACATTTATAAGGTTTATCACCAGTATGTGTTCTAATGTGTGTCTGTAAGTTAGAATTCTGACTAAATTCTTCACCACATATATCACATTTATATGGTTTATCACCTGTATGTGTTCTAATGTGATACTGTAAATGATGATTCACACTAAACTCTTTACCACATATATCACATTTATAAGGTTTATTACCAGTATGTGTTCTAATATGTGTCTGTAAGTTAGAATTCTGACTAAATCCTTCACCACATATATCACATTTATAAGGTTTATCACCAGTATGTGTTCTAATGTGAGTCTGTAAGTTAGAAATCTGACTAAACCCTTTACCGCATATATCACATTTATAAGGTTTATCACCTGTGTGTGTTCTAATGTGTTTTTGCAAGTCACTACTATTACTAAATCCTTTACCACATATATCACATTTTCTTGGTTTATTACGTGTGTGTGTTCTAATAATGTGTCTCTGTAAGTCTCCATTCTGAATAAATCCTTTACCACATACATCACATTTAAAAGGTTTATCACCAGCTCCAGTCTGTTTTCTAATGTGTGTCTGTAAGTTAGATTTCTGACTAAACCCTTTACCACATATATCACATTTATAAGGTTTATCACCTGTGTGTGTTCTAATGTGTTTTTGCAAGTCACTACTATTACTAAATCCTTTACCACATATATCACATTTATAAGGTTTATCACCTGTATGTATTCTAATGTGTCTCTCTAAGTGAGAATTCTGGCTAAATCCTTTACCACATATATCACATTTAAAAGGTTTATCACCAGTATGTGTTCTAATGTGTCTCTGTAAGGCACTACTATTACTAAATCCTTTACCACATATATCACATTTATAATGTTTATCGCCTGTATGTATTCTAGTGTGTATCTGTAAGCTACTATTCACACTAAATCCTTTACCACATATATCACATTTATATGGTTTATCACCTGTATGTGTTCTAATGTGTCTCTGTAATCCACTACTTTTAGTAAATTCTTTACCACATATATCACATTTATAATCTGTATGTGTTCTACAGTGTTTCTGTATGTTAGCATTTCCTGTGAATCTTTTACAACTTTTATAAGGTTTAACAAATGTTTTGGTCCTTACATGATCTTGTAGCACATCACTGGTTGTTAGCTGTTTACCATCACTAGACTGCAATCCATCTCCAATATGTAATCTCCTTTCATCTGAAGCATCAGCAGACTGCCATCCATCTCCAGTATGTAATCTCCTTTCATCTGTAGCATCACCAGACTGCCATCCATCTCCAGTATGTAATCTCCTATCATTTGAAGCACCACCAGACTGCCATCCATCTCCAGTATGTAAACTCATATTATATGAAGTATATACTTCACCACAGTTGATGGAGTTTTCAGTTTTATTGTTTTACACAGATCTAAAATTTGATGAACATTCTTTGATGTTATTCGCATCACCTGATTCTTTCTTATAACTTATAGCTATTAAACCATGCATTGTACACTTATTCTGTGATAGAATTTTACTTAATTGCACAAAAACCATAGAACATTTGTAGTGATTCTATTTCAGATAATTTCACAAATAATGTTGATCTTCTAAAGCTCATTCAACAAAGTGGACATCCATATATTTCTGAAAAAGAATTTTAAATAAAAAGAATTTTAACTAACTTAAACTAAAGCTATACTAGCCCCAGCCTTTGATACACCAATATATGTAATAATGTTCGTCAGTGACTTATGGCAGGTCTATGGTTTTTCTCAGGGTACTCCTATTTCCTCCACCAATAAAATTAACCACCATGAAATAACTGAAATATTCTTGAAACTTTCAAGGCGACTTGAACTTCGCTTTTGACCAACAAGAAAGTGAAGTCAAGCTTCACAAGGCAACTTGTTCGCCCTACTCGCCCTCTAACTTGTGCCCTGGTTGAAAGTGGCATTATACACCATCACCATACCCCTGACAATCTGATATATACCATATATCACTTTTCACAACAAATTGCCTACCAAAAGATCCTACATGTATGTAGTGTGTGAACATCTTTCTCTCTAGTCTTCAACAATATATTCATTATTATAATAACAAGTTGGTCTGAAAGGTAGGGACGTGATTGGAAGAGGAGAAGACCAGAGGAAAATATTTACGGCAGGGGGTGCAGGTGGCCGCCAAGGACTACCGTTGCCGGTTGGGGTCCAGGGGTAATGCCCTGGTTGGGGCAAAGTCCTCGGGAGCTCCTGGATTTTAGCATTTTTAAGCATACATGTAGCAGAAGGGATCTCCAAAGTGTCATTTTTTTAGGAAAATGAAATGGAATTGTCTATCTTTCGTATCTATTCGATAAAAGTGATGGATTTTCTTTCCCCCTTCAATGTAATCTCAACGGTCGTCTCTAACCATTGCCATCTAAACTTATTTTTCAATTTGTATCTGTAGATTGCAATCCAATTATACGATATCATTTTCAAGATTTGCATGACCTAATTACCCCCACCCCCCTATAAATTTACCCCCCGAATTTACACGATTCACAGAAATGACCAATTTAACCCCAGAGCCGCGGAAATCCACGAATCCGCGAACAAATCACATCCCTGGAAAGGGATCTAAGAGTAATCTGTGAACGACCATTTTTCTTTATGTGAATGCATGAAAAAGCATACATGTACTTTTTGTAAGCGTGGAAGACAATGTCAAGTTCATTTTGCACACGTAACTGTACCGATGTTCCCTGCTTTTACCTTAGGACTGTAACCTGTATTACTTTTTATTATGCTTCCTTATTATTTAAATACTAGTTGAGGTTCAATTTGGTAATGGGTTGTGTATAATGTTACAAATAAAATTATATTAAATCAACAAAAGGTAGGTATTAATGGAGGTGTTAGGAAAATAAACATAAACATACAAATGTAAATTGGCAAAAGTGTGATTTTACTGATTTGCTAAGTGTGGTTATGTCATGAAAGGAAACACACTTCTGTAAAACAATGATGACATACTTTTAGGGACCGACCATTTAACTTGCAGGGATATGTTTTTTTTCTAAAAAAATATTCTGATTCCCAATGTTGCTGAAAAAAATATTCTGATTTTGGAATGGAAAAAAATCTGATTCAGAGTTTTTGTCATAATGTTAAATTCTGGAAAAAAATTAATATTCTAACTCTCGTGTTTCTGAACGAAACAAAAAACCATAACCCCCCCCCTACAAGTTAAATGGTCGGTCCCTTAGGATTACTATTTAAATAAATAGCTCTGAAAGAGTTCCTTATGGCACCCTCCCAAATAGCATAATTTCCCGAACCCTAAATGATCAAAATCATATGCGTATTATCAAATATACAAATTCCATAAATATTTGGTTGGGATTGCCATAAGGAACTCTTACCAATAGCTCAAAAGCTTTTGATACCCTACATGTATGTCACATTCAAAATGGCTTTCCCCACAAACTCCATGAAATAGTATGCACTTATTGACTGAATATGAGGGTAATAACACTTTTATTGCTCCCAAGGTACCAACTATTTTCCGAGGCAACGCCGAGGTCAATAGTTGAAACAGAGGGAACAATTGTGCTATTTAGCTATTACCCAGAATATCAAGTCTACAAGTGTTTTATTATACTGAACAACCCTGCAATTCAAAATTCTAAATTGTAGTCCCTTTTCTGATAGATTTCTAGTCTACTTTATTAGTGCTTTTTAAAACTAATACATTTTCATGCATGTGTATTTGAAGAAAATAAAATTAATATTTTTGTATTTTTTTATTTAGTTCGTTCTTTTTTGTAATTTAGAGGGTAATAGGATCATTCCATTATATACGTCATTTAATTTAAATCACTGAGATAAATGATTTAGAGAAGTCCCGGAAATATGATTGCTGAAATTACCACAGGGGGAATAGTCATTGTTTACTTGTCGTCTGCCGTCTCGGTAATTTAATTCGCGCATGACGTCATTCAATTTAAACCAATGAGATGAATGATTGAGGAAAGTCCAAGAAATATGATTGCTGAAATTACCAGAGGGGAATAGTCCTAAAATTATTGACCGGCACGACTGGGGGAATAGTCATGCAGTTGATTTTAGGATGCTATAGCAAAACTACTGTCATGTTTTAAAAAAGGAAAAACTATACTAAGTACAAAAAATGTATAATATAATGATAGCTAGCAAATTAAATGATGGAGGATTTGTGAGAATCCATTCAGTTAAAATTTGATTACATTTTTCAAGTCCTTAATTCACTGAACTTGAAGTCTTCGGTACACTGCTCCTTGAGAAGATTGAAATAAGATTAAGAAAAGATTACGGATGAAAGACCACAAGTGGGTTCTTTTTAGAGTTGTCAGTCGAGGGATAAAAATAATTTGCAACAAACCGGTGATACTAAACAGAGTCTACTAGAGTCAACTAGAGACCAGTAGAGTCAACTACTGAACTAACACAAAATAAACATGTAAAAGTAAATTGCATAACTTTATAGATGATATTAAATGACTTGTATCACAACCCAGTGTATTTTCCTTTGATCTTTAGTATTATCGAAATGAAGATAACCATACAGGAGGTGGAGTCAAGATAGCTATTTTTGGGAAAAGCATGTTCTATTTAGTGTGCTTTAACTGTGACCTAATTTTGATAGAACACAGAAATAAACACATTGTAACTTTTTTTTGACAATTGCCTTGAATTGGTACACATTGTAATTTTTTGACCAAGTGATAGACATTTTGGGTGCCAAGTGGTACTAAGTGCAAGCTTTCTTAAATCTGACACTGGAAAAAACTATAAAACCACAGGCGCTTGTGGCACGCCCCCCTCCCCCCCCCCTTTTTTTTCTAACTTTCTGTTTACAAATTTATTTTCAATAAAATTTCTTTATTTCTTTATTTTTTCATCTCTTTTTCCTTATTTTAACTTGTTCGTGTCAATATTTATACAATCTTATGTTAACATCAAATTGCATGTGTCGACCCTATCACAGGCACATGGGGCATGGATTTCGTTTCCTCCTCCCCCCTTTTCTCTACTACACCCCCCTTTTCAAAATTTTCATATAAATCATTCTTTTTCAAAATTTTCATAATCATTCGGTTTTTTTTCATTTGACAATATCAGTAGACGTCATACATCATAAATAATATGTGTATTCTGTGTCCACAGATTTTCGACTGGTACAGTATAAGAGAGAAGGTAAGCAACTCCATTTTCATATTTCGAGCCATATCGCTCACCTCGGTTGGGAAACCCCTGTGTTTTTTAACACTTTTTACCATGTCTACATATGGCACTGTCGAGTGTCGTATCAAATTGTTTCTAAGACACTTACCTAATTGCCCATGTTCGAATTTCAGTCGGTACGTCGATCTTTTCCAAGAAATCTCGCCGAGAATAGCGAAGCAGCTTCGTTTCTAGGTCAAACTACATCATATTAGACGGAAGTGCAAGAACGGTAACCCTGGGTTTTTTACGAATGGATTATTTGCAATGAAAAACCCAGATGCGCTCCGAATATTTTTCCCGGAATGTTTTGGCGGGAAATATATACCCTTGAAAAAACATAACAGCAGACGGATTATTTCGTAAAAATGGCACAACGACCATCTGAATATGGAAACATTGAAATACTTTGATGGTAAATAACTGTTCAAAAAGAAATTCAAACTGAGAAATAGATACAATTGAATGGTTAGAACTGAAGTCAAAATTTCAATGAAAAAGAAATATTCAGCTTGCCTCTACTTCAAATTATTAAAATCATACCCAAACAAATACATATACAACTAAAAAGATAAAAATAAAATAAATAAATAAAAAAACAAAGGAAGAAGAAGCTGAGAACAGCTATTGAATGAGACTATGGCATTTTACCCCCTTCCAGTGCCTCAATAAAAGGACTCTCAACTGATAGCAATGTGTAAGGGAGCTGGAGAGACCATTTAACTACGGGGGATATTTCTTTTTCATTTCATGTCACTGATTTTATAAAACAATAATCTGTCTTACAGGGGTAAAAAATAAATAACTTGTGTAACTCCATTTTTCAGTAGTGACAGAAATCAGTGTTGAAATCCAGAAAAAAAAATCCTATTTTACCGTATATGTGGTCATTTTGGTGGGTATTTAATTTTCGCTTTCTTCGCGAGGATGTTAAATGCGCGAAAAATGAAGTTCACGAATTATTATTTCACGTTCAAATAGTTACAAAGTTATTTATTTCTTACCCCTGAAAAAGAAATAGCCCCCTTAGTTAAATGGTCCCTCTGGCTCCCTTACACATTTTTATCAGTTGGGAGCCCTTTTATTGAGGAAGGGGGTAAAATGCCAGTCCCATTCAATAGCTGTTCTCAGTATCTTCTTCCTTTGTTTTTTATTTTATTTATTTACTTTTTTTTCTTTTTTTTTTAGTTGTATATGTATTTGTTTGGGTATGATTTTAATAATTTGAAGTAGAGGGAAGCTGAATATTTCTTTTTCATTGAAATTTTGACTTCAGTTCTAACCATTCAATCATATCTATTTCTCAGTTTGAATTTCTTTTTGAACAGTTATTTACCATCAAAATATTTCAATGTTTCCATATTCAGATGGTCGTTGTGCCATTTTTACGAAATAATCCGTCTGTTGTTATGTTTTTTCAGCGGTTTATATTTCCCGCCAAAACATTCCAGGAAAAATATTCGGAGCGCATCTGGGTTTTTCATTGCAGGTAATCCATTCGTAAAAAACCCAGGGTTACCATTCTTGCACTTCCGTCTAATATGATGTAGTTTGACCTAGAAACGAAGCTGCTTCGCTATTCTCGGCAAGATTTCTTGGAAAAGATCGACGTACCGACTGAAATTCGAACATGGGCAATTAGGTGAGTGTCTTAGAAACAGTTTGATACGACAGTGCCATATGTAGACAAGGTAAAAAGTGTAAAAAACACTGGGGTTTCCCAACCGAGGTGAGCGATATGGCGCGAAATATGAAAATGGAGTTGCTTACCTTCTCTCTTATACTGTACCAGTCGAAAAACTGTGGACACAGAATACATGTATTATTTATGATGTATGACGTCTACTAATATCGTCAAATGAAGAAAAAACGAATGATTATGAAAATTTTGAAAAAGGAATGATTTATATGAAAATTTTGAAAAAAGGAGGGGTAGTAGAGAAAAGGGGGGAGGAGGAAACGAAATCCATGCCCCATGCGCCTGTGGACCCTATTAGTATCTATGACTATTATACGGTTGACACATGCAATTTGATGTTAGCATAAGGAGTGATGTTGTTAATTTTGCACCCAATATTAGAGTTGGGCACGAGTGTTTGCTAAATCTACACCGTATATATCTACTTTAATCACAGCTTCATAAACCATGATAATGTCTTGATTCCGTGCACTAATAATTTTGATCAGACTCAGTCCCTTTATTACTACAAATGCAAATGAACTTACCATGTTCGCAAATCAACCGCTTCGAAACGGACACCCCACGCTTCACATAGCAATCACCCCGAATGCTCCGTTGGACGCGGTGATTTCAATGAAAATTGATATCTAGGAGTATTTTGAAGTGAGGAATTGGTTGGTAATGATGAAATTTGCATTCAGGGTCATTTTTACGAGGCCACCATTTTCAAAATGGCTGCCAACAAAATCGTCAAATTGTCAATGGTCTCCGATTTCAATGAAAATTGATATCTAGGAGTATTTTGAAGTGAAGAATTGGTTGGTAATGATGAAACTTACATCCACATGCCCGAATTCTGATATGGGGGTCGTTTGGGGACTTTTGTGTTTGCATCCAAACACAATCAAACCTCGTTATTATTATTATTCTTCTTCTTCTTTCTTTCTTCCGTCAAACTTTGTAGGAATATCATGCCATGTGAAGTTGTGCCTTTAAGGGTTGATTTTTTCAAAATGGCTGCTGTTGCCATGGAAACAGCCAAAATGCTAAAAAAATGACACCTTGTTACCCTAGCTCGACCCCTCATTAGGCTAACTAGACCCCTCAAGACAGTGGGTTTAAAATGGCAGGTTTCTCAAAAGGACAGGTTTTATAGAGATTAACATTTGATAGCATCTGAATCTGAAAATATATTAAATCACTAATAACTGTTTGAAATAGCCCCATCCTATATACATGTTATATGAAAGCTCTAATTTGACCATTTTCGCAAATTTTTAGTTGAAAAAGGGAGAAAATTAAAATAATGATAAAATCCATGGTGTCGCTTTGAGCAAAAAGGAGAAGTGTTGACCCCAAGTACCTGTGTCGTGAACAAATGAGCTAATGGCAGTTAGGTTAATATATATATCCGTGTCAAAACGATATCGATGTTCGTGTCGTCATGTTACACGATGGGCGTTGTTAACAAGGCAGGAGTTCGTGTTGTCTGTTCTTTTTAGTTTTATGTGTAACGGATTTGTCATATGTGTCCCTTGATTTTCGATTTCCTGCTTAACAGATTGGTTGCGTTTGTCTCATAGCCAAACCGGTTAATCAACTTGCATTATTGGGAAATTGTTTCAATATATTTCCATTCTAAAACTGGATACAACCCATGACAAGACGGGTGAAAACGGGTCATTTACCGAATTCCCAGGACCCGTCGGGTGATTGAAAAATCTCGGGTGAGAGGACACATTTCTGCAAATTCATGACCGGTGTGACCTGCAAAAAAAAACAGGTGAGTTGACATGTATAGACGACCTTATATAGGGTACTGTACATGTATATAGGAACCACCCTATGGTCTGTCGGAATGCCTTGAAGGATATTAATGAGACTTGGTATGCCTCTTGCATTCATAGGTTGTCAACTAATGGGCTGTCGGACTATCGGGAGAACCCCGTTCCTATAAACCGTAATGGATTACTTTCCAAGAAAACCACTTTCAAAATACTTAATAACGGATACGATAGATTTCAATAAACACGTGCACGATATCGACATTTTCATAATATGACAAGTGGAGAAAATGTATGTACCACCCGAGCGGGTGGCGACATAGGGCGACTCTTCAAAATTACAAGGCGACTTGAACTGCGCTTTTAACCATCGAGAAAGCGAAGTCAACCTTCACAAGGCGACTTCTTCGACCAAATCGCCCTCCAATGTTCGTTGCTTTCTAAACAAAAAATACACACTTGTTGCAATAGAAAGCATCCATTTTTGGCCTGCCTATGCCACTGTATATTTAGCTTGAAACACATACATTTATCTGCTGGAATATATGAACACTACCAAGTAAAAATTCACATACATTGATTTTGTATCTTATATGTATCATCATCTCGTGTGTTCATTTAGTCCAACGTGTGAAGCAGTTGCAAATAAGAAGAACTGTTTTAGATACCTAAAACTTATGTCTCCCCTATAAAACAATTATTTAACGTTGAGGTCAAAGGTCAAGGTCCCACGAAGGTCATTACATACGCAACACACCGCCTTATGGTCATGCACCCACATACCAAATATCATTGTCCTATCTGGAAAGACAAAAAAGTTATGGTCCGGAAAAGCTTCGCTGAGAAGAAGCGGAAGAAGAAAAAAATCAGACTAAAACAATATGTCTCCCTTCGTTCGAAGGGAAGACATAATTATACTAACGTTACTTTTCATCGTTTAATGTTGTCACAAAATTAAGTTTGCCAAAAATAACACAGGAACGTGTTCCTCGGGGTGTTCCTACACTTAAATATACAGTTAAACCTGCCTTAGCAACCACCTCTATTAAGCAATCACTTGTCTTATGTGACATATATTTTTATTTCCTTTTGTAGTACATTTCATATTAATTCAACCTGTATTACGCGACCACCTGTCTTAGGTGACCATGATTCAATGTGTCCTTGCAGTCACATAAGACAGGTTTGACTGTGCCTGTGCCCATTACATACTAGAGGCTCAGTGGACTGAGCCTGTGCCATTCACCTTTCATTCTGCTTTGAGGAAATTTAATACAAACCTTCCATAGGTGCTTCCCACCAAATATCGGTTCATTTTGGCAAAGCAGTTTCAGATAAGAAGATTTTTAGAAATTGACCAATCTAAAACAGGAATTGCCTGTGGTAGCCATGTTTGTAAATGGATCAAAACGAAATGAGTAATCTGATCTCTATAGAGGATCTTCCAGATGCTTCTTACCAAGTTTCATATCATTTGGCCAAGTGGCTTCAGAGGAAAAGCTGTTTTAGAAATTGACCAATAAGAAACAAGACTTGCCTGTGGCAGCCATATTTGTTAATTGATAAGGATGAAATGAGTAATCTTTATAGAGGACCTCCATAGATGCATCCTACAAAGTTTCGGTACATTTGGCCAAGCAGTTTCAGAGGAAAATATTTTTAAAAATAGGCCAATCAGAAACAAGAATTGCCTGTGGTGGCCATGTTTGTTAACGGATCAGAACGACATAAGCAATCGCAACAGAGGACTTTCCATAGATGCTTCCTACCAAGTTTCGGTACATTTGGCCAAACAGTTTCAGAGGAGAAGAATTTTTAAAGTCAGCCAATCAGAAACAAGAATCACCTGTGGCAGCCATATTTGTTAATGGATCGGGACGGAATGAGCAATCTTTATAAAGGACCTTCCATAGATGCTTCCTACCAAGTTTCGGTTCATTTGGCCAAAAGGTTACAGAAGAGAAGAATTTCTAAAATCAGCCAATCAGAAACAAGAGTCGCCTATGGCGGTCATGTTTGTTAACAGATCGGGACGAAACGAGCAATGAGGGCCTTCCATAGATGCTTCCTACCAAGTTTCAGTTCATTTGGCTGAGGGGTATTAGAGGCATATTTATCTGTAATTCAATTCATAGCTAACTGTATTTTTACTAACATCTATATTTAAATTAGAGTTATCTCCCTTTCCACAGAAAAACAGTTGTTTTTTTTTATAAAACATACAATCATAAACATGAATTGCCTGTGGCGGCCATGTTTGTTAATGGATCTGAACGAAATGAGCAATCTTTATAGAGAACCTTCCATAGATGCTTCCTACCAAGTTTCAGTTCATTTGGCCCAGTGGTTTCAGAGGAGAAGATTTAAAAAAAAAAAAGGCCAATCAGAAACAAGAATTGCCTGTAGCGGCCATGTTTGTTAATTTGGATCGGAACGAAATTAGCAATCTTTATAGAGGACCTTCCATAGATGTTTCCTACCAAGTTTCAGTTCATTTGGCTGAGGGGTTTCAGAGAAGAAGATTAAAATGTGAAAAGTTAACGGACGACGGACACCAAGTGATGACAAAAGCTCACATTGCCTTTGGCAAGGTGAGCTAAAAATAAAGAATCATGGTCAGAGAACTAACTCAAGCTTGTCTTGTTTCATACATGTACTATGTAAAGACTATATATCTTTTCAAAAAAAAATATAGAAATGAATGTGAAGTAGATATATACTGCATTAAAATTTTCGGCCATAAACTCACATCTGAAATTTGATACAATCTTAATGATGTGAAACACGGAGGCTTTACAGACACCAAAGTAGTGGCCTATCTCACAGTGAGATTCCATATTTGCCATAAAGCACAATAATATTAACAGTTTTTTTGTCAGGTTGAATGGCTTCTCTTCCTCTTTCAAGTTCAGGCATTAGATCATTTTTCACCAGATATAAAATTTCGTCAAATGTATCTCTGCTGATTCTAAAATGAACCTTGAAGTCGTCCAAGTTGCAACGTGGAATAACTCTTTCAACAAAATAATCTATTCTGGGCACATGTTGTCTACGAGTCAAGAACACAACCGTTGCGGCTAAACAATTCAATACGGTTGTTTCGAATCATTTCCATTCCGTTAAAAAAAAAAAAATTTCGTCTGCCAGATCACGTGATTTCCATGGACTAATTGACATTGAACTTCCAGTGTCAATGTATACGACAAAAACTTCGATCGATTTGTGCCGTTTTAACGTTCGATCCTCAACTTAAAAAAATCTTAACATCTTCTGTAAAAGACAGATATCAATTAAATTATTTTATTTGTATCAAAGACTTGTCTTCAATGCAGAGACAATCACTTCTTTAAAATAAATTTGTTTTCTTTCTTTATTTGTGGTTGTCAGCATCAAAGGAAAAGGCAATAAAATCTTTCCGAAAAATGAGAACACCACCAGAGGCCACAAGCATAAAATCTACAAGAAGCAATGTAGAACTAATATTAGAAAATACAGTTTCTCGCAAAGAGTAGTAGACACTTGGAATAGTTTGCCCACGAAAGTAATAGAGTCAAATACAGTAAATGGGTTCAAAAACCAGCTAAATTCACATTGGAAATATCTCGAAATCAAATTCAGGCCAGATTATATACAAACCGGAAGTGACAAATGGATATGACAAATCAAGAAGGGTTGCAGGGGCTAACTAGCCCAAATTTATGACCTCTACACTAGGTAAAAAAGATCTGCTTTTATGTATATATTTCCGTAGATACGAAACGTAACCCTCAGTCCGCTTTTGCTCCCAGCGAGGGTTACGAATCGGTCCCATTCAACGTATGGGAGCAGCGCCCGGAGTTATTCACACCGGGCGGTTTTTTGTCCTAATTCCGTTGGAAGTGGTTGGAAAAATTAACGGGAGTGAAAGATAAATATATTTAGGTAAACCTTGAGGTGTTAAGTAAACGCTGCATCAATCCATGGTAGACTTATATCCATCTGAAAATTTGAATGCATGAAATCTTCTTTCTGTTCAACATTTTGTTTACAAGTTGCTATTTCACGTGCACTTGCCTCGTTTTGGATCAATCGTAGTAGAACACATCGTACTATTCGTAGTAAAGTTTTTCATATTTGGCATTCAGATCCATATATGGATAGGTTCCGCCCATCACGAGAGTATACGTAACGGTAAGGTGCCATGGCAGACAAGAAACAATTTTAGAATACTAAATCGATCGTGAAGGTAGAAACAGGTATTGTAACACTTATTTCGTATCACCATTACTTAAAAATTGTAGGGAATAATAAGTTATGACCAGATATGCAAAAAGAAAGTTGAAATATTCACTTAACGAAAATTCTAATTTGCTCCCATACGTTGAATGGGACCGATTCGTAACCCTAACTGGAGCACAAGCGGAATGAGGGTTACGTTATCGTATCTAATATTTCTGATATCACACAGACAGTGAGGTACCGAACACCAGTATTTACTCAGCCATTTCCTTGGCGTCTCCATATTACAATTACTTATAATCTACCGCATCTACGACTATAATATGCTGACGTTGTCACAGTCATAGCGTAAACACCGGAAGTCGTCTGCCAATGGGTTCAGACCTCAAGACATGAAAAAGACGGAACGTGGTCGGAATTGACATGATTCGAAACAACCGCATTGCATATTTCTTGCAACTTGTAAATGTCCTTGATCATGCTGATTTATAACATTCCAAACGAATAAAAACGTTTTCATATCATTGTCGATGTCTTCCTTGACCATAGTCCGAGATTCCTCTGTCGTCCGACGGCATTATATACTTTTGCTAGAGCCGTCGGACGTCAGAGCGCTATATATCCGGAAAACAGCGGATTTGCCTCTCCAGCTCTTGGTCTGCACATTTCCACGTTTCGTGGCTATCGGATTTTATTTTCTATCAGAAACCCTTATATAAATCGTTTCACCAATCATTTTTCTATTCATTCATAACCATCTCACCCTCAGAAAGTGGTGTTACACTCCATTACAGCACAATTTTGCCTTAGATCCTATTATTCCGCCATTTGACTTCCATTTTCGAATCTGCACACGTGATCTCGCGATACTAACTGAATGATGACAGCAACGCATTGCATGATGGAAGCTAATTAATGCAGCGTGCCAAATTATTTGGAGCATTATTTGCATACGTAAACAACATTCAAATCACATGGAAGACGATACATTTAAGCGTATTCTGCAGGACAAACAGTCCATCTACAGATCAAAGCAGAGCAGAAGGAAATAATACAGAATGTGTTGGAAAGAAAAGATTCAATGGCAGAGTGTTACCAACGGGCTTCGGAAAGAGCATGTGTTATGTTCCCCCTTTTTGGACAAGGTACTACAACATTTTTTTTTCTTATGGTTATCTGTAATTCACTAAATTTGCTGTTAAAATCATTACCAATCAATATAATCAACTGTATTAAATGTTAATGTTAATTGTTCTGCCTTAACAGACGCCTATGATTGCCAATACAAATATTTGTTTGTTTGTTTACATGCAAATCATCTCCCATGATACATTGCGGTAATCGTAGTTTTCTCGTAGTCACGTGACAAATGTTTGAAAAATGGAAGTCAAATGGCGGAATAATGGGATCTAAGGCAAAATCGTGCTGTAATGGAGTGTAACACCACTTTCTGAGGGTAAGATGGTTATGAATGAATAGAAAAATGATTGGTGAAGAGATTTATCTAAGTAGTAAGGGTTCCTGATAGAAAATAAAATCTGATAGCCACGAAACGTGGAAATGTACTGACCCAGAGTTGGAGAAGCAAATCCGCTGTTTTCCGTATGCATAGCTCTCTGACGTCCCACGGCTCTAGCAAAATATATAATGTCGTCGGACGACAGAGGAATCTCGGACTACCATGACCATGGATGTTGAGAGTTACTGGAGTTTGCTATTTTTCGTTCAGATAATAAGATGCGTGCGCATAGAACTGATATAACTCGAGGAACTCGGAGAATAGATTTAAACTCGCCCTAGTTGACTCTAGTAGACTCTGTTTAGTATCACCAACCGTGTGATTCTTATGAATACTTCAAGTCACAATCACAGTCAAAAACATAATATTGATTGAATATGAACATACCCTCTGATTATCCAACAGGAAGCATCATGATATTGACTGTTTGCAGTGAAGGGAAGCTTTTTAACGTTTGACAGTAATTCAATCTTCAATTTGGCAGTAATTGAGTAAATGTCTCGCGTTTAGTTTGTAAATTGACTTTACAGTAAAGTGTTGATGTAAATATTTTACACATTAAAGTAAAGTGTTGATGTTATGTAAATACAAACCAACATCTAGCGGGTCTACATTATGATTTCAAATACAATATTATCATGATTTTTTAGCATTTTGTTGAAATGAAATGGTAAATTAAAGCACATACACTAGTGTTGTGCTATTGTTCAATTCAGCCCCGATACCTAATGTAGCATCGCGACTCGTGTTACGGTTTTCAGATGATGCCTTACCGTACAGTGAGCAGTATTTCAGCTATATATTCAGATGATGTCTTACCGTACAGTGAGCAGTATTTCAGCTATATATTCAGATGATGTCTTACCGTACAGTGAGCAGTATTTCAGCTATATATTCAGATGATGTCTTACCGTACAGTCAGCAGTATTTCAGCTATATATTCAGATGATGTCTTACCGTACAGTGAGCAGTATTACAGCTATATATTCAGATGATGTCTTACCGTACAGTCAGCAGTATTTCAGCTATATATTCAGATGATGTCTTACCGTACAGTGAGCAGTATTTCAGCTATATATTCAGATGATGTCTTACCGTACAGTGAGCAGTATTTCAGCTATATATTCAGATGATGTCTTACCGTACAGTGAGCAGTATTTCAGCTATATATTCAGATGATGCCTTACCGTACAGTCAGCAGTATTTCAGCTATATATTCAGATGATGTCTTACCGTACAGTGAGCAGTATTACAGCTATATATTCAGATGATGCCTTACCGTACAGTGAGCAGTATTTCAGCTATATATTCAGATGATGTCTTACCGTACAGTGAGCAGTATTTCAGCTATATATTCAGATGATGTCTTACCGTACAGTGAGCAGTATTTCAGCTATATATTCAGATGATGTCTTACCGTACAGTCAGCAGTATTTCAGCTATATATTCAGATGATGTCTTACCGTACAGTGAGCAGTATTACAGCTATATATTCAGATGATGTCTTACCGTACAGTCAGCAGTATTTCAGCTATATATTCAGATGATGTCTTACCGTACAGTGAGCAGTATTTCAGCTATATATTCAGATGATGTCTTACCGTACAGTGAGCAGTATTTCAGCTATATATTCAGATGATGTCTTACCGTACAGTGAGCAGTATTTCAGCTATATATTCAGATGATGCCTTACCGTACAGTCAGCAGTATTTCAGCTATATATTCAGATTATGTCTTCCCGTACAGTGAGCAGTATTTCAGCTATATATTCAGATGATGCTTTACCATACAGTGAGCAGTATTTCAGCTATATATTCAGATGATGTCTTGCCGTACAGTGAGCAGTATTTCAGCTATAAATTCAGATGATGTCTTACCGTACAGTGAGCAGTATTACAGCTATATATTCAGATGATGTCTTACCGTACAGTGAGCAGTATTACAGCTATATATTCAGATGATGTCTTACCGTACAGTGAGCAGTATTACAGCTATATATTCAGATGATGTCTTACCGTACAGTGAGCAGTATTTCAGCTATATATTCAGATGATGCCTTACCATACAGTGAGCAGTATTTCAGCTATATATTCAGATGATGTCTTGCCGTACAGTGAGCAGTATTTCAGCTATATATTCAGACGATGCCTTCCTGTATAGTGAGCAGTATTACAGCTATATATTCAGATGATGTCTTACCGTACAGTGAGCAGTATTACAGCTATATATTCAGATGATGTCTTACCGTACAGTGAGCAGTATTACAGCTATATATTCAGATGATGTCTTGTCATACAGTGAGCAGTATTACAGCTATATATTCAGATGATGTCTTGCCATACAGTGAGCAGTATTTCAGCTATATATTTAGATGATGTCTTACCGTACAGTGAGCAGTATTTCAGCTATATATTCAGATGTCTTGCCGTACAGTGAGCAGTATTTCAGCTATATATTTAGATGATGCCTTACCGTACAGTGAGCAGTATTTCAGCTATATATTCAGATGATGCCTTACCGTTCAGTGAGCAGTATTTCAGCTATATATTCAAATGATGCCTTACTATACAGTGAGCAGTATTTCATCTATATATTTAGATGATGTCTTACCGTACAGTGAGCAGTATTTCAGCTATATATTCATATGATGTCTTACCGTACAGTGAGCAGTATTACAGCTATATATTCAGATGATGTTTTGCCGTACAGTGAGCAGTATTTCAGCTATATATTCAGATGATGTCTTACCGTACAGTGAGCAGTATTACAGCTATATATTCAGATGTCTTACCGTACAGTGAGCAGTATTTCAGCTATATATTCAGATGATGCCTTACCATACAGTGAGCAGTATTACAGCTATATATTCAGATGATGCCTTACCATACAGTGAGCAGTATTTCAGCTATATATTCAGATGATGCCTTACCATACAGTGAGCAGTATTACAGCTATATATTCAGATGATGTCTTACCGTACAGTGAGCAGTATTACAGCTATATATTCAGATGATGTCTTGCCGTACAGTGAGCAGTATTACAGCTATATATTCAGATGATGCCTTACCGTACAGTAAGCAGTATTTCAGCTATATATTCAGAAGATGCCTTCCTGTATAGTGAGAAGTATTTCAGCTATATATTCAGATGATGTCTTACCATACAGTGAGCAGTATTACAGCTATATATTCAGATGATGCCTTACTGTATAGTGAGCAGTATTACAGTTATATATTCAGATGATGTCTTATCGTACAGTGAGCAGTATTACAGCTATATATTCAGATGATGTCTTACCGTACAGTGAGCAGTATTACAGCTATATATTCAGATGATGTCTTACCGTACAATGAGCAGTATTTCAGCTATATATTCAGATGATGCCTTACCTTACAGTGAGCAGTATTTCAGCTATATATTCAGATGATGTCTTGCCGTACAGTGAGCAGTATTTCAGCTATATATTCAGATGATGCCTTACCGTACAGTGAGCAGTATTTCAGCTATATATTCAGATGATGCCTTACCATACAGTGAGCAGTATTTCAGCTATATATTCAGATGATGTCTTACCGTACAGTCAGCAGTATTACAGCTATATATTCAGATGATGCCTTACCGTACAGTGAGCAGTATTTCAGCTATATATTCAGACGATGCCTTCCTGTATAGTGAGAAGTATTTCAGCTATATATTCAGATGATGTCTTACCATACAGTGAGCAGTATTACAGCTATATATTCAGATGATGCCTTACTGTATAGTGAGCAGTATTACCGTTATATATTCAGATGATGTCTTATCGTACAGTGAGCAGTATTACAGCTATATATTCAGATGATGCCTTACCGTACAGTGAGCAGTATTTCAGCTATATATTCAGATGATGCCTTACCATACAATGAGCAGTATTTCAGCTATATATTCAGATGATGTCTTACCGTACAGTGAGCAGTATTACAGCTATATATTCAGATGATGTCTTACTGTACAGTGAGCAGTATTACAGCTATATATTCAGATGATGTCTTACCGTACAGTGAGCAGTATTTCAGCTATATATTCAGATGATGTCTTACCGTATAGTGAGCAGTATTTCAACTATATATTCAGATGATGTCTTACCGTACAGTCAGCAGTATTTCAGCTATATATTCAGATGGTATCTTACTGTATAGTGAGCAGTATTACAGCTATATATTCAGATGATGTCTTGCCGTACAGTGAGCAGTATTTCAGCTATATATTCAGATGATGTCTTGCAGTACCGCGAGACGTATTACAGCTATATATTCAGATGATGCCTTACCGTACAGTGAGCAGTATTTCAGCTATATATTCAGATGATGTCTTACTGTATAGTGAGCAGTATTACAGCTATATATTCAGATGATGTCTTACCGTACAGTCAGCAGTATTTCAGCTATATATTCAGATGATGTCTTACCGTACAGTCAGCAGTATTTCAGCTATATATTCAGATGATGTCTTACCGTACAGTCAGCAGTATTTCAGCTATATATTCAGATGGTGTCTTACCGTACAGTGAGCAGTATTTCAGCTATATATTCAGATGATGCATTACCGTACAGTGAGCAGTATTTCAGCTATATATTCAGATGATGTCTTACCGTACAGTCAGCAGTATTTCAGCTATATATTCAGATGATGTCTTACCGTACAGTCAGCAGTATTTCAGCTATATATTCAGATGATGTCTTACCGTACAGTGAGCAGTATTTCAGCTATATATTCAGATGATGTCTTACCGTACAGTCAGCAGTATTTCAGCTATATATTCAGATGATGTCTTACCGTACAGTCAGCAGTATTTCAGCTATATATTCAGATGATGTCTTACCGTACAGTCAGCAGTATTTCAGCTATATATTCAGATGATGTCTTACCGTACAGTGAGCAGTATTTCAGCTATATATTCAGATGATGTCTTACCGTACAGTGAGCAGTATTTCAGCTATATATTCAGATGATGTCTTACCGTACAGTCAGCAGTATTTCAGCTATATATTCAGATGATGTCTTACCGTACAGTCAGCAGTATTTCAGCTATATATTCAGATGATGTCTTACCGTACAGTCAGCAGTATTTCAGCTATATATTCAGATGATGTCTTACCGTACAGTGAGCAGTATTTCAGCTACCGCGTATATATTCAGATGATACCTTACCATACAGTGAGCAGTATTTCAGGTACTAGTATATTCAGATTATTTCCTGACGCCCAGTGAGCAGTATAAATTCAGATGATTTCTTAATGTCCAGTGAACAGTATTTCATCTATATTCAGATGATGCCTTAAGTAACGGCCACCGAACAGTAACATAACATAACATAATTTATTGTTCAACCGCATAGAATGGGTTTGACAAATGCACACACAAACATTATCAAGTAGTAACAATAATAAACACTGTAAAAACAATATCATTTCAAGTGGGGAAAAGACATTTTTGTATAAAAAGTGCAGTATTTAGAATAAGTATTGGATATTTATTTGACATTAAGAAAACATATTTATCTTTGGCATTCCAGTGAGCAGTATTTCAGCTATATTCAGATGATTTCTTGACGCCCAGTGAGCAATTTTTCAGCTATATTCAGATGATTTCTTGACGCCCAGTGAGCAGTATTTCAGCTGTATTCAAATGATTTCTTGACGCCCAGTGAGCAATATTTCAGCTATATTCAGTTTATTCCTTTACACCTAGTGAGCAGTATTTCAGCTATATTCAGATGATTTCTTGACGCCCAGTGAGCAGTATTTCAGCTATATTCAGATGATTTCTTGACGCCCAGTGAGCAGTATTTCAGCTATATATTGAGATGATGTCTTACTGTATAGTGAGCAGTATTACAGCTATATATTCAGATGATGTCTTACCGTACAGTCAGCAGTATTTCAGCTATATATTCAGATGATGTCTTACCGTACAGTCAGCAGTATTTCAGCTATATATTCAGATGATGTCTTACCGTACAGTGAGCAGTATTTCAGCTATATATTCAGATGATGCCTTACCGTACAGTGAGCAGTATTTCAGCTATATATTCAGATGATGCCTTACCATACAGTGAGCAGTATTTCAGCTATATATTCAGATGATGTCTTACCGTACAGTGAGCAGTATTACAGCTATATATTCAGATGATGCCTTACCGTACAGTCAGCAGTATTTCAGCTATATATTCAGATGATGTCTTACCGTACAGTGAGCAGTATTACAGCTATATATTCAGATGATGCCTTACCGTACAGTGAGCAGTATTTCAGCTATATATTCAGACGATGCCTTCCTGTATAGTGAGAAGTATTTCAGCTATATATTCAGATGATGTCTTACCATACAGTGAGCAGTATTACAGCTATATATTCAGATGATGCCTTACTGTATAGTGAGCAGTATTACCGTTATATATTCAGATGATGTCTTATCGTAGTGAGCAGTATTACAGCTATATATTCAGATGATGCCTTACCGTACAGTGAGCAGTATTTCAGCTATATATTCAGATGATGCCTTACCATACAATGAGCAGTATTTCAGCTATATATTCAGATGATGTCTTACCGTACAGTGAGCAGTATTACAGCTATATATTCAGATGATGTCTTACTGTACAGTGAGCAGTATTACAGCTATATATTCAGATGATGTCTTACCGTACAGTGAGCAGTATTTCAGCTATATATTCAGATGATGTCTTACCGTATAGTGAGCAGTATTTCAACTATATATTCAGATGATGTCTTACCGTACAGTGAGCAGTATTTCAGCTATATATTCAGATGGTATCTTACTGTATAGTGAGCAGTATTACAGCTATATATTCAGATGATGTCTTACCGTACAGTCAGCAGTATTTCAGCTATATATTCAGATGATGTCTTACCGTACAGTCAGCAGTATTTCAGCTATATATTCAGATGATGTCTTACCGTACAGTCAGCAGTATTTCAGCTATATATTCAGATGATGTCTTACCGTACAGTGAGCAGTATTTCAGCTATATATTCAGATGATGCATTACCGTACAGTGAGCAGTATTTCAGCTATATATTCAGATGATGTCTTACCGTACAGTCAGCAGTATTTCAGCTATATATTCAGATGATGTCTTACCGTACAGTCAGCAGTATTTCAGCTATATATTCAGATGATGTCTTACCGTACAGTCAGCAGTATTTCAGCTATATATTCAGATGATGTCTTACCGTACAGTGAGCAGTATTTCAGCTATATATTCAGATGATGTCTTACCGTACAGTCAGCAGTATTTCAGCTATATATTCAGATGATGTCTTACCGTACAGTCAGCAGTATTTCAGCTATATATTCAGATGATGTCTTACCGTACAGTCAGCAGTATTTCAGCTATATATTCAGATGATGTCTTACCGTACAGTGAGCAGTATTTCAGCTATATATTCAGATGATGTCTTACCGTACAGTCAGTAGTATTTCAGCTATATATTCAGATGATGCATTACCGTACAGTGAGCAGTATTTCAGCTATATATTCAGATGATGTCTTACCGTACAGTCAGCAGTATTTCAGCTATATATTCAGATGATGTCTTACCGTACAGTCAGCAGTATTTCAGCTATATATTCAGATGATGTCTTACCGTACAGTCAGCAGTATTTCAGCTATATATTCAGATGATGTCTTACCGTACAGTCAGCAGTATTTCAGCTATATATTCAGATGATGTCTTACCGTACAGTGAGAAGTATTTCAGCTACCGCGTATATATTCAGATGATACCTTACCATACAGTGAGCAGTATTTCAGGTACTAGTATATTCAGATTATTTCCTGACGCCCAGTGAGCAGTATAAATTCAGATGATTTCTTAATGTCCAGTGAACAGTATTTCATCTATATTCAGATGATGCCTTAAGTAACGGCCACCGAACAGTAACATAACATAACATAATTTATTGTTCAACCGCATAGAATGGGTTTGACAAATGCACACACAAACATTATCAAGTAGTAACAATAATAAACACTGTAAAAACAATATCATTTCAAGTGGGGAAAAGACATTTTTGTATAAAAAGTGCAGTATTTAGAATAAGTATTGGATCTTTATTTGACATTAAGAAAACATATTTATCTTTGGCATTCCAGTGAGCAGTATTTCAGCTATATTCAGATGATTTCTTGACGCCCAGTGAGCAATTTTTCAGCTATATTCAGATGATTTCTTGACGCCCAGTGAGCAGTATTTCAGCTGTATTCAAATGATTTCTTGACGCCCAGTGAGCAATATTTCAGCTATATTCAGTTTATTCCTTTACATCTAGTGAGCAGTATTTCAGCTATATTCAGATGATTTCTTGACGCCCAGTGAGCAGTATTTCAGCTATATTCAGATGATTTCTTGACGCCCTGTGAGCAGTATTTCAGCTATATTCAGATGATTTCTTGACGCCCAGTGAGCAATATTTCAGCTATATTCAGTTTATTCCTTTACACCTAGTGAGCAGTATTTCAGCTATATTCAGATGATTTCTTGACGCCCAGTGAGCAGTATTTCAGCTATATTCAGATGATTTCTTGACCGCCAGTGAGCAGTATTTCAGTTATATTCAAATGATTTCTTAACGCCCAGTGAGCAATATTTCAGCTATATTCAGATGACTTCTTGACGCCCAGTGAGCAGTATGTCAGTTATATTCAGATGATTTCTTAACGCCCAGTGAGCAGTATATCAGCTATATTCAGATGATGTCTTGACGCCCAGTGAGCAGTATTTCAGCTATATTCAAATGATTTCTTAACGCCCAGTGAGCAATATTTCAGCTATATTCAGATGATTTCTTGACGCCCAGTGAGCAGTATTTCAGCTATATTCAGATGATTTCTTGACGCCCAGTGAGCAGTATATCAGTTATATTCAGATGATGTCTTGACGCCCAGTGAGCAGTATTTCAGCTATATTCAAATGATTTCTTAACGCCCAGTGAGCAGTATTTCAGCTATATTCAGATGATTTCTTAACGCCCAGTGAGCAGTATTTCAGTTATATTCAAATGATTTCTTAACGCCCAGTGAGCAGTATTTCAGCTATATTCAAATGATTTCTTAACGCCCAGTGAGCAGTATGTCAGTTATATTCAGATGATTTCTTGACGCCCAGTGAGCAGTATATCAGCTATATTCAGATGATGTCTTGACGCCCAGTGAGCAGTATTTCAGCTATATTCAAATGATTTCTTAACGCCCAGTGAGCAGTATTTCAGCTATATTCAGATGATTTCTTGACGCCCAGTGAGCAGTATTTCAGTTATATTCAAATGATTTCTTAACGCCCAGTGAGCAGTATTTCAGCTATATTCAAATGATTTCTTAACGCCCAGTGAGCAGTATTTCAGCTATATTCAGATGATTTCTTGACGCCCAGTGAGCAGTATTTCAGCTATATTCAGATGATTTCTTGACGCCCAGTGAGCAGTATTTCAGCTATATTCAGATGATTTCTTGACGCCCAGTGAGCAGTATTTCAGTTATATTCAAATGATTTCTTAACGCCCAGTGAGCAATATTTCAGCTATATTCAGATGACTTCTCGACGCCCAGTGAGCAGTATGTCAGTTATATTCAGATGATTTCTTAACGCCCAGTGAGCAGTATATCAGCTATATTCAGATGATGTCTTGACGCCCAGTGAGCAGTATTTCAGCTATATTCAAATGATTTCTTAACGCCCAGTGAGCAATATTTCAGCTATATTCAGATGATTTCTTGACGCCCAGTGAGCAGTATGTCAGTTATATTCAGATGATTTCTTGACGCCCAGTGAGCAGTATATCAGCTATATTCAGATGATGTCTTGACGCCCAGTGAGCAGTATTTCAGCTATATTCAAATGATTTCTTAACGCCCAGTGAGCAATATTTCAGCTATATTCAGATGATTTCTTGACGCCCAGTGAGCAGTATGTCAGTTATATTCAGATGATTTCTTGACGCCCAGTGAGCAGTATATCAGCTATATTCTGATGACTTCTTGACGCCCAGTGAGCAGTATATCAGCTATATTCAGATGACTTCTTGACGCCCAGTGAACAGTATTTCAGCTATATTCAGATGACTTCTTAACGTCCAGTGAGCAGGTTGTCAGTTATATTCTGATAGAGAACAAGTTCGATAATGATATATTATGTGACCGCGTCTGACAAAAAGAGACCAGATGCGGTACTTTCGATTTTTCACTGACATGACGTCGTAAAGTTTGCAACGTCACATAATGAAAACGAGCACCTGCTGACAGGACAAATGCATATTAATGAACCAATAAAGTGACATAAAACAATACTGATTACAAGCAAATGTCTAAAAATTTAAAACTAGTATTTTTAAATCAATTTAATCAGTTTATTTTAATCTGAGAAGTTTGCCTAGAAACAATTATATGTTATAATGCATTGTAAAAATGTACAGTGCATGCTGTTTATCTTTTGTCATATACCCTAGCTCTTACTTAACCATTACCTTCTTTCTCCTTGTGTTACCTCCGGTATATTCACTTCCCCTTGTGGGCCGCTATAATTGATAATAAAATATATCTCATTTGATTTGTTCTTCTTTTCCAATACAGTGCAGTCCTCTAGTTGAGTATTATCGCACTATTACCCATGCTGCCGTGCTGGGTGTCGCACTATTACCCATGCTGCCGTGTTGGGTGTCGCACTAGTGACCCATGCTGCCTTGCTGGGTGTGAACAAAGGTGCAAAAATATATTTACAGGTGCAAGTTATGGGATACTGCAGCTCAGTACCACCTGCTTGGAAGCATCCAGGGAGGTACTATCCACCAATGGTTGTGGAAGGCTGTTTCATATCCTTACAATGTCTGGGACTAAGGAGTGTCTGTAGATTGAAGTTCTGACATATGGGACAATGAATCGTGCTGTATAACTGTCAGGGTCTCCAAGAGAAATGATGCAAGGCGGAACAAGACCCACTGCTGAATTTCCCTCTCATAGGCCCTGATGATTGACTTTTAGCTACGGATGATGTAGTAAGCACTCGGCCAATGGTTTCCGCTCTAGAGTGTTTAGCATATAGTTGGTACGTAACTAGTTTGCCGATTATCGTTCATTACAAAACTGTCTGCTCGTCTTTGTTCACTTGCTAATTTCTGAATCTTGACGTTGGTAAATGCATCCCAAACTGCGCATGCGCACTCAAACAATGGTCTTACTAGCGTTGTTTAGCATATATTATTTGTTCTTTGTGGACACTGTTGCAGGTTTCTTGAATAAAGGCCAAGAAAGATATCAGTTTGTTCACACACAAGATCAATATCCTTTGCCAAGTCCTGAATTATGAGTATCAGATGGAACGACTTTCTAAATCCATGTTAAGCGTCGTTTACGATGCCGTGAGTTTCAATGTGTTAGCAACACAACTGCTAATTATATGCTCCAAAATAGAATTTGTAATACATGTAATTTAAATATAGAAGATGAGTCATCATTTTCTTATGATTTGCTCGCCATTAGATTACTGTAGAGCAACATATTTTAATAAAAAAAAGGTTATATATAGTAAACTAACTTTGAGAACTTATCAACAGAAAATAAATTTTTATGGTTACTATCATGTGAAGATAAAGAAATTATTTCTTTAAAATCAAAACTATTAATTGATTATTTAAAGAAAGAAAACAGAGAATAATATAATAAATACATTGTCTCCCCCTTGACCTTCAGAGTCACCGTGTGTCTCCAAAACTTTTTTTTTTTTGTATTGTCTTAATATGTTTTCAAATCACATTTAATTATTACAAATCATATGTGTATTTTATGTTCTTTAATTTGTAAATGATTATTCTGCTCAGTACTGGGCTCCATGATTGGAAAATAAAATATCTTGTATCTTGTATCTTACATATGACGACAGTCTATGACACTGAGCGATAGTTGGAGGAACGGGATTTATCTTCTTTCTTGAAGATTGGTACAACAAATGCTTCTTTCCAATCTGGTGGTATTAACTATAGTGCCTTGATTGATCGATGCAAGCTTGAACAAATGTTGTGAAGGCCAGGTATGGTGCCGGCTCTTTGAGAAGTCTTGTTGGAATCATACGGGATATGTACATAAATTATATTGTGCTTAGAAATATTTGATATTTTAAAAATCACTGATATATATGGTAGACTCAGATCGACCACCAGTCTCTAATCGACGTCCACCCCTCAAATCGACGTCCACTGACGTCATTTTCTCAATTTACGGTCCTATTTAAGGGTATTCTCAAATCGGCGTCCTTTCCAAATTGTCATATCTATGGCCGATTTATTGCTATTAAATCGACGTCCTTTTCAGAGCGAAGATCAGATGTGCGTGTACCTTGTCACATTATTGATGTTGGTTAAGTTTGTGCATCATCTGCATTAATTTGCATATACATTTTTGTAATATCAAATGAATGCAAAAAGTCAAAGTTCCAGACATAAATTCAAAGCGCCTGATCTGCGTTTCGTCTACAAAAAAAACTCACCAGCGACCCCCTTATTTAAACAGGCTAGTACAACATTGAAT
This sequence comes from Bathymodiolus septemdierum, assembly GCA_963383655.1. Lineage (NCBI taxonomy): Eukaryota > Metazoa > Mollusca > Bivalvia > Mytilida > Modiolidae > Bathymodiolus > Bathymodiolus septemdierum. The sequence continues at coordinate 52,137,988 of OY726527.1, forward strand.
GGCGTTGAAAATACAAAATTCAAAATGGTGAAACAGTGGATGCAATCAAGCAGTTTTTATATAGATTTCCATGTTCTATTCTATGTTTGATTTTTAATATTTGTACAGTCTATGAATATTTGATAATGTTCATTTTCCTGTTTGAATAGTAGCATTCCGGGCAAAAATAGAAACAAACAAACGATATACTGTAAATTGGGAAATGATTGTAATGAAAGGGGGGGGGGGGGGGGGCGTGTTTTTTTAACCTGTTATTGAAAGTTTTTGTTTGATTTTGTTTTTTGGTATTTTGTTCTGTTTTGCTTTGTTTTTGATTTTTTAATTTTTAGTTTAAAAACATGCCTTACGCTGAAAATATTGTTACTGAATAATACTTAGCCGTGATATATGTAGTATCAAAAAGGGGTCAGACGGGGTGGCGCCCCAGGTCCCATGAGTTTAGGGGACCCACAAACCAAACGAGGAAAAATACGAGGGTGTACCTTGAGCAAGGCAAACAAAATATAATGTGTGCTTTCGTGAATATGTGAATGACAATTTCGTATAGTGGATATACAATTCTTCATACAGGCCCCAGGTTTCAGGAAGGAGCCCACTAATGACTTGCATAGGACCCTTGATGATGTATAACAACTTTTCTGCTACGTGTATGGGGCACTGGACCATGTACATATATTTAGTGATTTTCGACTTGTAAATGTATATTAAGTGACTCAAATGAGCTCCCTTAAGAACAACAACCATTAACACTGGCAGATCGATGGTTGCAGGTGGAGGGGCCCACTATTTGTTTATATAAGGGCTCTGAAATATGTAGACCTAAGTGATTTGCTATAGACAAATATAGGAAATGGGGACCCAGGCTAAGTCACTAAGAATTAACTCTGAGAGTAGCAGATCGAAGATTGCAGGGGGAGGGGCTCATTAATGGTGAGTAGACAGGATCAGACTTTTGTTAAATTCAATTGATCCCGTTCAGGTGAGCCTTTACTTTTTATTTATTTATTAATTTCACTTCGACAGTCACCACATTGACATTGTCACACATTGCAACATGCAATTAAGGAAATTATTATCAAGGTATGCGGTATGCACAAAAGAAGTCGATCGATCGATCGATCGATCGATCGAGAGAGAGAGAGAGAGAGAGAGAGAGAGGGGGGGGATGACATCTCGGACACGCACAAGTCAACTGACCAAAGTTTCTACTAAATTTTGGTATATTGACTTCAGTTTGACTTTAAACTGATTAATATTCTTATGAAGGCAATTAGGTAAAACGAGGCACGAGGGTTCCTCTTGGTAATTTTTTCCAAAACCTCGGAATCCTATCTGAGTAAAATTTTCTGCTGAAATTGTTTTTACCCTATGCTTAGTTTTTCAAATAAAAATGTTGTAGACTTAGACTTAAACGTGTTCTGAGAGTGAGAGTGTGGAATGACATTATCAATATAAACTGGAAAATCTTTTTCCAAATATTTGTGTAAGTTTGCGTATTTTGATGACAATCCCTGCATGCCACAGTTGCTTCAACAGAAAGATCCTTCAGCAAACTAAAGAACTATTTTCGCTCAACCATGGCACAAAAAGCGTTTAATGGATTGAATCTGAAATTGCCAGAAAAATAAAGTTTGACAATGTCATCACACGCTTCGGACTGGAAAGGGTCAGGAAGGCTGATCTAATTATAATAACAAACTATGTTCTAATTTTGCAATTGTATGATTTAAGCTGCCTTTTATCTTAATAATTGGATATGTTTGCACAATTTATGTAATGTTCATTATAGTTTACTTATTCAGCAGCCTAGGGAATTAAATTAGTGAAGATATGTTTTATATTTGATTGTCGATAAAATAATTTGACTATTGTTTTTAGTTTATAAAAATACATCTATTAATAAATGTACCAGATCATTCTATTAAGGGTCCAGACAAATAAACAAGTAGAAAGCTGTTTTCTAAATCACAATTCATCAATTCATTTTTGTTGTACTGATTCATTGCTTATGACATACCGTGGTGGACTTAGTTTAAGTATCATTATTTGGAGAATTGGAGGAGGAGATCGAGTTTCCTTTTGCCGCCTGGGGCCCAAAGACTATCTGGGCGGCCCTGTCTATATCAATTCAATTCAATTATACTTTACGTTTCTATTTTCCCTATTTGTCTTTGCTAGAGCAGCCGGTCAATATAACGTTATATGGACCGGGACTGGACTGCCTCGTTTTCGATTCGGTTCCGGAACGGTACCTGCATTATTATTTTAGATAAAAAGTATAATATAGCAAATAATTAATGTCACTTCGGGTCATATGTCAGTATATGGACCGGTCCGTCACCCAAAAAATATTATATGGACTTCAGAAGCTGCGGTCCATATAATATTTTTTGGTGATGGACCGGTCCATATACTGCCATATGACCCTCAGTGCCATGAACTATTTGCTATATATAGCATTTTTGGTTTCAGATGTACGGGTATATAGTACGTACATGATATATTTTATCTATCATGCTTGAAATGAAAATCATTCAATATTATATTATGTATATTGATTTAATGACTAAATATTATCTTTTATGCAATTTCTCTACTTTATTTGTAAAATGTTCATGTATTGAAATATCGTTAATAAAGAATTTATGATTAATATACAGTATACTACAGAGGAAAATTTGATATCCTTATCACACAATATATGCTGACTTTCCTGGCTAGCGCTGGGTTCATATTCATGAACTGCTAGCGTCGGAATACTATTTTTCAGTTGGTTTTTTTCCCAGTTTGTTTAATAAAGTTCATTTTGAAATATTTGTTTTCGAATCTTTGTAATTTGTGCTATGATAATCTTTTGTTTGCATGTCACGCTGCTAAAAATTGTCCCGGAAACTTGTGCATTATTTTAGGGAGATCAATATTATCACCGAATCTCGCGAGATAACTTTTCGCGCGCTCAACTGATCGTCTGCTCTTCGCTTTGACAACACACTGCAGGTATAAATACTGTCAAATCTAAAGAAAGTTTCTATATGAGAAGGACAATGTTTATCTCATATGTTCACATTCTATTCATTTAATATTTTTCCCATTTACACATGAAAAAGTAACATATTTGTAGAAAAAGTTTGAAGATCAGAGAGCACAGGCACTTGTTTCTGGTAAAAAAAAAGATATCCTACCGTGACATCTGCTCGGTCATGCAATAATGTCGGTCATTTGTTTTGATTTACAATTCTCGCGCAGCACGAGACCAATGACGTCATTCTGTATATTCATAGCTACATAAACACAGAGGGAATACTTTTCAACGTCAAAATTACAAGATGAGATTAAAACGGAGAAGTTTGAATTGAATAAATTCCATGCAAGTAAAAAAGATCCTTTTTACTAATGTCTTTTTTTCCTGATCATTATGCTTGTTAAATATGTTTCCATCGGATGCATAGCATTATTTCAACAGCCCATAACTCCGACAGCCCATTACTCTGACAACCCATTACTCCGACAGCCCATTACTCCGACGGCCCATTTTTCCGACAATGCAAAATAGAACTTGATCCACAAATCCATGGTTTAACCAGGTGTATCCAACAGGATGTTCCGTCGGTCAGGCTAATCTTGACGGACCATGGCCTAGACAGAATGTTCTGGAAAGGAAAAGGAGCTTTTATCCTAGGCTGTACATCCCCGTTCAAGGCCATTATGATCGACCGACCTGGTATGGGGAAAGTTAAAAATTGAAGAAAAAGTTGTGCACATTGCACAAAGGAACCAGAAAAGAGGAGTGAAGGAAAAAAGTGTAAACCGGGAGAAGCACGAGAAAGACAAAATGATGGAAGATAGCAATACGCATGGAAGCGAGGAGAGTTACGAATTGAAGAAGGACGTATATAGTAGAAAAGGAGAGAAAGGGAGCACAATGTACATGCAGAAGAATTGAAAAAGCTCCGAAGATAGGTAGACAGTTCCCTTGTTCAGGTCAATAAATACATTGATCACTTCTGTTGAAGCACGATTGGCAACCAACATATGCGGCTAATAGAATGCCTTCCATATGCATTATGCCGCTTCCACACACGTTCATTTATTCTGCGGTGTAAACTTTTCATGATTAAATCCAAAATGTAGAAGTGTTAGACCATCCGAAATTGGTACTGATATTTCTCATGTTGTCATGATGTAAGGAATCTGCTAGCACCATGACATTTGACTTTGACCCCATATTTACCCTTTTGTTTAATACAGAAACAATCCGCCCAATGAGTATAAAGATTAATGTCAGTCTTCCGTTAGGTATAGAAGAAAAACAACAGATTTTAAGATAATTATACTACTTTTGACCATTTTTGACGGAATAATGGGTTGTCGGAGAAATGGGCTGTTGGAGCAATAGGCTATCGGAATAATGGGCCGTCGGAATAATGGGCTGTTGGAATAATGACCTGACCCCGTTTCCATCGATGGTATTCCCCAAACATTTTTATTTTTCCGGTTTGTTGACACAATCGACATCACAGTTCATGACCGTTTCTGGAATGTAGGCCAAGCAAATTGTATTTTAAGATACTTTGAAAATATGATGATTGATCATTCAGATTCCACCATTTTCTAGAAAATGGCCAATTTTACCGGGAAAATACATGCAAGTGCTCTCCATTACGTCATTAGTCACAAAATGGCAGATTATTTTGCATTTCCACTGCTGCTTTAATAACAAATATACCCCTTACTTCTTGAGGTAATGAAATGAAATTCACAGAGAAGATAGAAAAAGAATTAATTTAACAGCAATAATCAAAATTTATAGCATAAATTGAACGGAGAATTAAATTAAACCAGACAGAAAAATGAGATTGTCTGGGTAAAAAAACCCTGTCATAATAGCATCAACAAAACTGTATTGTTACCACTCTGTGATAATAAATGTGATTAAAATAAATTGAAATCGGTCATTAATTGTTTTACCAAAATATGTCAGTCTAATAGATTGTATTGACAAAAGCAAAAACACCAAATTCACTGGATTAAATACTTTTTATGTGGGTAAGCAAGTTTAATATTTGCATCAAATAATTAATTTTTAATACTTCAATTTCAAACTGTTTAAAAAAAACATCTTTTGAAATTTTTCAGACAAATCAATTACACTGCAAAAGCTAAAATACTGAACTTTCTTAATCTGGTTTACTTTTTAAGTTTGGTTGGCCTATGACAAAATCCTGTGCTTTATTGAACTTTGACCGACTTTATGTGACGTCATACAACGCCATTTGGAAAAAGGGTGGTAAACAAATTATGGGTCAGTATGAAATTATTATCGATCTTTTTTCCATGGAACTTTACACATGTGAGCAAGAATAGATGAGGAACATAATTAAAAAGAAAAAAATGTTTACTTTTCAAACATGAAAAAAATAATCAAACATTATCCAATGACTGACCGACTTATTGTCAGACGAGGATACCTAGATACTGTACTGGTCGGGGAGTAGTTCTCTCCAAGAAGCAATTATCGCCAACTGTCATTTAGCGCGAGCGCACGTGAATTTTCGTCTGATTTTTTCACCATCATTAAAGGACGTCGTACCAATCCTTCGTATTCATTTTTATCGAATTTCATTGTGAAATATCGTTAAAATTGGGTAAAAACCCTACTGCACCTCACATTCTGTCATAACATCAACAGGGGGTCACGTGTGTTGGTACTCTTAAAATAGAAAAAACACATGAAATGATCATCGGAGAATCTAGTGACACCATATTTCCAATTTATCTCTACAAATCTTTAAGATGTTTCTAAAAAGTGTCACACTTTGCCTTATTACTCATCCCTACAATCCAAATTACTCGCGGTTGCAGAATAAAAATAGATTCCATGTGAATGCAAATGGTCGCATGCACTGTTTACGTCATCAATTACCTTGACCGCTAATTTAGACATGGATCCTATATTATCACATTGGGCATAAAACATGACAAAATATTAAAATTAATTCTAGAAAAACTGGAATTATTACTTTTCATCAATAAAATGAAAATTATCAGGTAAACCACTGTTGAAAAGGATGTATTTTACGGAATGGGGGAGAGGCATGGGGATGGCATGACAGCCTTTAAAACAGCAATGAATAATTATCAGAGTTTTCTACAAACTAACACAAAAACCAGTAAACTTTTTAAGAAAGGGTTTTAATTTTCTAAAATGTCGTTTTTCTTTCCTTTTGATGCTTTAGCCTCACAGAAAACAATATTTCTGAAAGTTGGCAAGAATTGCTTCTGTTGCGGCCATTTTCTATTAAAAAACGCAACATTGTAATAATGGATCCCCGATCAGTGTGCGCTCTCATTTTGTAGGTAAATCGTTATGGTTCATGCAAAATAATAATGGGGTGAAACAAAGGTTTCTCGACTGCTTCTAAAAAATATTGGATAAAAAAATAAAAAATGGCGAGAACTACTCGCCGAACAGTATATACCACAAGGTACTTAACCGTTCATTTGTAAAAAAAAATCTAGGTCATCGCGATTTTCACGTTTTTTTCAACTCGACGGACGCCAGCATGGAGGAATGGCCTACATCATCTGAAACTACGATAATTTATCTACAAAATGATGTATAAAACACCTACCTTTGCTGAACCTCAACAATACAACAGACCTTTTTTCACGGGTCAGTTATCAGCTTTCATCATTCAGACATTAAACTGGGAAGTTGCGACCTGCAGTGAATGAAAAAATAATAAAAGTTGTAATAAAAATGCTATAAAAAATACTGAGATGTTAAAAAAATATATATATTGCATTCCAATCAAAAAAATAATAAAAGTTTTAATTTCTTAGAATAAAAGTGTAGTTTGAATGCAAATCTGTTGCTATTTTTAGAATTTTTCTAGTTTTTCCCAGGTTTTAATTTTCCCGCCCATAAGACTTTCTGTCCTGTTGGTATACTTCAGGGGAAAATCCCAAGGTTGTATAGAAAGTTCACAAATTTTGAATTCTAAAAATAGCAACAGATTTGCATTAAAGCTACACTTTTATTCTAAGAAATTAAAAATCTTTTATTATTTTTTTGATTGGAATGCAATATATATATATTTTTCTAAACTTCCCAGTTTAATGTCTGAATGATGAAAGCTGATAACTGACCCTTGGAAAAAGGTCTGTTGTATTGTTGAGGTTCAGCAAAGGTAGGTGTTTTATACTTCATTTTGTAGATAAATTATCGTAGTTTCAGATGATGTAGGCCATTCCTCCATGCTGGCGTCCGTTGAGTTGAAAAAACGCGAAAATTGCGATGACCTAGAATTTTTACAAATGAACAGTTAAGTGCCTTGTGGTATATATAGTACAGCACGCACAGCGCGATTTAGCAAGAAATCACTCGGGTCCGACGTCGGTGAAATTCAAGAAAATGTCGGAGAAATTAAAAAAAAAGTCAGTGTTTACACCGCGAAATGACAGAGAAAAATCGAACACGGTGATTTACTATAAAACGCCGACATTGACGACTAGTAGTGATGGGAATCGGTAACATTTTCAAGATCGATGATCGTTATATCAACATCGACCGATGATCGATCATCGGTGACAATTGTCTGCTAAATGTATTTACTGACTATAATTAATCAAATAGCCTTTATTTCAAGAGTATGATTGACAAAAGTAAAGATATGAATAAAATTGTATCATAAATTTATAAACTATAATTTTTCCATTAGTAAACATTAACTTTAAAATAGAACAAAACAAAAGATCGTTTTCCATATGTGTAACACCTGATATAGATAGATAAATAATAGACTAGTCCAAATATGTGTTTGACAAAAGTAAAGATTTGAATAAAATCAAATAATATATTTACAAACTACAATATTTCCATTTGTAAACATTAACAAAACAAAAGATCGTTTTCCATATGTGTAACACCTGATATAAAATGGACTATTCCGGGAAGTAGATAAATAATAGACTAGTCCAAATATGTGTATTGACCGAGTGTCAAAAGTACGCTTGGACAAAATTGCCAGATGTTTGTCAGTACGAGGGCAAAAAAAACCAGCTGGGATAAAATTGCAATATTTTTGTCAGCATGGAGACAGAAAAAAAAACAAACCAAAGAACAAAGTTAAGTATATATATTTTAGACACTATAGAATCAGAATCGACCACAAGGTTTAAGAATCGATCATCGCATCGTATGATGACGTCTGACTGATTAGTCGATGTTTCCGATGATCGGTACACCACTAACGATTAGACTCCGTGAAATAAAGAAATGGGATATTAACCTTTATTTATATGTTCTTGAGACTGTCATTTTTGATAATATGAATGATTCATAGCAAATACTTATTTTCTTTTTCAGATGTGCAAGCTATGTGATTATTTTTCGTTCTTTAATTCTGATATTTGCTTTTGTTTTAATCTATTATGTTAAGAAAACCATGCCGGTACAAACGTTTAGTATTATGTGATCATTACCATTTATAAGCTTGTGTTGTATTATTTTGTTGATTAAAATAAACTTGATCTTTTGAATGCAAGCTTGGTATCCCGAGTTAATTTGCTTTCGGGTGTTCAATTAATGTCGACTTGGCACGTGACTTAAGTTCACCTGTTACAAAAGTTTCTAGATCCCCAAAAGCACGCTTTGATCGATAGCATGTGGAAACCTTTAGATTCTCATTCACGTGAAAAATATGTGTACAAATCAGAAATTGAACTTTTATTAAAGGTAAAATGACACGTGGCTTGCAAGGGGATTAACGACATACAAATACGAAAAAGCACGTTTGCTTTAGATAAAAAACTACATCGATTTTTTTTTCATTTCAATCATTCTCTGTGTGTTTTTAAATCAATCCTTCAACCTCAGGTAACTGTGTATTTGACCTTTTAGTGACTGAGTTCAATGTGTGCACTAGATAAAAATAGACACATCCGTACATTGATAAATCACAGGTGATTATCAACTCGTGAGAGAAAAAAAAATAACGCCGATATAAACCAATCGAAATGTTGGGATTGGACAAGGATTTATATAGTAGGACTACTATATAAATCCTTGGATTAGATAATATATGCAAAACAAGATGCGTGCTCAGCCTCATATATCTTATAAATAAAATGTATGCCATGCTGACATCCCTGAAAAAAAAGCCGGTATCAAATTGAAATATAAAGTATGAAATAGTAAAAAAAACAAAACTAAGCAACAAAAAACAAAAGAACACATGAAGTGCAGTTACATGTACGTGTATACACGTATGATTTTTGCAGCGGTGTTGTCACCGACAATTAAAATATTTCACCGACATTTAGGTCCTAATTTGTAAATTTTCACGCTGAAAGTTTCACCGTGATTTCACAGACATTTTACGGTGATTTTATGACATATCACCGACATTTCACCGCGAAAAAACACTGACCAAGGTGATTTCTTGCTAAAACGCACTGTGCGTGCTGTATCTAGGTATATTTTTTTTTACCAGAAACAAGTGCCTGTGTCAGAGAGTGAGAGACGTGTCTTTTGGACCCCTAACTGGCCTAACTTCTCCCAAGGTCAAGGAGAGATCCTAAATATCTCTGCCTCCAAGGTTTTAAAGAAATTACTATTTATTAGAAATGTGTGTAAACTATACTATAGATAGTGGACACATATTCAGACGCTTCCAATATTCCCTATAATATGATAATAGCCTAATAGGTGTTGCCTACCGGGACGAAGTCCAATAAAAAAAATTAAACAATAATATGTGAGACAGGTGCTACCCTGTACTGTAGTGCCAGCAGTCATCGACTTTAACAGTGGTCCGGTGGCCCACAGCCAATGAAAATTGATTCGGACCAGTGACTTCTGCCAAATTTTTTCATTAAAATCTATATAAATATTCTAATTTTCGGGCCAGTAAATTCGAAAGTCTAATTTCGAAGACTGCCAGTGAAGCACAATCCACATTATCTAATATTTAAATCATGTAAATTCTTGGGATGATTGAAATAGAAATTTTACTTACTTTTGTGTACTTTTTGGAGTGTATCGTCACGGTATGTGTTTTCGTATCATCCATTTTATTTTGATTTCCACAGCGCACGTATTATTTTTGATGTGTCTTCTGGTTTCTATATATGGAACGTAAGGTAAAAAAAAAATATATGTGTGATTACTGTCACATGTCAAAAAAATCTAGGGTCGGTCGGTAGACATTAATTTTTTTTTTTTTTTTATAACTATCGGCAAAACCGGAAATAGTCGTATCCGATTCTGGTATTTCATTTTCGAAATTTCCGGTAAGCCGTCATTTGTTTTATGACGAGTTGCACAGTTTTTCTACCTTCTTTGCTCTCAATTTCGACAAAAAGCTAGCGGTTAAATAAATAAAACATTGCTGCTGATTAAACAACAAAAATGGTTATCCGAATTCTGTGTAAAAATTGATAGGGTCGCTAGCAAAAATTAGGGTAGAATAATTGCTGATAAAAAAGGTTAGGGTCGGCGGCTGAAAAATAGGGTGGGTCCGGTGACCGTAAACACACATATATTTTTTTTGGCCTAAACAGGACTACAATCTGTTAAAAAAAAAAAAAAAAAAATTGCTTTTAAAGATGCAAGTACCAAAAACAGTGAACCTACCTACTGAACCATACTTTTTGTAATGCTAAAAATTTACTTCATTTATAAAGTAGCTGGAAAAAAATCCAGAAGGTCAAGGGCTATATAAAATTGAACTATGTCGTCTGCCTCTCAGACACTGGCTCTTCCTGTCATGGGGTCACTGATCGTACTTGTAAACAAAAGAGCCGACTGAAATGTGCCTGTTTCTTATATAAAATACATGTCACTTTGCAGTGCATTGTGGTTTCAGCACTAAAAAAAGCATCAAAAGTAAACACAATTTTGAAAGAGGTCATTTTCAAACATTCTGTTATTTTATTTAGATGTAGTATGATTTTGGTAGATGGCCAGAACCATGAAATTTTAAAACCAGCTATTTCCGGATTTTATATTCGTTTCCATCTCGTATATCGGCCCTGTTTTTACTTTAAACGAAAACAGATGACGCCATTTTACTGACAGCAAAAGTTGCCAGATAATCGAGAGTATATTAAAATACAAGAATGGCTTTAAAAACGATCTTATGTACAAAGAAATATTTAACTAGCCATTCTTTGAAAATTCCAATCGTCATATGAATGAAGGGTTAACACTGTTAATCGCTAATAGTACGAAAACCCATAACACGATGCTACTGTATTCTCGTGTGTCCACTTTTCGTGGACCTAAGCATTATCGTGGAAATAACAATGAAATTAACAAATAAAATTAAATAAGGAATTGCTTACCTTTAACACTGATATCTCATCCTTTTATCCACATATCCTCAGAAAAATGCATGTTCAATTTAATACAATAATAAATGATAATAGTGAAGCCGTATAAACAAAATTAGGGGACCGGAAGAGTCCACTTTTCGTGGGTATGTTTCAAATTATTCTTTAAGGCCAAGGAAAATAGCATTGGTCTCGAAGTTGTATGATGTCGTACAGTGACTAAAAATACGCATGCACACTGACAGATGTAAACATTGGAATTCTGACTGCAGAAACTTGATTTCTGGATGATTAAACATAGGCAAGATTTGGTAATGGTAGAATTAGTTAAAAAATTCATAGTTGTGATGCGATTATAAGTAAATTTCCCTGTTTTGACCACATATTGTACAGAAAATGTAAATAAACACCAGCGACGTTCCACTTCCTAGTTACAGCTAAAACTCTTAAATGTGACGTCACGATCGAAATCTCGAGACTTCCGGGAAATCCACGAAAACTGGACCTTGCACGATGCTATGTAGTACAATGTAAGGATGCTCTTCTGGAAGCACAGTGACCTATGGAAAGTTCCTTATAATACTAAGTTTCTTCAAAACAAAAGGAAAGGTTAGTGACACAGACGCAACCCAATCAATGAGCCTCTTAGTTTATGGTATCTCCAACTATTATAAAAGTTGCTTAAGGTGAAACATAGGTAATGCTTTTCTGGCTGTGGCAACAATGTTTGAACAAATTGTCAAGTTTTTGTGGTTGGATCAGTTTTTCCATTAGTGATTCTAGTCATTAATGATACTTTTCACATTTCAGAATTTGATTTTGACACTATTGGCTTCAGAGGAAACAAAATGAAGAAAACTTCAGTAAGTATGAATGTTATACATAATGCACTCTTACATGTACCTTTCCTTATATGCAGTGTTCGTAGACAATTGGTTTAATATGCTCTCTTATGCATTTGTACTATAGAAAAAGTATTTAACTTTTTAGCTCACCTGACCCAAAGGGTCACGTGAGGTATTGCCATCACTTGGCGTCCGTCGTCCGTCCGTTAACTTTTCATATTTTAATCTACTCCTCTGAAACAACTGGACCAAATGGAACCAAACTTGGCAGAAAGCATCTATATAAGGTCCTCTATAAAGTTTCTTCATTTCGTCCCATTCCGCCAACAAATATGGCCACCAAGGGCAATTCTTGTTTCTGATTGGCTAATGTTAAAAAAATCTTCTCCTCTGAAACTGCTTGGCCAAATGGAGCCAAACTTGGCAGGAAGCATCTATGTAAGATCCTCTATAAAACTTCTTCATTTAGTTCCATTCGGCAAACAAACATGGCCACTGCTACTAAGAATAGAACATGTGGTAAAATTGCACGTTTTTGGTAACAACTCAAAAACCGTTAATAATATCAGAAATCTGACATGGGTAAAAATGATCAGCACAGGAAGATCTAACTACCCTGAAATTTTGAAGAAAATCTGATTACCTATCTTGGAGTTATTTCCCTTTTTTCATCAAATTTTCAAAATTTTAAAACTTTTTGTTTTTTATTTAAAAAACTATAACAGATAGACGTTAATTTTAAACAGAAAACATGTGCATCATGTCAAGATCTACATGCCCTTCAATTTTGAAGTAAATCTGATTACCCGTCTAGGAGTTGTTGCCCTTTTTTCATCATTTTTTTTTTTATTTAAACATTTTTGTCTGATATTTCATAAACTATTAGAGATAAAGGTTAAGTTTAAATTGCAAACATGTGCAGCATATTAAGATCTACCTACCCTGTAATTTTGAAGTTAATCTGAGTACCCAATTTGGAGTTATTGCCCATTTTTTCGTCAAATTTTCAAAATGTTAATACCTTTTGTCCTTTATTTCAAAAACTATAAGAGATAGATGTTAAGTTTAAACAGCAAACATGTTCAGCATGTCAAAATCAAGCTAGCCTGCAATTTTAAAGTAAATCTGATTGCCCATCTTGAAGTTATTGCCCTTTTTTCATCAAATTTTAAAAATGTTAATACTTTTCATCCTTTATTTCAAAAACTATAAGAGATAGATGTTGAGTGTAAACTGAAAACATGTTCAGCTTGTCAAGATCTACATGCCCTGCAATTTTGAAGTAAATCTGATTACCCGTCTAGGAGTTATTGCCCTTTTTTCATAATTTTTTAGCTCACCTGACCCAAAGGGCCATGTGAGGTATTGCCATCATTTGGTGTCCGTCGTCCATCCGTTAACTTTTTCATATTTTAATCTTCTCCTCGGAAACAACTCGGCCAAATGGAACCAAACTTGGCAGAAAGCATCTATGTAAGGTCCTCTTATAAAGTTTCTCCATTTCGTTCCATTTGGCCTACAAACATGGCCGCCAAGATTAATTCTTTTTTCTGATTGGCTAATGTTAAAAAAATCTTCTCTTCTGAAACAGCTTGGCCAAATAGAACCAAACTTGGGATAGATGGTCCCTGGGTGTGTCCCTTTCAAAATTGTGTCCAACAGCCCCACCCCCCATTCAAGATGGCTGCTGTTTTTTAAGGTAATGATTATCTCCCTTTGAAATTTGCTTCAGTATCATTCGATTGTCAGGTGAGCGATACAGGCTCAGTGGGCTGAGCCTCTAGTTTTTCTCACAATGATGAATGAAAATACATGATCATGTTTATGCTGATCCCAAAAAAATGACTGCCATGTTGGAACATGCAAATCGAGCGTGAACTCGAAAATGTGTGTTCTATGTCTAACACAGAGCAATATTAACAACATTTGTTTCTGTTTGTGAAATATCTTCCTTAGGCCAAAAATAATTTCCACATTTGGGCTAGCTGAAATAATCAGCTGTATGCCCGACGGGCTAGTAAAAATATATATCGGATATTGACAAACTTGTCAATATTCGCGTATCTACTTATATTCATATATATTATATGTTGTTTAATCAGCAGCAATGTTTTATTTATTCAACCGCAAGCTTTTTGTCGAAATTGAGAGCAAAAAAGGTAGAAAAACGGCGTATTCTCGTCATAAAACAGCTTCAACTAATGACGGCTTACCGGAAATTTCGAAAATGAAATACCGGAATAGGATTCCGGAACCGGGAACGACTATTTCCGGTTTTGCCGATAGTAAAAAAAAATTTGTTTAATGCCGACCGATCCTAGATTTTTTTGACATGTGACCATAAACACACATATATTTTTTTGTGCCTTACAGTGACCTGAACTGTGGAAAATAAGTGAAAATAAAACGCAATACCAGATCTGAAAAGAAAGATAGTTAAACTAATATACATTGTACATGTTGTACAAGGGTTCAAGTCTGCAAGTCGGATTCATGAAATCACGGTATTGACCAGGACTAGTGGTTCATAGATTTGGGCTAGTAATATTTGGGAGTATGCTAGCCCTGGGCTAGTGAGGTGGTCCAAGATTTTTTAACCCCTGCTGTCACATGTCAAAAAAATCTAGTCGGTCGGTCGGTATTAATTTTTTTTTTATATAACTATCGGTAAAACCGGAAATAGTCGTGCCCGGTTCCGGTAATCCATTTTCGAAATTTCCGGTAAGCCGTCATTTGTTTTATGACGAGTTACACAGTTTTTCTACCTTATTTGCTCTCAATTTCGACAAAAAGCTAGCGGTTGAATAAATAAAACATTGCTGCTGATTAAACAACACAAATGGTTATCCGAATTCTGTTTAAAAATTGATAGGGTCATTAGCAAAAATTAGGGTGGAATAATTGCTGATAAAAAAGGTTAGGGTCGGCGGCTGAAAAATAGGGTGGGTCGGGTGACCGTAAACACACATATTTTTTTTTAGCCTTACAGTTCACGAAATGTCTGTTTTATTTCCATCAAAAGTTTTTTTTCTCTGTCTCTTTCGTTATTTTTTTCCTTCAGATAAACGATTGGACAACTTCAGATAATATCGAAGGTTTTCCTCTGTCTCGTACGGTTTCTTTGATAAGCAGCTTTATCGGCAAATTGGACATGTTGTCTTGGATATGTGCCGCAGATAAAGTCTGGATCACTGAACTGACCTTGATCCACAAAAATATTAGGTCAGTTCTTAACTCGCCTACATGCGCAAGAACTGACTGATGTAAAAATTATCGGTCAGTGTGACTGCAAACACATTTTAACGTCCCAGATATAAAAAAAAATCTTGATGTACATTATCACTAGTATCGAAGCACATCCTGTTGGACATACTGCAATAATGTCTGTCTCGACCTTCAAAACTGCCGTTATTTTATATTTCTTTTTCAATTAAATCAAGTGAGTGCACATCTTCACTCTATCAGAGTTTTGAATAGTATTTATTTGGAATACATACAGTTTGCATGCAAATGTTGTAGAAAATACCCAAGCTTCCAGATGGACAAATAGATTTTAAGAAGCTGACAGAGGAAGAGGGTCCAGATGACATAGACCACTTTTTTACAAAGAATCAGCTGGAAAATCTCTCAGATTATGAGAAGCTCAGATTTAGAAATATGAAGAAAAACTATGAAATGATGATTAAGTTGGGTATGCACATCCTTTATGCCAGTAATTAAGTATGCTTTAGATAGATCTGTACTGCAATTTTATTTAATATGATGATTTTTTATTCAATTTAATTTAGAGCAATTCGTCATAGAATGTGGGAAATATGTACTAAAGTTGTATGTAGAAAATTGTTCTGAAGTGTACAATGGTAATACTGAAGTGTATAAACTATTTTATCTATCATGATTATCAGCATAGATATATATCAATTGTTGATTAAAGAGTTCAAAATAGATATCTGGACTATCAAATATTATACCGATATCAAAGAGTTCAAAATAGATATCTGGATTATCAGACATTATACCGATATCTGGATTATCAAACATTATACAGTGGATTCCATTTATTTGGAAAGCCTATTTGCCAGAGAAAATTTTGCAATTAAGCAGACTTTACGATAAAACGAAACGCTATTCAGACCGGAAGTATAGACTACAGGTGCCGTAACATTAACATTTTGTTTACCTGGAGCTGATATTGCTCAGTGTTTTCATTTGAAGCTGGGCACCGGCGCATTTCACTGGCTATTGCTATAAAATCCCCGGCTATGAACTTTCCAAGCATGGGTTTTAATGTTCAAAAATAAATCGCGTTGTCTTTTCTATTTTAATTCTGTAAATTTGTCATTTGCAGACACGTACTCTCGGAGTGAACAAGGGATTTATAATTCGGCGACTGAAAACAAATGTTAGTGTTTGAACTTGCCTACGATTTGACCTTAATTTCGTGTAAGAAAAAGCACTGCTGTGACTAAGAAACGAGTCGATGGCCATTTTTTTTTCGGATTTTATCTAGCGGTTTCGTTTACTTCAGAGGATAAATATGCTATGAACGAAGGCTGAAGAAGTGAAGAATTAATTATTTATTATGTTAAAATAGTACGATTCACAGTAGGAATAATAAATAAAAGTTTAATTATTCCAACGGAAGATTGGAGGCCGACTAGCTTTGGTACGAATGACCTTGATATCACGACCTAGCAGCAGAAATAAATTTTGGACTTTGTCCAAAAAAGCAAAACGGTGATTATAATAATTTGATTTAATTGATTGAAAGAGTGAAGGAAATATAACCCACTTTTATGCTTTCTATCAAAGTAAGCAGGGTTTGATCTTGTAAAGTTGTATCAGTATGGAGAAGAAAAAAAAGGGGGGGAATACGATGAGCCCAAGACCAGTAAAACTTTGTTCAGATCAGTATTATTTTTAGTTTTTATTTAGATCTATATAAAAATAAATGCAGGAATTTGATTCAGACCAGTAAATTCAAAGGTTCATTTCGGGGACTGGGCTAGTTGGGGTGTAAGATGCCACATTCCTTTCAAGTTCTGATGTCGATGTCCAGTCATTTTCAAGAGTCCCCTGCCTGAAATTATTTTGATTTTCAGTTTGATGACATGGGATAATACATGTAAATGCATTAACATGAAAAGGTCTCTAGTCTTTCAAACTATAGACTATCTTCAGATGTCAAGAATATAAGGAACTGACTGATCCCCTTCTGAAGCACACAAGTTCCCCCTTAAAATATTTTATGGGGGTTTGTTTCATTTATGATTGTATACTTTCAACAAAATAAAAGTTTATTGAAATGTATGAGTCTTTGACTACTTTCATTCTTCATTTTGTAGGAGGGTCAGACTTTTTTTGAAAATATGTTAACATATCTTAAAGTACACACCAATGAGCAGATCTCCTGAAGATATTTACAGTGGTGTTTAGTTTTTTAAAATATGTTAAGCGGTTCAAAAGTTATGACAATTTGAAGTTCGGAAAATGACCACTTATATTTTATAATGGTGGCCATTTTGAATTTTATCTGTCTACCAAGAAATAGAATATCAGAAATTATTTGAAAACAATAATAAAATCTAATGAAACTGTACTTGATAAATGTAATTTAGACATTGTTCTAAAAGAAATTGCATAGTTGTAGTCTTTTGTTTCATCAGCAACATGTGTTTCCAAACACATTTTTAAAATTATTTTTTACCATACATTTTAATGGGAAAATTGAAAACGGCACCAAAATTGGATAAATTTTACCCATAAAATTGAACGTATAAATAAAAATTTTGAATTTTCTCACCAAACTGTATGAGATTATTAAAACCTAGCCTACTATCCACTACAGAAGAGTTTTACTTTCAGTCTAACTGATCAGCAGAGCTGTCGAAAATCGTTGGACAAAATATTGACTAGGTCCGATTTAAACTACTTCGTGTCAGACCCGATGTCCGGAGCAATTTTTCAGTAACTTGGGACCGACAAAACGCTTGAAGATGACCGGCATCATTACTTTCGCTTCTCAAACTTGTCATTGTTTGCAATCTCCGATTTTTGTTTATTTTTGTCTATATAATCAAATTTTGACTTCACATTGAAGAGTTTGACTACTAAATGTGTAACCGATTCCGGACGGACACGCATCGATTTTCCGGAAATTACGATTTGTATTTAAAAAAATTTTTTTTTTTTTTTTTTGGCAATAATTTTTTTTAACTCTGCGGCTTTTTTAAAGGTGGGTCGGTGAAAGGGGAAACAAACTTAATTTTAATTTAGGCCTAGGTTGTCAGTCATCCAATTGATTCGGTCCAGACCTAATGTAGAGATGCCAGTCAAAAATCAATTACAGGGGATGCTTGCTGTTTTTTTAACCATTAGATAGAGCTCAATCTAAGAAGACTTTTGAGCCTTCATTTGTAAAAATCGGATGAAGGGTTCAAAAGTTATGAGCATTTGAAATTGCCTATTTTTGGTCAATAATTTTCCCAAGATGGCCGCCATCAATAATGGTTTTAATAACTGTTTTAGAGTTCTGATTTTTTGTGCAAACAGCAGATAATGTCTCTACTTTTGTTTTTTTCCATAGATTATAAGTTGTTCTGTCAGAAAAATGAAACTGAACATGTTTGAAGTAATATTCGCCATTTGTTTTATTGTCCAAAATGTGTCGGAGCCACTTTTGATCTTGACCGAAAGGTCCATTATGGCTCACATTGCCATAATTTTGTCAGAAAATAACTTATCTGACATCATAATAGAAGAAATTGTGTGTAGAAATACTTGTGTTGAGTGCAATTATAACATATGAATCACCTTTTACATCTTTTTGTGGAATTATGAATCCATAAAGGTGGGTGTGCAATTAGTGTTCAACATTATTTGAGAATGGCACCGTTTCACAGCAGTTATATGGAAAAATGACACAAAAAGCTTCATATTTCCTAAACTAAAAATGATATCCGTACAAAATTTTGAAAACAATACCACAGTGTTGTGCACATTCTGTTGGACGTGATGTTTTTTTGTCGACACAAGAAATGGTGGCCATTTTGTTCAAAATGGCTGCCATTTTTTCATAAAATTCCTCAGACAGGGAACCTGTTCCAAGATAATTTGATCAATTTTGTTATCAATATAATTAATATCACTGAAAAAAAATGGATATGTAGGTTTGTACCAATGACCTCTTATTTGCTTTAGCATTTTATTACGGAATAATTGTCATAATGGTGGCCATTTTGAAAACAAAATGGCTGCCATTGCTCTAAAATTTGTTGTGTAAATTTACGTTTTTTAAGATTACTCCATCGTTTCTAGTCAGAATTTGATCATCAAGGTACCAAATTAAAAAGATATTTAAAAAATCTATAACCTCAAGTAACTAATAACTTAAACTAAATACTTTTCATTTCATATATACCACCAATATGTAATCCCCCCAAGGGGTGAAGATTCCAGACACCTACCCCTTGCCGAAAATTTAACTGGTCGGCTTGATATACATGTAGGTGTTTTTGTTTTCCTACCTCAATGTCTTGCAATCATAATGTAGCTGTACAATTGCTGAAAGTGATGGTATATGCATCAACCACCCAACAAGCATGATAGTGAAACACCTCTAAGCTGAACTTCCTTAAGATCAGCTTGTGTTTAAAATAGATGGATATTATTTGCACGGTTTACACATTTCCTACAAAAGGTTACATCTGGAACCTGGAACTTTATTTAAAATAAAGTTATGTTGTTTATATAGGATGCTGTTTATATTCAGGTTTCCCTTTATTACAATTTGAGCAAGTAAATTTGTTTCAATCTTACTCTCCATGTCGTTGGAATCCCGTTCATGGTAACTTAAGGTGTACTTGATAACACATTATTGTGTGATAAAATTCGTCAGTGACTTGCAACAGATCAGTGGTTTTCTCCAGTTTACTCCACCAATAAAACTGACCATCACGATATAACTGAAACATTGTTGAAAGTGGCATTAAACACCATAACCCACCCCCTAACCCTACTCTCTGTGTCAAAGTTTCAGTCTTGCCCATTACTATTCTAATTTGCTTCTTAAAACATGTTCAATGAAAACAACCAAAATATTAAGTTCATTCATTTATTATTCAGGAAATATCTGGTGCATTTTTGAAATACATCATCTATTGTCACATGTATTGTGGTCTGAATAAATCCAGCTACATGTAAAACTAAATATTTCATTATGATATAAATTATGAACTCATGATCAGCTGTATATTATCCTGCAGTCCTAAGTTCAGGTAATATCCCAAGGCCAGCTTGGATCACACACATGTCTTTGACCAGCAAAGCATAATGTCAGGTAAACTGGAAAAAAACAACAGAAGCTGGAAGGGACCACAAAGAAACAGTTCTATCTAGTCTACATTGTACTTATTATCCTTTCATAACTACTATTATAATAAATATAAATTCACAATGTATTTAGACAAAAAAAATTACCAGAGTTTCAAATTTTTGGTATTGACCCCAAAGTTTTTATTGACATTTTTGGACAAAGTTAAAGTCAGATCCTTGTTCTGTATAACTTAGGTAAAAATATATGTTTTGTCTACTTATACTACCTTCCCCTTTTTGAGAATATTAGCAGAAACACTGGTATTTTTTTTTCATTGGTCTATAAATACATATGTATGCAATAAGTTATAACATTTTGTTTACTTTTATTTGAATTTAGTATGTAAATATTCAATCATGGTCGAGTATCCATGGAAGCTGGCAAATACAAATAAAAATGTAGCACCATGACAAAAATAAGAATAAAATTAACTTTCTGAAGAGTGAAGACTATAGTCTAGTATAAAAAAAAAACAAATATTTTGTACACAGACTATAGTATAGAAGAAAGTGATTAACTGATGAAAAAAGAGGAAACTCCTATTCTAGAGCCCATACTCTAGTTTTCTAGTTGTTTGGACCAAGCTAGAAACATTTTATTTCCAAATATTTTCCTTAAAAAAAAAGAGGAAATCAGCGGATTAGAGGAAAACTTTCATCTCTGTTTACATCCCCCCTTTTCGGTTTGTTTACTTTTGTTTTGAACGCAAGTTGGAAGTATTATAAATTGACAAGAAGTTTTTCATAAACTACTTGAAAAGAAGCAATGCAAAAAATAAATCGTACATTTAAAACATTGAGAAGAAGGTTTATACATACCTACGATAACACCTGTGTTACAACCAGCGTTGTTGACGTTACTATTTACTTTCCACTTCCAACGATGTACGACGTTCTCCTTCAGACATGTTTAGGGGCGTTTTAAATACTAAAAATCATCTGTGTTCGCGATCTAATATGGTTGAGATGGTATGCTTTCTACGTTGATATTGTAACAGAAAATACAAATATTGCCATCGGAGAACGCTACTCCAAATTTTTCATTGATTTGTTCATCTGGAACTTTTGAGACGACCATTTTCCGTTTAGCATGATCAGGAAATCGGAAGCGACTGTGACCATGCGCAAGCTACGAATCTGCGCTTTAATTGGATAATAATTATAGAACTATATAACGTCAGGAACATGCCGGGCAAGGGATTGAAATGGGGGACCCTGGTGAAAAAACCGTGCCGCGAATGGTAAAATTCCGAAAACAGCGATTTCGATTCGAACTCGCTATATTTAAAGATTCCATATTAAAAGAAACAAAATTTTTAAAGATTTCAAACAATGTTTAGATAATTAATTAATGTAAAAAAATTATATCTTTATATAGTATTATCTGTAAAAATCTGACATCAAAAATTACATTTTCATGTATCAGCAGCTACCGGAAAACAAAATGGCGGCCGAAATAACGATAAGTCGGCATCTCTACCTAATGCTACTTATAAGAGGTAACATCTTGAAACATGTGCATAGCTAACATTATGCAAACTTGGTATCTTTGTTTATTTCATACACAAGTCTATTGTATTGTATGTATATTTCCACATGTCACACAAAAATGTGTTGTACTAACTTTGAGTATTCCAAGGTATCACTTGAAGCTTTAAACAAACCATTTTATGGATTTAGCCAGTATATGTGTAATTCAGTTGAAGTTGTAAAAAAAATGTAGGTCCGGCAAATGTTTGATAAGTCTTGACACATTGTCCACATCTGACAGACAGGAAAGAGATTTCGACAGCTCTGGATCAGCAACATGTGTTTCAGGGAATAAATAGTTTCAAAATAGCAGTGACATTTATGTCACCTTTTAAATAATTCACTTTAAATAATAGTGTTCTAGTGCATTGTCACTGCAGCTGTCTTCAAATGTAAGACAGAATTACAGAATTTGCCATTGTGTAAATAAAATTGAAAAATGTCTGACCTCCCTACAATTTGTATTGATACTGGTTTGTGGTTACATTAACAATCAGATTCTTGAATATTACTTCAGGGGTCGACTTAAGAAAATGAACAACTGGCCCGAGAAAGGGTTTGCTCCCCCCCCAAGAAACAGGAAACTTTAGATCGAGCAATATGAACCCCATTAAAACCTTGGGTGAACTCATTTTCTCCGGAAGGATAAGCAGTTCCTGCTGCAGTCCACTAGTGGCATCCGCAAATAATTAAATCAGTGATTTAAACATGTAAATATAGCTTTTGTATTCTGTGAATGAATGTTGTACTTGCTCCAAACAAGGGTAAAGTTCATAACATTTTCCCATACATGCAGTGTTTTTAATGCATTACAATTAACAGGTATGGTTAGAAGATAATCAAACAATCTGCATATAGTCAAACTTGTCTCAGCGACCCCCTCTGTATAACGGCTTCCTTTGTTAACCAACCTTATTTATTCCTCCCCAGCGTTTTTTCCGTGCATTCGACCTTTATATAACGACCCACTGTCTAACGCGACTAACGACCGTGTTCTTTGGGTAAAAATCCTTCATAACTTCATATAACGACAGTCTTCGAAATTAGACTTTCGAATTTACTGGGCAGAAAACTTCAAAATTAGAATATTTATAAATTATATAGATTCTATTGAAAAAATTTGGCAAAATTCACTGGTCCGAATCAATTTTCACTGGCCGTGGGCCACCGGACCACTGCTAAAGTTGATGACTAGGTATGCCAGAAGCTGCCATTTTGTTTTCTGATTCACAACTTCAGAGATGTGGACTACGATTTTTAAAACATTTTTTAAGAAATTCCTTTTGAATTTTTGTTGATTGTGTCAGTTTGCTTGAAAATCGGATTGGTTTTTATTATCAATAACAAACAAAAAACCAGCCTAACTCCACTGGTATTGTTTTCCAAGTTGGTTATTTAACGCCCCTGACGTTACCTTGCATATTTCATCGTGAATGGCGTCAGAAAATTAATAAACGTATGAACGGCGTTCTACTTTCTAAGCAACATCCGCGAATGTTTTGAATCCGTTGACAGCCGAACGTAGGATGCATTTTGAAGAGAAAGTTTCGAATTTTATAAATATAGGTCTGAATTCCGGTATTTTTCTCTACAAAGTCGTCAAAATTAAGTTTGTTTCCGTCTTTCATGAATTTTAAACAGTTTAAATACTTTAAGACCGACTTCCAGGGTATCATTATCATCGTTGAACCTTCATCTTTCATTTGGTTTAAAAATAAAACAGGGTCTATATTAGGAACATTGCCGGAAATCCCCTTGATGTGGGGTTCACAAACAACTTTTCAGGAG
Organism: Bathymodiolus septemdierum; assembly: GCA_963383655.1. NCBI lineage: Eukaryota > Metazoa > Mollusca > Bivalvia > Mytilida > Modiolidae > Bathymodiolus > Bathymodiolus septemdierum. Next base: position 52,161,858 of record OY726527.1, read on the forward strand.
CGCAACGTTGCTTCCGTTATTTGGGACGCTCGACGTCGATCATCTTTTTCATTCCTCAGGATGGGAAAACGATGTCCCACACAAAATATTAAATGGACAATGGAACAATGGTAATGTATTTATGATTAAATTATAAAATATGATTCTGGAACAACAAAATGTACTACAATTGAGCAGAAAATACCGAACAATAATCAATATCATTAGAAAGTCAGTCAAATTATTTGGTCAATGTTATTTTTAAGTTTACAGATGTAAACATGTAAAAAGTCCCTATTGTTATTTATGATAAGTTTAAACCTATTTGTAATTAATTGTCCAGAATCATATTATTGAAATGAAGCTTTCTCTCCCAGGGAAGGTGAGGTCTCATTAGGATAAATGAAACCTAAATCCCAACCTTCTTTGCAGATTTCTTTCTTGCCCAAACTTTTTGGTTCTGGTATGCAGGAAGGGGGAATTTGAAAATGCTCCAGAATTGCCACTATGGCCAAATTTTTTTAAAGTTTAGACTTAGTTTTTTTCATGGATATTTTTTTCACCCTACTATGCGGGAAGGGGGAATTCGAAAGGGGTTCCACTATGGCCAATTTTTTTTGAAGTGATAATTTTGGTTGTCTTAGTTACAAACTATGATACAGCCTATGTTAAGAACAAAACTAAGTCCATTTCCTGAAAGATTGCACCAAAATACCCCTAGATACAAATTTTCAGGTCTCTACACCAAATAATATGGAAATTATGAGATATGCGCATATTAATTAGTTCGACTTAGTATTTTTTCCTATGGACATGATGAAAAACTGTTTTTCGGCCACTTTCCTAGTCAATTTTAATCCTTTATAAATCTTTTTTTTTTTAAGATGTTTACAGTTAATGCTAATATATTTATAATTTTTCAGGCATATTTGTTTACTGTGTCTTTAATTATACACTCAGAAATATTAGGAAAAATTCAATTTTGGAAATTGAAAACAAAATAGCCACCATTCGGTCAGAAAATGTAATAAATTTCCAACTTATTTTGATCATAACTTGCTTATTTTTAGGAATTTTTTGACAAATGAAACATCAAAATTTTCAGCAGAAAACATTCTTTCTGATTGTGTTCATAGAAAGGGGGAAATATAAATAGATAAAATTCATGTGGTATACCTAATGACTAACGACTATTAGAAGATTATTATCAAGCCGGAAGTTAGATAATAAATAAACAAACACAGTCCCAACTTTGGAAATATTTCCGTTTTGCCCAGCTGATGCAGCGATTGTTGCCAATATCCCTCTTGCTGATATCGGCATGATCTACTGACAACATCTCACTCCCAAAGTCCATAACTGTTGCTAGTTCATAATCAGAGCTCCAGATAATTTTCAAGTCCAAAGGGTAATTACCCCCTACTTTTGAAAATGATGGGTATTTGCATATGTCCTTTGCACTGTTGTACTCTCTACTTCAGAAAAGATTGCTTACATGTACACTTTTAAAATAATGTTTGACACAAGTGTTATTCAATAAACGCAGGATGCAAGTGAAATGTATATCTCTGTTTAATTTGACACGATTGTGTCATGTTTATTAATAAAATGTTGTAAATATTTTGTTCTGTGTTTACTTTATACAACTGACTGATAACTTTTTCATGTTTTCTTTTCGTTTTTTGCTCGTCTACTTCGCCAGTTTTCACAGCTGTTTTGATAATGTCATCGATGATTCCTTTAACTATACTGTCACAGATGAAACTCAGGAACTTAAGTATAGAATTTTCCGGAGCACTCTTATTCATGTTCTTGCTCATTTTCAACGAACAACGTGTTCCCAAATTTACTTTCGTTTTAGTTCTTACTTATTACGTAAGCCGCTCCTTATAAGGAGCACCGCATTTATTTGTAATATTAACCGCGATTGGATGATTTATCGTAAACATCCAATCAGATCTTTTTTGACATCGATGCTTAGAAAGGCAAACATTCGGTACCCCTCGGATGTATGCACTCTCTCCTTCAAAAAGTATAAAGGGAAGTAATTACAGGGAATTTCTCAAAGACAAAAATGTATTGTTAATGTACACGACTGTATTATCAGCGTACAAGTACGCTCCGAATTTGGAAAGTTTGCTTACACAGCAATATGTATACGTAATGTGTACACTCTGATCTGATAATACATGCGTTTTTACTCGTTTTTATAGCGTAAAAGACGCAAATACGCAGCTTATCTGGAGCTCTGCATAATAATAGATTTTTCATATTAAATGAAGTCGTGATTAGCGTTATTCTATTGTGTATCCGCCATTTTTTTACAGGTAAGTTTTATTTGGGTTTATTTCTTATTTATATTAAATATTTTAAATTGCTTACTGGGTGATTTAAAAAAAAATGAAGACTTTGTGTGACATAGACTGATAGAGGGTGTTTTCGCAAGAAATCACTGTGGGCCGACGTCAGTGAAATCACGACAATGTCGGTGAAATTTGAAAAAAAATGCGTTGTTAACACCGTGAAATGTCCGAGAAAAATCGAACACAGTGTTTTCGGTGATTTACTCTAAAACGCCGCCAAAACACCGACATCGATGATTAAACGCTGCTAAATAAAGAAATGGGATATTATAGAGATGCCAGTCAAAAATCAATTACAGGGGATGCTTGCTGTTTTTTAACCATTAGATAGAGCTCAATCTAAGAAGACTTGAGCCTTCATTTGTAAAAATCGGATGAAGGGTTCAAAAGTTATGAGCATTTGAAATTGCCTATTTTTGGTCAATAATTTTCCAAAGATGGCCACCATCAATAATGGTTTTAATGACTGTTTTAGAGTTCTGATTTTTTGTGCAAACAGCAGATAATGTCTCTACTTTTGTTTTTTTCCATAGACTATAAGTTGTTCTGTCAGAAAAATGAAACTGAACATGTTTGAAGTAATATTCGTCATTTGTTTTATTGTCCAAAATGTGTCGGAGCCACTTTTGATCTTGACCGAAAGGTCCATTATGGCTCACATTGCCATAATTTTGTCAGAAAATAACTTATCTGACATCATAATAGAAGAAATTGTGTGTAGAAATACTTGTGTTGAGTGCAATTATAACATATGAATCACCTTTTACATCTTTTTGTGGAATTATGAATCCATAAAGGTGGGTGTGCAATTAGTGTTCAACATTATTTGAGAATGGCACCGTTTCACAGCAGTTATATGGAAAAATGACACAAAAAGCTTCATATTTCCTAAACTAAAAATGATATCCGTACAAAATTTTGAAGACAATACCACAGTGATGTGCACAATCTGTTGGACGTGATGTTTTTTTGTCGACACAAGAAATGGCGGCCATTTTGTTCAAAATGGCTGCCATTTTTTCATAAAATTCCTCAGACAGGGAACCTGTTCCAAGATAATTTGATCAATTTTGTTATCAATATAATTAATATCCCTGAAAAAAAATGGATATGTAGGTTTGTACCAATGACCTCTTATTTGCTTTAGCATTTTATTACGGAATAATTGTCATAATGGTGGCCATTTTGAAAACAAAATGGCTGCCATTGCTTTAAAATTTGTTGCGTAAATTTACGTTTTTTAAGATTACTCCATCGTTTCTAGTCAGAATTTGATCATCAAGGTACCAAATTAAAGATATTTTAAAAATCTATAACCTCAAGTAACTAATAACTTAAACTAAATACTTTTCATTTCATATATACCACCAATATGTAATCCCCCCAAGGGGTGAAGATTCCAGACACCTACCCCTTGCCGAAAATTTAACTGGTCGGCTTGATATACATGTAGGTGTTTTTGTTTTCCTACCTCAATGTCTTGCAATCATAATGTAGCTGTACAATTGCTGAAAGTGATGGTATATGCATCAACCACCCAACAAGCATGATAGTGAAACACCTCTAAACTGAACTTCCTTAAGATCAGCTTGTGTTTAAAATAGATGGATATTATTTGCACGGTTTACATATTTTCTACAAAAGGCTACATCTGGAACCTGGAACTTTATTTAAAATAAAGTTATGTTGTTTATATAGGATGCTGTTTATATTCAGGTTTCCCTTTATTACAATTTGAGCAAGTAAATTTGTTTCAATCTTACTCTCCATGTCGTTCGAATCCCACTCATGGTAACTTAAGGTGTACTTGATAACACATTATTGTGTGATAAAATTCGTCAGTGACTTGCAACAGATCAGTGGTTTTCTCCAGTTTACTCCACCAATAAAACTGACCATCACGATATAACTGAAATATTGTTGAAAGTGGCATTAAACACCATAACCCACCCCCTAACCCTACTCTCCGTGTCAAATTTTCAGTCTTGCCCATTACTATTCTAATTTGCTTCTTAAAACATGTTCAATGAAAACAACCAAAATATTAAGTTCATTCATTTATTATTCAGGAAATATCTGGTGCATTTTTGAAATACATCATCTATTGTCACATGTATTGTGGTCTGAATAAATCCAGCTACATGTAAAACTAAATATTTCATTATGATATAAATTATGAACTCATGATCAGCTGTATATTATCCTGCAGTCCTAAGTTCAGGTAATATCCCAAGGCCAGCTTGGATCACACACATGTCTTTGACCAGCAAAGCATAAGGTCAGGTAAACTGGAAAAAAACAACAGAAGCTGGAAGGGACCACAAAGAAACAGTTCTAACTAGTCTACATTGTACTTATTATCCTTTCATAACTACCATTATAATAAATATAAATTCACAATGTATTTAGACAAAAAAAATTACCAGAGTTTCAAATTTTTGGTATTGACCCCAAAGTTTTTATTGACATTTTTGGACAAAGTTAAAGTCAGATCCTTGTTCTGTATAACCTAGGTAAAAATATATGTTTTGTCTACTTATACTACCTTCCCCTTTTCGAGAATATTAGCAGAAACACTGGTAATTTTTTTTCATTGGTCTATAAATACATATGTATGCAATAAGTTATAACATTTTGTTTACTTTTATTTGAATTTAGTATGTAAATATTCAATCATGGTCGAGTATCCATGGAAGCTGGCAAATACAAATAAAAATGTAGCACCATGACAAAAATATGAATAGAATTAACTTTCTGAAGAGTGAAGACTATAGTCTAGTATAAAAAAAAACCAAATATTTTGTACACAGACTAGACTATAGAAGAAAGTGATTGACTGATGAAAAAAGAGGAAACTCCTATTCTAGAGCCCATACCCTCGTTTTCTAGTTGTTTGGACCAAGCTAGAAACATTTTATTTCCAAATATTTTCCTTAAAAAAAGAGGAAATCAGCGGATTAGAGGAAAACTTTCATCTCTGTTTACATCCCCCCTTTTCGGTTTGTTTACTTTTGTTTTGAACGCAAGTTGGAAGTATTATAAATTGACAAGAAGTTTTTCATAAACTACTTGAAAAGAAGCAATGCAAAAAATAAATCGTACGTTTAAAACATTGAGAAGAAGGTTTATACATACCTACGATAACACCTGTGTTACAACCAGCGTCGTTGACGTTACTATTTACTTTCCACTTCCAACGATATACGACGTTCTCCCTCAGACATGTTTAGGGGCGTTTTAAATACTAAAAATCATCCGTGTTCGCGATCTAATATGGTTGAGATGGTATGCTTTCTACGTTGATATTGTAACAGAAAATACAAATATCGCCATCGGAGAACGCTACTCCAAATTTTATATTGATTTGTTCATCTTGGAACTTTTGAGACGACCATTTTCCGTTTAGCATGATCAGGAAATCGGAAGCGACTGTGACCATGCGCAAGCTACGAATCTGCGCTTTAATTGGATAATAATTATAGAACTATATAACGTCAAGAACATGCCGGGCAAGGCATTGAAATGGGGGACCTTGGTGAAAAAACCGTGCCGCGAATGGTAAAATTCCGAAAACAGCGATTTCGATTCGAACACGTTATATTTAAACGATTCCATATTAAAAGAAACAAAATTTTTAAAGATTTCAAACAATGTTTAGATAATTAATTAATGTAAAAAAATTATATCTTTATATAGTATTATCTGTAAAAATCTGACATCAAAAATAGCATTTTCATGTATCAGCAGCTACCGGAAAACAAAATGGCGGCCGAAATAACGATAAGTCGGCATCTCTAGATATTAACCTTTATTTGTACATTTGTATGTTCTTGAGATTTGTATATAAAACCGGTCTGACGAGTAACAGTTGTAAGGACTAAGGCGAGTAGGAACTTGAAAACACTCGCCACGATAACTGGTTTACAGCTTTAGAATATCATAGCTCCCAAACAGTAAAATTTTCTGTTAACTGTGTCATTTATCCAACATTTTATTAATAGTACACAAATTATGTGATCGTCTCGGTCCAGTAAATTTTCGATCAGCTGATCAGGATATTAAAGTGCCGACTGAAGTTCACCTGTGTTGATTATCTCATGGTGATTATTTTATTTGTTCCTAATTGACCAATTCAAGTGTAGAACATTCTAGTTAAATAACGAAACCAATAATTATTTTCCAGTATATTTTGTATAAAAAGCTTGTTCTCCACGTTTATTGTGAGATGTAATGCAACCGCCATTGTTTACTACAACCTCATGTGCATGCTGTGTTTGATGGAAAAGCTACATGTATATAATAGCTATATTTAGATATTTTGTGATAATAATTTTATATTGTAAAACGATCCACCCTGTGATTTTTTTTCAACATTATAACATACATTTTTTTTATAGTATATATTTTATTATACAAAACAATATTGAACTGATTTTCGCTAACACTTCAATCATTGAATATTGATTTTTTTCGGATGTTGAACATTTTTTTCCCGGAATTGCACCCCCCTGTTTCTATACTTTTATTATTCCTGTTATTGCTTTATTTATAAAAAAAAAATAACACCAAGAACATCGATGATTTCAGTCTTCTTATTCAGAAAAAAACCTACAGCAAAATAAAGGTATACTGTAAACAAAATCGTCATTTTTATCGAGATTTTTTTTTAGGGATTCCAGATTTTTTTAACTTCATCCTTGTATAGGTTGATGTGGACGATAGATCAAAGCCAGGATGTTGAGGGGGAAAAATTTTGACCTATCGTCCGTAAAATACGGTATTTGGTATTTGTTGGCGAGTTTAAAAGAAATGTGGTGAGCTCTATTTCATTTTGGTGAGTACTTGTTTCAGTCCACTCACCATTTTGGTGAGTGTTTGAAAAAAATGATTTCCCACACTGCAATTATTTTCTTATTCAGGTATGCAAGCTGTCATCATATTTTCGTTCTTTAATTCTGATATTTGCTTTTGTTTTAATCTATTATGTTAAGAAAACAATGTATTGTATTATTTTTTAATTAAAATGAACTTTTGTGGCTTCAAAGTGGGTGAAAGCTAATTGTAACCAATGCAAAGCCAATTAAGATCAATCAAAAACTATTCAGATACCTGTCTAATTATTTGACCAATCATGCTTTTTGCTCAATATTCTATTGAATACATGTCTAATTACTTGGCCAATCATTGTTTTACTCCATGGTCTAACAAGAAGCCCTTTCGTCGTAATATATAGTTTCCCTTCTTAACGACTCTATATTACACACTACCTTCCAAAATGTCGTTACGCACATTGCTCAAGAAAGATCCAACACACTTTCTAGTAAAGTACACCAAAGAATAAAAAAAAAAAAAAAAAAAACAATACAAAAAAATCCCCAAAGCAAAGCAACTGATATTAAATACTCTAGAACAACAGAACAGTGAAGTCCCTGTTTGCCTTTTTCAGAAAGCTTCCGTATTTTTTGGTTTTGCAGAGTTACCGCTCATTTTAACGGGTATGTCAATATTGCTGTAACGGGGAACTGTGGAAAAATAAAACTGTTCGGCATTTAGTCCTATGAAATACATTACATTTTTTTTTTGCAATACATTGGTGGAAGAAAATAAATTTACAAAAATAAATTCCGAAATTCATTGTTACTGCAATATTGAAGCATCTGGTCAGTTGGTAAAAACTTACAAAACCAGCGACCCATGAAGACAACCATGCCTACAGCTTGGATATAGACATTTATGTCAATGTACAGCAGATATGAGGGAGAGACAATATTGTATAGAGACTATATAATTGCAATAATTCAGATTATATATTTGAAGTATTTTTATAGACATTGCCGCATAATTAATTTTCTCTATCCCTTTTTGTATTTAAGTATCTTGTGTATACAAAATGTATACGTCACATTGGAAACTCGCATAAAAACTACAAATCACACAGTTTGTATTAGTTTTTTTTCTTACAAATCTAAGTTGTCGTATATTGGAAAAGAAGGTTCATCAGTGTCTCAAAATTGTTTTTACAATTCACGTTTGTACTAGCACAAATAATCATATCGCAAAATTGAATATTATATATCTTTTCAGTCATGTTCGTAACAGTCAATCAAATACGATGTGCATGTGCATTAAATGGTAATTTAAGTATCGTAATCTGACGTCGCATGTTTAACTCACTGAAATTGAAATGTACAGTATGAAATAGTGAAAAAACAAAACTAAACAAACAATAGAACACATGAAGTGCAGATATATGTACGTGTATACACGTATAATTTTTGTCACAGTGTTGTCACCGACATTTAAGCCCCAATTTGTATATTTTCGCGGTGAAATTTTCACCGACATTTTACGGTGATTTTATGACATTTCACCGCGAAAAAACACCGACCAAGGTGATTTCTTGCTAAAACGCGCTGTGCGTGCTGTAGGTTAGATCTGAAACAAGCAAACTTAACAACTGTATGATTGCTAGGTTTGCTTGTATCAGATCTAACCTATACCACATTTACAAAACATTTTCTTAATTTGGATGTCTTGGTTTGACTATTTGCATTTTCATGTTACACAATCCATACAACTTACAAGTCTAAAAAAATGATATTTATCAATGCATAGGCTAGCACGCAGTTTAACTAACCAAAGTTGTGGTCCGTTGCTAATTTGAAATGGCCCATTGCAAATTTGAAATGGCACATTATTCTCTAAAATGGCCCCTTGATGTGGTCAAGTAATTTAAAATTTCCAGAATTCCCTTGATAGAACTAACTTGAAACAAGATTAGGATAAAGATACAGACATAAATTTCTTCGGAATCCTAATCTCAACGAGATTATATCTTGTGTTGAGTTTGAATAGTCAGGTATTTCATCATAAATAGGATAAAATTCTCTAGGATATACAGTGAATTCTTTCCACCAGTGTATTCTTTCCTTTTGGATAAAACACACTAGTGTAGAAATTCCACGACAGAAATACACTTAAGAAATAATTCATGGCAGCCGTAGATTTGTGCTCATTTAACCATGGGTTGGGCATTTATATTCGATTATTTTTTTCCGAGCGCAAGCGAGGGATAAAATATGAATATAAATGCCCAACCCATGGTTAAATGTACACAAATCTACGGCTGCCATGAATTATTTTTTTTCTAATATGACAAATACGGTAATTTTTATGACACTAGGCGACCTTAGAACCCGCCACACAACGACTGTTCCGTTTAGCCCCCTTCACATATGAATACGAATATTGGTTGTTTACGTCGTCAAAATTTCACGTGGGAGGTGGCCGGAACATCCGTCGAGGAAAACCCCAGATGACTGCGTTTTCAGCGCATATTTGTGTATACATGTAAACAAAGTAATATAATGTGTAGTTGTTGTGTATGACCTCACGGAAACGGCCTTGTAGGCTTTTATTCATTACAGAAACTTTTTAAATTATTTTTTTTGTTTCCAATCGCTAATTTTGAGTGCGCAGGTGCTAAAGGTAGATATAGGCCGTCATATTAGAATAGTGTATTTCTTCTGACGGAATAAACACACTAGTGCAAGGGTATTTACATACCCGGACATTCTACACACTGGAAAGAAAGTACGCTTACACAAAGATTCCACCAGTGTATACTTCATCTGGTGGATGAAATTTCCTAGTGTTTTATATCCACCAACATAAATGCACTAGGTTTTTTAATCTGGTAAGTGTTGGATATTTTACACTAGACCCAGATTAAAAAACCTAGTGCATTTATGTTGGTGGATATAAAACACTAGGAAATTTCATCCACCGGATGAAGTACACTGGCGGAATTAATTCACTGTTACACTATATTGGAGTCATTAGATATGTGAACAAAAGTAAATAAAGTGATGTATATTTTATGTGGAGTTGTGGTTGTTTTCTGGGGTTTCATTTGATGTCTCGTGCACATTTACTTCATATCTAGTAGTTAGTACAATTACGAAATTTTTCCAAGAAAAATGTCACTCTATTTTCCTAAAAATAAAAGGGTAGGTAGTTGTTTTTTTAAACTAACAAAAACACTGATGAGAAAGAATTTTGGTCTTAACATTTGTTTCAACTGGAACAAATATTTGTAGTATAACTATTCTTACTTTCTGAATATTAAAAGTAAATCGCAAGTAATCAAGCAACGTAGTAATTCACGAATGTACATTTAGCGCCTGAATTAATTACCGTTGTTCAGTTGTGAGTGATTTATTTTCAATATTAAGAATGCTAGAGTAGTTATTATCCCCTCGCCAACAAAGTTGCGAAGGTATATAGTAAAGCTACTGTCCGTCCTTCCGTAACATCCTTGTGAACACTCGAGGATCAACATCCTTCAATGGATTTTGACCAATCTTGGTACATATTTAGTCCTTAAGAGAATCTGGAACCCTATTGATTTTCAAGGTCAAAGGTCAAGGTCACCGGGTCAAATTTTTATCGCATAACATCCATGTGAACACTAGAATCAACATCCTTCAATGGATTTTAACTAAACTTGGTACATAGTTAGGAGAGTCTGGAACCCTATTGATTTTCAAGGTCAAAAGTCAAGGTCACTGGGTAAATTTTGTACCGTGTAACATCCTTGTGAACACTCTAGAATCAACATCCTTCAATGGATTTTGACCAAACTTGGTACATTGTTAGTCCTTAGGAGAGTCTGGAACCCTATTGATTTTCAAGGTCAAAGGTCAATGTCACCGGGTCAAATTTTTACTGCATAACATCCTTGTGAACACTAGAATCAACATCCTTCAATGGATTTTGACCAAACTTGGTACATACTTAGTCCTTAGGAGAGTCTGGGACTCTATTGATTTTCAAGGTCAAAGGTCATGGTCACCGGGTCAAATTTTTACTGCGTAACATCCTTGTGAACACTAGAATCAACATCCTTCAATGGATTTTGACCAAACTTGGTGCATACTTAGACCTTAGGAGAATCTGAAACCCTATTGATTTTCAAGGTCACAGGATCTAATTTTTAGGCGAGGGGATACACCACGCTTTGCATTGCCCTTGTATTTATTACATAAATTGTACGCTTTGGTTTGCGGTAGCAAGACGTTATAAAATAGAACTTGTTTTTCATTATCGGATTCTCAATACGATTTCCGATTGTGATGACATTGGTGCTGTGACGTCACAGTGAAATTCCGGAATTTATTTCACTTGGAAATCTCAGTATTTATCTGGGATCTGTGTAACAATCCGTTATATATACTCCAATGAAAAAAATTATTGAAATATTTATTTCTGATGGAGAAGAAATATTAAGAAGTTGTTCATAATGAATTGTCCAAAGTAACTGATATACGTTCACAGTGTGAGGCTCAGATTTCTCTTTTTACAGGATTACCAGCACAAAAGCCAGAGTTTATGGAAAGTCACAGTAAGAGGAGAAAGCATACTGTACCAAACTCTGATTCTGACGAGGAATGGAAACCAAGCTCAGAAAAAACTAAAAGAAATCCTGGTTAGTGGTAGCCATTATAAATTGTATTTTGTCATGTATCAGGCTACAGAGTGCTTTATCAACCATAGAGTATTTACTCGCAAGACTTCGAAATAAAGATAAATGTTTTTTTCATTAGCAGAATTTTTGAAATTCGTCGAACAGAGCAGGCAGAAAATCACAAGGATCGGCAATTCTGGGAAGTATGCCGATCCGGGTGTCCGACAAACAAATTTTGTTTGTGTATTTTGTTTTGCACCGGAAATTGGAAATGCAACTGGTATGTCGGAATGATCACGGTCAACTCGGAATTAGATTCTGCTTCAAATGACATTTACTTCTTAAACATGCAACTGTTTCCATGGTAATTCTATTAATCATTGTATTTTTATAGTTTAAACTGGCTGTGATGCATCAATGCGACCATTTCGTGTGTTTATATTTGAAAACATACCGGGTCGGGTTTTTATTGTTCTCATCATCGATTCCGTTTAAATTTTAGAATTTTGTAAATTCAGGTTCTAAAAAATAACCTCAAGATTTTCTTCAGGGGGAAATTCAGGTCCTGCACAATTTCAGTAGGTCCTGCAGAAAATTATTGGGTGCAGGACCTATGTTCTGCATATTGAATTTTTGTTCTCAAAAAATCTGCATTAGGCTCCAGATTCCTCCACCAATAAACCTGACCGTCACGATATAATTGATATATTGTTGATATTGGCATTGAGCATCATAAACCTAACCCTAAATTTTTATGACGGTTAGTGATACAATTTGATTGGCTGAACCTCAAAGCTTTATTTGTACAAATCTACTTTATGTTAGTTGGGCCCCTAAGATTGGAATTTTCAGGAGCTCAACAAAAAAATTAGGGTCCCCTGTGTTAGCAGTAGACAAAAAATGTCAATAGCCAAAGTGGCTAATCACCATTTTTTTTTCCAGCCACATTTGCATGTGATTAGCCACACATCTGAATACAACAAAAATGAACAAACACTCATTTGAAATTATGTAACATTTCATTCAAATTGTTTGAACCATTCATTTTTAATTTTGCGAGTGTCATTTCTGTCATAAGGTTTTTTAACTTTGGTATCTGCTTTACTTTTCTTAACTATGGGATTTGTATAATATGACAAAGGTGTCCCTTGCCGTTTTCTAGCATTAGAATCTGTCTCCGATTCATTCGAGACCATAACAAAGTCAGATTCGTCCTTGTCGGCCATGTGGTAAACATTAAAAGTAAAAGGAAAATCGCTATCGCAAACAGATTTTTGTATCCGGAACTGAAGTGTTTTTAACGTAAATAATTTTCCGGAAATCACTAAAAAGACCCGTCTTTATTTTCGGTTTTGAATATTACTTTTATTTACATCTTGTCAGCAGAGCGTTTTTTTCAAATATACACGTTACTGGTTTGAAATTTAACAAAGATTTTTTCGAGTACCGTAAATATTTCATTCGCCAAAGTGGTGATCGCAACTGAATTTTTATTAGCCACATCTGAAATTTAATCGCCCATGGCGAGTTTGGCGACCTTTAGCACTAGCGCAGGTCCCAACTTCTTTTTTGGCACACATTTTACTGTTGCTGTTTATAAAATTATACTTTGTCCTTTTATATATCGGCTAAAACACAATCGGGTGGGGATTTTGTGTGTCACATTTTGCAAAAAATGAAAACTGTTTGGCAGACTTTAATTTTAAATGAAATGATACTGCGATGTATGGAGTATATTACCCTGAGGGCTATTCCATTTAAATATACCTGGGAGGGTGGGGGGGAATGCCACTTATTTCAAACCCCCCCACCAATAAAAGAAAAAAAAAAATTCCTCCCATCACCACCAGAATTTACTTCTGAAAGTACCCCACTACCACCAGAAAAAAAATAATCATAAAAGTAATTTCCATTATAGAAACACCCAGAGCTTCGCACTAATGATATACCAATATACGGCGTGTAAATCTCTCCCTTAAACTTTGCATATATATGTGCCTCTTGTATTTTACTATAGCTAGCTATAATTTTATCATGAGTTTTATTCACTGGAGACTTTGCAGCTATGAAGACCTATTTTTTCCAGCCACACGGCAACAGAAACTGAGGTTGCCATCTTTAAGGGTAGATGACTCCACTTCCGGGAAGATAACTCTACTATTTTGGAGCAAATTCTGGCAAAATGGTGCGATCTCTTAAGACAACAAAACGGATATATCTTTTTATTTCTGTGAAAAGCCAACGAGTTTAAGGCAAAGGGAAGTCAAGATAAATACCCCCTCCCTCATCTACTGAATTTTCTAGTCATTGGATCCCCCCTCCCCCGAACAGAATTTATTTTCAAGAGACCCCCCCCCACCGAACATAAAAAAATATGGTTTCACCTCCACAACCAACAGAAAAATAAAAAAAAATGGCGTTTCCCACCGTCCATGCTTTGTTGATACTGAAACCGGCATGTTTTGTTCATATTGCAAAGAACAAAAAAAAATGAAAATTTATTTACTACAAGATGTACAAGCTACAAACATCCACACCATATGTCAAGCTCTAAATCGCCCCGAAATTTGATTTCAACTATAAATTTCTGAAGTCATAGTGTATTGGTGCATGTAAAATAAGTTTATTTTGAGGAAAATGTTTTGGAAAGTTTTTATCTTCTGTATTGCCGGTAAATTATAGTTTTTGAATGGCTAATTTTGCTGCCAGGAAATGACCAGAATGCAGGATTTTACACCATTAATCCTAGGGTTTCCGTAGGGCACCTCGCAAGCGAGGTGGCAGTCACGCTATGCGCGCCTGATGGGGCCCCAAACATTGTGTGGGCTACCAAAATTTATTTGGTAGAGGCTCACTTGGCCCCTAAAATATTCCCTTAGCTTCAAACTGTTGCTCTGTATCTTCTTTGTAGTTTTCCTTTTTGTCTCCTCATTTCCTTCAGCATTGCTATATCATTAGGTATGACACATGGATTTTTAGGTTAAGATACAGACTTTTTGAAATTTGTTTTCAATATGCAGGACATATGCACCCAATAATTTTCTGCAGGACCTACTCAAATTGTGCACGACCGGAATTTACAAAATTCTAAAATTTAAACGGAATCGGGGATGGGAACAATAAAAATCCGACCTGCCATGTTTTCAAATATAAACACACGAAATGGTCGCGTTGATGCATCACAGCCAGTTTAAACTATAAAAATACAATGATTAATAGAATTACTATGGCAACAGTTGCATGTTTAAGAAGTAAATGTCATTTGAAGCAGAATCTAATTTCGAGTTGACCGTGATCGTTCCGGCATACCAGTTGCATTTCCGATTTCCGGTGCAAAACAAAATACACAAACAAAAAATGTTGTCAGACACCCGAACCGCCATACTTTGCAGTATTGTCGTTCCTTGTGATTTTTTGCCCACTCTGTTCGACGAATTTCAAAAAGTCTGAAGATATTCAGTAAAGATGTTGTTTTCATTAGATAGAGCTTGAAAATCTGAATACAGAACACATTACTTTTTAGCTCACCTTAACAAAGGCAACGTGAGCTTTTGCCATCACTTGGCGTCTGTCGTCCGTTAACTTTTCACATTTTAATCTTCTCCTCTGAAACCCCTCAGCCAAATGAACTGAAACTTTGTAGGAAGCATCTGTGGAAGGTCTTTTATAAAGATTGCTCATTTTGTACCGATCCATTAACAAACATGGCCACCACAGGCAATTCTTGTTTCTGATTGGCCGATTTTTTAAAATCTTCTCCTGAAACTGCTTGGCCAAATGAACCTAAACTTGGTAGGAAGCATCTATGGAAGGTCCTCTATAAAGATTGCTCATTTCGTCCCGATCCGTTAATAAACATGGCCGCCACAGGCCATTCTTGTTTCTGATTGGTTGATTTCTAAAAAAAAATCTTCTCCTCTGAAACCCCTCAGCCAAATGAACTGAAACTTTGTAGGAAGCATCTGTGGAAGGTCTTTTATAAAGATTGCTCATTTTGTACCGATCCATTAACAAACATGGCCACCACAGGCAATTCTTGTTTCTGATTGGCCGATTTTTTAAAATCTTCTCCTGAAACTGCTTGGCCAAATGAACCTAAACTTGGTAGGAAGCATCTATGGAAGGTCCTCTATAAAGATTGCTCATTTCGTCCCGATCCGTTAATAAACATGGCCGCCACAGGCCATTCTTGTTTCTGATTGGTTGATTTCTAAAAAAAAATCTTCTCCTCTGAAACCGCCTGGCCAAATGAATCAAAACTTGGTAGGAAGCATCCTTGGAAGGTCCTCTATAAAGATTGTTCATTTACTTCCGATCCGTTTACAAACATGGACGCCACAGGCCATTTTTGTTTCTGATTGGTTGATTTCTAAAAAATCTTCTCCTCTGAAACCGCTTTCCCAAATGAACTGAAATTTGGTAGGAAGCATCTATGTAAGGTCCTCTATAAAGATTGCTCATTTCGTCCCCGATCCATTAACAAACGTGGTTACCACAGGCAATTCTTGTTTCTGATAGGCCGATTTAAAAAAATCTTCTCCTGTGAAACCGCTTGTCCAAATGAACCGAAAATTGGTAGGAAGCATCTATGGAAGCTCTTCTATAAAGAGTGCTAATTTTGTTCCGATTAGTTAACAAACATGGCCGCCACAAGCATTTCTTGTTTCAGATTGGTTGATTTCTAAAATATCTTCTGTGAAAAAAAGATACCGTATTTTACGGACGATAGGTTGATATTTTTTTTTCTCAACACGCTGGCTTAGACCTATCGTCCACATCGACCTATACAAGGATGAAGTTAAAAAAATCTGGAATCCCTAAAAAAAAAAATCGATAAAAATGACGATTTTGTTTACAGTATATCTTGAATTTGCTGTAGGTTTTTTTTCTGAATAAGAAGACTGAAATCATCGATGTTCTTGGGGAATAAAAGTATACTAACAAGGGGTGCAATTCCGGGGAAAAAATGTTCAACATCCCAAAAAAATTAATAATATTCAATGATTGAAGTGTTAGCGAAAATCAGTTCAATATTGAATTGTATATTAAAATATATACTATAGAAATGTATGTTGTTGAAAAAAAATCACAGGGTGGATCGTTTTACAATATAAAATTTATTGTCACAAAATATCTAAATAGCTAGAATATAGCTTTTCCATCTAACACGAGCATGCGCACGGGGTTGTAGTAAAAAATGGCGGTTGCATTACATCTCACAATAATTTGAATAAACGTGGAGTACAAGCTTTTTATACTAAATATACTGGAAAATAATTATCGATTTCGTTAAACTAGAATGTTCTACACTTGAATTGGTCAATTAGGAACAAATAAACTAATCACCATGAGATAATCAACACAGGTGAACGTCAGTCGGCACTTAATTATCCTGATCAGCTGATTGAAAATTTACTGGACCGAGACGATCACATAATTTGTGTACTACTAATTAAACACAGTTTAAAGGTATGTCAATAAAACTGCACAAGGTGATACATTGTTTTGACAGCTTGATTATTTTATTGTATGAACACGGTTTCCCATCTATTGTGACACCCACAGATGGCCTGATTTGAATGTCATCGATGTCTGGCTTTACAAACCACTCTTCATAAAAAACAAGTTTAAAAACAAAATTTTATTTAATTTAATTTTCATAATTATTTCGTTTATGACACATAAGAATAGTATTCTTGAGTTAATACTTACCGAAGAACATCGTTATAGGATAAATGTTTACCGATGTAAAAAAAAAACAAAAAAAAAGTTTGATGCGACGATACTTACCCAAGTTGTCATCGGCATCCTCGACCTATGGAATGCTTCGACCTATCTTAGTATTTCCCAAAAAATTTAGCCGAAAAGCAGCAATTCGACCTATCGACCTATTGTCCGTAAAATACGGTAACTCTTGTTTAAATATAGATATCTGTATTCAAAATGCATTTATCCCCATACAGATTTTTAAAAATCTTCTCCTGAGTGGGGGTATCATAAGTGAGCATTAGCTCACAGTTCATCTTGTTTTTATTATATGACTAAAGCAGTCTTCACGAAAAACTTTTCAGACCACAAGCGAACCGGACCAGTAAACCATAAAAATCCACAAGCCCAAATTTTATTTTGCTGGCCCGAAAAAAAAAGTAATTATTATTATTTCAAACACTATTTATTCCTCTAGCCACACACCTTGTAGATACATAAGTTCATGGACTTTCGGGAAAAGTTAATATCCTGCATGCACTTTGTTGTCTGACGTCATCACTTGCATGTTTTAGGAACTTGAAGATTTCTCTAGTACGCTATAACCTGCAAAATGAATCTGGCCATTCTAGCAGGGTCAGATTTATTCTTTAATTATATGTTTTACAAAATGGCATATTTTTCTTATTCCCTTATTCTTGCAATTTGCACCGGCCTGAATATATGTGACCCCAAACTGCAATCCTAAACCCAAGTGTTGTATGGCTTCTCCATTTTCTGGTAAACAAAGTCACATGACTTTCTTGGAGATTTCCGGTCAAAATAAAAAATCTTTGAAACACAATGAGTGCCATAATCTTATGTTTTTGCGGTTTTTAAGCAATGTTCATCAAAGAAGAAAATAAAATGTTTAAGTTGGTTTCATGTACACAAGTATAATTCAAAATATGAATTGAAGCACTATCTTGAATAAAGAGATGGGGAAGTGCACACTATTATATTATACAATTATTATAGTTTTAAAAAATGCAATACATTATAATGTGTTTCATTTATAGCTTCCAGGTATCATTTAAAGCAATATGATCAGTTAAAATGAAAGTGAAAAGCTTAAAAAATATATTTATAGTAAATCTTAATTTTGTGTTCACCATTGGGCTTCCATACTGCTACTTACCTTTTAAATTTATTTTTAGAACAATCTATTTCCACAAAATTTTGTGACATACTTCATATGTTCTGCTGATTTGTATGCACAAAAACAAAGGTCACAACTACTACTATTCTACTAGTGAATGACAAAGCTCTTATAATCGAAACAACTTTGTTATTTTAATGAAGTTTAATAGAAACAATGTAAGCATTGAAGACAATTTCCAGGTTTCTAGTTTTACTGCATTCAGGTTGATTGAATAATCTATGTCCATGAACATGTGGGAAACTACCGTAAAAATTCAATCTATCTGTCTGTTTCCTCGTCATGAAATAACCAGGGACGATCCTTCATCCAGCTGGTTTGAAATTTAATAGTCCTTTTTAGCTCACCTGACCCAAAGGGTCATTTGAGCTATTGCCATCACTTGGCGTCCGTCGTCGTCGTACGTCGTAAACTTTTTCAAAAATCTTCTCCTCTGAACGTACTAAACCAATGGAAACTAAACTTGGTCTGAATCATCACTAGGGTGTCTAGTTTCAAAATTGTGTTCGGTGATGCCGTGCACCAACCAACATGGCCGCTGTTACTAAAAATAGAACATGTGGTAAGATTGCAGGTTTTGGGTAATAACTCAAAAACCGTTAATAATATCAAAAATCTGACATGGGGTAAAAATGATCAGCACATCAAGATCTACCTACCCTGCAATTTTGAAGTAAATCTGATTACCCATCTTGGAGTTGTTGCCCTTTTTTCATCAAATTTGTAAAATTTAAATACTTTTCGTCTTATATTTCAAAAACTATAAGAGATAAAGGTTAACTTTAAATTGCAAAAATGTGCGGCATATCAAGATCTACCCACCCTGCAATTTTGAAGTAAATCCCATTACCCTTATTTCCATCAAATTGTTGATACTTTTCGTCCTTTATTTCAAAAACTATAAGAGACAAATGGTAAGTTGAAACTGCAAACATGTTCAGCATGTCAAGATCTACCTACCCTGCAATTTTGAAGTTAATTTGATTACACATCTTGGAGTTATTGCCCTTTTTTCATCAATTTTTTTTTTTAATTTTAATACTTTTCGTCTTATATTTCAAAAACTATTTAGAGATAGATGTTAAGTTTAAATTGCAAAAATATGCAGCATGTCAAGCAAGATCTACCTACCCTGCAATTTTGAAGTAAATCCCATTACCCATTTTGACCGATTATGTAAATTAGAAAAAAGGGGGGATGAAATTTAAAAAAAATCTTCTCCTCTGAAACTACTGAGCCAATCTCAAACAAACTTTGCTGAAATGATCCTTTCAAAATTGTGTCCGTCAACGCCGTTCTGTATCCAAGATGGCCACCATTACTAAACATAGAAATTTCTTCAAATGGCCAAAACTGCTCTATTTTAAGCCAGAAAGTGCCCAAATTTGAACTGTATAAGCATAATGATGAGCTTTTTAACATATATTACTGGATTTTTTATGAACTTTGAACTTTTGCCTATTTTGACCAAATATGCAAATTAGAAAAAAGTGGGGATGAAATTTAAAAAAAAGCTTCTCCTCTGAAACTACTGAGCCAATCTCAACCAAACTTTGCTGAAATGATTCTTGGGTGGTCCTCTTCCAAAATTGTGTCCAGCATTTCAGAACATCGACCAAGATGGCCACCACAGCCGAACTTAATTTAACATAGGACCCTATGGGAAATTCCCATAAAAATCTTCTTGTCTGAAACCATTTGCTCAATAAGAACAAAATTTTGATGAAATAGTCATTGGATGGTTCTCTTCCAAAAATGTGTCCGGCGGTTTGGCCCTTCGATCAATTTTTTTTTTTAATTTTAATAGTTTTCGTGTTATATTTCAAAAACTATAAGAGATAGATGTTAAGTTTAAATTGCACCATGTCGAGATCTACCTACCCTGCAATTTTGAAGTAAATCTGATTACCCATCTTGGAGTTATTGCCCTTTTTTCATCAAATTAAAAAAAATAATAATACTTTTCGTCTTATATTTCAAAAACTATAAGAGATAAAGGTTAATTTTAAATTGCAAAAAATTGCAGCATGTCAAGATCTTCCTACTCTGCAATTTTGAAGTAAACCCCATTACCCATTTTGGAGTTATTGCCCTTTTTTCATCAAAATGTTCTCAATTTTAATACTATCATCTTATATCTCAAAAACTGTTAGAGATAGAGGGAAAGTTTAAACTGCAAAAATGTTCAGCATGTCAAGATCTACAAAAAATTTCCCACAGTTAAAAATGTGCGACAACTGTGTGAAGAGTTATTCCTCTTGAAATGCATTTTTTTGTTGACTCACTGCTTTTGGTTACTCAAATAATTAAAGGGAAGGAACTCTATTACAAAATGTGAAGTAGGAAAAGCTAAATTTTGAGAATCATTGACATGTTTTTTTTACAGCAATTTTGATAACTTACATTAAAGGGGGAACCCCTGCCCAAATTGTTTTGTAGAAGGGGTCTGCAATGACGAAGGCTACATTTGTTAATTTTTTTACCGAAGTTATAAAGTTTTATTGACATGTTATTATACCCAGGTGAGCTATATAGGCTCCTGGGAGCCTCTAGTGTTAATACCGCCGCACTGGCATCATAAATTTCTTCTGCCGATCTCTTTAAACCAATCAACCCAATCATATATGTTTATTCATTGTTGGATTATTCTGCTCAGCAATGGGCACTGTGATTAGTAAATAAAATATCTGTAGCTGTCTGCAGCTTTTTACCTGGGCAGACACCTTCGGTAAATTTTATGGAAAAAGCCATAACCGATGTTTGTCCTAGTTAAAATAATTATTCAATGTCAAATCGGATGTTTACATCAACAAAAAACGCATGTGTCATCAAACATTTCAAAGACCCAGTAAATCCTTCGGAACCTCTATCGGATGACTCAGGACTTGCCTGTACAATTCAATAGCATATGCGGTTCTCCAAAACATGGAGATATTTACGACTGCAAATTTTCCTTTCTCGAGAGGGCAAAATTGTTTATCTTTATTTAAAAAATAATTGAAACAGCAACTTCACAAAACTTTCAACAGCTGAAGCAAAAATACTCACCACTTCTCAGACAAAAAATGCACAAGCCAGGCGGACTTCTAGTTTTGCGATTTTTACAAGCCCGAGACCGATTTTACTGGCCTCGGGCACCGGACTACCAACTAATTTCGAAGACTGCTAAAGTGTTGTGAATAAAGTTGCCATCATTTCTCATTTATTGGTTTCTTTTCTTTCAAGCAAGACAAGTCTGAAGGGAAGCAAAAAGTCAAATTAAAGATGTCAACATTAAACATTTTAATGCAAGAAACAACTTGAACAAGAGTGCATTAAATAAATAAATAAACAAGAGCCGTCACCAAATCCCCCTCCTTGCGAATCAACTCGGAAATCAATATTATTTTTACTCAATTACTTGGGAAACAGCCAAAAAGTGGGTGTAGGGATAGCAAACTCAATTACTTGGGAAACAGCCAAAAATTTAGTGTAGGGATAGCAAGATTTTGAGATTTTGAATTCCTGGTGATATTCTTATTAATTTCAAATTTGTTATAAATGTTGCATATTATTTTGATCAAACGCCCATCAGATTTTCTTAATTGATAAATTATGAAATAAAATTTGTAATGGAAACCAGACTAGATCCAGGACCTAGATATTTTTAATATAAAGTGCATGGTAAAAACACCCCATATACATCCATGAAGGTGATAGATGGACTTGTTCTAACAATAATTTAAACATGTACATCCATGAAGGTGATAGACTGACTTGTTCTAACAATAATTTAAACATGTACATGCATGTTTTAGCAATCCCATTCATATCATTTTATCAAGTGAATCTAAAAGTACTTCTGAACAAAATTATTATGAAGATCATCAATATCATCCATGTCTGGAACAATCCAGTGTCTTAAACCTGGAGATGGTAAGATTTCAAAATGTGAAGAAATGACAAACTTTGTATCTACCTCATGAATATCACTCTTTAAGTGGCCAACTAAAAGAATGGCCATGTCTATTTTTTCGACACATAAATTTTACTTTAGAACCATATTCAACATCAATTATTTCTCCAGGATACCAGTTATCCTCATATGATACTGCTACCCAAATACCCTTTTCTAATTTTTTTGGTTGATCTAATTTTAGCAGTTCTATCAAAGTACTTCTCCATTGATTCAGTGGTCTTCCATGCAAATTCTGAATTTTCTATATCCAAATTCAAAATTTTTTTAAATTTCATGGATTTAGAATTTTTCAAGAGACTTTCTATGTCACTTGTTGATTTGACAACTCCTCCCATTAATCTCACTTTCCTTTCAATAGTGTTCAGTTCATTTTGCATTTATGTGACAATTAGGGTTGACATTAATTTAGTAATCTTATACCAATTAAATGAAAGTAGATTTAAGGTTTTGTTTTCTTTTATTTAACTGATAATTACTTGTTTAATGAAATAGTTAATACTCTCTCGTTTTAGACAAGATTCCTTCATTTAAGAAGCACATGAAAATCACCAAGAAAGAAGAAAAGACAAAGCAATCAGTTGTGAGTTTCTAAACTGTTGATTTTGAGATGTAATTTGCAAAACTGGATGCAGAAAAGATGATTTTTATGTCACTGTTGTCCTCCACCACACTTTCCTTAATCTGCAACTCGGGGCCGCCACGGTTATGATCATATGGTAGTTAGATTTACAACTACTTGTGCAATCAGTGCCTATCACCACTAAAGGTGTGAGTTGGAATCCCACTCAGGCAAGGTGTACTTGACATGTACCCGGGAATTTTTCGTACATGATTTACAAATTATTTCAGTCTTTGCCTTAATTTTTTTCCCTACTTGCCTGAACATTTAATTCAAACAAACTCTTTAATAATTTTCACTTTTCCGAATCCAGTTTTACTTGTCTCGGGCTTCGGGCAAGTGGGTTAACACGAGACTGTTATTTAAAACTTATCCAGCACATTTATGAGAGAAACCATGGTTAAAATTTATATTTAGTAAAAAATATATGACTATTTTATTTACTTTCATTTATTTTTTACATATAGACGTTAAAAATTCAACTGTAGTGGAGATAGGTAAAACACAGTTTGTCAAGACTAACATTTTGTCGATGTATTCCAAAATTAGCATTCCAAAAATGGTTTGATAATATCTGATTGGTCGATCAAATAGAATGACAAAGCCGTCCGATTGGATTGATTGACATTATTAAAGAAGTTAAATTTTGATCAGGGAGTGAAAATTAAGGAATAACAAACACATTTTTAGATTTTAAGACGTGCATTTTGTACATTTCAATCAATTTTATGCAATGCTCATGTATTATATACTATGTATATATATTATTATTTTTTTTTCATTTGTCCAATCGGAATAGTACAGTAAGACTTAATTGTCCAAATATAAATTTTAGGTGTCCCGTACCGTTAATGACGAACCTTGATACATTAATTTTGATAAACCATGTGTCCAAGTGAGTCAATTTGATATTCACATAGATGCCAACCATTACGATTTTTACGAATTTCGGGCCAAAGTTACGGTCAACCGTCTACTTGTTACGGATTTTCGATTATTGCCAGCCCGGAACCGTTCACCATTTAAATATCATTGTGATCATTTAGACGCTTCATTGTCTGTTAAAATCGTGTAGCGATAAGCGCTCGAGGGATTCCGATTATTAAATACTTATGGGTTTCTCGGGACTATCTATAGTAGAAAACGATCTATCCATTTCTTGTTCGATCCCGAGTAGTTAATGAACACAGCACGTTTTTTGTCAATTTCACAATGTCTGAGGGAACAAGTGAAGCTTCTGCAGCGAAGAAAAGGAAACTGGGACAACAAATATTGTATTGAGTTCCCTTGCCTTATGAAATAGACATGGGAACATTATGGCCTATTGCAAATATTGCAAACAAGACTTTTCCATTCAGCACGGTGGTTGGAATGATTGTTGGCACCACAATGTAGTACGATTATGGTAAAAAAAATTATGAAATATTATGATTACTGAAAAAAATGACAAATTACTGACATCTCAATGTTTTCTTACTGATTGCACCAAAAAGGGGTTGGCATATATGTATTCATCTTGTATTTTATATTAGAAGGAAAAAAGATCGTACATGGAAAAGAAAACAGGCGGGGAAGGCGAACAGACACGTAGATACCCACAGAGACAACTACCTGTGACTAATTATATGTACTTAGAAGTTCCTGATGATGATGAATTCATCTGTAAGTAAAATGTTTTTGGAAAAAAAAAATAATTCAAATACCAAATAAAAGAAAAGATCATGTTTACTGTACTGATCAATGTCCATTACATACATACTGTGTTGGTACAAGACTTTGTATCACTACTGGTTACTGTCATGTAGTGATGCAGTTAGTTCATGTGACAGGTGAGATCTGATACAAAGTTTTGTACCAATGCATATTTTCCTACAGAACAATCTGAGCCAAATAAACTAGCCTTAAACCCCAGTCTAGAAAAACTGTTTCGTGCTAGTGAAAAATTGAGGAGAAAAAAATCTGTTTAATCAAAGTAGATTTAATGAATACCTGAATGTTCATTGGTAAATAAATCGATGGGCCCGGGATCTAACAGCTCATACAAGCCTATCACCAATACGGCGTGGGTTCGTGCCCAGCTTTGTAAATTGCAAAAAAGGGTGCACTCGACTCGCAACAGCTAGTGATAAGGTTTACCAGTTGTTTGCCCAGGGTCGATAGTTCTCTCTGGGTACTCCGGCTTCCTCCACCACTAAAACCGGTCACCATGATATAGCTGAAATATTACTGAAAGTGGCATTATAGCACCAATAAATCGAACAAAATACTTCATGTGCAAATATGTCATCTTATGAATTTTAGCTGTTTGAGTTTAATAATTAGCGTTGATGACAAAGGGAGCTTCATTCTTTAGTTATATATTTTTAACCGTCAAAACCTGCCCATGAAGTCACCTGTGTTAAAAGTAACTTTTTTCTTGTTGCTTGTACTGTCATAGACAATTTCATATGAATTGAACCTCTGTCAAGGCTCAATTTTGTCTACTAAAATGATGGCCTGGGCGACCAAATTTTTAATCTGCTGGCCTGCGTGACCACCAGGGTAATTGAAATTGGTGACCGGAAATTTTCTATAAAGGAAAATATTGAACTTTCAATATCAAAACTGATCTACAGAAGAGGACATTGAACTTGAAGACTGATTAAATCATTGAAAGAATATTTGTTTTTACTCTTTTACTTACCTTTTATCTTTGGCTACCAATTTATTTTACTTTGGACACTAAAATTTGCGTTTGGCCACCAGATATTTGGAGTTGGTGGCCAACTGGCCACCAAAATTAAAATCCCACTTTGAGGTCTGTCGTTTAAGAGGTCGCCTGCCTTATAATCCACTGTTTCTTTGTCCCAAAGGTGACCTTTTAAGACAGGTTAAACTGTATTTATTTATATTTTCAGTTTGTGAAGATTGTGGTAGAGAATATGAGGGAGACTGTCCTGTCCATAGCACCTTTAACAAATTTGATTCAAAGGTATTTTATCAAACACAAGAAAATCTATGTTTTAATGTAGATCATTCAGAAACATTAGCAGTGCAATGTGACAAGGAAAATTTGTAAGGATACAACAATTCTTAAATCATGTGTTCAAACTTTTTGAGAGAGAAAAAATTCAATATGCAGGACATAGGTCCTGCACCCAATAAATTTCTGCAGGACTGGAATTTACAAAATTCTAAAATTTAAACGGAATCAGTGATGGGAACAATAAAAACCCGTCCCGCCATGTTTTCAAATATAAACACACGAAATGGTCGTGTTGATGCATCACAGCCAGTTTAAGCTAAAAAAATACAATGATTAATAGAATTATCATGGAAACAGTTGCATGTTTAAGAAGTAAATGTCATTTGAAGCAGAATCTAATTCCGAGTTGACCGTGATCGTTTCGGCATACCAGTTGCATTTCCGCTTTCCGGTGCAAAGCATAATCCCCTGAAAATACACAAACAAAAAATTTTGTCAGACACCCGGACTGGCATACTTGGCAGTATTGCCGGTCCTTGTGATTTTCTCTCCGACAGTCCGACGAATTTCAAAAAGTCTGTGTTACCTCACAGCTGTTATTTATATATACTTTTGTTAAAAAGTAATTTAATTGAACATATTTTAGTGGCCAACACAATTCATATTAAAAAAAAGGGTGAAGTTTATCCTTTGTGGAAATACAGAAATGTTCTACTTGTCCTGTTTTTTTAAGCATTCAATATTTATAAACACTGTTGCTGGTTCATGTATGTCAGGGTGGACATATCTTAAAATTCTTTCCTCTTGATCAGTGACAGAAAATTCCGGCTGTACTGCTATCTGACATTATTGAAATTATTACATCATTGCATAACATTCATATATAGTTTGATAAAGTTAACACAAGCATCCCTGCCTAAATGATAACTGTCCAAGTAAAGACAATTTTTAATTTGAATTTCACATAGGAATGTGTAGTCAGAGAATGGCAGAATGTTTTAAGATTTTTGAAAACCTTGAAGAAGAAAAACCTGTTTTTTTTTTTTAGTGTTAAAATAGTTCATACTTTGGTAAAGCACTTTGATAAGCTGATGAGTAAAACTGAGGGTGTTATTGTTCATATGAAAACTTACTATACAGAAACCAAAAAGTTTTGCTGTTACAGTATACTAACTCTATTCTATAGACAACAAGCAGAGGTGAAACAAGAGCCACAGAAACATTGCCAGATGGACTTTCTGTTAGAGAGTCAATGATTCCAAATGCTGGCTTAGGTGTGTGGTCAAACAAGTTGATACCTAATAGAAGCAGATTTGGACCATATGAAGGTGAAATCATCAAAGATGCAGATAAAGCTCATTCAACAGGATATGCATGGCAGGTGTGATTTATTTCTTCTTCTTCAAACATTTCTGGGCCAGAGCTTATTTATCTTTTCACCTAGGCTCATATTGTGTGCATCGCCTTAAGACGATGTGTCAAGTACAATCTTGGCCTTTGACCCCCTCCCCCAAGGTCAAATTAATCTTTCTTTTTTGGCAAGTAAGCTTGTCCAGTCCACAGTCTACCAAAACCATTTTGACAAACTATTGCAAACAGCATTTTAGAATCGTCATCATAAATTGCAGAGTTGGTGTTAAAACAACAGTCACTTAATCACTATATTCCGGGTTTTTCTGTGAAATATTTTAGCAGATTCAGAGGAGAAGATTTAAAATGATTGAATCAGTGATTGTTGTTTAACTCCAACTCTGCAATTTTTCAGCTATAACATAGCGAGGGTATCTCATTATAACCTTCATTTACGTTAGTTTACTTTAAGGGGCTCGCCCCATAAAGTGCCAATTTACACCTTTCCGAGAGAAACAAAGTTCAATAAAAGTTAAATCCTTTTCATAATATATATCTGCGATTTTAGGGGACCCA
Organism: Bathymodiolus septemdierum; assembly: GCA_963383655.1. NCBI lineage: Eukaryota > Metazoa > Mollusca > Bivalvia > Mytilida > Modiolidae > Bathymodiolus > Bathymodiolus septemdierum. The sequence continues at coordinate 52,190,038 of OY726527.1, forward strand.
CTACCATTAACTATAAAAAACTAATGCGAGTCCCCAAAAGTAAATGATCCCTATAATACCTTAGTGTACTTTTGGAATCCACTACCTATATCCACGATTCATATCAGAAGACAACAACATTAACCATTGAAAATGATGCGAGTCCCCTAAGGTAAATGATTCCTATCAATGCCTTGGTGTACTTTAGGGACCTACTACCATATACCTGGTTCATATCATAAAGACAACAACATTCGTTATAGAAAGTAAAGGGGGATGGGGATGGCCATTTGATTCTGAGAGGTATCTGGAAGGTTTTTGTTTAGATAAATATTCTGGCCAGGTCATGAGCAAAAATAAAATAAATTTCCTGTCGTGCAACGAAACAAAACGAAATACAGCATAAATAGACGACTTGATAAAAAATGAAAAAAATATATGAAAAATGTCACTCGTACACATCAGAACCAAGGAGGTTTTATTCAGAATTTCTGCATAAATAAATTCGGTGTTTTGCCATTGTGTTATTCTTGCTAGCTAAGACAATGGCCAAATTTTTTACACGAATATACATATACCTATAAATTTGGTGGTCTATTTAGCATAAAAAACAAACGAGCAACGTGTTAGACAGCAAGATATTTTTGCAGCTAGGGGCGATGTAGCCCAATTTCAACATCGAGAGGTGCGTTGGGAGGGGCTAATAATGTTTTCAAGGTAAAGAAATACTGTTTTCTGACAGAAAAAAGGGGATGCGATCGTGCCACCTCTTCTTTGTATGAACTAAGAGTATATCTCCGCTTTGAAATCTAAATGGCTACATGTACCTCTTTTTAGAGGTACATCCGTCGTCCGTTAACTTTTCACATTTTAATCTTCTCTGAAACCGCAAAAACAATTGATCTGAAATTTGGTAGGAAGCACCTATGGAAGGTCCTGTATAATGACTGCTCATTGCGTCCCGATTCATTAACAAACATGGATGCCACAGACAATTCTTGTTTCTGATTGTCCGGTTTTTAAAAATCTTCTCCTCTGAAACCGCTTGGCCAAATGAACCAAAACTTGGTAGGAAGCATCTATGGAAGGTTCTCTATGAAGATTGTTCATTTCGTCCCGATCCGTTATTAAACATGGCCGCCACAGGCAATTCTTGTTTTTGAATGGTTGATTTATTTATTTTTTTAAATCTTCTCCTCTGTCAAAAGAAAGACAACTCTTGATATTATCTCCCTTAGAAATTAACTAATACTGATATAGTGTAACATGTTTATTCTATACATTACAAGTAGGTATCCCCATTTTAATATTCTTTTAGCAAACCTTGCCAAAGGCAATATGAGTTTTTGCCATCACTTGGTGTCCGTCGTCTGTCATCTGTTTACTTTTCACATTTTCTCCTCTGAAAACCCTCAGCCAAATGAACTGAAGCTTGGTAGGAAGCATCTATGGAAGGTCCTCTCTAAAGAGTTCACATTTTGTTATGATCCATTACCAAACATGGCTGCCACGGGCAATTCTTGTTTCTAATTGGCCGATTTTTTAAAATTTTTCTCCTCTGAAACCACTTGGCCAAATGTACCGAAACTTGGTAGGAATCATCTATGGAATGTCCTCTATGAAGATTGCTCATTTCGTCCCGATCCATTAACAAACATGGCTGCCACAGACAATTCTTGTTTCTGATTGTTAGGTTTTTAAAAATCTTCTCCTCTGAAACCACTAGATCAAATGAATCGAAACTTGGTAGGAAGCATATATGGAAGGTCCTCTATAAAGATTGCTCATTTCGTCCCGATCCGTTATTAAACATGGCCGCCACAGGCAACTCTTGTTTCTGATTGGTTGATTTCTAAAAAAATCTTTTCCTCTGTTAAAAGAAAGATAACTCTTGATATTATCTCCCTTAGAAATTAACTAATGCTGATATAGTGTAACATGTTTATTCTATACATTACAAGTAGGGATTCACATTTTAATATTCTTTTTTGCAAGCCTTGCCAAAGGCAATATGACTGAGCTTTTTGTCATCACTTGGTGTCCGTCGTCAGTCATTCGTTTACTTTTCACATTTTCTCCTCTGAAAACCCTCGGCCAAATGAACTGAAACTGGTAGGAAGCATCTATGGAAGGTCCTCTCTAAAGAGTGCACATTGTGTTATGATCCATTACCAAACATGGCTGCCACAGGCAATTCTTGTTTCTGATTGGCCGATTTTTTAAAATCCCCTCCTCTGAAACCGCTTGGCCAAATGAACCAAAACTTGGTAGGAAGCATCAATGGAATGTCCTCTATGAAGATTGCTCATTTCGTCCCGATCGGTTAGCAAACATGGCCACCACATGCAATTCTTGTTTCTGATTGGTTGATTTCCAAAAAAATTTCTCCTTTGAAACTGCTTAGCAATATGAACCGAAACTTGGTAGGAAGCATCTACATGTATGAGAGGTTTTGTATTAAGTTTCCTCAAAGCAGAATGAAAGGTGAGCGACACAGGCTCAGCCCACTGAGCCTCTAGTTTGGTATATACACTGATAATATTTACGTTCTACATTTGAAAGGACACACAAATTTTATGTCAGAATTGACATTTTTTTCACACAGTCTTATACCAAAAGGCATCATGTCATGACAATAATTGTTTGATATTTCACATTTGTTAAGAAGACAGACCCAATACATATGCACGATGAACCCACGGGATGATATCCTAGAACCACGGTATTTATTCTTTCATTTTAGTATATTTTTACATGCAAAATTTTTTAATTAGTATGCGTAACCTTTTAACGTTAGCTTTATTAATAGTAAATTTACCAATGTCCACCCATGCAACCGTTTTGCACACAAAGAATGGATATTGTATGATTATCTTTGTCCCCATAAAAAAGAAGAAATGACACGAACGACGTCACGACGAGATTTTTAAAAGGGAATAAACATGATTGATATTTCCCGCAGTTTTAAACAGGTAAGTTTACCTGATGATTTCGCACAAACGGCTTGAGAAAATTGAAAATTATTACAATTTTCTATCAAGTTATTAAAATCACTATCAAAAAATGTAAATCTGAAAAAAAAAGTTATGACCTTTTTTTACATTTCACCTTTGAAGCAGTATGTTAATCCCAGTCTATTTAAAACTAGAGTGTTAATCCCAGGCTTTGCTGTTTATTTCAGATATATATTGATGGTTCTTCAAGCTACTTTATAGATGCTTTCAATAAGTCTAAAGCAAATTGGATGAGATATGTAAACTGTGCCAGAAATGAAGATGAACAAAATTTAATAGCTTATCAGTATAAAGGGGAAATTTATTATAGAAGTTTTAAAGAAATACCACCAGAAACTGAACTTCTTGTATGGTATGGTCAAGATTATGGCAAGGACCTTGGGATAGAAAGATATGATATGAAGTCGTTGCTGAAGCCTAGATACATAAATGGAGAAGGTATTACCGGTATATTATTTATCAATCTGTTCATTGAGCAATGTTTTTAGCCATCACTTAGCTGTATTTGTAGTCGTCCATTCAGTGTAAACTATTTTAAAAATCTCCTGTGAAACGAAGAGTTCAAATTTAACCAAAGTTGGTCTGAATCAACCTCAGTGAGTACTTCCAAAATAATATCTGATGATCCCACCAGTCCTCCAAAATGGCTGCTGTTTCTATAAATAGATCATAAGGAGTAGAGTAAAATACTTCTACATACCAAATTAATCCACATTTTTCTACCAAGTGAGCTAAAATTTGAACAGTTGTTCCATTTTCATGAAAGATATGACATAATTATGCTAAATGTTTTGCTGAAACATAATGCATTTTTCATATTGCAGAAAATATTCAAATTGGATTGATTTTGACAAAAATTCATTTCATAATATTCTCCTCTGAAACCATCTGACATATCTTGTCTCAATTTAAGATGGCTGCTGTTACTGACAATAGAAATTTCTTCAAATGGCAAAAATTGGTACATTTTAGAATGAAATGGTTCAAATTTAAACCTATAGCTTTATGCTGATGAGTATATACATTTCAAGATTTTAATATACAAATTAACCCAATTGTTTTTTTTTTGTTGTTGTTGTTGAATGGAGTGTGTTGACAGCTTTCAGTGGTATGTTGGCAAATTTTCTCTTACATTTATCGTTTCTGTGAAAAACTTGACCGAAAGAGGCAGAAAAGTGCCTATTTCAAATAATATAAAGATTTTTATTTTTTTTCCAATTTAATGCAGTTTTTTGGGAAGTGTTCATCTCAGTGGGTTATTGGTGGGCCATTCAAAAGATTTTGCTATTTTATTTCTAAAAGGGGCCAACATATCTGAAAGGTATAATAGCTTTTTGTTGAGTGGATTGTGTTGAGAGCTTTCGGTAGTATGTCAGTGGATTTCCTCTATCTTTTATGGCCTTTGAGAAAAAGTCAACCAAGAGAAGCTGAAAAGTGTCAATTTCCAAAATTTGCAAATTTGAAAGTTCTTATTTTCCATCCAATTTTGATTTTAATTGGTTATTGATAGGCCATGATATAAACTCCTGTTTGAAGTGTTCCAATGGATTTGTTGTAGCCTTTACTAGTCCAGGGTAAGAAGGTACTAAAAGGGAACAACACCCTTTCTTATTGAAGTCCTACTTTAATAGGTTACAATCCTATGTAAAAATGTATATAATAAATGTTTTTAAATCTAGACTTTATTGCACATTGAACACAAACTTGGATATGAATAATCATGAATGAAAAACTAGCCTGTCTAAATTGTACAAGGAAATTATTTTATCTGGTACAACAAAGGAGGTCACATATTGGCTTAACTTGTGTGAAAACATCTGATACACATATACTGTATTCAATTTTGTTTAAATGAAGGTGACCCATTCAAGGACAGGAATCAAAAGTTTTCACAAAGGCATCAAGATACCAAAGTGCAGGACTAAATATATAATATCTGTCAATATTTTGTACATAAGCAGGGATTGGGAAGAATTTTTTGTCAAAGAGACTATGGCCCTTTATTTGACCACATCAAGGAGCCATTTTAGAGAATAATGTGCCATTTCAAATTTGCAATGGGCCATTTCAAATTAGCAACGGACCACAACTTTGGTTAGTTAAACTGCGTGCTAGCCTATGCATTGATATATATCATTTTTTAGACTTGTATGGATTGTGTAACATGAAAAAAAGCAAATAGTCAAAACCAAGACATCCAAATTAAGAAGATGTTTTGTACATGTTGTATAGGTTAGATCTGAAACAAACAAACCTAGCAATCGTACAGTTGTACAATGTATCTTCTTAATTTGGATATCTTGGTTTGACTAGTAATAAAAAAAAAGCTTGGATGAACAGATGAACAAACATTTTAATAAAGAGAGTCTACACTGTAATAAAAGTCTTTCTTTTCAAGAGTCTGTTCTTTGCTGTCCTTCATCTATTTAAAGAGCTTTGGAAGTCATGCTTGGTTATTCCCTTGCCTTGTGTTCTTACTCTTAAAAGTCTGTCACTGATTTTAGGATTTAGCCTAGGCCTAAGTCTGGTAACTATCAAGTTTTGGTTACTGAACACTTTCACAGCTACAAGTGTGAAGTGGTAAAGTGAGTGCATATTGAGCCAATTTAATAAGTTCAGATACTTCATCCTTGTGAAACAGAGTGATAGTTTTCCAAAGGGATGGCATATTATCAACTGGGTACTTTGCTGATTTGACAATTGTTTTCACTAAGCTAAGATGGAAAAAACAAAGTACACATGTTCTGAAAAAAATATCAGTTCATGTTATGATTGCATTTTGGATTACACAATTTTTTTCTCAAAATTTAACACAGAAACATGACTTAAAGTATTAACTGTCAAAATGTACCCAAAAAAAAAAAAAAGTACAATCAAAAAAGTCCATTTTGGGTTGAAAATATAGCATATCACACTCCCTGATACTTTCCAGTTATTAGTTATACCAAACGCATGGTTCCAGTTTACGATTTTTATTTATAGATACAACTTTCACTCAAATAAAAAGATTGGCGCGGTATACTTGTATCAATTAATTCTATTCAACCAGAAAGTAGAATACACTCCATCAAAACCGATCAATTATTCAGAAAAGAGAGCGAAACGCTAGGACAAATGTGTTTTAAATATGCTAAATTTAGAATCGAAAGAATGAATCCTTTTGTCTAATTGGTTGACACAAATAACTGTTCTAAACATAGAAGAGGAAAATCAAGGAACCGCCATTAAAGGGAAATTAACGAAGAGTGAAGACAGTGACAAAATCACGACACAAAATAGAAAACGACTTTAATGGACACGTCACATGAAATAATAAAATAATTAATCAGAGTTTACAGGACGCACATGGGTGCATAGATAACGGACCTCAATGCGCCACTTGGAAGCGTCAATGGCGCGTGGCCTTCCCAATCCCTGCATAAGAATGCATGGTAGTGACTACAATGTATATTTCTCAGGTGTGCATAGTAACCCATGGGATCTTGTTTTTCTTTCTCGAATTGATTGGGCTTAGAGGAGGTTCAGCCTGTGCATCGGTCCGGGGCCCGGAGAGTCAAGAAGGGGCTATGTATCTTTGAAGGGCCCCGCAGCATTAGCCATTAACGTTTTATTTAGATTTTTTCATATATATATTTTTTAATTTCAACTCAAATCCTCAATTTCGAGAGAAGTTTCAGCCTGTCCCTGGGGCCCCAAAGCAGTCTTGTTCCGCCTTGCAAAATTGATCTTGAAGGCTCTGCCAACAAAAGCCGAAATTCTAAAATTTGAACTTTCTTATTTTACATCAAATTTTAATGTTTTGTTGTTTTTTTGGCAAAATGATCATTTTTATTGGTTAATGATGGACCAAATTCTGAAATTTCACATATTTGCATGGCATATTTAACACTTGAAATAGTAAAACACAACAAATGTCCAAAATACAATGGATCCAGCATATTACTGAGTCTAACACATTATTGTATCCAGAAAAATACAGTGTCCACACTTGGACTTGCTTTTAATATACACTTGTTCAACTTTCCCTTCACTCTATGTAGCCCCCTTTTTTTTTTATTTATGTCATTCTTGATATTTGAAAATTATTTTTCAGAAATATTTGGCTGTCCACTGTGTAGACTGTGTTTTAGTCATGAACGGTATTTATCAAATCATCTGAAATATCTCCACAGTACAAAGTTAGCATGGCTGTTGAATCCAGCGTCATCAAGAACACAGTATCAATTACAATTACCGTGTACCATATGTAAGAAGATATTTTATTCAGAAGAATTACTTAATCAACATTATCACTTTATTCATGAGGAAGATATGATAAAAACGGTGACTTCACAGAACTCTTGCAATACATACTGTGGTCAGATGTTACCAAATCAGATCAATAGTGTAAACAAATATACTAATAGTAAGGTTCTATTAAAGAATAAATGTGTAATGGATGACTTGATAGACTGCAAGAAACAATTACATGATACAAATAGCTCTACAGAACATCAAATTTTAGATCAGTGCAAAAGGGAAAGAACTGAGAAAATCTTCAAATGTGGTGAAGGATATACTTTAAATAATAGGAGATTACCTATGGCAGACGAGTCTTTTGATAAACATTTAACAACCAGTGATCTATTTCAAAATTATGATGGGAAAGATACATGTACTAAACCTTATAAATGTGATATATGTGGTAAAGGGTTTAGTCAGAATTTTAACTTACAGACACACATTAGAACACATACAGGTGATAAACCTTATAAATGTGATGTATGTGGTAAAGGATTTAGTGTGAATGGTAGTTTACAGACACACATTAGAGCACATGCTGGTGATAAACCTTATAAATGTGATGTATGTGGTAAAGGATTTAGTCAGAATGGAGACTTACAGAGACACATTAGAACACATACAGGTGATAAACCTTATAAATGTGATAAAGGATTTAGTGTGAATCATCATTTACAGGCACACATTAGAACACATACAGGTGATAAACCTTATAAATGTGATATATGTGGTAAAGGATTTAGTCAGAATGGAGACTTACAGAGACACATTAGAACACATACTGGTGATAAACCTTATAAATGTGATATATGTGGTAAAGGATTTAGTCTGAATGTTAGTTTACAGAAACACATTAGAACACATACTGGTGATAAACCTTATAAATGTGATATATGTGGTAAAGGATTTAGTAATAGTAGTGACTTACAGAGACACATTAGAACACATACAGGTGATAAACCTTATAAATGTGATATATGTGGTAAAGGATTTAGTATGAATCATCATTTACAGGCACACATTAGAACACATACAGGTGATAAACCTTATAAATGTGATATATGTGGTAAAGGATTTAGTATGAATCATCATTTACAGGCACACATTAGAACACATACAGGTGATAAACCTTATAAATGTGATATATGTGGTAAAGGATTTAGTAATAGTAGTGACTTACAGAGACACATTAGAACACATACAGGTGATAAACCTTATAAATGTGATATATGTGGTAAAGGATTTAGTGTGAATGGTAACTTACAGACACACATTAGAACACATACTGGTGATAAACCTTATAAATGTGATATATGTGGTAAAGGATTTAGTCAGACACCTCACTTACAGACACACATTAGAACACATACTGGTGATAAACCTTATAAATGTGATATATGTGGTAAAGTATTTAGTCAGAATGGAGACTTACAGAGACACATTAGAACACATACTGGTAATAAACCTTATAAATGTGATATATGTGGTAAAGTATTTAGTCAGAATGGAGACTTACAGAGACACATTAGAACACATACTGGTGATAAACCTTATAAATGTGATATATGTGGTAAAGGATTTAGTCTGAATGTTAGTTTACAGAAACACATTAGAACACACCAGTAATAATATAAATTATGTGATGAAGGATTTAGTGATAAATTTGCATGTGATAATTGTGTTAGATTATATATATTTTTAAAGATTACTAATAAATGATATATAATTATTCATAACAACATTAGATATTGATTTTCAAATAAGGCCAAAATAAAAAAATTAGCTTGTTTCCCCTACTAGGTCAAATGGGTTAAAAACCTTGTCTCCCCTGCTTGTCATCCTGTGTCAGAATATGTTATTCCAAATCTTGTAAACAACAGATTTTATTCTTTCGAAGGATGTGCTGGAAAATGTAACTGATGTGGGCCATGGCATGGTGATGGTAGCATCACGTTAAAACAGTTTTCTGCACTATCTCCAGCCTGTAAACGAGATTGCCAGAGAAACAGAAGAGGATTACCCATACCTGTCTGATAAAACTAATCTTACGGGGTCAAACAAATATTTGATCGTTTTGAAAAAAATCTCTCATGATTTCTAAGGAAAAATTGTAACATGTACGACATTGATCTCATAATTCTAGGAAGTCATTAGATGTGTTCATAGGAGAAACTATACATGAGGATTATAATGACCCAAATTACCCTGTCATAAAACTAATCTTGTTTAGATTAAACTTCAGAAGTAATTTTAAGGCTGGAGATAATTTCTTCAGAAGTCTAATCTGATGGAAATATCATCTAAACAAGAAATACATTTGATGTGATAATGCAGACGACACAAAATTCATGCTGCCAAACTGAATGAAAATTTAGCCAGATTTAACGGTTTGTATTGAAACTCCTGAAATGTCATCTATCGTCAATAAAAAAGGAGTGGAAGCCCATGTTTTCTTATAAATGGGCCTGTCCAACACTCTTTTTTTCTCTTTCTTGCACTTCTTTACACAACCTGGGATATAATTAAATTGTGAGGGGTGAAAGTTGAAATTGCTGCGTGCAGGGGAAGTGCTGACGAAATTTTTTGTAATCAAATTAGCACACAAATGTGCGAAAACATTCTGAACATGGGACACTTGGAATTAAATCACATACTAAAGGAACACTTACAAAAACAACTGAAGGAGAAACACTCAATGGCATGTGACAGATTTCTACCTAATACAGACCAATGAACACAGTAAAAATCGGCAAAATCCAGAAAAAATGTATTCCTTTCAGGCAATAATAAATATATCCAGATAGTCTAGTATTGATTGTTGTAGCGCCAACTCGGATATTTTTCAGCTATATTATGGCGAGAACAAGTTAATTTTCAAGGGAATTATGATGAGGTCCGCTTTGTTGACATTATGCTGTGATGGTGCCATGTTGTTATTTACATCTTGGATACAAATTGTGTGTTGTACATTGTTTACACAAGTATTTATTCCTGTGTTTTTTATTCAAATTTTATGCAAATACAGATTAGGTATGTTCCATTTTAAAAATCATAGTATGAAAGGTTGGCATTTTGACAGTACTAAATGACTAGCCATAATTGCATTTTATTTTCTTTAATTTTCAAAGGGTCAAGTGAGCTATAGTCATTACTTTGCATCTGCTTTCGGCATTTAAATATTCTTTTCCGAAATGACTGACCCGATTGTATTGCCCTCTAAAAGTTTAAGATTTGTTGTTTTTTTTTATCAGAAATCCACGAGAAACAAGAGGTCAAAAAGGGTGTTTTCTGTATTTTTATGTGGAGCATTTATTTTTTGATCAAATTAGATGCTCTTGTTTCTTGTAAAATTATTTTTATGAAGATTGCTGATACTTTATTATGACTTACCATTTTGAAGATATAAACACCAAAAATGTTGAATAAGTTTGTGATAGTTTTTTTTTCTAGATTTCATGACATTTCCTACCTCTACTTTTGAAACAAATTTGACTTCGTTCTTATAGTTTCTGAGATAAAAGAGACCAATGCCCAAAATCATAACTTTTTTTATTTCAAGTCTGATTTGTATGCAGTTTTTTCCATTGAATTCCTTTGAGCAGCTTCGTAGATGTGAGTGTGAGGGGATCAAAGGTGACCAACTCAGTCCCTCCAAATTATGAATTGTAATTTCAAGTCTGCTTTTGATGAAGGGGGGGGGGGGGGGTATTTAAATTCCTTGTGAGATTTCCTGAATTTACTTTGAGAAATTCCTCTATTCAGTATTTTTAAAGATCAATGTTGTGTGAGTACTCACTGAGTTTTTAGCTTACCTTGTCAAAGGCAATGTGAGCTTTTGCCATCACTTGGCGTCTATCGTCCGTTAACTTTTCACATTTTAATCTTCTCCTCTGAAACCGCAAAACCAATTGATCTGAAATTTGGTAGGAAGCATCTATGGAAGGTCCTCTATAAAGATTGCTCATTTCGTCCCGATCCATTAACAAACATGGCCGCCACAGGCAATTCTTTTTTCTGATTGGACGATTTAAAAAAAATCTTCTCCTCTGAAGCCACTTGGCCAATTGAACCGAAACTTGGTAAGAAGCATCTATGGAAGGTCCTCTATAAAGATTGCTAATTTCGTCCCGATCTGTTAACAAACATGGCTGCCACAGGCAATTCTTGTTTCTGATTGGTTGATTTCTAAAAAATCTTCTCCTCTGTTAAAAGAAAGATAACTCTTGATATTATCTCCCTTAGAAATTAACTAATGCTGATATAGTGTAACATGTTTGTTTATTCTATACATTACAAGTAGGTATTCACATTTTAATATTCCTTTTAGCAAACCTTGCCAAAGGCAATATGAGCTTTTGCCATCACTTGATGTTCGTCGTCTGTCATCTGTTTACTTTTCACATTTTAATCTTCTCTTCTGAAAACCCTCAGCCAAATGAACTGAATCTTGGTAGGAAGCATCTATGAAAGGTGTACATTTTGTTATGATCCATTACCAAACATGGCCACCACAGGCATTCTTGTTTCTGATTGGCCAATTTTTTTAAATCTTCTCCGAAACCGCTTGGCCAAATGAACTTGGTAGGAAGCATCTATGGAATGTCCTCTATGAAGATTGCTCATTTTGTCCCGATCGGTTAGCAAACATGGCTACCACTGAAACTTGGTAGGAATCATCTATGGAATGTCCTCTATGAAAATTGCTCATTTCGTCCCGATCGGTTAGCAAACATGGCTACCACCGAAACTTGATAGGAAGCATCTATGGAATGTCCTCTATGAAGATTGCTCATTTTGTCCCGATCGGTTAGCAAACATGGCCACCACATGCAATTCTTGTTTCTGATTAGTCGATTTCTAAGAAACTTCTCCTTTGAAACTGCTTAGCCATATGAACCGAAACTTGGTAGGAAGCATCTACATGTATGAAAGGTTCTGTATTAAGTTTCCTCAAAGCAGGATGAAAGGTGAGCGACACAGGTGCAGCCCACTGAGCCTCTAGTTTAAATTCCTATTTGTATCGACGACCTCAAAATAGCAAGGGGGCCGTCATGGCGGTGATTGCATGGTAGTTAGATTTACAACTACCTATGCAATCAGTGCTTATCACCACTGATGTTGTGATATCAAATCTCTATCAGAGTGAAGTGTACAACATTATGTGATAAAGTTTGTCAGTGACTTGCGATAGGTCGGTTGTTTCCTCCGCCAATAAAGCTGACTGCCACGATATGACTGAAATATTGTTGAAAGTGGCATTGAACACCATCAAACTTAACAAAGTATTGATTACGACACTACAGGAAAATGAACATTTTTTTAGAGGAATCCTCAATCCAAGATGGGCCCCACCACAGTATTAAGTATTCATTATAAGACACTATTTAAAATGAATAATAAAAACTACAAAAATATCATTGATAATCAGATGAGCGAAACAGACTCTGAGCCTAAGCTGTACATGAATGGTTATAGGATGGTCTCTTGCAAAGAAGTGGAAATTCAAGATGTCAACCACCTGTGTTTCTCGCATAGGAAGCGAATGGGAAAATGAATAAAAGGTTTTTCTTGGAAACAATCGACTTGATTGAACCCAAAAGTGTAAATGAAACAGCTGACATTTTTCACACATATCAGAAATTCAAGATGGATGCCACTGTAGCACGTTTTTATCATTGGACCCTCAATATTGGAAAATGAATATTAGCATTTTCTATGAATGAACAAGCTTTATTTAACCCAAACTGTACTTGGATCAGAAATCTAATATATCCACCAACACTGGACTAATATGTTTTTTTAGCAAAGGGTCGTCGCTGGAAAATGAATAAACTTGTTTTAGCTCACCTGAGCTTTTGCCATCACGTAGATTCCATTTTATATCGTAAACTTTCCCATTTAAATCTTCTTTCTCCTCTGAAATCATTGAACCAAACATGGCTGGGGTGATCCCCTTTCAAAATTGTGTTCAAACCCTACCTCTCATTCAAGATGAAGGCAACTGTTACTAAAAATAGAAGTTTCTTTAATTGTATATTGCTGCTTTATGACAAAATGGGCTAAAATTTTAATTGCAGGTACATTTTGTACATGTAATATGTCCTTGGAAGTTCTTGCCAAAAAGGAAACTACATGTATAGTGTCTTCACAATTCTGTAAGTGTACAAGTAGTGATTCCATTTTTATCATCACTTCTGCTCGTTTGAAGATACCAAAGGGGTATTTGGAGGCTGTAAATCTATGGACCAACAGGACAATGCAATGTAAAAGGACAAAAAGACAAATAATGATCTATAAAACACTACACAGAAAACTACATGTACCCCACAAAAAAACGGGGGTGAACTCCGGTGCTGCGGAAGGGTATGTAGTTTCTGCCCCACTATTGCCAACCAAATTTAAGTTTCTGGTTATCTGAATTATCTCTATCTCTAACAAAAGTCCAACTACCATACGACCACGACGGCCCCCCAAGAGTGTTGCAAAATGATTTCAATTTGTGTAGTCTGATCAAATTTGCCATGCAAAACGAGTCCAGGTTCTTTTACCGCATATATCCGAGGTGTAGTAGTTAGCGTGCTCGCCTCTAGTGCGGTATATCGTGGTCGAGTCAAACTGAAAACTAGCATAAAAACGTAGATATCAAATTTAGTGCTGCACGACACGTTTCTGGAATAACCTTCAAGTACGCTCAAAGCCAAAATTTGAAATCCAAATAACATTGGTATATGTCGCTTCTCTGCTAAGCACACAGCACTAAGGAGTAAGAGAAAAGACTGGTTGGCACGGAGTCAGAGTAGTGCGATATGTATTCCCGTGGATTATTTTGCCAGTAATCCATCACTCATTATGAAAAGCCAACTAAGTGTGTTGGTCTATTACAAAGCAGATGTCATCATCTATTCTCATCAAAATGTTAACTTGTTCTCGCCATGATATGGGCGAAATATTGCTCATTTGGCTTTAAGACAAAAATTACTTAAGTTCTCTTCAATCAAATTTACAGATGTTTCTTGTACGAGTTGAGCTTTTCTGATCGTAAAGTGTGCAGCGTTCGTCTGTCCGTCCGTACGATGTAAACTTTTCACATTCTCAACTTCTTCAGAACCCATGCATGCCCAGATACTAAACTTACCAGACTTGTTCCTCTACATGTCCTGAAAAAGTATTGTATCTTTTTGAATAGATTAGAAATCAAATATGGCTGCCCTGGCCGAGCCATTTTCGACTTTCCAGAACTACTGCATGTGAAATCAGCAGACTTGCCAAAAATGTTCTTCTAGTAGTTCTCAAGAAGTGTTGTTGCTTTTCAGAGCTATTCGAAATACTCTGGACGTGGGGGTGTTGGGATATACCAAGGATAACCTGACCATAGTGGGCAACGTGTTTGGAGAGCGCCACGCTCTTTGCTCGTTGAAGATTTATTTTGTATATTTCGGAACAGAGTAGGCGCATTGTAGCCACAATAAAAAATTTTGTCCTTGCCCAACTCTCCATATTTGATCAGTGGCAGTCAAAAATCGTTGATGAATCCCTACCGTCATTTCTATCTAGTTTTGATATATTATTGAACTCGTTCTCGTCCTAAGTATAGCTGGACTTGAGCAATAATAAATCAATCAAATCAAAATTACTTAATTTTATGTTTGTTTTATGGTGTTTGGTGCCACTTTCAACAATATTTCAGTTATATCGTGGCGGTCAGTTTTATTGGTGGAGCAATCCGGAGAAAATCGACGACCTGTAGCAAGTCACTGGCAAACTTTATCACATAATGTTGTACACCTCGCCCGGGTCGAGATTCGAACTCACAACATCAGTCACAGTGGTGATATGCACCGATTGCATATAGGTAGCTGTAAATCCAACTACCATACAATCACCGCCATGTCGGCCCTTTACTTAGTGTTGAGTCACCAGTCTTTCCATTAATGTTCTAGAGGTTCTGAAGAAATGTTGCTACTTTTGGGGAGTTATTCGAAATTCAAGATGGCCACCCATTATAGTTGACTTCTTTCCAGAAAAATTTCATGTTCAATCACGAGACTTTCCAGAATGTTCCTTTAGGGGATCCAATGTCTTTTTCATATGGGCAAAAACATTATTTCAGCTGTACATGTA
The DNA here is from genome assembly GCA_963383655.1 of Bathymodiolus septemdierum. Taxonomy (NCBI): domain Eukaryota; kingdom Metazoa; phylum Mollusca; class Bivalvia; order Mytilida; family Modiolidae; genus Bathymodiolus; species Bathymodiolus septemdierum. Next base: position 52,205,433 of record OY726527.1, read on the forward strand.
TCGTCACATAGGATAAACTATCTGATGTTTTTTCCCCAAGAATTCAACTTGAGCGAAGAAAACATAACTCTACTTTTCACAAAATTCTGAAAACTCTGGAAGGGATTTGTATGTAAAGGAACATGAGAAACTATCCAACTCTGCATGTAAAAACAAAATGAAAGTAACAGATTTTTTATTGCTGTTCTACATTTCAGTCACAGTCTACTAGGCTATATTATAAAACCGCATCAGTGGTGTAATGATTATAGCGTGTTCGTCTCGAGTGTGGATGGGTCAAATCAAGGACTAGAATTGCTAATTGTTGCTTCTCCGCTAAGCATGCAGTAATTAGGAGAAAAAGCAAATACTGGTTGGCTCTGAATCAGGATAACGTATCAAAGTGACTATCCGCGACTGTTGTTTCAGTGAGCTATCACTATAAAAATCAAACAATGCGACCTCATCATCATATCATTGAAAATTAACTTGTTCTCACCATGATATAGCTGAAAAATTGCTGAGTTGGCATTAAACAATAATCAATCACTCGCTCCCAATATTATAATATTTGGTGAAGAAAGAAATCTGACTGAAAATTTAACCAGAAATTGTTATTAAAATATTTTAATACATTCATAATTATTCTGTAATCAGTAAATTACATTTGGTAATTTATTTAAAAAAAAACATATAAGGAAGGGAGATAATCTCGACAAGTTCCACAGAATGTTAATTGTAATCATTTTTAAACAGAACAATATAAGGAAGGGAGATAATCTCGACAAGTTCCACAGAATGTTAATTGTAATCATTTTTAAACAGAACATCACATGTTTCAATGTCACAAACCAGGACCTGGATATTCATCTACATATGCTGTAGTATTTTTTTGTGTTCAGTATTTGAAGTGAGAGGTAGTTGTTGGTTTTGTTGTTTAGTCCTGAAAAAAATTAATGGTAGTTCCCTAATCAGTGAGTACATGTATTGTACCGCCAATGAATTTGTAAATTTGATACCAGCCTGTGGCAAGGTAAACATGATATACAGTCAAACCTGCCGATGAGGTCACCTCTATTGAGCAGTCACCTGTATTAAAAGGTCACCTTTTTCTTTCCCTGTCATAGAAAATTTCATATGAATTGAACCTCTTTTAAGAGGTCACCTGTCTTAACAGACCACTTTTTCTTTGTCCCAAAGGTGACCTCTTAATACAGGTTTGACTGTAGTTAATAATTAGCAGCAGGATGTGCTTTTCTCTAGTAGGAGTTTCAGTTTTTCCAACAACAACTGATTGCCATGATATAAATGTACCTGACATATTGTTGGTTTGTTTGTTTGATGGTGTTTAACGCTACGTTCAACAATATTTCAGTTATATCGTGGTGGTCAGTTTTATTGGTGGATGAAACTGGATTACTCAAGAGAAAACCACCAACCTGTCATAAATCACTAACAAACTTTATCACATAATGTTGTACACCTTCCCCTGAGCAGGATTCAAACTCATAAAAATTTACATCAGTGGCGATAGGCAGATTGTTTATACATGTAGGTAGTTGTAAATCCTACAACCATACAATCACGACAGTCCCTACATGCAAGTTGTTAGGAACAAGGTACAATCATTGGTCGTAACCTCTATCACAATCACGACCACGACGGTCCCTACATGTAAGTTGTTAGGAACAAGGTACAATCATTGGTCGTAACCTCTATCACAATCACGACGGTCCCTACATGTAAGTTGTTAGGAACAAGGTACAATCATTGGTCGTAACCTCTATCACAATCACGACGGTCCCTACATGTAAGTTGTTAGGAACAAGGTACAATCATTGGTCGTAACCTCTATCACAATCACGACGGTCCCTACATGCAAGTTGTTAGGAACAAGGTACAATCATTGGTCGTAACCTCTATCACAATCACGACGGTCCCTACATGTAAGTTGTTAGGAACAAGGTACAATCATTGGTCGTAACCTCTATCACCATCAGATGCCTGATGGTCAACAATTTATCTCACTTTCTCCTCATGAAACTTCTTCAGTTGTGATATTTAAATCAATTAAATTTAAATCAGTAATTGTCTCCTCTATATTTTTGTTATGTATTTTTAGATGTCTCTGTAAGCTGTAATAACAACTGAAGGATTTCTGACATATATTACAACTTTGTGGTCTGATTGTCACTTTTCTCCCCCTTTTCTTTGGACCTCCTCTTTCATGTACTTTAAGATGCTTGCTCAACGTAGTATTCTTAATAAATCTTTTATCACATAGGTCACATTTATATGGTTTTTCACCAGTATGGCGCCGAAAATGAAAACGTAATGTTGCAGCATCTGCCGTTTGGAAACCACACACTTCACAAATGAATTGTTTAATACCGGTGTGAGTTTTATAATGTCTGTTTAAATGATTTTTGTATGTAAATCCTCGTCCACAAAATTTACACAAAACTGACTTATTCTCATTATGTATTCTCATGTGTGTTTGAAGGTTATTTTTAGAACTGTAACCTTTACCACACACGTCACAGATAACACGATTTTGATTGGTGTGTAGAGTCAAATGATTTTCCATATTATCTTTACGTAGAAATCTTTTATTACAAATGGGACATGCATGCTTTTTCTCGCCAGTGTGAATTTTGATATGTTGGTTTAACTCCGTTTTCAATCTAAAATTCTTTTGACAAAAATTACACTGATATTCCCGTTTCCCAGTGTGTATCGTTACATGGTTTTCTAGCGTACATTTTTGTCTAAACGTCTTGTCACATACAGTACAACGATATGGTCTGTTGTTAGTGTGAATCGAGTCGTGCCTTTGTAGAGAATAATGAGTTTTCAATTCCTTATTACAAACGTAACATTTGAATGTTCGTTTCCGATCCATTGGTTTGTTTCTGTCCTTGTGGATTTGAGTTTTAAAATGTCTCTGAAGACTACTTTTGGATGAGTATTTTTTCTTACAAATATCACACCTGAATACTTCATCTTGTGTTTCGTGATCATTTTCAGAAACATTTCGTTCCGAGTCATGTGACTTGTTTGTCTGTAAGTCCTGGTCAGATTCAGACATATTTTGCACAAAATTTTTCACATGATTATTTTTCTTTAATTTATTTTTACCCAAAGGTGATTTCCAACTTTTGCTTTCCTTTTCTTCATTACCATTCCATTGACTTGGTGACTCACATGACATTACATTTTCTGATTTGTCTATAGTATTCATACATTTATATACATACTCATCAGTAGAACATTCCGGCATTGACTCACAATCTTGTTCATTATTTAATAGTGATGAATCATTGAACGTTTCGTTAATTTCTGCCGGGAAGTAGTTTTCAACTTGTAACTGGTTTATCTGAATATTTTCTGCATTTTCAACAACTACAGAAGGTACCAGTAAGTCATTGTCAGTAACTTTGTGTACATTCTCTACACCAGAAGTCAATGGAAAATGGTCTGTGCTATGATCTTTATAGCTTTCAATTCGTGTTAGCAATAGTAAATGTTCCATGCTATGATCTTTAACTTTATCATTTGATATATGTTCCATGCTATGATCTTTAACTTTATCATTTGGTAAATGTTCCATGCTATGATCTTTAACTTTATCATTTGATATATGTTCCATGCTATGATCTTTAACTTTATCATTTGATAAATGTTCCATGCTATGATCTTTAACTTTATCATTTGATAAATGTTCCATGCTATGATCTTTAACTTTATCATTTGGTGAATTTGTTAGCAGCTCATTTTTGGAAATTTTCAATTTACAACGATATGGTCTTTTGTTTGTGTGACTCCAGTCGTGTCTTTGTAGAGCATAATTACTTTTCAATTCCTTATTACAAACGTAACATTTGAATGTTCGTTTCCGATCCCTTGGTTTGTTTCTGCCCTTGTGTATTGGAGTGTTAAAATGTCTCTGAAGACTACCTTTGGATGAGTATTTTTTCTTATAAATATCACACCTGAACACTTCATCTTGTGTTTCATGATCATTTTCAGAAACATTTCGTTCCGAGTATCTTTTATTTGGTAAATGGTTCATGCTATGATCTTTATCTCTTTCATTTGGTGAATTTGTTAGTACTTCATTTTTTGAAATTTTATTCTGGTTTATTATACTAATGGCCATTTTATCATCACTGTGGTCCACTGTCTGCGCTTGTTTTTCTTCATGTGGCTTTTCGTACACGCCTTTTATATTAGGCGATACAGTAACATAGAATTTTGGATCTGGTATTTCAATAATTTTTTTATCTCCATTCTTTGTATTCGTCGACTCTTTCAAAGATAGAGCAATACTAGAGTTGAATGGATCAGCAGAAAAATGTTTTTTGACAAATATTTTGTGTCCCGATACCACGGTCAAGCAGATCTCTACCTCTGATACGATGACCACTTCCATTGTCTTTTATAGCCACTTCTACATAATAGCCTGCAAAAAGAAAAAAATATATGATAGACTCAGATCAACGTTCGGATTCAAATAAACGTCCACTCCTCAAATCGCCATCGACTAACGTCATTATCTCAAATCACGGTCCGATTTAAAGGTATTTTCAAATCATCGTCCTTAATTTCCAAATTCTCAGATCGATGGCCTATTTATAGGATTTGAAAAAGGATAGATATTTGAGAATTGGACGCCGATTTGAAAATTTGAAAAAAGGACATAGATCTGAAGTACAGATGTCTATGACATAGAAATCGGAAATGGATTTGAGGATTAGACATCGATCTGAGTCTTACATATATACCTGTATTATTGGATAAATTAGTTAAAACTACAGTCTGGTACACTAGGATTAGGGTTATGGTGTTTAACACCACTTTCAACGATATTTCTGTTATATCGTGTCGGTCAGTTTTATTGGCGGAGGAAACCTGAGTACATGGAGAAAACCACTGACCCGACGCAAGTCATTGACAAACTTTATTACATAAAAATGTATCAAGTACACCTCTCCATGAGAGGAATTCGAACAAACTTTATTGGTGATAGACACTAATTAATTGCACAGGTACTGGTAGTTGTAAATCCAACTACCATACGACCACAAGCACGATGGCCCCTGAAATTTTGTTGGGATATGAAATATTTTCATTGAAACCAAACATAAATATAACCAGACCTGACTAAAAGAAATTAATGGGGATAGATCAATATAACCGATTTCATTATACAGTTGACTCATTGTCTCAAACTCGATTGACTCGAATTTCCGATTGAGTCGAATTTTTATCGAAGTCCCGAACTTCGTTGTGTATAAATATATATAATTGGACTCCTGTTGAGTCGAAATTTCGGTTGTCTCGAATAAAAGTTTTGGTCCCGAGATGTAGAAAGCCATATTATTTACATTCGTTAAGTAAAATTTACCTGTCAAATCATGTGTATTACCTTGGGCTTAAAATTGGATCACAGGTGAAACATCCGGTCATTGACTGACATTTTTACCTTAGGCTATTTCACATGTTTATTTCACAATCTGTCAAAATTAATTAGTGATTATATTTGAATAGGCTTGGTATTATGACACAGGTTAGATGTGTACAATCAAAAATTATCGATTCATAATAAGTGTCGCTTGGGTCGGCATGCATCAATGATTATGAAAAGTACACAAAGGAAGTGTTTTATCTATTGAATTAGATATATAATTTTTCAATTTTGAGAGATTTGAAAAAAATGTTACTCTTAATTAACAGTTGTAATAAAAGTGGAAAAAAACAGCAACAAAAACATTGAATAAGTTTAAAATCGTTCTGAGAATCGGGACATTGCTGGTTTTAGTTCTTCAAAATTTCACTGGAGTTGTCTCCCTTTCGTCGTTAAACAAACTACACTTCCGGTATTTTCGTAGCTCCTCTTGAGTCGAACTACAGTTGACTCGAATTTTTTCCATGGTCCCATCGAATTTGAGATAACGAAAGTCAACTGTAAATGGAACCACTTCATTGGTATAATGGTTAGCATGTAGTAGATTGTTGGTTCATGTCCTATTCATATCAAATCAAAAAAAGTAAAATTGGTATTTGTTGTTTCTCTGCTAACCATACAGAATTAATGAGTAAGATACTGGTTGGCTCGGAATCAGGTTAATGTGTCTTGAGTAAAGCCAAATGTCTAGATGAGCCTGCACTATAAAAATTCAAAATGGACATCATTATCTCGTTGAAATATAACTTGTCGGAATCAGGATAATATGTCAGAGTGGGACAACATGTTGTTTCAGTGAGCTATCTCTATAAAAATCCAGTGTATTGGTCTAGTACAAAAGCTTTTTTTAAGCGGACTTCATCATCATTTCATTGAAAATTAACTTGTTCTCGCCATGATAAAGCTGAAATATTGCTGAGTTGGCGATAAATAACAATCACTCACTAAATATAATTGAGCCGTACAAAATTCCTACTGTATGCGATTTGATTAAGTCAATTTGACCAATCAAATTGCACGTGCCGCGTTCACATGTAAATGTAGCATTTAATTGTGTCCTCTAGTTCAAAGTGTCCGCCGGACACTTTTACATACTGGAAACCGGGTAATTTTCGCGGTAACATTGGAAGCACGAAAATTAACCTGTCGCGAATATTTCAAGAAAGGGAAGATACTAGTAAGTAGAATAGAATATTTCAAGGAAATGCCAAATCCGACAATTTTTCATTGATAAATCAGGAGAAAAAAGCAAGACCATTTATAAGCAGACGTCGGATGCAAAGCGATGTTCTACGTAGGATATTTGTTTTCCATAAAATAAATGATTAGATACAAAATAAAATGATACAATATTTATTATTTATAAACTTGTTAAAATATTAAAACATTAATTGACATTTGATTAGCGCAATAAACAGTAAGTGTTGTGTAAACATGTCACACTTCAACCGTTAATCCACACCTGTTACTTGTCACGGATCAAAGAGTTTACTGATTAACAACAATGCCTGCAGCCTCGAATGCACAAATTTATCCAGTTTCTTGTTTTAATTAATTGCACAAACAATTCGATGATGTGGTCAAACTACCTAAGAAAGATCAAGGCAGATCTTTACCGTCAGGAAAATATGACACAGCATGTTTTTGTCTAAATAATACCATATACATTTTATCACTTTAGGTTGCCTGTGAACCGCAAATTTAAAACAGCATGAATGTGGATTTCGTCAGCAAATCGTGCAACATTTTCCCGGTTTACAGTATGTTATAGTGTCCAGCAGACATTTTTTTAACCCTAACCCTAACACAATTTCATATCGCAATTTCTATAAAATATTGTCCGGGGGGACACTTTAATTTAACATAGGACACTATTATGTCTTACATAAACAATATGGAAGCTGAGTTCAGTGCCTGCATATTCTGTAAAACATTGCTTAAAAGAATGCTGTGCTTGCATTAACTTGATTTTTATATGTATTGTAATATGCCTACATGATTGTCTTATTTTTATGTCTGGCTTCTATATCTCGAAAGGCACAACACATAAACTAAAAGGCTCTGGCCACATGTGTTCAGACTTTTGACTGATTATATTAACATTTGCACACATGTTTGTTTTCACCATGTGTTATGCATGTCTTAACTTTGTTATTAATGTCGGATTTAAAATCTCTCAACAGCTTGTGTTATTTTGTAATATTTATTCATGTACCGACCACCGGGGCTTGTTACGATTCACCCCCCCCCCCCCCCCCCCTAGTACTCTAAAAACCACAAGGGAGGAATCTAAAATGTCAAATTTTCATACAACACTTTTTCAAAATAGTTTTGTACCAATTGGTGTCTTGACCTCATTCGCCATAATATTGGTACTAAATTGAAGCTTAATAAATATATTTTTTGATATTTCGATTCCTTTTTGTCATCATCTTTACCTATCTGCAACTTTAAAGCAATGCTTCACAGAATTTGCAATAACCTAATCCATTCTCAATCATGTTTACATGTCAATAAGGGTAATAACAAAATTACCGAACTCCGAACAATCTAACAAAGGCTGAATTCATACGTGCGATTTGATTGGTCGGTTATTTTTAGGTAAGGATTGTAAAGAATGTGTTGATTGGTCAGTGATTTAAAATGCGATTTAAAACTATATATATTGTATTTATTACTTTCATCAGATCAAAATCTATCTAAAATAAACAATCATTTATACATGTATTAACTATATGAGAGGAAAAAATGAGAATTTCAGACTTTCAACCCATATGCGACTCTTACCTTTAACTCTTGATAGTAAACTGGGGTTAACAAATTACCAAATCAAATCAAATCAAATAAGTTTTATTTAAAGTCGAAATATCTATAACACATAACATAAGCTCTAGTGAGCTTTTGAATCGACTATTACATAAAAAGCACATACAAGTATAAAATAACTTTACAAGCACATATTACATGACATCACAAAGCAAAAAAACTAAACAAAAAACATGCATGCATAGACATTAGTATAAAACGTAAGCTCATGTATACAGTCATACCTAAAAATAACCGACCAATCAAATCGCACATATGAATTCAGCCCGTATTATAATCCCCTGACATGATTGAGAATGGATTAGGTTATTGCAAATTCTAGATCTGTGAAGCATTGCTTTAAAGTTGCAGATAGGTAAAGATGATGACAAAAAGGAATCGAAATATCAAAAATATATTTATTAAGGCTTAGCTTCAATTTAGTACCAATATTATGGCGAATGAGGTCAAGACACCAATACAAAACTATTTCGAAAAAATGTTGTATGAAAATTTGACATTTTAGATTCCTCCCTTGTGGTTTTTAAGAGTACTAGGGGGCGGGGGGTCGTAACAAGCCCCTGTGGCTGTGGTACCGACTAGTAAAAGTAAATAAAGCTTTTAACTTGAACGGAGAATGGTATCGTGTAAACCGCACCATAATTAATTATCATACCTAATTATTTGGGGACTTTTACCAGACCAACAAAAAAGCATACCACGGTCATATCGCTTGCATATTAATTATATTGACACTTGTGTTTTTTCCTTGCCACCAGAAATTAAAGGCGGAAATGGGAAGACAATTATATGAGCTGGTCCGTATCGGGTCAACGCATAACTATTTTCCGGATAGTCGTTTCTAAAAATATATGCTCGTCTCGAGTGCAATCAGTGCCGTCTTAGCGCATGGGTACGATGGGCAGTTACCCGGGGGCCCACGAGTATGGAGACCCCATGCTAATCTAGATATGTTGTGTATGACATGTTATTTAATGTTTAAACACTGAGTTGTGCTGACATCCATAAAGGGGTCCGCAATGATCTATACTTGGTCCCCTCTTATTCAATGTCTTCATAAATGATATATTTTTGTTCAATAAAGACAGTTCTCTGTATAATTATGCAGACGATAATACCATTTCCTTTGGCAGTCCCGATTTTGATCTACTTATTTCTACTCTAGAGTCTGACTCAAATCATCTCATTGAATGGTTCAAAATTAACAAAATGCAGGCTAATCCTGATAAATTTCAAGTTTTGGCGATGGGGAAGAAAACCTATGAAAAACATCCAACTATAAATATACAAAATGTTGAACTAACGTGTGAAGACAGTGTTAAATTACTAGGCATTGAGATCGATTATCAATTAAATTTTGACACACATATAAGTACAATCTGCAGGAAGGCATCCCAACAGCTGAACATTATCAAACGTTTAGGCCCCTATTTGAACAGATTAAACAAACTTACAATTTTCCATACTTTTATTCTTAGTAATTAAAACTTTTGCCCTTTGGCCTGGCATTTTTGTACGGAGAAAAATTCCAAAAAGATAGAAAAAGTGCAAGAAAGAGCTCTTCGTTTTGTGTATGAGGATTACAATAGCTCATATGATAATTTATTGAAAAAAGCAAAGGTGCCTTCCTTGCAGATTCGTAGAATGAGAACTATGGCCCTGGAAACATTTAAGATTATGAATAAACTGTCACCATCATGTCTCCATAGCCTTGTGCATTTACGAAATTCAAAATACTATTTTAGATACAACAATATACTGGACATTCCACAGGTCAGAACATCAAGGTATGGCAAAAAAAAACATTTAAATTTGCTGCTGCTACATTGTGGAACAGCCTCCCTGACCATTTCAGGACTGAAAACAGTTTTTCTCAATATAAGAGCTTAATGCAGTCCTGGAATGGTACTAAATGTTGCTGTTCTGCATGCAGATGATAAATATTCTGCTACTGTTTTTGCTCTTTTTATTTGCATATAGCTTTTAGATATATATTGCTTTGTTTTAGTGCTTGTCAATTTTTTATCCAAACATGCTTAATTTTCTGCTTTATTATGTCATGCTGCATGTGGATGCCGGTGGGAACCCAGCGAGGCATTGTCACCTGGTCCCCGGCCGGCATCTATATGCAGTATGCACGGTACAGTAAAAACTCTTTCAGATTTGCTGCATCTACATTGTGGAACAGCCTCCCAGATCATTTCAGGACTGAAAATAGCTTCTCTCAATTCAAGAGTCTTTTGCAGTCCTGGAATGGGCCCAAATGTCGCTATTCTGCATGTAGATGATTAGAATTTTGCTTCTGGTTTGCTTATATTCTTATTTTTTAATTTTTTATTTTCTTAATTATTTAAAAAAAAATTAGTTTGGCTTGAAAATTTTATATTCTTTGATTTTTTAGTTAGACAAGTGCTGCTATTACTGATTATGTTAGTACCAGTTTTAAGTATTCAGTATTATTATTTTATTATTCTTTTTACCTGCTGCTTCTTTTTTAAATGCTGCTTTAGGTTGGAGCATCTGTGTGTGGATCTTGAACAAGAGTCCAAAGAGGCACTTGCCACGTGGGTTCTTGTTCAGATCTATACACAGTCCTCCTTTTTATGCCTGTATGTCTTAGCTTATTTTAGTTTGTAACTTTGCATGTGACTTGTGTTGTTTTATTGTTAATGTATATTCGGTAAAAAGTTCCTTAGAGCTTATGTTGTACTGTTTTATTATGTGCCGAATCAAAATAAAGTTTTCTTATCTTATTCTTATCTTGTGCTGTACCAATACAACAAATATATCATCAGTGTTCAATTTTATCGACCATTTACATTTTTATTCCTGTGAGTGGTTGTGTACGGAGGGGTCCCAGTGCATTGATTTGTCCGGGGCCTATAATGCTGTTAAGATCGCCCCAAATGCAATATATGCTGGGTTCGTTCGCCGATCGTATTAACAGATGACTATAAATATAGTATGTTACTGCTTCTCCACCAAGCAAGACACAACATTTAGGAGTTTGAGTAAAGACACGTTGGTCAGAGGGGGGGGGGGGGGGGGGGGGGTGGGGGGGGGGGGGGGGGTGCATCTTCCTGCCAATTTGTTTTTTACGATTGATTTTTGCTTATGTGGTACAATTTTGAATTTGAAGGCGTTCTGTTTCGGAGCGATTCCAGACATAATGATAGTTGATAGTCTATGGGAGTGTGCCACAAAGCAGGCTCAAGTAATGTGCCTCATAACTTAACTAGAACATGGCCTCATTTGTCCTAAATCCGGCACTGGTGGCGGGTCCTATGAGAGTGGGGTTCATCCGGTACATATCGGTCCGGAACCCGGAAAGCCAAGAAGGGGCCTGTGAATCTCTGAGCACTTACATAGGCTATGCCTGATATGGATATTGTATAATTAAATTATGCACTTTATTTAATAAAATATTTTAATTGAAATTGAATGTCTGAAGGGCCCCATAGCCTTAGCCATCTAGACGGTTTTTTTTTTCATTTTTTTTGGTATTTTCAACTATTTTTAGCTTATTTAGAAAAATAATTATATCAAATTCACTTAGACTTCTGAATTCCGGTTGTTGCTATATGTCTGCACGTGAAATAAACCATTTATGAAAGCTTACCAGAGGTTTAATTGGACCTCAAATCCTCAATTTTGAGAGAATTTTCAGCCTTTCAGAGGAGCGGCAGATGAGTTAACCCCCGTTTTATACTATGTGTAGTGTTTTGTAGATAACATTTGTCCTTTTTCATTTGACAATTAAATTGTCTGTCCTTATATTTACGGCTTCTGATTATCCCTTTTCTATCTTAAACTTTTCTTTCACTATCTGTAAACTCTACAAAGTTTGGTATTTCCAATCTTTTGATATATCACATTCATAGTTGTCTTTATAATACAGCGTATTTAAATCAGTGACTAATATATCACCTTTAACTTTGTTGGTTCGAATCCCGTTCATGGCGAGGTATACACGATACAACGGGGTGTTCCCGGAACACCAACATTCTTAGAACAACATATAGTGTAGATTGTTGGTTGGCAATTAAGTTGGGGCCACTTGAAGGTTTTGGGGTTTTTTAAAGTAATAAATAAGTGAAATATTATATGCTAAATTTTATTAAAATGTATTGAGAAATGAAATAAAATATTTTTTGTAATTGAAAAAATATACATCTATATATATAAGGACAAATTTAATAAGAAATTAAATAGTATATTTTTTTGTGATTTATTTAAACAAAAAAATGAAATGTATATGAAGAAATATTGAAATAAAGAAAAGAACAAATTTAATAAGAAATAAAATAATATATTTGTTGTGATTCATTTAAAAAAAATATATATATATATTGAAATTGAAATAAAGAAAATGACAAAATTAATGAGAAATAAAATAATATATTTGTTGTAATTTAGTTTTAAAAAAGTAATTGATAAGTGAAATATGACATGCTATATTTAATTAAAATATAATGAAAATGAAGTAAAATATATTGATTTTAAAAAGAAAATGACAAAGTAATGAGAAATATTATAATTTATTTGTTGTTGTTTTTTTTTAAATCCAATAAGAAAATAAGCCATTAATTAAAACTTTAACAAATGGAGAGCAGATGGTCCAAGGGCTCCCCATCCAAGCTAAATACAAACATCATTGACATTTATATAATTCAAAATGTAGTGCTTATAATAGTTTTAAAGTTTATTATTATGTTTTCATATTTCATATATATAGTTTTAAGATTGAAAAATAAATATTCATTCTTCTTCTTCTTCTTCTTCTTCTTCTTCTTCTTCTTCTTCTTTATCTGTAACCCCCTTTGTAGGAGAACCATACGTCAGTATGTAGAACAGGTGCTTCGTTTATGTACAGTGCTCGTATTCCCTCCACCATTCTATTTTGTGCACATATATAGAGTGAAGTCCTACCCACACACACTTAGCATAAAAATCCTTCTATATACAGTTAAGACTTTACAATTTGTCAGATTGCTGCTAAATGTTAATTAAATGAAATGGATAGTCTAAAATTGTATATCTTTCCACTTTGCTGTATTTCACATCTGTTTCACCCAACCGTGTCGCCATTTAAAAAGTTCATTAAAATTATAGATTCGCATCTGATTGACTACTTTAGATATAAAAATATGCATTTCACCACTAATTCTAAACATTTATCATCTCATCAGCTGAAAGGTAAGATCCATTTTATCACAGTTCACATAATACGTATGCAATCTTTTATTGACACAGTTAAAAAGTCGTCTAAAAAGAATTTTTATTATGCTTCATATTTCATGTCTACTTATATAGTTTGAAAATTCAATATAAATAGTAACTATTATGTTTTCATATTTCATTTGTGCTTATCAATGCAATCCACACCAAAGACAGAAAACTAAATAAAGTTCCTTAGAGCTTATGTTGTACTGTTTTATTATGTGCCGAATCAAAATAAAGTTTTCTTATCTTATTCTTATCTTGTGCTGTACCAATACAACAAATATATCATCAGTGTTCAATTTTATCGACCATTTACATTTTTATTCCTGTGAGTGGTTGTGTACGGAGGGGTCCCAGTGCATTGATTTGTCCGGGGCCTATAATGCTGTTAAGATCGCCCCAAATGCAATATATGCTGGGTTCGTTCGCCGATCGTATTAACAGATGACTATAAATATAGTATGTTACTGCTTCTCCACCAAGCAAGACACAACATTTAGGAGTTTGAGTAAAGACACGTTGGTCAGAGGGGGGGGGGGGGGGGGGGGGGGGGGGGTGCATCTTCCTGCCAATTTGTTTTTTACGATTGATTTTTGCTTATGTGGTACAATTTTGAATTTGAAGGCGTTCTGTTTCGGAGCGATTCCAGACATAATGATAGTTGATAGTCTATGGGAGTGTGCCACAAAGCAGGCTCAAGTAATGTGCCTCATAACTTAACTAGAACATGGCCTCATTTGTCCTAAATCCGGCACTGGTGGCGGGTCCTATGAGAGTGGGGTTCATCCGGTACATATCGGTCCGGGACCCGGAAAGCCAAGAAGGGGCCTGTGAATCTCTGAGCACTTACATAGGCTGTGCCTGATATGGATATTGTATAATTAAATTATGCACTTTATTTAATAAAATATTTTAATTGAAATTGAATCTCTGAAAGGCCCCATAGTCTTAGCCATCTAGACGGGTTTTTTTTTCATTTTTTTTGGTATTTTCAACTATTTTTAGCTTATTTAGAAAAATAATTATATCAAATTCACTTAGACTTCTGAATTCCGGTTGTTGCTATATGTCTGCACGTGAAATAAACCATTTATGAAAGCTTACCAGAGGTTTAATTGGACCTCAAATCCTCAATTTTGAGAGAATTTTCAGCCTTTCAGAGGAGCGGCACACGAGTTAACCCCCGTTTTATACTATGTGTAGTGTTTTGTAGATAACATTTGTCCTTTTTCATTTGACAATTAAATTGTCTTTCCTTATATTTACGGCTTCTGATTATCCCTTTTCTATCTTAAACTTTTCTTTCACTATCTGTAAACTCTACAAAGTTTGGTATTTCCAATCTTTTGATATATCACATTCATAGTTGTCTTTATAATACAGCGTATTTAAATCAGTGACTAATATATCACCTTTAACTTTGTTGGTTCGAATCCCGTTCATGGCGAGGTATACACGATACAACGGGGTGTTCCCGGAACACCAACATTCTTAAAACGGCATATAGTGTAGATTGTTGTTTTGGCAATTAAGTTGGGGCCACTTGAAGGTTTTTGGGATTTTTAAAGTAATAAATAAGTGAAATATTATATGCTAAATTTCATTAAAATGTATTGAGAAATGAAATAAAATATTTTTTGTAATTGAAAAAATATATATATATATAAGGACAAATTTAATAAGAAATTAAATAGTATATTTTTTGTGATTTATTTAAAAAAAAATGAAATGTATATGAAGAAATATTGAAATAAAGAAAAGAACAAATTTAATAAGAAATTAAATAATATATTTGTTGTGATTCATTTAAAAAATATATATATATATTGAAATTGAAATAAAGAAAATGACAAATTTATTGAGAAATAAAATAATATATTTGTTGTAATTTAGTTTTAAAAAAGTAATTGATAAGTGAAATATGACATGCTATATTTAATTAAAATATAATGAAAATGAAGTAAAATATATTGATTTTAAAAAGAAAATTGAAATAAAGAAAATGACAAAGTAATGAGAAATATTATAATTTATTTGTTGTCTTTTTTTTTAAATCCAATAAGAAAATAAGCCATTAATTAAAACTTTAACATATGGAGAGCAGATGGTCCAAGGGCTCCCCATCCAAGCTAAATACAAACATCATTGACATTTATATAATTCAAAATGTAGTGCTTATAATAGTTTTAAAGTTTATTATTATGTTTTCATATTTCATATATATAGTTTTAAGATTGAAAAATAAATATTCATTCTTCTTCTTCTTCTTCTTCTTCTTCTTCTTCTTCTTCTTCTTTATCTGTAACCCCCTTTGTAGGAGAACCATACGTCAGTATGTAGAACAGGTGCTCCGTTTATGTACAGTGCTCGTATTCCCTCCACCATTCTATTTTGTGCACATATATAGAGTGAAGTCCTACCCACACACACTTAGCATACAAATCCTTCTATATACAGTTAAGATTTTACAATTTGTCAGATTGCTGCTAAAAGTTAATTAAATGAAAAGGATAGTCTAAAATTGTATATCTTTCCACTTTGCTGTATTTCACATCTGTTTCCCCCAACCGTAACGCCATTTAAAAAGTTCATTAAAATTATAAATTCGCATCTGATTGACTACTTTAGATATAAAAATATGCATTTCACCACTAATTCTAAAAAATTATCATCTCATCAGCTAAAAGGTAAGATCCATTTTATCACAGTTCACATAATACGTATGAAACCTTTTATTGACAGTTAAAAAGTCGTCTAAAAAGAATCTTTATTATGTTTCATATTTCATGTCTGCTTATATAGTTTGAAAATTTAATATAAATAGTAACTATTATGTTTTCATATTTCATGTGTGCTTATCAATGCAATCCACACCAAAGACAGAAAACTAATGCAATATGCAAAATATCGTGATTGAAGTTTGATTGATATTTTATAATATTGTTCTTGTCTGGTCTGTCCGTCTGTCACAGAAGTTTGTATGCACAACTCCTCCTACATTTTAAAAGGTAATTCGTTAGAACTTTTTATGCTTGCTTATTGCCATATGGAGAATTATGTGTGCTTATATAGTTTTAAAATTTAATAATAAATATTCATTATTATTTTTTCCATATTTCATGTGTGCTTATATTATAGTTTTAAAATTTAATAATAAATATTCATTGATTATTATGTTTTCGTATTTTATTTGATTCCATTTATATAGAAAATACAAATAAGAGAATCAAATTTACCTTTACTTGCCTGTGATTGCTCTGATCATCCACCCTTAATGGGACCCCTTAATCCCTCTTAATTAGGAAGGACAACTTTCTTTGATCTTTCAAAATGTTGGCGTTCCGGGATACAGCCGATACAACATTATGTGATAAAGTGTGTCAGTGACTTGTGACAGGTCGGTGGTTTTCTCAGGGTACTCCGGTTTCCTCCACCAATAAAACTGACCGCCACGATAAGCAAGCAAACAAACAAACAAATGCTTTATTGTCAATCAATTGATTCACATAATAATTTTTATGACTGAGTGAAATATAGTTAAAAGTGACGTTAAGTACCATAACCCTAATCCTACATCCACCCCTTAGCAGCATATTTAAATGACGTTTTAATGCCTTGGTCTAAGTTGACTAGAAAATGGTCCTAAAATAGGAAGGAAGATTAGGAAGTGTAGATAATCCGCCACTTGTTCTATTTGAACAGGCAAATTGTATTGACTGGATACATACTCCTCAATGACCGAAATATATAACTTTTGTCTGGTATCCCTGACACATTCACCATGTTGAGCTTTTGCAGCCTAGTTGTAAATACAGTTCATTTGTCTGGTATCACTGACACATGCTACATGTTGAGCTTTTGTCTGGTATCCCTGACACATGCTACATGTTGAGCTTTTGTCTGGTATCCCTGACACATGATACATGTTGAGCTTTTGTCTGGTATCCCTGACACATGATATATATATATATTCTTTATTTGCCTCCATTAGGAGAGTAAAGTTGTACAAACAATATATCAAATGACAATGTTACAATTAAAAGAAAAAATGCAGTTTATAAGGAATGAAACAAAAAAGAGAGATAATCCAATAATTGACTGTTAATTCAATATTCAAGTATAATAAGACTTTCGACAGCATTCGAGTTCATTGGCAGTTAAATCCGTTACAACATCTGTATACGTAGGTAACACATAGTAATTGAAATCTGGCCATATTATCATTGTCAAGTTCAAAATCAGTGTCGCACGATAGTAAGATGAAACATAGTTCGTCATCAGATTTACATCCCAGAAAAGCACTGAATGTTATAGGGTCCAAACTTATAATTTCAGCCCAAAATTTATCGCGAATGTTTGATAAATAGTCGCATGATGTTGTGGCGTGAATACACGGGTCATTGAAAAATTTACCACACTTGTCACATAAAAAGTTATTAGTGGTATTACGTATTAAGCAGCACAGTGATACAATATAGTGCGCTTGTTTGCGGAGATGTGGATGACTTAAAGCGACTGTCCAAGCCGGATGAGGTTGGTATACTTGATGTATACTCTTGAAACTGTCAAATTCATCATCGTCATTAAGTCGTTGTGTCCACTCACTAAGTTCGTACTTGCGAATGGTATCATACACTAAATGTTTCCAAATCCGCATCAATGGAAATGTCCCATTCATTAGAAATACATCTACAAATTCCATCAGATTATATTTTTGAAAAAGTTTCACACAGTCATTTGTAAATCCAAGTGGTTTGTGGTTATTTGCTGAATGTTTTATAACAAAAAGTCTTCGTATTAGAATACGAAATGATATGGCCGTCTGTGGTAAATTACAGATTCTCCCAAAGAATAGAAGTTTTCTTTCACTGATGAATGCATTAATTGTGTACCATCCGATTAGTGATAGACACATATCGCTTCTAGTAAGTTTTGGTAGTCCTTGAATAGTCTTACATATGTAACGATGGGTCCGTTCTAACATGAGCGTTTCTGTCTTACTCAGTTCACCCCATAACTCACACCCATATAAGGCCTTGGGGTAGCAAACTTGACGAATTATTTTTGCACATACGAGGGGATTTAAGACCGCTGGATGAACACCAGTACGTAACATGGACATTACAGTACCTCTGAGTGATCTACAAGCATTCAATGTACGTTCCATAGTCTTTAATGATGTGTCCAATACAATACCGACGTGTTTCGCACTGGATACTTGGGTAATAGGTTCTTTATACAAAATAACATTTCGTCCTATAGAATGTTTTCCAAACTGCAATAACTTACTTTTTGCTGGTGAAAACGAAAAACTCCATGCTTTGCTGTAACGTTCGCATATTTCGACCATTTCTTGAGCAGATTCACGGTTAGTTGCGATAATGGAAATATCATCTGCTTGGACAGGTGAGCTTGCATTTAAGTCGTACAAGTAGGCACCTTTGTTGCATAATACAAGTTCGTTTATTAAATCATTAATGAATATAAGATACAATTTCGCTGACAATGTGCTTCCTTGTCGCACACCACGATTATGTTTAAACCACTTTGATAATATTCCGTTACATAAGACCGAACTACTTAAGTTATTATACATGTTGTCGAGCAGAAACCATAGCTTTCCAGCTGCACCATAATCGAACAATTTGACGCGAAGACCGTCATGAGGAACAGTGTCAAACGCTTTCTTGCTGTCAAGTAGGATTATTATTATTGTTCCGTTTTTTTCGACATGATGTATTGTTACTTCCTGAAGATTGAAAGATGCATTCATACTAGATAAAAGTTTTTGATAAGCAACTTGTTGAACGTTAGGAAAGTCTTTTCGTATAGAGGTTAGAAGTAAGTCTAGTATTTTTTCGAAAATGTTGGTTATGCTTGGCACAAGAGAGATACCTCGATATGAGTTTGTGTCAGTTCTTGGTTTATTATCACCTTTGTATAATAAAATGATGATGCTTTTCCTCCAATCATTCGGAATATACGCATATTGTAGCGATAGGTTAAACAGGTAGCATAAGTGTTTGATAAGGAGTTTCCCGCCATATTTTATATGTTCATATGAAATATTGTCGTGACCGCAAGCTTTGTTGTTTTTAAGGCGTGTACAAATTTCACTCACATCTGATAGCTTGATTACCATTTCATCGTCACGAATTCGTTCTTTTACTAGTGTTCGAATAGTAGAAACCCGTTCATATATTTCATCCTGACGGCCTTGATCGCTGTATGTAGACGGCGAAAAGACGTTCCGAAAATGGTCATACCATATATTGCTGACATCATTTGGATCGGTAAAAGCACTATCTCCTTTCTTTAATGCGTTACAAATAGAAGGTTTTTTCTTACGTTTATTTATTATAGACCATACGGACTTCTGATCATAGTCAATATCTTCCTCAATTTGTTTAGCTAATGAACTTTCATATTCATCCAATGCTTTCCTTAAGAATTCACGAAACACTTTTTTTGTCGATTTGTAGCGTTGAAAATAAGTACAGGTTTGGTTATAGCAATGGCAGTTGTTAATCCAGTTAATACGATGAGTGCGCATAGAATCACGGAGACTTGTCAGATTATCATTCCAATATGCCTAGTTGTAAATACAGTTCATTCCCTGTCGAAAGAAAAATATCAAAAGGGACAATCAAGGAATAATTATATAATTTAATTATTTAATTCAAGATATAAACGTCAATTGATTAATGTGATTTTTCTGCAAGATAAACACAATCTTAAAATATAAATTTTATCTGTATTAGTAGCAAACCAGGAGAAATGTTCGGTGAAACTCGCCTTTATCACAGTTTTTAAGCCTTGTATATAATCCACGAGTGTATCATCCGCCCAAGTAGTTGGTGTTTTGGCACTGACATTGTTTATCAGATATACATGTATTAATTTTGAAATGTATAGTACCTAAATAATGTGTACTATCTAATATTTAAACGATGGTTGATGCCATCGGCTTACTCTGATAGAACTAATATTATACATATGGCAACTTGTGTGACACGAAGATTCAATATATATTATGTATAATGTTCAAGATTATAGCGCTTTTCGTTTTTGTTTTTGTTTATAAGAAGGCTGTAAGCACGCGGTTTATCATATGTGAGGGTTGGCATTTTACTCACATGTGGAGAAGAAAACGCTTGCATGCATGACGCATCATTTCACAAAGAGCCCTTATAGAATTGGATTAATCCTGTTACTACTTTTTATTAAGACGCCTGTGCTAAGCCAGGAAAACGAGTGTTCGTGTGTATATTAAGTGTATCGATTTTACCTCTATTTCCACGATTTTTCTATTGGATTTTTGACTGTTCCGACAGTGCGGTATTTGTATTAAACCTAAGGCCAATTTATTTTAAATGCCCTATTGAGGCCGTTGGGCTTTCTAGATCCAATAAACGTTTGGGTTGATTAGCATTCCAACTATTTTTTTAGCTATAGGTGAATCTGGTCGGGCTGTTACGGGGGCGCTCTATGCGCCCTAATGCAGATATGTGCATTTTTAATCAAACAAAACGACTATACGTACCAGATAAAAATTGATTCATTGACGTGACATCAAAACTATCGAAGAGCTTGTTAAAATGTTCGTCTTTTTTTTCAGTATAACAAACGCAGACATCCAACTCATGTCTTTTGAGGATATGCCATGTAACATGTAATCCATCTTTGAACTTTCAATCATATACAGGGCAGTTACAAATATTGACCAACCGACCAACGGCTCTTGACATGCACTCGATCGATCTTAATACCTAAAGATTTAGTAAGCTCATTGCTGATTGGTTGGTAGAAAATATGAACTATGACGTGACACATCACATAATGTCGTTAGATATCAGTGCATCGCCAAGGGAAATAAAAATAAAAATAATATAGTGATTTTCTGAACAGAGCTCAGCTGCCGACACAAAAGCTAATTAAACAAAGCAGCGTTGTTACTAGGTTGAAATCAGCGCTACACAAATTCTACGGTCGTCATCACAATCTGGTTGACCGTTACGAAATATTCATATCTCAAGTGACAATGGATTTTTTACTTTTTGCGTAGATGTTTCTTTCCTCTATCATTGCCAAGATTTTTGTAACCGGACTGGACTTTATGAGTAACACGGCGTGTCTTATAAAAAAGAGGAACTGCTTACCCTTCGCGAGCACCTGATTTAACCCCTGGATTTGTGTTGGTCATCTTTTTAGTTTTTTGTGTTGTCCTATTGTGTGTCTTTGCGTTACGAGTTCTGTGTTGTGATGTCCGTTGCGATTTCCGCCGTATGAAAACGATTTTCTGGTCGTTTTTATCTCCCGTTGTTTGTAGGAGGGTGCATGTCTTATTTACGTTATTTGTGTTTGTTTGTGCATAGTGGTTTCCAACACATATTGTGTTGTGCATTTGTTTTGTTTTTCTTCGTCTTGTGTACACTTTATTACCAGTTTCTCTAGATTATCCTGTTTGATTGCCCCTTCGGTATTCTCTAGGTTATCCTGTTTGATTGCCACTTCGGTATTCTCTAACATTTCTTATCTAATTCTAATTAGTTTCTTTGATGGTGTTTAACGCCACTTTCAACAATATTTCAGTTATATCGTGGCGGTCAGTTTCATTGATGGAGTAAACCGGAGGACCCGGAGAAAACCACTGACATGTCGCAAGTCAATGACAAACTTTATCACATAATGTTGTACACTTCGCCCTGGTCGATATTCTAACGCACAACGTTACTAGTGGTGATAGGCGCTGATTGCATAGATAGTTGTAAACCCAACTACATACTATCAAGGGCACGACGACCCCTAAATAATTCTAATTATAATTAGACTGAAGTACACTGTGATAAGTATAATTTGTAATAGTTATTTCTCACTTTTGAGACAGACCTATTTTTAGCGATGTGAGATAAGACAAAAAAATCACGTGCCTTTTACCGGCAAATGCATGCTGTACAGTTTATGTCAACTGTCCTTTAGATAAACCACGTATGACCAAGTTGTACAAAGGCTGATATATATATTTTGTTGTTTAATGACTTGATAATATATACCTGGAAGATGGCACCCATGACAGTTTGATTTGAGGTGGCAGTGACATTTAAGTTTAAATATCTGTAGGTGATATATAATAGGACGCACAACGTTCAAGATTCAAGATTCTTTAAACGTTAGACGATTACCTGTGAGGGACTTACAACGTTAGACGATCACCTGTGAGGGACTTACAACGTTAGACGATTACCTGTGAGGGACTTACAACGTTAAGACCATCAAGCGTGAGTTCATAATTTTATTACAAATGTTCTCTGATTAGGAAGTTGTTTTGATACACTATTTTATTTTAAGCATAAGTATTTTGGGATGAAAGTGCATTAGCTGCGAAAGTTTTGCGGACGCCATCATGACTTGGTTAAACGTTACGGAATATCTTTGTCACAGATGGCCACGGATATGTCCCGTTTTTCGTAGTCGCAAAACCGTCCTCAATGTTTTTTTCTTGTGACTTGCCACCTATTTTTAACAAGAGTAACACGACGGGTGTTACTAGTAGAACAGAAACTACTTACTTCTCTGGCGTACCCGAGTTCACCAAGTGTTTTAGTAGGGTTAGTAGTTTTCTGTGCGTGGTTTGGAGATCTTTGTTTGTCGTTTTTTCTTTCTTTTGGTCATTGCAATATCTGTCCTTCTTCAACTTATAGGCCCTGATTACCCTTTTGGTATCTTTTTTTAACAACAATATGATATTTTAATTCAAAATTCTTGCTATCTTTTGGTATCTTCACACTTTCATAACAAGTGCATATAAACTTTATAAACCAGTTGAAGCTGTCCTTGAAATAAACAAACCGATTCACCTGAGATAGTATAGGCCATATTTGTAAGCGACATTGAGTGTATTCATGCGTAATCTAACCGAAGTTGATCAAATATTTATTTTTAATCTACTGTATATAAGTATCGTTGACACATATATATATATGATGAAGACTATTCCAGAAACGTTAGACATCTACGTTTTTTAATTATTATCTCTGAGTTATCTCCCATTATTACACGGCGTTTTAACCTCGCTCAATCAGTGGTGGAACAATCTTTACACACTAGTAGTTCTATTGTTATCGATAGGTATTCAAATTTTGGAAATACCTATTTGTCAAAAGAATTCGGATGTGTCTGAGGCCCAGGACAAATAGTGACGTCACGTTAACACCTTGGCACTGTACCAGGTGTAAAAGCTTTAACCACCTCGGCACTGTGCCAGGTGTTCAAGTGCCTTATCGATGACAAAAACGGCTGCATTTAATTGGCTAAATATGTACAAGTAAATTCAATATTTTTGATATTATATATATTTTTTATAAACAATATCACTAGAGTGTAAGTCAATTACCGACTTCGATCTCGGGTTCAAGCTAGATAAACACCCTCGCCCGTGCTTTGAGCACCTCGACCGCTACTCGATCTCGGCGCACAATTTGCACGGGCTCAGGTGTTCATCTAGCTTGAACACCTCGATCTCAGTCGGTAACTATTACGTAATCCCCTAGAGGATTAAAATGTTTCGTGCCTTTCCCCGCATGTTGTCAAATCGGTATTGTGGAGAGGTCCGCCAAAGGATTTTGAAATAAAGTTCGCGTTAGATAATGGGAGATACAAATTCTCCTTCAGTTGCCCATGTGGGTTACGATATTTCTCCACTCTCGAGAGTTAAATTTAAAATTTTAACCACTCGCCTGACAGCTTGTGGTTAAAATTTTTAATTTAACTCTCTTGAGTGGAGAAATATCGTAACCCACGGGCAACTGAAGGATAATCTATATTTAGACACCGAGGGTATTACACGTTTGTTTGTTTGATGGTGTTTAACGCCATTTTCAACAATATTTCAGCTATATCATGGTGGTCAGCTTTATTGGTGGAGGAAATCAGAAGACCGAAGAAAACCACCGACCTGTCGCAAGTCACGGACAAACTTGATCACATAATGTTGTGCACCTCGTCCTGATCGAGATTCGAACTCACAAGATCACTGATTACATAGGTATAGTTCCAGCTATTATACGATCACGACCACAACGCCCTTATCATACGCTCAGTAGTCTATTCCTCAAGACTGAAATGTTTTATTAGACACATTTTTTATCTCATTGTAATTTACAGTTATTAAATAATGTAATTATTAATAAATCTAAGGTTCTTCTCCCTCAGGCACAGGTGACCTTTGCTGATTTTGGCTTTCATAGTTAGGTACTTTGGCTTTCTTTCTTCTGTATATTTTTAGATTATTAGTTTTCCATTCTGTTAACTTTGAGCGTACCTTATAAATGGGTTTTTTCCCAAGAAGCAACGTCGTTTGCACTAAATAAATGTTAGACAATACCGAAGGTAAATAAAAAATAAATGTTAGACAATACCGAAGGGGCAATCAAAAATAAATGTTAGACACTACCGAAGGGACAATCAAAAATAAATGTTAGACAATACCGAAGGGGCAATCAAAAATAAATGTTAGACAATACCGAAAGGGCAATCAAAAATGGACAATCCAGAGAAACAGAACATCAAGAAGAAGACAAGCAAAAACAACAACAAAAACAATAAAAACAAACAAACAAACTAACAAACACACAACACAATATATGTTCGACATCACTATACGTAAGCAAACACAAATAACGCAAATAAGACAGGATCCCTCCTACAAACAACTGGAGGTAAAGACGAAGCGAACAACGTTTTTGTATGTTTCTTACAAGCAAATTGCATATCTAAATTTGTATTGTAATATTATAAAATAGTTAAATACATTAACCAAGTCATTCGGTCTGTAATATTTACAGAGTTTCGTTATTTTGTTACAAAACCTGCAAAGCAGTGAGTTTTGCTCATGATAACAAATTGAAGGTACTACATAGTTTATGTAGAGCGTACCCCATAAAGACTATTCAAGAAAAGCGCCGTGCGCAGTAAAGACTATTCAAGAAAAGCACCGTGCGCAGTAAATTAGTTATAATCGTTGTGTTTCTTTAATTATGCTAATGATGTTAAACATCAGGGGGTACCGTCGTGGTCGTGATTGTATGGCAGTTGGATTTACAATTACCTATGCAATCATTATCAGTGCCTATCACCACTAACGTTGTGCTTTCGGATCCCATTCATGACGAAGTGTACTCGATACAGCATTATGTGATAACGTTTGTAGGTAACTTGCAGCAGGTCGGTAGTTTTCTCTGACCGCCAATATATAAGGAAATATTGTTGAAAGCGGCGTTAAACACCACAATCCTAACCCATAACCCCTCAAATATCAGGTATTTTTCGTAGTGATCAATTTTACATGGTAGGTGGTCATTTTATTGAATGTATTACACGTTGTTTTGCGTCATACATGTATATTAGTTGTCAGCAACACCTATGTTCGATATTTGTTAGACAAACGGCCGAAATATTGTGAGACTACATTCATATACTTTTTATGGATTCTGTCGTAGAGTATGTCAGATAGTGGGCATAACGTCAGAGAAATGACACACACTCTTCAAATTTAGTTGAGGCTGTGAGTTTGTTGATACAAAGTATGATTAACAAACCTTAACGGGTCATTGAGCACTCGCACAACATCTATCTGTAAGAGCACACATGTCGTAAATCAACCTTTATTTTACCGACAAGTAGGCTGTTGTTCCTGCAGACAAGGCATCTAACGATATCACGTTTGCATGTAAATTAGGTTAAGTAGAATGTTTGATAACGGAATTAGGTATTGACAATCCACTTGGTACATAAACCTATTCCCGGACGACATTTACGAAAGAGGTAATTCTGTACAATCATTGGTCTGTTTTATGTTCATTTGGTATTGCAACCCTTGTTGAAGAACTGGGTCTTCCTTCATTCTACTGATACCTGAATTACATAAGTGTCTTTACACAACCAGCGGACGCCCATCTTTAGTTGGGGAAAAAGTGGGGTGTACACAGCAACGAGGAAATATGTCATATTTCTAACCATGATCTTAATTGAACGTCCTGTCGATCATATGTGGACATATTACGTCGAATATGGCTTAAATATTTCTCATTTGATGCTTAACAACAATCAATCAACCAATCAATCAATCAATCAATCACTTAAAGAGGGTTAACCTGTTCACACATAGCAATTTTTTTTTTCAGGAGTCATGCGACATATGTGTTGTAATTATTTCAGGAATGGAATAGGCCATTTTTGCCGAAGTTTCAATGCACGCGGAGGATCTACGTCACGATTTAGAAGCTACAGGTACCAACATTCACTTCCTAGAAACAAGGACCGTAAGTTTTCTATGATATTATTTTTATTAAGAATACAATGTGCACTTATTATATACAGGTTAATGCACGACCTTTACCACATTGGCTAGGATATCATACCGCGGCGCAGTCGAGGGATGATAGCTGGGTTGATGTAGATATGGTCTTCTAATAATCTTTTTATATTTGCATTTGTACTTCCATGCTGAATAAGGTTCAAAATAAGATAAAACTGAAGTTTCACGGACGTAGTGAATGAAAGAATGTGATATAGCTAACAATCAATGACAATTTTGTTATAGACTATATGTTTGCACAGTTTTTAAACAGACGAGTGGTATTCCAATGGGTACAAATTGTGCTTCGCTGCTCGCCGATATGTTTCTACATACATATGAGGCAGAATTCCCTCGTGGGTTTCTCAAGAAAAAAGATAGAAATTTAGCCCAAACTTGTAATTCTAACTTCCGCTATATAGAGAATATTCTGTCACTGACCAATTCTTAATTCTGTCATTATCTACATCTCATCTGTCCAAATAATCTTGTAGCAAAGAATATTCTATTTACATGTACATCTAATATGATATATCAACTTGTTTTTGTTAGTGTCTGTTGTCACAAAGAAGTGTACTGTTCTAAGCCGATGTCTGATTCGACCTTTCACAACAACAAGTGTTACAGACAATGTAAGTCCATGCAAAATATATATAGGACTGGAACCAAGAAGTAATAAATATTGAAATCCAAAGAACCTAATGAGGGTTTGAGTAGTTGGTGTTTAATGTCATTTTTACTATGTTTTGACTATATCGCAGTGGCCATTTTATGGTGGCTATCCGACTACCAGAAAGACTCCCCCCCCCCCCCCCCCCCATCCCCCTCCCCCAAAATTAAAAAATTAAGCGATAAAATAATGCACACTGTTACCATTTATTTATGCAAAAAAATAAATACCACGCTGTCGAAACTTTTCCAAAATCAAATAGAAAAATCACAGAATCAGAAGTAACCTCGATACGCCTAACACACATATATACATGACCGCTCATTTTCCCACCTCAATACATAATTGCAGGATAAACTCGTTTCATAGGCTCAAGACAATCATGGAAATGACATTGTTTTGTACGTCCAGATCTGTTGTCAAAACAGATGAAACATATATAAATCGTTAAGATAAAAAAAAAACAATAATTGGAATATCCAATAATAGGATGTCACGTGTCTTAGAAGGTCACGTGTCTTAGAAGACCAGTTTTTATTTGTCCCAAAGGTAGCCTCTTAAAGGAAAAGGCCATGGTCTGAACAAGTTAGCGTGAAAATTTAAATGACAGTAAATAAAAGACATTTGTGCTAATGAATGTTAAAAATAGTATACCGTAAGGTAGAATTTGGTGATTGAAGTTGCCTGTAGCACCAAATAATGGGGATCGCAATTTTTCAAAACTCTTCAATGGGGAGGAGACAAAAGGCATAATCCATTCTCGGATTTATCCTGCCCGTGACGTCGTACAATCGGTATGGTATAATATATCAGCATTGATCAGGTGCAATTTTATCATTAAAAATTATGTAAATCGTAAAATAACGTCGTATATTTATCTTTTGGTATTTACAATATCATTATGGATTCATGTCAAACATTTTATTGCACTAACGAAAAGGGAAAGTGTGAGAAGATTTATTTTTTGTAATTACGGGTCAGGACTATCCTTGTCAACACATCGACCAGTGACCACGAAAAACACGGGAAAGTACGATAGCATTGGCGACAAAAAAGATAAAAGCATGTGTACGCATAAAATAAGTTAAAATTGACAGTTATTTAACCTACGGACATTCACGTAAAACAGGATGGAAGTATTAAGAAAAAAATTAGGACGATATACAATTGTAAACATTGTATTGCAGTTGATCTGATATTAAAACATAACCTAAAGGGCACGATGTTGGGAAGCGTAAACATTTATTTATGTATTCAACTAACATGATCTGACTGTTTGACGTCACATGAAGAGGTGTCATGGCCGCTTACACTACGACAGGAAATTCCAAGTATTCATATTTTTAATTGGGCATATTAATGTTAATAAATGTGTTTTTTGTTTAATAATTAGTTATTTACAAATAAAAAGTTACAATGTATTGAATTATAACAATTGTTCAACTGACTGGCCTTTTCCTTTAATATATGTAAACCATATATTTGTAGATAAACATTACAACTGAAATAAACGAAAAAGGGAAACAACTCACACTGACTAAAGAACATGAAGAATCATTAGAGTAAGTAAGGCAGAGGATATAATGACGTGATAACAAATAAAAAAAATCGTAATAATTGTAGAAAACCAAACATATGGCCAAAAACTAGACATAGACAGACAATGATCAGCATTGCAAAACACAGAATGTTGATGATGAACAACATATGCTTCAATCAAAAATCTGAGATGAAATAAGATGGTCCAAAGGATCAGCAGTTCGTACACCACACAAGGCAATGGTCGTGTTGTTGAAAACTTGACGATAGTAATCATTTTGAAAGTAGAAAATGTAAATATAAGTTTTTTTAAAAATGAATCTATCAATTTGAACTTGTGGTGTATACCAGAGTTAAGGTATTGGGCATTATATCTCCACTTACAGCAAAATTTCAGGCCGATCATTTAGATTGTGGAGGGAAACCAGAATACCCGGAGGAAGACCTGTCGTAATAAAAGTTTAAAAATACCAAAGGGGAGGTAATCAAAAGCCGTAAATGGAAGCAGGACAGACAATACATTGACGAAAAGAAAAAGGACAAAGGGACAAACAATGATCTACAAAACACTACAAAGAAATCTAAAGATCCAGTAACACCAACCCCGCTAACACCGGGGGTGATCTCAGGTGCTCCACATGCGACACCCGTCGTGTTACTCTTGGTTAATTCATGTGTTATGTGCTAATAGAGCACGGTATATTTAGCATAAGCTGGTTCCCTGTCTATAATACAATAGGTATCCGTAAGCTATGAATATTCATGATATATATTGTCAGTGAACCAGTCTATGTTTACCATACCACAAATTTAAATGTTGCACACATTACAAACGAATCATGCAAAGATGAGTAAATCTTGTTAAATTATTATCAGTATCATTGAAATGCTAAACAGCGAATTTGGAATTTTTTTTCGATTGGCTACAGTAAATATGATCAACGTGTTCGGCTTTCCTATTTAAGGTTCGATCGGTCGGGAAACAACACCTATTTCATGATTGCCCTTACAAGAAATTTGGAGGTAACGTCAACAAATCTATTTTTCAGATTTCCAAGCATATGGTTACGGTTTAATTGCCATTGTCTAGAATGTAAACAGGATCAAACAAGAGCGAAACTGATAAATCCTGCTACGATAGACTTAGAAACAACGATCCAAGCCACACAAATAACAGATGATGGTATAAACAAAACATTGAGCGTTATCATTGCTCTTTATCTTTTTATTTTTACGGTGTTTAGAAATATTATACGGTTTCTCCTGTCCTCAGTACCACTCTTTTTGTTTGTGGTAATTTCCCTTACCTGGTGCTTTTTGTTTGTGGTAAACAATATAAACATCCGTTAAAAGGTACTGTTACGTAAAGTTTTTTTTACTAGAATATTCTAGTAACAGAAAGAAACAACCAACAATCAAGTTTATATACCTTCATAAAATAACAAAAATAAGTAAATGATACTGAGGTGAATTAAATACAAGAAGACCGGACAGTACCGCCGATGTTCTGTATACAGAGAGGTCGGTATTTAGAGGAACATTTTGCTTAAGCAAATAGTGACTGGCTGCGCTAACAAAGACAAATAGGGAAAATAAAAACGTAAAGTGTAATATATCCAAATACAATGCTATAAATTCCAGCTGTTTTATAAATCCAAAATTTCTGACTGACTACTCTCTAATTTACTGACCCTTATATAGATAGGTAATAATATCTAGAACTTCTAGGGATAGTCTGTATCTAATATCCCAATGAAACTCGAGGCCAAATATTAAAAACTTGTAAACATCTCTTTCTATTTTTTGACAACCTATTTGCAATGATGATGCAATATTATCTTTATCTTTGTCAACAAAAAATATTCTCCATGAACAAAATAATACATCAAATTGATTACGTATACATAACAGGGGGCCATTGTGGACGTGATCGTTTAGTAGTTGGATTTATTGACTATCTGTGCAATCAGTGCCTATCACCACTAACGTTATGAGTTCGACCCCGTTCATGTCGAGGTGTACTCCATACAACATTATGTGATAAAGTTTGTCAGTAACTTGCGAGAGGTCGGTGGTCTTCTCCGGTTTCCTCCACCAATAAAACTGACCGCCACGCTATAACTGAAATATTGTTGAAGTGGCGTTAAACACCATAAGCCAAGCCTAAACCTATAGATAACAGTACATTTTACCCACATTATGTTTTTCACTTGTAATCATGATTTGGTTTTGAAATTTTTAGTACTTCACAGTTTACAATCAATAAACATGCTATATGTTACTTGTGTGAAGACCAATACAATCGTAGATATCTAAATTAGTGCGCAAGACTCGTTTCTGTAGTAACCTTCATCCGGTACGTTCGAGGTCAAACGTTTGGAAAGCCACTTACCTTAACACGTGGGAGCAAGAAAACCAAACAGGACAACCAGAATCGGTCAAGGTTATCTATGCCTGAAGAAGATTAACCTTTGCTACATTATTAGAAACTCGCTGCAAAAAGTCGGTTTACCCAAGTCCCATGTGATATTCTGTTAAATTAGACAACCATCTGGATACACGACACAATACCGTCAATATATAACAGTAAAATAATCGAAAACGCGACCAGGTGCTCCGGATGGGTGTGTATAAAGTGTTTTTTGATTTCACAGGAACAAACTTACAGATAAAGTGGACGGATCATGATGGAACAATACCAATTGATTACCTGCTGGAAAATAACTTCAATAAATTTAAAGACAAAGAAAGACATTCATGGATTAGAAAACCGGTAAGTTCAAACACAATGTGTTTTTTTATATTTATTTCAGTGTCTTCTTGGTGAAGGTTAAATCACAATTCGGGTCAACCATCGGAGAGAGAAGCACAATATATTATATATTATACAACAACTACAGAAACATGGGAGGCTCATATAAACAAGGACGAGGATTAATAATCAGACGGATTAAACAACACCATGTGTCAGAAGGTTTAATGAACTTGTATTACAATGTATGCAAATTCCGGCTAGAAAAACAGCACCAACAAATGTTTTTTTTAAAACAACCAACTTGAAACGATTTTGTCACTTCGCATTTGTCTTAAAATTGTATTTCTCAAAGAAGCCATTTTAGGAATAATGCTTGATATTCAACATCTGTCTTTAAAGTCTTATTCTCTGAAAGACATAATTTTAGGAAAAATTCTTGGTGTTTACATTTTATTTTCTCTACTGAATAGGTTGAATACAGAAACATGCATTAAATTTAATCATCGGTAATTTATAAATCTCTTTGATCTCATTAAGTGATATTTTCAGTATTAATGGCCCGAATCTTAAGCAGAAAATGATCTGCCAGTGTGACGTCAAACACATTATGGCGTTACCGAAAACACCAATAACGTGTGACGTCAAACACATTATGGCGTTACCGAAAACACCAATAACGTCAGTTATTAAGTTCTCTCAGACTCGCTGATTTACTGGCGATAATATATATCTCAATCTCAACTTCTATAACAACCAGTACTTTATATATATTGGTACAGAATATTTAATACATATGGAACAGGAACTGCCTACCCTTCCGGGACACCTAAGTTCACCCTTTTTTATTATTGGGGTTCATGTTGCTCAATCTGTGTAGTGTCTTGGTTATTGTTGTTTGTCCTTTTGTCCATGGCATTGTTTGATCTTCTTAGATTTTCGCCTTCTGGTTACCCCTTTGGTATCTTCTGATTACCCCTTTGGTATCTTCTGATTACTCCTTTGGTATCTTCTGATTACTCCTTTGGTATCTTCTGATTACACCTTTGGTGTCTTCTGATTACCCCTTTGGTATCTTCTGATTACCCCTTTGGTATCTTCTGATTACTCCTTTGGTATCTTCTGATTACTCCTTTGGTATCTTCTGATTACTCCTTTGGTAACTTCTGATTTTTCCTTTGGTATCTTCTGATTACACCTTTGGTGTCTTCTGATTACCCTTTGGTATCTTCTGATTACTCCTTTGGTATGTTCTGATTACTCCTTTGGTATCTTCTGATTAGCCCTTTGGTAACTTCTGATTTTTCCTTTGGTATCTTCTGATTACACCTTTGGTATCTTCTGATTACTCCTTTGGTATCTTCTGATTACTCCTTTGGTAACTTCTGATTTTTCCTTTGGTATCTTCTGATTACACCTTTGGTGTCTTCTGATTACCCCTTTGGTATCTTCTGATTACTTCTTTGGTATCTTCTGATTACTCCTTTGGTATCTTCTGATTAGCCCTTTGGTAACTTCTGATTTTTCCTTTGGTATCTTCTGATTACACCTTTGGTATCTTCTGATTACACCTTTGGTATCTTCTGATTACTCCTTTGGTATCTTCTGATTACTCCTTTGGTAACTTCTGATTTTTCCTTTGGTATCTTCTGATTACACCTTTAGTATCTTCTGATAACTCCTTTGGTAACTTCTGATTACTCCTTTGGTATCTTCTGATTACTCCTTTGGTATCTTCTGACTACCCCTTTGGTATCTTCTGATTAGCCCTTTGGTATCTTCTGATTACACCTTTGGTATCTTCTGATCACTCCTTTGGTATCTTCTGATTACTCCTTTGGTATCTTCTGATTACCCCTTTGGTATCTTCTGATTAGCCCTTTGGTATCTTCTGATTACTCCTTTGGTATCTTCTGATTACTCCTTTGGTAACTTCTGATTTTTCCTTTGGTATCTTCTGATTACACCTTTGGTGTCTTCTGATTACCCCTTTGGTATCTTCTGATCACTCCTTTGGTATCTTCTGATTACTCCTTTGGTATCTTCTGATTACCCCTTTGGTATCTTCTGATTACACCTTTGGTATCTTCTGATTACTCCTTTAGTATCTTCTGATAACTCCTTTGGTAACTTCTGATTATTCCTTTGGTATCTTCTGATTACACCTTTGGTATCTTCTGATTACCCCTTTGGTATCTTCTGATTACTCCTTTGGTATCTTCTGATTACCCCTTTGGTATCTTCTGATTACTCCTTTGGTATCTTCTGATTACCCCTTTGGTATCTTCAAACTTTTCGCAATATTTAAATCTTCATCAACCATTATTTGTTCTATTTCTACAGACTTTACCCATAATGAGTTACCCAGATGTGATAGCAAGCAAAGCGAGTGTTCTAAAGTAAGTATTATATCTCACACTATCCAAACACTAAACATGTTCAGCAACTAAAGACCATACATTTTGTTTTCTTGTTGATAATCTCGCATCTGTGAATAACATTTTAGTGACAACAGAACGAAAAAGATGTCAAGGGGTGGTGTCACACTCATTTTATGGTATGCGTTAATATTGCCATTGTTGAACACCCTACTGTGACTGAAAAGTAGAACAGCAGCGGAAGCGCTGCTCCTTTACTTTAATGTATGTCCAAGTGTAATGTTGGATAGTCTGTCATGTTCATTGATACATTCATATCCTTTCTTTCTAATTAAGTAGAATGAACTTATTAAACCCAAACACACAAAAATTAAGCTGACGAGAGTAGTAAGTGAGTACGTGACATGTGGACAGAGAAGCAATAGACGTGACAAGTGGACAGAGAAGCAATAGACGTGACAAGTGAACAGAGAAGCAATAGACGTGACAAGTGGACAGAGAAGCAATAGACGTGACAAGTGGACAGAAGCAATAGACGTGACAAGTGGACAGAGAAGCAATAGACGTGACATGTGGACAGAGAAGCAATAGACGTGACAAGTGGACAGAGAAGCAATAGACGTGACAAGTGGACAGAGAAGCAATAGACGTGACATGTGGACAGAGAAGCAATAGACGTGACAAGTGGACAGAAGCAATAGACATGACAAGTGGACAGAGAAGCAATAGACGTGACAAGTGGACAGAAGCAATAGACGTGACAAGTGTACGGAGAAGCAATAGACGTGACAAGTGGACAGAGAAGCAAGAGACGTGAGAAGTGGACAGAGAAGCAATAGACGTGACAAGTGGACAGAGAAGTAATAGACGTGATAAGTGGACAGAGAAGCAATAGACGTGACAAGTGGACAGAGAAGCAATAGACGTGACAAGTGGACAGAGAAGCAATAGACATGACAAGTGGACAGAGAAGCAATAGACGTGACAAGTGGAGAGAGAAGCAATAGACGTGACATGTGGACAGAGAAGCAATAGACGTGACAAGTGGACAGAGAAGCAATAGACGTGACAAGTGGACAGAGAAGCAATAGACGTGACAT
Organism: Bathymodiolus septemdierum; assembly: GCA_963383655.1. Classification (NCBI taxonomy): domain Eukaryota; kingdom Metazoa; phylum Mollusca; class Bivalvia; order Mytilida; family Modiolidae; genus Bathymodiolus; species Bathymodiolus septemdierum. The sequence continues at coordinate 52,240,721 of OY726527.1, forward strand.
GTGGACAGAGAAGCAATAGACGTGACAAGTGGACAGAGAAGCAATAGATGTGACAAGTGGACAGAGAAGCAATAGACGTGACAAGTGGACAGAGAAGCAATAGACATGACAAGTGGACAGAAAAGCAATAGACGTGACAAGTGGACAGAGAAGCAATAGACGTGACAAGTGGACAGAGAAGCAATAGACGTGACATGTGGACAGAGAAGCAATAGACGTGACAAGTGGACAGAGAAGCAATAGACGTGACAAGTGGACAGAGAAGCAATAGACGTGACAAGTTGACAGAGAAGTAATAGACGTGACAAGTGGACAGCGAAGCAATAGACGTGACAAGTGGACAGAGAAGCAATAGACGTGACAAGTGGACAGAGAAGCAATAGACGTGACAAGTGGACAGAGAAGCAATAGACGTGACAAGTGAACAGAGAAGCAATAGACGTGACATGTGGACAGAGAAGCAATAGACGTGACAAGTGGACAGAGAAGCAATATACGTGACAAGTGGAAAGAGAAGCAATAGACGTGACAATTGGACAGAGAAGCAATGGACGTGACAAGTGGACAGAGAAGCAATAGACGTGACAAGTGGACAGAGAAGCAAGAGACGTGACAAGTGGACAGAGAAACAATAGACGTGACAAGTGGACAGAGAAGTAATAGGCGTGATAAGTGGACAGAGAAGCAATAGACGTGACAAGTGGACAGAGAAGCAATAGACGTGACAAGTGGACAGAGAAGCAATAGATGTGACAAGTGGACAGAAGCAATAGACGTGACAAGTGGACAGAGAAGCAATAGACGTGACAAGTGGACAGAGAAGCAATAGACGTGACAAGTGGACAGAGAAGCAATAGACGTGACAAGTGGACAGAGAAGCAATAGACGTGACAAGTGGACAGAGAAGCAATAGACGTGACAAGTGGACAGAGAAGCAATAGACGTGACATGTGGACAGAGAAGCAATAGACGTGACAAGTGGACAGAAGCAATAGACGTGACAAGTGGACAGAGAAGCAATAGACGTGACATGTGGACAAAGAAGCAATAGGCGTGACAAGTGGACAGAGACGCAATAGACGTGACAAGTGGACAGAGAAGCAATAGACGTGACAAGTGGACAGAGAAGCAATAGACGTGACATGTGGACAGAGAAGCAATAAACGTGACAAGTGGACAGAGAAGCAATAGACGTGACAAGTGGACAGAGAAGCAATAGACGTGACATGTGGACAGAGAAGCAATAGACATGACAAGTGGACAGAGAAGCAATAGACGTGACAAGTGGACACAGAAGCAATAGACTTGACAAGTTGACAGAGAAGTAATAGACGTGACAAGTGGACAGCGAAGCAATAGACGTGACAAGTGGACAGAGAAGCAATAGACGTGACAAGTGGACAGAGAAGCAATAGACGTGACAAGTGGACAGAGAAGAATAGACGTGACAAGTGGACAGAGAAGTAATAGACGTGACAAGTGGACAGAGAAGCAATAGACGTGACAGTGTACAGAGAAGCAATAGACATGACAAGTGGACAGAGAAGCAATATACGTGACAAGTGGACAGAGAAGCAATAGACGTGACATGTGGACAGAAAAGCAATAGACGTGACAAGTGGACAGAGAAGCAATAGATGTGACATGTGGACAGAGAAGCAATAGATGTGACAAGTGGACAGAGAAGCAATATATGTGACAAGTGGACAGAGAAGCAATAGACATGACAAGTGGACAGAGAAGCAATAGACGTGACAAGTGGACAGAGAAACAATAGACGTGACAAGTGGACAGAGAAGCAATAGACGTGACAAGTGGACAGAGAAACAATAGACGTGACATGTGGACAGAGAAGCAATAGATGTGATAAGTGTACAGAGAAGCAATAGACGTGACAAGTGAACAGAGAAGCAATAGACGTGACAAGTGGACAGAGAATCAATAGTCGTGACAAGTGGACAGAGAAGCAATAGACATGACAAGTGGACAGAGAAGCAATAGACGTGACAAGTGGACAGAGAAGCAATAGACGTGACAAGTGAACAGAGAAGTAATAGACATGACAAGTGGACAGAGAAGCAATAGACGTGACAAGTGGACAGAGAAGCAATAGACGTGACAAGTGGACAGAGAAGAAATAGACATGACAAGTGGACAGAGAAGGAATAGACGTGACATGTGGACAGAGAAGCAATAGACGTGACAAGTGGACAGAGAAGCAATAGACATGACAAGTGGACAAAGAAGTAATAGACGTGACAAGTGAACAGAGAAGTAATAGACGTGACAAGTGGACAGAGAAGTAATAGACGTGACAAGTGGACAGAGAAGCAATAGACGAGACAAGTGGACAGAGAAGTAATAGACGTGACAAGTGGACAGAGAAGCAATAGACGTGACAAGTGGACAGAGAAGTAATGGACGTGACAAGTGGACAGAGAAGTAATGGACGTGACAAGTGGACAGAGAAGCAATATACGTGACAAGTGGACAGAGAAGCAATAGACGTGACAAGTGGACAGAGAAGTAATAGACGTGACAAGTGGACAGAGAAGCAATAGACGTGACAAGTGGACAGAGAAGCAATAGACGTGACAAGTGGACAGAGAAGCAATAGACGTGACAAGTGGACAGAGAAGCAATAGACGTGACAAGTGGACAGAGAAGCAATAGACGTGACAAGTGGACAGAGAAGCAATATACGTGACAAGTGGACAGAGAAGCAATAAAAACCAATTTCTTAATCTTTGGTTGGACCGGACCAGGGATCGGATCAAACACATGATCTGTCGCACTCGGAGCGATCATTCTAACTACTAGTATTATAAAATCATGGCTGTCAACCGTTACACCATCGTTGCATTTCTAAATTATAAAATTTAGACCATTCAAGCACGGCCAAAAACAAGTTTATTTCAGAAGTAAGTAACTGCTAGAGAATACCGATGGTGCAACCAAATATGGACAATCCAGAGAAACTTGCAAAATAGCGTACACAAGACGAAGACAAAAAAAGCAAAACTGCAACACAATATGTGATGGACACCACTATTCACAAGCGCAAACACAAACAACTTTAATAAGACATGCGCCTTCCTACAACCAAAGTAACATGATTTTCGCGAAAATGTTATCTTGTGCCATCGCCAAAGACTAATGGCGTCCCTGAATTATGTTGATTCTAATAGGAAAATCGACAGTCAATGTCGATAGATATTATCTTAGGTATTTATTCCAGAACAATTAACATGTAGAGAAACAACAAGAACTTCTTAATTTATGTAAATACCACGTACTGTCCTGTCTAAATACCATGTACTGTCCTGTCTAAATACCACGTACTGTCCTGTCTAAATACAACGTACTGTCCTGTCTAAATACCATGTACTGTCCTGTCTAAATACCACGTACTGTCCTGTCTAAATACAACGTACTGTCCTGTCTAAATACATGAAATCACTCTGGAATGATGAAGACATTGTGTCAGACAATACGCATATGCTAAGCATAAATATATCGTTAATTTTGTTTATATAACCAATGAACGTCGGCGTAGTAGTCTTTTATCAATGTTATGTAATAGGATAGATTATACTATAAATACTCATGTGAACTTAATACGCTCATGCGAACATTCAGCAGTATTTACAGCGATAGATTGCGGCCTGGGTGTCATTGACTTTTAACCACAAACCTAACATGCTGACGTAAGCAACCGTCCCGAAATCTACCTAAAGTGTTCATGTTTCCAGTCATCTACCCATGACCGGATGCTTTACCAGATAGTTTGCTTCCTCTTTTAAGTCACTATATATTGCTTGGAGATTGTTGAAATAAACGTTAGAGAAAACCGAAGGGGCAATCGAGAATAGACAATCCAGAGAAAACCGAAGGGGCAATCGAGAATAGACAATCCAGAGAAAACCGAAGGGGCAATCGAGAATAGACAATCCAGAGAAAACCGAAGGGGCAATCGAGAATAGACAATCCAGAGAAAACCGAAGGGGCAATCGAGAATAGACAATCCGGTGAAAACAGAAGGGGTAATCGAGAATAAACAATCCAGAGAAAACAGAAGGGGTAATCGAGAATAGACAATGCAGAGACACTGGCAACATTGGCTACACAAGACACAGGATGAAGTCAAAAAAACCACACACACACACACACACACACACCAGAATAATTTCTACCGGTCGCCATTTTCAAAATGGCCGCCACAATACTACACAAATTCAACATTGTTCGATTTCAACGAAATTTCATATGTAGGTAGATTATGATGTCCTGAATTGATTCCGACATCGAAAAATTTCTACCGGTCTCCATTTTCAAAATGGCCGCCACAATACCGCAAAAATTCAACATTGTTCGATTTCAAAGGTAGCTTTTGATTTATTTACGGACATTTTGTCTGCTGTTGGTTTGCTGTCTACAGGTAAAAGAAAACACATAATATTTTGTTGTTGCTTTATGCTATATACCACAGTACTCATCTTCATATAACATTCATTCATATTGTTGATGGCGCCAAACTGAACTTGAAGTTGCTGTAAACAGTTAATTTGAGATAGCAAAGGCAAATAGTAAAATAATTAATATATTTGATTAGAAGTGTAGCTTCAAGTTCAGTTACAGAGTGATAGCTGACACTAAATTTGAAATTGTTAATTTTTATTATTGAAACGTACTTATAATAAATAATCATATGATTATTTGATTATTTCAAAAGACAATTTCATCATGTCAGGTATCACTAGCATGACCAGGGCTACAAATCTGTAGTTCCTCCACGTGGTGGTGCCGGAAACAGTCATTGGCCGGTTTGGGAGACTTCATAATCATTAGATTATAATCATATCTTGTTTTTGTAGCGATCACTTCATCTTAGGAGCAACGTAGCCTTGAAAGTTACGCTAAAGACACATAATCAAGTACAAGAGAGTATTTAAGCCTCAACATACATAATACTATATGCTTTATATACAAATGGTCCTTTATCATGTCAATCCTAATTTTGTAAGTGCTGCAAAACTTTAAAGCAAATTATAAGTGAAACCTGTCTAAACCGAACTTCCTTGGGACCACCTTTTGCGTTCAGAATAGACAGGTGTTCGGTTTATACAGGTTAAGTTAACAAAGATTTCCTTCATTCAGATTTTATTTAATGTTTGATTTATACAGAATTCCGGGTTACTCGAAGTTTTATTTATAAAGGGTTCCGAGTTACTCGAAGTTTGATTTATGCAGGATTCTGGGTTACTCGAAGTTTGATTTATACAGGATTCCGGGTTACTCGAAGTTTGATATATACAGGATTCCGGGTTACTCGAAGGTTGATTTATATAGGATTCCGGGTTACTCGAAGTTTGATTTATACAGGATTCCGGGTTACTCGAAGTTTGATTTATACAGGATTCTGGGTTACTTGAAATTTGATTTATACAGGATTCCGGGTTACTCGAGGTTTGATTTATACAGGATTCCGGGTTACTCGAAGTTTGATTTATACAGGATTCTGGGTTACTTGAAGTTTGATTTATACAGGATTCCGGGTTACTTGAAGTTTGATTTATACAGGATTCCGGGTTACTTGAAGTTAAATTTATACAGGGTTCCGGGTTACTCGAAGTTTGATCTATACAGGATTCCGGGTTACTCAAAGTTTGATTTATACAGGATTCCGGGTTACTCGAAGTTTGATTTATACAGGATTCTGGGTTACTCGAAGTTTGATTTATACAGGATTCCGGGTTATTCGAAGTTTGATTTATACAGGATTCCGGGTTACTCGAAGTTTGATTTATACAGGATTTCGGGTTACTCGAAGTTTGATTTATACAGGATTCTGAGTTACTCGACGTTTGATTTATACAGGATTTCGAGTTACTCGAAGTTTGATTTATACAGGATTCCGGGTTACTCAAAGTTTGATTTATACAGGATTCCGGGTTACTCGAAGTTTGATTTATACAGGATTCCGGGTTACTCGAAGTTTGATTTATACAGGATTCCGGGTTATTCGAAGTTCGATTTATACAGGATTCCGGGTTACTCGAAGTTTGATTTATACAGGATTTCAGGTTACTCGAAGTTTGATTTATACAGGATTCTGGGTTACTCGACGTTTGATTTATACAGGATTCCGGGTTACTCAAAGTTTGATTTATACAGGATTCCGAGTTACTCGAAGTTTGATTTATACAGGATTTTGGGTTATTCGAAGTTTGATGTATACAGGATTCCGGGTTACTCGAAGTTTGATTTATACAGGATTTCGGGTTACTCGAAGTTTGATTTATACAGGATTCTGGGTTACTCGACGTTTGATTTATACAGGATTTCGAGTTACTCGAAGTTTGATTTATACAGGATTCCGGGTTACTCGAAGTTTGATTTATACAGGATTTCGGGTTACTCGAAGTTTGATTTATACAGGATTTCGGGTTACTCGAAGTTTGATATATACAGGATTCCAGGTTACTCGAAGTTTGATTTATACAGGATTCCGGGTTACTCGAAGTTTGATTTATACAGGATTCCGTGTTACTCGAAGTTTGATTTATACAGGATTCCGGGTTATTCGAAGTTTGATTTATACAGGATTCCGGGTTACTCGAAGTTTGATTTATACAGGATTATGGGTTACTCGAAATTTGATTTATACAGGATTCTGGGTTACTCGAAGTTTGATATATACAGGATTCTGGGTTACTCGACGTTTGATTTATACAGGATTTCGGGTTACTCGAAGTTTAATTTATACAGGATTCTGCGTTACTCGACGTTTGATTTATACAGGATTTCGGGTTACTCGAAGTTTGATTTATACAGGATTCCGGGTTACTCGAAGTTTGATTTATACAGGATTTCGGGTTACTCGAAGTTTGATATATACAGGATTCTGGGTTACTCGACGTTTGATTTATACAGGTTTCATTGTATCTCACTCAATTTCCTAACAGAATAATTATATACAAATATTTTTGTCGGAACATACTATTTAGATAATGACAGAATATTATAATATCAAAGATTGACAATTGTTTGTAGTCATGGAAACATCGATTGTACTCGGCATATTTTTGGACATGTGCTGACGGTGTGGGATTTCTTGTTATTGTACTCGGCATGTTTTTGGACATGTCCTGACGGTGTGGTATTTCTTGTTATTGTACTCGGCATGTTTTTGGACATGTTCTGACGGTGTGGTATTTCTTGTTATTGTACTCGGCATGTTTTTGGACATGTTCTGACGGTGTGGTATTTCTTGTTATTGTACTCGGCATGTTTTTGGACATGTTCTGAAGGTGTGTTATTTCTTGTTATTGTACTCGGCATGTTTTTGAACATTTCCTGACGGTGTGGTATTTCTTGTTATTGTACTCGGCATGTTTTTGGACATGTTCTGACGGTGTGGTATTTCTTGTTATTGTACTCGGCATGTTTTTGGACATGTTCTGACGGTGTGGTATTTCTTGTTATTGTACTCGGCATGTTTTTGGACATGTTCTGACGGTGTGGTATTTCTTGTTATTGTACTCGGCATGTTTTTGGACATATCCTGTCGATGTGGTATTTCTTGTTATTGTTCTCGGCATGTTTTTGGACATGTCCTGACGGTGTGGTATTTCTTGTTATTGTACTCGGCATGTTTTTGGACATGTCCTGACGGTGTGGTATTTCTTGTTATTGTACTCGGCATGTTTTTGGACATGTTCTGACGGTGTGGTATTTCTTGTTATTGTACACGGCATGTTTTTGGACATGTTCTGACGGTGTGGTATTTCTTGTTATTGTACTCGGAATGTTTTTGGACATGTCCTGACGGTGTGGTATTTCTTGTTATTGTACTCGGCATGTTTTTGGACATGTTCTGACGGAGTGGTATTTCTTGTTATTGTACTCGGCATGTTTTTGGACATGTCCTGACGGTGTGGTATTTCTTGTTATTGTACTCGGCATGTTTTTGGACATGTCCTGACGGTGTGGTATTTCTTGTTATTGTACTCGGCATGCTTTTGGACATGTCCTGACGGTGTAGTATTTCTTGTTATTGTACTCGGCATGTTTTTGGACATGTCCTGACGGTGTGGTATTTCTTGTTATTGTACTCGGCATATTTTTGGACATGTTCTGACGGTGTGGTATTTCTTGTTATTGTACTCGGCATGTTTTTGGACATGTCCTGATGGTGTGGTATTTCTTGTTATTGTACTCGGCATGTTTTTGGACATGTCCTGACGGTGTGGTATTTCTTGTTATTGTACTCGGCATGTTTTTGGACATGTCCTGACGGTGTGGTATTTCTTGTTATTGTACTCGGCATGTTGTTGGACATGTCCTGACGGTGTGGTATTTCTTGTTATTGTACTCGGCATGTTTTTGGACATGTCCTGACGGTGTGGTATTTCTTGTTATTGTACTCGGAATGTTTTTGGACATGTCCTGACGGTGTGGTATTTCTTGTTATTGTACTCGGCATGTTTTTGGACATGTTCTGACGGTGTGGTATTTCTTGTTATTGTACTCGGCATGTTTTTGGACATGTCCTGACGGTGTGGTATTTCTTGTTATTGTACTCGGCATGTTTTTGGACATGTCCTGACGGTGTGGTATTTTTTGTTATTGTACTCGGCATGTTTTTGGACATGTCCTGACGGTGTGGTATTTCTTGTTATTGTACTCGGCATGTTTTTGGACATGTCCTGACGGTGTGGTATTTCTTGTTATTGTACTCGGCATGTTTTTGGACATGTCCTGACGGTGTGGTATTTCTTGTTATTGTACTCGGCATGTTTTTTGACATGTCCTGACGGTGTGGTATTTCTTGTTATTGTACTCGGCATGTTTTTAGACATGTCCTGACGGTGTGGTATTTCTTGTTATTGTACTCGGCATGTTTTTGGACATGTCCTGACGGTGTGGTATTTCTTGTTATTGTACTCGGCATGTTTTTGGACATGTCCTGACGGTGTGGTATTTCTTGTTATTGTACTCGGAATGTTTTTGGACATGTCCTGACGGTGTGGTATTTCTTGTTATTGTACTCGGCATGTTTTTGGACATGTTCTGACGGTGTGGTATTTCTTGTTATTGTACTCGGCATGTTTTTGGACATGTCCTGACGGTGTGGTATTTCTTGTTATTGTACTCGGCATGTTTTTGGACATGTCCTGACGGTGTGGTATTTCTTGTTATTGTACTCGGCATGTTTTTGGACATGTCCTGACGGTGTGGTATTTCTTGTTTTTGTACTCGGCATGCTTTTGGACATGTCCTGACGGTGTGATATTTCTTGTTATTGTACTCGGCATGTTTTTGGACATGTCCTGACGGTGTGGTATTTCTTGTTATTGTACTCGGCATGTTTTTGGACATGTCCTGACGGCGTGGTATTTCTTGTTATTGTACTCGGCATGTTTTTGGACATGTCCTGACGGTGTGATATTTCTTGTTATTGTACTCGGCATGTTTGTGGACATGTCCTGACGGTGTGGTATTTCTTGTTATTATACACTCGGCATGTTTGTGGACATGTCCTGACGGTGTGGTATTTCTTGTTATTGTACTCGGCATGTTTTTTGACATGTCCTGACGGTGTGGTATTTCTTGTTATTGTACTCGGCATGTTTTTAGACATGTCCTGACGGTGTGGTATTTCTTGTTATTGTACTCGGCATGTTTTTGGACATGTCCTGACGGTGTGGTATTTCTTGTTATTGTACTCGGCATGTTTTTGGACATGTCCTGACGGTGTGGTATTTCTTGTTATTGTACTCGGAATGTTTTTGGACATGTCCTGACGGTGTGGTATTTCTTGTTATTGTACTCGGCATGTTTTTGGACATGTTCTGACGGTGTGGTATTTCTTGTTATTGTACTCGGCATGTTTTTGGACATGTCCTGACGGTGTGGTATTTCTTGTTATTGTACTCGGCATGTTTTTGGACATGTCCTGACGGTGTGGTATTTCTTGTTATTGTACTCGGCATGTTTTTGGACATGTCCTGACGGTGTGGTATTTCTTGTTTTTGTACTCGGCATGCTTTTGGACATGTCCTGACGGTGTGGTATTTCTTGTTATTGTACTCGGAATGTTTTTGGACATGTCCTGACGGTGTGGTATTTCTTGTTATTGTACTCGGCATGTTTTTGGACATGTTCTGACGGTGTGGTATTTCTTGTTATTGTACTCGGCATGTTTTTGGACATGTCCTGACGGTGTGGTATTTCTTGTTATTGTACTCGGCATGTTTTTGGACATGTCCTGACGGTGTGGTATTTCTTGTTATTGTACTCGGCATGTTTTTGGACATGTCCTGACGGTGTGGTATTTCTTGTTTTTGTACTCGGCATGCTTTTGGACATGTCCTGACGGTGTGATATTTCTTGTTATTGTACTCGGCATGTTTTTGGACATGTCCTGACGGTGTGGTATTTCTTGTTATTGTACTCGGCATGTTTTTGGACATGTCCTGACGGCGTGGTATTTCTTGTTATTGTACTCGGCATGTTTTTGGACATGTCCTGACGGTGTGATATTTCTTGTTATTGTACTCGGCATGTTTTTGGACATGTCCTGACGGCGTGGTATTTCTTGTTATTGTACTCGGCATGTTTTTGGACATGTCCTGACGGTGTGATATTTCTTGTTATTGTACTCGGCATGTTTGTGGACATGTCCTGACGGTGTGGTATTTCTTGTTATTATACACTCGGCATGTTTGTGGACATGTCCTGACGGTGTGGTATTTCTTGTTATTGTACTCGGCATGTTTTTGGACATGTCCTGACGGTGTGGTATTTCTTGTTATTGTACTCGACATGTTTTTGGACATGTCCTGACGGTGTGGTATTTCTTGTTATTGTACTCGGCATGTTTTTGGACATGTTCTGACGGTGTGGTTTTTCTTGTTATTGTACTCGGCATGTTTTTGGACATGTTCTGACGGTGTGGTATTTCTTGTTATTGTACTCGGCATGTTTTTGGACATGTCCTGACGGTGTGGTATTTCTTGTTATTGTACTCGGCACGTTTTTGGACATGTTTTGACGGTGTGGTATTACTTGTTATTGTACTCGGCATGTTTTTGGACATGTCCTGACGGTATGATATTTCTTGTTATTGTACTCGGCATGTTTTTGGACATGTCCTGACGGTGTGGTATTTGTTGTTATTGTACTCGGCATGTTTTTGGACATGTTCTGACGGTGTAGTATTTCTTGTTATTGTACTCGGCATGTTTTTGGACATGTCCTGACGGTGTGGTATTTCTTGTTATTGTACTCGACATGTTTTTGGACATGTCTTGACGGTGTGGTATTTCTTGTTATTGTACTCGGCATGTTTTTGGACATGTTCTGACGGTGTGGTATTTCTTGTTATTGCACTCGGCATGTTTTTGGACATGTCCTGACGGTGTGGTATTTCTTGTTATTGTACTTGGCATGTTTTTGGACATGTCCTGACGGTGTGGTATTTCTTGTTATTGTACTCGGCATGTTTTTGGACATGTTCTGACGGTGTGGTATTTCTTGTTATTGCACTCGGCATGTTTTTGGACATGTCCTGACGGTGTGGTATTTCTTGTTATTGTACTCGGCATGTTTTTGGACATGTTCTGACGGTGTGGTATTTCTTGTTATTGTACTCGGCATATTTTTGGACATGTCCTGACGGTGTGGTATTTCTTGTTATTGTACTCGGCATGTTTTTGGACATGTTGTGACGGTGTGGTATTTCTTGTTATTCATTTTCTAACGCTATATCTACATATAGTCAAACCTGTATTAGGAGGTCACCTATGGGACAAAGAAAAAGTGGACTTATAAGACAGGTGACCTCTTAAAAGAGGTTCAATTCATTTCAAATTATCTATGACAAGACAAGAAAAAGGTGACCTTTTAATACAGGTGACTGTTTAATAGAGGTGACCACATAGGCAGGTTTGATTGTAAAGTCTGTATTCATTATTTCTATGAAATCCTTTACATTCGTGGAAACCGATGTTCAAGCTTGGAGGGAAAATGTATTTTCATGGATACGTAAGTTTGCGGATCCCCCATTAGATAAGTACATATGTATATAGGTGACAAATATTCGTTAATTCTTAATTTCGTGGTTTGATTCAATCCACGAAATTCACGAAAATATGTATAACACAAATAATAAAGTAATGTATTTACAGTAATCAACCGTGTATTGATGAAATTGAATTTGTATTTTTAGATGGCTCCGTGAAATCAATGACTGCGGCATGTGTCTTTTGACAGACGTTCCCACAGAAGAAAATACGGTGGCAAAGGTAAACTAAGGTCAAACTTGTGTCCATATCCCGCGCTTGGTGATAGCAAGACGTTTGAAGATGATATCAAGGGGGTAATCAGAAGCCGTAAATCGAAGGTCAGACAATGCAATGACCAACGGAAAATGGACAATAATCTACAAAGCACAGAAAACCAATTATTGAGCAGGAAAAACCCCACTTAAAACAGAGGGAGGCGTGAACTTGGGTGCCACGGAAGGGTAAGCGGTTCGTTCTCGCACCACTAGTAGCACCCGTCGTGTTTCTCGTGTTATAAAACTGGAGATAAGTGACAAATTAGGAAAGGACCGGATCTTGATTACCACAAATCAATTTGTCGTATCTAAATGCTTGGTCAGATTTTAATCACTGAGTCTGAATATATATCATAGTATTTGTTTTAATCTGACTGATATCGTGTTTATTTAAGAATTGAATCCAATCTTTTGTAGTTTTATTGGCATGTAAAAGCGTTGATCGAAGTACATTATAAGAAGTAAATCTTTGGATGGACATTTTACAATAATAAAAGATAAGAACGTGAGCAACAATCAGTTTTCATGACGTTGGAATATTTTCCGGAAATGGGTGAGGTTGAATGGCTGTGCGCTTCATAGATCGATGAAGTTTCAATTCAGAAGTCACGTGTCAAGCTTTTTGATCTATTATATTAGGCGTTCTAAATGACATGAACATAAAATTAATCAACCTTATTAATAAAAAAACTGCTGAGATGTGCTAATCTGGGTCACGGGTCACTGTAATCGGGCGGCTGTATCGAGAAACAGATACGGTGTTGAAAAAACTGTTGATACTCATAAAATATTGATAAATGCTATACAATTTTATGTTTGTCTTCAAGAAATATGATAAACAAAACCATGTGTAAAGTTTTATGACGAAATATATCCGATTTCTATGTAAATTTACGAGTTGAAGTGGGGAAATTTTATGTTAGATTTCTAAAAATCTTCTACTCTGAAACCACAGGTAAATTTACTTTAGCGATGTATTTTTATCTTGTTTTAAATGTAATTATTTGTAGGTTGCAGAATGTATTGGTCCCGTTCAAGACACCATGTACGGCAAAGTAAGTAATGTAGAACATTGTTATGCAATTCTTATCAAGCATGTTTTTTCATTGGCTAATGTTTGCCGTCAAAGCCATAATTGTAGTCAGCGATTGTTATTTAACGCCAATTCAGCAATTTTTTCAGCTATATCATGGCGAGAACAAGTTGATTTTAAAATTAGATGATGATGATGAAGTCCGCTTTGTACCAGACCAACATGCTGACATGGATTTTTATTGTGCTAGCTCACTAAAACAACAGTCCGCAGATAGATATGTCGCACCACTCGGACACATTATCCTGATTCCGAGCCAACCAGTCTTTGCTCTTTCTCCTTAATGCTGCATGCTTAGCAGAAAAGCAACAAATACCAATTTTATAGTCTTTGGTTTGACACGACCGGCGCACGAACCGCGGTTGCCATAATATTGGCATGTCGTAGCTCATGGTTCTTGTGGTAGTGAGTGAGTGATTGTTATTTAACGCCAACTCAGCAAATTTTCAGCTGTATCATGGCGAGAACAAGTTAATTTTCAATGAGATGATGATGAGGTCCGTGTTGTTCTGAGTTGGATTTTTATAGTGCTAGCTCACTGAAACAACAGCTCCCGTGTAGACATGTCGCTCCACTCGACCACATTATTCTGATTCCGAGCAAACCAGTCTTTGCTCTTACTACTTAATGCTGCGTGCTTAGCGGAGAAGTAACAAATACAAATTTTATAGTCTTTAGTTTGACCCGACTGGGGCTCGGACCCGCGATCTACCGCACTCGAGGTGAGCACGCTAACCATTACACCACCGATGTGGTTATTCTGGTGCGAATATGACGCCATATATGTCAATAAATACAATAGAAAAGAAAAGACAAACATCGCCTATCCATAAGATTATTAATTGTTAGATTTATTTTAGATTAGTTTTGCTTACCTGGGCATATAAGGTGTTTTGTTAACAGGCGAGTCAAACAATAAAGTATTATGTTATTAAAAAAAAAAAAGTGTGATCCTATGGTAATTAGATTTACAACTACCTGTGCAATCAGTGCCTATCACCACTGATGTCGTGAGTTCGAATCACGATCAGTGCGAGGTGTTCAACATTAATGTGATAAAGTTTGTCAGTGACTTGCGACAAGTCGGTGGCTATCTCCGTGTACTCCATTTTCATCCACCAATAAAACTGACCGCCACGATATAACTGAAATATTGTTGAAAGTGGCGTAAGACACCATCAAACAAACAAACAAACAATCCGAAGCTGAAGCGTACATGTTGCCAAATAACGTCGAGTTCATATGACATCACGATTTTCTATGACGTTTATGAGCTAAGCTCATCCACATTTGTTCGTGGTATCTTATTAAATCTCCCAAACAACGTTTGGGAGACTTATTGTTTTTGCTCCGTTTCTTATTGCATCACCCCGACTGTTGTCGGGTAATGTATTGCTATTCTACGTTTCTTGTTCACTATTATTATTCTTCGTGGTGAAATTGATGAAACTTGATAGGAACAACATCCACATCTAGTGGAACGAGATAAGCCAAAAAAATCGGAATCGGTTGGACAAACTTTGTTGCAGTTGCCATGGAAACAAAAAAGGGGGGAATTTAAATTTTTTTTTGATTCCTTTCATCAAACTTCATGAAACTTTGTAGGAATATCCACCGTAGTATGTGGCAGCTTTTTGGGGGGGGGGGGGGGGGGTTGAACAAAATCAAAATGGTGGCCGTTGCCATGGTAACCAAGGTGCAAAAAATGTTAAATTCACTCCAAACTTCAAAAATTTTTGCAGTAATGTTTCCTGTCACATCCACATCTAGTGGAACGAGATAAGCCAAAAAAATCGGAATCGGTAGGAAAAACATTGCCGCAGTTGCCATGGAAATAAAAAGGGGGGATTTAATATTTTTTTTATTTCGTTCATCAAACTTCATGAAACATCGTAAGAACGAACAAAAATTGATGAAACTTGATAGCAACAACATCCACATCTAGTGGAACGAGATAAGCCAAAAAAATCGGAGTCGGTTGGACAAACTTTGCCGCAGTTGCCATGGAAACAAAAAAGGGGGGATTGAAAATAAATTTGGATTCCTTTCAGCAAACTTCATGAAACTTTGTAGGAATATCCACCGTAGTGTGATCCTATGGTAATTAGATTTACAACTACCTGTGCAATCAGTGCCTATCACCACTGATGTTGTGAGTTCGAATCACGATCAGTGCGAGGTGTTCAACATTAATGTGATAAAGTTTGTCAGTGACTTGCGACAAGTCGGTGGCTATCTCCGTGTAATCCATTTTCATCCACCAATAAAACTGACCGCCACGATATAACTGAAATATTGTTGAAAGTGGCGTAAGACACCATCAAACAAACAGACAAACAATCCGAAGCTGAAGCGTACATGTTGCCAAATAACGTCGAGTTCATATGACATCACGATTTTCTATGACGTTTATGAGCTAAGCTCATCCACATTTGTTCGTGGTATCTTATTAAGTCTCCCAAACAACGTTTGGGAGACTTATTGTTTTTGCTCCGTTTCTTATTGCATCACCCCGACTGTTGTCGGGTAATGTATTGCTATTCTACGTTTCTTTTTCACTATTATTATTCTTCTTGGTGAAATTGATGAAACTTGATAGGAACAACATCCACATCTAGTGGAACGAGATAAGCCAAAAAAATCGGAATCGGTTGGACAAACTTTGTTGCAGTTGCCATGGAAACAAAAAAGGGGGGAATTTAAAAACAATTTTGATTCCTTTCATCAAACTTCATGAAACTTTGTAGAAATATCCACCGTAGTATGTGGCAGCTTTTGGGGGGTTGAACAAAATCAAAATGGTGGCCGTTGCCATGGTAACCAAGGTGCAAAAAATGTTAAATTCACTTCCAACTTCACAAAGTTTTGCAGTAATGTTTCCTGTCACATCCACATCTAGTTGAATGATATAAGCCAAAAAAATCGCAATTGGTAGGTCAAACTTTGCCGCAGTTGCCATGGAAATAAAAAAAGGGGGGATTTATTAAAAAAAATTGATTTCTTTCATCAAACTTCATGAAACATTGTAGGAATATTCACTGTATTGTGTGGAAGCTTTTAGCATGTTGATAAAATTCAAAATAGCATTACCATGGAAACCGAGGTACCAAAATAATGGGGTGGGGTGATGTCTGCTATTGCTTTGCAATGGCAATTCTAGTTATTATTCTTCTCTTTCTTCTCCTTTCTTTCTTTGGCACATGAACTTGTCCACGGCAGATCTCAGGAACTACTGGACAGCATTTCATGAAACTTGGTGGAATTATAGATATATGTTTCTAGTTGATCCAAAAGTTTCAGATTTGTGGTAAAGGGGGTCAAAGCCATATGTTTAGGGGTTCAAAGAGGGTGGGGGTTACTATAAAATCCTATGGAAAACTTGAAATTTGTACATTAATGTTGATAACTTCTAAATGGATAATGATAGAGACATAAAATTTGACATAGTGATAGGTCACCATTAGAGGAGCAATTCTGCGTTGTCAAAATTTTCAAGATGTCGGCATTAAAATGGGGGGTAAAAATTCAACATTGTCCGATATCATCAAAATTTGATATGTGGGTAGATAATGGTGTCCCGAATTGATTCCCGACATTGAAAAATTTCTACCGGTCGCCATTTGCAAAATGGCCGCCACAATAACGCACAAATTCAACGTTGTCCGATTTCAACGAAATTTCATATGCAGGTAGATTATGATGTCCGGAATTGATTCCCGACATTGCAAAATTTCTACCGGTCTCCATTTTCAAAATGGCCATCACAATACGCAAAAAATCAAGCTCAGAATTTGTCACAATGCAAAGTGTTCATTTAAACCTGTTGTCAGTGGCCGGTTTGGGAGACTTCATAATCGTTTGATTATAATCATATCTTGTTTTATTTTATTTTATTTCCAATTTTCTTCAGCCAAATAGAATTATTGTTTTTTTTTAATATTTGTATTTGAATAGTTGACATTTTACTCAATAAACTGGTAATTGTTTGAGTAATACAGGAAATATGTAGCTCTACGAGTATTGGTATTTAATGCCACTTTCCACAATATTTCAGTTATATCGTGTCGTCAGTTATATTGGTGGAAGAAACTGAAGTACCAGGAGAAAACCACCGACCTGCCGTAAGTTCCTGACAAACTTTATTACATAATGCTGTATAGAGTACACCTCGTCATGAGCGGGATTAAAACTCACAATGTTAGTGATAGTCAATAGTGTCGGAACATTCTGATCAATCCCAAAAGAATGTTGCTCATTTGGATTCTCATATTTGTAAGCAAAGTAGCATTTCTCAAATGGCAATGGGGTTTTTACAGGTATTTGATGTTAGAGATATGCCGAATTCAAAGAACATTGCATACACTTCTGTATATTTGCAATTCCACATGGACTTAATGTACTATGAAGCCCCTCCAGGAATTCAATTATTTCACTCAATACAGTAAGTTTAAAATATTTCTGAATCTTGACATTGTAGCATTAGGAAAGTTTGAGGATACGGCAAATCGAAGGACAGATCATGCAATTACAAAATGATTAAGAACAAAAGGACAAACATCGATTGATAAAATACTACATGTACATAGAAAACTAAAAACAACACGAACCCATTAAAACCAGTGGTGAACTCAGGTGACCCGGAAGTGTGAAGAATGCCTGATCCTCCAGTGCAACTTGTGAATTTCTGCATTATACAGTAACAGATATGTGTTGGGCTTGGTATGGGGTGCTTTGTGTAACTTTCAACAATATACCATAAATATCACGAAACCGGAGTACCAGGAGATAATGACCGTCCTGCAGCATGTCAAACTTTATCAGAGTTCTTTCGAGTACTCCTTGGAACTAGCGGGAATCTATAGCTAACTCACACATTTTAGTGGTAGTAGGCACTTATTCTCTTTTCCGGGCATCCGGGTATTTCGGTCACCGAATTATCTCCCTTGTCATTGAGGCGGTGAAACATTCGCCATTTTAAATTTGATTTTCACCGCCTAAAGATGGCCGACTCGTTGTTGTTAGAGGAAGTGACGTCACCCCGGAAAAGAGAATTGCCATATGTTCTCGGCCACTACGACTTCCTTACCAAAAAAACGAAACAGGATAAAAGGAAAGTTCGATTGAAGGCGGTACTCACAAAGACAATAAGCTGGTTATTCCATCATAACAAGAAATATTTGATTTTATTTCTCAAACTTGATACTCTCGTTCACATCTCCGACTGAGGGAGGTGTCTTCGTCGTCGTGATCGTGTGGTAGTTGGATTTACAATTACACGTGTAATCAGCGCCTACCACCAACAACGTTGTGAGTTCGAACCCTGCTCAGGTGAGGTGTTCTCGATACAACAATAAGTGATAAAGTTAGTCAGTGACTAGTGGCAGGTCGGTGGTTTTCTCATGGTACTCCGGTTTCCTCCACCAATAAAACTGACTGCCACGATATAACTGAAATATTGTTGAAAGTGGCGTTAAACGCCATGATCATAACCCTAACCCCAACTGAGGGACAATGTGTGTATTTTATATACCCGGCACATCTTGTGCACAATTTTATGGAATAGACCATTTGTAAAGGTTCGCATTTGATTCTAAAATTATTCGTTTGACAAGAATTACTCCCCTTTAAGTCGGGTAAATGGGTTCCCTTTCATGCAAAGTTCAATGAAAATAATTGATTTGTTCCATAATCTGTTTCAATTTTTAACGTTTTAACAACTTGTGAATATTTTATGTGCCTTAAAATTATCATCTGACAAGCTGCAAATATCTACAAATTATGAGAAAATTGTGCTCAAATCCGTTGTACATTCCCTTGTTCTTGCTAGACCGGTTATCATTCTGCCGTCGTAGGGGACATAACTCTTTTACAAATGTATAAACACGTATAAGTTTAGAATCAAATCGGGAATGTCACTGAATATCATTATAGATTTGATGATACTGTAATAGGAGGAGATAGTATATTATTAGATGTGTTCCATGTAGCGGAATTATTCAGAAATGAACATCCGGAAGATTTTGAAATTCTGACAAAAATACCAGCTACCTACGAGAGAATTCATTACAAGAGGTATTACGTTAGGGCAATAGGAAAAGTTTGAAGGTACTAAAATAAAGAGGTAATCAGAAGCCGGAAATCGTAGAAGGATAGACAATGGAATTGCCAAAAGGGACAAGACAAAATGACAAACAATGATCTACAGGAAACTAAAGATTGGGCTGTACTGTGGTATACAGGAAACTAAAGATTGGGCTGTACTGTAGTATACAGTGAAACTAAAGATTGGGCTGTACTGTAGTATACAGTGAAACTAAAGATTGGGCTGTACTGTAGTATACAGTGAAACTAAAGATTGGGCTGTACTGTAGTATACAGTGAAACCTGTCTGAATATATAAACCATTGGATACCACTACACAGGAAACTAAAGATTGGGCTGTACTGTAGTATACAGTGAAACCTATCTGAATATATAAACCATTGTATACCACTATTATAGTTTATATAGACAGGTGACCGGATTAGACAGGATATATAAAAAACCGTGTTCATGCATTGGTGCTAAAATTGATGGTAGGCTTACACTGGTTTCCGATTTATTTAGACAGGTTGCATCGTATTATTGTGGATAGTATTGGCACACTAATCCAGATATGCAATAATATCCATACTTTTGCAAATAATTGGATCTAATAGTCCGTTGTTAGTGTTGGACCGCCACAGTGTTGTAGATGTTGCTGTACTAGAATGGAGTGCAGAAGATTGTGGCTTCGACCTCCAGTTGGGTCAGACTGACGACGGAGACTATTCAGCTGGTTTTTGCTCTCTATCCACTAAACACACAACGTGCAGGACAAATCCTGTTTGGCTAGGAGTCAAGATATTGTATCAGAATGGAGAATGATCGCGACCTGCGTGCTGTCGCTTTAGAATAATGAAAATTCAGCTCACTGAGTTGACTGTGTTAGTCAAGTACAAAGCAATTAACATAATCATCTCATGAATAAAATAATAACTTATGTGTTGAACAACAGTCATACACTCATCGTAGCTTAATATAAGCTTAGTAGGATAATTGATTGGTTAGTAATAGATAGGGACAGCCAAAGTCGCATTTGAGGAGGAGCTACCGGGAGTGACGTCACCGGGAACGGCCCTGACCAGAAATGACGTCACGGGAAGTCACGTGTCCGGAAATGGAAGTCACGTGACCGGAAGTGATCACGTGTGCATGCGCAACCGGTTCCCGCGCTTTTTTCATACCTTAGTAGTACCATTGCGCATGAGCGGAAGTAGCATGGCTACTGGATGTGACGTCATCAAACGTCACGTGACCATTCGATGTTCCCTCGGAAGGGTGGCGTGCGCGCATGCGCAACCGGAAGTAGCGCAACATCTGCCCTAGTGGTGCCTTTTCACCGGAAGTGACGTCATCAACGTCACATGACCCCAAAGAGGTTCCCTTGGAAGGGTGGGATGTGCGCATGCGCAACCGGAAGTAGTGGATTTCTCCCTATTAGAGAGTTTTTTTTAACCGGAAATGACTTTATGAAACGTCATGTGACCCCGTAGTCGTAGAACTTCCTCTGGAAAATATGGGAGCGCGCATGCGGTATCGGAAGTGTCCTTGGGGAGTTCTCTATGACCTTCGGGTCCTGTAACCTTATCATTTTCTACAAACTAGCCCTTTCGCTCGCCATTTTATTTACTTGGGGAGCGCCTTCAATAATTACACAACCGTGTTTTCGGATATGTTCGAGGTGTTGTGTAGTACTCCAAGGGTATTTTCTATCACATCCGTGTTCTCACTGTCGTATTTCTTCTAAATAACCTAAGAGTCAAATGAATGAAATGGTACATTTGATCCCCTAAGTCACCCAATAGAAGATCACTCTGCATTCAACCAGGCTTGTGACTGATTATAACTAAAAAGTTATAGGCCGCAATACCTTCTTTTTATTTCTTTTTTTTTTTTTTTTTTTTCTGTTTCCTTTTTTTTTTCTTTTTCTTTTTTTCTTTTTTTTTTTTTTTTTCATGTCTTTTTTTCATTTTTTTATATCAGTCTTATTATTTCTGATATCTTTTTTTTTCATACAACATTTTCAACAAGTAACAACACAAAATGCTGTACAAACGCCGTGGCAGTACAAGAAGATGGAAGTACGGTGTGTGGGCACCACTGAGTGTTTTACTTGATTCATCGATGTTCAGGGCATGCCATGACAGACGTGACCAAAATATTAAAAGACCCGGCAGAGGCGACGACCATTGTACAGAATTTTGTGTTGTTACTTGTTGAAATTGTATGAAAAAAAAGATATCAGAAATAATAATACTGATATGAAAAGAAAAGAAAAAAAAGACAAGAAAAAAGAAAAAGAAAAAAGAAAAAAAGAAGAAAAAGCAAAAAAACGAAAAAGTAAAAAAAAGAAAAAAGAAAAAAGTAAAGAAAAAAGGTAAATGCAGCCTATAACTGTTTAGTTATAGCCAGTCACAAGCCTGGATAAATGCAGTGACCTTCTATTACTCAACACTTCGAACATATCCGAAAACACTCGAAAAAATGGTTGTGTAATTATTGAAGGCGCTCCCCGTGAAAATAAAATGGCAGGAAATGGGCAGATAACCAGTGAAAGGGCTAGTTCGTAGAAAATGATAAGGCTATGGGACCCGGGTGTCATAGAGAGCACCCCAATAGCACTTCCGGTCGTGCATGCGCTTTCCCATATTTTCAAGGGGAAGCTCTACGGGGTCACATGACGTTTCATAACGTCATTTCCGGTCAGAAAACTATCTAATAGGGAGAAATCCCCTACTTCTGGTTGCGCATGCGCGCATGCCACCCGTCCAAGGGAACCCCTTCGGGGTCACGTGACGATTGATGACGTCACTTCCGGTTAAAAGGCCCCAATAGGGTGGTTATTGGGCAACTTTCGGTTGGGCATGCGTGCATCCCACCATTCTAAAGGAACCCCTTCGGGGTCATATGACGATTGATGACGTCACATCTGGTAGCCAAGCTACTTCCGGTCATGCGCAATGGTACATTTAGTATTACTACTATAGTAAGAAAAAACCGTGGGAACCGGTGGCGCATGCGCATGCGATCACTTCCGGTCATGTGACTTCCAGTGACGTCATTTCTGGTCAGGGCCGCTTCCGGTGACGTTACTTCCGGTAGCTCCGCCTCGCTCCTCCTGAAATGCGACTTTGCTGTCCCTATATACTACTTTGCTTGGTGTTTAGCGCCAACTTTAGTAGTATTTGAGCTCTATCTTGGAGTGAACAATTTTATAAATTAATTTCCATAAGCTAAATTTCTGTAGAAACAAACAAACAAACAAACAAACAAAAACAAGCCCGAAATGACTGTAGCATGACCAACTGACCGAGTTGCAATAATTTTACTTTACAATTCCGTCAAAATATTCTTTTGTTAACTGTGAATATATAAAAATATATATATAAAAAACAAAATTGTGTAAAATATTTCCAGAGAACGTCCAGTTAAGATGCAGATTCAAAAACCACATATCATTCTAAATGATAAGCAGGAGGTAAATATCATATTTAAAACGTAGATATCCAAATTAGTGTGCAGGAATAACCTTCATCAGGTAGTACGTGCAGAGCCAAAATATTTATAGCTAAGCGCATGATAGATGTCCGATCTGCTGACAACGAACAACATTTCATTTATTTTCTCCTTCGATGTTCTCATCCGAAAATAAATTTAGTCTTTTCTAAGCAAGAAACAAAAGTATAGGATGAGTGACTCGCTACAATTTTAGTAAACGAGCATTTTATTAAACATATATAACAAATATAGCATAAAAACAGTTTAATATATAAACACAATCAGTTCTTACAACTATTTTAAAAAATACGTTTTTCCCTAAAATATGAAGCAAACCAACCTTATAAAAAATGAGGGCAAAAATCAACGTAGCGTTGTAGCGAGACTCGATAAATAATATTTAAATCGGGTACATATATATACCCTGAGCACGCATGAATTGCACGGGTGTCACATGCGGGTAGTAGGTACCCTTGAAATAAGGAAAGAGAATTACCGTAAATCAATTAATTTTAGAATCACATGTCATTTTATACGTGTTTTGATTGGTTTAAAAGTTGAGTACATTTTCGTATGTACTTGAATCTGAAAATAGACGTCATTCCCAAGGCGTCGCGTGCCGTTGTCATCAGGCGATTTTCTTTAAATGAGGCACATTTGGGGTTATTTAAATTTATTTCCAATTATTTGCCTTATTTTGAAAAAATAAATATATTTTTCAATATCATAGCAAAAAAAGTTTGAATTAATTGATAAGGATTGATCGAAATTATTTGTTCGGTTCATTAAGGAATATTTGAAATTGTTGAACAGGTTATACGATATAACATGGTTTGGGTCTGTTTACTCTTAATAAACCGCTTAAAAGCGTAAAGTGACCCAAACCAGGTTATGCAGATATAACCTGTTCAACAATTTCAAATATTCCTTATAATTTAATTTTTACAACAAAATTTAATGATTCCTCGATTTTAATTACGATTATTTCATGTGACTATTTGAATTTGTCGTTGGTGGATGAACACGTTGGTGACGTCACAATGCCAACCTAAGTTATCGAGAATAACCACAATTTCCTCCAGGCGGATTAGCCAATCAGATTGAAATATTCAAATCAAATTAAATTATTTCGAAATAACCTCAATCAGGTTGTACACACCCTTCTACGCGGGTTACCCGATGTGTACAACCTGATTGAGGTTATTTCTTCATGAACCGAACAAAAATTGCAATCAATCCTTACAGTCAAACGATTGGAAAGCCTTTGGGAGCAAATATATCCAAACCGACTAGACCGGATATCCAAAATTGGTAATTTTTTCCTTAACAAGCACCATGGCATCTTCCAAACAGAACTTGAAACAGTCGGCAGCGACTCCTGTTCTATACCGGAAGAAGAAGAAGAAGAAGAAGAGGCATTTATTTGTGTCGCATCTTTACATGTGTAATTAACTATTAGATAACCGCCATATTAAACATTTGTCGGTCAAGCTGAGATCGAAGGAAAAAAATCAGATCTATCGAAAATGAAGCAATAAATTATTGGCCTTGACCATTTACACTGCATTACAGACAAAATATACAAACATATTTAATTGTACATTGATTTACAGATTGTTTCTGTCAACTGGAACCCAGCAGTGGAGGGGGCATTGTCTATTCCACAGGTAAGGCAGGAATGAAGGGACCATTGTCTATTCCACAGGTAAGGCGATAATAAATAAACGTTATGAAACACCGAAGGGACAATCAAAAAAGGAAAATCCAGAGATGCAGACAATATGGGCACAAGAAACAGAACAAAGACATATAACAAACACAACACAGAAAACAACAAAAAGATGAACAACACAGACCACACCAAAAATATACCATGTCGAATCCCCGAAAAGTCTTGTCCGTGACAGAAGAAAGAATCTATAAAAACGGAAAAGATCCATTTTCATGTGAGAAACGGCTTCTACCACAACAATGTAACCTTGTGTCTGGTAACAGTATTAGCTATATACAGTCAAACTTTCCCATGCGGTCACCTCTATTAAGCAGTCACTTGTATAAAAAGTTCACCTTTTTCTTGTACTGTCATAGAAAATTTAAAATATGAATTTAATCTTTTATAAGAGGTCACCTGTCTTAAAAGATCACTTTTTTCCCAAAGGTAACCTCTTCAAAGACATGTTTGACTTTATGGGCTTTTAACGCCATTTTGAACAATATTTCAGCTATATCGCAGCAGTCAGTTTTACTGATTGAGGAAACTGGAATGACTGTTGAATATTACAGTACTTTCACAAGTCACTAACAGATGTTATCACTCGAAGTTTGATCAGTAACTTCTGGAACTACTTTTAGGCGTCACAATACAGACCAATCCCTATGCACAATAACGCCATTTGAAAATAAAATATGTTTATTGCATTTAATTATGTTAAAATGTAATCGTATGTATTCAAATGCATTCTTTTTAAATATTTAAAATCGCTGTCATAAACCATTATTAATTAATTCACAGGAGTACATTTTGTACATGCAATTCTGTTACGTTTGATACAAAATATACTCCTGTCAACACTTTTAGCTGCCAACAAATATATAAATGATCATATTCAATTATTTAGAAAAAAAACCCCGTAGATATCAATGTTATGACGCGTATCTAGATTAACCTTCATCAGGTACGCTTAAAAGCGAAAGATTGGAAATAGGTTAAACTTTTTGGAGCAATGAAATCAATAGCCAGAATAGCCAAAATGGGCTACGGTCGCCTATGCCTGAGGTAGGCGAACCTTAGTTTTAAATGATGTTTCATGTTAAACACGCATATGCCTTTCCATTGGCGGTTTCTTAAGTAGGCGTGTCTGTTTTCTTTTACACATTGCCTCCGAAAATACCAATTCTCTTTTCCGGGATGAGGTCACTTCCTCTAACAACAACGAGTCGGCCATCTTTAGGCGGTGAAAATCAAATTTAAAATGGTGAATGTTTCACCGCCTCAATGACAAGGGAGATAATTCGTTGAGTGAAATACCCGGATGCCCGGAAAAGAGAATTGGGTAATCAGAAGCCATAAGTCAAAGAAGGACAGACAATACATTGGTCAAAAAGCACAAAGGGTACAGACAAACAATGAAGACACTGTGCACAGAAAACTAAAGATCGAGCAACACGAACACCACTAAACGCCAGGGGTTAACCACGAACTTATCTCAGGTGCTCCTTATTTGGAGATCTATTATATCTTAGGAAGCATCAGTCATGCATAGGTTGGTTCAATTTGGATATGCGCAGTTCTACAGGCCAGAGAAGATTTATTTGTGAAAATAATAGAGATAACGGATCAAGTTATAATCAGGAATGATCCAGTTATTGTAATCAAACGAAAAACAAAATATACTACACTGTCGGAACATTTCATAAATCAAATAAATGAAAATCGAAGAAACCGATGTAAACTGGGTACAGCTAACACACGTGATCACTCTGGTTTGGTACAGACACTTCAATAAAATGTGGAGATGTCAAACTAGATTTGTGGGCCCAAACCCAAACAGCCTCTCTTAGTGAAATGATGCGGTCTTGTAAGTGTTTTTCATGTGCAAGTAAGATGCCAAACCTCATATATAGCTATGTGAGCAGCAAGTCATATTTATTGATCTTTATGTCTGATATATTAAATGTTCGTGACACTGAAGTTATTAGAAAACACATAGTAGAGCAGGAACTTCCTACCCTTCCGGAGCACCCGAGTTCACCCCCGGTTTTTATTGGGGTTCGTGTTACTCGATCTTTAATTTTATATGTATATTTTGTCGATCGTTGTTTGTCCTTTTGTACTTTTTCTTTTGGCCATTGTGTTGTCTGTTCTTCTTCGATACACGGTTTCTGATTGCCCTTTTGGTATCTTCAAACTCCACTTATATGTAATGCTGTCCATATTTTACAGGAAGATGTAGAACGGTATTATAAAGCGTACCAAAATTTTGCCAAGGCTATCATATATTCACCAGACATTGTAAGTATCAATAGGAATGTCCTATACATATGTACCATGTATATACCACTAGATCACTGGGTCTATACCACTGCTGGTTGACTATAAGTCCCCGAGGGTATCAACTGCCCAGTAATCAGTGCTTCGTCACTGACATGGTGTCTTGTTTATTAGATATATTTATGTCTTCGTCACTGACATGGTTTATTAAATATATTTATGTCTTGTTTATTAGATATATTTATGTCTTCATTACTGACATGGTTTATTATATATATTTATGTCTTCGTCATTGACATGATTTATTAGATATATTTATGTCTTCGTCACTGAAATGGTTTATTAGATATAGTTATGTCTTCGGCACTGACATGGATTATTAGATATAGTTATGTCTTCGGAACTGACATGGTTTATTAGATATATTTATGTCTTCGGCACTGACATGATTTATTAGATATATTTATGTCTTCGGCACTGACATGGTTTATTAGATATATTTATGTCTTCGTCACTGACATGGTTTATTATATATATTTATGTCTTCGTCACTGACATGGTTTATTAGATATATTTATGTCTTCGGCACTGACATGGTTTATTAGATATATTTATGTCTTCGTCACTGACATGGTTTATTAGATATATTTATGTCTTCGTCATTGACATGGTTTATTAGATATATTTATGTCTTCGTCACTGACATGGTTTATTAGATATATTTATGTCTTCGTCACTGACATGGTTTATTAGATATATTTATGTCTTGTTTATTAGATATATTTATGTCTTCGTCACTGACATGGTTTATTAGATGTATTTATGTCTTCGTCACTGACGTGGTTTATTAGATGTATTTATGTCTTCGTCACTGACATGCTTTATTAGATATATTTATGTCTTGTTTATTAGATATATTTATGTCTTCGTCACTGACATGGTTTATTAGATATATTTATGCTTGAAAATTACAGTTCAATAATGAAATTGATCGATGATTTGCAATAATATCGCTGTTGTTGTAATGTGATGTTATACCGACGTCACTGACCCGTGACCGTACCAAATCTTCGATATACATACTATCCTTTGTATGTTTTGCTCGAAATGGACTTCTAATCACATATCACATCTCGGGCTTCGCATTCGATGCGATATTGCTCTGAGAAATCCAATCTCGTAAAATAAATCAAGGATAGTATATATTTTAAAGCTATGTCTACCTTTTATATGATTATGGGTTAATGGTGTTTATACCACTTTATCTATAGCGCAGTGGTTTGTTTTATTGGTGGGGCCGTCGTGATCGCATGGTAGTTGGATTTACAACTACCTATGCAATCAGTGTCTGTCACCACTAAAGTAGTGAATTCGAATGCCGCTCAAGAAGAAGTGTATACGCTACAACATTATGTAATAAAGTATGTCAGTGACTTGCGACAGGTCGGTGGTTTTCTCCGGGTACTCCGGTTTCCTCCGCCAATAAAACTGACCGCCACGATATAGCTGACATATTGTTAATGATGGCATTAAACTTCATAATCTTAACCTGCCTGTTGGAATAGAAGATCGGAGACCAACCGACCGATACTGCCTGTAGTACAAAAATCCTACTAACATCCGATCTCGCACCCCACCCTTCTAGCCATTCGATTTATATCGGAATTTTATTTGCAATGCTTATTTAGTATTTGGCACTGGTGGTTACTAGTAAAATACAAAGTTTTAGAGGAATGTTACAATGATAAATATAAAGGTTAGTACGGAGTATTGAAGATTACTGTTGGCAATGGTCATCAATGCAACGATCGCACGGTTCTAAACACACGTTTATATATATATATATATGTAAGACTCAGATCGGCCTCTAATCGACATTCAATCCTCAAATCCATGTCCGATTTCTACGTCACAGACATTTGTACCTCGGATATATGTCATTTTTTCACATTCTCAAATCGGCGTCCAAATATATGGCTGTTTATCACTTTCTGCAATCGACTTCACTGACGTATGCCCTGACCCTAATCCTAACCCTTACCAATAAATCGGCCATAGATCTGAGAATTTGGAAATGACGTCGATTTGACAATACCTTTAAATCAGACCGCGATATGTGATTCTGATGTCAGTGGATATTGATTTGTGGAGTGGACGCCGATTTGAGTCCGAACGCTGATCTGAGTATATCATATGTTAACGTATTTCAGGTAACCTTAAGATTAAAACCAGGCCATTTATTGGCTATGATCAACAGAAAAGTTTTGCATGGTAGACAAGAATTCCAGTCCAATGGAGGTGTCCGCTTTTTACAGGTACGAATAGTTCATTTCAGTGTGTCGTTAATTGTTAATTAAAGCAGGGCTGCCAGGTTCGTCATCAACAGACAGGGAACCACATTGATCAGGTGTTGGTGGCATGTAACAACATTTGACCTGACCCAATCTTGAAGACAGAAGTGATTTGATTTGATTGATTTGATTTATTGTGTTTAACGCCACTTTCAGCAATATTTCAACTATATCACGGCGACCAGTTTTAGTTGTGGAAGATGCCGGAGTACCCGGAGAGAACCACCGACCATGGGCAAGCAACTGGCAAATTTGATCATTTGCGGCTGTGTGTCGAGTGCATCCAATTTTGTAATTTACAAAGCCGTGCGCGAACTCATGCCGTATTGGTGATAGGCTTGTATGAGTTGCTAGGTAATCCACCTACCTAACTCATTGAGCCACCCAGGCCCTGAAGACAGAAGTAACGATGCTTGTCATGATGTATTAAATAGCAAACGAAAATGAAATAGTTGGTCCATGCTGACATGTGATCAACTGATTCTATGACAACTCGTACTCATTGCTGATATGTGATCAACTGATTCTATGACAACTCGTACTCATTGCTGATATGTGATCAACTGATTCTATGACAACTCGTACTCATTGCTGACATGTGATCAACTGATTCTATGACAACTCGTACTCATTGCTGATATGTGCTTGGCGATGTGTGCTACTTCATTGAATAGTTCTCAAAGGAAAGTGTGGCTTTACACATTATCAAGAAATTAAGAGTAAATACAATAGTGTAAATTATATAAGTATCTATCTTAATGTTCGTCAAATATTTGATTGAATTATTAATGAAGACAATGATTATACCGCCGTGGAAACGCACACACTTCTTACAAACCAAGAAGGACCGTGATTTGGTTAAACTATGACTCATAAAGTCGAGATTTTGATTGAATCATGACCCTTGAAGTCCACATTTTGGTTGAAATTGTGACCCCGGTCGCAATATCATGTCGCATCGCTAGTGTCGAAATCCCTTGAAAAATTCTGGCTTCGGGTCTGTAGCATGTAACACGCCTTTGTTCGTCTTCGTGTGTTTTACAGTGGGGACATTGTCTTGCTATTTCTATTACTTTAAAACTACGAACACACAGAACCCCAAGGAAAAACCCATAGTCAGAAATAAGGTGCTATTTCCGTATTGCATGCTATTATATGAAAATTCTAATGGATTATCTACCCATTTTGAAACTGCAGTCACGTGATCAAAATCTCATTTGAATAATTATAATGAGTATTTATGAGGAAAGGTACCATCATTTTCTAGATACATGCGTTTTTTAGGGATACACAAACTGACACACAATGAAAAATCAATACATAAGACGATGATAAGACAACTAACAAAAAGCACTCTAGAGAACATGACTTGTGTAAAGCACTCTAGAGAACATGACTTGTGTAAAGCACTCTAGAGAACATGACTTGTGTAAAGCACTCTAGAGAACATGACTTGTGTAAAGCACTCTAGAGAACATGACTTGTGTAAAGCACTCTAGAGAACATGACTTGTGTAAAGCACTCTGGAGAACATGACTTGTGTAAAGCACTCTAGAGAACATGACTTGTGTAAAGCACTCTAGAGAACATGATTTCTGGAAAGCACTCTAGAGAACATGACTTGTGTAAAGCACTCTAGAGAACATGACTTGTGTAAAGCACTCTAGAGAACATGACTTGTGTAAAGCACTCTAGAGAACATGACTTGTGGAAAGCACTCTGTAGAACATGACTTGTGTAAAGCACTCTAGAGAACATGACTTGTGTAAAGCACTCTAGAGAACATGACTTGTGGAAAGCACTCTAGAGAACATGACTTGTGTAAAGCACTCTAGAGAACATGACTTGTGTAAAGCACTCTAGAGAACATGACTTGTGGAAAGCACACTAGAGAACATGACTTGTGTAAAGCACTCTAGAGAACATGACTTGTGTAAAGCACTCTAGAGAACATGACTTGTGTAAAGCACTCTAGAGAACATGACTTGTGTAAAGCACTCTAGAGAACATGACTTGTGTAAAGCACTCTGGAGAACATGACTTGTGTAAAGCACTCTAGAGAACATGACTTGTGGAAAGCACTCTAGAGAACATGACTTGTGGAAAGCACTCTAGAGAACATGACTTGTGTAAAGCACTCTAGAGAACATGACTTGTGTAAAGCACTCTAGAGAACATGACTTGTGTAAAGCACTCTAGAGAACATGACTTGTGTAAAGCACTCTAGAGAACATGACTTGTGTAAAGCACTCTGTAGAACATGACTTGTGTAAAGCACTCTAGAGAACATGACTTGTGTAAAGCACTCTAGAGAACATGACTTGTGGAAAGCACTCTAGAGAACATGACTTGTGTAAAGCACTCTAGAGAACATGACTTGTGTAAAGCACTCTAGAGAACATGACTTGTGGAAAGCACTCTAGAGAACATGACTTGTGTAAAGCACTCTAGAGAACATGACTTGTGTAAAGCACTCTAGAGAACATGACTTGTGTAAAGCACTCTAGAGAACATGACTTGTGTAAAGCACTCTAGAGAACATGACTTGTGTAAAGCACTCTGGAGAACATGACTTGTGTAAAGCACTCTAGAGAACATGACTTGTGGAAAGCACTCTAGAGAACATGACTTGTGGAAAGCACTCTAGAGAACATGACTTGTGTAAAGCACTCTAGAGAACATGACTTGTGCAAAGCACTCTAGAGAACATGACTTGTGTAAAGCACTCTAGAGAACATGACTTGTGTAAAGCACTCTAGAGAACATGACTTGTGTAAAGCACTCTAGAGAACATGACTTGTGTAAAGCACTCTGGAGAACATGACTTGTGTAAAGCACTCTAGAGAACATGACTTGTGTAAAGCACTCTAGAGAACATGACTTGTGGAAAGCACTCTAGAGAACATGACTTGTGTAAAGCACTCTAGAGAACATGACTTGTGTAAAGCACTCTAGAGAACATGACTTGTGGAAAGCACTCTAGAGAACATGACTTGTGAAAAGCACTCTAGAGAACATGACTTGTGGAAAGCACTCTAGAGAACATGACTTGTGTAAAGCACTCTAGAGAACATGACATGTGGAAAGCATTTGCAAGACCGTGGGTTCCGTTGTTGAACTTCTGATTAAGCTAATCACATGATTAGCCATTTTTACATGATTCATTCCTAATCACATAATCAGCTAATTCAATGTTTAAATATGATTAGTTAATACATTGATTAAAAAAGAGTTCAGCAACAAAATTTAATCATTGCATTAGCTAAGTATGTGATTAGGAATGAATCATATAATTATGGCTAATCATATGATTAGCTTAATCACAAGTTCAACAACGGACCCCACATCATTTCACTAAGTGTAGAGATTTATGATCATTAACACTAGATTATTCCCTCCACGTTTTATTGAAGTGCCTGCATCAAGCCACGAAAGTGAGTGGTCATGTAGCGTATCGGTTGTCCCATTAAATTCTTGAACTGCTCTGAAAATGACTTATTATTATTATTATTTTGTTTTAATATTTTGCCATTTATATTTACAGGGATGTTATGTTCTGTTTGATGACTTCATAAGTCAGATAAAAGTGCTGTCTATGCTAACAGGGGATAACAAGCCGCTGAAAAATGTTGGCTTCCAGATATAACGTCATAGCATCGTGTGCAACACTAGATGTTACGTCATGACATCGTGTGCCACACTAGATGTTACGTCATGACATCATGTGCAACACGAAATGTAACGTCATAACATCGTGTGCAACACTGACAGAGGTGTGATAAATTTATAATACACATATGTGTTTTTGTGTTACTTTTATTGAAGTGAACTGTGAAATAATTTATTAAATAATGTAATTAATATTAAAACTAAGTTTCTCCTCCCTCGGGCATAGGTGACTGTATATTCGTGTATTACACATACAAATTGCTCAAATTAGCTTATATTATTTATCTGTATATCAAATGTACATATATAAACAAATTTGGTCAATAAACTAATTATAAAAACAAGCATCTCTTTAGGTTATTTTGTGTTGTCCTATTATGTGTCTTTTCGTTCTTAGTTACACGAGAGAATTGTCCACAATAAAAAAAAATCAGTTTGTAAAATTTTATTTCCGTATTTTGTCTCGATTTTGGTACAGAACTATAAAAACAAAAAAAAAACAGATCGAATATAAAAATATATTCTGACAAGTTGACTTGCACATGGAAACTTCCCTGCTCTTTCCACATCAAATTTGTCCGTCAGTCCGTCCGTCCATCATATCCTTTTCCCCACCCTAAATGTTTTCAGATAGTTGCCATTTGACTGCTACTTACAGGAGAGAACTGTGCCAATACTACCGTCTTCCATTATAAAAAAAAATTCAAAGTCAGTTAGTAAGATTTTATTTCCGCCGTATTTTGTCTCGATTTTTGTACAGAACAATAAATACCAAAAACGAGATTGAATATAAAAATAAATTTTGAAAAGTTGAATTTGGTGCCTACTTCCACAATAAACCTGTCCCTATCATCGTCTGTGGCCAATGAATATTTATTTACTTAGAAATTAAGTAATAATCGTGACTTGAAGGGGGTGGAGTGGGGGTGCATAATAAATATTACTTTTTTTGTTTTATTAGTAATTTAGACATTCGATAATTATTATATATGTCGGTCTTTACTGTACTGTAATTAATATTTGTGTGGTGTAAAAGTATTTCAGAATTTTAACAAAATACATATATTATAAACATTAAGTCTGTAGTAAAGAATGAGATGGTAACACACACACAACACACATACGATATATAAAAACCAGTAAAGATTTACGATAATGCTATAGCAAATTCCGTATATTCGGGTCTGTGCCGATGCTCATTTTCTTTATTACCGTTCATCATCTTTATAAGTTGTGGCAAATTAAGTATTATATATACCATGAATCTTACGAATTAGCTTATTTAAACCAACGAATCCGAAGGAGGAGTTGGTTTAAATAAGTTTATGAGTACGATCCATGGTATATATGGTTTGCAACAGAAATTACATGATTGTCAAAATCATGGGATAACAGACCTATGACGTCAAAATCATGGAATAACATCAAGATCTTCATGTTAAACCATGGTTTGTAAAAGTTCACTATTTTTAAGTTGATTATTGCATTAAAAACATCAAAGGAAAAATGCATATTTATGTTACAATCTTTATTAAATGCTTGATAAATAAAATTCATACGTTTTTCTCGTGATTGTTTTTTTTTTACTTGAAATATAATATGTGGGTCCTTTGTGCTTCTTTGTGCTCATTTGTGCACAAAGGAGGCCCTTTGTGGTGTTTATAGAGACCCATTGTGATGTCCGTTACGATTTCCGCATAAAAACGATGTTCGGTTCGTCATTACTCCCAGTTGTTTCGAGGAGGGTTATGTCTTATTTACATTATTTGTGTTTGTTTGTGCATCCTTGTGTCT
The DNA here is from genome assembly GCA_963383655.1 of Bathymodiolus septemdierum. NCBI lineage: Eukaryota > Metazoa > Mollusca > Bivalvia > Mytilida > Modiolidae > Bathymodiolus > Bathymodiolus septemdierum. The sequence continues at coordinate 52,275,541 of OY726527.1, forward strand.
AACACATATTGTGTTATGTCTTTTGTTTTGTTTGTCTTCGTCTTGTGTATGATGTTGTTATACACATATTGTGATGTGTTTTTTGTTTTGTTTGTCTTCGTCTTGTGTATGGTGTTGTTATACACATATTGTGTTGTGTTTTTTGTTTTGTTTATCTTCGTCTTGTGTATGGTGTTGTTATGCACATATTGTGTTGTGTTTTCTGTTTTGGTTGTCTTGGTCTTGTGTATGGTGTTGTTATATACATATTGTGTTGTGTTTTTTGTTTTGTTTGTCTTCGTCTTGTGTATGGTGTTGTTATATACATATTGTGTTGTGTTTTTTGTTTTGTTTGTCTTCGTCTTGTGTATGGTGTTGTTATACACATATTGTGTTGTATCTTTTGTTTTGTTTGTCTTCGTCTTGTGCATGGTGTTGTTATACACATATTGTGTTGTGTCTTTTGTTTTGTTTGTCTTCGTCTTGTGTATGGTGTTGTTATACACATATTGTGTTGTGTTTTTTGTTTTGTTTGTCTTCGTCTTGTGCATGGTGTTGCTATGCACATACTGTGTTGTGTCTTTTGTTTGTTTGTCTTCGTCTTGTGTATGGCGTTGTTATACACATATTGTGTTGCGTTTTTTGTTTTGTTTGTCTTCGTCTTGTGTATGATGTTGTTATACACATATTGTGTTGAGTTTTTTGTTTTGTTTCTCTTCGTCTTGTGTATGGTGTTGTTATACACATATTGTGTTGTATGTTTTGTTTTGTTTGTCTTCGTCTTGTGTATGGTGTTGTTATACACATATTTTGTTGTGTTTTTGCTTTGTTTGTCTTCGTCTTGTGTATGATGTTGTTATACACATATTGTGTTGTGTTTTTTGTTTTGTTTGTCTTCGTCTTGTGCATGGTGTTGCTATACACATACTGTGTTGTGTCTTTTGTTTTGTTTGTCTTGGTCTTGTGTATGGTGTTGTTATGCACATATTGTGTTGTGTTTTTTGTTTTGGTTGTCTTGGTCTTGTGTATGATGTTGTTATACACATATTGTGTTGTGTTTTTTGTTTTGTTTGTCTTCGCCTTGTGTATGTTGTTGTTATACACATATTGTGTTGTATATTTTGTTTTGTTTGTCTTCGTCTTGTGTATGGTGTTGTTATACACATATTTTGTTGTGTTTTTGTTTTGTTTGTCTTCGTCTTGTGTATGATGTTGTTATACACATATTGTGTTGTGTTTTTTGTTTTGTTTGTCTTCGTCTTGTGTATGATGTTTTTATGCACATATTGTGTTGTGTTTTTTGTTTTGTTTGTCTTCGTCTTGTGTATGGTGTTGTTATACACATATTGTGTTGTATCTTTTGTTTTGTTTGTCTTGGTCTTGTGTATGATGTTGTTATACACATATTGTGTTGTTTTTTGTTTTGTTTGTCTTCGTCTTGTGTATGGTGTTGCTATACACATATTGTGTTGTGTTTTTTGTTTTGTTTGTCTTCGTCTTGTGTATGGTGTTGTTATACACATATTGTGTTGTGTTTTTTGTTTTGTTTGTCTTCGTCTTGTGTATGGTGTTATTATTCACATATTGTGTTGTGTTTTTTGTTTTGTTTGTCTTGGTCTTGTGTATGATGTTTTTATACACATATTGTGTTGTGTTTTTTGTTTTGTTTGTCTTCGTCTTGTATATGATGTTTTTATGCACATATTGTGTTGTGTTTTTTGTTTTGTTTGTCTTCGTCTTGTGTATGGTGTTGTTACACACATATTGTGTTGTATCTTTTGTTTTGTTTGTCTTCGTCTTGTGTATGGTGTTGTTATACACATATTGTGTTGTGTTTTTGCTTTGTTTGTCTTCGTCTTGTGTATGATGTTGTTATACACATATTGTGTTGTGTTTTTTGTTTTGTTTATCTTCGTCTTGTGTATGATGTTTTCATGCACATATTGTGTTGTGTTTTTTGTTTTGTTTGTCTTCGTCTTGTGTATGGTGTTGCTATACACATATTGTGTTGTGTTTTTTGTTTTGTTTGTCTTCGTCTTGTGTATGGTGTTGTTATACACATATTGTGTTGTGTTTTTTGTTTTGTTTGTCTTCGTCTTGTGTATGGTGTTGTTATACACATATTGTGTTGTGTTTTTTGTTTTGTTTGTCTTCGTCTTGTGTATGGTGTTGTTATACACATATTGTGTTGTATCTTTTGTTTTGTTTGTCTTCGTCTTGTGTATGGTGTTGTTATACACATATTGTGTTGTGTTTTTGCTTTGTTTGTCTTGGTCTTGTGTATGATGTTGTTATACACATATTGTGTTGTTTTTTGTTTTGTTTGTCTTCGTCTTGTGTATGGTGTTGCTATACACATATTGTGTTGTGTTTTTTGTTTTGTTTGTCTTCGTCTTGTGTATGGTGTTGTTATACACATATTGTGTTGTGTTTTTGTTTTGTTTGTCTTCGTCTTGTGTATGGTGTTATTATTCACATATTGTGTTGTGTTTTTTGTTTTGTTTGTCTTGGTCTTGTGTATGATGTTTTTATACACATATTGTGTTGTGTTTTTTGTTTTGTTTGTCTTCGTCTTGTGTATGATGTTTTTATGCACATATTGTGTTGTGTTTTTTGTTTTGTTTGTCTTCGTCTTGTGTATGGTGTTGTTACACACATATTGTGTTGTATCTTTTGTTTTGTTTGTCTTCGTCTTGTGTATGGTGTTGTTATACACATATTGTGTTGTGTTTTTGCTTTGTTTATCTTCGTCTTGTGTATGATGTTGTTATACACATATTGTGTTGTGTTTTTTGTTTTGTTTATCTTCGTCTTGTGTATGATGTTTTCATGCACATATTGTGTTGTGTTTTTTGTTTTGTTTGTCTTCGTCTTGTGTATGGTGTTGCTATACACATATTGTGTTGTGTTTTTTGTTTTGTTTGTCTTCGTCTTGTGTATGGTGTTGTTATACACATATTGTGTTGTGTTTTTTGTTTTGTTTGTCTTCGTCTTGTGTATGGTGTTGTTATACACATATTGTGTTGTGTTTTTTGTTTTGTTTGTCTTCGTCTTGTGTATGATGTTGTTATACACATATTGTCTTGTGTCTTTTGTTTTGTTTGTCTTCGTCTTGTGTGTGGTGTTGTTATGCACATATTGTGTTGCGTCTTTTGTTTTGTTTGTCTTCGTCTTGTGTATGGTGTTGTTATACACATATTGTGTTGTGTTTTTTGTTTTGTTTGTCTTCGTCTTGTGTATGGTGTTGTTATACACATATTGTGTTGTGTCTTTTGTTTTGTTTCTCTTCGTCTTGTGTATGGTGTTGTTATACACATATTGTCTTGTGTATTTTGTTTTGTTTGTCTTCGTCTTGTGTGTGGTGTTTTTATACACATATTGTGTTGTGTCTTTTGCTTTGTTTGTCTTCGTCTTGTGTATGGTGTTGCTATACACATATTGTGTTGTGTTTTTTGTTTTGTTTGTCTTCGTCTTGTGTATGGTGTTGTTATACACATATTGTGTTGTGTTTTTTGCTTTGTTTGTCCTCGTCGTGTGCATGGTGTTGTTATACACATATTGTGTTGCGTTTTTTGGTTTGTTTGTCTTCGTCTTGTGTATGGTGTTGTTATACACATATTGTGTTGTGTCTTTTGTTTTGTTTGTCTTGGTCTTGTGCGTGGTGTTGTTATACACATATTGTGTTGTGTTTTTTGTTTTGTTTGTCTTCGTTTTGTGTATGGTGTTGCTATGCACATATTGTGTTGTGTTTTTTGTTTTGTTTGTCTTCGTTGTGTGTATGATGTTGTTATACACATATTGTGTTGTGTTTTTTGTTTTGTTTGTCTTCGTCTTGTGTATGGTGTTGTTATACACATATTGTGTTGTGTTTTTTGTTTTGGTTGTCTTCGTCTTGTGTATGATGTTGCTATGCACATATTGTGTTGTGTTTTTTGTCTTGGTTGTCTTCGTCTTGTGTATGGTGTTGTTATACACATATTGTGTTGTGTCTTTTGTTTTGTTTGTCTTCGTCTTGTGTGTGGTGTTGTTATACACATATTGTGTTGTATCTTTTGTTTTGTTTGTCTTCGTCTTGTGTATGGTGTTGTTATACACATATTGTGTTGTGTTTTTGCTTTGTTTGTCTTCGTCTTGTGTATGATGTTGTTATACACATATTGTGTTGTTTTTTGTTTTGTTTGTCTTCGTCTTGTGTATGGTGTTGTTATACACATATTGTGTTGTATCTTTTGTTTTGTTTGTCTTCGTCTTGTGTATGGTGTTGTTATACACATATTGTGTTGTGTTTTTGCTTTGTTTGTCTTCGTCTTGTGTATGATGTTGTTATACACATATTGTGTTGTTTTTTGTTTTGTTTGTCTTCGTCTTTTGTATGGTGTTGTTATACACATATTGTGTTGTGTTTTTTGTTTTGTTTGTCTTCGTCTTGTGTATGGTGTTGTTATACACATATTGTGTTGTGTTTTTTGTTTTGTTTGTCTTCGTCTTGTGTATGGTGTTATTATTCACATATTGTGTTGTGTTTTTTGTTTTGTTTGTCTTCGTCTTGTGTATGATGTTTTTATACACATATTGTGTTGTGTTTTTTGTTTTGTTTGTCTTCGTCTTGTGTATGATGTTTTTATGCACATATTGTGTTGTGTTTTTTGTTTTGTTTGTCTTCGTCTTGTGTATGGTGTTGTTACACACATATTGTGTTGTATCTTTTGATTTGTTTGTCTTCGTCTTGTGTATGGTGTTGTTATACACATATTGTGTTGTGTTTTTGCTTTGTTTGTCTTCGTCTTGTGTATGATGTTTTTATACACATATTGTGTTGTGTTTTTTGTTTTGTTTATCTTCGTCTTGTGTATGATGTTTTCATGCACATATTGTGTTGTGTTTTTTGTTTTGTTTGTCTTCGTCTTGTGTATGGTGTTGCTATGCACATATTGTGTTGTGTTTTTTGTTTTGTTTATCTTCGTCTTGTGTATGGTGTTGTTATACACATATTGTGTTGTGTTTTTTGTTTTGTTTGTGTTCGTCTTGTGTATGGTGTTGTTATACACATATTGTGTTGTGTTTTTTGTTTTGTTTGTCTTCGTCTTGTGTATGATGTTGTTATACACATATTGTGTTGTGTCTTTTGTTTTGTTTGTCTTCGTCTTGTGTGTGGTGTTGTTATACACATATTGTGTTGTGTCATTTGTTTTGTTTGTCTTCGTCTTGTGTATGGTGTTGTTATACACATATTGTGTTGTGTTTTTGCTTTGTTTATCTTCGTCTTGTGTATGATGTTGTTATACACATATTGTGTTGTGTTTTTTGTTTTGTTTATCTTCGTCTTGTGTATGATGTTTTCATGCACATATTGTGTTGTGTTTTTTGTTTTGTTTGTCTTCGTCTTGTGTATGATGTTGCTATACACATATTGTGTTGTGTTTTTTGTTTTGTTTGTCTTCGTCTTGTGTATGGTGTTGTTATACACATATTGTGTTGTGTTTTTTGTTTTGTTTGTCTTCGTCTTGTGTATGGTGTTGTTATACACATATTGTGTTGTGTTTTTTGTTTTGTTTGTCTTCGTCTTGTGTATGATGTTGTTATACACATATTGTCTTGTGTCTTTTGTTTTGTTTGTCTTCGTCTTGTGTGTGGTGTTGTTATACACATATTGTGTTGTGTCTTTTGTTTTGTTTGTCTTCGTCTTGTGTATGGTGTTGTTATACACATATTGTGTTGTGTTTTTTGTTTTGTTTGTCTTCGTCTTGTGTATGGTGTTGTTATACACATATTGTGTTGTGTCTTTTGTTTTGTTTCTCTTCGTCTTGTGTATGGTGTTGTTATACACATATTGTCTTGTGTATTTTGTTTTGTTTGTCTTCGTCTTGTGTGTGGTGTTTTTATACACATATTGTGTTGTGTCTTTTGCTTTGTTTGTCTTCGTCTTGTGTATGGTGTTGCTATACACATATTGTGTTGTGTTTTTTGTTTTGTTTGTCTTCGTCTTGTGTATGGTGTTGTTATACACATATTGTGTTGTGTTTTTTGTTTTGTTTGTCTTCGTCTTGTGTATGGTTTTGCTATGCACATATTGTGTTGTGTTTTTTGCTTTGTTTGTCCTCGTCGTGTGCATGGTGTTGTTATACACATATTGTGTTGCGTTTTTTGGTTTGTTTGTCTTCGTCTTGTGTATGGTGTTGTTATACACATATTGTGTTGTGTCTTTTGTTTTGTTTGTCTTGGTCTTGTGCGTGGTGTTGTTATACACATATTGTGTTGTGTTTTTTGTTTTGTTTGTCTTCGTTTTGTGTATGGTGTTGCTATGCACATATTGTGTTGTGTTTTTTGTTTTGTTTGTCTTCGTCGTGTGTATGATGTTTTTATACACATATTGTGTTGTGTTTTTTGTTTTGTTTGTCTTCGTCTTGTGTATGGTGTTGTTATACACATATTGTGTTGTGTTTTTTGTTTTGGTTGTCTTCGTCTTGTGTATGATGTTGCTATGCACATATTGTGTTGTGTTTTTTGTCTTGGTTGTCTTCGTCTTGTGTATGGTGTTGTTATACACATATTGTGTTGTGTCTTTTGTTTTGTTTGTCTTCGTCTTGTGTGTGGTGTTGTTATACACATATTGTGTTGTATCTTTTGTTTTGTTTGTCTTCGTCTTGTGTATGGTGTTGTTATACACATATTGTGTTGTGTTTTTGCTTTGTTTGTCTTCGTCTTGTGTATGATGTTGTTATACACATATTGTGTTGTATCTTTTGTTTTGTTTGTCTTCGTCTTGTGTATGGTGTTGTTATACACATATTGTGTTGTGTTTTTGCTTTGTTTGTCTTCGTCTTGTGTATGATGTTGTTATACACATATTGTGTTGTTTTTTGTTTTGTTTGTCTTCGTCTTTTGTATGGTGTTGTTATACACATATTGTGTTGTGTTTTTTGTTTTGTTTGTCTTCGTCTTGTGTATGGTGTTGTTATACACATATTGTGTTGTGTTTTTTGTTTTGTTTGTCTTCGTCTTGTGTATGGTGTTATTATTCACATATTGTGTTGTGTTTTTTGTTTTGTTTGTCTTCGTCTTGTGTATGATGTTTTTATACACATATTGTGTTGTGTTTTTTGTTTTGTTTGTCTTCGTCTTGTGTATGATGTTTTTATGCACATATTGTGTTGTGTTTTTTGTTTTGTTTGTCTTCGTCTTGTGTATGGTGTTGTTACACACATATTGTGTTGTATCTTTTGTTTTGTTTGTCTTCGTCTTGTGTATGGTGTTGTTATACACATATTGTGTTGTGTTTTTGCTTTGTTTGTCTTCGTCTTGTGTATGATGTTGTTATACACATATTGTGTTGTGTTTTTTGTTTTGTTTATCTTCGTCTTGTGTATGATGTTTTCATGCACATATTGTGTTGTGTTTTTTGTTTTGTTTGTCTTCGTCTTGTGTATGGTGTTGCTATGCACATATTGTGTTGTGTTTTTTGTTTTGTTTATCTTCGTCTTGTGTATGGTGTTGTTATACACATATTGTGTTGTGTTTTTTGTTTTGTTTGTCTTCGTCTTGTGTATGGTGTTGTTATACACATATTGTGTTGTGTTTTTTGTTTTGTTTGTCTTCGTCTTGTGTATGATGTTGTTATACACATATTGTGTTGTGTCTTTTGTTTTGTTTGTCTTCGTCTTGTGTGTGGTGTTGTTATACACATATTGTGTTGTGTCATTTGTTTTGTTTGTCTTCGTCTTGTGTATGGTGTTGTTATACACATATTGTGTTGTGTTTTTTGTTTTGTTTGTCTTCGTCTTGTGTATGGTGTTGTTATACACATATTGTGTTGTGTCTTTTGTTTTGTTTCTCTTCGTCTTGTGTATGGTGTTGTTATACACATATTGTCTTGTGTATTTTGTTTTGTTTGTCTTCGTCTTGTGTGTGGTGTTTTTATACACATATTGTGTTGTGTCTTTTGCTTTGTTTGTCTTCGTCTTGTGTATGGTGTTGCTATACACATATTGTGTTGTGGTTTTTGTTTTGTTTGTCTTCGTCTTGTGTATGGTGTTGTTATACACATATTGTGTTGTGTTTTTTGTTTTGTTTGTCTTCGTCTTGTGTATGGTGTTGCTATGCACATATTGTGTTGTGTTTTTTGCTTTGTTTGTCCTCGTCGTGTTCATGGTGTTGTTATACACATATTGTGTTGCTTTTTTTGGTTTGTTTGTCTTCGTCTTGTGTATGGTGTTGTTATGCACATATTGTGTTGTGTCTTTTGTTTTGTTTGTCTTGGTCTTGTGCGTGGTATTGTTATACACATATTGTGTTGTGTTTTTTGTTTTGTTTGTCTTGGTCTTGTGTATGGTGTTGTTATACACATATTGTGTTGTGTTTTTTGTTTTGGTTGTCTTCTTCTTGTGTATGGTGTTGTTATGCACATATTGTGTTGTGTTTTTTGTTTTGTTTGTCTTCGTTTTGTGTATGGTGTTGTTATACACATATTGTGTTGTGTTTTTTGTTTTGTTTGTCTTCGTCTTGTATATGGTGTTGTTATACACATATTGTGTTGTGTTTTTTGTTTTGGTTGTCTTCGTCTTGTGTATGATGTTGCTATACACATATTGTGTTGTGTTTTTTGTCTTGGTTGTCTTCGTCTTGTGTATGGTGTTGTTATACACATATTGTGTTGTGTCTTTTGTTTTGTTTGTCTTCGTCTTGTGTATGGTGTTGTTATACACATATTGTGTTGTGTTTTTTGTTTTGTTTGTCTTCATCTTGTGTATGGTGTTGTTATACACATATTGTGCTGTGTTTTTTGTTTTGTTTGTCTTCGTCTTGTGTATGGTGTTGTTATACACATATTGTGTTGTGTTTTTGTTTTGTTTGTCTTCGTCTTGTGTATGGTGTTGTTATACACATATTGTGTTGTGTTTTTTGCTTTGTTTGTCTTCGTCGTGTGTATGGTGTTGTTATACACATATTGTGTTATTCTTTTTGTTTTGCTTTGCTTAGTGTAAGCATATTTTATTAATTAATTCAACAAAACATTACAATATTCAACTATATACATTACATAACAGGAAGTAATTAATTGGATTGAGAAACAAGTTACAAGAACTTATATTAATCCCTATTCGTAGGAATAAATTTCATTTATAATATAATGTAAATCTCTAAGGGGAGAAGCAAATAGAACTAACTAATAATATTTTGATATAAATTACAGAAGGTGTAAAAAGATAAAACAAATAAAGTTTGATGTAAAAAATGTTTTGTTTGTCTTCGTCGTGTGTCTTGTGTACCGACTGTTACCAGTTTCTATTGATTGTTCATTCTTGGTTTACCCTTCGGTTTCTCTTGATTGTTCATTCTTGGTTGACCCTTCTGTTTCTCTTGATTGTTCATTCTTGGTTGACCTTTCGGTTTCTCTTGATTGTTTATTCTTGGTTGACCCTTCGGTATTCTCTAACTTTTGTTTATATGTTTCTTTGGTTGTAGTGACAAACCACGATAAATGGTCACTGGTGTAGACATTATTGTCTAATGTTTTCTGATTGGCTAACTGAATTATGCTTATAGAATACACATAGCGAAATGTTCCGTTACTGGTAAATCTTTATCAGTATTTAACGCTTGAGGTTGATTGCAGTTTCGTACAACACGGTACCTGGATTGTCCGTTATTTGAGACAAGCAAGACTTAGTCTTCAGGGGTTGTATATACCGTAGCCAAATCTCGTCTGTGCTTTTCAAATGTTTACTTGAACAGTTTATTTTTAGCTTGGACATAGTTTTGTTTTCGTATTTTCATATCATATGATGTTCGTGTCGTTTCACAGTAATACGACGGATATCACATGTGGAGCAGGAACTGCTAACCGTTCCGGGACACCAGAGTTGATCCCAATTTCTAGTGGAGTTGGTGTTGCTCGATCTTTAGTTTTCTATGTACTGACAGTCTGTTTTGTAGATCTTTTGTCCTTTTTTTCCTTCTTCGATTTACGCCTTCTGATTACCCTTTAGAATCTTTAAGCTTTTCTAACAGATCTTCAAGGTCACAAAAACAATAAGCTTTGTGACTGAATGGAGACTTCTTTAGATAAAGGATTCGTTACTTGGAACTTTTACAAGACTGTATCTACATACAAGAGTAACACGAAGGTCTCATATGTAAAGCAGGAACTTCTAATCCTATCGGAGCACCTGAGTTTACCCTGATTTTTAGCAGCCAGGTGAGCTTTTGCCATCACTTGGCGTACGTCGTCCGTCGTCCATCCGTCCGTTTGTCCGTCCGTCCGTCCGTCCGTCCGTCGTACGTCGTAAACTTTAATCTTCTTCTCAGAAACCACTGGGCCAATTGCAACCAAACATTGGTGGAATGGTATTTGTATGGCCCTCTTCCAAAATTGTGTCCGTTGATCCCGACTTCCAGCCAAGATGGCCGCCAACTAAAAATATAAAAAAGGGGGGATGAAATTTTAATCGTCCATTGCTGCTATAGTATAAGTCAAAATTAGCTCAAATTTTAATTGCAGCTACATGGCAAGGAGTAGTTTAACATATATTCCGGGTTTTTCTGTGAAATTTTTCTTTCAGCCGATTTATACCGATTATGCAAATTAGGCATATTTTGATAAAAGATCACATTTAATTGTTCTTCTCTGAAACCGCTGAGACAAATTACACCAAACCTGGCAGGGATGGTCCCCGGATGGATACCTTTCAAAATTGTGTCCAACAGCTCCGCCCTCTATTCAAGATGGCTGCTGTTACTAAAAATAGAAATTTCTTAAATTGTCCATTGCTGCTTTAGTATAAACCAAAATTAACTCAAATTTTAATTGCAGCTACATGGCAAGGAGTAGTTTAACATATATTCCGGGTTTTTCTGTGAAATTTTTCTTTCAGCCGATTTATACCGATTATGCAAATTAGGCATATTTTGATAAAAGATCACATTTAATTCTTCTTCTCTGAAACCGCTGAGACAAATTACACCAAACCTGGCAGGGATGGTCCCCGGATGGATACCTTTCAAAATTGTGTCCAACAGCTCCGCCCTCCATTCAAGATGGCTGCTGTTACTAAAAATAGAAATTTCTTCAATTGTCCATTGCTGCTTTAGTATAAACCAAAATTAGCTCAAATTTTAATTGCAGCTACATGGCAATGAGTAGTTTAACATATATTTCGGGTTTTTATGTGAAATTTTTCTTTCAGCCGATTTATACCGATTATGCAAATTAAGCATATTTTGAAAAAAGATCACATTTAAATCTTCTTCTCTGAAACCGTTGAACCAAATCAAACCAAATTTGGCTGGGATAGTCCTAGGGTAGTCCCATTTCAAAATTGTGTCCGACAGCCCCGCCCTCCATTTAAGATGGCTGCTTTTACTAAAAATAGAAATTTCTTCAATTGTCCATTGCTGCTTTATTATAAATCAAAATGAACTCAAATTTTAACTGCAGCTACATGACAATCAGTAGTTTAGCATATATTCTGGGTATTTCTGTGAAATTTTTTCAGCCAGTTTATTCCGTTTAGGAATATTATGAGATTAAAATTACATCAAAATCTTTTGCTCAGCAATTTGAGTTAAAATGATCTTTGGGTGGCCCACTTTCAAAATTATGTGTAACAACCCCATTTTCTATTAACTTTAGATGTCAAATTGAAAACCAGGTGAGCGATTACAGGCTCCTGGGAGCCTCTAGTTAGTGGGGTTCGGGTTGCTAAATCTTTTGTTTTCTATGTAATATTTTGTATATCATTGTATGTCCTTTTGTCCTTTTTCTTGTAGCCACTGTATTATCTGCCCTTCTTTACATTACGATTGTGATTACTACTTTAGTATCATCAAACCTTTCTTAAGAATAAAAAGAACGCGGAAGATACATACCATTGTTACCGGAAAACCTATCTATCGTACACTCATTGTGAAAACACATCAAATGGCTAAAAGGAGACTGCAATCAAATAAAATAGTGATATTACCATGTAACGTTAAAATGATATAATCAAAACATACAGTATATAATAAACATAACTGAAAATTTATTTTCACGAACTGGCCACATTTTCTGTTCATCATGTCAAAGATACTGTTTTTCTCTGGTATATTTATCATTTTGATTGGAAAATGTAAGTACATGTTCTCATACATTTGTAATCAAGTTTTTTTGCTTATATTTTTGCTTTTTTTTCTGCATATTGCATTTTGTATTTTTTGTTCTATTTTGTATTTTTGTATTTTTTCATTTTTTTTTTTTTTTTTTTTTTTTGCGCTGTTCTTCACACTATTATTTTTTTTAATCTTTTCCGTATATTCAGGAAAGCATAATAATCACATACTACCTCACTGTCACCGTAAGACGAGTAGCAATTATGAACACTATGCCCTTTCATAATTCAATCTAATTAAAATTAGATGTTAGTGGTATCCTTTTTTAACATCTTTGTTTGATATATGCAGATAGTTTATTTTTAATTGAATTTTCTAACGTATACCATACTAAGTCAGATAATCCTTTTCTGTTCCCGGCAACATAACTCTTGTATAAGATCAACGTACATATTTCGTCTTTTATGTTAAGATAAGACAAAGCATTCATAATACAAATCAATCATTGTCGCAATCAAAATCAACACCAGGTACCTCTACATTTTACAACACTCTTTAAAGGGCCATCGTGAAAGGGTCATCGTGAAAAGGTCATCGTGCCGTATCTACACATGGATGGGGGATAGGGTTTTTGAACAGATCTTCGCTTGTAAAATTACAATAACATTACACCAAAAATGTTATATAATACTATAATCACAAACAAATGTGAAACAAATGTGACTGAATGATTGTTGTTTAATGCCAAGTGAGCATCAAGAACAAATGGATGTCCTTTCTGTTCTAGAGCAACACACTTAGTTGTATTCTGACTGAGTCAACAGTCTCTTCACTCCGACACATTTATTCTGACTGAGTCAACAACAGTCTCTTCACTCCGACACATTTATTCTGACTGAGTCAACAACAGTCTCTTCACTCCGACACATTTATTCTGACTGAGTCAACAACAGTCTCTTCACTCCGACACATTTATTCTGACTGATTCAACAACAGTCTCTTCACTCCGACACATTTATTCTGACTGAGTCAACAACAGTCTCTTCACTCCGACACATTTATTCTGACTGAGTCAACAACAGTCTCTTCACTCCGACACATTTATTCTGACTGAGTCAACAACAGTCTCTTCACTTCGACACATTTATTCTGACTGAGTCAACAACAGTCTCTTCACTCCGACACATTTATTCTGACTGAGTCAATAACAGTCTCTTCACTCCGACACATTTATTCTAACTGAGTCAACAACAGTCTCTTCACTCCGACACATTTATTCTGACTGAGTCAACAACAGTCTCTTCACTCCGACACATTTATTCTGACTGAGTCAACAACAGTCTCTTCACTCCGACACATTTATTCTGACTGAGTCAACAACAGTCTCTTCACTCCGACACATTTATTCTGACTGAGTCAATAACAGTCTCTTCACTCCGACACATTTATTCTGACTGAGTCAACAACAGTCTCTTCACTCCGACACATTTATTCTGACTGAGTCAACAACAGTCTCTTCACTCCGACACATTTATTCTGACTGAGTCAACAACAGTCTCTTCACTCCGACACATTTATTCTGACTGAGTCAACAACAGTCTCTTCACTCCGACACATTTATTCTGACTGAGTCAATAACAGTCTCTTCACTCCGACACATTTATTCTGACTGAGTCAACAACAGTCTCTTCCCTCCGACACATTTATTCTGACTGAGTCAACAACAGTCTCTTCACACCGACACATTTATTCTGACTGAGTCAACAACAGTCTCTTCACTCCGACACATTTATTCTGACTGAGTCAACAACAGTCTCTTCACTCCGACACATTTATTCTGACTGAGTCAACAACAGTCTCTTCACTCCGACACATTTATTCTGACTGAGTCAATAACAGTCTCTTCACTCCGACACATTTATTCTGACTGAGTCAACAACAGTCTCTTCACTCCGACACATTTATTCTGACTGAGTCAATAACAGTCTCTTCACTCCGACACATTTATTCTGACTGAGTCAACAACAGTCTCTTCACTCCGACACATTTATTCTGACTGAGTCAATAACAGTCTCTTCACTCCGACACATTTATTCTGACTGAGTCAACAACAGTCTCTTCACTCCGACACATTTATTCTGACTGAGTCAACAACGGTCTCTTCACTCCGAAACATTTATTCTGACTGAGTCAATAACAATCTCTTCACTCCGACACATTTATTCTGACTGAGTCAACAACAGTCTCTTCCCTCCGACACATTTATTCTGACTGAGTCAACAACAGTCTCTTCACTCCGACACATTTATTCTGACTGAGTCAATAACAGTCTCTTCACTCCGACACATTTATTATGACTGAGTCAACAACAGTCTCTTCACTTCGACACATTTATTCTGACTGAGTCAACAACAGTCTCTTCACTCCGACACATTTATTCTGGTCGAAGAAGGCATGCTATCCATTACACCACCGATACGATTTATAAATAAATAAACGTTAGAGAAAACCAATGGGGAAACCAAGAATGGAAAATCCAAAGACACAGGCAACATTGGGTACACAAGACACATGACGAGGACAAACAAAACACAACACAAAAAACTAAAATGATAAGCAACATGGACCCCGTGAAAAACAGGGGGTGAACCCATGTGCTCGCTAAGGGTAAGCAGTTCATGTTTTTTTCATATGAACAAGATGCCAATCTTCTTGAAGGAATGGGAGAAGCAGAACTAACTGACGCAAACAAGGTTTATATATATTAAAGTTACAATTCTGTTGTATTTAAACCTATTCATGCTATACCAGTAGATTTATACCGATTTCAATGTATAAAAGAAAATTTGAGCTATTCTGAATTAATATCGATCGAAAATATTCGCGATTTTAGGAGTGCCATCTTAATTTGCTATTTTCGACCCCTAAGTGACCTTTTACGAATGGCCAACATATTTTTTTGAATTCCTCATACCCAAATTAGGATAAAAAAAAACTATGTTGGACCAAATACTAATAAAATGCCGCTAGACTTCACCTTTTCAGCAAATTGGACCTGACAACAACGTAAAAAGGAAAAGATCGATTGTCATTTGAGATATGAAAATTGTAAGTAAAACTGGAAGAAAAAAACAATGATTATTAATTTGAAGTGTCTGGGAATATGCATCCCATACTAAATTATATTAATAATGTCTCGCAATGCTGGCCATCTTCCTGAAATAGTTTCGAATAATATATGCAAGATTTACAGATGAAAAATATATTTGACATGAACATGCATGTTCAGTTTTCAATGTGATTTTTTTTTTTTTTTTTGCAGATTCAATTCGTGGTCAGATACAAACTCAGAATGATTTAGATGAAATTGCCAAAAATTTACGTATTAAAGTGGAGGTGGTAGACAATCTTAAATTTAATGGAAGCAAACATCTCTTCCGTGTAACATTTGACAATAAGGGATACGTTTCCTTGTCAGGTACAAATTGGAAAATCTTCCTTTACAGCTTTTTTGTTATTGAAGCAGACCACATTTTGTCTGGCGATGGAAACTTCATGTTAAGTGAAGGTTATGTGTTAAAGGAATTCAACATGAGTACAAGACAGATCCAAGGGAGTCTATATTCGTTGACACCTGTATCTGATTTTCCAGAAATACTACCAAATTCGACAAGGGACCTGACTTTCTACGCTGCAAATTGGGCTGTATCAAAATCGATATTCCGCCAAATTGGTTCATTGTTGCAGACGGACTTGTTCCTCGAGTCCTCGAAAGTACAATGGTTGATTTTGTTGAAGACTTCACCACACCAAACCAATGGAAAAGAACAAAGTATGATTTATATAACCCATACACACCACTGGGACGCTACAACAGATACAAAACGACAAACCCTCATGTCCAAGCAAAACTCGTCATACCGACGCCTAAAATACTGTTACAAAATATAATATGCCAAACCTAGATGTGAGTAGCGATGTATACATAGTACACAACAGTCTCTTGAATGAAGCACACTATCTGGCAAGTAAGTGACATATTTTTTGGTTTAGATTACCTAAACAGTATAGTCAAAATCGGCTACGATCACCAATGCTTTAGTTTTATTTTGTTTAAGCGAATTATTATTCCGTTTTAGCGAATTTATTATTTCTTTTTATTTTCGAAATATTATTTCGTTTTTTCGAGAAAAAAAACAAAAACAAAAAAACAACAAGAAAACGAATTAATATTTTGCTGCTACCGAATTAATATTTCGAAACAACGAAATAATAATTCATTAAAAACCAATAGTATTTCGTGTAAGGGAATAAAATATGCCAGTTTGCGGTGTCCGTAGCATTTCATTAAGATATGTGATAAAAAAAGAATTGAATAATCATTGAATGGTCGGTGCTTTAATGTGTGGATCGGAAATCCAAGTTGACCACTACAACAGTGCATCAATAAGCAGGTGGGCTAGTTTGTCTCAGATGGGCCCTCAGGGTAAAAACAAGCAGGTGGGCTATATTGTCTCAGATGGGCCCTCAGGGTAAAAACAAGCAGGTGGACTATATTGACTCAGATGGGCACTCAGGGTAAACAAAAGCAGGTGGGCTATATTGTCTCTGATGGGTCCTCACGGTAAAAACAAGCAGGTGGGCTATATTGTCTCAGATGGGCCCTCAGGGTAAAAACAAGCAGGTGGGCTATATTGTCTCAGATGGCTCTCAGGGTAGAAACAAGCAGGTGGGCTATATTGCCTCAGATGGGCCCTCAGGGTAAAACAAGCAGGTGGACTATATTGTCTCATATGGGCCCTCAGGGTAAAAACAAGCAGGTGGACTATATTGTCTCAGATGGGCCCTCGGGCTAAAAACAAGCAGGTGGGCTATATTGTCTCAGATGGGCCCTCAGGGTGAAAACAATCAAGATGAATATGGAATTTGAACTTGTTTGAAATTAAACAGCTAAACAGTAATGATCGATGATATAACCGACTACAAAAATAATCTGTCAAATCGCAAACTTCTAAATATAGAAATGACGACACAAGCGGGTGGACATTCTGGCTTGGGACAGTGACAAAAGCGTGGCGGTGTGATTCGTACATTGTAATGATTTTTCTTTATTAAACATCGACGACCATGGTTATTCTGCATATCGTGTAGATTGTATCGTTTTAATAATTGTTTTTATTTTTATTTTCATACATGTATTTATTTCTCAATGCCTAATCATATCCACATGTATTTTAGACAAGACGTCTTTCAAGGTAGTTGAGAGACCGATCGTTGGCAAAGTTAACGTTTATCTTTCTGTTGATAATTATGCAACAGCTACACCACATGGCTACACTCTCAGAACTGATCTGAGTTCCCAGGAAATATTGATTAAAGGGAAAACAGCCACGGGAGTGTTTAGTGGTATTCAAACATTGCTTTCACTACTGAGCGGTGGCAATTCCCTTGTTAGAGTTCATATAATAGATGAGCCTCGGTTTCAGTTTCGATCTATGCATCTAGACATAGCTAGAAATTTCAGGACAAAGGCGACCATCTTGAAATTAATCGATGCGATGGCCATGTATAAACTGAACAAACTACATCTTCATGTGTCAGATGATGAGGGGTGGAGACTGGAAATTAAAGATTTACCAGAATTAACAGACGTATGTCATCAATAAACCTTTTGCACATTGCCGATTTAAATATTAAATAACTTTTCATTTGAATTATTTCGCACACGGAGGGTAAAATGGTACCCTGTCTAGCAAGAGCAAAGGAAAGGACAACAAATTTGTGTATCATTTTCTCCAATCGTAACTACTCGGCCATTCTCGCTACCCTGCAAATAACCTCGTACGTACATAGTAGAAATTTTTCTTAAATTGTTTGCCGGAAGATAACTTAAGTTAAGCCGCACAAAAATATAGTCCACGAAAATCCAATATGGAAGACATACTAAGTAAAATCTAATCATGCAAAACTAATTAAAGCTTTAATTGAAATATAGAAAATTGTTTAAAATATAACTTTATCAAACCTTCATGTAACTGACATGTGAAAAGTAGTGCGATTTATACGCCTAGTGCATACGAGGTTATTTGCAGGGTAGCGAGAATGGCCGAGTAGTTACGAGAATGGCCGAGTAGTTACGAAAATGGCCGAGTAGTTACGATTGTCATTTTCTCATGATATTTTAGTTATTTGAACCTTGTTGAAACTAAAGGAAAACATTTTGAAGACATTGTGGGAACTGATATATGTTATTTTCACTGAACTTTGTATGAAATTTGACCATTTTGTCAGCTTTAAAGGGAAATAACTAATTTAAAACGTAAGTCGGTAATGTGCAAATGGTCTATTATCTTCAATGGAGAAATAACATTTAGTAATGATAAAATAAAACATTGTTTCATTATCATGAAGGCATGTTCAATACTTTAAGAAGAGTTTGAAGATACCAAAGGGGTAATCAGAATCCGTAAATAGAAGGGCAGACAGCAAAATGGTCAAAAGAAAAAGTACAAAAGGACAAACACCGATCTACAAAACATACATGTAAAAGATCGAGTAACACGAACCCAATTAAAAACCGGGGTTGAAATGTCCTATTAGTAAGAAAGGATATGGATGTTAATGAATATGAGAGACTATCCAACATTACACTTAGACACAAATTAAAATAAATGAACAGCGCGTTTGTTGATGTTCTACATTTCACAGTCACTGTAGGGTCTTCAACAATTACTCATACCACTAAAATGAGTCTGTGAAGCCAAATAATTTAAAGCTTTGGGAGTATGAAAATCAAAACGTCGAAACAATTTAGCCAAAATAACCTATTATTCAAGAACTTTTAAAATCAATAATGCATAAGATAAAAACAAACAGCAAAAATAAAGGTAAAAGTGCCGTGAATTATTTGTTATATTATTCTTCGCCTCCTAAAACAAGCCCAATTTTCTCCCGAAATAAGAACTCGGAGAAACCGGATATAAATTTGACGTCAAAATGGTGAATCTTGACGAAGACGTTATATGGACCGGGCCGGTCTACATACTGCTATATGGATCGGCTGGCTAACAGAGACAAATAGGGAAAATATAAACGTAAAATATATATTTAACAAATAGTTCATGGTACTAAGAGCCATATGGCAGTTTATGGACCAGGATGTCACCCACAAAATATTACATGGACCGAAGCGAAGCTGAGGTCCATATACTATTCTGTGAGTGACAGACCGGTCCATAAACTGCCATTTGACCCGAAGTGCCATGAACTATTTGTTATATTATACTCAATACATGCAAATCTGTCAGACGACATGTCTTTTTTATTGTATATCTAAGACAAAAAACGAGTTCGGACAAAATCTGGAAGAAAACATTATATTGATCGGGCCCGGTCAATATACTAAAATATTTAACGGTCAATATACTAAAATATTGACTGGCTGCGCTAACAAAGACAAATAGGGAAAATAAAAACGTAAAGTTTAAAATTATTTGATATACATGTTGTATTGCTGGTCAATTTTTGTACGCATATTTTTCAGATTGGATCAAAACGTTGTTGGTCGACTACCGAAAGTGATTGTTTGATTCCACAGCTGGGGTCTGGCCCAGATACAAATACATCTGGCAGTGGCTTTCTAACCATAGAAGACTACAAAGAAATACTACTAAATGCTAAAACTCGCCACATTGAGGTTATTCCAGAAATTGACATGCCCGGTCATGCACGTGCAGCAATAATTGCAATGGAAGGACGTAATAGAAAATTATTGGAGAATGGTAGCCTTACAGACGCTGAGCAATATAGACTTATTGATCCAAATGATATGTCACGATATCTTTCTGTTCAATATTTCAATGATAATGCGATGAGTCCTTGTATTGAATCGACATTTACATTTATGGAAAAGGTTTTCAAAGAAATAAAAGCAATGCACGACAGTGTCGATTGTCCTTTGGAGACGTTTCATTTCGGTGGAGATGAAGTTGCTAAAAATGCATGGAGTAATTCGTCAACTTGCACAAACTCTGGTTTTACAGGAACATATTACGACCGTAGAACTAGCATGAAGAACTATTTCTTGGAGACAGTATCTAATATAACTCATTCATACGGTGTAAATCTTGCAGGATGGGAAGATGGCTTTATAGAGGGGAATGGTATCCCATATACTCGAAGTCTCTTAGCGAACACAGAGGTTATAAGCAATGCATGGAATAATGTATGGGATTGGGATGAAGCTAGACGAGCATATAATTTCGCAAATTCTGGATACAAGGTATGACTTATAAGAACAAATACCTGTTGGTTGTGTTGGCATAAGAAAGTAAATGATAAGAACAAAAAATACCGTCAGAACAATTCCAAAATCAAATTTCGAAATCGTAGAAAAAGACAAAATCGATACAACTAACGCACAAATACATGATCACTCACTTTCCTGGTTTGGCACATGCACTTCAATAGAAAGTGGCGGGATTAAATTAGATTTATGGCCCCAAGCCCCCCTCCTTAGTTAAATGATGCGGCTATGCAAGTGCTTTCTACATATGAGTTAAATGAAACAATAGTCAACTATGAACCAAAATCTAATAGTTTACTCTCCATTAAACAAGCGATACAACTCAATCAAACCATAGACTGATTTCCTGACTAGATTTACATAATAAATATTCATATATTCGGGCAGGTTGAGTTTACCGTCATATCTCCTTTAAATTGAATGGGTTCGTGTTACTCGATCTTTAGTTTTATGTGTATGTTCTGTAGATCGTTGTTTGTTCCTTTGTACCTTTTCTGTTGGGCATTGTTGTGTCTGTTCTTCTTCGATATACGAATTCTGAATACCCCTTTGGTATCTTCAAGCTCTTCTGTGCTATATTTAGATTTCTTAACGTCATTGATGGGTTGTTTTCTCCCGGCAAGCACTTGTACAACGTCACCAATAACAAACGAACTGAACAATTCACTACATTGCGAGACACTTTGCAGGCATAATGCGTGGTGTTAAGTATCAATACTTAATGCCTTCATTCCCTACCAGCCTATACTTGTATATGCATTAGTTGATGTTCGATTCGTTTAATAGTAACACGATGGGTATCACCTGTGGAGCAGGAACAGCTATCCCTTCCGGAACACATGAGTTCATCCACGGCTTCTAATAGGGTTGATGTTGCTTGATATTTCGTTTTCGTGTACTGTTATTTAGATTATTGTTTGTCTCGTATAGTTTTTCTTTTGGCCATTTTCTTTGTCTGTTCTTCTTCGATATACGAATTCTGATTACCCCTTTGGTATCTTTAAACTTTTTTTTCAAAATATCTCCTGTCTTAACCTTGGCGACAAGTTAATACCACGGCATGTCTGTTTGTTCAATACGCTGCATACTAGAACTCCGAAGGAGCCCTTAGATACATAACTATGACATAGTTTCTCCTCTGTGCCATATACTATATGTTGGATTACCGTAAGTCTTCCAAATATGCACAAATGGATTCAGGCTATGATTTTGGAGTTTTGATTGGGAGTGCTTTGTGTCACGCATAAAGAAGACGTGTTTCGTCAGATCGTACAGCAAACATCATCATTGTTTTTGTTTTTATTTTTTGTCTCGCTTTGTTTTTGTCAAATTTGACTTCAATCCAAAGAATGCAAAATTTGTACTTCTTGCATAGAATAAAGGAGTAAGAGGTTGGATGTCTCGGAATCGGATTAATGTGTCCGAGTGGAGCGACATGTCTACCCGTGGACTGTTGTTTCTATGGGCTAACTCTATAAAACTCCAACTCAACGTATTTAGATCAAAGCGGATGTCATCAGTATCAAAATGTAACTTGTTCTCGCCATAATATAACTGGAACTTGCTCATTTAGCATAGAGCAATGATCATCACTCACTCACTGAACACAAATATGTTTTGGTTTTAACACATCATTTTGATAAGTTTGACAGCTGACTTATTAATACAGTTTTAAACGGTTCGAGATTACATTAATTTTTCTATTCTTATGTTTTCAGGTAGTCATGTCGCATGCTACACATCTATATTTTGACCATCCATATGAACCAGATCCACTGGAAAGAGGTCTTTACTGGGCGCCTCGTTTTACAGATTCCCTGAAAACTTTCGGATTTATGCCTGATACTTTGTACGACAATATAGATTTTACCCGGATGGGAAAACCACTCAATAGGACAGATGTTTGCGGTACCAACGACGTTAATTGTCCTAGTCTCCAAGCACCTGACAATATAATAGGTGAACTTTAGTTTTGATAATCAAACTACCATGTCCTTCTGATCGCGCTAGAAATATGTAAATCCATAATATCATATCGATAATAGAGAGGTAGCAAGTTAGTATATATTTTGCTGTACAAACTGATTGCCGTAGAGTCCCTGATTTAAATGAGATTCTAGCGTTGTAAAATACAGTCAAACCTGATGTGGGACAAAGAAAAGGTGGCCTTATAAGACAGGTGATCTCTTGAAAGAGGTTCAATTCATATGAATGTTTCTGCCATGATAAGTACAAAGTGAACAATAATGTGTCTTTGAGTGAACGACCCTTACACTATTCTGCGAATGGCATTAGGACTATTTAAATGTATTTCCTCCTCAGCGCGCATTGTGTTGTCGATTAAACTTTTTTGATTGATTAATTATTGTCTGATCTTACGTCAGCAGAATATCTGTCGTCAGCAGAATATCTTACGTCAGCAGAATATCTTACGTCAGCAGAATATCTGTCGTCAGCAGAATATCTGTCGTCAGCAGAATATCTTACGTCAGCAGAATATCTGTCGTCAGCAGAATATCTGCTGTATTGATAGCACGGCAACAACGTTTACAATTAATAAAGAGAACGCAGTAATAAGAGATAATGTGATGAAGGAGAAATAATAAATAGGGTGTTAAATGTCCACCATATTGCCCCTTCGGTATTCTCTAACGTTTACTTACAAAGGACCATGCAACAATAACCATGAATTGCTGTGCGATGTGGAATGGGTACAAATGTTCTTTTACGTACACACAAGGTGTCTTACTAGTATCTGATGCTCCAGGGATCCGAAGGTGTGTGTTGATCTTGAAAATGTCACTCATTAAATATATTTGATCAAATTTAAAAGTTTGATTATTTATGAATGTTGTAACGTACTTTATGTATCTGAGTTATTTTCATTTTGTCCTGCTTTTTCCGTTTTAGGGATACAGGGTCATTTATGGAGTGAAACTGCATTAACTGATGATAATTTTTATTATTTGGTTTTCCCACGTTTACTTGCCTTGGCCGAACGAGCATGGCATAAGGCAAACTGGGAGTCCTCATCAGTTAACAGGCATAATGAAATGATGAAAGACTGGGACAATTTTGCCAGTGGAGTAGGAAGCAGGGAACTAAAACGTTTGGATGACATGGGAATCAACTACAGAGTATCGCCCCCTGGAGCAATGTATAGTTCATATATCTATAACATTCAATAGTGGCTACTTCTAAATTGATACAGAGTGAATATTATTCACAATTTGTTATTAGCATGTACTCAAAATAGGTCTTGGAAACAATTACATATCTAGTGTAAACATACATTGGCATGGCTGTGGCGTGGCTTAATTTCTTTAATTGTTCTAAACATTTTTGGTGGATTTAATGGTGCAGAATAAACATAGCAGGGGGTAGAAGCATGGGGAGTAGGGGACATATGCCCCCCACTTTCAAAAAGGGGGAAAACTATGCTTCCTGTCACTTATTGGTAAAATATTTAGAATCAGTTGAAATGTGAGCAAGGAAGCAGACAATGTCCAGTAAATCATGAGATTTAAGGATACAAATGTGTGCTTAGAAGGCCAAATAACCCTTGTTTGCTTTTCACTTTTGAAAGCCTTCTCCATGTTCCGGTTATCTCCTGAAGCTTTCTCCACACTTTCAGGTCCACCCTTAAAGCTTCCCACCCCTTTTAGGTGCACTCTCACGCCTCTGTCTGCCTCTTTGAGCCCCATACAAATAAATCTTCTATGCTGATGCGTATATTTATATATATGAACAGATAAACTATGTTTAACTATCTGCATTCATTAGTAATTTTATGTTAGAAAAGTTTGAAGATATAAAATTCGAAGAAGGACAGACAACAAAATGGCCAAAGAAAAAAATCCCAAAGACAAAGGGACAAACAATGATATGCAAAACACCACACAGAAACCTAAAAATCAAGCAACACGAACCCCACTAACATCGGGGAAAAAGAGTAAGTAGTTCCTGCTCCACTAGCAGTCGACGTGATACTATTGTTACAAAACCGGTTGTAAGTCATTAATGGGGATTATGATTTAGTCATGTTGGCGACTGTAAAATGATTAGGTACTTTTTGTATTATCATGTGATTGTTTGGGGTTTTTTTCATTGAAGAGTTGACGGTAATATGACAACTATTGAGGCTGATTTCAAAGAATTGGAAGTAGAATATAGTGTAGATGCTGGGCATTCCTGGGTAACATTATCTGGCGATTTGTATCATGTTCCTGGATCACAACTATTAATGAGAACGAAGTAAGATATGATACCATTGTGTATTTACTGGTATAATCCACTGGACCATTTAAGGTGGTACCATACACTTCAGGTAAAATTTGATCTGTTCGTTTAATTTTCTTATTTTTTTGGCAGTGTGTTTGAATATATCCACTGTAATAAATATCAAAATTTTAGCAAATTCCAACCAACGGACTCAGAGCTATTAATTCACTAGCCACATAGCAGCTTTTCTTTCTGTGGGTTTGATCACCGAGATGCTTGAAATCTACATACAAACATCATATGATCAAAACGTTCAACTGATTTTAAAGAGTTATCTCCCTGTAGTGTATGGTACCCCCTAAATTAAGGAGTTAAATCATTTCTTTACTGTATACTGCTTTTCCTCTGTTTTTCGATTATATAGCAATACAAAATTAATTAATGATTATTGATGTCATGGCAAAATGAAAGTTCCTATTATAATATTAGACACATTTCCTCGAAATAAGATCATTTTCTTTTGAGGAGTAACTTAGAACCAGTTACAAACCTATAACTCACATTCTTGACAGATGATGCAAAGCTAAAAAAAGCACCTTTTAATTGATGATACTCTCTAAAGACATTCCTCTCCCAATATCTGTTTGTAAACACGTGCATGTCTGTTGTGTGGCTTTAGGATAAAATATTCCTTGTTGAACTGCTGTATACATTGTTATTTGACAATAGCTAAGTCTTTTGATCCATTGCTGTTTACAAACATCTATGCAAAACATCTATAATTGTTTATTATTCAGTAATTGTTTTAATATGCGCAAATGAGTACAGTGACACACATTAACCTTCAAAAGACAATATCTGTACGTTTTTATTGGTTCTTAACCTATTGGAAAGACATTATTTATACCCTCTCCATTCTTAAAAGAATTGTATGTTGCTTTTCGGAGGTATATTAGCATACGAAAAGTTTGAAGATACCAATGGGTTAATCAGAAGCCGTAAATCGAGGTAGGACAGGCAATGCAATGGCCAAAAAAAGACAAAGGTTTGAGGATACCAAAGGGGTAATCAGAAGCTGTAAATCTAAGAAAGACAGACAATGCAATGGCCAAACGTTTGAAGATACCAAAGAGGTAATCAGAAGCTGTAAATCTAAGAAAGACAGACAATGCAATGGCCAAAGGTTTGAAGATACCAAAGGGGTAATCAGAAGCTGTAAATCTAAGAAAGACAGACAATGCAATGGCCAAAGGTTTGAAGATACCAAAGGGGTAATCAGAAGCTGTAAATCTAAGAAAGACAGACAATGCAATGGCCAAAGGTTTGAAGATACCAAAGGGGTAATCAGAAGCTGTAAATCTAAGAAAGACAGACAATGCAATGGCCAAAGGTTTGAAGATACCAAAGGGGTAATCAGAAGCTGTAAATCTAAGAAAGACAGACAATGCAATGGCCAAACGTTTGAAGATACCAAAGAGGTAATCAGAAGCCGTAATTCTAAGAGGGACAGACAACACAATGGCCAAAGGTTTGAAGATACCAAAGAGGTAATCAGAAGCCGTAAATCTAAGAAAGACAGACAATGCAATGGCCAAAGGTTTGAAGATACCAAAGAGGTAATCAGAAGCCGTAAATCTAAGAGGGACAGACAACACAATGGCCAAAAGTTTGAAGATACCAAAGAGGTAATCAGAAGCCGTAAATCGAAGTAGGACAGGCAATGCAATGGTGAAAAAAAGACAAAGGGACATACAACGATCTACAAAATTGTCTACAGAAAACAAAAGTGAAACCCACTGCTCCGGAAGTATGAATTTACAGGATTTTTTTAAATCACAATTAACAATAAAGACACACAATCGCAAAAAAATCACTTTAGACAAGAGATTCAAAATACATTGGAAACAAATAATAATGTATATACAGCAAAGTATCTCTAAGGCGGACACCTTTGGGACATACATCTTTATGCGGAATAAACATGTGTTCGAATTACACAGGTTCGACTGAGTACTGGTATCGGTTATCATGGCCCAATCCCACAGAGCTGCCCAACGCGTCCCGGGCGGTGAATAGGGGATTCCTCTCGATGGGGGTTGTCGGGTCCTGAACATAGCTGAAATACTGTACGTTGGAGTTAAGCAATACTCAATCAAGTAATCGCATTTTCCATCCAATATTTGTGTAGTTTGGTTCTTTGAATTGATTGTACTATCTACCGAGAACTTACTTGGAACTATGTCGATGTTTACTTTTGAGTCAAATCAGAAAATGAGCTATTTTTTAATGGAAAAGAGCTCTAGGCTAAAGTAGGTCAAAATTCCAAAATTCTGCATATATATACGGAAGATGTATACACAATTTATATCTTTGATCTTATTTTGACACTTGATGAGTTTATTTCGTTGCAATACTGATTGCTATGCGTTCAGCAAAAATCAATCAATCAATCACATGTTTGATTTACAAAGATATATCACGGCGGGGCTAAGATTATTTACAACAGTTCATAATAAGCACAATTTTTGTTTTGAGTGTTAGTGGGTAGCTCGTTGCAAGTCAAACTGTGCCGACTAATTCTGTCGTCCCCATCAGCCTTGTTGTAGTCAAACTATTCACCCATATGCCCATCAAAGCGTCCCATTTTTGGTCTCAGGAATATTGGTCACATGGCGTTACACAACAATTGACCAATTAATTAATAGTAAATAAATATGTAGTGTACTTTTGTATTATGCATGAATTTGTTGTATAATAGTATACATAAATGCAACATTAAAAGGTTGCAATAACAAAGTACTTCTTTGACTAAATCGGTTAGACGGCTTACTTCAGACCCAGAGTTGGAGGTTTCGAGTCGCGCTGGTACTATCGGGTATTTCTAATCTTCTAGTTGCAAATGAGGTTCGATTGTATTTCAACAATCAATTTTAAATAAAAATATACCATAGCACAGCCATTATTTTTTGCAATTATAAAATTGGTTCTTTCATTTATTATACAGATCAGCTGATGGGAGGAGAAGAAGTAGAATTATTTCTTTAAGACAAGGTAATCAATTTGAATATGCATAACTAATTTATCGATCAAATTAAATTAGGCTTATTGAACAGGTTGTTACATGTTGAATCAAATCATCGATAATCAATCATTAATCAATCATTTTCCTTTACTGTTTGTCCCAATCTCACTGACATGATTTCGTAAGCGGTGCCAGTTTCATCGGTTAATATTAAGTTCACGTGAGATTCAATGGTAATGTCGAGTTGGACGATATGATTTTGCAAGCGGTGCCAGTTTCATCGGTTAATATTAAGTTCACGTGAGATTCAATGGTAATGTCGAGTTGGACGATATGATTTCGCAAGCGGTGCCAGTTTCATCGGTTAATATTAAGTTCACGTGAGATTCAATGGTAATGTCGAGTTGGACGATATGATTTCGCAAGCGGTGCCACTTTCATCGGTTAATATTAAGTTCACGTGAGATTCAATGGTAATGTCGAGTTGGACGATATGATTTCGCAAGCGGTGCCACTTTCATCGGTTAATATTAAGTTCACGTGAGATTCAATGGTAATGTCGAGAGTTGGACGATATGAGTACGATTTATTAATAACATTATCTGTATTATGTACATTGATTCAGACACGTAAGTACAACTTGGTTTCAAAGGCTTTAAAGAAGAAAAGCTTTTGTGCAGCTGTATGAAAAGTTTTGAAGAGACCAATAGTAATCGGATGCCGTAATTCGCAGATGGATGAACGATGCAATGACCAAGCGGAAAAGGGACAAAAAACAACAATGGTCGACACATAAGACTAGAGATTGAACGACACGAATCCCACAAAAAAACGATGATGAACTCAGATACTCCAGACGGGTGAGCACAATCATTCAGTTGACTGCTTTGAAACTGACTGATTCCCATTGTTTTAATGTTTGGTAGGTTATTACTCACCGTCATCCATTCATCATTGAAACGTTCGTGTATATAAAGGAATTGTCTTTGCCGTCATCATCTGTCAGTTTGGTTTTTAGTATGTAATCAGTATCCATCACGACTGAAGTTGTGAGTTCGATTCCTAGCCATGATGAGGTGTAATCATATCGGAGCCGACTGACCATATCGGCATTTAGGCAATGCTCGATGGGCAGCTCAGACTACCAACATATTAATGGACAATGGACCGGCTTGATAAGTGACGGATGCTCATGCCGGGTTTGAAACCCAGTCTGTTTATGGGTGTGTTCGATAACACTCTATCTAATACAGGTTGTCAGTGAATTGCGGCAGGTCGGTATTCTCCACGTAAACCTGTTTCCTATATCAATAAAACAGATCACCATGATACCTCTGTAATACTGCTAAAAGTAATGTATAACACCATTATTCTATTATTGTCTACTCCTGAGGGAACTGTTCTCCTATAGTGGTGTCTGGTGCGGTATACCTTTTTGTAAATTTTCAGAAGAAAAAACAAGTAACAATTTTTTGTTCAATATGATGAAATGGAACATTTCCGCATGAATTAATTATTGTTGATAATTAAAGGTAACATTGCAGTTACTGAAGTTAAATTCTGGGTAGCTGGAAGTGCTTTAGATCTGCTACACTCTAGATATTGAATTTTTGACATGTGACAATGATAATTTAACTTATGAACAAAATTGTATTATATTTAAATATGTTTTTGATTATATTAAATGTTCAAAAAGATTCCTTATTGTATAACTGGAATTGAATTGGGTGAACATGCACATCATATGAATCCATCTTGATTTTATTTTACTTTCTGTTTGTGAATATTTATCATTGATTCGTTATTAGTGCTACATATAGTAATGCATGCCTTTTATGTACTTCTTTATTGTAGCATATTGTAATTTGGAGAAGACTTCATAAGTTTGTTTAACTTGTGTCTAATCCATTTTGTCTGTTTAATTGGCAAATAAAATATGTTTAAACCAAATCTGTTTTAGGTTTGCATGACTTGTAGTTTGCTCATTAAGGGAGATAAATCTTGACAAAAATATATAAATATTACGCGGGAAAATCTATGCCACAGGTATAGTGGCCACGGGAAATCATTTGAAACTGGTATTGTTCCCGTCGCTAGGCATATTCACCCGTTGTCACGTGTACTGTTCAAAAATAGTACACACTTAATATCCAATCAAAATACAGCATTTTTTATATATTATGTACTAATATCCTTTATTACATACTTAGTTCAAATAAAGGCATTTTTGTATGATCAATATGACCGGAAGCAAACTGTCCATATTTTCACACCCGGGAAAATAACCGGTTATTGGATTACTACAAGATCATTTCCATATCACGGTCCATATTGCCCGGGCCAATATGGGCCTCGACTTCGTCTCAGGCCAATATGGGTGTCTCTTTTCTAGATGTCGGAAGTATGTAATAAATAGTTTAATACATGAGCATTTCCATATTGGTCTGGTTATCATCCCTGACCCATATTGGCCCTCGACTCCGTCTCTGGCCAATATGGGGGTCTCTGGATGATAGCCAGGCCAATATGGAAATGCCCATGTATTATAGTATTATTACGTGATGTTTTTCATATTGGCCTAGGTATAGGTCCGAGGCCTGCTGTATTGGCCTGAGGCGCCAATACAGCAGACCCGAGGACCTATAGCTAGGCCAATATGAAAAACATCACGTAATGATAACTTTATTAATCAACCAGTCCAATATCTCTCGGGATTGTTCCTTGCAATTGTCGAAATGTCTAGCAGATTCCGATCTAGCTGTTATTGGACTGACTGGAATCGGGCCAATGCGGAAAATATCCGTATTGGACTGGTTTTTGCCGTATTGGCCTAATGAAAGTTTTTATATTGTATTGACAGATTTGATCATATAAAGGCTAATAAATCAAAGTTAATTATTAATAATCTGTATTTATTGCCTTTTCGAAAACAATATTATATTTTGCAGGTTCACATTGAGAGACAGTATTCAGCGATCCAACAGGAAAACACCTAACAGTACTTTGATGAAATTATGCATTCTATATTAAATGTTACACGCTTTAAATAGCTCTTCTTGATTTATTTTAAAATGTGCTGGTCGTGTTTCACCTTACTGGGTCCCTTGGGATTTTGCAGTTTTCAAAAATTGTATATGCTATATTGCAATAACATTGATCAAATGTGATTAATCTTACATTTTTTGAAGATTTGGTATTCTGTAGATCTTCCGAAGCACGGGTAGTCGTGGTCGTGATCGTATGGTAGTTGGATTTACAACTATCTGCTCAATCAGTTCTTATCATCATTAAGTTGTGAGTTCGAATCTCGCTCATAGCGAGATGTTCTCGATACAGCATTATGTGATAAAGTTTGTCAGTGACTTGCGACAGGTCGGTGGTTTTTCCGGGTACTCCGGTTTCCTCCTCTGACTGCCACGATATAACTGAAATATTATTGAAGGTGACGTTAAACATCATTAAGCATACTCGTTTGTAACATTCCAAAAGTTGTTTTTCTATAAAACCATTTCGCCTAGCCTAGCAATGCAAGAATCTACTACCCTTTTTTCTATTCAGTAGTTTGATCTACAGTTCCAATCAGTGCCTCTCACCTCTGAAGTTGCACCATAACGTGTGTCAGTGAATAGCCACAGATCAGTACTTTATACCTGGTACTCAGGTTTCCTCAACCAATCAAACTGACTGCCACGATTACTGAAATATGTATTGCGGTATTGATCACTTAAGTTTCCAATAATGGAAAATGTTCAATTTGATACACGGTAGCAGTGCCCTCCGCATAACATTTATAATAAATGGCCCGTTTCTTTCTCCGCTGCAAATTGATTCAATTGAAATCATCACTTCAAACATGTTTTGGTCGCCACCATGATTTGGATAACCGTTACGGATATCTGTGTCACAGAGATCGAATAAGGCGAATCTTTTTATAGCCCTGGTCCAGTAGCCTGTTTCTCAGATGAAGATGACGTTTCAGGAAATCAGAATAATTGCTACTGGCCCTTGCATAGCGAATCAATTGCGAGAAGACAGTGAAAAAAAGACAGTGAAATACAACGTTAGAAATCCTAGTTCTGAATTAGGACCGGTTAATTGGATCCCAACCTTCCTATCTTGGGTTTGGGTTTTGATGTTTAACGCCACTTTCAACCCTCCATAATTGGATATGCAACGACACTACAGATATAAACAAGCAATACAAAACTTGGAAAGATTATCTTCTACTGGAAAAGATCATATATTATCACAATAATGAATGACATCATAAACATGGACAGTATAATAAGTATGAATGTTCGTATTTAGCTTACTTCATGATAAGAATGCATAATCTGTTTGGTTAAATACCAGTACTGATTCTTCCAATTTCAAGTTCTAACATTTTAATAGCAATAGCTACTTACTAATGGATACTGGAACGAAAAACTATCAAAACTTGTATGTGTATATACTGCAGACACACAAGGTTTCAAATAAAAGAATGGAAGTCTCCTTTTGATCTGTTATCTGCTAGTTTAGTCTTACTACCTCAGTCACATGTTAGAAGAGTTTGCAGATACCAAAATCAGAATCCGTAAATCGAAGAAGGAGAGACAACACAATGGTCAAAGGAAAAAGTACTAAAAGACAAAGAAACGATCTACAAAACATATACATAAAAGTAAAGATCGAGTTACACGAACCCCACTGAAAACCGGAGTGAACTCAGATACTCCGGAAGGGTAAACAGTTCCTGCTCCACTAGTGACACCTGTCGTGTTAATCTAGTTACAAACCCGGTGATAAATCATGAATGAGGAAAGAACCGTGAAGCTCTAACGACAAGTGGAACATATCCGTGGTCATTTGTGACACAGATATTCCATAACGGTCAACCAAGTCATGGTGGCGACCGTAAAACTTTCGAAGTGATGACTTCAACTTAACCAAGAGGAGCCCTTTGTTCAGTAGCTTCCTTGTTAGTAGCAACCTTCTATCAAGGAAATTATGATAGGAACCACAATCTCTGGAATATCGTATCAACTGAGAGATATATATTCCATATGCAGGTGCTGCTAAAATGCTGCTAAATATATATGGAAAGTTCTTAATGGGTAAATTGAAATCATCTCTCTTGTTGTAAAGTTTCGATATTAATCCCCCCCCCCCCTGTCAATTTCGAGGTGTATGTCGAGGTATGAAGCAGACCTATCTGTATCTGTGATATCCTTTAAGTCAAGCTCAATGGGAAATATGCGATCAACGAAATCACAAAACCTAATATTATTTATTGGAAGGACATCATGTACATAGTGGAACGTGAAATTAAAGGATCGAGCTAGTTTCTTTTCATTTTTCTTGAGAAGCACCTGTATGAAATCTGCCTCAAACGAATAAAGGAACAAGTCAGCGAGAAAAGGAGCACAGCTTGTGCCCATAGGTATGCTGACTATCTGTTGTAAACTCCGTCCAGCAAACACAACAAATATATTGTCAATCAAATACTCGAGCATGTTGATGATATCACTTTCAGAGAACTTTTTAATAGAATCAGAGTGGTATTTTACAAAATAGGATCTGTCTCTTCCTAGCACAAGGTATTTGTATCTACGTTGGCCATTTTTTTTTATATAACACATTTGAACCAACTCCCTTAATCTGTCCTTCAGCTTAGAGTGAGAAATAGTTGTGTAGATTGTAGAGAAGTCCAAAGTGTTAATGCTATTGTAGGAGGAGAGGGGCCTAGATTGTAAGTACTCTAACATATCTTCAGAATCCACATCTGATTCACACCACCCCTAGAGTAGCTAGTGTCACAGTTACTCTGAAGCCCGGTTCTGATCGCTGATAGAATACATGTTAATAATTTGGAAAGAGGTTTCGTGGAGCATTTGGCAGACCCAGCAATATATCGTTATATAATTTAGGAATCCAGTAGAGTGATGGTATAACCAGTTCTTCATCTTTGGTTGAAATTCCAAAGGAACATAAAACAGACCTATGATTGTCCAGGGTACGATAGGTACGACCATTCTTCTTTAGGGTGTATAGGGTTTTGTTTTATTTCTGCGGACAAATTATATAGGAAAATATGTCTTGACCTGAAAGATGCAAAAAGCAATAATAAAATAAATAATAATCTGACCCTGTGGTGTACATAAAGACATTTTTGAAAAATTTGAAGAAAACATCATCGACTTGTCATGTCAAACATAATATCTGATGTGGGCTTCGTGTGAAATAGTCAGTATACCTGTATATATCTATTCAACACATGCTCATTTTCACAAGGAAGTACACATTTCAAGACATCGTTCGTTTCTTGTCAACAAATCATTATATTCCATTTAGAAGTGCTTCTTATCTCCACCGATTACCTTTATAAAGGAAGCGCTGTCATCTGCATACTATCATTGCAACAAGAGCTAGCAAACTAGTATGCAGAAACAGATTATTGTTCGTAAGTAATTTACCATTTAATTACACAGTGCAACCTGTCTAAGCCGAACCCTGAATGGACTAGAATCCTGTAGAACCTGCACTTTAAATGAAATCCCACTGGTGTAGGAAATCTGAGAGAGCATATCTTATTAAAACCATGTTCGATTCGGCTTTACCTCCTTTTGTTTGTAGGAGGGTTCATGTCTTATTTACATTATTTGTGTTTGTGTGTATTTAGTGGTGTCCAACACATATTGTGTTTATTTATTTTGTTGTTGTTGTTGTTGCTTTGTTTGTCGTCGTCTTGTGTGCCCAATGCTGCCAGTGTCTCTGGGTTGTCCATTTTTGATTGTTCCCAAGTTGGCTCAGTTTAGACATGTTTCGCTGTATTTCTAAGACGCTATGATCTATTGGTTTATTATTATTTGACATGCATAGTAGTTTTAGTAAAATGAAAAACAAGCTTACATATTAACTGATGCTGTACCTTATGTTGACATTGAAAAATCTTAATGTTGTTTTCCATCCAGTGACGGTCAAATTGCTGTTTCAGTACTAACAAACAATTTAAAATATATCTATTAAGCTGGTTACATCTAGTTCTGTGTTATCATGAACAATTAAGATTATGTGTGCTTAATGCCACTTTCAACAATATTTCAATAGGGATCATTCATCGCTTCTCCCGTTTGGTGACGCTACTGTTCCATAAATGGTTAATTGTGCGTTTGAATCACAAAGACGCTTGTATCTTAACGTTAACCTAATGACGGCACTGAATTATAAAACTTGGATGGTGCAAACATTGAAGCTTAACTAATACAGCGCGTGTGGTATTACCTTTTAGAAGTATAGATTTAGTTGACGATTATATGTAAAATACAAGTATTATCTTTAAGTCGCAAGAAAAGAGTTTTATTATGACCATATTAAGAAATAAAACGGACGTTTACAAGCCATATCGGCATGTACCTTGGTAGATACGATAACGTAACCCTCAGTCCGCTTGTGCATATGATGTTTGGTTACTCACACTGCCACACTGCAATACTGATGAACTTCACATTCCAACATTTTAACGTATACCTGGATTTCGGGAAATACTACATCCAAGTGAACAAAATAGAATAATAAAGTCCCTGTCTCCACATACAAAATTTTGAATTAATATATCTATGTCTCTCTATATGTAGGCAATCTTCAAATCTAAATCACACTCTTTAAAATTATTTGGTACAAAATTATACAGATAATATATTCCTTCTTCGTGTAGTGTCATTAACTGTTAAAGATTCGACAACAAGCGGGTTAATCATAGCAATTATTCTAGAAAGATTTTGAACAGATGTATTATGAATGACATACTAAATACTTAAAAAAAAGAAAATTCGTTGTTTCTTACCATTTTAAATTATTTTCGACAAATTTTGGTAGCATTCAATTATTTTGTACAATCAGACTGGCGATCATCGTAAACAACCTGGAACTGCCATACAATGTAAAACTAAAGACTCAAGTTGTCACCGACAGAGTTCCGTCCAGGTTTTACGTGAGATTCGTGCTGCTCAATCTTCAGTTTTCTGTGTAGTTTTTCGTAGACCACTGTTTATCATTTTGTCCTTTTTCGTTTGGTCATTGCATTGCCTGCCCTTCTTCGATTTATGACTTCCGACAACCCTTTTGGCATCTACAAACTTTTCTTATCTGTTGACCTATACACGCACAACTATAATATCCCAATTATAAAATTTATTTCATTGTAATATATATGTAAAAATATATTGAAGATTACAATTATTTGGCATAATGAACTTTTTAATGGTAAAGGACTAAAGGAAAAGCACATGATTTTTGTAGGTTTATTCTAATGCAGGTAAAAACGTTATTGATAACTTTAGTTAGCTACCTGTTATTGAAATGAACAGTCAAACGATTTAAATTACAATTTCAGTAATGCTACGATAAAAATTCGGGAAAAAAGATGCCTAGTGTAAACGTACGGACTACTGGGTTTGGTGTTTAACACCACTTTCAACAAATTTCAGTGGGGGTCAGTTTTATTGGTGGAGTAAATGGAGAGCACAGAGAAAATCACGGACCTGCCACAAGTCACTGGCAAACTGTATCACATAATGTTGTATCGCCTGAGCTAGATTCGAACTCATAACGTTAGGGGTGATAGGTACTGATTGCATAGGTAGTTGTAAATCCAGCTACCAAACGATCACAGCCACAAAGGCCCCTTACGGACTACTGATTTAAATATTGTAGAACTAGATACATATGGTAACTATCGTGATAGAACATTACATAATACAAAAAAAATATACTTTATTTGGTATGCTGATACCCTAATGAAGAATTTGCTAAATTTTGAAAATGAATTGATTGAAAATAGAAAATCGTGAATTGAATGGTAAAAAGTGGGAAGGGAGGGGATGAGAATCTAAAAAGATTTTTTTTTGTGTGGCTTAAACTAAAAATTGAAACAAAAATGAGAAAAGGAAAATATGTATATGTTTTAAAAATAAAAACTGTGATAATCTAGGTAAGGATTTGTATAGTAGAACTATTATATAAATCCTTGATCTAGGTAGGGAAGGTCAATTAAGTTTTCCCTTTCCGTAAACTGGATATATCATACCGATGAAGAATATTTTTTGCTGAAATTTTTTGAAAATAATCATAAATGTGTTCCCTTTGGATTGTTAATTACAAACATAAATTTATTATTGCTATTATTTTTTTTTTTTTATTACTGGCCGTTTTTATATTTATTTTGAATAAGTTCGCCTTTAAATGATATAAAGTACCAACTATGCTACTTGAAAAGGTGTCTATACACACAGAAATTCTATTTGTTCATTGTTACAAGTTTTTTTTTTAGTAATACTTGTTCTTTTTCTGTGTTTGTTGAAAATTGTATATTACTGCCTAAAGGTATAGATGAATTCGTTGGGTTCCTGTGTATTGTACATGTTTGGGTTTTGATTTTTTACCCTTTTACCCATATTTTTATTATTAGTCATAAAGGGACAACTTTTTCCCAGAACAAAAATTCTGTTTCAGAGTGCATTTTTATTTTCAGGTACAAAAATGTAGCATCGAAATCTTTTTATCAGAATAAAATACACCCTTTTCCCCTAATGCTAATGCAAAGAAATGAAACGTGATACACGTATACACCGTAAGGAATTTATTTAATAACCTAATATCCCTGTCGTTCTGTAGTCAACTGTTCCAGCGCAATGGTTGTAAGTATAAGATACAGTACTATCCAAAAAAAACAAAAAAGAAGCGGTCCGTATTGAATGTCCCGCAATACGGGTAACTTCTTTTGTTTCATAGTAGTTTATCTAACTTGTACAATAATGTTATAATTTATAATATAAAAAAAAGTCGTGAGAACAGTTTTGTTTGTGAACGAAATGCATAGAATTTTCCTATTCATGTTATAAGGGCATTATATATATTGACGTGTCCTTCTACCTAACGTTAACAATGCAAGCGTCATCGAGATTAAAACGTTCCGCTAACCACTTATGGAACAACAGCGACGTCTGTCGAAAGAAATTTGGTGAATGATCCCTATTACATGTGTCATTTGTATTGCTGTGGAAATCAGAGTACCAGGAGAAAACAAGTGGTCTATCACAAGTCACTGATAATCTTTATCGCATAGTGATGTTTCGAGTACACAGTACCATCTACCAGATCGAGCAGATTAAAATATTGCGGCCACCATGATCGGTTATCATTCGATATGCACTCGTCGCAACTTCGGCTGATTCTGTACCTTCATCAAAGACCAATATTTTTCAAAGCAAACTCTATACGCTCATCTATTGTCGTCATTTTAGAACTTATTCTCGGTGCGCAATGTTTGATTGAAGTGATACGGTATTCCGGCGAAGAAATGTGACGCGTAGATACATATCAAATACCGTATTACAGCCGAGGTATTGAGGAAGCGAAGCGGACTCACCCGAAGTTTGCCGATTGATTCGATGTGCTGTCATTTTGTTTACTTTTTACATTATTATGACGTGAAAATTTAAACAGTGATGGTCATCACTTCTACCAATATCAACAAAACGAACAATCACTTCTCACCTTAATTCACTGAATACAAAAAAGACCACGACATATGATGTTGGAAAACCAGGTCCTTGACAAACGTGGCGGTATTATCGGTTAATGGGATCCCAATCATTCAATCTTAATAACTGGATTTCGAACGACAATGCATATCATAAACAAACGATAAAAAAAACTCCACAAATTCGCTTCCAATACGACTACATATTATCACAAACATGAATGACGACGTAAACATGGACAGTACAATAGCAGGGTCAATGAATTCATGTAGTTAACTGACTACTAGCTAGGAAGGTAGAATATGTTAGTTAAAAACCATTACTCTTTAGACAAAAAAAAAACCGTAACTGATATTTGTAACAGATTTAATATCAATTATTCATAAACATCCAAAGAAATAAATGGTCTTCGTGGGAGATCAGAAAATAAACAGGTCATCAAATTGCTACAATTATATTGTACTAAAATACGGAATGCAATGTAAATGTATTAATCTAATTACTAGTTGTACTAGCATATTGTCTTTATTTTACCAAAGTAAACCCACCTCAAAGAGTGAACTATAGTTGTTAAGTGATAGCCTTTACGAATAAGATTTTTCAAAAGTTAAGATGTGTCAGATTTCAACTTTTTGGTTTTGTTTATTACGTTATCATAAAAACATGGATGGGAAAACCCCTTTTTAATCAAATCCCTACACGTAGAATTGTATTTATGCAAGATCCTTCTATACAATTTTGTGAAAATTTTCAATAATTTATTTGTTATCACTAGATTACGGTCCATGAAGTCAGACACATAATTACAAAACGAACTAACTGAGAAATGCAAACGCCATATGATGGGACCATCATGCAAAATTTACGATGGGGAAGGAAAACTCATCTCTTTTGTCGTAAACTCATGTGTTTATTTAAAGTTACCTTGAAGAGTGGATATGTCTTAAATTCTAATATTTACGCGAGTCGTGTGTAACGTTAGCCTTATTCAACATACGTTAGTAATCATTAGTAAAGCTTGGTCACAGAAAAGCTAACATTACGCCGGGCCATCAGGATGTCTGTGTAAAGACTTTCTGCTTAACGGTTTGAGCAGTTGCCTCCGATAATCTAAAATCGATTTCATATTACCCCAGGAGAGCCTGAATCTGATTTCATATAACCCCTGCATGGTTCACATTACCCCTTCTCAGATTTAGGTAAAATGGCAAATTGTTATGCTGACAACTAATGATTCTTTTATTGAATAAAACATGCGAAGCCCACAACATTGAAGATCTGAAAAGTAAAAAGAAATCATACGAGTGTTAATAGTATTAAAACCACTCAAGGTGATGATTTTTCTTATTTTAGCTATCCACCAAGACAACTTGTCTGAGCTTTAATATGTCTTAAGATCCAAACGATTATTAATCACTTTTATAATTGTTATTTCAATTTCGATGCTTATTTTATAAAATAAACTATATATTGTGCAAAACATTCGAAATTTAAATATCAAATAAAACCAAAATCATTAGAAAATGATCATGCTATGTAACATGTTCTTTGTAATATATATACTACGGTTTTCCGAGTCAACAATCGAACGCGAAACCGTGGTATAAATGATTTGCAACATGAAGCCATTCAATATCACATCTAGGTCGTTGGTTATTGCACGGCTTACGTTCTGATATATAAATCACAAAAAGATCAAAGGAAACGAATACATTCATGTTACAATATTATATATATATATTAAGCTTGTAAGAAGATGTAAAATATTGTATAAAAGATAAAGGTAACATATATGGTGTGCGAGCAGAGCAATACATATAATACAAATGTAAAAATCTGAAAACTCACGTTTATTCTCTTTTACTTTCAGTTTTGTGTGTGCTTGCAGCTGCCGCTGGTATGTTGTTTTACATATTACGAAGATAAGTTGTCACAGTTTGTAATATCCAGCATATTACACCTCTATCATTTGTGGATCATTATTTGTGTTTCTGTCTTGTTTCTTTATTGGGCATTGCATTGTCTCTCCTTCTTCGACTTACGGTGTCTGATTATCCCTTTGGTATCTGAAATCTTTTCTTATAATATATGCTTTATCAGAGATAGACTACTTCAAATACATGAATATTATGTCATATAATTTACAATATCATAAAGGGATAAAATGGAAGCATGATCTGACCGCAATATTTTATATCAATGAATTTGAAAGAGACCGTTACTCATAGTCAACTGGTTTGTAATCGATCAAATCATCTAATGATTGTTGTTTAGCGAAAAATGGGGAATAGTTCAACTATGTTCATAATAACATTATAGGTACTAACCCCTATCCACGATGTTAATCAATCGGCCATTCGGGACGCTATTTAGAGCATCATGTTCAATCAATACCATGGTACTTGTGTAAGATATAATAGTGTCCAGTGAAATTGTGTCCGACTGTGTTATGTGTGCTATGAAAAACCTTACACAGACCGAACGAAGTCATCGCTGTGCTTTATTCCGTCCTCGGACTTTATCATAGGAGACAATTGTAAGGGTGGACACTATTTCACGGCGGACATTATTTAATGTTACACTTGAACCCATAGCCATATTCGTAAGACTCAACGAAGATCTATATTTCTACTCAAAAGTATTGTTGGTGATACAACTAATTTGTTTACTATAACAGTTGCAGAAGTGTTATTGCAATACTGTAATATATATCTCCGTAGGTGATGTGTTTGTTACTAGTCACCTTGTTATGTTTAAGGTTATTGTATGTGGTACGAGGTATGAATGTACATTGTACCTGCATTTTCGTTCAACATATTGTTTTTGTTTTTGTTTTTATTATTTGTTTTGTTTTGTTTTGTGCTATTTTCGTTTAGTCTTGATTTGTTTTGGGGTTTTTTGTTTTTATTATTTGTTTATCTTTTGTTTGGCTGTTCGTTAAGTTGACCATCACTGTTTTCATTTTGTTTTCATTACTTTAATGAATTTTATTTTATCTTATTTCAGTAACTTCCAAATGTTATTGCCGGAATCCCTCTGGGTCCTCCTGTAAGTGAATTGTAATAAACAAAAATTAAAAATTACCTTAAGATTTGATGCTTTGTGTTGTTAACTTTCTTATTGAAAATGATTTCATTATTTGTTGGTACATGTACCAGGTTTCTCGCTCTTACCATTGTTATTTATATATAAAATAATTAAGGACCATATGTTTACAGAAATATTATAATGTACTAGTTTATATTTGAAAGATGTTTTATTACTATTTCAATCCTCAATAAATCAATAATCAATGTTGTCAAGTTCACCTTTTTGTATTTTCATTGAGGTCTTGGTATTGAGTCTAAACTATGTTGATGTCGATTTTCTACAATTTCATAAGTTGTCTGCTATCAGTGACTTTTGCTAAACTACTATAAGGAAATTTTTCCTAAGAAAATGTTCATAGCATTCCAACAAAGAGAATGTATTTGTTAGAAGAGGAGGCCTCGAACCTCGTCGGTTTTCTGCAATCTGATCTTTCACAGTAAAGGGTTGCATAGTAGTTCAGATTTAGCCATTCAGTATTTGGACGTTTATGAACACAGTACCGACAGACTAAAAGCGTTAAATGAAGACGCAATTAATAGCCATCATAAAAGTACGACAGGCCATCAAGACCGTGAAATAATATTGTATAGCGAAATCGAATGTTATCAGCTATCACGTTGAACAGAGAGCTTCTTGTCGTATCAGGAGAGCGGATTTTTAAATAAAATGTTAAAAACTGACTTCATACATCTGGTTGACATGCCAGAAACCAGTTGTACTTCCTCAATTAACTACACACCACTGTAATTGTCCTGTCGTCGTATTCGACATGTTCTCATCTCCTTACCTGTAAATCAAGGTTTCGCTTATATATTAATGATGGTCGCACATGATCGTGGATACATAAAAGAAAAAGGGTTTAAAGTATGTTGCTTAGCTGAATATGGCTGATCCGTTGCAGGCTCTGTTATTGCTTGAGGTGGCATCAGGGCCGTCTTTGCAGCATCATAGGCATCCATGCAAAGCAGTGCACTGGGACCCCTACCTACATAACCTCTCACAGGAATAAAAATGTAAATGGTAGATAAAATCAAACCTATATCTATTGTATTGGTACTTCCAACAAAATTAGTGTTTAAAAACATTAAAAAGCATGCCATCCGCAACTTACACAGATTAGCATGGGCCCCTATATTCGTGAAGGCCCTGGAAACTACCCAGCATGCCCATGCGCTAAGACGGCACTGAGTGGCATTAGCTATGACAGTTATACCGATCTTTATGTCATCAAAAACGGATAAGTGACCGGCGTAAAATGCCGTGATGCAATTCTGGTCCCTATTGTTATACTGGTGCAATGTACATTTAAAAGCTGTGATTTGATTAGCGATAA
Source organism: Bathymodiolus septemdierum (assembly GCA_963383655.1). NCBI lineage: Eukaryota > Metazoa > Mollusca > Bivalvia > Mytilida > Modiolidae > Bathymodiolus > Bathymodiolus septemdierum. The sequence continues at coordinate 52,318,101 of OY726527.1, forward strand.
AGAAAGTCGTCGGGAGTTATCAGAATGATTTAAGACGGTCACATGACTGCGAGGATTGTTGTGCCAGTTGACTCACGGGTGATGAATGGAGCATATTCAAAACGACGATCGACTAAATTAAGCTAAACGATACTATGAACCACTTATTTACTTCTAGATATCTAAGAAAACCACTCTTAAAGAGTTCGTGATAACGATGTTCAAATTTACCTGTTTCTTAACATATTTCATTATTTTAGATATTCTTTTATTACAGACCCAGTTGCAGTAGCATGCTCATGTCATCCAAGTCATCCAAGTCGTATGTATTTGTATGCTTATATTAATCTTACCTAATAAGTCCAGGCATGCACAACAATCACTGATTTAGAAATGTTATTCATGATTGCATAACTGTTTGTTAATAAATCTAGTTTAACCTCGCCATGTTTTATTGAAGTACATGTAGGAAGCCAGGAAAGTGAATGGTCATGTATATAGAGGTATCGATTTCCCTTTGTCTACAATTTTTTGTAACTGTTCCGATAGTGTGATATTTTTTGCTTTTCATTTTTTATTACATTTAAAGTATTATAATTGCTCTAATGATCTCGCTTTCTTGATTTGTGTGAAAAGTTGTTAGTATTTTATGTGAATATCAAATGAACAACATTATGGCATTCAGCTTCATCGGCGGTGAAAACCAGAGTTGCAAGAGATAACCACGTGACCTGCCGCAAGCTATAAATCCAGCTACCAGTTACGCACACTATACTGCTGTTCACTTCATACCATCATATAAAGCCCTATCATGTGTGGAAGTAGAACAGACCAAGAATTATATTTTCGAGTTAACCGAGTACACTTTTCTAATAACTACTACGTACGTCGAGGTTTCTACGTGTACGAGTTATCAGACTTTGAGGTATCGCAATTAATTTGTATACGTCTGTAATCATCTCTTTCTTTTACCGGTAACATATAAATAAACGAAAGTCATGTTAAATCTATTACATTTCAGGTCCAACTCCAGATGGAGACGGTAAGTTGTTAAATGTATAATACATGATGAATGAAAACAAACACCAGTTTTTTTTGCTTTGTTTTTTTATTTTATTTCAGCGGGTGTATCATGCTGTGTTATGTTATTGTGACCTTATTTTGAACTCGTATGGATATTAACATTCTAGTGCACTTCTGATGCCCAATAGCCGCCACGATAAGACATAATGTTAGTGGTCGCATTGTTTATCCATCTTCTAATGCTTATGAAAATTTTACCAATATAAACTTTTTCATTCATCGTATTATTTTTTTATGAAACAAATAAAAAAATGAAATAATTAAATGACTTTATGTGGCAGTTAAATTGTGTATTGAGCGGATACATTTTCAGAACACTATTGCCAAAAAAGAGCATCTCTATCCCTATAAATATTAATGGCAACGTTTCCTATGAATGAATTTTGAAACATAGAAAAGATCGTCCCTGTATGCATGCATCTCTCATTGATAGCAATACTGAAAAAAACATTAGATTTTGAGAGAAAAAAAACTTTAAACAGTGATGGTCAACAACCCCACAAATATCAACAAAATGAACAACCACATATTTTGTGATAAACTGGAGCAATTATTTAATGATTCAATGCTCACACAATTAATTAAAATCTGATACGTATTGTCTCTTTTTCAATTCTTCTGGTTTTTTTCTTTAGCGTTATGCTAACGACAAAATTCCGTTTTACTGTCCAATCATGTGCAAAACCGTTAAATATATTTACCAATCGGACATAAAGGATACCTCAAGAGGTTACTGTATCGCCAAAGAAAAGCGACCCGTCTCGGCATAGACTAGATCAATCGACGAACACGATCTTGCGGAATTCGCCCCCATTCTTGCTCAAGAGCCTGCTGCAATTCTTGCAGAGTTTGCGGCGTTGGGTGACGACTGCGTATGCGTCGATCCAAATCATCCCACACATGTTCTATTGGGTTCAAATCTGATGATTTAGACGGCCAGAGCAGCACTGCTACCTTCTGGTTGGCTAGAAAGTCAACAGTTGCACGAACTGTGCGCGGCCGAGCGTTGTCGTGCTGAAAAACTTCCCTACGGAGGTTCATTGCGGACAGCATGTGTGGTGTCAAAACCTCATCTCTCTATATCGAGCGGCATTAAGGTTGCCGGAGAAGTGCACCAATTGAGTTTTTCGGGCATAGGATATGGCACCCTACATCATCACACTTTCTCATCCGAAATTGTCGACCTCAAGGACGCAGTTCCTTGCGAATCTCTCATTCCGGCGTCTGTAGACACGTGTACGGCCATCTCTTTTCTGCAGCATGAATCTTGATTCATCGCTGAACCAGACTCGCCTCCAGTTTTGCACGTCCCAGCCCCTTACTCTGTTGCACCGTCGGACCCTTGCAAGTCGATGGCGACCTCTCAATACTGCGCCAAAGTAAGGACGTCTGGCGCGTATGCCGTTTTCACGGAGACGGTTTCTGACTGTCTTTGCCGATATTCGTCGCAGATCTGGGACATTTGATGTTGTTTCTCTTGCTGTCACGCTCCGATTTCTCAGGTGAAGTATCCGGATGTAGCGATCTTGGGCTGTTGATGTGATCCTAGGTCGGCCAGAACGTTGACGGTCAGCTGTATAACCGGATTTCTGGTTCCGTTGCAAGAGTCTGGAAATCGTGCTCCGGTGAACATTATAAAGTCTAGCCACTGCATTTTGTGATTCACCGACCTGGAGACGCCCAATTACGATGTTCCGGGTAGCTGTGTCTGGTCTTGGCATATCGTATCAGGGTCAAGAAACAAATTAACGACTAAATTCAATTAAACGGTTAGGTGTCTTTTATACCCATTAAACCCGCTTAAAGATAAGCCATGATTCGCACGTGCAACTGCCCTACTTATCTCTGTACGCCTTCCTCGTGCAGCGTTACATATGCTGACCCGAAAAGGTCATGTGTGACCAACAGCCAGTATCAGGAGTTAAAATTTAAATATCGGACATGACCATGTTTTCATATCTCAATCACGCAAATTTTTGAGAAAATTCATATTTGGAAAAATAAAATTGGATGTTGCGTTTCTTCTTGGGAGAGTATAGTTTCGAAGTGATAAAGGGAATCGGGATCTGGCAACACTATTTTTGTTTGTAATTGATCTAATGATTTTTGCTTAACGCAAAAAGAGGAATAGTTCAACTACATGTATGTTTATCATAACATTCGAGGCTCGAACCTGTGTCCGCGACCTTACCCACTCGACCACTCCGAAAAACTCGGGACGCTATTGAGAACATCATGCTCAATGGATATCATGGTAGTTGCCCTCCTTAAGCTTCAACGAAGATCTAGATATCTACTCAAATGTATTGCTGTTCTTTACTATATCAGTTGCCGTATGTGATGTAATAGTAACATTGTTATAGTTAAGGTAATTGAATTGAATGGGGTTGAAGGTATGAAAGTGCCTGTCCCAAATCAAAACCTGGATTTTCGATCGACAGAACACGTGTTTTTGTTTTGTTTTTTTTCTTTGTTTTTATTTTATTTTGTTTTATTTTGTTTTTGTTTATTTTTATTTGATTTTGTTAGGGGTATTAGGGGTTAGGTTTACAGTAGCGGTGTTTAATGCCGGTTTCAACAATATTTCAGCTATATCGTGGCAATCAGTTTTATTGGTGGAGGAAACCGGAGTACCCGGGGAATATCACCGGCTGGTCGCATGACACTGACAAACTTTAGCACATGATGTTGTATCTAGTACACCTCGCCATGAGCGAGACTCGAACTCACAAGGCTAGTGGTGATAGTGACTGATTGCACAAACAATTGTTCATCCAACTATCATAATATCACGACCAGGACTGTCCTGGGGGTACAATTAATAAGGTCAGAAGTAGTTGTTCGTTATGTTGACCATCACTTATTTTCACAACTTAGATGTCCTGAAAATGATTTTATTTTATCTTATTTCAGCCGATTGTTTATGCCAGAATCCTCATGGAACCTGTAAGTGAATTGTAATAAACAAAAATTAAAAATTACCTTAAGAAATGTACTTTTGATGCTTGGTGTTATTAACTTTCTTGTAGAAAATGATTTCATTATTTGTTGGTACATGTACCAGGTTTCTCGCTCTTACCATTGCTATTTATATATAAAATAATTAAGGACCATATGTTTACAGAAATATTATAATGTACTAGTTTATATTTGAAAGATGTTTTATTACTATTTCAATCAATAATCAATGTTGTCAAGTTCACCTTTTTGTATTTTCATTGAGGTCTTGGTAATGAGTCTAATCTATGTTGATGTCTACAATTTCATAAGTTGTCTGCTATCAGTGACTTTTGCTAAACTGCTATAAGGAAATCTTTCCTAGGAAAATGTTCATAGCATTCCAACAAAGAGAATGTATTTGTTAGAAGAGGAGGCATCGAAACTCGTAGGTTTTCTGCAATCTGATCTTTCACAGTAAAGGGTTACATAGTTCAGAGTTAGCCATTCAGTATTTGGACGTTTATGAACACAGTACCGACATACTGACAGCGTTAAACGAAGGGACAATTAATAGCCATCCTAAAAGTACTACAGGCCATGAAGATCGTGAACTAACATTGGCATTACATTGTACATGTATAACGAATTCGAAGGTTATCAGCCATCACGTTGAACAGGGAGCTTCCTGTCGTATCAGGAGAGTTGCATTATACATAAACTGTTAGAAGCTGACTTCATGCATCTTGTTTGCATGCAAGAAAACCAGTTGTACGTCCTCGGTTAACTGCACACTACCGCAATTGTCGTCTTCAGTTTGTCACACACTATGACAACTGGCGTATCCCCGTATTTGACATGTTCTCTTTACCTGTTGTACAAGGTTTTGCTTTCCGGTATATTTTCATGATGGTAGCACATGGTTGGAGCAATAGAAAAGGAACGGATTAATTAAGAGTTGTTGTTGTTTAGCTAAGCATGGCCTATTCGTTGCAGGCTCTGTTATTACTTGAAGTGGCATTACCTATGACGGTTATAACTACCTCTATGTAATCAGAATCGGATATGTGGCCAGTGTAAAATGCTGTGATGAACTTCTGATCCCTATTGTTATACTTTAATCTGGTGTAATTTACATTTCAAAGCTGTGCTTGGAATAAGCGAATATGAAATTCGTCCCATGACTACGAGGATTTCTCTGACAGTTGACCCACATATCGACTAAATTAAGCTAAACAATACTATGAACCACTTATTTACTTCTAGATATCTAAGAAAACCACTCTTAAAGAGTTCATGATAACGATGTTCAAATTTACCTGTTTCTTAACATATTTCATTATTTTAGATATTCTTTTATTACAGACCCAGTTGCAGTAGCATGCTCATGTCATTCACGTCGTATGTATTTGTATGCTTATATTAATCTTACCTAATAAGTCCAGGCATGCACAACAATCACTGTTTTAGAAATTTTATCCTATACAGATATATCATTTTTGGGAGGGGTATTTGCGAAAAATACCACTCGAGAGACGAAAAATTTTCCGAGCCAAATGTCGAGGGAAATTTACTCTCAAGACTCGCAAGTACCCCTCCCAAATATGATATATCTGTTTAATTACACCGAATATTATCTAGAACACTGGCTAAATAAATAATACCTTTTGTTTGTCGTTTTCAGGACCTAACATGATGTATCTGTTTAATTCTACCGAATGATGTTACATAACATGCACAACTGATAACGTTTCACAAATTTTGTTACAAGCGTCTCGGTGAAGGGTAAAAACGGCAAATACGATTGTTACATAAAACGCACAACTGATAACGTTTAACAAATTTTGTTACAAGCGTCTCGGTAAAGGGTAAAAACGGCAAATACGATTTTGCAAATACCATGAAAAAAAGTTAAATCTTATGCAAATACACCTACATAAAGTAAACATTCTGCAAATTCACAATGCAAGGCCTGAATTTGTAAAAAATATCACGGCTATTAGCCAATCAGAATCCAGCATTCTTATATAAGGTGTAATTAATGATTGTATATAGCTGTTTGTTAATAAAACTAGTTTAACCACGCCACGTGTTATTGAAGTACATGTAGCAAGCCAGGAAAGTGCTGGTCATGTACAGATGTATCGATTTCCCCTCGGCTTCTACGATTTGTTGCAGCTGTTTCGATAGTGTGATATGTTTTGCTTTTCATTTTATATTACATTTAAAGTATAACAATTGCTCTAATGATCTCGCTTTCTTGATTTGTGTGAAAAGTTGTTAGTATTTTATGTGAATATCAAATGAACAACATTATGGCATTCAGCTTCATGAGCGGCGGCGGATTACCAAGAGATAACCACGTGACCTGCCGCAAGATCTAAATCCACCTATCATATTATTGGAGTTAAGTACACTATACTGTTGTTCACTTCATACCAACATATGTAGCCATACCTTGTGTCGAAGTAGAACAGACCAAGAATTACATTTCGAGTTAACGGAGTACACTTTTCTAATAACTACTACATACGTCGAGGTTTCTACGTGTACGAGTTGTCAGACTTTGAGGTATCGCAATTAATCTGTATACGTCTGTAATAATCTTTTTCTTTTAGCTATAACATAAACGAAAGTCATGTAAAAACTATTACATTTCAGGTGCAAATACGCTTTGTCCAAATCCACATGGAGAATGTAAGTTGTTTAATGTATAACACACGATGAATGAAAACAAACACCGGATTTGTTTTGTTTTGTTTTTTTCTTTGGGGGTGGGTTGTTTGGTTTTTTATTTTGTTTTTGTTTTTGTCTTTTTGAGCGGGTGTATCATGCGGTGGTATGTTATTGTGACCTTATTTTGAACTCGTATGGACATTACCATTCTACTGCACTTCTGATGCCCAATAGACATAATATTAGTGGTCACACTGTCTAATTTATCTTCTAATGCTTAACAATATTTTACCAATATAAAAAAGTCTAAATACAATAAGCTTAGATCGTAATACGTATCAAGATCTATTTGGTAGAGGTGTCCACTAATAAGGAAGCTACTGAACCAATTATTCCTAATGGTTCAGTTGAAGTAATCACGTCGACAGGTTTACGGTCGCCACCATGACTTGGTTAACCGTTACGGATTATTTGAGTCACATATGACCACGGATATGTTCCGTTTGTCGTAAGCACAATCCGGTCCTTTCCTCATTCATGACTTATCACTGGGTTTGTAGCAAGAATAACAAGACGGGTTTCACTTGTGGTGCAGAAACTGGTTACCTCCTCAGAGTACATGACTTCCGCGATTTTTTGTGGAGTTCGTGTTGCTCAATCTTTAGGGTGTTTTTGCATGGTATTTTGTATATCATTGTTTTTTTTGTTTTTTTTTTCTGTCTGTCCTTCTTCGATTTATGATTTATGATTACCAACTTCTGATTATCGGAGCTATAGATATAAATATAATTCATAATGAAACGAAAATTTAATATTATAAAACAAAGTTGTCATTGACATTTTTTCAGCAGTTCAAACGTTGATGCTTAATACTCGTAGGTTTGGTTGGTTGTTGCAGACGTTACTGGTTTTTCTAGTTCTGTACAAGTTCAATGCTAAAATTTGATCCCCGGGTTGAAAAGTATAACCACTTGTGTGGGCATAAATATCTCATATTCCCGGGAGTTGCTAGGCCATATTTTCGGGTGTAACTAGCCATTACTCCGGGTGATATCTACGGATAGGAAAACGTCACTTTTACGTGGCCCGTCGGGGTACAAAATGTCTTATTTTTGACTATTATTTACGTTCCTCTCTGTAGATATGGAGATTTTAACACCCTTCTGTAGCCTGTTCACTTGGTTACTTCAGGATAATAAAATCTCAAAATATCCGGATAGGAAGGTAAATAACAAAATCAGTGTTTAAGCATTAAAAACATGCTGTATACAACTGCCCAATGTTCCCATGCGTTAAGACGGCACTGTCTGGGAGAAATAAATATTAACTCTTCATAGACGGCATAGTGATTTAAGCCATATTGGGATAAAAAAAAAGAAGAACATTTGCTGGTATTTCGCTAATCACGCAGCATTCAAGACTAAGAGCAAGACTGGGTAACGATATGTCTACACATGGACTGTTGTTTCAGTGAGCTAGGCACTATACAAATCCAACTAAGTATGTTAGTCCAGTACAAGTTCATGGACAAACATTATACAGTTATTTAATGGGGGTGCAGGCAATAGATCACAATATTTTTCCCGAGGTATTGGGAAAGACCAAAGTGTTCTATTGTCCGTGGTCAACGACCGCACACGTAGTTACGAGTATACACGAAACGTCGCAGTCAAAGGGTTAAATCGTTTTAGATTACGACGAGGGAAACGTCATGATAGAAATTCCGGATTATCGGTCTATCTATTGATTGATATATTGCCCGGGGAAATAGACAGCTTCTGAACGCTAAACAAAATAGTCAAAAATAAAAGATACCTAGTAACACGTATAAAAATTATAATTAGGTAATAATAAATTTTATTTCTTATGAAGCAAGAATCTTGCAATCTGATTGGTTAATTACCCGGGTGTAAATAGCACCCCACCCCAGCTAAACCATTTACATCCGGGATGAAATAAAAAAAAGTAATTTTGAACTACGCACAGCAATAGTATGATATGAAATGATACATTTACATAAAATTTGATGATTATAAACAATAATATGTGTATTATATGTAAAATCGAAAACAAAATAACTTTTTTCTCAATGCGCTGTTTTTTTGTTTTTTTGTTTTTTTAATTCTTTTTTAAGAAATAAATTCGTTATCTTGGTGTAATCAGGGGTGTACAGAATTTTACATCGGTGTTGAAAATTCATACACCCTTCGGCTTCGGCTGCGCCTCAGGGTGTATGAATTTTCAACTCCGGTGTAAAATCTTGTACACCCCTGATTACACCAAGATAACTAATAATATCCCCTAACACAAAGCAAAATAAAAAGGAAAACGACATATACTTGAATATTGGATAATGAAAACAAGCATCTGAGTATGCTCTTCAACAGATAAGATATTCTCTAGGCTAATACTTAACTTTTCCTGTTGTAATGTAAATAGTAATCGTATGTTTGTCATGTATATGCTTTGTCGTATTTTTCTGTTGTACTTCTCTATGCCATTGTAATGTATGGCTTACATAAGAATAAAGATCGTTGTCTTGTCTTGTCCATGGACAAACTTAGCTAATAAGCCATTATAACAGACTGACAAACGGACAAACTTAATTATGTTATAACTTTCAAATAATTAATCTGCAGATCCAAAGGTGGTACTGTGCTCAAGTATAAAGACCAGTAAGTATTTGTTTAACTCTAGATCATACAATAATTATAATATAACTAGCCTACATTTGCATTCCGAATATCGAAAATAATCCACGAGTAGCCGAACAACACAGTAATTCACGAATGTCAAAACTATGAAGCAAAAAAAAAAACCTCATACACAAAAATTAACAGGACAAAACTTTGTCTTTTTCTTCTTCTTTTTGGGTTTTTTTTTTGTTTTTTGCTTTTTTATTGTTTTTTTCTGAGCTGAAAAATCATTTTTTTCTTAAATTGCTGCCCAAAAATGGGAGGGGGCAAACACATACTTTTTAAAGTATGGAGGTTGCCCCTTTATGCTCCCTTTCCCCGGCTCCTACGCCCCTGTATGCATATATATCACCAATTGATTGTATTAATGTGAAAACCATTAGATTTTGATGGCGGGTGGAGGGGGGGGGGGGGGGGAGGGGAGGAGGGGTAACAGTGAATGTCAACAATCCACAAATATCAACAAAATGAACAACCACATATTTTATGATAAGCTGGAGCAATTATTTAATAATTCAATGCTCACACAATTTAATAACAATCACATGCGTGTTGCATCTTTTTTAAAATTATTTTTAGCATTACACTATCTATCAAAATTCCGCTTGGTGTCACGTCATGTAACTTTTCATCTTTGACCATCCAATCATGTGCAAGACCGTTTAATATTATTGACCAATCGAACAACAGCTCTTGGCTGTACTCGGTTTCACATGACAGGCATATAAGTGATTGGTCGGTTGAAAATATGAACCCCAATGTGACCCCATTAGGGATGCCTTTAGATCATATTGTATCGCCAAAGAAAAGCGATACAATACACATCTAATTTTAATAAAAATTGAGGCTCACACTCATTATTTTTGTGTGTTTCTATTTGAAATTTTGCTTTTTCACAGGCTCCAGTACTAGTAATTGTGTACCTTACATCGGAGGATACAGTGTAAGTAAATACTTTATGAAATGTGACAGAACCGTAACATTTTTGTTCGAGTGATGATCAGATGAAAAACAAACAGTTCCAAATTCTAATATAAAAAAAAACAAAAAATACCAGTGTCCGAACAGTTCTAAAATCTAATAGAGAAATAAAAAATACTACACTGGCGGAACAGTTCCAAAATCTAATAGAAAAACAAAAAATAACACACTGTAGGAACAGTTCCAAAATCTAATATAAAAACAAAAAATACCACACTGGCGAACAGTTCCAAAATCTAATAGAAAAACAAAAAATAACGCACTGTTGGAACAGTTCCAAAATCTAATAGAAAAACAAAAATACCACACTGTAGGAACAGTTCCAAAATCTAATAGAAAAACAAAAAATAACACACTGTTGGAACAGTTCCAAAATCTAATAGAAAAACAAAAATACCACACTGTCGGAACAGTTCCAAAATCTAATATAAAAACAAAAAATAACACACTGTTGGAACAGTTCCAAAATCTAATAGAAAAACAAAAAATAGCACACTGTAGGAACAGTTCCAAAATCTAATATAAAAACAAAAAATACCACACTGGCGAACAGTTCCAAAATCTAATAGAAAAACAAAAAATAACGCACTGTTGGAACAGTTCCAAAATCTAATAGAAAAACAAAAATACCACACTGTAGGAACAGTTCCAAAATCTAATAGAAAAACAAAAAATAACACACTGTTGGAACAGTTCCAAAATCTAATAGAAAAACAAAAAATAACACACTGTAGGAACAGTTCCAAAATCTAATATAAAAACAAAAAATACCACACTGGCGAACAGTTCCAAAATCTAATAGAAAAACAAAAAATAACACACTGTAGGAACAGTTCCAAAATCTAATAGAAAAACAAAAATACCACACTGTAGGAACAGTTCCAAAATCTAATAGAAAAACAAAAAATACCACACTGTCGGAACAGTTCCAAAATCTAATATAAAAACAAAAAATAACACACTGTTGGAACAGTTCCAAAATCCAATAGAAAAACAAAAAATACCACAGTGTCCAAACAGTTCTAAAATCTAATAGAAAAACAAACAATACCACACTGACGACACTGACGGAACATATATGATTATAATCTACATATCATTTCACTAAATATATGTTGATTGTACCTGTCCCATTGAGTTTGAAATAAAAGATACCACAGGTACAGCTATGTCTGCTTCATGCGTTTATCTAGACATTGACATTGTGGGCCGGTTAAAAACGAAAGAAATTATCTCCATTTTCCAATTGTGAACTTTCTATTTATGTAGCAACATTCCAGCAGCACCTGCATATGGAGTATATATATCTCAGTTGATACGATATTTCAGAGTTTGTTGTTCCTATCACGATTTCTTTCATAGAAGATGCTGCTAACAAGGAAGCTACTGAACCAAGGTTTCCTAGTTCATAGGTTGATGTGATCACTTCTAAATGACCTAGCTGGTTAACCGTTACGAAATATCAGTGTCACACATGATCACGGATATGTTCCTATTGTCGCAATCCCAATCTACACTTATCTCATTCATGATCGGATTTGTACAGTAGTAGCACGACGGGTACCGCGAGTGAAACAGGAAATGCGTAACCTTGCGCAGCACCTGCGTTACGCCTCATTTTTGGGGGGGGGATTCGTGTTGCTCAGTCTTTTGTTTTCTGTGTAGTGTTTTGTAGATATGTCAATTTTCTTTAGGCCATTGTATTGTCTGCCTTTTGATTTACGGCTTCTGATTACCCCTTTGATATCTTCAAACATTGTATGTACCTACTGAGCAGTATAATAAAGTTAAGGAATTTTTTAAATTGCAGAGTTGTCCGTCAAAGAAAAAAAGATGTAAGTTAATTTTCTTCATTTTATACACAATGTATTCTAATTTGCAAAATTATATACTGTAAAATGAAAGTTGGAAGCTGCAAAGATTGTATAACAGGCGCAGTTATGTATTCATAACCGATTATAGAAGTTTTAAGTATCAAATGATATCGGTGGCGTAATGGTTAGCGTGTTCGCCACGAGTGCGGTAGACCGTGGGTTCGAGATCCGTCGGGTCAAACCTAAGATTATAAAATTAGTATTAGTTCCTTCTCCGCGAAGCACTAGAGAGAAAGAGCAAAGACTGGTTTGCTCGGAATCAGAATAATTTGTCCGAGTGGAACGACATGTCTACCCCGTGGACTGCTATATGTCTGACATAATGACAACATTGTGAACAATTTTTCTTACGTAGGGTTTTTAATATAATTATGTGGGATAAATTGTTTTTGGGCTTCTGAAATATCAATATTATTACATACAAATCAAATTATTGTTGATCTTATTAGACACAAATTGTTTTGTCGTAAAGTTACGACCAATCTGAAGACAACTCTTACGAAAGTAACTGTATGGCACAATAGAAACATATGCTTTCTAATATATGGTTCCATTCGATTTGGTGTTATTTTTAACGTAATTAGGAATCGCAGCTAAATCAAGGGTTATAGGTTAGGGCTATGGTGTTTAACACCACTTTCAACAATATATCAGTTATATCGTGGCGGTCAGGTTTATGGGTGGAGGAAATCGGAGAACCTGGAGAAACCCATTAACCTCTCGCAAGTCACTGACAAACTTTATCACATAATGTTGTATCACCTCGCCATGAACGGGGTTCAAACTCATAACTTTAGAATGATAGGCACTGATTGCACAGGTAGTTGTAAATCCAACTACCATACGATCACGACCACGACTGTCCCCTGCTAGATCAAAACGCATACATCATGTATTATATTAAGTAGACTAGAAACATATTTCTCACTGAATCAAACCGTTTGTTATTTTTCAGCATGGTGGAGACTTGTATCCCAATTGACAGTAATGTCAAAATAAAAGCCACAAAGAGAGGACAGTTAAATAAAATGTTATTTGTCGTTTATCATTGCACTACGAGGAGATGTTTGAGCCCATAAAATTAGCTTAACCCCGCCACTTTTTACTGAAGTGCTTGAACATAGTCAGGAAAGTGAGTGGTCATGTATTTGTGTATTAGGGGATTCGATTTTGCCTCTTTCTACGATATTAGACTTTGGGATTTTTCCGACAGTGTAATCTTTTTTGTTTTTCATTTTTTAATGTTAAATCATAAACAGCTGTAATAAGTGGCGTTGTTAAATAGTGTGTTGGTATCCAACACAACCCCTCTCCCCTCTTAATAATTTCCAAAGGCCACGCAAATACGAACCAATAATTGAAGCATATTTATTTTACCAATAAGGACGATCACAAATTTACATGAAATCACAAATTTTCACTTAGGTCTGATGCAAAGTATCAGGGACTGAAGGAACCGATGAACCGGTTAATGAGGATGCTAATCATATCCTCCCCTTTACCAATAAATGACGATCTCGGGGGGCGGGGGCGGGGGCGTAAGCGAGTGGACCGTTTCGGGGGTCGAATGGGCCGATTAATGAGATGCTAATATAGATTTCCCGAGGCCACGTAGAAATAACAAAAATAACAAAATCCTATTAGTCCATCAGCTAGACCCCAAAAGCAAATTTGATGCTGGATACCCCTGTAGACCGCATTTTTTTGGGTACAAATCGAAGAATAAATATATGTAGATTATTTATTCAAGTGTTATACTCAGCTAAAATATGCGGAAAATAGTGTAGCAAGCGAACCTTTAAGGGTACCCTAAAATAGCAGGAAGAAAACAAAGCCAAGCATTCCCGTCAGTATAGGGTATATCATTCCGGTTAATTTACTTCGAGAGTTATTTATATATGCTTATTTTATGTCATTAATGCTAGAAAGATGATAACCACACATGGAACGACCACTTGTTGTGAATTCAGGGGGGGGGGGGTAATTTTACTATATTATTTCAAAATTTGCACCTGTTTTCAAATTTAGTGTCTACAAGTTCTGTGCTAACTTTTTATTGCTCGATTCTTCATATTAGCAGTATTTACTGTAGTTCCAATCTCTCTACGATTAATCTAATGGAAGTAATTATATTTATTTGACCAAAAAAAGGGGGGGGGGGTTATATTAATTTTGTGTTTAAGAACCTAAAATCTAACAACCGGTACTTTTTCCCTCAAACTATGATTTCACGTTTTAATCTTCTTCCTTGTCGCCCCTTTCACTATCTCTCTCTGATAGAGTCTCTCTTTGATTCATTCTTTGACAATATGAGCATCTGTGCATGATAAACCTTGTGACCTACAAGAACAACGTTTTGTGGCGCAGATTGTTTTACATCCACAACTAATGAGCAACATCAATGTCTCAAGGCTGCTGGTCCATCCAGTTAACAGAAAACATATGTTTCTCCCATTCTTGTTTTTCAGCTGATATATCGACTGACAGGCGCGTTTCCAAACTACTGCATGGAAATATGCTATTTGTGTGTTTCTACACAGCGTCTTTTGTACGTGGTATCTAACGCACTGGGTGTTTTTTGATAATCAAAACAAAAGGAATCGTACCTCATTAATATCACCAATTGACGGAAAAGCGTAGACATTTTTCACATCAAGGAGGATGCCGTTTGAAATGTTAGAACTATCACCTACTCTACAAAGTGTTTGGCGAACCTTTACTATTTCGGCTGAACCAGAAAGATATTTTAGCAGTACAGCCAGACCTACACGTTTAGGTGTTTGCACCTTACAACGTGTGACATCGTAAATGAGGTCCTGTGCAAATGATACAGCACGCATATTGGTTGCCTCTGACATTTCAATCTCTAAGTCTGAAATGGGTCGATCTTATTGGTCCTCAGTCAGAATCAAGTTAATCAAATTATACAACAAATTCGGCATGGTCACAGATTGCTCATTTATAAAGCTACCAGTCGGAGGAAATGGTACTGACGACTTGGCTTCTGACAAAATCAATCTCCGGATCGCTTTTGCTGTAAAATACACATGTCGGGCTAGCTCATCCAATTTTGCGTTTTCTTTTGGGAGATATGACACTTCCAAATCGTTATATTTGTTCTGCTTCATAGATTCTAAAGCTGCTTCAATGATCTGCCACCGTCAAAATGAAAGTTTGTTTCCGAAGCGTTTTACTAGCCTTTTTGCAAATACCATGACTTGTAATTCGAGGCCTCAATTGCCTTCTTCACTAAGCTGACGAAACCGAGACTAAAGTTCTGACATAGTTACCACTTTCAATGCTTTCAAAACATTTGTTTAAATTTCGGAAGCTAAAGTATCAAAAGTTCTGTCAAATATTGCTGATTCCTCATTACCTTATATCTTTTCCAAGTTCTCATTAACTTTATAAAGACACCTTGTCAGTTGTTTGTAGCATGTTTTGTGATATCAAATACATAACCCGATTCCAATCTTTTCGCGGGAAAACTCATTTTTCGCAGCTCTCTTCAACGAGGAAACGCTGTCTTTGGTCAAACATTGGCGCAACTGTTCTCGGGATTTGTTATCATATAGTTACTTGTCTTCTAAGCAAATAACACATTTTGAACTGCCATATGTTCTAGGTAATTTGGCTGCTTTAATTGTGACTGGTAAATTGACATTATCGTTCATTTTGCCTTTCAGTGGATACTCCAGATTACGTTTGCTAGTGTAAGTTAGACAACATCGCCTGTGGTACCCACCCCTTGGACCGGCCCTCCAGTAGTGTTTTAGAAGATTGTGAGCAATTAATGTCATTTCTTATTTCGGGTGCTTTTCTAAACAAGTCTACTCCAAGACAAATTGATAGATCGCTAGTTTGACCAGTACTGTGACAAAGACACTCTTTCCAGTTTATCTGTTTCTCACTTGTATTTTCTTTGTGAAGTATAAGTTCACTGTTGCTCATTTTGAGCAAAGTATTGCGCTATAGAGACAAAGATAACAAAGTATGTAATAGCTGCGGAACCGTAGCCCTTATGGTCCTTGGCCAATTTTTTGCTATATTTGCAGACCATTGAGTTAATGGGAGGCAATCAGTGCTTGTTGTAAAATGGCGAAAAATGTTTGGGTAGGCATAACATTTCAGGTAGTGCCGGATTACCCTAAACAAACTATTATATTTTTAGGCCTTATGAATTTGTGAAAACCTATTATATAGTTACACGTTATTACAATGCATGATACAGACCATAGGGCTACGAATTTCACCCTATCAAAAATTTGCGAAACTGCGACCATGATTTTGTCGCACATTTCAACAGTAAATTTCACAACAAAACGCTTTGTGAGAGCGGTGTCATGTTACATATTTATTTATCGCTTTCCATATTTACTTACTTATTATTATTCATTTCTAGCTCATTATCATAACAAATGTCTCGATATTAACTGATCCCGCTTACTTCGTTCCGCCATCTTGTCATTATGGTATTCTTGCTTTTGAGGTCACGTGACTTTTGAGAGTTAACTATAACAACAAAACACGTGTTCGGTTTGCTTACGTTTTACCGCAGGTATTGCACGACGATTTTTATCTATTCGGTTTGTTTTCATGAAAAATTTGAAAATGTTGAATGAGAGTTCACCTCAATTGGAATAATCATAGAAGAAAATAACATTTCTGGTCAATATTTGTAGAATAGTTCACTCTAGGTTGACTAAATATTTTATTTCAGATAAAAATCGTCGTGCAGACCTCCGGTAAAACGTAAACAAACCAAACACGTGATTTGCTGTTAGAGTTATCTCTCTAAAGTCACGTGACTTCAAAGCGAGAATACCGCAATGAAAAGATGGCGGAAAGAAGTAGGTGGGATCAGTTAATTTCGAGACATTTGTTATGATAATCAGCTAGAAAGAAATCAATAATAATGAGTAAGTACATATGGAAAGCGATAGATAAATATGTAACGAAACGAATTATCCACATGACTCCGCTCTCACAAAGCGTTTTGTTGTGAAAATTACTGTTGAAAGGTGCGACAAAATCATGGTCGCAGTTTCGCAAATTTTTGATAGGGTGAAATCCGTATCCCTTTGGTCCGCAAATATCAGAAAATTGGCCAAGGACCATAACGGCTACGGTTCCGCATCTAAGAATGTAATAGATATTAATAAAAAAAATATACAAAATGTACCAACAAGAAGAAACTCCGAAAAACCTTAAATATAACAACAAGGTATACAAAAAAATTAAGCATTTAAAAAATGTAGAAAAAACAACCCTCCTAAATGACAAAATAGCCTCAAAAAGTAATTATGAAAATATATCACCAAAAACGAACAGCTAACAAATGAAAAATCAATACAATTAACCTCAAAAAGTCTAATATAAATGACAATCACGTGACAAATCAATAAACAAAATGTGCAACAACAATAGAAACAAGTGTACAGATATAAAAAATAACAAGAAAAGCTATAAAACTAGTCAACTGACATCAATGATCAATTAGAAAAATTCAATGAGAAAATACAAATCAAACGCACCCCAACTAAAGCAAAGTCAAACAGCCCCAAAACAATTAATCCACTAATTGATTACATTCTGTCGATAGTGATCTTAATATTTATCTAGATTGACAAAATGAAAAATATTTGTTTTACAAACCATCAAATTAACATAAAAAGCCCAGAAAGCGAAAGAAAATTTACAATCAATTTGCAATATGAAACCGTATCGGTTATAACTCGAAAATCCGGAAATATTTAACTCAATGGTTAAATTCTTTAAAAAGCGCGTTTTGGAAGAATTAATAGTTGCAAAAATATTCAAATGTAGCGATTAAATCGAGTATGATGTATTTGTGATTATTTAACATATTTTACGATTTATCCCATGCAGTCATGTGTGTAATAGTTAAAAACATGCTATTTTTAAGCACAAATAGACTATTTTTCTGGGAACGTATATCTCTTATGAAAATGCGTTTTTTCCAAAGGACATGGCGAATTATTTTATTTTTATACTTGTACCAAACATATATTATACAATTATTGCACTTCATTGAGTGCGATATGATGGGTTATGGAGCACTGAAAAGCAATATTGACCAAGGCATACTATTTATATGATCCACCAGTCTATCGCAATTTGTAATGGCGGAAATATAACGATAAGCTCCGATGCGATCCGGGAGAGTTCCATATGTATAACTGATAGTACACGAGCGCCATCTATCGTAGAAAATATCGTAAGTGAAATCCATCGTTTTATTACATTTAACAAACCAAGTGTAATAAATAAATAAATAAATAAATAAGCTTTATTTAGAGTCGGCATGGTTAAAACAACATACAACATAAGCTCTGTTGAGCTTTTAACCTGGATAGATTCTTAGGGATTGTTTGTTGTGTTTATTTTCAAATCCAAAAACCCATGAGCTGATCCATTTAATATCATATATTTATACTTGTACTAATTCAGTGTGTCCCAAAATAAATTTGGATTCTGCCTGCGTTTGTAAAACTTCAGTGCCAAATTCTATTTTTGTTTATGTGACGTCAATGCAACGGACGTAGAAAACGATTGAGCTTGTATCTTAAAATTTTGCCGGGATTTCGCCCACCGCTGAATTGATCGTTCAATATGAAATCCTGCCGTGCAATATGACAATTTATCACAAAAAACGAATTGTATGGTTTTATAATACTGTATAAAACCGTAAATGTAATAAAATTCAATATTGAACATCAAAGCGGTGATATGTATGAAACGTCATACAAACTATTGAATCCCACTACATAAGCACACGAGTGGGTAGAAAAAAAGCTGAATTTATACTATTTTCCGCGTGTTAAATTTTAGTATAACACATGGAAATTGACAATTTAAATATCAAACTAATTGCTTGCAATAAAAATGCGGTCTACAGGCGTATCACAAAACTTTGTTATTAGAGGCTTTTTCAGACTTGGCTGATGAACTATATCTGCAGTGGCGGGCATTGTTATGAAACTATGATGAAGCTTCAGATTCATGACCCCTAAGCCCAGAGGGGAACCTGAAGCAACTTTTTTTTAAGGAGTGATTTTTTTTTCAATAAAATCGATGGAGTTTTCTTTTTAAAGTATTTGTTATTGAAAAAGCACGGGTGATATTTTTATGTGTATATTTCTGCTAGTTGGTTAGCGAGGAGCTGGTATGCTAGTATTTACTGAGATATGTCTGTTTTCTAGTGTGGACAAGTTCATTATTAATATTTTTAACAAATTAATAATGATAATAATAATTTACATTTTGTTATATATATATTAAAATTAGTAATTAACTTGATGTTTACATGTCCAGTTCTAATTTTATTATATGCTTGATTGACTTTAACTTTCCAATGTGAATACTTTGATTTCTACTCACTTTTGTCAATTGGTCATACTGCTTTATGAATAGTATTTTTGTCTAGTTCTGACCAGTTTTATCTTGATATCTGGCTATATAATCTCTGTAACACTATTATCTTGTCAATGAGGAACAAGTTGGACTGAGAGAAACATATAGGCCGTCGCCAGCAATTATAAGGTATTGTCATACTGCAATGGAAAATCTAAGTGATCCGATTGGTTATTTACTCGATTTTACTAATCCATATTATACGGCTCTAGCCGGTAATATGAAAGCACGTGCCAAGAAAGATAACTCATTTTGAAATCATACGTAATCAAGATGGCGACCCCCAGGTTCGCCTGTCACTCTGACGCCGATATTGAGGCAATTCTAAATCATTTGTTATTTTTCTGTTAAAATTGTTAAGTTGTTTATTAAATATATTGAAGAATTAATTTCTTCTTTAAAGCAAAGTCATAGCTGG
Organism: Bathymodiolus septemdierum; assembly: GCA_963383655.1. Taxonomy (NCBI): domain Eukaryota; kingdom Metazoa; phylum Mollusca; class Bivalvia; order Mytilida; family Modiolidae; genus Bathymodiolus; species Bathymodiolus septemdierum. Next base: position 52,338,179 of record OY726527.1, read on the forward strand.
GGTTAAATGTTCATGAGACAATACATGTATAGTAGTCATGTTCTTTATTTAGGCTTTACACAGGTAATATGGACCCATGGTATTGCAGTATGACAAATTCGTTATATAGGCTTTAGACAGGTAATACGGGCTCATATAACCTGTCTGAGTTGTATATTTCCCTCGCCTTCGGCTCAGGAAATATAAAATACAGACAGGTTATATGATCCCGTATTACCTGTCTAAAGGCTATATAACTAATATTATGTACATTTATTTATTTCACTTTTTACTAATTGTAGTATCTTTTTGTGTGAATATTTGCAATACAAATAATTTTCTAAATTAGTTTTAATATATATTTTAAATATTTACATTATGATGTTTACATATAACGTAAAAGAGTTTCCCGCCCGACTTTGTAAATTACAAAAAAGGTGCACTCGCCTCGCAGCCGCAAGTGATAAAGTTTACCAGTTGCTTGCCCATGGTCGGTGGTTCTCTCCGGGTACTCCGGATTCTTCCACCACTAAAACTGGTAGCCATGATATAGCTGAAATATTGCTGAAAGTGGCGCTAAACACCAAAAATCGATCAAATCAATTATAACGTAAAATGTTTTGTCCTATAAGGCTATAACAGTTCAATACTATCGCAGAAGCAATTGTGTCATTCTTCATTTAAGCAAAATTGCATACAATGTATCACATTATTTTAATTGCACTTAATTACAAGTAAAATAGAAAAATGACATATAAAATAAGAGAAATAAAATATTTAGCGAGTTCTTGATCGTCGACACATGACTCAATACACTTAGCCCGCACTTTTATCATATTATATACTGGTTTTTTTTTACTGAAATTGTCAAGCAAAAAACCAAGCTCAGTGAAACTAGAATCAAAGTCTCCGATCAAGAAATGCAGCTTTTGAAAGGGCGGTAGCTCTAAAAAAAAGCGAGATCTGGATAAAACGATTTTATCACTGTTTCTATTTCTTCGAATAGTTATTGTCTTATAGATCTTTTTATTCTTAAAAGCATGGGCGCGGCCATTATCGACTTCCGAGTGTGCCCGCCATTAGTAAAGTGTAAAAATCTTATGTTCTCGGGGTTTATCGATACGCTAATGTATGGTTTCTCTAGTACAGGTGTCACAATATACTGTTATTTCGGCTTGAAATTCAATGATAACACCTGCTGTGAAGTGATTTGTAAACGGAGATATAATGATAATGATATGACAACAAATAAATTACCTGGTATGTATTTTTTTTTTTCTAATTATAGTTATTTTCCCCATACTAAATCAGTATAAATCCTACTTGATAAAAAACTGCATGCACTTTTTTATCTTTTTTGTTTTTTTGTTGCTTTTCAAGCATAAGAAAAAAGGGGTAATCAAATTAAAATTTTGTATGAAAATAAAAAGTAAATATATAAATTATAATATACGCTTTTTGAAATTATTACTATACGATTTAAAGTAGTCTGCTGAAGGTCGACCGTGTCAACAGCGATGCGATGCTTCCCGGGTTTGGCACTTGGGGGAATAAACAGTCGTCTCATTTTGCAACAAAGGTGTTAAATTCATATTGTAGAAAGATAACTATCATTATAACTGATAGTTAACTGTGTATTGCATAACAAGTTATAGCAAAGACATCACTAAAACACAAAAATTTAATTTATGTATTGGGTTGATTCTTATATGTATTTGATTTGCAATATGACAGTTAAACTCTACCCCCTTCCCACAAAGGGTTAAAAATGATAAAAATGCTAGGGGGGTCCGGAAATTACAAAAACAAATGGCCGATTGAAGCGCATTTTCCCGAGTTTAAATGGATATTTTATGATTGCAATAATAACCGAAATAACACGCAGAATACTATTTCGATATGCGTCAAATGACTGTGTTTGTGAATTTATTTCAGAACCTTGGGAGTGGCTACATGAAGCTTCTTCCCGAGTTTCAGATAGCATCTATATCTGCAATCGAAGAAAAAAAACGAGAAGATAAAATAAGCTTGTATCTAAGAGCGGATTTACCGTCACGGTATGTGTTTTCGTGCGTCATCTGTTTTCGTTTTATCCATTTTATTTTGATTTTCACAGTGCACGCATTATTTTTGACGTGTCTTCCGTTTCTATTTATGGAACATAAACAAGACTACAGCGTGACATCTGTAAAAGATGTTAAAGTTTGCTTTTAAAGACGTAAGTACCAAAAACAGTGAACATACCTACTTAACCATACTTTTTGTAATGCTAAAAATTGACTTCATTTATAAAGTAGCTGGAAAAAATCCAGAAGGGCTATATAAAATTTAACTATGTTGTCTGCCTCTCAGACACCTGCTCTTCCTGTCATGTAACTGTCATGGGGTCACTGATCGTACTTGTAAACAAAAGAGCTGACTGAAATGTGCCTGTTTCTTATATAAAATACATGTCACTTTGCAGTGCATTGTGGTTTCAGCACTAAGAAAAACATCTAAAGTAAACACAATTTTGAAAGTGGTCATTTTCAAACATTCTGTTATTTTATTTAGATGTAGTATGATTTGGTAGATGGCCAAAACCATGAAACCAGCCATTTCTGGATTTTGTATTCGTTTCCATCCGGTATGTCGGCCTTGTTATTACTTTACACGAAAACAGAAGACGCCATTTTACTGACAACAAAAGTTGCCAGATAATCGAGAGTATATTAAAATACAAGAATGGCTTTAAAAACAATCTTATGTACAAAGAAATATTTAACTAGCCATTCTTTGAAAATTTCAATCGTCATAATATGAGGCAGGTGCAACCTGAAACGCTCCCGAAGAACAGTAATTTTTCTTCCTGTTTACAAAACATCAAGCTTAAAAATAACACCACCTAAAACTCCAAACTCCGGACAGTTTTCGTATCCGCTACCGAACATTGTTTCATTTTTATTTCGACTAGAGTTCCGGTTTAGGTCACGCGATTTTTCTTTTAATTTATTTCCGGTTTGGCAGCCATATTGTTGAAGATTTTGAAGTGCCATAGTAGTACATATTCATACTTCTACCATTAACGCTCCCGAACTTCGGGAGCGTATGAATGAAGGGTTAACACTGTTAATCGCTATATCGGAAAATCGATAATAGCACGAAAACCGATAACACGATGCTAAGCCCGGCGCACATTAATTTTTTTTCTGCAAAATGGAAGCTACGCCACTGTGACACACATTTGCAATTTGTTAGCTCTATGAATACAATTTTGCTTAACATGAGAACCGGTGTCCTATAATTATTAGCTACTTTTTGACGTTCGGAACTAGATTTTCGTAAACCCCAAAGGTGCTCCAAATGATAGCCATGAACATTAGCTACCTTAATAATACATTAAAAATACTATTCCAGTTATCCCCCTTTTATCATGTTTTAATAGATTCTTGGTAATTAGTATTTTTGAGCGAAAAAAGGAGGGTGGATGTAGGCGAGGAAATCTATTTAATTAGATAGATTTATCCCAGAAATGGATAGCAAACTCCTATTCATTCATTTACATCAAGGATTTATATATATAAATATATATAAATCCTTATTTACATGGAGCAAAATCTGGATGAAAATAAGTTATTTCGATATAAAATATATGATTGATTGATTGATTGATTGATTGATTGATTGATTGATTGATTGGTGCTTAACGTCCAGCGAGCAATTGTTCAGCTATATTCAGGACGAGAACATTTAAAAATTTAAACGCCACGGGACTCGAAACAAGGAAAGGTGATGGGTAGGGACGGATAATTTAGCCAGTGCAACAGGTCTCCTATGGACCACTCATGAGCATAATGAGCTGGTACACTGGGTTCTTTAACGTGCAAAGAGGGTGGCAATCTCTCAACACGGGACCTTGGTTTTATTTACGTCTCGGCCGAAGGACGGGTTGGTTGTGAATTTATGCATCCCGCACAACCAACGGACGCCCCTTCAAGCCGAAGAAACTCGGTCCCATTTCTATACGTCGGGGTTCCTACGGGGTTGTATTTATATATATATATATATATATATATATATATATATATATATATATATATATATACACATGTATATATAATATAAATAAATTAAAGTATAATAATATTTAAAAAAATATATATATATTTATAGGGACATGAACAAGTTTCTAAATATCAATCACCATATTATTTATCTACATACATAATACATTTTCTGCTTTGCATATATACAAAAATGTGTATATCTATTCCAAAGAAATAAGACGCTTAGTTATAACAAACAATAACGCTCCTGTGGTGAAATAGTTAAGAGTACTCGCATCATGTGCGGTAGATCGTGGTTTCGATCAACGATCTGATCAAACCAAAGATTATACAATTTATATTGGCACATGGGGTAAAAGAATAAAGACAAATACTAGTTGACTCGTAGTCAGCATAATTCCTTCATTACATGGGATAGAAGTCATGAAGTTTTCCATGAATATAAGCTACCTTGCATCTGTCCAGTGTATGACATAGGTTTCAAAGTGTTATCCATGAAAATAAACTACCTTGCACCGTTCAAACATAAGCATAAGCATCTGAAGCTTGTCCATGAAAATTAGCTACTCGACCTTTCTTCATTGCATGGAATAGGAGTCATGACGTTTTCCATTAAAATATGTTACCTTTCATCTGTTCAATGTCTGACACAGGTTTCAAAGTGTTATCCATGAAAATAAACTACCTGGCACCATTCAAACATAAGCATAAGTATCAATCGCTTGCCCATGAAAATAAGCTACCTCGCATTCCTTCGTTGCATGATCCATGAAAATTAGCTACCTGACCTTTCTTCATTGCATGGAATAGGAGTCATGAAGTGTTCCATGAAAATAAGCTACCTTACATCTGTTCAATGTATGACACAGGTTTCAAAGTGTTATCCATGAAAATAAACTACCTTGCACCATTCAAACATAAGCATAAACATCAGAAGTTTGCCCATGAAAATTAGCTACCTCGTATTCCTTCGTTGCATGGGATATAGGAGTCATGACGTTTTCCATAAATATAAGCTACCTTACATCTGTTCAATGTATGACACAGGTTTCAAAGTGTTATCCATGAAAATAAACTACCTTGCACCATTCAAACATAAGCATAAACATCAGAAGTTTGCCCATGAAAATTAGCTACCTCGTATTCCTTCGTTGCATGGGATATAGGAGTCATGACGTTTTCCATAAAAATAAGCTACCTTACATCTGTTCAATGTCTGACACAGGTTTCAAAGTGTTATCCATGAAAATAAACTAACTGGCACCATTCAAACATGAGCATAAGTATCAGTCGCTTGCCCATGAAAATAAGCTACCTCGCATTCCTTCATTCCATTTCTCTGACAATATCTATGACTTTTTTATTTGCCAAAACCTGATTTTATTTGTACGTTTATTCTGATAATAGGGGCAAGGATTACTGTAGTAGAACAAGTCAAACATCTCCGAAATTGGACAACATTATAATTCTGAAATTCTAAAATTTGACAGTCCTGCTCTAGTTCATAGTAGGATACTAATGGTAATACTTCTGTTTTTTTTTTAATTCTTTTTATGGACCAAAGGAACGTAAATAAAATGGAAGGGAGATTTAATTGAAATTATTAGAATTGAATGAAGGATCTTTCTAAGTTAGGGAGATGTGGACATAAAACTGTGATCACTCATAATACATTAAAGAGATCTCTAATTGAAATTAAAATAAAGATATCTAAATTGAATTGTCGAGCTCTTTAATCCTTATAGGAATCAGAATCAATTAGAATCTAAAATTCAGCTCAAACATTGAGCACATCACATAACTGACTGTAATTTACTGCTTACCCCCCCCCCCCCCCCCCTCCTCATTTGTCTAGCGATAGTTTATTGTTAGCTCCCCTTACGCCTGTGTTCACCCGACATCAATGTGAATGAAAAGGACGTTGTATAAAAATAATAAAAACTCAAATAAAATCAAATGTTTATTATTTTTAAAATTGGTTTTTATCTTATATACTATTGTGACAAATTGTGACAAATGCTACATATGACAAGATTTACAAATAACATGGTCACTTCAAAGAAAACAAAATAAAAATAAAATAAAACTGACAGAATCATTGAAAGGAAATAAAGTTGAGAAAAATTATACGAGACTTTGGATAGTAAATTATTCAAGAAATAATATAAAATAAAGGGCTACGCAGATAGAAGCATGTCGGCAAGGGAAAGTTGAAAAAGCGCATACGTATGTCAAAACAAGTGTCGACACGGTAAATTGCTGGAAACAGTAATTTACTGGACCCACAGGCAGTTCTTGATGCTGATTGGCAGACATGGCGTCATCGTGATTTGTAATCGTAATCAGTTGTAATCGGATATAATCTGTAATCAGACAATTTGTTTTTATATTACATGTAATCGTAATGTAATCGATTACATTCATTTTGACCCTGTAATCACGATTACTTTCTTATTACATTTAGATTACTTTTCATCATTTTGACTTATTTTGTATTAGCTGAAACATATATCTCCTTGGATATTTAATGTTTGATTTATGTAAATGAATTTTCTTCATGAAATTTATTAAACTAGTTTAGTAGAAAAATATTTAGATTATTGACTTCTGAATAAAAAAATATACCTAATCCCACTTTTTAAAAATTCATGAAAAAATCTAAAATTTCAAGTTATTTGTAAGTGGGAATAGGTAGATCAAAAGATATTATTCCATGCTTAATTGCAATCAAAACAATCACAGTTACCAAAAAAGTATTAAATATTATTTATGGCTTCAAAGAAAGCAAACAAATAATATCTCAATTGCAATTTCTTTTGGGTTTCAAAATTTTCAGTGAAAACAGTTTGTCTGCTTATGTAAAGCAACACAAGCTCTAAAATTTATAAATGATCTGACATAACTTTCAAGATTTCATATATGAAACTGCTTCTATGAAAGACTCACAATGTCCTCATGATTCCCATAAGATAAAGAAATATCTTATATAAACCAAAACATAGGTACGTCATGAAGATTTCTTATACATGTTTAACAAAGAGATATAAATTTCAATAAAGATATTATATAAAAAGCAAAATGTAAATTATAATTTTCAGAAACATTTACGTATGATGCTGGGACTAGAATAACAAAATATTTTCAATCATGCATATTACAAATTAACACACAAATTGCCAGTTGTAATATTTGTAAAATATTTGATTTTTTTGTGTGAAATTTAGCAATGGCGATTGTTACATAATTTGGTGTCATAAGACCTTAATTACACATTTTATCTGTGACACAGGTTATATTAACTGCTAGTTTATTATATATCCGCAATAGACTTTGACAGGATACTTGAAATTATTTGATATATATATTATTAAAATGTGCAAATGTATGTTATAATATTTACTAATAGTATAAGATCATGATGGATTGAATATTGGTCATAGTTGTATGACACAACATATTTTATGAAAAAAAAAAGGAAATTGAGAATTGCTGTTTATAATTTACAATGTGCTGTATGTTATTGGAATGATCACATTAAAACTAATTTGTAGCTCATAGTTCTGAGTAAGGAATACAGATCCATAATTTCTTTTTAGAGTAATTGGTCGATTCCCAAAAAAAATCTTCTCCTCTGAAACCGCTTGGCCAAATGAACCTAACTTGGTAGGAGACATATATGGCAGGCTCACTATAAAGATTGCTCATTTAGTCCTGATCCCTTAGCAAACATGGTCGGCACATGCAATTCATGTTGCTGATTGGTCGATTCCTAAAAAACCTTCTACTCTGAAACCTCTTGGCCAAATGAACCGAAACGTGGTAGGTAGCATATATGGAAGGCCCTCTATAAAGATTGCTCATTTTGGATCCGTTAACAAACATGGCCAGCACAGGCAATTCGTTTTGCTGATTGGTAGATTCCCAACAAATCTTCTACTCCGAAACCGCTTGGCCAAATGAACCGAAACGTGGTAGGTAGCATCTATGGAAGGCCCTCTATAAAGATTGCTAATTTTGGATCTGTTAACAAACATGGCCAGCACAGGCAATTCGTGTTGCTGATTGGTCGATTCATAAAAAAATTTCTCCTCTGAAACCGCTTGGCCAAATGAACCGAAACTTGACAGTTAGCAGCTATGGAAGGCCCTCTATAAAGATTGCTCATTTCGTCCCAATCCGTTAACAAGCATGTCCACCACAGGCAATTCTTGTTGCTGATTGGTTGATTTCTAAAGAATATTCTCAACCTACTGAGCCTCTAGTCTATATATTGTATTGTATTATATGTATGCTAATGTTCCACCATGCCTGTCTGAGTTTTTCAATAAAATCTGTAAGAAATAACTTGTGTTAAGATACTTTGTGTACGAGATATTATCATGTATATATGGCTGTTATTTGATTATTAAATTGACAAGTATGTGTAATACAAGTATCTGTACTTACCAAACATACCAGCATGATGCAAAATAAGAAATTAGGATGCAGGTACCCTAAAGTACTACTGTTATTCCAAGATGTATAAATTTGTAGGCCCTTCTGAAGTTATATCTTCAAAACAGGAAAACAAACCAGAAATAAAATTAGATATAAATCTGTTATCAAAAACAAACAAATACAAAACAAAACACACCAATCAAAAATATCAAACAGAAAGAAAAAAAAACAACATCAATGCATCTTTTATCAATCTGACTTAGTTCTGTACACATAATGTTCATAAGAGATACAGGTAACTAATTTACCTGAACATTTTACATATATTTTGTATCTATCATATTAAACAATGAATGTATCTTGTTTTCAAAGAAAACATTCAGATAGCTACATTGCTAAAAAGAGGTAATAAAAACGTAGATATCAAATTTAGTGCACATGAACGTTTTTGGAATAACCTTCATCGGGTAGCTCAAAATCAAAAGATTGGAAAGCCAAGTAATTTAATAGTTTTGGGAGCACAAGATCTATGGGTATTGATGTTATCTTTAAACCTGGTAGAGATATTGGGAGTGCTGGTTTTATGATGTGGGTGTTGGTGCAGTCGGGGATGTTGTCTTGTGATTCTACGGTGAATACGGACTGACACTGTTGGGGATGTTGGATTTTTGCTTTGTGTCAGCTGTGGTCTGTCCATCGCTCCTCATTGGTGTGATATCTGTTTTGTCTGTACCTAAGGATTTTATTTATAACAGCTCCTTTCATCACATATTGCTTAAGATTTTGACCAAGATATAGTTTTTCTGGTACCTGATTCATGTCGAGCGACGCCGAGAAACTTACACTATAAGCGCGGACGTCTAAAACGCTTAGAACGATGTCTGTTTCTGCTCTTTTTAGACAATTTGCCAGTTGTTTTTTTTTAACTATAAGACATTGCAGAATAAATACAATATACGTACATTGTCGGGGAAATATAAAAACTGTACGTAACAGCTTTAGTGAGTGAGCGATTGTTGTTTAACGCCAACTCAGCAATTGTATAGCTATATCATGGCGAGACCAAGTTAATGAGATGATGATGATGTCCGCTTTTTTCTAGACCAACATAGTGTTAGCTAACGAAACACCAGGCCGCGGATATACATGTTGCTCCACTCTGACACATTATCCTGATTCCGAAGCAACCAGTCTTTGCTCTTTCTCCTTAATTCTGCGTGCTTTGCATTATAAGCAACAAATACCAGTTGATAATCTTTGGTTTGAAATATGAATTTGTTTATATACATGTACTCAAAAAGTCGCTTTTTATAAGTCTTCTGCCGAAGGATTGTGAAAGCGCGAAAAGTTGACCGTGCGTTGCACAATGTATTTTGTATTGTTACGTTATCTATTGTCATTTATGTAGACAACAGGGGCGAATCCAGAGGGGGGCGCACCCGGTGCGCGGCGCCCCCCATAAAATTGGAAAAAAAATAAAATTTTGGCGTAAAATCGTGATTTTTCACACGAAATACCCCAACAATTTTCGCGCCTCCCTCCGCTCGGAGCAATTTTTTTAAGTGCGCCCCCTAACTTGAAATCCTGGATCCGCCCCTGGACAATATATGTATTCGCTGAGAAACAGACCAGAAATGCTCACCAAAGACTCTCATCGGTAGTGCAATCGTTAGCGTGCTCGCCTCGAGTGCGGCAGATCGTGGGTTCGAGTTCCGATCGGGTCAAACCATGTTCTGTACACATATTTTGCCATCTTCCACATTCTGTTGGAAATTTATGATTTAGGGTTCTATTTTTACAAAATCCAAATAAGAAATTGTCATCAAGAGTGTTGAAATAGTTTCAGTTTCGAATTGAAATTAATCTAATAGCTACCAGTTCTTTAATATTGTAATAAATAAAGTTCCCAACTTTCATTTTTAAATATATATGGAACATAATTTTATTTATTCCTTGAATTCAGAAGATAGTGTCAATAAGTAAGTAAATGAGTTAATTTCTTTATTTCAAGAGGGTAACACGGTTAGCAATAATAAGTGTGATTAATAATTATCATATATGATCTTATTAAGTTAAAGAATAATTTGTATAGTTTGAACATCACATAAATATTAAATTCTACCATAAATAGTCCACCAATCAATTTTTTCATAGCTGAAAAAATGATACATCGCGATGGTAAATTTTTAATTGAAAAAAGATAGTTTGTAATTTAATCACATGCTATACAGCCATACAGGTAGCATTTTGTTTTTCAACTATGAACACCACTAATATCTATTGTTTATTTTATTTTATTTTGTGTACAGATCTATATGGCTCTCTTTGTCAATCAGTAACTCTTTTCCTGTTTATGTACATGCAGTTTTTCATTTTGTCCCTCCATTGGAAATACACAATCTGTATTTTGGTAAACATAATAAGGGAGACAAATCCTATAAGTTTATGCTACAAGTAGCTAATTTTCATAGGTAGCTAATTTTTATGCTCCGCCGTATGAAAATTAGCTACCGGAAGTTGGAGGTAGCTAATTTTCATGGATAGCTAAAAATTTTCCGACACCGGGTTGCAACTTTTACTAACTTCGAAAACTTATATTGCCGATATTTCGTATAAAAACTATTTTTTTTTCACATTTGCTTAAAAAATGTGATAAAATACATAATTTTTATGTATTATGTTCAAATTTTATTAAAATTAATACCTTAATAAAGATGTAATAAAGAAAATACGAATTTGGGCCCGGGTATTTGGAACCGGACCCGGGCCCGGGTTACCACTTTTACTAACCACCGTATTGTGTGATTACGTACCTATTTGTTGTTCCCAAGATGTCAAACGAAATTTCATCTGCATTTAGAATACTTTCAATATAGTCCTTTACTCATTCATAACTTATCACCGGGATTATGTAGCAAGAGTAACACGTTGAGCGCCATTGGTGGCAGGTAGTGCCGGATTTACCATTGTGCTTAGATGTGTTTAAGCACAGGGTCCCGTTGGCCTGGGGGGGGGGGCATCTTCCTGCCAATTAGTTTTTTACGATTGATTTTTGCTTATGTGGTACAATTTTAAATTTGAAGGCGTTCTGTTTCGGAGCGATTCCAGACATAATGATAGAGTTGATAGTCTATGCATATCCAGAAATCATGGGTAGTTTGCTCATTTGCATATCCAAGATGGCGGTTTCTTCAAGCCAGAATTTTTTACAAAGATTTCTTAAAGAAATATTTTGTTCGGGGATGCGGGCATTTTTCTGAGGTGAAATATTTGATATTACACCGGTAGAAACAAGCACAGCAAATTTTAGCTAGATGTATAAATTATTCACGGTTCCCACACTATTTTAAAAACAAGGCATATTTCTGTGAATTCTAATATGGATATCACTGCAGAATTCAAATTTTGGTCGACTTCTGAGCATTTTTTTAATTGTTTACCATGGATGCACACTACTTTCTGAACCAAATAAGGAAGCTTCCGGTGTAGATCTATCTCTTTTTTCACACATTATTTGAATAAAATTTGTTTCCACGGTTCCCAGGAAGATTGAAATGGTCAGATTTTGGGAAATGTCAGCTTCTGTAAGGGCCACTTGAAGCGTAACGAGTGTTTTCATTAAAACTCGAATTGTTATCTGCGGAAGAATAGTCAATCATTGTCGACACCGGTTTAAATATAGAAAATAATTAAGTCGAGGCTCCATGAAGGATGAATAAACTTTTTATAATGATACATTTCAATTCGATGAATGTTTATTACACAATATCAACAAAACATTGAATACTTGTAGTAATCACATTAAAAAAAATTAACAATATAAAATCTATATACTAAACGATTTCAATGACATAGTTAATACTTATGTGGGGAAGTTATTAAAAAAAAATGCACAATGTATTTTTTATTTACATATCGTTATTTATTTAATTGATCGTGAAAAGGGGGGGGGGGGGAGGGGGGAGGGCAGTGCATATATTTTCGATCTTTTACACACATCATTGATGACAATTAATTTTGATACGATCACAAATAATTATATGGAGTTATTTTTGTGATCAAAACTGATGAAATATTATTAAAAAAAAAATATATCAATACGAGTTTTCATCAGCGTTCGTTGATCAGCGTCTTCCAGATATGGTTCAACGTTTATTTGCTGAGGTCATACATGACGCGATTTGGCATATGAATATTCATGAGCAAAAGTACCCATGATTTCTGGCTATGGGGAGTGTGCCACAAAGCAGGCTCAAGTAAGGTGCCTCATAACTTAACTAGAACATGGCCTCATTTGTCCTAAATCCGGCACTGGTGGCAGGTCCTATGAGAGTGAGGTTCATCCGGTACATATCGGTCCGGTACCCGGAAAGCCAAGAAGGGGCCTGTGAATCTCTGAGCACTTACATAGGCTATGCCTGATATGGATATTGTATAATTAAATTATGCACTCTATTTAATAAAATATTTTAATTGAAATTGAATCTCTGAAGGGCCCCATAGCCTTAGCCATCTAGACGTTTTTTTTTCTTAATTTTTGGGGGTATTTTCAACTATTTTTAGCTTATTTAGAAAAATAATTATATCAAATTCACTTAGACTTCTGAATTCTGGTTGTTGCTATATGTCTGCACGTGAAATAAACCATTTATGAAAGCTTACCAGAGGTTTAATTGGACCTCAAATCCTAAATTTTGAGAGAATTTTCAGCCTTTCAGAGGAGCGGCACACGAGTTAACCCCCGTTTTATACTATGTGTAGTGTTTTGTAGATAACATTTGTCCTTTTTCATTTGACAATTAAATTGTCTGTCCTTATATTTACGGCTTCTGATTATCCCTTTTCTATCTTAAACTTTTCTTTCACTATCTGTAAACTCTACAAAGTTTGGTATTTCCAATCTTTTGATATATCACATTCATAGTTGTCTTTATAATACAGCGTATTTAAATCAGTGACTAATATATCACCTTTAACTTTGTTGGTTCGAATCCCGTTCATGGCGAGGTATACACGATACAACGGGGTGTTCCCGGAACACCAACATTCTTAGAACAACATATAGTGTAGATTGTTGGTTGGCAATTAAGTTGGGGCCACTTGAAGGTTTTTGGGTTTTTTAAAGTAATAAATAAGTGAAATATTATATGCTAAATTTTATTAAAATGTATTGAGAAATGAAATAAAATATTTTTTGTAATTGAAAAAATATACATCTATATATATAAGGACAAATTTAATAAGAAATTAAATAGTATATTTTTTTGTGATTTATTTAAACAAAAAAATGAAATGTATATGAAGAAATATTGAAATAAAGAAAAGAACAAATTTAATAAGAAATTAAATAATATATTTGTTGTGATTCATTTAAAAAAAAAAATATATATATATTGAAATTGAAATAAAGAAAATGACAAAATTAATGAGAAATAAAATAATATATTTGTTGTAATTTAGTTTTAAAAAAGTAATTGATAAGTGAAATATGACATGCTATATTTAATTAAAATATAATGAAAATGAAGTAAAATATATTGATTTTAAAAAGAAAATTGAAACAAAGAAAATGACAAAGTAATGAGAAATATTATAATTTATTTGTTGTTTTTTTTTTTTTAAATCCAATAAGAAAATAAGCCATTAATTAAAACTTTAACAAATGGAGAGCAGATGGTCCAAGGGCTCCCCATCCAAGCTAAATACAAACATCATTGACATTTATATAATTCAAAATGTAGTGCTTATAATAGTTTTAAAGTTTATTATTATGTTTTCATATTTCATATATATAGTTTTAAGATTGAAAAATAAATATTCATTCTTCTTCTTCTTCTTCTTCTTCTTCTTCTTCTTTATCTGTAACCCCCTTTGTAGGAGAACCATACGTCAGTATGTAGAACAGGTGCTCCGTTTATGTACAGTGCTCGTATTCCCTCCACCATTCTATTTTGTGCACATATATAGAGTGAAGTCCTACCCACACACACTTAGCATAAAAATCCTTCTATATACAGTTAAGACTTTACAATTTGTCAGATTGCTGCTAAAAGTTAATTAAATGAAATGGATAGTCTAAAATTGTATATCTTTCCACTTTGCTGTATTTCACATCTGTTTCACCCAACCGTGTCGCCATTTAAAAAGTTCATTAAAATTATAGATTCGCATCTGATTGACTACTTTAGATATAAAAATATGCATTTCACCACTAATTCTAAACATTTATCATCTCATCAGCTGAAAGGTAAGATCCATTTTATCACAGTTCACATAATACGTATGCAATCTTTTATTGACACAGTTAAAAAGTCGTCTAAAAAGAATTTTTATTATGCTTCATATTTCATGTCTGCTTATATAGTTTGAAAATTCAATATAAATAGTAACTATTATGTTTTCATATTTCATGTGTGCTTATCAATGCAATCCACACCAAAGACAGAAAACTAAATAAAGTTCCTTAGAGCTTATGTTGTACTGTTTTATTATGTGCCGAATCAAAATAAAGTTTTCTTATCTTATTCTTATCTTGTGCTGTACCAATACAACAAATATATCATCAGTGTTCAATTTTATCGACCATTTACATTTTTATTCCTGTGAGTGGTTGTGTACGGAGGGGTCCCAGTGCATTGATTTGTCCGGGGCCTATAATGCTGTTAAGATCGCCCCAAATGCAATATATGCTGGGTTCGTTCGCCGATCGTATTAACAGATGACTATAAATATAGTATGTTACTGCTTCTCCACCAAGCAAGACACAACATTTAGGAGTTTGAGTAAAGACACGTTGGTCAGAGGGGGGGGTGCATCTTCCTGCCAATTTGTTTTTTACGATTGATTTTTGCTTATGTGGTACAATTTTGAATTTGAAGGCGTTCT
Organism: Bathymodiolus septemdierum; assembly: GCA_963383655.1. Classification (NCBI taxonomy): domain Eukaryota; kingdom Metazoa; phylum Mollusca; class Bivalvia; order Mytilida; family Modiolidae; genus Bathymodiolus; species Bathymodiolus septemdierum. Next base: position 52,353,526 of record OY726527.1, read on the forward strand.
GTTTCGGAGCGATTCCAGACATAATGATAGTTGATAGTCTATGGGAGTGTGCCACAAAGCAGGCTCAAGTAATGTGCCTCATAACTTAACTAGAACATGGCCTCATTTGTCCTAAATCCGGCACTGGTGGCGGGTCCTATGAGAGTGGGGTTCATCCGGTACATATCGGTCCGGAACCCGGAAAGCCAAGAAGGGGCCTGTGAATCTCTGAGCACTTACATAGGCTATGCCTGATATGGATATTGTATAATTAAATTATGCACTTTATTTAATAAAATATTTTAATTGAAATTGAATGTCTGAAGGGCCCCATAGCCTTAGCCATCTAGACGGTTTTTTTTTTCATTTTTTTTGGTATTTTCAACTATTTTTAGCTTATTTAGAAAAATAATTATATCAAATTCACTTAGACTTCTGAATTCCGGTTGTTGCTATATGTCTGCACGTGAAATAAACCATTTATGAAAGCTTACCAGAGGTTTAATTGGACCTCAAATCCTCAATTTTGAGAGAATTTTCAGCCTTTCAGAGGAGCGGCAGATGAGTTAACCCCCGTTTTATACTATGTGTAGTGTTTTGTAGATAACATTTGTCCTTTTTCATTTGACAATTAAATTGTCTGTCCTTATATTTACGGCTTCTGATTATCCCTTTTCTATCTTAAACTTTTCTTTCACTATCTGTAAACTCTACAAAGTTTGGTATTTCCAATCTTTTGATATATCACATTCATAGTTGTCTTTATAATACAGCGTATTTAAATCAGTGACTAATATATCACCTTTAACTTTGTTGGTTCGAATCCCGTTCATGGCGAGGTATACACGATACAACGGGGTGTTCCCGGAACACCAACATTCTTAGAACAACATATAGTGTAGATTGTTGGTTGGCAATTAAGTTGGGGCCACTTGAAGGTTTTTGGGTTTTTTAAAGTAATAAATAAGTGAAATATTATATGCTAAATTTTATTAAAATGTATTGAGAAATGAAATAAAATATTTTTTGTAATTGAAAAAATATACATCTATATATATAAGGACAAATTTAATAAGAAATTAAATAGTATATTTTTTTGTGATTTATTTAAACAAAAAAATGAAATGTATATGAAGAAATATTGAAATAAAGAAAAGAACAAATTTAATAAGAAATAAAATAATATATTTGTTGTGATTCATTTAAAAAAAATATATATATATATTGAAATTGAAATAAAGAAAATGACAAAATTAATGAGAAATAAAATAATATATTTGTTGTAATTTAGTTTTAAAAAAGTAATTGATAAGTGAAATATGACATGCTATATTTAATTAAAATATAATGAAAATGAAGTAAAATATATTGATTTTAAAAAGAAAATTGAAACAAAGAAAATGACAAAGTAATGAGAAATATTATAATTTATTTGTTGTTGTTTTTTTTTAAATCCAATAAGAAAATAAGCCATTAATTAAAACTTTAACAAATGGAGAGCAGATGGTCCAAGGGCTCCCCATCCAAGCTAAATACAAACATCATTGACATTTATATAATTCAAAATGTAGTGCTTATAATAGTTTTAAAGTTTATTATTATGTTTTCATATTTCATATATATAGTTTTAAGATTGAAAAATAAATATTCATTCTTCTTCTTCTTCTTCTTCTTCTTCTTCTTCTTCTTCTTCTTCTTCTTCTTCTTTATCTGTAACCCCCTTTGTAGGAGAACCATACGTCAGTATGTAGAACAGGTGCTTCGTTTATGTACAGTGCTCGTATTCCCTCCACCATTCTATTTTGTGCACATATATAGAGTGAAGTCCTACCCACACACACTTAGCATAAAAATCCTTCTATATACAGTTAAGACTTTACAATTTGTCAGATTGCTGCTAAATGTTAATTAAATGAAATGGATAGTCTAAAATTGTATATCTTTCCACTTTGCTGTATTTCACATCTGTTTCACCCAACCGTGTCGCCATTTAAAAAGTTCATTAAAATTATAGATTCGCATCTGATTGACTACTTTAGATATAAAAATATGCATTTCACCACTAATTCTAAACATTTATCATCTCATCAGCTGAAAGGTAAGATCCATTTTATCACAGTTCACATAATACGTATGCAATCTTTTATTGACACAGTTAAAAAGTCGTCTAAAAAGAATTTTTATTATGCTTCATATTTCATGTCTGCTTATATAGTTTGAAAATTCAATATAAATAGTAACTATTATGTTTTCATATTTCATTTGTGCTTATCAATGCAATCCACACCAAAGACAGAAAACTAAATAAAGTTCCTTAGAGCTTATGTTGTACTGTTTTATTATGTGCCGAATCAAAATAAAGTTTTCTTATCTTATTCTTATCTTGTGCTGTACCAATACAACAAATATATCATCAGTGTTCAATTTTATCGACCATTTACATTTTTATTCCTGTGAGTGGTTGTGTACGGAGGGGTCCCAGTGCATTGATTTGTCCGGGGCCTATAATGCTGTTAAGATCGCCCCAAATGCAATATATGCTGGGTTCGTTCGCCGATCGTATTAACAGATGACTATAAATATAGTATGTTACTGCTTCTCCACCAAGCAAGACACAACATTTAGGAGTTTGAGTAAAGACACGTTGGTCAGAGGGGGGGGTGCATCTTCCTGCCAATTTGTTTTTTACGATTGATTTTTGCTTATGTGGTACAATTTTGAATTTGAAGGCGTTCTGTTTCGGAGCGATTCCAGACATAATGATAGTTGATAGTCTATGGGAGTGTGCCACAAAGCAGGCTCAAGTAATGTGCCTCATAACTTAACTAGAACATGGCCTCATTTGTCCTAAATCCGGCACTGGTGGCGGGTCCTATGAGAGTGGGGTTCATCCGGTACATATCGGTCCGGGACCCGGAAAGCCAAGAAGGGGCATGTGAATCTCTGAGCACTTACATAGGCTATGCCTGATATGGATATTGTATAATTAAATTATGCACTTTATTTAATAAAATATTTTAATTGAAATTGAATCTCTGAAGGGCCCCATAGCCTTAGCCATCTAGACGTTTTTTTTTTAAATTTTTTGGGGTATTTTCAACTATTTTTAGCTTATTTAGAAAAATAATTATATCAAATTCACTTAGACTTCTGAATTCCGGTTGTTGCTATATGTCTGCACGTGAAATAAACCATTTATGAAAGCTTACCAGAGGTTTAATTGGACCTCAAATCCTCAATTTTGAGAGAATTTTCAGCCTTTCAGAGGAGCGGCAGATGAGTTAACCCCCGTTTTATACTATGTGTAGTGTTTTGTAGATAACATTTGTCCTTTTTCATTTGACAATTAAATTGTCTGTCCTTATATTTACGGCTTCTGATTATCCCTTTTCTATCTTAAACTTTTCTTTCACTATCTGTAAACTCTACAAAGTTTGGTATTTCCAATCTTTTGATATATCACATTCATAGTTGTCTTTATAATACAGCGTATTTAAATCAGTGACTAATATATCACCTTTAACTTTGTTGGTTCGAATCCCGTTCATGGCGAGGTATACACGATACAACGGGGTGTTCCCGGAACACCAACATTCTTAGAACAACATATAGTGTAGATTGTTGCTTTGGCAATTAAGTTGGGGCCACTTGAAGGTTTTTGGGATTTTTAAAGTAATAAATAAGTGAAATATTATATGCTAAATTTCATTAAAATGTATTGAGAAATGAAATAAAATATTTTTTGTAATTGAAAAAATATATATATATATAAGGACAAATTTAATAAGAAATTAAATAGTATATTTTTGTGATTTATTTAAAAAAAAAAATGAAATGTATATGAAGAAATATTGAAATAAAGAAAAGAACAAATTTAATAAGAAATTAAATAATATATTTGTTGTCATTCATTTAAAAAATATATATATATATTGAAATTGAAATAAAGAAAATGACAAATTTAATGAGAAATAAAATAATATATTTGTTGTAATTTAGCTTTTAAAAAGTAATTGATAAGTGAAATATGACATGCTATATTTAATTAAAATATAATGAAAATGAAGTAAAATATATTGATTTTAAAAAGAAAATTGAAATAAAGAAAATGACAAAGTAATGAGAAATATTATAATTTATTTATTGTCTTTTTTTTTTAAATCCAATAAGAAAATAAGCCATTAATTAAAACTTTAACAAATGGAGAGCAGATGATCCAAGGGCTCCCCATCCAAGCTAAATACAAACATCATTGACATTTATATAATTCAAAATATAGTGCTTATAATAGTTTTAAAGTTTATTATTATGTTTTCATATTTCATATATATAGTTTTAAGATTGAAAAATAAATATTCATTCTTCTTCTTCTTTATCTGTAACCCCCTTTGTAGGAGAACCATACGTCAGTATGTAGAACAGGTGCTCCGTTTATGTACAGTGCCCTCCACCATTCTATTTTGTGCACATATATAGAGTGAAGTCCTACCCACACACACTTAGCATAAAAATCTTTCTATATACAGTTAAGACTTTACAATTTGTCAGATTGCTGCTAAAAGTTAATTAAATGAAATGGATAGTCTAAAATTGTATATCTTTCCACTTTGCTGTATTTCACATCTGTTTCACCCAACCGTGTCGCCATTTAGAAAGTTCATTAAAATTATAGATTCGCATCTGATTGACTACTTTAGATATAAAAATATGCATTTCACCACTAATTCTAAAAATTTATCATCTCATCAGCTAAAAGGTAAGATCCATTTTATCACAGTTCACATAATACGTATGAAACCTTGCATTGACACAGTTAAAAAGTCGTCTAAAAAGAATCTTTATTATGTTTCATATTTCATGTCTGCTTATATAGTTTGAAAATTTAATATAAATAGTAATTATTATGTTTTCATATTTCATGTGTGCTTATCAATGCAATCCACACCAAAGACAGAAAACTAATGCAATATGCAAAATATCTTGATTGAAGTTTGATTGATATTTTATAATATTGTTTTTGTCTGGTCTGTCCGTCTGTCACAGAAGTTTGTATGCACAACTCCTCCTACATTTTAAAAGGTAATTCGTCAGAACTTTTTATGCTTGCTTATTGCCATATAGAGAATTCTGTGTGCTTATATAGTTTTAAAATTTAATAATAAATATTCATTATTATTTTTTCCATATTTCATGTGTGCTTATATTATAGTTTTAAAATTTAATAATAAATATTCATTGATTATTATGTTTTCGTATTTTATTTGATTCCATTTATATAGAAAATACAAATAAGAGAATTAAATTTACCTTTATTTACCTGTGATTGCTCTGATCATCCACCCTTAATGGGATCCCTTAATCCCTCTTAATTAGGAAGGACAACTTTCTTTGATCTTTCAAAATGTTGGCGTTCCGGGATACAACCGATACAACATTATGTGATAAAGTTTGTCAGTGACTTGTGACAGGTCGGTGGTTTTCTCAGGGTACTCCGGTTTCCTCCACCAATAAAACTGACCGCCCCGATAAGCAAGCAAACAAACAAACAAATGCTTTATTGTCAATCAAGACGCCCACAATGAGCAGTATAATCAATAAAAATCACAGTATACAATTGATTCACATAATAATGTTTATGACTGAGTGAAATATAGTTAAAAGTGACGTTAAGTACCATAACCCTAATCCTACATCCACCCCTTAGCAGCATATTTAAATGACGTTTTAATGCCTTGGTCTAAGTTGACTAGAAAATGGTCCTAAAATAGGAAGGAAGATTAGGAAGTGTAGATAATCCGCCACTTGTTCTATTTGAACAGGCAAATTGTATTGACTGGATACATACTCCTCAATGACCGAAATATATAACTTTTGTCTGGTATCCCTGACACATTCACCATGTTGAGCTTTTGCAGCCTAGTTGTAAATACAGTTCATTTTTCTGGTATCCCTGACACATGCTACATGTTGAGCTTTTGTCTGGTATCCCTGACACATGCTACATGTTGAGCTTTTGTCTGGTATCCCTGACACATGCTACATGTTGAGCTTTTGTCTGGTATCCCTGACACATGATACATTTTGAGCTTTTGTCTGGTATCCTTGACACATGATACATGTTGAGCTTTTGCAGCCTAGTTGTAAATACAGTGCATTCCCTGTCGAAAGAAAAATATCAAAAGGGACAATCAAGGAATAATTATATAATTTAATTATTTAATTCAAGATATAAACGTCGATTGATTAATGTGATTTTTCTGCATGATAAACACAATCTTAAAATATAAAGTTTATCTGTATTAGTAGCAAACCAGGAGAAATGTTCGGTGAAACTCGCCTTTATCACAGTTTTTAAGCCTTGTATATAATCCACGAGTGTATCATCCGCCCAAGTAGTTGGTGTTTTGACACTGACATTGTTTATCAGATATACATGTTATTATTTTGAAATGTATAGTACCTAAATAATGTGTACTATCTAATATTTAAACGATGATTGATGTCATCGGCTTACTGTGATAGAACTAATATTATACATATGGCAACTTGTGTGACACGAAGATTCAATATATATTATGCATAATGTTCAAGATTATAGCGCTTTTCGTTTTTGTTTTTGTTTATAAGAAGGCTGTAAGCACGCGGTTTATGCGAGGGTTGACATTTTACTCACATGTGGAGAAGAAAACGCTTGCATGCATGACGCATCATTTCACATAGAGCCCTTATAGAATTGGATTAATCCTGTTACTACTTTTTATTAAGACGCCTGTGCTAAGCCAGGAAAACGAGTGTTCGTGTGTATATTAATTGTATCGATTTTACCTCTATTTCCACGATTTGTCTATTGGATTTTTGAACTGTTCCGACAGTGCGGTATTTGTATTAAACCTAAGACCAATTTATTTTAAATGCCCTATTGAGGCCGTTGGGCTTTCTAGATCCAATAAACGTTTGGGTTGATTAGCATTCCAATTATTTCATTAGCTATGAGCGAATCTGGTCGGGCTGTTACGGGGGCGCTCTATGCGCCCTAATGCAGATATGTGCATTTTTAATCAAACAAAACGACTATGCGTACCAGATAAAAATTGATTCATTGACGTGACATCAAAACTATCGAAGAGCTTGTTAAAATGTTCGTCTTTTTTTTCAGTATAACAAACGCAGACATCCAACTCATGTCTTTTGAGGATATGCCATGTAACATGTAATCCATCTTTGAACTTTCAATCATATACAGGGCAGTTACAAATATTGACCAACCGACCAACGGCTCTTGACATGTACTCGATCGATCTTAATACCTAAATATTAAGTAAGCTCATTGCTGATTGGTTGGTAGAAAATATGAACTATGACGTGACACCACACATGATGTCGTTAGATATCAGTGTATCGCCAAGGGAAATAAAAATAAAAATAATATAGTGATTTTCTGAACAGAGCTCAGCTGCCGACACAAAAGCTAATTAAACAAAGCTGCGTTGTTACTAGGTTGAAATCAGCGCTACAAAAATTCTACGGTCGTCATCACAATCTGGTTGACCATTACGAAATATTCATATCTCAAATGACAATGGATTTTTTACTTTTTGCGTAGATGTTTCTTTCCTCTATCATTGCCAAGATTTTTGTGACCGAACTGGACTTTATGAGTAACACGGCGTGTCTTATTAAAAAGAGGAACTGCTTACCCTTCGCGAGCACCTGATTTAACCCCTGGATTTGTGTTGGTCATCTTTTTAGTTTTTTGTGTTGTCCTATTGTGTGTCTTTGCGTTACGAGTTCTGTGTTGTGATGTCCGTTGCGATTTCCGCCGCATGAAAACGATTTTCTGGTCGTTTTTATCTCCCGTTGTTTGTAGGAGGGTGCATGTCTTATTTACGTTATTTGTGTTTGTTTGTGCATAGTGGTTTCCAACACATATTGTGTTGTGCATTTGTTTTGTTTTTCTTCGTCTTGTGTACACTTTATTACCAGTTTCTCTAGATTATCCTGTTTGATTGCCCCTTCGGTATTCTCTAGGTTATCCTGTTTGATTGCCACTTCGGTATTCTCTAACATTTCTTATCTAATTCTAATTATTTTGTTTGATGGTGTTTAACGCCACTTTCAACAATATTTCAGTTATATCGTGGCGGTCAGTTTCATTGATGGAGTAAACCGGAGGACCCGGAGAAAACCACTGACATGTCGCAAGTCAATGACAAACTTTATCACATAATGTTGTACACTTCGCCCTGGTCGATATTCTAATTCACAACGTTACTAGTGGTGATAGGCGCTGATTGCATAGATAGTTGTAAACCCAACTACATACTATCACGGGCACGACGACCCCTAAATAATTCTAATTATAATTAGACTGAAGTACACTGTGATAAGTATAATTTGTAATAGTTATTTCTCACTTTTGAGACAGACCTATTTTTAGCGATGTGAGATAAGACAAAAAATCACGTGCCTTTTACCGGCAAATGCATGCTGTACAGTTTATGTCAACTGTCCTTTAGATAAACCACGTATGACCAAGTTGTACAAAGGCTGATATATATATATTGTTGTTTAATGACTTGATAATATATACCTGGAAGATGGCACCCATGACAGTTTGATTTGAGGTGGCAGTGACATTTAAGCTTAAATATCTGTAGGTGATATATAATAGGACGCACAACGTTCAAGATTCAAGATTCTTTAAACGTTAGACGATTACCTGTGAGGGACTTACAACGTTAGACGATCACCTGTGAGGGACTTACAACGTTAGACGATTACCTGTGAGGGACTTACAACGTTAAGACCATCAAGTGTGAGTTCATAATTTTATTACAAATGTTCTCTGATTAGGAAGTTGTTTTGATACACTATTTTATTTTAAGCATAAGTATTTTGGGATGAAAGTGCATTAGCAGCGAAAGTTTTGCGGACGCCATCATGACTTGGTTAAACGTTACGGAATATCTTTGTCACAGATGGCCATGGATATGTCCCGTTTTTCGTAGTCGCAATACCGTCCTCATTTTTTTTTCTTATGACTTGCCACCTATTTTTAACAAGAGTAACACGACGGGTGTTACTAGTAGAACAGAAACTACTTACTCCTCTGGCGTACCCTAGTTCACCAAGTTTTTTAGTAGGGTTAGTAGTTTTCTGTGCGTGGTTTGGAGATCTTTGTTTGTCGTTTTTTCTTTCTTTTGGCCATTGCAATATCTGTCCTTCTTCAACTTATAGGCCCTGATTACCCTTTTGGTATCTTTTTTTAACAACAATATGATATTTTAATTCAAAATTCTTGCTATCTTTTGGTATCTTCACACTTTCATAACAAGTGCATATAAACTTTATAAACCAGTTGAAGCTGTCCTTGAAATAAACAAACCGATTCACCTGAGATAGTATAGGCCATATTTGTAAGCGACATTGAGTGTGTTCATGCATAATCTAACCGAAGTTGATCAAATATTTATTTTTAATCTACTGTATAAGTATCGTTGACACATATATATATATGATGAAGACTATTCCAGAAACGTTAGACATCTACGTTTTTTAATTATTATCTCTGAGTTATCTCCCATTATTACACGGCGTTTTAACCTGGATCAATCAGTGGTGGAAAAATCTTTACACACTAATAGTTCTAAGTTCTATTGTTATCGATAGGTATTCAAATTTTGGAAATACCTATTTGTCAAAAGAATTCGGATGTGTCTGAGGCCCAGGACAAATAGTGACGTCACGTTAACACCTCGGCACTGTACCAGGTGTTCAAGCTTGAACCACCTCGGCACTGTGCCAGGTGTTCAAGTGCCTTATCGATGACAAAAACGGCTGCATTTAATTGGCTAAATATGTACAAGTAAATTCAATATTTTTGATATTATATATTTTTTATAAACAATATCACTAGAGTGTAAGTCAATTACCGACTTCGATCTCGGGTTCAAGCTATATAAACACCCTCGCCCGTGCTTTGAGCACCTCGACCGCTACTCGATCTCGGCGCACAATTTGCACGGGCTCAGGTTTTCATCTAGCTTGAACACTTCGATCTCAGTCGGTAACTATTACGTAATCCCCTAGAGGATTAAAATGTTTCGTGCCTTTCCCCGCATGTTGTCAAATCGGTATTGTGTAGAGATCCGCCAAAGGATTTTGAAATAAAGCTCGTGTTAGATAATGGGAGATACAAATTCTCCTTCAGTTGCCCATGTGGGTTACGATATTTCTCCACTCTCGAGAGTTAAATTTAAAATTTTAACCACTCGCCTGACGGCTTGTGGTTAAAATATTTAGACACCGAGAGTATTACACGTTTGTTTGCTTGATGGTGTTTAACGCCACTTTCAACAATATTTCAGCTATATCGTGGTGGTCAGCTTTATTGGTGGAGGAAATCAGAAGACCGAAGAAAACCACCGACCTGTCGCAAGTCACGGACAAACTTGATCACATAATGTTGTGCACCTTGCCCTAATCGAGATTCGAACTCACAAGATCACTGATTACATAGGTATAGTTCCAGCTATTATACGATCACGACCACAACGCCCTTATCATACGCTCAGTAGTCTATTCCTCAAGACTGAAATGTTTTATTAGACACATTTTTTATCTCATTGTAATTTACAGTTCCTAAATAATGTAATTATTAATAAATCTAAGGTTCTTCTCCCTCAGGCATAGGAGACCTTAGCTGACGTCATAGGAGACCTTAGCTGATTTTGGCTTTCATAGTTAGGTACTTTGGCTTTCTTTCTTCTGTATATTTTTAGATTATTAGTTTTCCATTCAGTTGACTTTGAGCGTACCTTATGAATGGGTTTTTTCCCAAGAAGCAACGTCGTTTGCACTAAATAAATGTTAGACAATACCGAAGGTAAATAAAAAATAAATGTTAGACAATACCGAAGGGGCAATCAAAAATAAATGTTAGACAATACCGAAGGGGCAATCAAAAATAAATGTTAGACAAAACCGAAGGGGCAATAAAAAATAAATGTTAGACAATACCGAAAGTGCAATCAAAAATGGACAATCCAGAGAAACAGGACATCAAGAAGAAGACAAGCAATAACAACAACAAAAACAATAAAAACAAACAAACAAACAAACAAACTAACAAACACACAACACAATATATGTTCGACATCACTATACGTAAGCAATCACAAATAACGCAAATAAGACAGGATCCCTCCTACAAACAACTGGAGGTAAAGAGGAAGCGAACATAACGAACATAAGACAGGATCCCTCCTACAACCAACTGGAGGTAAAGACGAAGCGAACATAACGTAAATAAGACAGGATCCCTCCTACAAACAACTGGAGGTAAAGACGAAACGAACATAACGTAATTAAGACATGATCCTCCTACAAACAACTGGAGGTTAAGACGAAGCGAACATAACGTAAATAAGACAGGATCCCTCCTACAACCAACTGGAGGTAAAGACGACAGGATCCCTCCTACAAACAACTTGAGGTAAAGACGACAGGATCCCTCCTACAACCAAGTGGAGGTAAAGACGACAGGATCCCTCCTACAAACAACTGGAGGTAAAGACGACAGGATCCCTCCTACAAACAACTGGAGGTAAAGACGACAGGATCCCTCCTACACACAACTGGAAGTAAAGACGACAGGATCCCTTCTACAAACAACTGGAGGTAAAGACGACAGGATCCCTCCTACAAACAACTGGAGGTAAAGACGACAGGATCCCTCCTACGAACAACTGGAGGTAAAGACGACAGGATCCCTCCTACAAACAACTGGAGGTAAATAAGACAGGATCCCTCCTACAACCAACTGGAGGTAAAGACGACAGGATCCCTCCTACAAACAACTGGAGGTAAAGACGACAGGATCCCTCCTACAAACAACTGGAGGTAAAGACGAAGCGAACATAACGTAAATAAGACAGGATCCCTCCTACAAACAACTGGAGGTAAAGACGACAGGATCCCTCCTACAAACAACTGGAGGTAAAGACGACAGGATCCCTCCTACAAACAACTGGAGGTAAAGACGAAGCGAACATAACGTAAATAAGACAGGATCCCTCCTACAAACAACTGGAGGTAAAGACGAAGCGAACATAACGTAAATAAGACAGGATCCCTCCTACAAACAACTGGAGGTAAAGACGAAGCGAACATAACGTAAATAAGACAGGATCCCTCCTACAAGCAACTGGTGGTAAAGACGAAGCGAACATAACGTAAATAAGACAGGATCCCTCCTACAAACAACTGGAGGTAAAGACGAAGCGAACATAACGTAAATATGACAGGATCCCTCCTACAAACAACTGGAGGTAAAGACGAAGCGAACATAACCTAAATAAGACAGGATCCCTCTTACAAACAACTGGAGGTAAAGACGAAGCGAACATAACGTAAATAAGACATGATCCCTCCTACAAGCAACTGGAGGTAAAGACGACAGGATCCCTCCTACAAACAACTGGAGGTAAAGACGACAGGATCCCTCATACACACAACTGGAGGTAAAGACGACAGGATCCCTCCTACAAACAACTGGAGGTAAAGACGACAGGATCCCTCCTACAAACAACTGGAGGTAAAGACGACAGGATCCCTCCTACAAACAACTGAAGGTAAAGACGAAGCGAACATAACGTAAATAAGACAGGATCCCTCCTACAACCAACTGGAGGTAAAGACGACAGGATCCCTCCTACAAACAACTGGAGGTAAAGACGACAGGATCCCTCCTACAACCAACTGGAGGTAAAGACGACAGGATCCCTCCTACAAACAACTGGAGGTAAAGACGACAGGATCCCTCCTACACCCAACTGGAGGTAAAGACGACAGGATCCCTCCTACAAACAACTGGAGGTAAAGACGACAGGATCCCTCCTATAAACAACTGGAGGTAAAGACGACAGGATCCCTCCTACAAACAACTGGAGGTAAAGACGACAGGATCCCTCCTACAAACAACTGGAGGTAAAGACGACAGGATCCCTCCTACGAACAACTGGAGGTAAAGACGACAGGATCCCTCCTACAAACAACTGGAGGTAAATAAGACAGGATCCCTCCTACAACCAACTGGAGGTAAAGACGACAGGATCCCTCCTACAAACAACTGGAGGTAAAGACGAAGCGAACATAACGTAAATAAGACAGGATCCCTCCTACAAACAACTGGAGGTAAAGACGAAGCGAACATAACGTAAATAAGACAGGATCCCTCCTACAAACAACTGGAGGTAAAGACGACAGGATCCCTCCTACAAACAACTGGAGGTAAAGACGACAGGATCCCTCCTACAAACAACTGGTGGTAAAGACGACAGGATCCCTCCTACAAACAACTGGAGGTAAAGACGAAGCGAACATAACGTAAATAAGACAGGATCCCTCCTACAAACAACTGGAGGTAAAGACGAAGCGAACATAACGTAAATAAGACAGGATCCCTCCTACAAACAACTGGAGGTAAAGACGAAGCGAACATAACGTAAATAAGACAGGATCCCTCCTACAAGCAACTGGTGGTAAAGACGAAGCGAACATAACGTAAATAAGACAGGATCCCTCCTACAAACAACTGGAGGTAAAGACGAAGCGAACATAACGTAAATAAGACAGGATCCCTCCTACAAACAACTGCAGGTAAAGACGAAGCGAACATAACCTAAATAAGACAGGATCCCTCTTACAAACAACTGGAGGTAAAGACGAAGCGAACATAACGTAAATAAGACATGATCCCTCCTACAAGCAACTGGAGGTAAAGACGACAGGATCCCTCCTACAAACAACTGGAGGTAAAGACGACAGGATTCCTCATACACACAACTGGAGGTAAAGACGACAGGATCCCTCCTACAAACAACTGGAGGTAAAGACGACAGGATCCCTCCTACAAACAACTGGAGGTAAAGACGACAGGATCCCTCCTACAAACAACTGAAGGTAAAGACGAAGCGAACATAACGTAAATAAGACAGGATCCCTCCTACAACCAACTGGAGGTAAAGACGACAGGATCCCTCCTACAAACAACTGGAGGTAAAGACGACAGGATCCCTCCTACAACCAACTGGAGGTAAAGACGACAGGATCCCTCCTACAAACAACTGGAGGTAAAGACGACAGGATCCCTCCTACAACCAACTGGAGGTAAAGACGACAGGATCCCTCCTACAAACAACTGGAGGTAAAGACGACAGGATCCCTCCTACAAACAACTAGAGGTAAAGACGACAGGATTCCTCCTACAAACAACTGGAGGTAAAGACGACAGGATCCTCCTACGAACAACTGGAGGTAAAGACGACAGGATCCGTCCTACAAACAACTGGAGGTAAATAAGACAGGATCCCTCCTACAACCAACTGGAGGTAAAGACGACAGGATCCCTCCTACAAACAACTGGAGGTAAAGACGAAGCGAACATAACGTAAATAAGACAGGATCCCTCCTACAAACAACTGGAGGTAAAGACGACAGGATCCCTCCTACAAACAACTGGAGGTAAAGACGAAGCGAACATAACGTAAATAAGACAGGATCCCTCCTACAAACAACTGAAGGCAAAGACGAAGCGAACATAACGTAAATAAGACAGGATCCCTCCTACAAACAACTGGAGGTAAAGACGAAGCGAACATAACGTAAATAAGACAGGATCCCTCCTACAAGCAACTGGTGGTAAAGACGAAGCGAACATAACGTAAATAAGACAGGATCCCTCCTACAAACAACTGGAGGTAAAGACGAAGCGAACATAACGTAAATAAGACAGGATCCCTCCTACAAACAACTGGAGGTAAAGACGAAGCGAACATAACGTAAATAAGACATGATCCCTCCTACAAACAACTGGAGGTAAAGACGACAGGATCCCTCCTACACACAACTGGAGGTAAAGACGACAGGATCCCTCCTACAAGCAACTGGAGGTAAAGACGACAGGATCCCTCCTACAAACAACTGGAGGTAAAGACGACAGGATCCCTCCTACAAACAACTGAAGGTAAAGACGAAGCGAACATAACGTAAATAAGACAGGATCCCTCCTACAACCAACTGGAGGTAAAGACGACAGGATCCCTCCTACAAACAACTGGAGGTAAAGACGACAGGATCCCTCCTACAACCAACTGGAGGTAAAGACGACAGGATCCCTCCTACAAACAACTGGATGTAAAGACGACAGGATCCCTCCTACAACCAACTGGAGGTAAAGACGACAGGATCCCTCCTACAAACAACTGGAGGTAAAGACGACAGGATCCCTCCTACAAACAACTGGAGGTAAAGACGACAGGATCCCTCTTACAAACAACTGGAGGTAAAGACGACAGGATCCCTCCTACGAACAACTGGAGGTAAAGACGACAGGATCCCTCCTACAAACAACTGGAGGTAAATAAGACAGGATCCCTCCTACAACCAACTGGCGGTAAAGACGACAGGATCCCTCCTACAAACAACTGGAGGTAAAGACGAAGCGAACATAACGTAAATAAGACAGGATCCCTCCTACAAACAACTGGAGGTAAAGACGACAGGATCCCTCCTACAAACAACTGGAGGTAAAGACGACAGGATCCCTCCTACAAACAACTGGAGGTAAAGACGACAGGATCCCTCCTACAAACAACTGGAGGTAAAGACGAAGCGAACATAACGTAAATAAGACAGGATCCCTCCTACAAACAACTGGAGGTAAAGACGAAGCGAACAACGTTTTTGTATGTTTCTTACAAACAAATTGCATATCTAAATTTGTATTGTAATATTATAAAATAGTTAAATACATTAACCAAGTCATTCGGTCTGTGATATTTACAGAGTTTCGTTATTTTGTTACAAAACCTGCAAAGCAGTGAGTTTTGCTCATGATAACAAATTGAAGGTACTACATAGTTTATGCAGAGCGTACCCCATAAAGACTATTCAAGAAAAGCGCCGTGCGCAGTAAAGACTATTCAAGAAAAGCACGTGCGCAGTAAATTAGTTATAATCGTTGTGTTTCTTTAATTATGCTAATGATGTTAAACATCAGGGGGTACCGTCGTGGTCGTGATTGTATGGCAGTTGGATTTACAATTACCTATGCAATCATTATCAGTGCCTATCACCACTAACGTTGTGCTTTCGGATCCCATTCATGACGAAGTGTACTCGATACAGCATTATGTGATAACGTTTGTAGGTAACTTGCAGCAGGTCGGTAGTTTTCTCTGACCGCCAATATATAAGGAAATATTGTTGAAAGCGGCGTTAAACACCACAATCCTAACCCATAACCCCTCAAATATCAGGTATTTTTCGTAGTGATCAATTTTACATGGTAGGTGGTCATTTTGTTGAATGTATTACACGTTGTTTTGCGTCATACATGTATATTAGTTGTCAGCAACACCTATGTTCGATATTTGTTAGACAAACGGCCGAAATATTGTGAGACTACATTCATATACTTTTTATGGATTCTGTCGTAGAGTATGTCAGATAGTGGGCATAACGTCAGAGAAATGACACACACTCTTCAAATTTAGTTGAGGCTGTGAGTTTGTTGATACAAAGTATGATTAACAAACCTTAACGGGTCATTGAGCACTCGCACAACATCTATCTGTAAGAGCACACATGTCGTAAATCAACCTTTATTTTACCGACAAGTAGGCTGTTGTTCCTGCAGACAAGGCATATGACGATATCACGTTTGCATGTAAATTAGGTTAAGTAGAATGGGGTTTTTTTCAGGAGTCATGCGACATATGTGTTGTAATTATTTGAGGAATGGAATCAGCCATTTTTGCCGAAATTTCAATGCACGCGGAGGATTTACGTCACGATTTAGAAGCTACAGGTACCAACATTCACTTCCTAGAAACAAGGACCGTAAGTTTTCTATGATATTATTTTTATTAAGAATACAATGTGCACTTATTATATACAGGTTAATGCACGACCTTTACCACATTGGCTAGGATATCATACCGCGGCGCAGTCGAGGTATGATAGCTGGGTTGATGTAGATATGGTCTTCTAATAATCTTTTTATATTTGCATTTGTACTTTCATGCTGAATAAGGTTCAAAATAAGATAAAACAGTGAAGTTTCACGGACGTAGTGAATGAAAGAATGTGATATAGCTAACAATCAATGACATTTTTGTTATAGACTACATGTTTGTACAGTTTTTAAACAGACGAGTGGTATTCCAATGGGTACAAATTGTGCTTTGCTGCTCACCGATATGTTTCTACATACATATGAGGCAGAATTCCCTCGTGGGTTTCTCAAGAAAAAAGATAGAAATTTAGCTCAAACTTGTAATTCTAACTTCCGCTATATAGAGGATATTCTGTCACTGACCAATTCTTAATTCTGTCATTATCTACATCTCATCTGTCCAAATAATCTTGTAGCAAAGAATATTCTATTTACATGTACATCTAATATGATATATCAACTTGTCTTTGTTAGTGTCTGTTGTCACAAAGAAGTGTACTGTTCTAAGCCGATGTCTGATTCGACCTTTCACAACAACAAGTGTTTCAGACAATGTAAGTCCATGCAAAATATATATAGGACTGGAACCAAGAAGTAATAAATATTGAAATCCAAAGAACCTAATGAGGTTTGAGTAGTTGGTGCTTAATGTCATTTTTACTATGTTTTGACTATATCGCAGTGGCCATTTT
The DNA here is from genome assembly GCA_963383655.1 of Bathymodiolus septemdierum. Classification (NCBI taxonomy): domain Eukaryota; kingdom Metazoa; phylum Mollusca; class Bivalvia; order Mytilida; family Modiolidae; genus Bathymodiolus; species Bathymodiolus septemdierum. The sequence goes on from OY726527.1 coordinate 52,371,214, forward strand.
TTGGTGGCTATCCGTCTACCAGAAAGACTCCCCCCCCCCCACCCCCCCCCCCCCACCCCCATCCCCACCCCCCAAAATTTAAAATATAAGCGATAAAATAATGCAGACTGTTACCATTTATTTATGCAAAAAAATAAATACCACGCTGTCGAAACTTTTCCAAAATCAAATAGGAAAATCACAGAATCAGAAGTAACCTCGATACGCCTAACACACATATATACGTGACCGCTCATTTTTCCACCTCAATATATAATTGCAGGATAAACTCGTTTCATAGGCTCAAGACAATCATGGAAATGACATTGTTTTGTGCCTCCGGATCTGTTGTCAAAACAGATGAAACATATATAAATCGTTAAGATAAAAAAAAACAATAATTGAAATATCCAATAATAGGATGTCACGTGTCTTAGAAGGTCACGTGTCTTAGAAGACCAGTTTTTATTTGTCCCAAAGGTAGCCTCTTAAAGGAAAAGGCCATGGTCTGAACAAGTTAGCGTGAAAATTTAAATGACAGTAAATAAAAGACATTTGTGCTAATGAATGTTAAAAATAGTATACCGTAAGGTAGAATTTAGTGATTGAAGTTGCCTGTAGCACCAAATAATGGGGATCGCCATTTTTCAAAACTCTTCGATGGGCATAATCCATTCTCGGATTTATCCTGCCCGTGACGTCGTACAATCGGTATGGTATAATATATCAGCATTGATCAGGTGCAATTTTATCATTAAAAATTATGTAAATCGTAAAATAACGTCGTATATTTATCTTTTGGTATTTACAATATCATTATGGATTCATGTCAAACATTTTATTGCACTAACGAAAAGGAAAAGTGTGAGAAGATTTATTTTTTGTAATTACGGGTCAGGACTATTCTTCTCAACACATCGACCAGTGACCACGAAAAACACGGGAAAGTACGATAGCATTGGCGACAAAAAAGAAAAAAGCATGTGTACGCATAAAATAAGTTAAAACTGACAGTTATTTAACCTACGGACATTCACGTAAAACAGGATGGGAGTATTAAGAAAAAAATTAGGACGATATACAATTGTAAACATTGTATTGCAGTTGATCTGATATTAAAACATAACCAAAAGGGCACGATGTTGGGAAGCGTAAAAATTTATTTATGTATTCAACTAACATGATCTGACTGTGTGACGTCACATGAAGAGGTGTCATGGCCGCTTACACTACGACAGGAAATTCCAAGTATTCATATTTTTAATTGGGCATATTAATGTTAATAAAGGTGTTTTTTGTTTAATAATTAGTTGTTTACAAATAAAAAGTTACAATGTATTGAATTATAACAATTGTTCAACTGACTGGCCTTTTCCTTTAATATATGTAAACCATATATTTGTAGATAAACATTACAACTGAAATAAACGAACAAGGGAAACAACTCACACTGACTAAAGAACATGAAGAATCATTAGAGTAAGTAAGGCAGAGGATATAATGACGTGATAACAAATAAAAAAAATCGTAATAATTGTAGAAAACCAAACATATGGCCAAAAACTAGACATAGACAGACAATGATCAGCATTGCAAAACACAGAATGTTGATGATGAACAACATATGCCTCAATAAAAAATCTGAGATGAACTAAGATGGTCCAAAGGATCAGCAGTTCGTACACCACACAAGGCAATGGTCGTGTTGTTGAAAACTTGACGATAGTAATCATTTTGAAAGTAGAAAATGTAAATATAAGTTTTTTAAAAATGAATCTATCAATTTGAACTTGTGGTGTATACCAGAGTTAAGGTATTGGGCATTATATCTCCACTTACAGCAAAATTTCGGGCCGATCATATAGATTGTGGAGGGAAACCAGAATACCCGAGGAAGACCATCGACCTGTCGTAATAAAAGTTAAAAATACCAAAGGGGAGGTAATCAAAAGCCGTAAATGGAAGCAGGACAGACAATACATTGACGAAATGAAAAAGGACAAAGGGACAAACAATGATCTACAAAACATTACAAAGAAATCTAAAGATCCAGTAACACCAACCCCGCTAATACCAGGGGTGAACTCAGGTGCTCCACATGCGACACCCGTCGTGTTACTCTTGGTTAATTCATGTGTTATGTGCTAATAGAGCACGGTATATTTAGCATAAGCTGGTTCCCTGTCTATAATACAATAGGTACCCGTAAGCTATGAATATTCATGATATATATTGTCAGTGAACCAGTCAATGTTTACCATACCACAAATTTAAATGTTGCACACATTACAAACGAATCATGCAAAGATGAGTAAATCTTGTTAAATTATTATCAGTATCATTGAAATGCTAAACAGCGAATTTGGAATTTTTTTTCGATTGGCTACAGTAAATATGATCAACGTGTTCGGCTTTCCTATTTAAGGTTGGATCGGTCGGGAAACAACACCTATTTCATGATTGCCCTTACAAGAAATTTGGAGGTAACGTCAACAAATCTATTTTTCAGATTTCCAAGCATATGGTTACGGTTTAATTGCCATTGTCTAGAATGTAAACAGGATCAAACAAGAGCGAAACTGATAAATCCTGCTACGATAGACTTAGAAACAACGATCCAAGCCACACAAATAACAGATGATGGTATAAACAAAACATTGAGCGTTATCATTGCTCTTTATCTTTTTATTTTTACGGGGTTTAGAAATATTATACGGTTTCTCCTGTCCTCAGTACCACTCTTTTCCTTACCTGGTGCTTTTTGTTTGTGGTAAACAATATAAACATCCGTTAAAAGGTACTGTTACGTAAAGATTTTTTTACTAGAATATTTTAGTAACAGAAAGAAACAACCAACAATCAAGTTTATATACCTTCATAAAATAACAAAAATAAGTAAATGATACTGAGGTGAATTAAATACAAGAAGACCGGACAGTACCGCCGATGTTCTGTATACAGTGAGGTCGGTATTTAGAGGAACATTTTGCTTAAGCTAAATGTTCGGTTTTCAGAGGAATCCGGGTTTGGGGAGTTCCACTGTAAAGTACTATGCAATTACACAAATCATATTTATGAAGTTTAAGACTTGCCTGAATGTTCACGGTTAGATCCATTGAAATAAATGTCCATTTCCTTTCTGGAAGTAATTCGATTCCTTGCCTATGAAATTGAATTCCAAATTGAATTAATATCCTTCGTTCAAATACACAAAAGCCCTTAATGTTGAAATTGTTTATGGTTCAAGTCACGTGACTTCACTGAAGTAAATATATAGCAAATAGTTCATGGCACTGAGGGTCATATGGCAGTATATGGACAGGTCCGGCACCAAAAAAATAATATATGGACCGATGCTTCTGATGGTGACAGACCGGTCCATATACTGCCATATGACCCGAAGTTACATGAACTGTTTGTTATATTATACTTGTTATCTAAAATAATAATGCAGGTACTTGGCCGGTCCATATACGAAAATAGTGACTGGCTGCGCTAACAAAGACAAATAGGGAAAATAAAAATGTAAAGTGTAATATATCCAAATACAATGCTATAAATTCCAGCTGTTTTATAAATCCAAAATTTCTGACTGACTACTCTCTAATTTACTGACCCTTATATAGATAGGTAATAATATCTAGAACTTCTAGGGATAGTCTGTATCTAATAGCCCAATGAAACTCGAGGCCAAATATTAAAAACTTGTAAACATCTCTTTCTATTTTTTGGCAACCTATTTGCAATGATGATGCAATATTATCTTTATCTTTGTCAACAAAAAATATTCTCCATGAACAAAATAATACATCAAATTGATTACGTATACATAACAGGGGGCCATTGTGGACGTGATCGTTTAGTAGTTGGATTTATTGACTATCTGTGCAATCAGTGCCTATCACCACTAACGTTATGAGTTCGACCCCGTTCATGTCGAGGTGTACTCCATACAACATTATGTGATAAAGTTTGTCAGTAACTTGCGACAGGTCGGTGGTCTTCTCCAGTTTCCTCCACCAATAAAACTGACCGCCACGATATAACTGAAATATTGTTGAAGTGGCGTTAAACACCATAAGCCAAGCCTAAACCTATAGATAACAGTACATTTTACCCACATTATGTTTTTCACTTGTAATCATGATTTGGTTTTGAAATTTTTAGTACTTCACAGTTTACAATCAATAAACATGCTATATGTTACTTGTGTGAAGACCAATACAATCGTAGATATCTAAATTAGTGCGCAAGACTCGTTTCTGTAGTAACCTTCATCCGGTACGTTCGAGGTCAAACGTTTGGAAAACCACTTACCTTAACACGTGGGAGCAAGAAAACCAAACAGGACAACCAGAATCGGTCAAGAAGAAGAAGATTAACCTGAAAAAGATTAACCTTTGCTACATTATTAGAAACTCGCTGCAAAAGGTCGGTTTACCCAAGTCCCATGTGATATTCTGTTAAATTAGACAACCATCTGGATACACGACACAATACCGTCAATACATAACAGTAAAATAATCGAAAACGCGACCAGGTGCTCCGGATGGGTGTGAATCAAGTGTTTTTTGATTTCACAGGAACAAACTTACAGATAAAGTGGACGGATCATGATGGAATAATACCAATTGATTACCTGCTGGAAAATAATTTCAATAAATTTAAAGACAAAGAAAGACATTCATGGATTAGAAAACCGGTAAGTGGTTTTTTCATATTTATTTCAGTGTCTTCTTGGTGAAGGTTAAATCACAATTCGGGTCAACCATCGGAGAGAGAAGCACAATAGATTATATATTATACAACAACTACAGAAACATGGGAGACTCATATAAACAAGGACGAGGATTAATAATCAGACGGATTAAACAACACCATGTGTCAGAAGGTTTAATGAACTTGTATTACAATGTATGCAAATTCCAGCTAGAAAAACAGCCCAACAAAAAGAAAATTTAAAACAACCAACTTGAAACAATTTTGTCACTTCGCATTTGTCTTAAAATTGTATTTCTCAAAGAAGCCATTTTAGGAATAATGCTTGATATTCAACATCTGTCTTTAAAGTCTTATTCTCTGAAAGACGTAATTTTAGAGAAAAAAAATCTTGGTGTTTCCATTACATTTTCTCTCCTGAATAGGATGAATACAGAAACATGCATTACATTTAATCATCGGTAATTTATAAATTTCTTTGATCTCATTAAGCGATATTTTCAGTATTAATGGCCCGAATCTTAAGCAGAAAATTATCGGCCAGTGTGACGTCAAACACATTATGGCGTTATCGAAAACACCAATAACGTCAGTTATTAAGTTCTCTCGGACTCACTGATTTGCTGGCGATAATATCTATCTCATTCTCAACTTCTATAACAACCAGGGGTCCGTTGTTGAACTTATGATTAAGCTAATCATATGATTAGCCATATTTACATGATTCATTCCTAATCACATAATTAGTTAATTCAATGATTAGATATGATTAGTTAATACATTGATTAAAAAAGAGTTCAGCAACAAAATTTAATCATTGAATTAGCTAAGTAAGTAATTAGGAATGAATCGTGTAATTATGGCTAATCATATGATTAGCTTAATCGCAAGTTCAACAACGGACCCCAGTACTTTATATATATTGGTACAGAATAGTTAATACATATAGAACAGGAACTGCCTACCCTTCCGGAACACCTAAATTCACCCTTTGTTTTTATTGGTGTTCATGTTGCTCGATCTATGTAGTGTCTTGGATATTGTTACTTGTCCTTTTGTCCTTGACATTGTTTGAACTTCTTTGATTTTCGCCTTCTGATTACCCCTTTGGTATCTTCAAACTTTTCGTATTATTTAAATCTTCATCAACCATTATTTGTTCTATTTCTACAGACTTTACCCATAATGAGTTACCCAGATATGATATCAAGCAAAGCGAGTGTTCTAAAGTAAGTATTATATCTCACACTCTCCAAACACTAAACATGTTCAGCAACTAAAGACATTTTGTTTTCTTGTTAATAATCTGGCATCTGGGAATAACATTTTATAAACCAAGTGACAACAGAACGAAAAAGATGTCAAGGGGCAGTGTCACACTCATTTTAGGGTATGCGTTAATATTCCCGTTGTTGAACATCCTACTGTGACTGAAAAGTAGAACAGCAGCGGAAGCGCTGCTCCTTTACTTTAATGTATGTCCAAGTGTAATGTTAGTTTAAACATATTTTATTAATTAATTCAATATAACATTACAATATTCAGCTATATACATTACATAATAAGAAGTAATTAATAGGATTGGGAAACAAGTTGCAAGAACTTATATTAATCCCTATCGGTAATGTTGTGTAATGTTGGATAGTCTCTCATGTTCATTTATACATTCATATCCTTTCTTTCTAATTGAGTAGAATGAACTTATTAAACTCAAACACACAAACATTAAGCTGACGAGAGTAGTAAGTATAATGTGACGACGTGACAAAAGGACAGAGAAGCAATAAAAAACAATTTCTTAATCTTTGGTTGGACCGGACCAGGGATCGGATCAAACACATGATATATCTCACTCGGAGCGATCATTCTAACTATTACAAAATCATGGTGGTCTAGTTAAGTTAAAATAAGAAGAGGACAAACAACGATCTACAAAACACCACACAGAAAACAAAAGATCGAGGAACACGAACCCCACTAAATACCGGAGGTGGACTCAGGTGCTCCGGAAGGGTAATGTTTATACACAAGTAGATAACAGGTGCCACATGGACGAGTCAATCAATGATCAATGATATTTTTATTACAACATGGAAAAGGGGGGAATTAGAAAGGGGTAAGATACGTTAGCCTTACAACTAACCATCAGCAGTCACTCCATTGCAATCTTTTGAGAATTGCCGCAAGCTTGTTGAAATGGCTCTTTATTCTGATAAAAAAAACTAATACACATTTCTGGATATTCTGAAAAACACATGACATTCCCTGACCTCTCAATTTTAGGGAGAGAATGAAAGATTGTTCCTTAGTGCCACGTGAGCAATTTGTCAGTTGTATCATGGCGAGAACGAGCTACGTTTCGGTGAGATGATGACGATGTCTGTTGCTACGTTACGGTGAGATGATGACGATTTCTGTTGCTACGTTATGGTGGGATGATGACGATGCCTGTTTTCTACTAAACCAACACTTAGATGGATTTTATAATGTTAGCTTACTACAGTCCGCGTGTAGATATGTGACACATTATTCTAATTCAGAGTCAACCAGTCTTTGTTCTTACTCCTCAATGTTGACTGTTTAGCGAAGAAGCAACAAATATCAATTTGATAGTCTTCGTTTTGACAGGACCGTTGCTCGAATCCATGATTCCGAGACAATCACACCAACCGTTACACCATCGTTGCATTTCTAAATTATAAAATTTAGACTATTCAAGCACGGCCAAAAGCAAGTTTATTTCAGAAGTAAGTAACCGCTACAGAAAACCGATGGTGCATCCAAATATGGACAATCCAGAGAAACTTGCAAAAAGGCGAAGACAAACGCTAATAAGACATTAGGTCTCCTACAAACAAAGTAACATGATTTTCGCGAAAATGTTATCTTGTGCGATCGCCAAAGACTAATGGCGTCCTGAATTCTGTAGATTCTAATAGGAAAATCGACAGTCAAAGTCGATAGATATTATCTTAGGTATTTATTCCAGAACAATTAGCATGTAGAGAAACAACAAGAACTTCTTAATATATGTAAATACCACGTACTGTTCTGTCTAAATACATGAAATCACTCTGGAATGATGAAGACATTGTGTCAGACAATACGCATATGCAAAGCATAAATATATCGTTAATTTTGTTTATATAACCAATGAACGTCGGCGTAGTAGTCTTTTATAAATGTTATGTAATAGGGTATATTATACTATAAGTACTCATGTGAACACAATACGCTCATGCGAACATTCAGCAGTATTTACAGCGATAGGTTGCCGCCTGGGTGTCATTGACTTTTAACCACAAACCTAACATGTTGACGTAAGCAACCGTCCCGAAATCTACCTAAAGTGTTCATGTTTCCAGTCATCTACCCATGACCGGATTTTTTATCAGATAGTTCGCTTCCTCTTTTAAGTCACTATATATTGCTTGGAAATTGTTGAAATAAACGTTAGAGAAAACCGAAGGGGCAATCGAGAATAGACAATCCACAGAAAACCGAAGGGACAATCGAGAATAGACAATCCAGAGACACTGGCAACATTGGCTACACAAGACACAGGACAAATAAACGTTAGAGAAAACCGAAGAGGCAATCGAGAATAGACAATCCAGAGACACTGGCAACATTGGCTACACAAGACACAGGACGAAGACAATCCAGAGACACTGGCAACATTGGATACACAAGACACAAGACGAAGTCAAACACACACACACACACACACACACACACACACACACACATACAAAAACACAAAACAAAAATGTAAAAAGATTAGCAACACGAACCCCACCAAATCCGGGATTGTTTACAAAGGGTGAGAAATCAACGTTAAAAAAATTGAGATATGGATATTTCGAAACGGTCAACTAGATCGTGATGCCGACCTATTATTAAGTCTCCCAAACAACGTTTGGAAACTTATTGTTTTTGCTCCGTTTCTTCTTATTATTATTATTATTCTCCTTTCTTCCTTTGCGACATGAATGTGTTCACGGCAGATCGCAGGAACTACTGGACAGAATTTCATGAAACTTGGTGGAGTTATAGATATATGTTTCTAGTTGGTTCTAAAGTTTTCAGTTTTGTGGTAAAGGGGGTTATAAATAAAAGTCATATTTTGAGGGGTTCAAAGGGGGTGGGATTTACTATAGAATCCTATGAGAAAGTTGAAATTTCGTACATTAATGTTGATATGCGAGCGTGAGCGAGCTCTTTATGGTATAAAATGTGTACTTAGGATTTTTTGACAAACATGGCTCAGCACATATTGACGAATAAAAAAAATTCGACGCTTTGTAAACACGTTCCGTGTAACACACTAACACACTCAACTAATGAAGATCTTCTTAACATAAAGCGCAAAGGTCATCCTGAAGTCTCGTACCCTCTCTGGTACGTCCGATACCACTGAAACCCGGAACCCGTGTGTAATAAAAGTCACTTTGTTAGCTTGTTTTACTTATATTGATATTTTTTAATTTATTAAATCTCTTCTGACATACTGACAAGAATTTGTGTTTCTACGCGGAAGTTAACTTTTAAGATTTTGTAAGGAACGATAACTCGAATAAAGGAACGACAGCTTGATTGAATGAGACTAGATTCGACCCTAAGAAAAAGCCGTCCCCAATATATCTCGGCCCAAAAAATCTCAACACTTTTTGATGCACTGGATGAGCGTGAAATTGCTAGATAATTTTCAGATGTGCGAGCATTCATGGCGTGCCGGTTTCATATTAACTTCTAAATGAATAATGATAGAGACATAAAATTTGACATAGTGATAGGTCACCATTAGAGGAGCAAGTATGCGTCTTCAAAATTTTCAAAATTTCGGCCATTTTTAAAATGGCCGCCAAAACACGGCATAAAAAATGGGCGGTAAAAATCCAACATTGTCCGATATCATCAACATTTGATATATGGGTAGATATATAGGGTCTAACACCGGGAGGGGTGCAAAATAGTAAAATCTGTGACACCCAAGGGTAAGATTTAAATCGTATCGGGCGAGGCTTGTCCGAGTCAAATACGATTTAAATCTTACCCGAGGGTGTCACAGATTTTACTATCTTGCATCTTTTACGGTGTTTGACTCTTTTTCTCACCCCTTTCTACCGTGTCAATGTTTGTTTACTTGTTGTGTAGTTTGGTGCTTTAATTTGCGAACCGTATCACAGCCACAGGACCAAAATGTCACGTAATAAAATAAAAGAAGCTTTTCATTTTACAACTTTAAAGAGGTTCAAAATAATAAAATTAACAAACTTGTGATAGATTCTACAATAACAAAATCTTGCACCTTTTACGATTTTGCCTATTTTTCTCATCTCTTTCAATATTTGTTTACGTTGAGAAAATATAGAGTACTCTCCCTTGTTAGGTAACTAACGTAAATAAAAAACAATTACCTCCCTTTGACCAACGTTATATATATATTTTTTTACAGGCATTTATCGCTGTTGTAGTAGCATTTATAATATATTAATAAATTTTATTGTATTTTATTGTGAAATACATTTAAAATACTGTCAAGACACTATAAATCGACAATTTAATTCAACAATGGAAAACAATTTTGCGAGAAAAACGTCTTACCCTGGAGCCGGGGCAAGATAGAAAAATCTTTTTCACCTAAACTAACGGACTACTTTATCCAAGGGGTGAGAAAATGATGTCCCGAATTGATTCCCGGCATTGAACAATTTCTATTGGTCGTCATTTTCAAAATGGCCGCCACAATACTGCAAAAATTCAACATTGTCCGATATCATAAAAATTTGATATGTGGGTAGATAATGATGTCCTGAATTGATTCCCGACATTGAAAAATTTCTACCGGTCGCCATTTTCGAAATGGCCGCCACAATACCGCACAAATTCAACATTGTCCCATTTCAACGACATTTCATATGTAGGTAGATTATGATGTCCCGAATTGATTCCTGACATCGAAAAATTTCTACCGGTCTCCATTTTCAAAATGACCGTCATAATACCGCAACAATTCAACATTGTTCGATTTCAAAGGTAGCTTTTGATTTTTGTACGGACATTTTGTCTGCTGTTGGCTTGCTGTCTACAGGTAATAGAAAACACATAATATTTTGTTGTTGCTTTATGCTATATACCACAGTACTCATCTTCATATAACATTCATTCATATTATTGATGGCGCCAAGCTGAACTTGAAGTTGCTGTAAACAGTTAATTTGAGATAGCAAAGGCAAATAGTAAAATAATTAATATATTTGATTAGAAGTGTAACTCTAAGTTCAGTTATAGAGTGACACCTGACACTAAATTTGAAATTGTTAATTTTTATTATTGAAACGTACTTATAATAAATAATCAGATGATTATTTGATTATTTCAAAAGACAATTTCATCATGTCAGGTATCACTAGCATGATCAGGGCTGCAAGTCTGTAATTCCTCCACGTGGTGGCGCCGAAACAGTCATTGGCCGGTTTGGGAGACTTCATAATCGTTAGATTATAATCATATCTTGTTTTTGTAGCGATCACTTCATCTTAGGAGCAACGTAGCCTTGGAAGTTACTCTAAAGACACATAATCAAGTACAAGAGAGTATTTAGGCCTCAACATACATAATACTATGTTCTATATACAAATGGTCCTTTATCATGTCAATCCTAATTTCGTAAATGCTGCAAAACTTTAAAGCAAATTATAAGTGAAACCTGTCTAAACCGAACTTCCTTGGGACCAGCTTTTGCGTTCAGAATAGACAGGTGTTCGGTTTATATAGGTTAAGTTAACAAAGATTTCCTTCATTCGGATTTGATTTAATGTTTGATTTATACAGGATTCCGGGTTACTCGAAGTTTGATTTATACAGGATTTCGGGTTACTCGAAGTTTGATTTATACAGGATTCCGGGTTACTCGAAGTTTGATTTATTCAGGATTCCGGGTTACTCGAAGTTTGATTTATACAGGATTCCGGGTTACTCGAAGTTCGATTTATACAGGATTTCGAGTTACTCGAAATTTTATTTAAACAGGTTTCATTGTATCTCACTCAATTTCCTAACAGAATAATTATACACAAATATTTCTGTCGGAACATACTATTTAGATAATGACAGAATATTATAATATCAAAGACTGACAATTGTTTGTAGGCGTGGAACATCGATTGTACTCGGCATGTTTTTGGACATGTTCTGACGGTGTGGTATTTCTTGTTATTCATTTTTTAACACTATATCTATATATAGTCAAACCTGTATTAGGAGGTCACCTATGGGATAAAGAAAAAGCGGCCTTATAAGACAGATGGCCACTTAAAAGAGGTTCAATTAATATCAAATTATCTGTGACAAGACAAGAAAAAAGTGACCTTTTAATACAGGTGACTGTTTAATAGAGGTGACCACATAGGCAGGTTTGACTGTAAAGTCTGTATTCATTATTTCTATGAAGTCCTTTACATTCGTGGAAACCGATGTTCAAGTTTGGAGGGAAAATGTATTTTCGTGGATACGTAAGTTTGCGGATCCCCCGTTAGATAAGTACATATGTATATAGGTGACAAATATTCGTTGATTCTTAATTTCGTGGTTTGATTCTATTCACGAAATTCACGAAAATATGCATAACACAAATAATAAAGTAATGTATTTACAGTAATCAACCGTCTATTGATGAAATTGAATTTGTATTTTTAGATGGCTCCGTGAAATCAATGACTGCGGCATGTGTCTTTTGACAGACGTTCCCACAGAAGAAAATACGGTAGCAAAGGTAAACTAAGGTCAAACTTGTGTCCATATCTCGCGCTTGGTGATAGCAAGACGTTTGAAGATGATATCAAGGGTGTAATCAGAAGCCGTCAATCGAAGGTCAGACAATGCAATGACCAAAGGAAAATGGACAATGATCTACAAAGCACAGGAAACCAATTATTGAGCAGGACTTAAAACCGAGGGAGGCGTGAACTTGGGTGCCACGGAAGAGTAAGCGGTTCGTTCTCGCACCACTAGTAGCACCCGTCGTGTTTCTCGTGTTATAAAACTGGAGATAAGTGACAAATTAGGAAAGAACCGGATCTTGATTACCACAAATTAATTTGTCATATCTAAATGCTTGGTCAGATTTTAATCACTGAGTCTGAATATATATCATAGTATTTGTTTTAATCTGACTGATATCGTGTTTCTTTAAGAATTGAATCCAATCTTTTTTAGTTTTATTGGCATGTAAAAGCATTGACCGAAGTACATTATAAGAAGTAAATCTTTGGATGGACATTTTACAATAATAAGAACCGTGAGCAACCATCAGTTTTCATGACGTTGGAATATTTTCCGGAAATGGGTGAGGTTGAATGGCTGTGCGCTTCATTGATCGATGAAGTTTCAATTCAGAAGTCACGTGTGAAGCTTTTTGATCTATCATATTAGGCGTTCTAAATGACATGAACATATAATTTTAAATATAATTATTGTAGGTTGCAGAATGTATCGGTCCCGTTCAAGACACCATGTACGGCAAAGTAAGTAATGTAGAACATTGGTATGCAATTCTTATCAAGCAAGTTTTTTCATTGGCTAATGTTTGCCGTCAAAGCCATAATTGTAGTCAGCGATTGTTTTTTAACGCCAATTCTGCAATTTGTTCATCCATATCATGGCGAGAACAAGTTGATTTTAAAATTAGATGATGATGAAGTCCGCTTTGTACCAAACCAACACGCTGACATGGATTTTTATTGTGCTAGCTCGCTGAAACAACAGTCCGCAGATTATCCTGATTCCGAGCCAAACAGTCTTTGCTCTTTCTCCTTAATGCTGCATGCTTAGCAGAGAAGCAACACATACCAATGTTATAGTCTTCGGTTTGACACGACCGGCGCACGAACCGCGGTTGCCATGATATTGGCATGTCGTAGCTGGTGCTAGTGAGTGAGTGATTGTTGTTTAACGCCAACTCAGCAATTTTTCAGCTGTATCATGGCGAGAACAAGTTAATTTTCAATGAGATGATGATGAGGTCCGCGTTGTTCTGAGTTGGATTTTTATAGTGCTAACTCACTGAAACAACAGCCCCAGTGTATACATGTCGCTCCACTCGGACACATTATTCTGATTCCGAGCAAACCAGTCTTTGCTCTTACTATTTAATGCTGCGTGCTTAGCGGAGAAGTAACACATACCAATTTCATAGTCTTTAGTTTGACCCGACTGGGGCTCGGACCCGCGATCTACCGCACGCGAGGTGAGCACACTAACCATTACACCACCGATGCGGTTATTCTGGTGCGAATATGACGCCATATATGTCAATAAATACAATAGAAAAGAAAAGACAAACATCGCCTATCCATAAGATTATTAATTGTTAGATTTTATGCGAAGCTGAAGCGGGGCCGTCGTGATCCTATGGTAATTAGATTTACAACTACCTATGCAATCAGTGCCTATCACCACTGATGTTGTGAGTTCGAATCACGATCAGTGCGAGGTGTTCAACATTAATGTGATAAAGTTTGTCAGTGACTTGCGACAAGTCGGTGGCTATCTCCGTGTACTCCGTTTTCATCCACCAATAAAACTGACCGCCACGATATAGCTGAAATATTGTTGAAAGTGGCGCAAGACACCATCAAACAAACAAACAAACAAACCGAAGCTGAAGCGTACATGTTGCCAAATAACGTCGAGTTCATATGACATCACGATTTTCTATGACGTTTATGAGCTAAGCTCATCCACATTTGTTCGTGGTATCTTATTAAGTCTCTCAAACAACATTTGGGAGACTTATTGTTTTTGCTCCGTTTCTTATTGTCGGGTGATGTATTGCTATTCTACGTTTCTTTTTCACTATTATTATTCTTCTTGATGAAATTGATGAAACTTGATAGGAACAACATCCACATCTAGTGGAACGAGATAAGCCAAAAAAATCGGAATCGGTTGGACAAACTTGGTCGCAGTTGCCATGGAAACAAAAAAGGGGGGATTTAAAAAAATTTGGATTCCTTTCATCAAACTTCATGAAACTTTGTAGGAATATCCACCGTTGTATGTGGCAGCTATTGGGGGTTGAAAAAAATTCAAAATGGCGGCCGTTGCCATGGTAACCAGGGTGCAAAAAATGTTAAATTCACTCCAAACTTCACAAATTTTTGCAGTAATGTTTCCTGTCACATCCACATCTAGTGGAACGAGATAAGCCAAAAAAATCGGAATCGGTAGAAAAAACATTGCCGCAGTTGCCATGGAAATAAAAAAAGGGGGGATTTAAAAAAAAATTGATTTCTTTCATCAAACTTCATGAAACACTGTAGGAATACTCACCGTAGTGTGTGGAAGCTTTTGCCATGTTGATGAAATTCAAAATAGCATTACCATGGAAACCGAGATACTAAAATAATGGGGTGGGGTGATGTCTGCTATTGCTTTGCAATGGCAATTCTAGTTATTATTCTTCTTCTCTTTCTTCTCCTTTCTTTCTTTGGCACATGAACTTGTTCACGGCAGATCTCAGGAACTACTGGACAGAATTTCATGAAACTTGGTGGAATTATAGATATATGTTTCTAGTTGATCCTAAAGTTTTCAGATTTGTGGTAAAGGGGGTCAAAGCCATATGTTTAGGGGTTTAAAGAGAGTGGGGGTTACTATAGAATCCTATGGAAAACTTGAAATTTCGTACATTAATATTGATAACTTCTAAATGGATAATGATAGAGACATAAAATTTGACATAGTGATAGGTCACCATTAGAGGAGCAATTCTGCGTTGTCAAAATTTTCAAGATGTCTGCCATTTTCAAAATGGCTGCCAAAAGACGGCATAAAAATGGGGGGGGGGGTACAAATTCAACATTGTCCGATATCATCAAAATTTGATATGTCGGTAGATAATGATGTCCCGAATTGATTCCCGACATTGAAAAATTTCTAACCGGTCGCCATTTTCAAAATGGCCGCAACAATACCGCACAAATTTAACGTTGTCCGATTTCAACGAAATTTCATATGCAGGTATATTATGATATCCGGAATTGATTCCCGACATTGCAAAATTTCTACCGGTCTCCATTTTCAAAATGGCCATCACAATGCCGCAAAAAATCAAGCTCAGAATTTGTCACAATGCAAACAAAGTGTTCATTTAAACCTGTTGTCAGTGGCCGGTTTGGGAGACTTCATAATCGTTAGATTATAATCATATCTTGTTTCATTTTATTTTATTTGCAATTTTCTTCAGCCAAATAGAATTATTGTTTTTTTTTAATATTTGTATTTGAATAGTTGACATTTTACTCAATAAACTGGTAATTGTTTGAGTAATACAGGAAATATGTAGCTCTACAAATATTGGTATTTAATGCCACTTTCCACAATATTTCAGTTATATCGTGGCCGTCAGTTATATTGGTGGAAGAAACTGAAGTACCAGGAGAAAACCACCGACCTGCCGTAAGTTCCTGACAAACTTTATCACATAATGCTGTATAGAGTACACCTCGTGATGAGCGGGATTCAAACTCACAATGTTAGTGATAGTCAATAGTGTCGGAACATTCTGATCAATCCCAAAAGAATGTTGCTCATTTGGATTCTCATATTTGTAAGCAAAGTAGCATTTCTCAAATGGCAATGGGTTTTTTACAGGTATTTGATGTTAGAGATATGCCGAATCCAATTAACGCTGCATACACTTCTGTACATTTGCAATGCCACATGGACTTAATATACTATGAAGCCCCTCCAGGAATTCAATTATTTCACTCAATACAGTAAGTTTAAAATATTTCTAAATCTTGACATTCTAGCATTAGAAAAGTTTGAGGATACCGCAGGGATAATCTGGAACCGTAAATAGAAGGACAGATCATGCAATTACGAAATGATTAAGAACAAAAGGACAAACATCGATTGATAAAATACTACATTCACATAGAAAACTAAAAACAACACGAACCCATTAAAACCAGTGGTGAACTCAGGTGACCCGGAAGTGTGAAGAATGCCTGATCCTCCAGTGCAACTTGTGAATTTCTGCATTATACAGTAACAGATATGTGTTGGGCTTGGTATGGGGTGCTTTGTGTAACTTTCAACAATATACCATAAATATCACGAAACCGGAGTACCAGGAGATAACGACCGTCCTGCAGTATGTCAAACTTTATCAGAGTTCTATCGAGTACTCCTTAGAACTATCATGAAACCGGAATACCAGGAGATAACGACCGTCCTGCAGCATGTCAAACTTTATCAGAGTTCTATCGAACTAGCGGGAATCTATAGCTAGCTCACACATTTTAGTGGTAGTGGGCACTTATTCTCTTTTCCGGGCATCCGGGTATTTCGGTCAACGAATTATCTCCCTTGTCATTGAGTCGGTGAAACTTTCGCCATTTTAAATTTGATTTTCACCGCCTAAAGATGGCCGACTCGTTGTTGTTAGAGGAAGTGACGTCACCCCGGAAAAGAGAATTGCCATATGATCTCGGCCACTACGACTTCCTTACCAAAAAAACGAAACAGGATAAAAGGAAAGTTCGATTGAAGGCGGTACTCACAAAGACAATAAGCTGGTTATCCTATCATAACAAGAAATATTTGATTTTATTTCTCAAACATGATACTCTCGTTCACATCTCCGACTGAGGGAGGGGTCTTCGTCGTCGTGATCGTGTGGTAGTTGGATTTACAATTACACGTGTAATCAGCGCCTACCACCAACAACGTTGTGAGTTCGAACCCTGCTCAGGTGAGGTGTACTCGATACAACAATAAGTGATAAAGTTTGTCAGTGACTAGTGGCAGGTCGGTGGTTTTCTCATGGTACTCCGGTTTCCTCCACCAATAAAACTGACTGCCACGATATAACTGAAATATTGTTGAAAGTGGCGTTAAACGCCATTATCATAACCCTAACCCCAACTAAGGGACAATGTGTGTATTTTATATACCCGGCACATCTTGTGCACAATTTTATGGAATAGACCATTTGTAAAGGTTCGCATTTGATTCTAAAATTATTCGTTTGACAAGAGTTACTCCCCTTTAAGTCGGGTAAATGGGTTCCCTTTCATGCAAAGTTCAATGAAAATAATTGATTTTTTCCATAATCTGTTTCAATTTTTAATGTTTTAACAACTTGTGAATATTTTATGTGCTTTAAAATTATCATCTGACAAGCTGCAAATATCTACAAATTATGAGAAAATTGTGCTCAAATCCGTTGTACATTCCCTTGTTCTTGCTAGACCGGTTATCATTCTGCCGTCGTAGGGGACATAACTCTTTTACAAATGTATAAACACGTATAAGTTTAGAATCAAATCGGGAATGTCACTGAATATCATTATAGATTTGATGATACTGTAATAGGAGGAGATAGTATATTATTAGATGTGTTCCATGTAGCGGAATTATTCAGAAATGAACATCCGGAAGATTTTGAAATTCTGACAAAAATACCAGCTACCTACGAGAGAATTCATTACAAGAGGTATTACGTTAGGGCAATAGGAAAAGTTTGAAGGTACTAAAATAAAGAGGTAATCAGAAGCCGGAAGTCGTAGAAGGATAGACAATGGAATTGCCAAAAGGAACAAGACAAAATGACAAAACAATGATCTACAGGAAACTAAAGATAGGGCTGTACTGTAGTATACAGGAAACTAAAGATTGGGCTGTACTGTAGTATACAGTGAAACTAAAGATTGGGCTGTACTGTCGTATACAGTGAAACTAAAGATTGGGCTGTATTGTAGTATACAATGAAACTAAAGATTGGGCTGTACTGTAGTATACAGTGAAACTAAAGATTGGGCTGTACTGTAGTATACAGTGAAACTAAAGATTGGGCTGTATTGTAGTATACAATGAAACTAAAGATTGGGCTGTACTGTAGTATACAGTGAAACTAAAGATTGGGCTGTACTGTAGTATACAGTGAAACTAAAGATTGGGCTGTATTGTAGTATACAATGAAACTAAAGATTGGGCTGTACTGTAGTATACAGTGAAACTAAAGATTGGGCTGTACTGTAGTATACAGTGAAACTAAAGATTGGGCTGTACTGTAGTATACAGTGAAACTAAAGATTGGGCTGTACTGTAGTATACAGTGAAACTAAAGATTGGGCTGTATTGTAGTATACAATGAAACTAAAGATTGGGCTGTACTGTAGTATACAGTGAAACTAAAGATTGGGCTGTACTGTAATATACAGTGAAATCTGTCTGAATATATAAACCATTGGATACCACTACACAGGAAACTAAAGATTGGGCTGTACTGTAGTATACAGTGAAACCTGTCTGAATATATAAACCATTGGATACCACTATTATAGTTTATATAGACAGGTGACCGGATTAGACAGGATATATGAAAACCGTGTTCATGCATTGGTGCTAAAATTGATGGTAGCCTTACACTGGTTTCCGATTTATTTAGACAGGTTGCATCGTATTATTGTGGATAGTATTGGCACACTAATCCAGATATGCAATAATATCCATACTTTTGCAAATAATTTGATCTAATAGTCCGTTGTTAGTGTTGGACCGCCACAGTGTTGTAAATGTTGGTGTACTAGAATGGAGTGCAGAAGATTGTGACTTCGACCTCCAGTTGGGTCAGACTGACGACGGAGACTATTCAGCTGGTTTTTGCTCTCTATCCACTAAACACACAACGTGCAGGACAAATCCTGTTTGGCTAGGAGTCAAGATATTGTATAAGAATGGAGAATGATCGCGACCTGCGTGCTGTCGCTTTAGAATAATGAAAATTCAGCTCACTGAGTTGACTGTGTTAGTCAAGTACAAAGCAATTAACATAATCATCTCATGAATAAAATAATAACTTATGTGTTGAACAACAATCATACACTCATCGTAGCTTAATATAAGCTTATTAGGATAATTGATTGGTTAGTAATAGATAGGGACAGCCAAAGTCCCATTTGAGGAGGAGCTACCGGGAGTGACGTCACTGGGAACGACCCTGACCAGAAATGACGTCACGGGAAGTCACGTGTCCGGAACTGGAAGTCATGTCACCGGAAGTGATCACGTGTGCATGCGCAACCGGTTCCCGCACTTTTTTCATACCTTAGTAGTACCATTGGGCATGACCGGAAGTAGCATGGCTACTGGATGTGACGTTATCAGGCGTCACGTTACCCCAAATGGGTTCTCTTGGAAGGGTGGGGTGCGCGCACGCGCAACCGGAAGTTGTGCAATATTCGCCCTAGTGTACCCTTTTCACCGGAAGTGACGTCATCAAACGTCACGCGACCCCTTCGAAGTTCCCTCGGAAGGGTGGGATGCGCGCATGCGCAACCGGATGTAGCGCAATATCTGCCCTAGTGGTGCCTTTTCACCGGAAGTGACGTCATCAACCATCACATGACCCCAAAGAGGTTCCGTTGGAAGGGTGGGATGTGCGCATGCGCAACCGGAAGTAGTGGATTTCTCCCTATTAGAGAGTCTTTTGACCGGAAATGACGCTATGAAACGTCATGTGACCCCGTAGTCGTAGAACTTCCTCTGGAAAATATGGGAGCGCACATGCGGTATCGGAAGTGTCCTTGGGGAGTTCTCTATGACATTCGGGTCCTGTAACCTTATCATTTTCTACGAACTAGCCCTTTCGCTCGCCATTTTATTTTCATGGGGAGCGCCTTCAATAATTACACAACCGTGTTTTCGGATAAGTTCGAGGTGTTGTGTAGTACTCCAAGGGTATTTTCTATCACGTCCGTGTTCTCACTGTCGTATTTCTTCTAAATAACCTAAGAGTCAAATGAATGAAATGGTACATTTGATCCCCTAAGTCACCCAATAGAAGATCACTCTGCATTCAACCAGGCTATAACTAAAAAGTTATAGGCTGCATTACCTTCTTTTTATTTCTTTTTTTCTTTTTTCTTTTTTTCTTTTTCCTTTTTTTTTCTTTTTTCTTTTTTTCTTTTTTTTTCTTTTTTCATGTCTTTTTTCATTTTTTTTATATCAGTCTTATTATTTCTGATATCTTTTTTTTTCATTCAACATTTTCAACAAGTAACAACACAAAATGCTGTACAAACGCCGTGGCAGTACAAGAAGATGGAAGTACGGTGTGTGGGCACCACTGCGTGTTTTACCTGATTCATCGGGAGGGGCAGATAACCAGTGAAAGTGCTAGTTCGTAGAAAATGATAAGGCTATTGGACCCGGGTGTCATAGAGAGCACTTCCGGTCGCGCATGCGCTTTCCCATATTTTCAAGGGGAAGCTCTACAGGGTCACATGACGTTTCATAACGTCATTTCCGGTCAGAAAACTATCTAATAGGGAGAAATCCCCTACTTCTGGTTGCGCATGCGCGCATCCCACCCGTCCAAGGGAACCCCTTCGGGGTCACATGACGATTGATGACGTCACTTCCGGTTAAAAGGCCCCAATAGGGTGGTTATTGGGCAACTTTCGGTTGGGCATGCGTGCATCCCACCATTCCAAAGAAACCCCTTCGGAGTCACAGGACGATTGATGACGTCACATCTGGTAACCAAGCTACTTCCGGTCATGCGCAATGGTACATTTTGTATTACTACTATAGTAAGAAAAAAGCGTGGCGCATGCGCACGCGATCACTTCGGTCATGTGACTTCCCGTTCCGGTCACGTGACTTTCAGTGACGTCATTTCTGGATACGGCCGCTTCCGGTGACGTTACTTCCGGGTAGCTCCGCCTCGCTCCTCCTCAAATGGGACTTTGGCTGTCCCTATATACTACTTTCCTAGGTGTTTAGCGCCAACTTTAGTAGTATTTGAGCTATATCTTGGCGTGAACAATTTTATAAATTAATTTCCATAAACTAAATTTCTGTAGAAACAAACAAACAAACAAACAAACAAAAACAAGCCCGAAACGACTGTAGCATGACCAACTGACCGAGTTGCAATAATTTTACTTTACAATTCCGTCAAAATATTCTTTTGTTAACTGTGAATATATAAAAATATATATATAAAAAACAAAATTGTGTAAAATATTTCCAGAGAACGTCCAGTTAAGATGCAGATTCAAAAACCACATATCATTCTAAATGATAAGCAGGAGGTAAATATCATATTTAAAACGTAGATATCCAAATTAGTGTGCAGGAATAACCTTCATCAGGTAGTACGTGCAGAGCCAAAATATTTATAGCTAAGCGCATGATAGATGTCCGATCTGCTGACAACGAACAACATTTCATTTATTTTCTCCTTCGATGTTCTCATCCGAAAATAAATTTAGTCTTTTCTAAGCAAGAAACAAAAGTATAGGATGAGTGACTCGCTACAATTTTAGTAAACGAGCATTTTATTAAACATATATAACAAATATAGCATAAAAACAGTTTAATATATAAACACAATCATTTCTTACAACTATTTAAAAAAATACCTTTTTCCCTTAAATATGAAGCAAACCAACCTTATAAAAAATGAGGGCAAAAATCAACGTAGCGTTGTAGCGAGACTCGATAAATAATATTTAAATCGGGTACATATATATACCCTGAGCACGCATGAATTGCACGGGTGTCACATGTGGGTAGTAGGTACCCTTGAAATCAGGAAAGAGAATTACCGTAAATAAATTAATTTTAGAATCACATGTCATTTTATACGTGTTTTGATTGGTTTAAAAGTTGAGTACATTTTCGTATGTATTTGAATCTGAGAATAGACGTCGTTCCCAAGGCGTCGCGTGCCGTTGTCATCAGGCGATTTTCTTTAAATGAGGCACCTTTGGGGTTATTTAAATTTATTTCCAATTATTTGCCTTATTTTGAAAAAATTAATATATTTTTCCATATCATAGCAAAAAAAGTTTGAATTAATTTATAAGGATTGATCGAAATTATTTGTTCGGTTCATTAAGGAATATTTGAAATTGTTGAACAGGTTATACGATATAACCTGGTTTGGGTCTGTTTACTCTTAATAAACCGCTTAAAAGCGTAAAGTGACCCAAACCAGGTTATGCAAGTATAACCTGTTCAACAATTTCAAATATTCCTTATAATAAAATTTTTACAACAAAATTTAATGATTCCTCGATTTTAATTACGATTATTTCATGTGACTATTTGAATTTGTCGTTGGTGGATGAACACGTTGGTGTCGTCACAATGCCAACTAGGTTATCGAGAATTGAAATATTCAAATCAAATTAAATTATTTCGAAATAACCTCAATCAGGTTGTACACACCCTTCTACGCGGGTTACCCGATGTGTACAACCTGATTGAAGTTATTTCTTCATGAACAGAACAACAATTGCAATCAATCCTTAGTCAAACGATTTGAAAGCCTTTGGGAGCAAATATATCCAAACGGACTAGACCGGATATCCAAAATTGGTAATTTTTTCCTTAACAAGCACCATGGCATCTTCCAAACAGAACTTGAAACAGTCGGCAACGACTCCTGTTCTATTCCGGAAGAAAAAGAAGAAGAGGCATGTATTTGTGTCGCATCTTTACATGTGTAATTAACTATTAGATAACCGCCATATTAAACATTTGTCGGTCAAGCTGAGATCGAAGGAAAAAAATCAGATCTATCGAAAATGAAGCAATAAATTATTGGCCTTGACCATTTACACTGCATTACAGACAAAATATACAGACATATTTAATTGTACATTGATTTACAGATTGTTTCTGTCAACTGGCACCCAATGGTGGAGGGGGCATTGTCTATTCCACAGGTAAGGCAGGAATGAAGGGACCATTGTCTATTCCACAGGTAAGGCGATAATAAATAAACGTTATGAAACACCGAAAGGACAATCAAGAAAGGAAAATCCAGAGATACAGACAATATGGGCACAAGAAACAGAACAAAGACATAAAACAAACACAACACAGAAAACAACAAAAAGATGAGTAACACAGACCACACCAAAAATATACCATGTCGAATCCCCGAAAAGTCTTGTCCGTGACAGAAGAAAGAATCTATGAAAACGGAAAAGATCCATTTTCATGTGAGAAAATTTAAAATATGAATTTAACCTTTTTTAAGAGGTCACCTGTCTTAAAAGATCACTTTTTCCCAAAGGTAACCTCTTCAAAGACATGTTTGACTGTATTGGTTTTTAACGCCATTTTGAACAATATTTCAGCTATATCGCAGCAGTCAGTTTTACTGATTGAGGAAACTGGAATGACTGTTGAATATTACAGTACTTTCACAAGTCACTAACAAATGTTGTCACTCGAAGTTTGATCAGTAACTTCTGGAACTACTCTTAGGCGTCACAATACAGACCAATCCCTATGCACAATAACGCCATTTGAAAATAAAATATGTTTATTGCATTTAATTATGTTAAAATGTAATCGTATGTATTCAAATGCATTCTTTTTAAATATTTAAAATCGCTGTCATAGACCATTATTAATTAATTCACAGGAGTACATTTTGTACATGCAATTCTGTTACGTTTGATACAAAATATACTCCTGTCAACACTTTTAGCTGCCAACAAATATATAAATGATCATATTTAATTATTTAGAAAAAAAAAACGTAGATATCAATGTTATGACACGTATCTAGATTAACCTTCATCAGGTACGCTTAAAAGCGAAAGATTGGAAATAGGTTAAACTTTTTGGAGCAATGAAATCAATAGCCAGAATAGCCAAAATGGGCTACGGTCGCCTATGCCTGAGGTAGGCGAACCTTAATTTTAAATGATGTTTCATGTTAAACACGCATATGCCTTTCCATTGGCGGTTTCTTAAGTAGGCGTGTCTGTTTTCTTTTACACATTGCCTCCGAAAATACCAATTCTCTTTTCCGGGATGACGTCACTTCCTCTAACAACAACGAGTCGGCCATCTTTAGGCGGTGAAAATCAAATTTAAAATGATGAATGTTTCACCGCCTCAATGACAAGGGAGATAATTCGTTGAGCGAAATCCCGGAAAAGAGAATTGGATAATCAGAAGCCGTAAGTCAAACAAGGACAGACAATACATTGGTCAAAAAGCACAAACAATGAAGACACTGTGCACAGAAAACTAAAGATCGAGCAACACGAACACCACTAAACGCCAGGGGTTAACCCCGAACTTAACTCAGGTGCTCCTTATTCGCAGATCTATTATATCTTAGGAAGCATCAGTCATGCATAGGTTGGTTCAATTTGGATATGCACAGTTCTACAGGCCAGAGAAGATTTATTTGTGAAAATAATAGAGATAACGTATCAATTTATAACCAGGAATGATCCAGTTATTGTAATCAAACGAAAAACAAAATATACTACACTGTCGGAACATTTCATAAATCAAATAAATAAAAATCGAAGAAACCGATGTAAACTGGGTACAGCTAACACACGTGATCACTCTGGTTTGGTACAGACACTTCAATAAAATGTGGAGATGTCAAACTAGATTTGTGGGCCCAAACCCAAACAGCCTCTCTTAGTGAAATGATGCGGTCTTGTAAGTGTTTTTCACGTGCAAGTAAGATGCCAAACCTCATATATAGCTAGGTGAGCAGCAAGTCATATTTATTGATCTTTATGTCTGATATATTAAATGTTCGTGACACTGAAGTTATTAGAAAACACATAGTAGAGCAGGAACTTCCTACCCTTCCTGAGCACCCGAGTTCACCCCCGGTTTTTATTGGGGTTCGTGTTACTCGATCTTTAGTTTTATATGTATGTTTTGTCGATCGTTGTTTGTCCTTTTGTACTTTTTCTTTTGGCCATTCTGTTGTCTGTTTTTCTTCGATACACGGTTTCTGGTTGCCCTTTTGGTATCTTCAAACTCTACTTATATGTAATGCTGTCCATATTTTACAGGAAGATGTAGAACGGTATTATAAAGCGTACCAGAATTTTGCCAAGGCTATCATATATTCACCAGACATTGTAAGTATCAATAGGAATGTCCTGTACATATGTACCATGTATATACCACTAGATCACTGGGTCGATACCACTGCTGGTGGACTATAAGTCCCCGAGGGTATCAACTGCCCAGTTATCAGTGCTTCGTCACTGACATGGTTTATTAGATATATTTATGTCTTGTTTATTAGATATATTTATGTCTTCATTACTGACATGGTTTATTAGATATATTTATGTCTTGTTTATTAGATATATTTATGTCTTTGTCACTGACATGGTTTATTAAATATATTTATGTCTTGTTTATTAGATATATTTATGTCTTCATTACTGACATGGTTTATTATATATATTTATGTCTTCGTCATTGACATGGTTTATTAGATATATTTATGTCTTGTTTATTAGATATATTTATGTCTTCGTCACTGACATGGTTTATTAGATATATTTATGTCTTCGTCACTGACATGGTTTATTAGATGTATTTATGTCTTCGTCACTGACGTGGTTTATTAGAAGTATTTATGTCTTCGTCACTGACATAGTTTATTAGATATATTTATGTCTTCATCACTGACATGGTTTATTAGATATATTTATGTCTTCGTCACTGACATGGTTTATTAGATATATTTATGTCTTCGTCACTGACATGGTTTATTAGATATATTTATGTCTTCGTCACTGACATGGTTTATTAGATATATTTATGTCTTCGTCACTGACATGGTTTATTAGATGTATTTATGTCTTCGTCACTGACGTGGTTTATTAGAAGTATTGATGTCTTCGTCACTGACATAGTTTATTAGATATATTTATGTCTTCATCACTGACATGGTTTATTAGATATATTTATGTCTTGTTTATTAGATATATTTATGTCTTCGTCACTGACATGGTTTATTAGATATATTTATGTCTTCGTCACTGACATGGTTTATTAGATATATTTATGTCTTCGTCACTGACATGGTTTATTAGATATATTTATGTCTTCGTCACTGACATGGTTTATTAGATATATTTATGTCTTCGTCACAGACATGGTTTATTAGATATATTTATGTCTTCGTCACTGACAAGGTTTATTAGATGTATTTATGTCTTCGTCACTGACGTGGTTTATTAGATGTATTTATGTCTTCGTCACTGACATGGTTTATTAGATATATTTATGTCTTCGTCACTGACATGGTTTATTAGATACATTTATGTCTTGTTTATTAGATATATTTATGTCTTCGTCACTGGCATGGTTTATTAGATATATTTATGTCTTCATTACTGACATGGTTTATTAGATATATTTATGTCTTCGTCACTGACATGGTTTATTAGATATATTTATGTCTTCGTCACTGACATAGTTTATTAGATATATCTATGTCTTCGTCACTGACATGATTTATTAGATATATTTATGTCTTCGTCACTGACATGGTTTATTAGATATAGTTATGTCTTCATCACTGACATGGTTTATTAGATATATTTATGTCTTGTTTATTAGATATATTTATGTGTTCGTCACTGACATGGTTTATTAGATATATTTATGTCTTGTTTATTAGATATATTTATGTCTTCGTCACTGGCATGGTTTATTAGATATATTTATGTCTTCATTACTGACATGGTTTATTAGATATATTTATGTCTTCATTACTGACATGGTTTATTAGATATATTTATGTCTTCGTCACTGACATGATTTATTAGATATATTTATGTCTTCGTCACTGACATGGTTTATTAGATATAGTTATGTCTTCGTAACTGACATGGTTTATTAGATATAGTTATGTCTTCGTAACTGACATGGTTTATTAGATATATCTATGTCTTCGTAACTGACATGGTTTATTAGATATATTTATGTCTTCGGCACTGACATGGTTTATTAGATATATTTATGTCTTCGTCACTGACATGGTTTATTATATATATTTATGTCTTCGTCACTGACATGGCTTATTAGATATATTTATGCTTGAAAATTACAGTTCAATAATGAAATTGATAAATGATTTGCAATAATATCGCTGTTGTTGTAATGTGATGTTATACCTACGCCACTGACCCGTGACCGTACCAATTCTTCGATATACATACTATCCTTTATATGTTTTGCTCGAAATGGACTTCTAATCACATATCACATCTCTGTTTCGCATTCGATGCGATATTGCTCTGAGAAATCCAATCTCATAAAATAAATCAACGATAGTATATATTTTAAAGCTATGTCTACCTTTTATATGATTATGGGTTAATGGTGTTTATACCACTTTATCTATAACGCAGTGGTTTGCTTTATTGGTGGGGCCGTCGTGATCGCAAGGTAGTTGGATTTACAACTACCTATGCAATCAGTGCCTATCACCACTAAAGTAGTGAATTCGAATGCCGCTCAAGAAGAAGTGTATACGCTACAACATTATGTAATAAAGTATGTCGGTGACTTGCGACAGGTCGGTGGTTTTCTCCGGGTACTCCGGTTTCCTCCGTCAATAAAACTGACCGCCATGATATAACTGACATATTGTTAATGATGGCATTAAACTTCATAATCTTAACCTGCCAGTTGGAATAGAAGATCGGAGACCAACCGACCGATACGGCCTGTAGTACAAAAATCCTACTAACATTCGATCTCACACCCCACCCTTCTAGCCATTCGATTTATATCGGAATTTTATTTGCAATGCTTATTTAGTATTTGGCACTGGTGGTTACTAGTAAAATACAATGTTTTAGAGGAATGTTACAATGATAAATATAAGTGTTAGTAAGGAGTATTGAAGATTACTGTTGGTAATGATCATCAATGCAACGATCGCACGGTTCTAAGCACATATTTATATATATATATATATGTAAGACTCAGATCGGCCTCTAATCGACGGTCAATCCTCAAATCCATGTCCGATTTCTACGTCACAGACATTTGTACCTCGGATATATGTCATTTTTTCACATTCTCAAATCGGCGTCCAAATATATGGCTGTTTATCACTTTCTTCAATCGACTTCACTGACGTATGCCCTGACCCTAATCCTAACCCTTACCAATAAATCGGCCTTAGATCTGAGAATTTGGAAATGACGTCGATTTGACAATACCTTTAAATCAGACCGCGATGTGTGATACTGATGTCAGTGGATATTGATTTGTGGAGTGGACGCCGATTTGAGTCCGAACGCTGATCTGAGTCTATCATATGTTAACGTATTTCAGGTAACCATAAGATTAAAACCAGGCCATTTAATAGCTATGATCAACAGAAAAGTTTTACATGGTAGACAAGAATTCCAGTCCAATGGAGGTGTTCGCTTTTTACAGGTACGAATAGTTCATTTCAGTGTGTCGTTAATTGTTAATTAAAGCAGGGCTGCCAGGTTCGTCATCAACAGACAGGGAACCACATTGATCAGGTGTTGGTGGCATGTAACAACATTTGACCTGACCCAATCTTGAAGACAGAAGTGATTTGACTTGATTGATTTGATTTATTGTGTTTAACGCCACTTTCAGCAATATTTCAACTATATCATGGCGACCAGTTTTAGTGGTTGACGATGCCGGAGTACCCGGAGAGAACCACCGACC
Organism: Bathymodiolus septemdierum; assembly: GCA_963383655.1. Lineage (NCBI taxonomy): Eukaryota > Metazoa > Mollusca > Bivalvia > Mytilida > Modiolidae > Bathymodiolus > Bathymodiolus septemdierum. Next base: position 52,400,446 of record OY726527.1, read on the forward strand.
ATGGGCAAGCAACTGGCAAATTTGATCATTTGCGGCTGTGTGTCGAGTGCATCCAATTTTGTAATTTACAAAGCCGGGCGCGAACTCATGCCGTATTGGTGATAGGCTTGTATGAGTTGCTAGGTAATCCAACTACCTAACTCATTGAGCCATCCGGGCCCTGAAGACAGAAGTAACGATGCTTGTCATGATGTATTAAATAGCAAACGAAAATTAAATAGTTGGTCCATGCTGACATGTGATCAACTGATTCTATGACAACTCGTACTCATTGCTGACATGTGATCAACTGATTCTATGACAACTCGTACTCATTGCTGATATGTGATCAACTGATTCTATGACAACTCGTACTCATTGCTGACATGTGATCAACTGATTCTATGACAACTCGTACTCATTGCTGACATGTGATCAACTGATTCTATGACAACTCGTACTCATTGCTGACATGTGATCAACTGATTCTATGACAACTCGTACTCATTGCTGATATGTGATCAACTGATTCTATGACAACTCGTACTCATTGCTGATATGTGATCAACTGATTCTATGACAACTCGTACTCATTGCTGATATGTGATCAACTGATTCTATGACAACTCGTACTCATTGCTGACATGTGATCAACTCATTCTATGACAACTCGTACTCATTGCTGATATGTGCTTGGCGATGTGTGCTACTTCATTGAATAGTTCTCAAAGGAAAGTGTGGTTTTACACATTATCAAGAAATTAAGAGTAAATACAATAGTGTAAATTATATAAGTACATATCTTAATGTTCGTCAAATATTTTATTGAATTATTAATGAAGACAATGATTATACCGCCGTGGAAACGCACACACTTCTTACAAACCAAGAAGGACCATGATTTGGTTAAACTATGACTCATAAAGTCGAGATTTTGATTGAATCATGACCCTTGAAGTCCACATTTTGGTTGAAATTGTGACCCCGGTCGCAATATCATGTCGCATCGCTAGTGTCGAAATCCCTTGAAAAATTCTGGCTTCGGGTCTGTAGCATGTAACACGCCTTTGTTCGTCTTCGTGTGTTTTACAGTGGGGACATTGTCTTGCTATTTCTATTACTTTAAAACTACGAACACACAGAACCCCAAGGAAAAACCCATAGTCAGAAATAAGGTGCTATTTCCGTATTGCATGCTATTATTTGAAAATTCTAATGGATTATCTACCCATTTTGAAACTGCAGTCACGTGATCAAAATCTCATTTGAATAATTATAATGAGTATTTATGAGGAAAGGTACCATCATTTTCTAGATACATTCATTTTTTAGGGATACACAAACTGACACACAATGAAAAATCAATACATAAGACGATGATAAGACAACTAACAAAAAGCACTCTAGAGAACATGACTTGTGTAAAACACTCTAGAGAACATGACTTGTGTAAAGCACTCTAGAGAACATGACTTGTGTAAAGCACTCTAGAGAACATGACTTGTGTAAAGCACTCTAGAGAACATGACTTGTGTAAAGCACTCTAGAGAACATGACTTGTGGAAAGCACTCTAGAGAACGTGACTTGTGTAAAACACTCTAGAGAACATGACTTGTGTAAAGCACTCTAGAGAACATGACTTGTGTAAAGCACTCTAGAGAACATGACTTGTGTAAGGCACTCTAGAGAACATGACTTGTGTAAAGCACTCTAGAGAACATGACTTGTGTAAAGCACTCTAGAGAACATGACTTGTGTAAAGCACTCTAGAGAACATGACTTGTGGAAAGCACTCTAGAGAACATGACTTGTGTAAAGCACGTTAGAGAACATGACTTGTGTAAAGCACTCTAGAGAACATGACTTGTGTAAAGCACTCTAGAGAACATGACTTGTGTAAAGCACTTTAGAGAACATGACTTGTGTAAAGCACTCTAGAGAACATGACTTGTGTAAAGCACTCTAGAGAACATGACTTGTGTAAAGCACTCTAGAGAACATGACATGTGGAAAGCATTTGCAAGACCGTGGGTTCCGTTGTTGAACTTGTGATTAAGCTAATCACATGATTAGCCATTTTTACATGATTCATTCCTAATCACATAATCAGCTAATTCAATGTTTAAATATGATTAGTTAATACATTGATTAAAAAAGAGTTCAGCAACTAAATGTAATCATTGCATTAGCTAAGTATGTGATTAGGAATGAATCATATAATTATGGCTAATCATATGATTAGCTTAATCACAAGTTTAACAACGGACCCCACATCATTTCACTAAGTGCAGAGATTTATGATCATTAACACTAGTTTATTCCCTCCACGTTTTATTGAAGTGCCTGCATCAAGCCACGAAAGTGAGTGGTCATGTAGCGTATCGATTGTCCCATTCAATTCTTGAACTGCTCTGAAAATTACTTATTATTAATATTATTTTTTTTTTAATATTTTGCCATTTATATTTACAGGGATGTTATGTTCTGTTTGATGACTTCATAAGTCAGATAAAAGTGCTGTCTATGCTAACAGGGGATAAAAAGCCGCTGAAAAATGTTGGCTTCCAGATATAACGTCATAGCATCGTGTGCAACACTAGATGTTACGTCATGACATCGTGTGCAACACTAGATGTTACGTCATGACATCATGTGCAACACGAAATGTAACGTCATAACATCGTGTGCAACACTGACAGAGGTGTGATACATTTATAATACACATATGTATTTTTGTGTTACTTTTATTGAAGTGAACTGTGAAATAATTTAATAAATAATGTAATTAATATTAAAACTAAGGTTCTCCTCCCTCGGGCATAGGTGACTGTATATTCGTATATTACACATACAAATTGCTCAAATTAGCTTATATTATTTATCTGTATATCAAATGTACATATATGAACAGATTTGGTCAATAAACTAATTATAAAAACAAGCATCTCTTTAGGTTATTTTGTGTTGTCCTATTATGTGTCTTTTCGTTCTTAGTTACACGAGAGAATTGTCCACAATAAAAAAAAATCAAATGTCAGTTTGTAAAATTTTATTTCCGTATTTTGTCTCGATTTTGGTACAGAACTATAAAAACAAAAAAAACAGATCGAATATAAAAATATATTCTGACAAGTTGACTTGCGCATGGAAACTGCTCTTTCCACATCATTTTCCCCACCCTAAATGTTTTCAGATAGTTGCCATTTGACTACTAGTTACAGGAGGTTCTCTCCTGTAACTAGTAGTCAAATGGCAACTATCTGTTGTGCCAATACTACCGTCTTCCATTATAAAAAAAAACCTCAAATGTCAGTTAGTAAGATTTTATTTCCGCCGTATTTTGTCTCGATTTTTGTACAGAACAATAAATACCAAAAACGAGATTGAATATAAAAATAAATTCTGAAAAGTTGAATTTGGTGCCTACTTCCACAAGAAACCTGTCCCTATCATCGTCTGTGGCCAATGAATATTTAATTACTTAGAAATTAAGTAATAATCGTGATTTGAAGGGGGTGGAGTGGGGGTGCATAATAAATATTACTTTTTTTGTTTTATTAGTAATTTAGACATTCGATAATTATTATATATGTCGGTCTTTACTGTACTGTAATTAATATTTGTGTGGTGTAAAAGTATTTCAGAATTTTAACAAAATACATGTATTAGAAACAGTAAGTCTGTAGTAAAGAATGAGATGGTAACACACACACAACACACATACGATATATAAAAACCAATAAAGATTTACGATAATGCTATAGCAAATTCCGTATGTTCGGGTCTGTGCCGATACTCATTTTCTTTATTACTGTTCATCATCTTTATAAGTTGTGACAAATTAAGTATTATATATACCATGAATCTTACGAATTAGCTTATTTAAACCAACGAATCCGAAGGATGAGTTGGTATAAACAAGTTTATGAGTACGATCCATGGTATATATGGTTTGCAACAGAAATTACATGATTGTCAAAATCATGGAATAACAGACCTATGACGTCAAAATCATGGAATAACATCAAGATCTTCATGTTAAACCATGGTTTGTAAAAGTTCACTATTTTTAAGTTGATTATTGCATTAAATTCATAAAAGGAAAATTCCATATTTATGTTACAATCTTTATTAAATGCTTGATAAATAAAATTCATTCGTTTTTCTCGTGATTGTTTTGGGTTTTTTTTACTTGAAATATAATATGTGGGTCCTTTGTTCTTCTTTGTTCTCATTTGTGCACAAAGGAGGTCCTTTGCGGTGTTTATAGACACCCATTGTGATGTCCGTTACGATTTCTGCATAAAAACGATGTTCGGTTCGTATTTACTCCCAGTTGTTTCGAGGAGGGTTATGTCTTATTTACATTATTTGTGTTTGTTTGTGCATCCTTGTGTATAACACATATTGTCTTGTGTCTTTTGTTTTGTTTGTCTTTGTCCTATGTATGGTGTTGTTATACACATATTGTGTTGTGTTTTTTGCTTTGTTTGTCCTCGTCGTGTGCATGGTGTTGTTATACACATATTGTGTTGCGTTTTTTGGTTTGTTTGTCTTCGTCTTGTGTATGGTGTTGTTATACACATATTGTGTTGTGTTTTTTGTTTTGGTTGTCTTCGTTTTGTGTATGGTGTTGTTATACACATATTGTGTTGTGTTTTTTGTTTTGTTTGTCTTCGTCTTGTGTATGGTGTTGTTATACACATATTGTGTTGTGTTTTTTGTTTTGGTTGTCTTCGTCTTGTGTATGATGTTGTTATACACATATTGTGTTGTGTTTTTTGTTTTGTTTGTCTTCGTCTTGTGTATGGTGTTGTTATACACATATTGTGTTGCGTGTTTTGTTTTGTTTGTCTTCGTTTTGTGTATGGTGTTGTTATACACATATTGTGTTGTGTTTTTTGTTTTGTTTGTCTTCGTCTTGTGTATGGTGTTGTTATACACATATTGTGTTGTGTTTTTTGTTTTGTTTGTCTTCGTCGTGTGTATGATGTTGTTATACACATATTGTGTTGTGTTTTTTGTTTTGTTTGTCTTCGTCTTGTGTATGGTGTTGTTATACACATATTGTGTTGTGTTTTTGTTTTGTTTGTCTTCGTCTTGTGTATGGTGTTGTTATACACATATTGTGTTGTGTTTTTTGCTTTGTTTGTCTTCGTCGTTTGTATGGTGTTGTTATACACATATTGTGTTATTCTTTTTGTTTTGCTTTGCTTTGCTTTGCATATTTTATTAATTAATTCAACAAAACATTACAATATTCAACTATATACATTACATAACAGGAAGTAATTAATTGGATTGAGAAACAAGTTACAAGAACTTATATTAATCCCTATTCGTAGGAATAAATTTCATTTATAATATAATGTAAATCTCTAAGGGGAGAAGCAAATAGAACTAACTAATAATATTTTGATATAAATTACAGAAGGTGTAAAAAGATAAAACAAATAAAGTTTGATGTAAAAAATGTTTTGTTTCTCTTCGTCGTGTGTCTTGTGTACCGACTGTTACCAGTTTCTATTGATTGTTCGTTCTTGGTTTACCCTTCGGTTTCTCTTGATTGTTCATTCTTGGTTGACCCTTCTGTTTCTCTTGATTGTTCATTCTTGGTTGACCTTTCAGTTTCTCTTGATTGTTTATTCTTGGTTGACCCTTCGGTATTCTCTAACCTTTGTTTATATGTTTCTTTGGTTGTAGTGACAAACCACGATAAATGGTCACTGGTGTAGACATTATTGTCTAATGTTTTCTGATTGGCTAACTGAATTATACTTATAGAATACACATAGCGAAATGTTCCGTTACTGGTAAATCTTTATCAGTATTTAACGCTTGAGGTTGATTGCAGTTTCGTACAACACGGTACCTGGATTGTCCGTTATTTGAGACAAGCAAGACTTAGTCTTCAGGGGTTGTATATATTGTAGCCAAGTCTCGTCTGTGCTTTTCAAATGTTTACTTGAACAGTTTATTTTGAGCTTGGACATAGTTTTGTCTTCGTATTTTCATATCATATGATGTTCGTGTCGTTTCACAGTAATACGACGGATATCACATGTGGAGCAGGAACTGCTAACCGTTCCGGGACACCAGAGTTGACCCCAATTTCTAGTGGAGTTGGTGTTGCTCGATCTTTAGTTTTCTATGTACTGACAGTCTGTTTTGTAGATCTTTTGTCCTTTTTTTCCTTCTTCGATTTACGCCTTCTGATTACCCTTTAGAATCTTCAAGCTTTTCTAACAGATCTTCAAGGTCACAAAAACAATAAGCTTTGTGACTGAATGGAGACTTCTTTAAATAAGGGATTCGTTACTTGGAACTTTTACAAGACTGTATCTACATACAAGAGTAACACGAAGGTCTCATATGTAAAGCAGGAACTTCTAATCCTATCGGAGCACCTGAGTTTACCCTGATTTTTAGCAGCCAGGTGAGCTTTTGCCATCACTTGGCGTACGTCGTCCGTCGTCCATCCGTCCGTTTTTCCGTCCGTCCGTCCGTCCGTCTGTTGTACGTCGTAAACTTTAATCTTCTTCTCAGAAACCACTGGGCCAATTGCAACCAAACTTTGGTGGAATGGTATTTGTATGGCCCTCTTCCAAAATTGTGTCCGTTGATCCCGACTTCCAGCTAAGATGGTCGCCAACTAAAAATATAAAAAAGGGGGGATGAAATTTTAATCGTCCATTGCTGCTTTAGTATAAACCAAAATTAGCTCAAATTTTAATTGCAGCTACATGGCAACGAGTAGTTTAACATATATTTCGGGTTTTTATGTGAAATTTTTCTTTCAGCCGATTTATACCGATTATGCAAATTAAGCATATTTTGATAAAAGATCACATTTAAATCTTCTTCTCTGAAACCATTGAACCAAATCAAACCAAATTTGGCTGGGATAGTACTAGGGTAGTCCCATTTCAAAATTGTGCCCGACAGCCCCGCCCTCCATTTAAGATGGCTGCTTTTACTAAAAATAGAAATTTCTTCAGTTGTCCATTGCTGCTTTATTATAAATCAAAATGAACTCAAATTTTAACTGCAGCTACATGACAATCAGTAGTTTAGCATATATTCTGGGTATTTCTGTGAGATTTTTTCTGCCAGTTTATTCCGTTTAGGAATATTATGAGATTAAAATTACATCAAAATCTTTTGCTCAGCAATTTGAGTTAAAATGATCTTTGGGTGGCCCACTTTCAAAATTATGTGTAACAACCCCATTTTCTATCAACTTTAGATGTCAAATTGAAAACCAGGTGAGCGATTACAGGCTCCTGGGAGCCTCTAGTTAGTGGGTTCGGGTTGCTAAATCTTTTGTTTTCTATGTAATATTTTGTATATCATTGTATGTCCTTTTGTCCTTTTTCTTGTAGCCACTGTATTATCTGCCCTTCTTTACATTACGATTGTGATTACTACTTTAGTATCATCAAACTTTTCTTAAGATTAAAAAGAACGCGGAAGATACATACCATTGTTACCGGAAAACCTATCTATCGTACACTCATTGCGAAAACACATCAAATGGCTAAAAGGAGACTGCAATCAAATAAAATAGTGATATTACCAAGTAACGTTAAAATGATATAATCAAAACATACAGTATATAATAAACATAATTGAAAATTTATTTTCACGAACTGGCCACATTCTCTGTTCATCATGTCAAAGATACTGATTTTCTCTGGTATATTTATCATCTTGATTGGAAAATGTAAGTACATGTTCTCATACATTTGTAATCAAGTTGTTTTCCTTATATTATTGCTTTTTTTTCTGCATTTTGCATTTTTGTATTTTTTGTTCTATTTTGTATTTTTGTATTTTTTCATTTTTTTTTTTTTTTTTTTTTTTTTGCGCTGTTCTTCACACTATTATTTTTTTTAATCTTTTCGTATATTCAGGAAAGCATAATAATCACATACTACCTCACTGTCACCGTAAGACGAGTAGCAATTATGAACACTATGCCCTTTCATAATTCAATCTAATTAAAATTAGATGTTAGTGGTATCCTTTTATAACATCTTTGTTTGATAAATGCAGATAGTTTATTTTTAATTGAATTTTCTAACGTATACCATGCTAAGTCAGATAATCCTTTTCTGTTCCCGGCAACATAACTCTTGTATAAGATCAACGTACATATTTCGTCTTTTATGTTAAGGTAAGACAAAGCATTCATAATACAAATCAATCATTGTCGCAATCAAAATCAACACCAGGTACCTCTACATTTTACAACACTCTTTAAAGGGTCATCGTGAAGGGGTCATCGTGAAAGGGTCATCGTGAACGGGTCATCGTCAAAGGGCCATCGTGCCGTATCTACACATGCTGTCTATCACACTCAAGTCATGACGTGTACAAGTAAATTGCGACTGATCGACGATTATCTCTTAGTACATCCAAATTTGGCATCAACAAATTAACTATGATATATATGAAATATTGAAGTAACGCAATTGAAACATGGATGGGGGATAGGGTTTTTGAACAGATCTTCGCTTGTAAAATTACAATAACATTACACCAAAAATTTTATATAATACTATAATCACAAACAAATGTGAAAAAAATGTGACTGAATGACTGTTGTTTAATGCCAAGTGAGCATCAAGAACAAATGGATGTCCTTTCTGTTCTAGAGCAACACACTTAGTTGTATTTTGAGTGCTGAAACAACAGTCTCTTCACTCCGACACATTTATTCTGACTGAGTCAACAACAGTCTCTTCACTCCGACACATGTATTCTGACTGAGTCAACAACAGTCTCTTCACTCAGACACATTTATTCTGACTGAGTCAACAACAGTCTCTTCACTCCAACACATTTATTCTGACTGAGTCAACAACAGTCTCTTCACTCCGACACATTTATTCTGACTGAGTCAACAACAGTCTCTTCACTCCGACACATTTATTCTGACTGAGTCAACAACAGTCTCTTCACTCCGACACATTTATTCTGACTGAGTCAACAACAGTCTCTTCACTCCGACACATTTATTCTGACTGAGTCAACAACAGTCTCTTCACTCCGACACATTTATTCTGACTGAGTCAACAACAGTCTCTTCACTCCGACACATTTATTCTGACTGAGTCAACAACAGTCTCTTCACTCCGACACATTTATTCTGACTGAGTCAACAACAGTCTCTTCCCTCCGACACATTTATTCTGACTGAGTCAACAACAGTCTCTTCACTCCGACACATTTATTCTGACTGAGTCAACAACAGTCTCTTCACTGCGACACATTTATTCTGACTGAGTCAACAACAGTCTCTTCACTCCGACACATTTATTCTGGGCCAATACGGCAAAAACCAGTTCAATACGGATATTTTCCGTATTGGCCCGATTTCAGTCAGTCCAATAACAGCTGGATCGGAATCCGCTAGACATTTCGACAATTGAAAGGAAAAATCCAGAGAGATATTGGACTGGTTCATTAATAAATGTATCATTACGTGATGTTTTTGATATTGGTCTAGTTATAGGTCCTCGGTCTGCTGTAATGGCGTTCGGCTGCGCCTCAGGCCAATACAGCAGACCTCTGCCCTATAACTAGGCCAATATGAAAAACATCACGTAATAATACTATAATATTGCGTGCCTTGCAAAGAAGCAGTAAATCCCAATCTATGAGTCTATGGTATGACACGATGGGGAATCCAATCCACGATCAGTCGTGGTTGTGGTCGAAGTGAGCATGCTATCCATTACACCACCGATACGATTGATAAATAAATAAACGTTAGAGAAAATCAATGGGGAAACCAAGAATGGAAAATCCAGACACAGGCAACATTGGGTACACAAGACACATGACGAGGACAAACACAACACAACACAAACATCTAAGATGATAAGCAACATGGACCCCGTGAAAAACAGGGGGTGAACCCATGTGCTCGCTAAGGGTAAGCAGTTCATGTTTCTTTCATATGAGCAAGATACCAATCTTCTTGAAGGAATGGGAGAAGCAGAACTAACTGACGCAAACAAGGTTTATAAATATTAAAGTTACAATTCTGTTGTATTTAAACCTATTCATGCTACACCAGTAGATATATACCGATTTCAATGTATAAAAGAAAATTTGAACCATTCTGAATTAATATCGATTGAAAATATGCGCGATTTTAGGGGTGCCATCTTAATTTGCTATTTTCGACCCCTAAGTGACCTTTTATGAATGGCCAACATATTTTTTTGAATTCCTCATACTCAAATTAGGATAAAAAAGAACTATGTTGGACCAAATACTAATAAAATGCCGCTAGACTTCACCTTTTCAGCAAATTGGACCTGACAACAACGTAAAAAGGAAAAGATCGATTGTCATTTGAGATATGAAAATTGTAAGTAAAACTGGAAGAAATAAACAATGATTATTAATTTGAAGTGTCTGGGAATATGCATCCCATACTAAATTATATTAATAATGTCTCGCAATGCTGGCCATCTTCCTGAAATAGTTTCGAATAATATATGCAAGATTTACAGATAAAAATGACAGAAAAATATTTTTGACATGAACATGCATGTTCAGTTTTTAATGTGAATTTTTTTTTTTTTTTGCAGATTCAATTCGTGGTCAGATACAAACTCAGAATGATTTAGATGACATTGCCAAAAATTTACGTATTAAAGTGGCGGTGGTAGACAATCTTAAATTTAACGGAAGCAAACATCTCTTCCGTGTAACATTTGACAATAAGGGGTACGCTTCCTTGTCAGGTACAAATTGGAAAATCTTCCTTTACAGTTTTTTTGTTATTGAAGCAGACCACATTTTGTCTGGCGATGGAAACTTCATGTTAAGTGAAGGTTATGTGTTAAAGGAATTCAACATGAGTACAAGACAGATCCAAGGGAGTCTATATTCGTTGACACCTGTATCTGGTTTTCCAGAAATACTACCAAATTCGACCAGGGACCTGACTTTCTACGCTGCAAATTGGGCTGTATCAAAATCGGATATTCCGCCAAATTGGTTCATTGTTGCAGACGGACTTGTTCCTCGAGTCCTCGAAAGTACAATGGTTGATTTTGTTGAAGACTTCACCACACCAAACCAATGGAAAAGAACAAAGTATGATTTATATAACCCATACACACCACTGGAACGCTACAACAGATACAAAACGACAAACCCTCATGTCCAAACAAAACTCGTCATACCGACGCCTAAAATACTGATTACAAAATATAATATGCCAAACCTAGATGTGAGTAGCGATGTATACATAGTACACAACAGTCTCTTGAATGAAGCACACTATCTGGCAAGTAAGTGACATATGTTTGGTTTAGATTACATATTCATAAAGTTTTACTGTGTGTCCACACCTAATTCTGAATAAATAAAGTAGATGTATAAACTAGTGTACGCTCAGTGTCCAAAGAGTGGAGAGCCATATATTAATAAAAAGCGTTGGGGGAAGAACCCCGAAGGGCCTAAACAGTATAGTCAAAATCGGCTACGATCACCAATGTTTTAGTTTTATTTTGTTTAAGCGAATTATTATTCCGTTTTAGCGAATTTATTATTTCTTTTTATTTTCGAAATATTATTTCGTTTTTTCGAGAAAATTCAAAAAAAAAACAACAAGAAAACGAATTAATATTTTGCTGCTACCGAATTAATATTTTTCGAAACAACGAAATAATAATTCATTAAAAACCAATAGTATTTCGTGTAAGGGAATACAAAATGACAGTTTGCGGTGTCCGTAGCATTTCATTAAGATATGTGATAAAAAAAAGAATTGAATAATTATTGAATGGTCGGTGCTTTAATGTGTGGATCGGAAATCCAAGTTGACCACTACAACAGTGCATCAATAAGCAGGTGGGCTAGTTTGTCTCAGATGGGCCCTCAGGGTAAAAACAAGCAGGTGGACTATATTGTCTCAGATGGGCCCTCAGGGTAAAAACAAGCAGGTGGACTATATTGACTCAGATGGGCACTCAGGGTAAGCACAAGCAGGTGGGCTATATTGTCTCTGATGGGTCCTCACGGTAAAAACAAGCAGGTAGGCTATATTGTCTCAGATGGGCCCTCAGGGTAAAAACAAGCAGGTGGGCTATATTGTATCAGATGGGCTCTGAAGGTAAAACAAGCAGGTGGGCTATATTGACTCAGATGGGCCCTCGGGCTAAAACAAGCAGGTGGGCTATATTGTCTCAGATGGGCCCTCAGGGTAAATACAAGCAAATGGCCTATATTGTCTCAGATGGGCCCTCAGGGTAAAAACAAGCAGGTGGGCTATATTGTCTCAGATGGGCCTTCAGGATAAAAACAAGCAGGTGGGCTATATTGTCTCAGATGGGCCCTCAGGGTGAAAACAAGCAAGTAGGCTATATTGTCTCAGATGGGCCCTCGGGGTAAAATCAATCAAGATGAATATGGAATTTGAACTTGTTTGAAATTAAACAACTAAACAGTAATGATCGATGATATAACCGACTACACAAATAATCTGTCAAATCGCAAACTTCTAAATATAGAAATGACGACACAAGCGGGTGGACATTCTGGCTTGGGACAGTCACAAAAGCGTGGCGGTGTGATTCGTACATTGTAATGATTTTTCTTTATAAAACATCGACCAACCATGGTTATTATGCATACCGTGTATATTATTATCGTTTTAATAATTGTTTTTATTTTTATTTTCATACATGTATTTATTTCTCAATGCCTAATCATATCCACATGTATTTTAGACAAGACGTCTTTCAAGGTAGTTGATATACCCATCGTTGGCAAAGTCAACGTTTATCTTTCTGTAGATAATTATACAACAGCTACACCACATGGCTACACTCTCAGGACTGATCTGAGCTCCCATGAAATATTGATTAAAGGGAAAACAGCCACGGGAGTGTTTAATGGTATTCAAACATTGCTTTCACTACTGAGCGGTGGCAATTCCCTTGTTAGAGCTCATATAATAGATGAACCTCGGTTTCAGTTTCGATCCATGCATCTAGACATAGCTAGAAATTTCAGGACAAAGGCGACCATCTTGAAATTAATCGATGCGATGGCCATGTATAAACTGAACAAACTACATCTGCATGCGTCAGATGATGAGGGGTGGAGACTGGAAATTAAAGATTTACCAGAATTAACAGACGTATGTCATTAATAAACCTTTTGCACATTGCCGATTTAAATATTAATAACTTTTCATTTGAATTATTTCGCACACGGAGGGTAAAATGGTACCCTGTCTAGCAAGAGCAAAGGAAAGGACAACACATTTGTGTATCATTTTCTCCAATCGTAACTACTCGGCCATTCTCGCTACCCTGCAAATAACCTCGTACGTAGAAATTCTTCTTAAATTGTTTGCCGGAAGTTAAGTTAAGTTAAGCTGCACAAAAATATAGTCCACGAAAATCCAATATGGAAGACATACTAAGTAAAATCTAATGATGTAAAACTAATTAAAGCTTTAATTGAAATATAGAAAATTTTTAAAATATAACTTTATCAAACTTTCATGTAACTGACATGTGAAAAGTTGTGCGATTTATACGCCTAATGCATACGAGGTTATTTACAGGGTAGCGAGAATGGCCGAGTAATTACGATTGGGTAGCGAGAATGGCCGAGTAGTTACGAAGGGGTAGCGAGAATGGCCGAGTAGTTACGAGAATGGCCGCCGAGTAGTTACGAGAATGGCCGAGTAGTTACGAGAATGGCCGAATAGTCACGATTGTCATTTTCTCATGATATTTTAGTTATTTGAATCTTGTTGAAACTAAAGGAAAACATTTTGAAGACATTGTGGGAACTGATATATGTTATTTTCACTGAACTTTGTATGAAATTTGACCATTTTGTCAGCTTTAAAGGGAAATAACTAATTTAAAACGTAAGTCGGTAATGTGCAAATTTGTCTATTATCTTCAATGGAGAAATAACATTTAGTAATGATAAAATAAAACATTGTTTCATTATCATGAAGGCATGTTCAATACTTTAAGAAGAGTTTGAAGATGCCAAAGGGGTAATCAGAATCCGTAAATAGAAGGGCAGACAGCACAATGGTCAAAAGAAAAAGTACAAAAGGACAAACACCGATCTACAAAACATACATGTAAAAGATCGAGTAACACGAACCCAATTAAAAACCGGGGTTGAAATGTCCTATTAGTAAGAAAGGATATGGATGTTAATGAATATGAGAGACTATCCAACATTACACTTAGACACAAATTAAAATAAATGAACAGCACGTTTGTTGATGTTCTACATTTCACAGTCACTGTAGGGTCTTCAACAATTACTCATACCACTAAAATGAGTCTGTGAAGCCAAATAATTTAAAGCTTTGGGAGTATGATAATCAAAACGTCGAAACGATTTAGCCAAAATAACCTATTATTCAAGAACTTTTAAAATCAATAATGCATAAGATAAAAACAAACAGCAAAAATAAAGGTAAAAGGTCAAATATATATTTAGATTTTAAATATATATCAACAATCCACACACAAACGATTAAAATTTCTAATTCATCTAAAAATAGAACAATAATCAAATAAAACATTGTTAAATTTTATTATTAATGACATTTTTTAATTTCTTAATTTAATGTTGTCAACTAAAGCCTTTCAAGTTTATTTCAAATGGATTCCTTTACAAATAATGGCTGAATTTAGATAATATTTCAGAGTGATATAGTGATTGTTATTTAACGACAACCCGCAATTTGTAAGCTATATCATGGCGAGAACAAGTTAATTTCAATAAAATGATGATGAGGTCCTCTTTGTACTAGACCAACACGGTGAGTTGGACTTTTATAGTGCTAGCTCACTGAAACAACAGTCCGTGGATACACATGTCGCCCCACTCGAACACAATATCCTGATTCCGAGCCAACTAGTCTTTGTTCTTTCCTCTTAATGTTAAGTGCTTAGTTGAGAAGCAACAGTTACCAAATTTATAGTCTTTTGTTTGACCTGATCGTGGCTCGAACCAGCGATCTACCATACTCGAGGTAAGCACGCTAACCATTATACCACCAATACGTTAATATTTAACAAATAGTTCAGGGTACTGAGGGCCATTTGGACCGAAGTGCCGTGAATTATTTCTTATATTATTCTTCGCCTCCTGAAACAAGCCCAATTTTCTCCCGAAATTAGGACTCGGAGAAACCGGAAATAAATTTGACGTCATAATGGTGAATCTTGACGAAGACGTTATATATACATACTGCTATATGGATCTGCTGGCTAGCAGAGACAAATAGGGAAAATATAAACGTAAATATATATATTTAACAAATAGTTCATGGTACTAAGAGCCATATGGCAGTTTATGGACCGGGATGTCACCCACAAAATATTACATGGACCGAAGCGAAGCTGAGGTTCATATACTATTTTGTGGGTGACAGACCGGTCCATAACTGCCATTTGAGCCGAAGTGCCATGAACTATTTACTATATTATACTCAATACATGCAAATCTGTCAGACGACATGTTTTTGTTATTGTATATTTAAGACAAAAACCGAGTTCGAACAAAATTCGGAAGAAAACATCATATTGATCGGGCCCGGTCAATATACTAAAATATTTAACGGTCAATATACTAAAATATTGACTGGCTGCGCTAACAAAGACAAATAGGGAAAATAAAAACGTAAAGTATAATATTATTTGATACACATGTGTATTGCTGGTCAAATTTTGTACGTATATTTTTCAGATTGGATCAAAACGTTGCTGGTCGACTACCGAAAGTGATTGTTTGATTCCACAGCTGGGGTCTGGCCCAGATACAAGTACATCTGGCAGTGGCTTTCTAACCATAGAAGACTACAAAGAAATACTACTATATGCTAAAACTCGCCACATTGAGGTTATACCAGAAATTGACATGCCCGGTCATGCACGTGCAGCAATAATTGCAATGGAAGGACGTTATAGAAAATTATTGGAGAATGATAGCCTTACAGACGCTGAGCAATATAGACTTATTGATCCAAATGATATGTCACGATACCTTTCTGTTCAATATTTCAATGATAATGCGATGAGTCCTTGTCTTGAATCGACATTTACATTTATGGAAAAGGTTTTCAAAGAAATAAAAGCAATGCACGACAGTGTCGGTTGTCCTTTGGAGACGTTTCATTTCGGTGGAGATGAAGTTGCTAAAAATGCATGGAGTAATTCGTCAACTTGCACAAACTCTAGTTTTACAGGAACATATAGCGACCGTAGAACTAGCATGAAGAAATATTTCTTGGAGAGAGTTTCTAATATAACTCATTCATACGGTGTAAATCTTGCAGGATGGGAAGATGGTTTTATAGAGGGGAATGGTATCCCATATAATCGAAGTCTCTTTGCGAACACAGAGGTTATAAGCAATGCATGGAATAATGTATGGGAGTGGGGTGAAGCTAGACGAGCATATAATTTGGCAAATTCTGGATACAAGGTATGACTTATAGAAAAAAAAATACCTGTTGGTTGCGTTGGCATAAGAAAGGAAATGATAAGAACAAAAATTACCACACCGTCAAAACAATTCCAAAATCAAATTTCGAAATCGTAGAAAAAGACAAAATCGATACAACTAACGCACAAATACATGATCACTCACTTTCCTGGTTTGGCACATGCACTTCAATAGAAAGTGGCGGGATTAAATTAGATTTATGGCCCCAAGCCTCCCTCCTTAGTTAAATGATGCGGCTATGTAAGTGCTTTCTACATATGAGTTAAATGAAACAATAGTCAACTATGAACCAAAATCTAATAGTTTACTCTCCATTAAACAAGCGATACAACTCAACCAAACCATAGACTGATTTCCTGACTAGATTTACATAATGAATATTCATATATTCGGGAAGGTTGAGTTCACCGTCATATCTCCTTTAAATTGAACGGGTTCGTGTTACTCGATCTTTAGTTTTATGTGTATGTTCTGTAGATCGTTGTTTGTTCCTTTGTACCTTTTCTGTTGGGCATTGTTGTGTCTGTTCTTCTTTGATATACGAATTCTGATTACCCCTTTGGTATCTTCAAGCTCTTCTGTGCTATATTTAGATTTCTTAACGTCATTGATGGGTTGTTTTCTCCCGGCAAGCACTTGTACAACGTCACCAATAACAAACGAACTGAACAATTCACTACATTGCGAGACACTTTGCAGGCATAATGCGTGGTGTTAAGTATCAATACTTAATGCCTTCATTCCCTACCAGCCTATACTTGTATATGCATTAGTTGATGTTCGATTCGTTTAATAGTAACACGATGGGTATCACCTGTGGAGCAGGAACAGCTACCCCTTCCGGAACACATGAGTTCATCCACGGCTTCTAATAGGGTTGATGTTGCTTGATATTTCGTTTTCGTGCACTGTTATTTAGATTATTGTTTGTCTCGTATAGTTTTTCTTTTGGCCATTTTCTTTGTCTGTTCTTCTTCGATATACGAATTCTGATTACCCCTTTGGTATCTTTAAGCTTTTCTTTCAAAATATCTCCTGTCTTAACCTTGGCGACAAGTTAATACCACGGCATGTCTGTTTGTTCAATACGCTGCATACTAGAACTCCGAGGGAGCACTTAGATACATAACTATGACATAGTTTCTCCTCTTCTAAATATATACAAATGGATTCAGGTTATGATTTTGGAGTTTTGATTGGGAGTGCTTTGTGTCACGCATAAAGAAGACGTGTTTCGTCAGATCGTACAGCAAACATCATCATTGTTTTTGTTTTTATTTTTTGTCTCGCTTTGTTTTCGTCAAATTTGACTTCAATCCAAAGAATGCAAAATTTGTACTTCTTGCATAGAATAAAGGAGTAAGAGGCTGGATGTCTCGGAATCGGATTAATGTGTCCGAGTGGAGCGACATGTCTACCCGTGGACTGTTGTTTCTATGGGCTAACTCTATGAAACTCCAACTCAACGTATTTAGATCAAAGCGGATGTCATCAGTATCAAAATGTAACTTGTTCTCGCCATAATATAACTGGAACTTGCTCATTTAGCATAGAGCAATGATCATCACTCACTCACTGGACACAAATATGTTTTGGTTTTAACACATCATTTTGATAAGTTTGACAGCTGACTTATTAATACAGTTTTAAACGGTTCGAGATTACATTAATTTTTCTATTCTTATGTTTTCAGGTAGTCATGTCGCATGCAACACATCTATATTTTGACCATCCATATGAACCAGATCCACTGGAAAGAGGTCTTTACTGGGCGCCTCGTTTTACAGATTCCCTGAAAACTTTCGGATTTATGCCTGATACTTTGTACGACAATATAGATTTTACCCGGATGGGGAAACCACTCAATAGGACAGATGTTTGCGGTACCAACGACGTTAATTGTCCTAGTCTCCAAGCACCTGACAATATAATAGGTGAACTTTAGTTTTGATAATCAAACTACCATGTCCTTCTGATCGCGCTAGAAATATGTAAATCCATAATATCATATCGATAATAGAGAGGTAGCAAGTTAGTATATATTTTGCTGTACAAACTGATTGCCGTAGTGTCCCTGATTTAAATGAGATTCTAGCGTTGTAAAATACAGTCAAACCTGATGTGGGACAAAGAAAAAGTGGCCTTATAAGACAGGTGATCTCTTGAAAGAGGTTCAATTCATATGAATGTTTCTGCCATGATAAGTACAAAGTGAACAATAATGTGTCTTTGAGTGAACGACCCTTACACTATTCTGCGAATGGCATTAGGACTATTTAAATGTATTTCCTCCTCAGCGCGCATTGTGTTGTCGATTAAACTTTGTTGATTGATTAATTATTGTCTGATCTTACGTCAGCAGAATATCTGTCGTCAGCAGAATATCTTACGTCAGCAGAATATCTTACGTCAGCAGAATATCTGTCGTCAGCAGAATATCTGTCGTCAGCAGAATATCTTACGTCAGCAGAATAGCTGTCGTCAGCAGAATATCTGCTGTATTGATAGCACGGCAACAACGTTTACAATTAATAAAGAGAACGCAGTAATAAGAGATAATGTGATGAAGGAGAAATAATAAATAGGGTGTTAAATGTCCACCATATTGCCCCTTCGGTATTCTCTAACGTTTACTTACAAAGGACCATGCAACAATAACCATGAATTGCTGTGCGATGTGGAATGGGTACAAATGTTCTTTTACGTACACACAAGGTGTCTTACTAGTATCTGATGCTCCAGGGATCCGAAGGTGTGTGTTGATCTTGAAAATGTCACTCATTAAATATATTTGATCAAATTTAAAAGTTTGATTATTTATGAATGTTGTAACGTACTTTATGTATCTGGGTTATTTTTATTTTGTCTTGCTTTTTCCGTTTTAGGGATGCAGGGTCATTTATGGAGTGAAACTGCATTAACTGATGATAATTTTTATTATTTGGTTTTCCCACGTTTACTTGCCTTGGCCGAACGAGCATGGCATAAGGCAAACTGGGAGTCCTCATCAGTTAACAGGCATAATGAAATGATGAAAGACTGGGACAATTTTGCCAGTGGAGTAGGAAGCAGGGAACTAAAACGTTTGGATGACATGGGAATCAACTACAGAGTATCGCCCCCTGGAGCAAGGTATAGTTCATATATCTATTACATTCAGTAGTGGCTACTTCTAAATTGATACAGAGTGAATATTATCCACAATTTCTTATTAGCATGTACTCAAAATAGGTCTTGGAAACAATTACATATCTAGTGTAAACATACATTTGCATGGCTGTGGCGTGGCTTAATTTCTTTAATTGTTCTAAAACATTTTTGGTGGATTTAATGGTGCAGAATAAACATAACGGGGGGTAGAAGCACGGGGAGCAGGGGACATATGCCCCCCACTTTCAAAAAGGGGGAAAACTATGCTTCCTGTCACTTATTGGTAAAATATTTAGAATCAGTTGAAATGTGAGCAAGGAAGCAGACAATGTGCAGTAAATCATGAGATTTAAGGATACAAATATGTGCTTAGAAGGCCAAATAACCCTCGTTTGCTTTTCACTTTTGAAAGCCTTCTCCATGTTCCGGTCATCTCCTGAAGCTTTCTCCACACTTTCAGGTCCACCCTTAAAGCTTCCTACCCCTTTTAGGTTGACTCTCACGCCTCTGTCTGCCTCTATTAGCCCCATACAAATAAATCTTATATGTTGATGCGTATATTTTTATATATGAACAGATAAACTATGTTTAACTATCTGCATTCGTTAGTAATTTTATGTAAGAAAAGTTTGAAGATATAAAATTCGAAGAAGGACAGACAACAAAATGGCCAAAAGAAAAACAAAGACAAAGGGACAAACAATGATATGCAAAACACCACACAGAAACCTAAAAATCAAGCAACACGAACCCCACTAAAATCGGGGAAAAACTCAGGAAGGGTAAGTAGTTCCTGCTCCACTAGCAGTCGACGTGATACTATTGTTACAAAACCGGTGATAAGTCATTAATGGGGATTATGATTTAGTCATGTTGGCGACTGTAAAATGATTAGGTACTTTTTGTATTATCATGTGATTGTTTGGGGGTTTTTTTCATTGAAGAGTTGATGGTAATATGACAACTATTGAGGCTGATTTCAAAGAATTGGAAGTAGAGTATAGTGTAGATGCTGGGCATTCCTGGGTAACATTATCTGGCGATTTGTATCATGTTCCTGGATCACAACTAGTAATGAGAACGAAGTAAGATATGATACCATTGTGTATTTACTGGGCTCCACTGGACCATTTAAGGTGGTACCATACACTTCAGGTAAAATTTGATCTGCTCGTTTAATATTCTTATTTTTTGTCAGTGTGTTTGAATATATCCACTGTAATAAATATCAAAATTTTAACAAATTCCAACCAACGGACTCAGAGCTATAAATTCACTAGCCACATAGCAGCTTTTCTTTCTGTGGGTTTGATCACCGAGATGCTTGAAATCTGCATACAAACATCATATGATCAAAACGTTCAACTGATTTTAAAGAGTTATCTCCCTGTAGTGTATGGTACCCCCTAAATTAAGGAGTTAAATCATTTCTTTACTGTATACTGCTTTTCCTCTGTTTTTCGATTATATAACAATAACAAATTAATTAATGATTATTGATGTCATGGCAAAATGAAAGTTCCTATTATAATATTAGACACATTCCCTCAAAATAAGATCATTTTCTTTTGAGGAGTAACTTAGAACCAGTTACAAACCTATAACTCACATTCTTGACAGATGATGCAAAGCTAAAAAAAAAAACACCTTTTAATTGATGATACTCTCTAAAGACATTCCTCTCCCAATATCTGTTTGTGAACACGTGCATGTCTTTTGTGTGGCTTTAGGATAAAATATTCCTTGTTGAACTGCTGTATACATTGTTATTTGACAGTAGCTAAGTCTTTTGATCCATTGCTGTTTACAAAACATCTATGCAAAACATCTATAATTGTTTATTATTCAGTAATTGTTTTAATATGCGCAAATGAGTACAGTGACACACATTAACCTTCAAAAGACAATATCTGTACGTTTTTATTGGTTCTTAACCTATTGGAAAGACATTATTTATACCTTCTCCATTCTTAAAAGAATTGTATGTTGCTTTTCGGAGGTATATTAGCATACGAAAAGTTTGAAGATACCAATGGGTTAATCAGAAGCCGTAAATCGAGGTAGGACAGGCAATGCAATGGCCAAAAAAAGACAAAGGTTTGAGGATACCAAAGGGGTAATCAGAAGCTGTAAATCTAAGAAAGACAGACAATGCAATGGCCAAAGGTTTGAAGATACCAAAGGGGTAATCAGAAGCTGTAAATCTAAGAAAGACAGACAATGCAATGGCCAAACGTTTGAAGATACCAAAGAGGTAATCAGAAGCCGTAATTCTAAGAGGGACAGACAACACAATGGCCAAAGGTTTGAAGATACCAAAGAGGTAATCAGAAGCCGTAAATCTAAGAAAGACAGACAATGCAATGGCCAAAGGTTTGAGGATACCAAAGGGGTAATCAGAAGCCGTAAATCTAAGAGGGACAGACAACACAATGGCCAAAAGTTTGAAGATACCAATGGGTTAATCAGAAGCCGTAAATCGAGGTAGGACAGGCAATGCAATGGCCAAAAAAAGACAAAGGGACAAACAACGATCTACAAAATTGTCTACAGAAAACAAAAGTGAAACCCACTGCTCCGGAAGTATGAATTTACAGGATGTTTTTAAATCACAATTAACAATAAAGACACACAATCGCAAAAAAATTACTTTAGACAAGAGATTCAAAATACATTGGAAACAAATAATAATGTATATACAGCAAAGTATCTCTAAGGCGGACACCTTTTGGGACATACATCTTTATGCGGAATAAACATGTGTTCGAATTACACAGGTTCGACTGAGTACTGGTATCGGTTCTCATGGCACAATCCCACAGAGCTGCTCAACGTGTCCCGGGAGGTGAATATGGGATTCCACTCGATGGGGGTTGTCGGGTCCTGAACATAGCTGAAATACTGTACGTTGGAGTTAAGCAATACTCAATCAAGTAATCGCATTTTCCATCCAATATTTTTGTAGTTTGGTTCTTTGAATTGATTGTACTATCTACCGAGAACTTACTTGGAACTATGTCGATGTTTACTTTTGAGTCAAATCAGAAAATGAGCTATTTTTTAATGGAAAAGAGCTCTAGGCTAAAGTAGGTCAAAATTCCAAAATTCTGCATATATATACGGAAGATGTATACACAATTTATATCTTTGATCTTATTTTGACACTTGATGAGTTTATTTCGTTGCAATACTGATTGCTATGCGTTCAGCAAAAATCAATCAATCAATCACATGTTTGATTTACAAAGATATATCACGGCGGGGCTAAGATTATTTACAACAGTTCATAATAAGCACAATTTTTGTTATGAGTGTTAGTGGGTAGCTCGTTGCAAGACAAACTGTGCCGACTAATTCTGTCGTCCCCATCAGCCTTGTTGTAGTCAAACTATTCACCCATATGCCCATCAAAGCGCCCCATTTTTGGTCTCAGGAATATTGGTCACATGGCGCTACACAACAATTGACCAATTAATTAATAGTAAATAAATATGTAGTGTACTTTTGTATTATGCATGAATTTGTTGTATAATAGTATACATAAATGCAGCATTAAAAGGTTGCATTAGCAAAGTACTTCTTTGACTAAATCGGTTAGACGGCTTACTTCAGACCCAGAGTTGGAGGTTTCGAGTCCCGCTGGTACTATCGGGTATTTATAATCTTCTAGTTGCAAATGAGGTTCGATTGTATTTCAACAATCAATTTTAAATAAAAATATACCATAGCACAGCCAATATTGTTTGCCATTATAAAATTGGTGCTTTCATTTATTATACAGATCAGCTGATGGGAGGAGAAGAAGTAGAATTATTTCTTTAAGACAAGGTAATCAATTTGAATATGCATAACTAATTTATCGATCAAATTAAATTAGACTTATTGAACAGGTTGTTACATGTTGAATCAATTCATCGATAATCAATCATTAATCAATCATTTTCCTTTACTGTTTGTCCCAAACTCACTGACATGATTTCGCAAGCGGTGCCAGTTTCATCGGTTAATATTAAGTTCACGTGAGATTTAATGGTAATGTCGAGTTGGACGATATGATTTCGCAAGCGGCGCCAGTTTCATCGGTTAATATTAAGTTCACGTGAGATTCAATGGTAATGTCGAGTTGGACGATATGATTTCGCAAGCGGCGCCAGTTTCATCGGTTAATATTAAGTTCACGTGAGATTCAATGGTAATGTCGAGTTGGACAATATGATTTCGCAAGCGGCGCCAGTTTCATCGGTTAATATTAAGTTCACGTGAGATTCAATGGTAATGTCGAGTTGGACGATATGATTTCGCAAGCGGCGCCAGTTTCATCGGTTAATATTAAGTTCACGTGAGATTCAATGGTAATGTCGAGTTGGACGATATGATTTCGCAAGCGGTGCCACTTTCATCGGTTAATATTAAGTTCACGTGAGATTCAATGGTAATGTCGAGTTGGACGATATGATTTCGCAAGCGGTGCCACTTTCATCGGTTAATATTAAGTTCACGTGAGATTCAATGGTAATGTCGAGTTGGACGATATGATTTCGGAAGCGGTGCCAGTTTCATCGGTTAATATTAAGTTCACGTGAGATTCAATGATAATGTCGAGAGTTGAACGATATGAGTACGATTTATTAATAACATTATCTGTATTATGTACGTTGATTCAGACACGTAAGTACAACTTGGTTTTAAAGGCTTTAAAGAAGAAAAGCTTTTGTGCAGCTGTATGAAAAGTTTTGAAGAGGCCAATAGTAATCTGATGCCGTAATTCGCAGATGGATGAACGATGCAATGACCAAGCGAAAAAAGGACAAAAAGACAACAATGGTCGACACAACAGTACACAGAAGACTAGAGATTGAGTGACAAGAATCAAACAAAAAACCGATGATGAACTCAGATACTCCAGAAGGGTAAACACAATCATTCAGCTGACTGCTTTGAAACTGACTGATTCCCATTGTTTTAATGTTTGGTAGGTTATTACTCACCGTAATCCATTCATCATTGAAACGTTCGTGTGTATAAAGGAATTGTCTTTGCCGTCATCATCTGTCAGTTGGGTTTTTAGTATGTAATCAGTATCCATCACGACTGAAGTTGTGAGTTCGATTCCTAGCCATGATGAGGCGTAATCATATCTGAGCCGACTGACCATATCGGCATTTAGGCAATGCTCGATGGGCAGCTCAGACTACCAACATATTTATGGACAATGGACCGCTTGATAAGTGACGAATGTTCATGCCGGGTTTAAAACCTAGTCTGTTTATGGGTGTGTTCGATAACACTCTATCTAATACAGTTTGTCAGTGAATTGCGGCAGGTCGGTATTCTCCACGTAAACCTGTTTCCTATATCAATAAAACAGATCACCATGATATCTCTGTAATACTGTTAAAAGTAATGTATAGCACCATTATTCTATCATTGTCTACTAATGAGAAAATTGTTCTCGAAGGAGAAGCCAATAATATATTTAGAACATAATATCCCATTCTAGACATAAAAGAAAAATACTCAAATTCAAAATTACAATAACAAAATTTGCAAGGGAACTGTTCTCCTATAGTGGTGTCTGGTGCGGTATACCTTTTTGTAAATTTTCAGAAGAAAAAACAAGTAACAAATTTTTGTTCAATATGTTGAAATGGAACATTTCCGCATGAATTAATTATTGTTGATAATTAAAGGTAACATTGCAGTTACTGAAGTTAAATTCTGGGTAGCTGGAAGTGCTTTAGATCTGCTACACTCTAGATATTGAATTTTTTACATGTGACAATGATAATTTAACTTATGAACAAAATTGTATTATATTTAAATATGTTTTTGATTATATTAAATGTTCAAAAAGATTCCTTATTGTATAACTGGAATTGAATTGGGTGAACATGCACATCATATGAATCCATCTTAATTTTATTTTACTTTCTGTTTGTGAATATTTATCATTGATTCGTTATTAGTGCTACATATAGTAATGCATGCCTTTTATGTACTTCTTTATTGTAGCATATTGTAATTTGGAGAAGACTTCATAAGTTTGTTTAACTTGTGTCTAATCCATTTTGTCTGTTTAATTGGCAAATAAAATATGTTTAAACCAAATCTGTTTTAGGTTTGCATGACTTGTATTTTGCTCATTAAGGGAGATAAATCTTGACAAAAATATATAAATATTACGCGGGAAAATATATGCCACAGGTATAGTGGCCTCGGGAAATCGCTTGAAACTGGTATTGTTCCCGTCGCTAGGCATATTCACCCGTTGTCACGTGTACTGTTCAAAAATAGTACACACTGAATATCCAATCAAAATACAGCATTTTTTATATATTATGTACTAATATCCTTTATTTCATACTTAGTTCAAATAAAGGCATTTTTGTATGATCAATATGACCGGAAGTAAACTGTCCATATTTTCAAACCCCGGGAAAATAACCGGTTATTGGATTACTACAAGATCATTTCCATATCACGGCCCAAATTGCCCGGGCCAATATGGGCCTCGACTTCGTCTCAGGCTAATATGGGCGTCTCTTTTCTAGATGTCGGAAGTATGTAATAAATAGTTTAATACATGAGCATTTCCATATTGGCCTGGTTATCATCCCTGACCCATATTGGCCCTCGACTCCGTCTCTGGCCAATATGGGGGTCTCTGGATGATAACCAGGTCAATATGGAAATGCCCATGTATTATAGTATTATTACGTGATGTTTTTCATATTGGCCTAGTCATAGGTCCGAGGCCTGCTGTATTGGCCTGAGGCGCAGCCGAACGCCAATACAGCAGACCCGAGGACCTATAGCTAGGCCAATATGAAAAACATCACGTAATGATAACTTTATTAATTAACCAGTCCAATATCTCTCGGGATTGTTCCTTGCAATTGTCGAAATGTCTAGCAGATTCCGATCTAGCTGTTATTGGACTGACTGGAATCGGGCCAATGCGGAAAATATCCGTATTGGACTGGTTTTTGCCGTATTGGCCCAATGAAAGTTTTTATATTGTATTGACAAATTTGATCATATAAAGGCTAATAAATCAAAGTTAATTATTAATAATCTGTATTTATTGCCTTTTCGAAAACAATATTATATTTTGCAGGTTCACATTGAGAGACAGTATTCAGCGATCCGACAGGAAGACACCTAACAGTACTTTGATGAAATTATGCATTCTATATTAAATGTTACACGCTTTAAATTGCTCTTCTTGATTTATTTTAAAATGTGCTGGTCGTGTTTCACCTTACTGGATCCCTTAGGATTTTTGCAGTTTTCAAAAATTGTATATGCTATATTGCAATAACATTGATCAAATGTGATTAATCTTACATTTTTTGAAGATTTGGTACTCTGTAGATCTTCCGAAGCACGGGTAGTCCTGGTCGTGATCGTATGGTAGTTGGCTTTACAACTATCTGCTCAATCAGTTCTTATCATCATTAAGTTGTGAGTTCGAATCTCGCTCATAGCGAGATGTTCTCGATACAGCATTATGTGATAAAGTTTGTCAGTGACTTGCGACAGGTCGGTGGTTTTTCCGGGTACTCCGGTTTCCTCCTCTGACTGCCACGATATAACTGAAATATTATTGAAGGTGACGTTAGACACCATTAAGCATACTCGTCTGTGACATTTCAAAAGTTGTTTTTCTATAAAACCATTTCGCCTAGCCTAGCAATGCAAGAATCTACTACCCTTTTTTCTATTCAGTAGTTTGATCTACAGTTCCAATCAGTGCCTCTCACCACTGAAGTTGCACCATAACGTGTGTCAGTGAATAGCCACAGATCAGTACTTTATTCCTGGTACTCAGGTTTCCTCAACCAATCAAACTGACTGCCACGATTACTGAAATATGTATTGCGGTATTGATCACTTAGGTTTCCAATAATGGAAAATGTTCAATTTGATACAAGGTAGCAGTGCCCTCCACATAACATTTATAATAAATGACCCGTTTCTTTCTCCGCTGCAAATTGGTTCAGTTGAAATCATCACTTCAAACATGTTTTGGTCGCCACCATGAT
Source organism: Bathymodiolus septemdierum (assembly GCA_963383655.1). Classification (NCBI taxonomy): domain Eukaryota; kingdom Metazoa; phylum Mollusca; class Bivalvia; order Mytilida; family Modiolidae; genus Bathymodiolus; species Bathymodiolus septemdierum. The sequence goes on from OY726527.1 coordinate 52,428,136, forward strand.
TTGGATAACCGTTACGGATATCTGTGTCACAGGTGATCACTGATATCTTCCGTTTGTCGTAAAGTATAACCCCGTCCTCTCGCATGTGGAGCAATAACTGCTTACCCTTCCGGAAAACCTAGGTTCACCCCTGGTTTTTAATGGGATTCGTGTTGCTTGATCTTTAGTTTTTTGTGTAGTGTTTTGTAGAACGTTGTTTGTACTTTTTCTTTTTGCCATTGTATTTTATGTTATTAGCTGATTTACGTCTCTTGGTATCTTATAAAAAAAATGTTTTTTTAAAGTTTGACATTATCATATTTTGGAATAACTTGGCTAAACATGGAAATCATTTTACAATAAAGGGAAACTAGATGATCAAACCAGTTTATATCTCACATTGTAAAGCTATGTTATATTTAACTATCATTGAACCTATTTATCAATACGATATTTCATTGCATAATTATATAATGGCATTTCTATTGCTTTTCTGAAGAAATGTATCTTTGAAATGATTCCTCTTTTTAACCTACGTTTAACTTTTGACCGCATTTGATTATTATGTGTATATACTGCAGACACACAAGGTTTCAAATAAAAGAATGGAAGTCTCCTTTTGATCTGTTATCTGCTAGTTTAGTCTTACTACCTCAGTCACATGTTAGAAGAGTTTGCAGATACCAAAATCAGAATCCGTAAATCGAAGAAGGAGAGACAACACAATGGTCAAAGGAAAAAGTACTAAAAGACAAAGAAACGATCTACAAAACATACACATAAAAGTAAAGATCGAGTTACACGAACCCCACTGAAAACCGGGGTGAACTCAGATACTCCGGAAGGGTAAACAGTTCCTGCTCCACTAGTGGCACCTGTCGTGTTAATCTAGTTACAAACCCGGTGATAAATCATGAATGAGGAAAGAACCGTGAAGCTCTAACGACAAGTGGAACATATCCGTGGTCATTTGTGATACAGATATACCTTAACGGTCAACCAAATCATGGCGACCGTAAAACTTTCGAAGTGATTACTTCAACTTAACTAAGAGGAACCCTTGGCTCAGTAGCTTCCTTGTTAGCAGCAACCCTCTATCAAGGAAATTATGATAGGAACCACAATCTCTGGAATATCGTATCAACTGAGAGATATATATTCCATATGCAGGTGCTGCTAAAATGCTGCTAAATATATATGGAAAGTTCTTAATGGGAAAATTGAAATCATCTCTCTTGTTGTAAAGTTTCGATATTAATCCCCCCCCCCCTGTCAATTTCGAGGTGTATGTCGAGGTATGAAGCAGACCTATCTGTATCTGTGATATCCTTTATGTCAAGCTCAATGGGAAATATGCGATCAACGAAATCACAAAACCTAATATTATTTATTGGAAGGACATCATGTACATAGTGGAACGTGAAATTAAAGGATCGAGCTAGTTTCTTTTCATTTTTCTTGAGAAGCACCTGTATGAAATCTGCCTCAAACGAATAAAGGAACAAGTCAGCAAGAAAAGGAGCACAGCTTGTGTCCATAGGTATGCTGACTATCTGTTGTAAACTCCGTCCAGCAAACACAACAAATATATTGTCAATCAAATACTCGAGCATGTTGAGGATATCACTTTCAGAGAACTTTTTAATAGAATCAGTGGTATTTTACAAAATAGGATCTGTCTCTTCCTAGCACAAGGTATTTGTATCTACGTTGGCCATTTTTTTTATAAAACACATTTGAACCAACTCCCTTAATCTGTCCTTCAGCTTAGAGTGAGAAATAGTTGTGTAGATTGTAGAGAAGTCCAAAGTGTTAATGCTATTGTAGTAGGAGAGGGGCCTAGATTGTAAGTACTCTAACATATCTTCAGAATCCACATCTGATTCACACCACCCCTAGAGTAGCTAGTGTCACAGTTACTCTAAAGCCCGGTTCTGATCGCTGATAGAATACATGTTAATAATTTGGAAAGAGGTTTCGTGGAGCAGTTGGCAGACCCAGCAATATATCGTTATATAATTTAGGAATCCAGTAGAGTGATGGTATAACCAGTTCTTCATCTTTGGTTGAAATTCCAAAGGAACATAAAACAGACCTATGATTGTCCAGGGTACGATAGGTACGACCATTCTCCTTTAGGGTGTATAGGGTTTTGTTTTATTTCTGCGGCCAAATTATATAGAAAAATATGTCTTGACCTGAAAGATGCAAAAAGCAATAATAAAATAAATAATAATCTGACCTTGTGGTGTACATAAAGAAATGTTTGAAAAATTTGAAGAAAAAATGCACATTTCAAGACATCGTTCGTTTCTTGTCAACAAATCTTCATATTCCATTTAGAAGTGCTTCTTATCTCCACCGATTACCTTTATAAAGGAAGCGCTGTCATTTGCATACTATCATTGCAACAAGAGCTAGCAAACTAGTATGCAGAAACAGATTATTGTTCGTAAGTAATTTACCATTTAATTACACCGTGCAACCTGTCTAAACCGAACCCTGAATGGACTAGAATCCTGTAGAACCTGCACTTTAAATGAAATCCCACTGGTGTAGGAAATATGAGAGAGCATGTCTTATTAAAACCATGTTCGATTCGTCTTTACCTCCAGATGTTTGTAGGAGGGTTCATGTCTTATTTACATTATTTGTGTTTGTGTGTATTTAGTGGTGTCCAACACATATTGTGTTTATTTATTTTGTTGTTGTTGTTGTTGCTTTGTTTGTCTTCGTCTTGTGTGCCCAATGCTGCCAGTGTCTCTGGGTTGTCCATTTTTGATTGTTCCCAAGTTGGCTCAGTTTAGACATGCTTCGCTGTATTTCTAAGACGCTATGATCTATTGGTTTATTATTAATTGACATGCATAGTAGTTTTAGTAAAATGAAAAACAAGCTTTCATATTGACTGATGTTGTACCTTATGTTGACATTGAAAAATCTTAAAGTTGTTTCCGATCCAGTGAAGGTCAAATTGCTGTTTCAGTAATAGCAAACAATTTAAAATATATCTATTAAGCTGGTTACATCTAGTTATGTGTAATCATGGAAAATCAAGATTAGTGTGCTAAATGGCACTTTCAACAATATTTCAATTACATATGTGTCATTTTTATTGCTGTGGAAATCAGAGTACCAGGAGAAAACAAGTGGTCTGTCACAAGTCACTGACGATCTTTATCGCATAGTGATGTTTCGAGTACACCGTACCATCTACCAGATCGAGCAGGTTAAAATATTGCGGCCACCATGATCGGTTATCATTCGATGTGCACTCGTCGTAACTTCGGCTGATTCCGTACCTTCATCAAACTTCGTCCGTATTACGATAGCTCCCATTGGAACTACTTCGGAAATCTTCAATGAAGGAGGTATTAAAATAATTTCACTTTCGAATATTCGTCCAATAACAATATATTTTCATTTGTCGCAATGTCGGTTGATTCCGTACCTTCATCAAAGACCAATATTTTTCAAAGCAAACTCTATACGCTCATCTATTGTCGCCATTTTAGAACTTTTTCGCGGTGCGCAATGTTTGATTGAAGTGATACGGTCTTCCGGCGAAGAAATGTGACGCGTAGACGCATATCAAATACCGCATTACAGCAGAGGTATTGAGGAAGCGAAGCGGACTCACCCGAGGTTTGCCGATTGATTCGATGTGCTGTCATTTCGTTTACTTTTTACATTATTATGAAGTGAAAATTTAAACAGTGATGGTCATCACTTCTACCAATATCAACAAAACGAACAATCACTTCTCACCTTATTTCACTGAATGCAAAAAAGACCACGACATATAACGTTGGAAAACCAGATCCTTGACAAACGTGGCGGTATTATCGGTCAATCAATCTCAATAACTGGATTTCGAACGACAATACATATCATAAACAAACAAACGATAAAAAAAACTCCACAAATTCTCTTCCAATACGACTACACATATTATCACGAACATGAATGACGACGTAAACATGGACAGTACAATAGCAGGGTCACTGAATTCATTTAGTTAACTGACAGGACGCCTGTGTAAAGACTCTCTGCTTAACGGTTTTGAGCAGTTGCCTCCGATAATCTAAAATCGATTTCATATTACCCCGGGAGAGCCTGAATCTGATTTCATATAATCCCTGCATGGTTCACATTACCCCTCCTCAGATTTAGGTATAATGGCAAATTGTTATGTTGACAACTACTGATTCTTTTATTGAATAAAACATGCGAAGCCCACAACATTGAAGATCTGAAAAGTAAAAAGAAATCATACGAGTGTTAATAGTATTAAAACCACTCAAGTTGATGATTTGTTTTTATTATTTTAGCTATTTTCCTCCTAAGCGAGTTTCACATTAAACATGCAATTTGTAAATTATCATATTATGGAGCATCAAATAAAACTTTTTAAAATGCCCAACTTAAAACTGGTATGCCCCTTTTGTTAGAGAATGTATAAAGTCTGTGTGTGTAAGACACGTTTGATGTTCTAACTTAAAAATGACTTAGTTCAACTATATATCATTTTGTGATTTTTTAGAAGTCAAAATCCTGTAGGAATGCACACCTTTAGTATTTGTACATTAAACACACTACAAAATATTACAAAAAGGGAGGGACAGACAGGGGTTAAATAGTATGCCCTGATACAGGGCTATACATTAACAGTCATGTCCCATTCTTACATGTATGTCAAGCACATTATTATGGTGTGGTTTCTGTTCGTGAGGCACTCCATCCTTTCTTGTTTATGCCAATGTCAGGAGACCAATAATAACATATAAGGATTAGTATGGAAAATGTGCTAAATTCAGGAACAAGTCAGTCTTGGTTGGGCAAAATTTGTACATGCACATGTACTTTGTAAATGATTCAACTCGATAACTTTTGTAAATTATAGAGCACAAAAATTAAACAAATATTCATTAACAAGAAATATTTATTGCAAAAACAAAACATTATTAAAAGGTCAGCAATAATAAAAATGTTGTAAAATAACAAAACTATGAACTGGAACATTGAAGAATGGGTAATAAAACACATTCCCCTCATCCTGATTAAGTCTTAAGTTAATGATTGAATGAAAATTATATTGCTTTTAACATCAAAAAGTTAATATTGGCCATTATTGGGGGACACTATGCAATTTTCTCTATCCTTTAGTTATTGAATTGAGAAGTTAAAAAGTCTGACAAAAGTTCCACACTCCCCCTCCCAAGAAAACCCCATACTACATGTAATAAGGTTCAAAACTCCTTTAATTTCAAAATATTTGTCTAAGACTTTCTCAGGTAAATGAACAAAGTCCAAAATATTCAATAATGTTACATGAAAAACAACACTCATATGGGGGATAAAAACATTCTATTCATAGAATTTTTAAACAAGAAACATAAACTATAACATGTGATGTGTAAACTATTTAAGCATGAGCAACAGGAAACACATTTAGATACAAAAAATGAAAAGACCAACACCCTTAGTTGGATTTTTAGAGTGCCACAAAATGTAGTTAATTGAAACAACAGTCTGTGGGTAGATATGTCGTTCCACTCTGAAACATTATTCTGACTCGACCAGTTTTTGTTCTTACTCCTTAATGCTGCATTCTTACCAATAATATAATCTTTGGTTTGACTAGAACCCATAGATCTACCACATTCTAGGTGAGCATGCTAACTATTACACAACATGCTTGCGATCGCATTGAAAAGGGAGTAGTTCTTCAAAACTTTCATTAAGCTGGGAACATGATCTATTTATATATTAAAATAAACCCATAGATTAGCTTCCAGTCAGATTTGAACTGACATCTTTTCAACATTATTGAAACGTACTACCTTGTACTATAGAAGCTACATTGTATATACATGTATTGTAATTGTTAGTAGTTGACAAACCTAATATGTACACAGATCATTAGCTTCCAGAGAGATTTGAACTGACATCTCTCAAACATTATTGAAATGTACTGATTCATTGACACCATAGTAACAACATTTTGTCATGAATTTGCTAGGAACATTTCAGCCAAGATTGGTTGCAATCCCTTCTGTTATTATCTAATGGTCCTGAATTGGCACTGCATAGACACGATATAGAGAATAAAAAAAAGCATGCATAAATTTCATACCCTGCAGTGCAAGAACAATAAGCTCCTTCTGTCAAACCATCATCTTCTTTGGTGCAATATCTATACATTGTGAGGCAGACATGGGGTAATCGTAATTTGTAATTGTAATCAGTTGTAATCGATTACATTTTTTCATGTAATCGGATGTAATCTGTAATCAGTAATTTTTTTAGATTACATGTAATCGATTACATTCATTTTGACCCTGTAATCATGATTACTTTCTGATTATATTTAGATTACTTTTCATCATTTTGACTTATTTTTTCTTAACCGAAATATATATCTCCTTAGATATTTAATGTATGATTTATGTAAATGAATTTTCTTCATGGAATTTATTTAACAAATAATGTAGAATGGTTTACTAGAAAACATATCAAGTTTATTGACATCTAAATAAAAAATATGATATGAAATTCAATTGTTAAAAACTAAAAAAAAAAACTCTATTAAAATAAAGTGGCAATCACAACATGATCAAAAGATATTCTTCTATGTTTAATTGCAATCAAAACTATCACAAGTACAAAAAAAATATTAAGTATGGCTTCAAAGATTTGATATCGAAACAAATAATATTTCAATTTCAATTTCTTTGGGGTTTACAAATTTCCGTGGAAACAGCTCTAGAATTTTAAATTATATTTTAGTAAACCTATTTACATAAATTAAAGATTTAGTTTTCATATTTAGACTAAGAAATTATGCATATTTTTAAGCAAATTTTTAGAATCAGAATGACTTGGGTTTTTTTTATCTTTTGAATTATATATCAAGGATACCCATGGAAATGGTGTGAAATTTAGTAATGATGATTGTTACATAATTTGGTGTCATAAATAAGACCTTAATTACAAATTTTATCTGTGGCTCAGGTTAACTGCTAGTTTATTTTCCACAATAAACTTTTGACAGGATGTTTGAAATTATTTGATATATATTATTAAAATGTGCAAATGTATGTTATAATATTTACTAATAGTATAAGATGGAATGAATATTGGTCATAGTAATAAGACACAACTTATTTTATGAAAAAAGGAAAATGAGAATTGCTATTTATGATTTACAACGCACCTACCTATTATTGCGTGATGATTTCCGTATTGGCCTAGTTATTAGTCCGAGGGTAGCTGTATTGGCCTGAGGCGAAGCCAATACAGCTACCTTCAGACTAATAACTAGGCCAATACGGAAATCATCATGTAATGATATATTTATTAATTAACCATAACATTTTATCTTATAATGGGTAATTATAAAATCATAAACTCGGCCAATATAAAAAAAACTAAGCCAATATTTTTTTATATTGGCCGAGTTTATGATTTTATATTGTAAAGACAGTTTAGGTTGTATTGACAACAATAATATAGAGTTAATTAATAATGTATCTTATTGCATGTAATGATCACATTAAAATTGAATTGTAATTCATTGTTCTGAGTAAGAAATACATTAAAAAAGAAGATATTGGACAGATGCATACGAGACAAAATTATAACATAAAACACTAATATTGGTTGTCATGACATTAAATGTAATCAATTACATTTACAAAGTAATTGTAATTTAATCGATTACATTTGAAAATTGATGTAATCGTAATGTAATGTAATCATGAAAATTGCAAAGTAATTGTAATGTAATCGATTACATTTGAAAGTAATTGACCCCAAGTCTGTTGTGAGGGTCGTCATCCCGTGTCTGTGATGGTGAACACTTTGTTCTTAAAATACATAAGTTGTTGTTGTTCAACTTCATCTTTAGGAAATATGCCTCCTGCATCCACCCACTTAAAAATATTCAGACCTGGGCAACCTTATAGGCTTTTGTCATTTGTCAATGGAACATAACCATGGGCTAACAAGAACTGTTTTTTGTCTGTATGTAAAAAAAAATTGGTGTCCAAAATTGCATACCATCAATCATGTTCATCAAGCCTACCAGAATACATTTGAAGCCCAATGAAAGGAGTCTGAAATTCCAGTCATTCAAAATTTTGTCGTAGCACCTCTTGTTATCTTGTAAAACATAATCTTGTGATGGCACCAAAGGCAAGTTTAACTTACCTGCCTGAAGGTCGTTGGCGTCAGCTCCCCCTGAATCCGGGTCGTTTCGCCCCGTGAGTCATTTTTCCCCTATTCCTGTTCGCCCGGGTCGTTTCGCCCTCATTTATTAATAGTGCTTTAAAAAATGAAATATGGAAAATACCATTGTAATAGTGCTTTAAAAAATGAAATATGGAAAATAACATTGCAAATATTCGTATTTTGGATGTTGTAAGGCTTGTTCATGGTTACTTTATTTTTGTCTTCCTCATAATTAACATGCTTTCTTGACGTTTTAATATTATGTATGGCTTCACTTTCATTGTTTGACAATTCAGGCTGTCCAAATTCCGGTGGCTTCATTTTCCAATATTGGCGATAGGAAAACTAACATAATACATACTAAGCTAAGACATAAATGTAGTGGCCTTAATGCCGATTTATATAGAGTAAATTTGAAGAATGATCCACGTTGTGTATGTGGTCATTTATTTGAGGATGCTATTCATTTTTTTCTTGAATGTTCACTTTATCAACACGATAGAACTTCTCTGTTTAATTATTTTAATAACATTGTTCCCATCTCTATAGAATATATACTTTTTGGATGTAATGGAATTAGTGAAGAATCAAATACTTTATTGTTCAAATCAGTGCAAAAATTTATTCGACAAACTTGTAGATTTAATAATTAATTATCCCCAACCGTGATATTATCTCAACACAACTTATTAGTTTTACCACCCCCCTCCTTTTTTTTGTTTGTTAAATATTAAAACAATATTTAATATGTATGCTTAGTTTGACATGACTTTGCTTAATTTAGTAATTATTGATATAGCCTGTACATTTGCTGTCATTTGATTTGTTTTGTTTATGCTATTACTGTATTTGTATGGAGAGGAACTAGTAAGTTGTAAAAACTTGTTCCCAATCCAATTGTATATATATATTGACAATAAAATCATTATAAAGTAAATTGTTTGACACCTGCTTAAAATTTCTTTGAACAATACAGTAATAAATTTATATGTATCCTATGTATTGTTTGTTCTGCATGGCTTCAAATTAGTTGCTGACATGACACCTATCAGTATCAGTTGTTATTATTATTTTGTGTATACAACTAATAAATAAATAATTACTAAAAAATTGTCGAAAAAGACTTCATCTACTATTATATAATAGCGATTAAGTGGGGCGAATTGACTCACTTTCTGGGGCGAAACGACCCGGTACCCTCCCCTTTCGTTCTTGTTTTCGTCAGACCTCTCATCGTCAAGATTCTCGACTTTCCAACATCTAAACTCATCAATAGTGTAGATTTTACCACCAGGATCCATGTGTAAATGTAGAATAAAATTATATAGTTGAATAGAACTTCGAAAAGGTTAAAAATGAAGTGGTATCGCCAATGTCAATGAGACGCCATAAAATAATCCAAACAGTAAGGCCGCTTAACACATGGATTTTATTCCGATTGGACTTTGGACCATTTGTTGTAAATTGGGGGGTCAACGGAACTTTTGAAAGTGTTTTTCTTTGAGACATTTTTGGGCAATTGTGTATTTGATCAATACCTGATGCGATTAAGCGAATATAAATATAAGCTTGCGTTTGCTTTAGCAATAATCCAGAGCAGACGATCGGGTTGCGCAATCGTGTTATTTTTAGCGACTCGTTCATTTCCGTGTAGGATTCGATAATTATCGGTTTCAATTTACAGAAAAAATTCTTTAAATATTCATTTCAAACAAATAATTTGTATATTTTCGTCAAAGAAGAAGAACATTGAATTAAATTTAATGTTTATTTCACAACTAAACAATATAGGCAACAGCGAAATACCGGTATTTCGCTCTTCGATACCTTTCATACAACGCATCTCTCATAAGTTTTCGAGGGTGTCAAGAAAAGCAGTGACCCGGAATGTTCCGGATGTGTTGAAGCTTTTTCATAGGCATAGTGGTATGGATAACCCGGATGTGTTGACACTTTTTCATAGGCATAGTGTATGGATGATAAGGATTTCTGTTTTAGTCAAAGTAAATGGTACTCGTCATTATTCCTTTATTGCTTTAATTTTACCATGTTTCAGTCATAAATAGCTCGCTTAACGAAGCGAGCTTATAAAATATATGATTGATAAATTGATTGATTGATTGATTGGTGCTTAACGTCCAGCTAGCAATTTTTCAGCTATATTCAGGACGAGAACATTTAAAAATTTAAACGCCACGGGACTCGAAACAAGGAAAGGTGATGGGTAGGGACGGATACTTTAGCCAGTGCAACAGGTCTGCTATGGACCACTCATCATGAGCATAATGAACTGTTACACTGGGTTCTTTAACGTGCGAAGAGGGTGGCAATCTCTCAACACGGGACCATGGCATTATTTAGGTCTCGTCCGAAGGACGAGTTGGTTGTGAATTTATACATCGGTCCCATTTCTATACCCCGGGGTTCCTACGGGGTTGTATATATATATATATATATATATATATATATATATATATATATATATATATACATGTATATATAATATAAATAAATTAAAGTCTAATAATATTTAAAAAAATATATATATATTTATAGTGACATGAACAAGTTTCTAAATATCAATCACCATATTATTTATCTACATACATAATGCAATTTCTGCTTTGCATATATACAAAAATGTGTATATATATTCCAAAGAAATAAGACGCTTAGTTATAACAAGCAATAGCGCTCCTGTGGTGAAATAGTTAAGAGTACTCGCATCATGTGCGGTAGATCGTGGTTTAGATCAAAGATCTGATCAAACCAAAGACTATACAATTTATATTGGCACATGGCGTAAAAGAATAAAGGCAAATACTAGTTGACTCGTAGTCAACATAATTCCTTCATTACATGGGATAGAAGTCATGAAGTTGTCCATGAATATAATCTATCTTGCATCTGTCCAGTGTATGACATAGGTTTCAAAGTGTTATCCATGAAAATAAACTACCTTGCACCGTTCAAACATAAGCATAAGCATCTGAAGCTTGTCCATGAAAATTAGCTACTCGATCTTTCTTCATTGCATGGAATAGGAGTCGTGACGTTTTCCATTAAAATATGCTACCTTTCATCTGTTCAATGTCTGACACAGGTTTCAAAGTGTTATCCATGAAAATAAACTACCTGGCACCATTCAAACATAAGCATAAGTAGCAGTCGCTTGTCCATGAAAATAAGCTCCCTCGTATTCCTTCGTTGCATGGGATATAGGAGTCATGACGTTTTCCATAAAAATAAGCTACCTTACATCTGTCCAATGTCTGACACAGGTTTCAAAGTGTTATCCATGAAAATAAACTAACTGGCACCATTCAAACATGAGCATAAGTATCAGTCGCTTGCCCATGAAAATTAGCTACCTCGCATTCTTTCATTCCATTTCTCTGACAATATCTATGACTTTTTATTTTCCAAAACCTGATTTTATTTGTACGTTTATTCTGATAATAGGGGTAAGGATTACTGTAGTAGAACAAGTCAAACATCTCCGAAATTGGACAACATTATAATTCTGAAATTCTAAAATTTGACAGTCCTGCTCTAGTTTATAGTAGGATACTATATGGTAATACTTCTGGGTTTTTTTTATTTCTTTTTATGGACCAAAGGAACGTAAATAAAATGGAAGGGAGATTTAATTGAAATTATTAGAATTGAATGAAGGATCTTTCTAAGTTAGGGAGATGTGGACATAAAACTGTGATCACTCATAATACATTAAAGAGATCTCTAATTAAAATTAAAATAAAGATATCTAAATTGAATTGACGAGCTCTTTAATCCTTATAGGAATCAGAATCAATTAGAATCTAAAATTCAGCTCAAACATTGAGCACATCACATAGCTGACTGTAATTTACTGCTTAATCCAACCCCACTCCCCCTCCCCATATGTCTAGCTCCCCTTACGCCTGTGTTCACCCGACATCAATGTGAATGAAAAGAACGTTGTATAAGAATAATAAAAACTCAAATAAAATCAAATGTTTATTATTTTTAAAATTGGTTTTTATCTTATATACTATTCTGACAAATTGTGACAAATACTACATATGAAAAGATTTACAAATAACATGGTCACTTCAAAGAAAACAAAATAAAAATAAAATAAAACTGACAGAATCATTGAAAGGAAATAAAGTTGAGAAAAATTATACGAGACTTTGGATAGTAAATTATTCAAGAAATAATATAAAATAAAGGGCTACGCAGATAGAAGCATGTCGGCAAGGGAAAATTGAAAAAGCGCATATGTATGTCAAAACAAAAACAAGTGTCGTCACGGTAAATTGCTGGAAACAGTAATTTACTGGACCCACAGGCAGTTCACGATTACTTTCTTATTACATTTAGATTACTTTTCATCATTTTGACTTATTTTGTATTAGCTGAAACATATATCTCCTTAGATATTTAATGTTTGATTTATGTAAATGAATTTTCTTCATGAAATTTATTAAACAAGTTTACTAGAAAAATATTTAGATTATTGACATCTGAATAAAAAAATATAACTAATCACACTTTTTAAAAATTCATTAAAAAATCTAAAATTTCAAGTTATTTGTAAGTGGGAATAGGTAGTTTTAAAAAGTGGGATTAGATAGAAGACACCTGAAATTCAATTGTCAAAAACTCCCCCAAAAATATATTAAAATAAAGTGGCATTCACTACAAGATCAAAAGATATTATTCCATGCTTAATTGCAATCAAAACAATCACAGTTACCAGAAAATTATTAAATATTATTTATGGCTTCAAATAAAACAAACAAATAATATCTCAATTGCAATTTCTTTTGGGTTTCAAAATTTTCAGTGAAAACAGTTTGTCTGCTTGTGTAAAGCAAAACAAGCTCTAAAATTTATATGATCTGACATAACTTTCAAGATTTCATATATGAAACTGCTTCTATGAAAGACTCACAATGTCCTCATGATTCCCATAAGATAAAGAAATATTTTATATAAACCAAAACATAGGTACGTCATGAAGATTTCTTATACATGTTTAACAAAGAGATATAAATTTCAATAAAGATATTATATAAAAAGCAAAATGTAAATTATAATTTTCAGAAACATTTACGTATGATGCTGGTACTAGAATAAACAAATATTTTCAATCATGCATATTACAAATTAACAGACAAATTGCAAGTTGTAATATTTGTAAAATTTTGGATTTTTTTGTGTGAAATTTAGCAATGACGATTGTTACATAATTTGGTGTCATAAGACCTTAATTACACATTTTATCTGTGACACAGGTTATATTAACTGCTAGTTTATTATATATCCACAATAGACTTTGACAGGATACTTGAAATTATTTGATATATATATTATTAAAATGTGCAAATGTATGTTATAATATTTACTAATAGTATAAGATCATGATGGATTGAATATTGGTCATAGTTGTATGACACAACATATTTTATGAAAAAAAAAAAGGAAATTGAGAATTGGTGTTTATAATTTACAATGTGCTGTATGTTATTGTAATGATCACATTAAAACTAATTTGTAGTTCATAGTTCTGAGTAAGGAATACAGATCCATAATTTTTTTTAGAGTAATTGGTCGATTCCTAAAAAATCTTCTCCTCTGAAACCGCTTGGCCAAATGAATCTAACTTGGTAGGAGGCATATATGGCAGGCTCACTATAAAAATTGCTCATTTAGTCCTGATCCTTTTGCAAACATGGTCGGCACAGGCAATTCATGTTGCTGATTGGTCGATTCCTAGAAAACCTTCTACTCTGAAACCGCTTGGCCAAATGAACCGAAACGTGGTAGGTAGCATCTATGGAAGGCCGTCTATAAAGATTGCTCATTTTGGATCCGTTAACAAACATGGCCAGCACAGGCAATTCGTGTTGCTGATTGGTAGATTCCCAACAAATCTTCTACTCCGAAACCGCTTGGCCAAATGAACCGAAACGTGGTAGGTAGCATCTATGGAAGGCCCTCTATAAAGATTGCTAATTTTGGATCTGTTAACAAACATGGCCAGCACAGGCAATTCGTGTTGCTGATTGGTCGATTCATAAACAATTTTCTCCTCTGAAACCTCTTGGCCATATGAACCGAAACTTGATAGTTAGCAGCTATGGAAGGCCCTCTATAAAGATTGTTCATTTCGTCCCGATCGGTTAACAAGCATGTCCACCACAGGCAATTCTTGTTGCTGATTGGTTGATTTCTAAAAAATATTCTCAACCTACTGAGCCTCTCGTCTATATATTGTATTGTATTATATGTATGCTAATGTTTCACCATGCCTGTCTGAGTTTTTCAATAAAATCTGTAAGAAATAACTTGTGTTAAGATACTTTGTGTGCGAGATATTATCATGTATATATGGCTGTTATTTAATTATTAAATTGACAAGTATGTGTGATACAAGTATCTGTACTTACAAAACATACCAGCATGAAGCAAGATAAGAAATTAGGATGCAGGCACCCTAAAGTACTACTGTTATTCCAAGATGTATAAATTTGTAGGCCCTTCTGAAGTTATATCCTCAAAACAGAAAAAAAAAACAGAAATAAAATTAGATATAAATCTGTTATCAAAAACAAACAAATACAAAACAAAACACACCAATCAAAAATATCAAAGAGAAAGAAAAAAAACCAACATCAATGCACCTTTTATCAATCTGACTTAGTTCTGTACACATAATTTTCATAAGAGATACAGGTAACTAATTTACCTGGAAATTTTACATATATTTTGTATCTATCATATTAAACAATGAATGTATCTTGTTTTCAAAGAAAACATTCAGATAGCTACATTGCTAAAAAGAGGTAATAAAAACGTAGATATCAAATTTAGTGCACATGAACATTTTTGGAATAACCTTCATCAGGTAGCTCAAAATCAAAAGATTGGAAAGCCAAATAATTTAATAGTTTTGGGAGCACAAGATCTATGGGTATTGATGTTATCTTTAAACCTGGTAGATATATTGGGAGTGCTGGTTTTATGATGTGGGTTTTGGTGCAGTCGGGGATGTTTTCTTGTGATTCTACGGTGAATACGGACTGACACTGTTGGGGATGTTGGATTTTTGCTTTGTGTCAGCTGTGGTCTGTCCATTGCTCCTAATTGGTGTGATATCTGTTTTGTCTGTACCTAAGGATTTTATTTATAACAGCTCCTTTCATCACATATTGCTTAAGATTTTGACCAAGATATAGTTTTTCTGGTACCTGGTTCATGTCGAGCGACGCCGAGAAACTTACACTATAAGCGCGGACGTCTAAAACGCTTAGAACGATGTCTGTTTCTGCTTTTCTTAGACAATTTGCCAGTTGTTTTTTTAACTATAAGACATTGCAGAATAAATACAATATACGTACATTGTCGGGGAAATATAAAAACTGTACGTAACAGCTTTAGTGAGTGGGCGATGGTTGTTTAACGCCAACTCAGCAATTGCATAGCTATATCATGGCGAGACCAAGTTAATGAGATGATGATGATGTCCGCTTTTTTCTAGACCAACACACTTTTTTCATAGTGTTATCTAACGGAAACAACAGTCCGCGGATATACATGTTGCTCCACTCTGACACATTATCCTGATTCCGAAGCAACCAGTTTTTGCTCTTTCTTCTTAATTCTGTGTGCTTTGCATTATAAGCAACAAATACCAGTTGATAATCTTTGGTTTGAAATATGAATTTGTTTATATACATGTACTCAAAAAGTCGCCTTTTTAAGTCTTCTGCCGAAGGATTGTGAAAGCGCGAAAAATTTACCGTGCGTTGCACAATGTATTTTGTATTGTTACGTTATCTATTGTCATTTATGTAGACAACAGGGGGCGAATCCAAAGGGAGGCGCACCCGGTGCGCCGCGCCCCCATAAAATTGGAAAAAATATGTTTTTTGGCGTAAAATCGTGATTTTTCACACGAAATACCCCAAAAATGTTCGCGCCTCCCTCCGCTCGGAGCAATTTTTTTAAGTGCGCCCCCTAACTTGAAATCCTGGATCCGCCCCTGGACAATATATGTATTCGCTGAGAAACAGACCAGAAATGCTCACCAAAGACTCTCATCGGTAGTGCAATCGTTAGCGTGCTCGCCTCGAGTGCGGCAGATCGTGGGTTCGTGTCCCGATCGGGTCAAACCATGTTCTGTACACATATTTTGCCATCTTCCACATTCTGTTGGAAATTTATGATTTAGGGTTCTATTTTTACAAAATCCAAATAAGAAATTGTCATCAAGAGTGTTCAAATAGTTTCAGTTTCGAATTGAAATTAATCTAATAGCTACCAGTTCTTTAATATTGTAATAAATAAAGTTCCCAACTTTCATTATTAAATATATATGGAACATAATTTTATTTATTTCTTGAATTCAGAAGATAGTGTCAATAAGTAAGTAAATGAGTTAATTTCTTTTTTTCAAGAGGGTAACACGGTTAGCAATAATAAAAGTGTGATTAATAATTATCATATATGATCTTATTAAGTTAAAGAATAATTTGCATAGTTTGAACATCACATAAATATTAAATTCTACCATAAATAGTCCACCAATCTATTTTTTAATAGCTGTAAAAATGATACATCGCGATGGTAAATTTTTAATTGAAAAAAGATAGTTTGTAATTTAATCACATGCTATACAGCCATACAGGTAGTATTTTGTTTTTCAACTATGAACACCACTAATATCTATTGTTTATTTTATTTTATATTGTGTACAGATCTATATGTCTCTCTTTGTCAATCAGTAACTCTTTTCCTGTTTATGTACATGCAGTTTTTCACTTTGTCCCTCCATTCGAAATACACAATTTGTATTTTGGTAAACATAATAAGGGAGACAAATCCTATAATTTTATGCTACAAGTAGCTAATTTTTATGCTCCGCCGTATGAAAATTAGCTACCGGAAGTTGGAGGTAGCTAATTTTCATGGGTAGCTAAAAATTTTACGACATCGGGTTACAACTTTTACTAACTTCGAAAACTTATATTGCCGATATTTCGTATAAAAACATTTTTTTTTCATATTTGTTTACAAAATGTGATGAAATACATAATTTTTATGCATTATGTTCAAATTTGATTAAAATTAATACCTTAATAAAGATGTAATAAAGAAAATACGAATTTGGGCCCGGATTCTTGGAACCGGACCGGGGCCCGGGTTACCACTTTTACTAACCACCGTATTGTGTGATTACGTACGTATTTGTTGTTCCCAAGATGTCAAACGAATTTTCATATGCATTTAGAATACTTTCAATATAGTCCTTTACTCATTCATAACTTATCACCGGGATTATGTAGCAAGAGTAACACGTTGAGCGCCATTGGTGGCAGGTAGTGCCGGATTTACCATTGTGCTTAGATGTGCTTAAGCACAGGGCCCCTAGATGTGCTTAAGCACAGGACCCCGTTGGCCAGAGGGGGGGGGGGGATCTTCCTGCCAATTTGTTTTTTACGATTGATTTTTGCTTATGTGGTACTATTCTAAATTTGAAGGCGTTCTGTTTCGGAGCGATTCCAGACATAATGGTAGAGTTGATAGTCTATGCATATCCAGAAATCATGGGTAGTTTGCTCATTTGCATATCCAAGATGGCGGTTTCTTCAAGCCAGAATTTTTTACAAAGATTTCTGAAAGAAATATTTTGTTCGGGGGTGCGGGCATTTTCCTGCGGTGAAATATTTGACATTACACCGGTAGAAACAAGCACAGCAAATTTTAGCTAGATGTATAAATTATTCACGGTTCCCACACTATTTTAAAAACAAGGCATATTTCTGTGAATTCTAATATGGATATCACTGCAGAATTCAAATCTTGGTCGACTTCTGAGCATTTTTTTAATTGTTTACCATGGATGCACACTATTTTCTGAACCAAATACGGAAACTTCCGGTGTAGATCTATCTCTTTTTTCACACATTATTTGAATAAAATTTGTTTCCACGGTTCCCAGGAAGATTGAAATGGTCAGATTTTGGGAAATGTCAGCCTCTGTAAGGGCCACTTGAAGGGTAACGAGTGCTTTCATTAAAACTCGAATTGTTATCTGCTGAAGAATAGTCAATCATTGTCGACACCGGTTTAAATATAGAAAATAATTAAGTCGAGGCTCCATGAAGGGTGAATAAACTTTTTATAATGATACATTTCAATTCGATGAATGTTTATTACACAATATCAACAAAACATTGAATACTTGTAGTAATCACATTAAAAAAAATCAACAATATAAAATCTATATACTAAACGATTTCAATGACATAGTTAATACTTATGTGGGGAAGATATTGAAAAAAAATGCACAATATATTTTTTATTTAATATCTTTATTTATTTAATTGATCGTGAAAGGGGGGGGGGGAGGGCAGTGCATATATTTTCGATCTTTTACACACATCATTGATGACAATTAATTTTGATACGATCACAAATAATTATATGAAGTTATTTATGTGATAAAAACTGATGAAATACTATTAAAACAAAAATATATCAATACGAGTTTTCATCAGCGTTCATTGATCAGCGTCTTCCAGATATGGTTCAACGTTTATTTGCTGAGGTCATACATGACGCGATTTGGCTTATGAATATTCATGAGCAAAAGTACCCATGATTTCTGGCTATGGGGAGTGTACCACAAAGCAGGCTCAAGTAAGGTGCCTCATAACTTAACTAGAACATGGCCTCATAAATCCGGCATTGGCGGCAGGTCCTATGAGAGTGAGGTTCATCCGGTACATATCGGTCCGGGACCCGTAAAGCGAGGAAGGGGCCTGTGAATCTCTGAGCACTTACATAGGCTATGCCTGATATGGATATTGTATAATTAAATTATGCACTCTATTTAATAAAATATTTTAATTGCAATTGAATCTCTGAAGGGCCCCATAGCCTTAGCCATTTAGACGGGTTTTTTTCTTAATTTTTTGGGGTATTTTCAACTATTTTTAGCTTATTTAGAAAAATAATTATATCAAATTCACTTAGACTTCTGAATTCTGGTTGTTGCTATATGTCTGCACGTGAAATAAACCATTTATGAAAGCTTACCAGAGGTTTAATTAGACCTCAAATCCTCAATTTTGAAAGAATTTTCAGCCTTTCAGAGGAGCGGCACACGAGTTAACCCCCGTTTTATACTATGTGTAGTGTTTTGTAGATAACATTTGTCCTTTTTCATTTGACAATTAAATTGTCTGTCCTTATATTTACGGCTTCTGATTATCCCTGTTGTATCTTAAACTTTTCTTTCACTATCTGTAAACTCTACAAAGTTTGGTATCTCCAATCTTTTGATATATCACATTCATAATTGTCTTTATAATACAGCGTATTTAAATCAGTGACTAATATATCACCTTTAACTTTGTTGGTTCGAATCCCGTTCATGGCGAGGTATACACGATACAACAGTATGTGATAAAGTTTGTCAGTGACTTGCGACAGGTCGGTGGTTTTCTCAGGGTACTCCGGTTTCCTCCACCAATAAAACTGACCGCCACGATAAACAAACAAACAAACAAGCAAATGCTTTATTGTCAATCAAGACGCCCACAATGAGCAGTATAATCAATAAAAATCACAGTATACAATTGATTCACATAATAATTTTTATGACTGAGTGAAATATAGTTAAATGTGACGTTAAGTACCATAACCCTAATCCTACATCCACCCCTTAACAGCATATTTAAATGACGTTTTAATGCCTTGGTCTAAGTTGACTAGAAAATGGTCCTAAAATAGGAAAGAAGATTAGGAAGTGCAGAACCGATAATCCGCCACTTGTTCTATTTGAACAGGCAAATTGTATTGACTGGATACATACTCCTCAATAACCGAAATATATAACTTTTGTCTGGTATCCCTGACACATTCACCATGTTGAGCTTTTGCAGCCTAGTTGTAAATACAGTTCATTTGTCTGGTATCCCTGACACATGCTACATGCTGAGCTTTTGTCTGGTATCCCTGACACATGCTACATGTTGAGCTTTTGTCTGGTATCCCTGACACATGCTACATGTTGAGCTTTTGTCTGGTATCCCTGACACATGATACATGTTGAGCTTTTGTCTGGTATCCCTGTCACATGATACATGTTGAGTTTTGGCAGCCTAGTTGTAAATACAGTTCATTCTCTGTCGAAAGAAAAATATCAAAAGGGACAATCAAGGAATAATTATATAATTTAATTATTTAATTCAAGATATAAACGTCGATTGATTAATGTGATTTTTCTGCAAGATAAACACAATCTTAAAATATAAAGCTTATCTGTATTAGTAGCAAACCAGGAGAAATGTTCGGTGAAACTCGCCTTTATCACAGTTTTTAAGCCTTGTATATAATCCACGAGTGTATCATCCGCCAAGTAGTTAGTGTTTTGACACTGACATTGTTTATCAGATATACATGTATTAATTTTGAAATGTATAGTACCTAAATAAGGTGTACTATCTAATATTTAAACGATGATTGATGTCATCGGCTTACTGTGATAGAACTAATATTATACATATGGCAACTTGTGTGACACGAAGATTCAATATATATTATGTATAATGTTCAAGATAATAGCGCTTTTCGTTTTTGTTTTTGTTTATAAGAAGGCTGTAAGCACGCGGTTTATGTGAGGGTTGGCATTTTACTCACATGTGGAGAAGAAAACGCTTGCATGCATGACGCATCATTTCACATAGAGCCCTTATAGAATTGGATTAATCCTGCTACTACTTTTTATTAAGATGCTTGTGCTTAGCCAGGAAAACGAGTGTTCGTGTGTATATTAAGTGTATCGATTTTACCTCTATTTCCACGATTTTTCTATTGTATTTTTGAACTGTTCCGACAGTGCGGTGTTTGTATTAAACCTAATGTGCAATCTCCTCGATCATGTGTAATCTCCTCGATCATGTGTAACCTTAGTTGATAGTACCCTATTGAGGCCGTTGGGCTTTCTAGATCCCATAAACGTTTGGGTTGCTTAGCATTCCAATTTTTTTTTAGCTATGAGCGATTCTGGTCGGGCTGTTACGGGGGTGCTCTATGCGCCCTAATGCAGATATGTGCATTTTTAATCAAACAAACCGACTATACGTACCAGATAAAAATTGATTCATTGACGTGGCATCAAAACTATCGAAGAGCTTGTTAAAATTTTCGTCTTTTTTTTTTTGGTTCAGTATAACAAACGCAGACATCCAACTCATGTCTTTTGAGGATATGTCATGTAACATGTAATCCGTCTTTGAACTTTCAATCATATACAGGGCAGTTACAAATATTGACCAACCGACCAACGGCTCTTGACATGTACTCGATCGATCTTAATACCTAAAGATTTAGTAAGCTCATTGCTGATTGGTTGGTAGAAAATATGAACTCTGACGTCACACCACACATGATGTCGTTAGATATCAGTGTATCGCCAAGGGAAATTAAAATAAAAATAATATAGTGATTTTCTGGACAGAGCTCAGTTGCCGACACAAAGGCTAATTAAACAAGGCTGCGTTGTTACTATGTTGAAATCAGCGCAACAAAAATGCTACGATCGTCATCACAATCTGGTTGATCGTTACGAAATATCCATATCTCAAATGACAATGGATTTTTTACTTTTTGCGTAGATGTTTCTTTCCTCTATCACTGCCAAGACTTTTACCGGACTGAACTTTATGAGTAACATGGCGGGTGTCTTCTAAGAAGTAGGAACTGTTTACCCTTCGCGAGCACCTGAGCTTACCCTTGTATTTTTGTTGGGGTCCGTGTTGCTCATCTTTTTAGTTTTTTGCGGTGTCCTATTGTGTGTCTTTGCGTTATGAGTTCCGTGTTGTGATGTCCGTTGCGATTTCCGCATGAAAACGATTTTCTGGCCGTTTTTATCTCCAGTTGTTTGTAGGAGGGTGCATGTCTTATTTACGTTATTTGTGTTTGTTTGTGCATAGTGGTTTCAACACATATTGTGTTGTGCTTTTGTTTTGTTTTTTTCTTGTGTACACTTTATTACCAGTTTCTCTAGATTATCCTGTTTGATTGCCCCTTCGGTATTCTCTAGGTTATCCTGTTTGATTGCCACTTCGGTATTCTCTAACATTTCTTATCTAATTCTAATTATTTTGTTTGATGGTGTTTAACGCCACTTTCCACAATATTTCAGTTATATCGTGGCGGTCAGTTTCATTGATGGAGTAAACCGGAGGACCCGGAGAAAACCACTGACATGTCGCAAATCACTGCCAAACTTTATCACATAATGTTGTACACCTCGCCCTGGTCGATATTCTAACTCACAACGTTACTAGTGGTGATAGGCGCTGATTGCATTGATAGTTGTAAACCCAACTACATACTATCACGGGCACGACGACCCCTAAATAATTCTAATTATAATTAGACTGAAGTACACTGTGATAAGTATAATTTGTAATAGTTATTTCTCACTTTTGAGACAGACCTATTTTTAGCGATGTGAGATTTTCTTATCTTGCACTAGTGCAAGATAAAAAAAATCACGTGCGTTTTATCGGTAAATGCATGCTGTACAGTTTATGTCAACTGTACTTTAGATAAACCAGGCATGACCCAGTTGTACAAAGGCTGATATATATATTTTGTTGTTTAATGACTTGATAATATATACCTGGAAGATGGCACCCCTGACAGTTTGATTTGAGGTGGCAGTGACATTTAAGTTTAAATACCTGTAGGTGATATATAATAGGACGCACAACGTTCAAGATTCAAGATTCTTTAGACGTTAGACAATTACCTGTGAGGGACTTACAACGTTAGACCATCACGTGTGAGTTCATAATTTTATTACAAATGTTCTCTGATTAGGAAGTTGTTTTGATACACTAATTTATTTTAAGCATAAGTATTTTGGGATGAAAATGCATTAGCTGCGAAAGTTTTGCGGACGCCATCATGACTTGGTTAAACGTTACGGAATATCTTTGTCACAGATGGCCACGGATATGTCCCGTTTTTCGTAGTCGCAATACCGTCCTCATTTTTTTTCTTATGACTTGCCACCTATTTTTAACAAGAGTAACACGACGGGTGTTACTAGTAGAACAGAAACTACTTACTTCTCTGGCGTACCCGAGTTCACCAAGTTTTTTAGTAGGGTTAGTAGTTTTCTGTGCGTGGTTTGGAGATCTTTGTTTGTCGTTTTTTCTTTCTTTTGGCCATTGCAATATCTGTCCTTCTTCAACTTATAGGCCCTGATTACCCTTTTGGTATCTTTTTTTAACAACAATATGATGTTTTAATTCAAAATTCTTGCTATCTTTTGGTATCTTCATACTTTCATAACAAGTGCATATAAACTTTATAAACTAGTTAAAGCTGTCCTTGAAATAAAAAAAAACGATAACCTGATTCACCTGAGATAGTATAGGCCATATTTGTAAGCGACATTGAGTGTATTAATGCATAATCTAACCGAAGTTGATCAAATATTTATTTTTAATCTACAAGTGTGGACACAGAAATGTGCTGTCCAAAAGGCAAGTGTGGATGTCAATATTTCATATTATTAACTTTCAAAAAAAAAAAAAAATCATGGACACAGGGGTCCTGGATTTTTTTAATAAAAAACTAATCCTGGATTATTATTTTTGCTTAAAGTCCGGTTCTGTGTTTTTATTTCAAAATTTCATCATAGCCCCCCTCCCCCTCCCAAGGGATATAAAATTGTATCATTAATAATAAATTAATAAATAATAAATTCAGATTTTCTATTTAAAATAAATCTCATTTACAAAACCACTGATATTTGTTCAATTTTTTACGCTGATTTAAGCTTTAGTCGCAACAATTTGTTCTCTTTAAGCTGTCGAAACATAACATTTATTTAACTGTAAAATTCACAGATAAAATTCACCCCCCCCCCCCCCTTTTCCCCTTTTTTCTTGTTTAAATCAATGATCAACAATATTCCAAAATCAAACAAATGAATAAATATAACATAGATTTCTTTTACATGCATCTTTTAGCCTTGCGAAGTCACTGTTTTAAATCGGTCATCCAATCAGGACGCTCATTATTCTTGTCCAAGATAAAAATACATCGCTAAAATTACCTGTGGGTGTTTCCCCATTTCAACCGTATCTGTTTCTCGATACAGCCGCCCGATTACAGTGACCCGTGACCCAGATTAGCACGTCCAAGCAGTTTTTTTCTTAATAGTGTTGTTTAATTATAGTATCGTTGACACACATATATATATATATGATGAAGACTATTCCAGAAACGTGCCGTGTGCACTAAATTAGACATCTACGTTTTTTATGGGGATCGCCATTTTTCAAAAGTCTTCAATGTGGAGGAGACAAAAGGCATAATCCATTCTCGGATTTATCCTCCGATTCTCCCATTATTACGGCGTTTTATCCTCGCTCAATCAGTGGTGGAAAAATCTTTACACACTAGTTCTATTGTTATCGATAGGTATTCAAATTGTGGAAATACCTATTTGTCAAAAGAATTCGGATGTGTCTTAGGCCCAGGACAAAAAGTGACGTCACTTTAACACCTCGGCACTGTGCCAGGTGTTCAAGCTTGAATTAACCACCTCGGCACTGTGCCAGGTGTTCAAGTGCCTTATCGATGAAAAAAACGGCTGCATTTAATTGGATAAATATGTACAAGTAAATTCAATATTTTTGATATTATATACTTTTAATAAACAATATCACTAGAGTGTAAGTCAGTTACCGACTTCGATCTCGGGTTCAAGCTAGATAAACACCCTCGCCCGTGCTTTGAGCACCTCGACCGCTACGCGATCTCGGCGCACAATTTGCACGGGCTCAGGTGTTCATCTAGCTTGAACACCTCGATCTCAGTCGGTAACTATTACGTAATCCTCTAGAGGATTAAAATGTTTCGTGCCTTTCCCCGCATGTTGTCAAATCGGTATTGTGGAGAGGTCCGCCAAAGGATTTTGAAATAAAGTTCGCGTTAGATAATGGGAGATACAAATTCTCCTTCAGTTGCCCATGTGGGTTACGATATTTCTCCACTCTCGAGAGTTAAATTTAAATTTTTAAACACTCGCCTGACGGCTTGTGGTTAAAATTTTAAATTTAACTTTCTTGAGTAGAGAAATATCGTAACCCACGGGCAACTGAAGGATAATCTATATTTAGACACCGAGGGTATTACACGTTTGTTTGTTTGATGGTGTTTAACGCCACTTTCAACAATATTTCAGTTATATCGTGGTGGTCAGCTTTATTGGTGGAGGAAATCAGAAGACCGAAGAAAACCACCGACCTGTCGCAAGTCACGGACATACTTGATCACATAATGTTGTCCACCACGCCCTGATCGAGATTCGAACTCACAAGATCACTGATTACATAGGTAGTTCTAGCTATTATACGATCACGACCACAACGCTCTTATCGTACGCTCAATAGTCTATTCCTCAAGACTGAAATGTTTTATTAGACACATTTTTTATCTCATTGTAATTTACAGTTCCTAAATAATGTAATTATTAATAAATCTAAGGTTCTTCTCCCTCAGGCATAGGAGACCTTAGCTGATTTTGGCTTCCATAGTTAGGTCTTTTGGCTTTCTTTCTTCTGTATATTTTTAGATTATTAGCTTTCCATTCTGTTGACTTTGAGCGTACCTTATAAATTATTTTTTCCCAAGAAACCACGTCGTTTGCACTAAATAAACGTTAGAGAATACCGAAGGTAAATAAAAAAATAATGTTAGAGAATACCGAAGGGGCAATCAAAAATGGACAATCCAGAGAAACGGACATCAAGAAGAAGACAAGCAAAAAAAAAACCAAACAAACAAACTAACAAACACACAACACAATATATGTTCGACATTACTATACGTAAACAAACACAAATAAGGCAAATAAGACATGATCCCTCCTACAAACAACTGGAGGTAAAGACGAGGCGCACATCGTTTTTGTATGTTTCTTACAAACAAATTGCATATCTAAATTTTTATTGTAATATTATAAAATAGTTAAATACATTAACCAAATTTGTGATATTTACAGAGTTTCGTTATTTTGTTTCAAAACCTGCAAAGCAGTGAGTTTTGTTCATGATAACAAATTGAAGGTACTACATAGCTTATGCAGAGCATACCCCATAAAGACTATTCAAGAAAAGCGCCGTGCGCAGTAAAGACTATTCAAGAAAAGCGCCATGCGCAGTAAAGACTATTCAAGAAA
Organism: Bathymodiolus septemdierum; assembly: GCA_963383655.1. Classification (NCBI taxonomy): domain Eukaryota; kingdom Metazoa; phylum Mollusca; class Bivalvia; order Mytilida; family Modiolidae; genus Bathymodiolus; species Bathymodiolus septemdierum. The sequence goes on from OY726527.1 coordinate 52,454,609, forward strand.
AGCGCCGTGCGCAGTAGACTATTCAAGAAAAGCACCGTGCGCAGTAAATTAGTTATATTCGTTGTGTTTCTTTAATTATGCTAATGATGTTAAACATCAGGAGGTGCCGTCGTGGTCGTGATCGTATGACAGTTGGATTTACAATTACGTATGCAATCAGTGCCTATCACCACTAACGTTGTGCGTTCGGATCCCACTCATGACGAAGTGTACTCGATACAGCATTATGTGATAACGTTTGTAGGTGACTTGCAGCAGGTCAATGGTTTTCTCCGGTTTCCTCCACCGATAAAACTGACCGCCAAGATATCATTGAAATATTGTTGAAAGTGGCGTTAAACACAATAATCCTAACCCATAACCCCTCAAACATCAGGTATTTTTCGGAGTGATCAATTTTACATGGTAGGTGATCATTTTGTTGACTGTATTACACGTTGTTTTGCGTCATACATGTATACTAGTTGTCGGCTACACCTATGTCCGATATTTTTTTAGACAAACGGCCGAAATATTGTGAGACTACATTCACGCACTTTTTATGGATTCTGTCGAAGAGTATGTCAGAGAGTGGGCATAACGTCAGAGAGATGAAACCTTAACGGGTCATTGAGCACTCGCACAACATCTATCTGTAAGAGCACACATGTCGTAAATCAACCTTTATTTTACCGACAAGTAGGCTGTTGTTCCTGCAGACAAGGCATCTAACGATATCACGTTTGCATGTAAATTAGGTTAAGTAGAATGTTTGATAACGGAATTAGGTATTGACAATCCACTTGGTACATAAAGCTATTCCCGGACGACATTTACGAAAGAGGTAATTCTGTACAATCATTGGTCTGTTTTATGTTCATTTGGTATTGCAACCCTTGTTGAAGAACTGGGTCTTCCTTCATTCTACTGATACCTGAATTACATAAGTGTCCTTACACAACCAGCGGACGTCCATCTTTAGTTGGGGAAAAAGTGGGGTGTTCACAGCAACGAGGAAATATGTCATAATTCTAACCATGATCTTAATTGAACGTCCTGTCGATCATATGTGGACATATTACGTCGAATATAGCTTAAATACTTCTCATTTGATGCTTAACAACAATCTATCACTTAAAGAGGGATAACCTGTTCATACGATAACAATTTTTTTTCAGGAGTCATGCGACATATGTGTTGTAATTATTTGAGGAATGGAATCGGACATTTTTGCCGAAATTTCAATGTACGCGGAGGATCTACGTCACGATTTAGAAGCTACGAGTCATTTTGAGCACTTTCCATGTCCATACCATTGTTTTGTGCGTCCAGATCTGTTGTCAAAACAGATGAAACATATATAAATCGCTAAGATAAAAAAAAAAAAATAATTGAAATATCCAATAATAGGATGTCACGAGTCTTAGAAGGTCACGTGTCTTAAAAGATCAATTTTTCTTTGTCCCAAAGGTAGCCTCTTAAAGGAAAAGGCCATCGTCTGAACAAGTTAGCGGAAAAATTTAAATGACAGTAAATAAAAGACATTTGTGCTAATGAATGCTAAAAATAGTTTACCGTAAGGTAGAATTTGGTGATTGAAGTTGCCTGTACCACCAAATAATGGGGATCACCATTTTTCAAAACTCTTCAATGTGGAGGAGACAAAAGGCATAATCCATTCTCGGATTTATCCTGCCCGTGACGTCGTACAATCGGTATGGTATAATATATCAGCATTGATCAGGTGCAATTTTATCATTAAAAATTATGTAAATCGTAAAATAACGTCGTATATTTATCTTTTGGTATTTACAATATCATTACGGATTCATGTCAAGCATTTTATTGCACTAACGAAAAGGGAAAGTGTGAGAATTTTTTTTTTTTGTAATTACGGGTCAGGACTATCCTTGTCAACACATCGACCAGAGACCACGAAAAACACGGGAAAGTACGATAGCATTGGCGACAAAAAAGAAAAAAGCATGTGTACGCATAAAATAAGTTAAAACTGACAGTTATTTAACCTTCGGACATTCACGTAAAGCATGAAATTATACGTAGATACCCCCAACTACAAATAAACAATAAACTCATTTGTTTTATGAAAATGTAACATGGGATGGAAGTATATAGAAAAAAATTAGGACGATATACAATTGTAAACATTGTATTGCAGTTGATCTGATATTAAAACATAACCAAAATTGCACGATGTTGGGAAGAGTAAAAATTTATTTATTTATTCAACTAACATGATCTGACTATGTGACGTCACATGAAGAGGTGTCATGGCCGCTTACACTACGACAGGAAATTCCAAGTATTCATATTTTTAATTTGGCATATTAATGTTAATAAAGGTGTTTCTTGTTTAATAATTAATTTACAAGTAAAAAGTTACAATGTATTGAATTATAACAATTGTTCAACTGACTGGCCTTTTCCTTTAATATATGTTAGACTGCGTTTATCATTCACGAAAGGTCGTTTTATATAACATGTGTCTAGACACCTAGCAGAGCTCCAGATAAGCTGCGTATTTGCGTTTTTTACGCTATGTAAGCGAGTAAAAACCCATGTATTATCAGATCAGAGTGTACACATTACGCATACATATTGCTGTGTAAGCAAACTTTCCAAATTCGGAGCGTATTTGTACAGTCGTGTACATAACAATACATTTTTGTCTTTGAGAAATTCCCCGTAATTACTTCCCTTTATAGTTTTCGAAGGAGAGAGCGCATACATCCGAGGGGTACCGAATGTTTGCCTTTCTAAGCATCGATGTCAAAAGAGATCTGATTGGATGTTTGCGATAAATCATCCAATCGCGGTCAATATTACAAATACATGCGGTTTACGTAATAAGTAAGAACTAAAACGAAAGTAAATTTGGGAACACGTTGTTCGTTGAAAATGAGGGATTACCGAAAATGAGCAAGAACATGAATAAGCGCGCTACTAAGCGCAAGAGCGTTACGGAAAATTATATACATAAGTTCCTGATTGCTTCGTCTGTGTCTAGTGACAGTATAGTTAAAGGAATCATTGATGACATTATCAAAACGGCTGTGAAAACTGCCGAAGTCGAGGAGCAAAAAACAAAATATTTACAAATTTTATTAATAAACATGACACAATCATGTCAAATTAAACAGAGATATACATTTCACGTGCATCCTGCGTTTACTGAATAACACTTGTGTCAAACAAAATTTTAAAAGTGTACATGTAAGCAATCTTTTCTGTAGTAGAGAGTACAACAGTGCAAAGGAAATATGCAAATACCCATCATTTTAAAAAGTAGGGGGTAATTACCCTTTGGACTTGAAAATTATCTGGAGCTCTGCCTAGTATTTAAATCTACTAAGTAAACCATATATTTGTAGATAAACATTACAACTGAAATAAACGAAAAAGGGAAACAACTCACACTGACTAAAGAACATGAAGAATCATTAGAGTAAGTAAGGCAGAGGATATAATGACGTGATAACAAATAAAAAAAATCGTAATAATTGTAGAAAACCAAACCTATGGCCAAAAACTAGACATAGACAGACAATGATCAGCATTGCAAAACACAGAATGTTGATGATGAACAACATATGCCTCAATCAAAAATCTGAGATGAACTAAGATGGTCCGAAAGGATCAGCAGTTCGTGCACCACACAAGGCAATGGTCGTGTTGTTGAAAACTTGACGATATGTAATCATTTTGAAAGTAGAAAATGTAAATTTAAGTTTTTTTGAAAAATCTATCAATTTGAACTTGTGGTGTATACCAGAGTGAAGGTATTGGGCATTATATCTCCACTTTTAGCAAAATTTCGGGCCGGTCATTTAGATTGTGGAGGGAAACCAGAATACCCGGAGGAAGACCATCGACCTGTCGTAATAAAAGTTTAAAAATACCAAAGGGGAGGTAATCAAATGTCGTAAATGGAAGAAGGACAGACAATACATTGACGAAAAGAAAACGGACAAAGGGACAAAAAATGATCTACAAAACACTACATAGAAATCTAAAGATCCAGTAACACCAACCCCACTAACACCGGTGATGAACTCAGGTGCTTTAGAAGAGTAAGTATATGTCACGCTCCACATGCGACACCCGTCGTGTTACTCTTGGTTAATTCATGTGTTATGTGCTAATAGAGCACGGTATATTTAGCATAAGCTGGTTCCCTGTCTATAATACATTAGGTACCAGTAAGCTATGAATATTCATGATATATATTGTCAGTGAACCAGTCTATGTTTACCATACCACAAATTTAAATGTTGCACACATTACAAACGAATCATGCAAAGATGAGTAAATCTTGTTAAATCATTATCATTATCGTTGAAATGCTAAACAGCGAATTTGGAATTTTTTTTTCGATTGGCTACAGTAAATATGATCAACGTGTTCGGCTTTCCTATTTATGGTTGGATCTGTCGGGAAACAACACCTATTTCATGATTGCCCTTACAAGAAATTTGGAGGTAACATCAACAAATCTATTTTTCAGATTTCAAAGCATATGGTTACGGTTTAATTGCCATTGTCTAGAATGTAAACAGGATCAAACAAGAGCGAAACTGATAAATCCTGCTACGATAGACTTAGAAACAACGATCCAAGCCACACAAATAACAGATGATGGTATAAACAAAACATTGAGCGTTATCATTGCTCTTTATCTTTTTATTTTTACGGGGTTTAGAAATATTATACGGTTTCTCCTGTCCTCAGTACCACTCTTTTCCTTACCTGGTGCTTTTTGCTTGTGGTAAACAATATAAACATCGTACTGTTACGTAAAGTTTTTTTTTTATAGAATATTCTAGTAACAGAAAGAAACAACCAACAATCAAGTTTGTATACCTTCATAAAATAACAAAAATAAGTAAATGATACTGAGGTGAATTAAATACAAGAAGACTGGAGAGTACCGCCGATGTTCTGTATACAGAGAGGTCGGTATTTAGAGGAACATTTTCCTTAAACTAAATGTTCGGTTTTCAGAGTAATCCGGGTTTGGGGAGTTCCACTGTAAAGTACTATGCAATTACAAAAATCACATTTATGAAGTTTAAAACTTGCCTGAATGCTCACAATTAGATCCATTGAAATAAATGTCCATTTCCTTTCTGGAAGTAATTCGATTCCTTGCCTATGAAATTTAATTCCAAATTGAATTAATATCCTTCGTTCAAATACACAAAAGCCCTGAAGTAAATATATAGCAAATAGTTCATGGCACTGAGGGTCATATGGCAGTATATGGACAGGTCCGGCACCAAAAAAATAATATATGGACCGAAGATTCTGATGGTGAAAGACCGGTCCATATACTGCCATATGACCCGAAGTTACATGAACTATTTGTTATATTATACTTTTTATCTAAAATAATAATGCAGGTACTTGGCCGGTCCATATACGAAAATAGTGACCGGCTGCGCTAACAAAGACAAATGGGGAAAATAAAAACGTATAGTGTAATATATCCAAATACAATGCTATAAATTCCAGCTGTTTTATAAATCCAAAATTTCTGACTGACTACTCTGTAATTTACTGACGCTTATATAGATAGGTAATAATATCTAGAACTTCTAGGGATAGTCTGTATCTAATAGCCCAATGAAACTCGAGGCAAAATATTAAAAACTTGTAAACATCTCTTCTATTTTTTGACAACCTATTTGCAATGATGATGCAATATTATCTTCATCTTTGTCAACAAAAATATTTTCCATGAACAAAATAATACATCAAATTTATTACGTATACATAACAGGGGGCCATTGTGGACGTGATCGTTTAGTAGTTGGATTTATTGACTATCTGTGCAATCAGTGCCGATTATGTGATAAAGTTTGTCAGTAACTTGCGACAGGTCGATGGTCTTCTCCGGTGTCCTCCACCAATAAAACTGACCGCCACGATATAACTGAAATATTGTTGAAGTGGCGTTAAACACCATAAGCCAAGTCTAAACCAATAGATAACAGTACATTTTACCCACATTATGTTTTTCACTTGTAATCATGATTTGGTTTAGAAATATTTAGTACTTCACAGTTTACAATCAATAAACATGCTATATGTTACTTGTGTGAAGACCAATACAATCGTAGATATCTAAATTAGCGCGCAAGACTCGTTTCTGTAGTAACCTTCATCCGGTACGTTCAAGGTCAAACGTTTGGAAAGCCACTTACCTTAACACGTGAGAGCAAGAAAACCAAACAGGACAAGCAGAATCGGTCAAGGTTATCTATGCCTGAAGAAGATTAACCTTTGCTACATTATTAGAAACTCACTCCAAAAAGTCGGTTTACCCAAGTCCCATGTGATATTCTGTTAAATTAGACAACCATCTGGATACACGACACAATACCGTCAATACATAACAGTAAAATAATCGAAAACGCGACCAGGTGCTCCGGATGGGTGTGTATAAAGTGTTTTTTGATTTCACAGGAACAAACTTACAGATAAAGTGGACAGATCATGATGGAATAATACCAATTGATTACCTGCTGGAAAATAATTTCAATAAATTTAAAGACAAAGAAAGACATTCATGGATTAGAAAACCGGTAAGTTCAAACACAATGTGTTTTCTTATATTTATTTCAGGTGTCAGAACCGAGGAGGTCAGCATCTTCTTGTCAATGTTAAAGGTTAAATCACAATTCGGGTCAACCATCGGAGAAAGAAGCACAATAGATTATATATTAAACAACAACTACAGAAACATGGGAGGCTCATATAAACAAGGACGAGGATTAATAATCAGACGGATTAAACAACACCATGTGTCAGAAGGTTTAATGAACTTGTATTATATATTAAACAACAACTACAGAAACATGGGAGGCTCATATAAACAAGGACGAGGATTAATAATCAGACGGATTAAACAACACCATGTGTCAGAAGGTTTAATGAACTTGTATTATATATTAAACAACAACTACAGAAACATGGGAGGCTCATATAAACAAGGACGAGGATTAATAATCAGACGGATCAAACAACACCATGTGTCAGAAGGTTTAATGAACTTGTATTATATATTAAACAACAACTACAGAAACATGGGAGGCTCATATAAACAAGGACGAGGATTAATAATCAGACGGATCAAACAACACCATGTGTCAGAAAGATTAATGAACTTGTATTATATATTATACAACAACTACAGAAACATGGGAGGCTCACATAAACAAGGACGAGGATTAATAATCAGACGGATCAAACAACACCATGTGTCAGAAGGTTTAATGAACTTGTATTATATATTAAACAACAACTACAGAAACATGGGAGGCTCATATAAACAAGGACGAGGATTAATAATCAGACGGATCAAACAACACCATGTGTCAGAAAGTTTAATGAACTTGTATTATATATTATACAACAACTACAGAAACATGGGAGGCTCATATAAACAAGGACGAGGATTAATAATCAGACGGATCAAACAACACCATGTGTCAGAAAGTTTAATGAACTTGTATTATATATTATACAACAACTACAGAAACATGGGAGGCTCATATAAACTAGGATGAGGATTAATAATCAGACGGATCAAACAACACCATGTGTCAAAAGGTTTAATTAACTTGTATTATATATTATACAACAACTACAGAAACATGGGAGGCTCACATAAACAAGGATGAGGATTCATAATCAGACGGATCAAACAACACCATGTGTCAGAAGGTTTAACTAACTTGTATTATATATTAAACAACAACTACAGAAACATGGGAGGCTCATATAAACAAGGACGAGGATTAATAATCAGACGGATCAAACAACACCATGTGTCAGAAGGTTTAATGAACTTGTATTATATACTAAACAACAACTACAGAAACATGGGAGGCTCATATAAACGAGGGACGAGGATTAATAATCAGACGGATCAAACAACACCATGTGTCAGAAAGTTTAATGAACTTGTATTATATATTATACAACAACTACAGAAACATGGGAGGCTCATATAAACAAGGATGAGGATTAATAATCAGACGGATCAAACAACACCATGTGTCAAAAGGTTTAATTAACTTGTATTATATATTATACAACAACTACAGAAACATGGGAGGCTCACATAAACAAGGATGAGGATTAATAATCAGACGGATCAAACAACACCATGTGTCAGAAGGTTTAACTAACTTGTATTATATATTAAACAACAACTACAGAAACATGGGAGGCTCACATAAACAAGGACGAGGATTAATAATCAGACGGATCAAACAACACCATGTGTCAGAAGGTTTAATGAACTTGTATTATATATTAAACAACAACTACAGAAACATGGGAGGCTCATATAAACAAGGACGAGGATTAATAATCAGACGGATCAAACAACACCATGTGTCAGAAAGTTTAATGAACTTGTATTATATATTATACAACAACTACAGAAACATGGGAGGCTCATATAAACAAGGACGAGGATTAATAATCAGACGGATCAAACAACACCATGTGTCAGAAAGTTTAATGAACTTGTATTATATATTATACAACAACTACAGAAACATGGGAGGCTCATATAAACTAGGATGAGGATTAATAATCAGACGGATCAAACAACACCATGTGTCAAAAGGTTTAATTAACTTGTATTATATATTATACAACAACTACAGAAACATGGGAGGCTCACATAAACAAGGATGAGGATTCATAATCAGACGGATCAAACAACACCATGTGTCAGAAGGTTTAACTAACTTGTATTATATATTAAACAACAACTACAGAAACATGGGAGGCTCATATAAACAAGGACGAGGATTAATAATCAGACGGATCAAACAACACCATGTGTCAGAAGGTTTAATGAACTTGTATTATATACTAAACAACAACTACAGAAACATGGGAGGCTCATATAAACGAGGGACGAGGATTAATAATCAGACGGATCAAACAACACCATGTGTCAGAAAGTTTAATGAACTTGTATTATATATTATACAACAACTACAGAAACATGGGAGGCTCATATAAACAAGGATGAGGATTAATAATCAGACGGATCAAACAACACCATGTGTCAAAAGGTTTAATTAACTTGTATTATATATTATACAACAACTACAGAAACATGGGAGGCTCACATAAACAAGGATGAGGATTAATAATCAGACGGATCAAACAACACCATGTGTCAGAAGGTTTAACTAACTTGTATTATATATTAAACAACAACTACAGAAACATGGGAGGCTCACATAAACAAGGACGAGGATTAATAATCAGACGGATCAAACAACACCATGTGTCAGAAGGTTTAATGAACTTGTATTATATACTAAACAACAACTACAGAAACATGGGAGGCTCATATAAACAAGGACGAGGATTAATAATCAGACGGATCAAACAACACCATGTGTCAGAAAGTTTAATGAACTTGTATTATATATTATACAACAACTACAGAAACATGGGAGGCTCATATAAACAAGGACGAGGATTAATAATCAGACGGATCAAACAACACCATGTGTCAGAAAGTTTAATTAACTTGTATTATATATTATACAACAACTACAGAAACATGGGAGGCTCACATAAACAAGGATGAGGATTAATAATCAGACGGATCAAACAACACCATGTGTCAGAAGGTTTAATTAACTTGTATTATATATTAAACAACAACTACAGAAACATGGGAGGCTCACATAAACAAGGATGAGGATTAATAATCAGACGGATCAAACAACACCATGTGTCAGAAGGTTTAATTAACTTGTATTATATATTAAACAACAACTACAGAAACATGGGAGGCTCATATAAACAAGGACGAGGATTAATAATCAGACGGATCAAACAACACCATGTGTCAGAAAGTTTAATGAACTTGTATTATATATTATACAACAACTACAGAAACATGGGAGGCTCATATAAACTAGGATGAGGATTAATAATCAGACGGATCAAACAACACCATGTGTCAAAAGGTTTAATTAACTTGTATTATATATTATACAACAACTACAGAAACATGGGAGGCTCACATAAGCAAGGATGAGGATTCATAATCAGACGGATCAAACAACACCATGTGTCAGAAGGTTTAACTAACTTGTATTATATATTAAACAACAACTACAGAAACATGGGAGGCTCATATAAACAAGGACGAGGATTAATAATCAGACGGATCAAACAACACCATGTGTCAGAAGGTTTAATGAACTTGTATTATATACTAAACAACAACTACAGAAACATGGGAGGCTCATATAAACAAGGACGAGGATTAATAATCAGACGGATCAAACAACACCATGTGTCAGAAAGTTTAATGAACTTGTATTATATATTATACAACAACTACAGAAACATGGGAGGCTCATATAAACAAGGATGAGGATTAATAATCAGACGGATCAAACAACACCATGTGTCAAATGGTTTAATTAACTTGTATTATATATTATACAACAACTACAGAAACATGGGAGGCTCACATAAACAAGGATGAGGATTAATAATCAGACGGATCAAACAACACCATGTGTCAGAAGGTTTAACTAACTTGTATTATATATTAAACAACAACTACAGAAACATGGGAGGCTCACATAAACAAGGACGAGGATTAATAATCAGACGGATCAAACAACACCATGTGTCAGAAGGTTTAATGAACTTGTATTATATACTAAACAACAACTACAGAAACATGGGAGGCTCATATAAACAAGGACGAGGATTAATAATCAGACGGATCAAACAACACCATGTGTCAGAAAGTTTAATGAACTTGTATTATATATTATACAACAACTACAGAAACATGGGAGGCTCATATAAACAAGGACGAGGATTAATAATCAGACGGATCAAACAACACCATGTGTCAGAAAGTTTAATTAACTTGTATTATATATTATACAACAACTACAGAAACATGGGAGGCTCACATAAACAAGGATGAGGATTAATAATCAGACGGATCAAACAACACCATGTGTCAGAAGGTTTAATTAACTTGTATTATATATTAAACAACAACTACAGAAACATGGGAGGCTCACATAAACAAGGATGAGGATTAATAATCAGACGGATCAAACAACACCATGCGTCAGAAGGTTTAATTAACTTGTATTATATATTAAACAACAACTACAGAAACATGGGAGGCTCATATAAACAAGGACGAGGATTAATAATCAGACGGATCAAACAACACCATGTGTCAGAAAGTTTAACTAACTTGTATTATATATTAAACAACAACTACAGAAACATGGGAGGCTCATATAAACAAGGACGAGGATTAATAATCAGACGGATCAAACAACACCATGTGTCAGAAAGTTTAACTAACTTGTATTATATATTATACAACAACTACAGAAACATGGGAGGCTCATATAAATAAGGATGAGGATTAATAATCAGACGGATCAAACAACACCGTGTGTCAGAAGGTTTAATGAACTTGTATTATATATTAAACAACAACTACAGAAACATGGGAGGCTCATATAAACAAGGACGAGGATTAATAATCAGATGGATCAAACAACACCATGTGTCAGAAAGTTTAACTAACTTGTATTATATATTATACAACAACTACAGAAACATGGGAAGCTCATATAAACAAGGATGAGGATTAATAATCAGACGGATCAAACAACACCATGTGTCAGAAAGTTTAACTAACTTGTATTATATATTATACAACAACTACAGAAACATGGGAGGCTCATATAAACAAGGACAAGGATTAATAATCAGACAGATCAAACAACACCATGTGTCAGAAGGTTTAATGAACTTGTATTATATATTATACAACAACTACAGAAACATGGGAGGCTCATATAAACAAGGACAAGGATTAATAATCAGACGGATCAAACAACACCATGTGTCAGAAGGTTTAATGAACTTGTATTACAATGTATGCAAATTCCGGCTAGAAAAACAGCACCAACAAAAAGAAAATTTAAAACAACCAACTTGAAACGATTTTGTCACTTCGCATTTGTCTTAAAATTGTATTTCTCAAAGAAGCCATTTTAGGAATAATGCTTGATATTCAACATCTGTCTTTAAAGTCTTATTCTCTGAAAGACGTAATTTTAGAGAAAAAAAATCTTGGTGTTCGCATTACATTTTCTCTCCTGAATAGGTTGAATACAGAAACATGCATTACATTTAATCATCGGTAATTTATACATTTCTTTGATCTCATTAAGCGATATTTTCAGTATTAATGGCCCGAATCTTAAGCAGAAAATTATCGGCCAGTGTGACGTCAAACACATTATAGCGTTATCGAAAACACCAATAACGTCAGTTATTAAGTTCTCTCGGACTCACTGATTTACTGACGATAATATTTATCTCAATCTCGACTTCCATAACAACCAGGGGTCCGTTGTTGAACTTATGATTAAGCTAATCATATGATTAGCCATAATTACATGATTCATTCCTAATCACATAATTAGCTAATTCAATGACTAGATATGATTAGTTAATACATTGATTAAAAAAGAATTTAGCAACAAAATTTAATCATTGAATTAGCTAAGTATGTAATTAGGAATGAATCGTGTAATTATGGCTAATCATATGACTAGCTTAATCGCAAGTTCAACAACGGACCCCAGTACTTTATATATATTGGTACAGAATAGTTAATACATATAGAACAGGAACTGCCTACCCTTCCGGGAGACCTAAGTTCACCCTTTGTTTTTATTGGTGTTCATGTTGCTCGATCTATGTAGTGTCTTGGATATTGTTGTTTGTCCTTTTGTCCATGGCATTGTTGTTTGAACTTCTTTGATTTTCGCCTTCTGATTACCCCTTTGGTATCTTCAAACTTTTCGTAATATTTAAATCCTCATCAACCATTGTTTGTTCTATTTCTACAGACTTTACCCATAATGAGTTACCCAGATATGATATCAAGCAAAGCGAGTGTTCTAAAGTAAGTATTATATCTCACACTCTCCAAACACTAAACATGTTCAGCAACTAAAGACATTTTGTTTTCTTGTTAATAATCTGGCATCTGGGAATACAATTTTATAAACCAAGTGACAACAGAACGAAAAAGATGTCAAGGGGCGGTGTCACACTCATTTTAGGGTATGCGTTAATATTCCCATTGTTGAACATCCTACTGTGACTGTGAAAAGTAGAACAGCAGCGGAAGCGCTGCTCCTTTACTTTAATGTATGTCCAAGTGTAATGTTAGTTTAAACATATTTTATTAATTAATTCAATATAACATTACAATATTCAGCTATATACATTACATAATAAGAAGTAATTAATAGGATTGGGAAACAAGTTACAAGAACTTATATTAATCCCTATCGGTAATGTTGTGTAATGTTGGATAGTCTCTCATGTTCATTTATACATTCATATCCTTTCTTTCTAATTAAGTAGAATGAACTTATTAAACTCAAACACACAAACATTAAGCTGACGAGAGTAGTAAGTATAATGTGACGACGTGACAAGAGGACAGAGAAGCAATAAAAAACAATTTCTTATTCTTTGGTTGGACCGGACCAGGGATCGGATCAAACACATGATCTGTCTCACTCGGAGCGATCATTCTAACTATTACAAAATCATGGCGGTCTAGTTAAGTTAAAATAAGAAGAGGACAAACAACGATCTACAAAACACCACACAGAAAACAAAAGATCGAGGAACACGAACCCCACTAAATACCGGAGGTGGACTCAGGTGCTCCGGAAGGGTAATCTTTATAAACAAGTAGATAACAGGTGCCAAATGGACGAGTCAATCAATGATCAATGATATTTTTATTACAACATGGAAAAGGGGGGAATTAGACAGGGGTAAGCTACGTTAGCCTTACAACTAACCATCAGCAGTCACTCCATTGCAATCTTTTGAGAATTGCCACAAGTTTGTTGAAATGGCTCTTTATTCTCATAAAAATGACTAATACACATATCTGGATATTCTGAAAAACACATGACATTCCCTGACCTCTCAATTTTAGCGAGAGAATGAAAGATTGTTGCTTAATGCCACGTGAGCAATTTGTCAGTTGTATCATGGCGAGAACGAGCTACGTTTCGGTGAGATGATGACGAAGTCTGTTACTACGTTACGGTGAGATGATGACGATGCCTGTTGCTACGTTACGGTGGGATGATGACGATGCCTGTTTTCTACTAAACCAACACTTAGATTGATTTTATAATGTTAGCTTACTACAGTCCGCGTGTAGATATGTGACACATTATCTTAATTCAGAGTCAACCAGTCTTTGTTCTTACTCCTCAATGTTGACTGTTTAGCGAAGAAGCAACAAATATCAATTTCATAGTCTTCGTTTTGACAGGACCGTTGCCGAATCCATGATCACGAGACAATCACACCAACCGTTACACCATCGTTGCATTCTAATTTATAAAATTTAGACTATTCAAGCACGGCCAAAAGCAAGTTTATTTCAGAAGTAAGTAACCGCTAGAGAAAACGATGGTGCAACCAAATATGGACAATCCAGAGAAACTTGCAAATAAGACGAAGACAAACAAAGCAAAACCGCAACACAATATATGATGGACACCACTATTCACAAGCGCAAGCACAAATAACGTTAATAAGACATCAGGTCTCCTACAAACAAAGTAACATGATTTTCGCGAAAATGTTATCTTGTGCGATCGCCAAAGACTAATGGCGTCCTGAATTATGTTGATTCTAATAGGAAAATCGACAGTCAAAGTCGATAGATATTATCTTAGGTATTTATTCCAGAACAATTAGCATGTAGAGAAACAACAAGAGCTTCTTAATTTATGTAAATACCACGTACTGTTCTGTCTAAATACATGAAATCACTCTGGAATGATGAAGACATTGTGTCAGACAATACGCATATGCGAAGCATAAATGTATCGTTAATTTTGTTTATATATCCAATGAACGTCGGCGTAGTAGAATATTATAAATGGTATGTAATAGGGTAGATTATACTATAAGTACTCATGTGAACACAATACGCTCATGCGAACATTCAGCAGTATTTACAGCGATAGGTTGCCGCCTGGGTGTCATTGACTTTTAACCACAAACGTAACATGTTGACGTAAGCAACCGTCCCGAAATCTACCTGAAGTGTTCATGTTTCCAGTCATCTACCCATGACCGGATGTTTTATCAGATAATTCGCTTCCTCTTTTAAGTCACTATATATTGCTTGGAAATTGTTGAAATAAACGTTAGAGAAAACCGAAAGGGCAGTCGAGAATAGACAATCCACAGAAAACCGAAGGGACAATCGAGAATAGACAATCCAGAGACACTGGCAACATTGGCTACACAAGACACAGGACAAATAAACGTTAGAGAAAACCGAAGGGGCAATCGAGAATAGACAATCCAGAGACACTGGCAACATTGGCTACACAAGACACAGGACGAAGACAATCCAGAGACACTGGCAACATTGGATACACAAGACACAAGACGAAGTCAAACACACACACACACACACACACACACACATACAAAAACACAACACAAAAATATAAAAAGATTAGCAACACGAACCCCACCAAATCCGGGAGTGTTTACAAAGGGTGAGAAATCAACGTAAAAAAAATTGAGATATGGATATTTCGAAACGGTCAACTAGATCCTGATGCCGACCTATTATTAAGTCTCCCAAACAACGTTTGGAAACTTATTGTTTTTGCTCCGTTTCTTCTTCTTCTTATTATTATTATTCTCCTTTCTTTCTTTGCGACATGAACGTGTTCACGGCAGATCTCATGAACTACTGGACAGAATTTCATGAAACTTGGTGAAGTTATAGATATATGTTTCTAGTTAGTCCCAAAGTTTTCAGTTTTGTGGTAAGGGGGGCTATAAATAAAAGTCATATTTTGAGGGGTTCAAAGGGGGTGGGATTTACTATAGAATCCTATGAGAAAGTTGAAATTTCGTACATTAATGTTGATATGCGAGCGTGAGCGAGCTCTTTATGGAATAAAATGTGTACTTAAGATTTTTTGACAAACATGGTTCAGCACATATTGACGAATAAAAAAAAATTCGACGCTTTGTAAACACGTTACGTGTAACACACTAACACACTCAACTAATGAAGATCTTCTTAACATAAAGCGCAAAGGTGATCCTGAAGTCTCGTACCCTCTCTGGTACGTCCGATACCACTGAAACCCGGAACCCGTGTGTAATAAAAGTCACTTTGTTAGCTTGTTTTACTTATATTGATATTTTTTAATTTATTAAATCTCTTCTGACATACTGACAAGAATTTTTGTTTCTACGCGGAAGTTAACTTTTAAGATTTTGTAAGAAGCGATAACTCGAATAAAGGAACGACAGCTTGATTGAATGAGACTAGATTCGACCCTAAGAAAAAGGCGTCCCCAATATATCTCGGCCCAAAAAATCTCAACACTTTTTGATGCACTGGATGAGAGTGAAATTGCCAGATAATTTTCAGATGCGCGAGCATTCAATTCCTTGCCGGTTTCATATTAACTTCTAAATGAATAATGATAGAGAATTTCGTCCATTTTTAAAATGGCCGCCAAAACACGGCATAAAAAATGGGCGGTAAAAATCCAACATTGTCCGATATCATCAACATTTGATATATGAGTAGATATATAGGGTCTAACACCGGGAGGGGTGCAAGATAGTAAAATCTGTGACACCCGAGGGTGTCACAGATTTTACTATCTTGCACCTTTTACGGTGTTTGACTCTTTTTCTCACCCCTTTCTACCGTGTCAATGCTTGTTTACTTGTTGTGTAGTTTGGTGCATTAATTTGCGAACCGTATCACAGCCACAGGACCAAAATGCCACGTAATAAAATAAAAGAAGCTTTTCATTTTACAACTTTAAAGAGATTCAGAATAATAAAGTTAACAAACTTGTGATAGATTCTACAATAACAAAATCTTGCACCTTTTACGATTTTTGCCTCTTTTTCTCATCTCTTTCAATATTTGCTTACGTTGAGAAAATATAGAGTACTCTCCCTTGTTAGGTAACTAACGTAAATAAAAAAACAATTACCTCCCTTTGACCAACGTCAAATATATTTTTTTTACAGGCATTTATCGCTGTTGTAGTAGCATTTATAATATATTAATACATTTTATTGTATTTTATTGTGGAATACATTTAAAAAACTGTCAAGACCTATAAATCGACAATTTAATTCAACAATGGAAAACAATTTTGCGGGAAAAACAGCGTGTAGCTTGTCTTACCCTGGAGCTAGGGTAAGATAGAAAAATCTTTTTCACCTAAACTAACGGATTACTTTATCCAAGGGGTGAGAAAATGATATCCCGAATTGATTCCCGACATTGAACAATTTCTATCGGTCGTCATTTTCAAAATGGCCGCCACAATACCGCAAAAATTCAACATTGTCCGATATCATCAAAATTTGATATGTGGGTAGAAAATGATGTCCCGAATTGATTCCCGCCATTCAAAAAATTCTACCGGTCGCAATTTTCAAAATGGCCGCCACAATACCGCAAAAATTCAACATTGTCTGATATCATCAAAATTTAATATGTGGGTAGATAATGATGTCCCGAATTGATTCCCGACATTGAAAAATTTCTACCGGTCGTCATTTTCAAAGTGGCCGCCACAATACCTCACAAATTCAACATTGTCCCATTTCAACGACATTTCATATGTAGGTAGATTATGATGTCCCGAATTGATTCCTGACTTCGAAAAAATTCTACCGGTCGCCATTTTCAAAATGGCTGCCACAATAGCGCACAAATTCAACATTGTTCGATTTCAACGAAATTTCATATGTAGGTAGATTATGATGTCCTGAATCGATTCCCGACATCGAACAATTTCTACCGGTCTCCATTTTCAAAATGGCCGCCATAATACCGCAAAAATTCAACATTGTTCGATTTCAAAGGTAGCTTTTGATTTATGTACGGGCATTTTGTCTGCTGTTGACTTGCTGTCTACAGGTAATAGAAAACACATAATATTTTGTTGTTGCTTTATGCTATATACCACAGTACTCATCTTCATATAACATTCATTCATATTGTTGATGGCGCCAAGCTGAACTTGAAGTTGCTGTAAACAGTTAATTTGAGATAGCAAAGGCAAATAGTAAAATAATTAATATATTTGATTAGAAGTGTAGCTCTAAGTTCAGTTACAGAGTGATACCTGACACTAAATTTGAAATTGTTAATTTTTATTATTGAAGCGTACTTATAATAAATAATCATATGATTATTTGATTATTTCAAAAGACAATTTCATCATGTCAGGTATCACTAGCATGATCAGGGCTGCAAGTCTGTAATTCCTCCACGTGGTGGCGCCTCAACATACATAATACTATGTTCTATATACAAATGGTCCTTTATCATGTCAATCCTAATTTCGTAAATGCTGCAAAACTTTAAAGCAAATTATAAGTGAAACCTGTCTAAACCGAACTTCCTTGGGACCAGCTTTTGCGTTCAGAATAGATAGGTGTTCGGTTTATATAGGTTAAGTTAACAAAGATTTCCTTCATTCGGATTTGATTTAATGTTTGATTTATACAGGATTCCGGGTTACTCGAAGTTTGATTTATACAGGATTTCGGGTTACTCGAAGTTTGATTTATACAGGATTCTGGGTTACTCGAAGTTTGATTTATACAGGATTCCGGGTTACTCGAAGTTTGATTTATACACGATTCCGGGTTACTCGAAGTTTGATTTATACAGGATTCCGGGTTACTCGAAGTTTGATTTATACAGGATTTCGGGTTACTCGAAATTTTATTTAAACAGGTTTCATTGTATCTCACTCAATTTCCTAACAGAATAATTATACACAAATATTTCTGTCGGAACATACTATTTAGATAATGACAGAATATTATAATATCAAAGACTGACAATTGTTTGTAGTCGTGGAACATCGATTGTACTCGGCATGTTTTTGGACATGTTCTGACGGTGTGGTATTTCTTGTTATTCATTTTTTAACACTATATCTATATATAGTCAAACCTGTATTAGGAGGTCACCTATGGGATAAAGAAAAAGCGGCCTTATAAGACAGAAGACCACTTAAAAGAGGTTCAATTAATATCAAATTATCTGTGACAAGACAAGAAAAAAGTGATCTTTTAATACAGGTGACTGTTTAATAGAGGTGACCACATAGGCAGGTTTGACTGTAAAGTCTGTATTCATCATTTCTATGAAGTTCTTTACATTCGTGGAAACCGATGTTCAAGTTTGGAGGGAAAATGTATTTTCTTGGATACGTAAGTTTGCGGATCCCCCGTTAGATAAGTACATATGTATATAGGTGACAAATATTCGTTGATTCTTAATTTCATGGTTTGATTCTATCCACGAAATTCACGAAAATATGCATAACACAAATAATAAAGTAATGTATTTACAGTAATCAACCGTGTATTGATGAAATTGAATTTGTATTTTTAGATGGCTCCGTGAAATCAATGACTGCGGCATGTGTCTTTTGACAGACGTTCCCACAGAAGAAAATACGATAGAAAAGGTAAACTAAGGTCAAACGTGTGTCCATATCCCGCGCTTGGTGATAGCAAGACGTTTGAAGATGATATCAAGGGGGTAATCAGAAGCCGTCAATCGAAGGTCAGACAATGCAATAACCAAAGGAAAATGGACAATGATCTACAAAGCACAGAAAACCAATTATTGAGCAGGACTTAAAACCGAGGGAGGCGTGAACTTGGGTGCCACGGAAGGGTAAGTGGTTCGTTCTCGCACCACTGGTAGCACCCGTCGTGTTTCTCGTGTTATAAAACTGGAGATAAGTGACAAATTAGGAAAGGATCGGATCTTGATTACCACAAATTAATTTGTCATATCTAAATGCTTGGTCAGATTTTAATCACTGAGTCTGAATAATAGTTGATTGTATATCATAGTATTTGTTTTAATCTGACTGATGTCGTGTTTATTTAAGAATTGAATCCAATCTTTTTTAGTTTTATTGGCATGTAAAAGCGTTGACCGAAGTACATTATAAGAAGTAAATCTTTGGATGGACATTTTACAATAATAAATGAAAAGAACCGTGAGCAACAATCAGTTTTCATGACGTTGGAATATTTTCCGGAAATGGGTGAGGCTGAATGGCTGTGCGCTTCATTGATCGATGAAGTTTCAATTCAGAAGTCACGTGTGAAGCTTTTTGATCTATCATATTAGGCGTTCTAAATGACATGAACATATAATTTTAAATATAATTATTGTAGGTTGCAGAATGTATCGGTCCCGTTCAAGAGACCATGTACGGCAAAGTAAGTAATGTAGAACATTGTTATGCAATTCTTATCAAGCAAGTTTTTTCATTGGCTAATGTTTGCCGTCAAAGCCATAATTGTAGTCAGCGATTGTTATTTAACGCCAATTCTGGAATTTTTTTAGCCATATCATGGCGAGAAAAAGTTGATTTAAAAATTAGATGATGATGAAGTCCGCTTTGTACCAGACCAACATGCTGATATGGATTTGTATTGTGCTAGCTCACTGAAACAACAGTCCGCAGATAGATATGTCGCACCACTCAGAAACATTATCCTGATTCCGAGCCAACCAGTCTTTGCTCTTTCTCCTTAATGCTGAATGCTTAGCAGAGAAGCAACAAATACCAATGTTATAGTCTTCGGTTTGACACGACCGGCGCACGAACCGCGGTTGCCATAATATTGGCATGTCGTAGCTGGTGCTAGTGAGTGAGTGATTGTGGTTTAACGCCAACTCAGCAATTTTTCAGTTGTATCATGGCGAGAACAAGTTAATTTTCAATGAGATGATGATGAGGTCCGCGTTGTTCTGAGTTGGATTTTTATAGTGCTAACTCACTGAAACAACAGCCCCAGTGTAGACATGTCGCTCCACTCGGACACATTATTCTGATTCCGAGCAAACCAGTCTTTGCTCTTACTATTTAATGCTGCGTGCTTAGGGGAGAAGTAACAAATACCAATTGTATAGTCTTTAGTTTGACCCGACTGGGGCTCGGACCCGCGATCTACCGCACTCGCGGTGAGCACGCTAACCATTACACCACCGATGCGGTTATTCTGGTGCGAATACGACGCCATATATGTCAATAAATACAATAGAAAAGAAAAGACAAACATCGCCTATCCATAAGATTATTAATTGTTAGATTTTATGCGAAGTTGAAGGGGGCCGTCGTGATCCTATGGTAATTAGATTTACAACTACCTATGCAATCAGTTCCTATCACCACTGATGTTGTGAGTTCGAATCACGATCAGTGCGAGGTGTTCAACATTAATGTGATAAAGTTTGTCAGTGACTTGCGACAAGTCGGTGGCTATCTCCGTGTACTCCGTTTTCATCCACCAATAAAACTGACCGCCACGATATAACTGAAATATTGTTGAAAGTGGCGTAAGACACCATCAAACAAACAAACAAACAAACCGAAGCTGAAGCGTACATGTTGCCAAATAACGTCGAGTTCATATGACATCACGATTTTCTATGACGTTTAAGAGCTAAGCTCATCCACATGTGTTCGTGGTATCTTATTAAGTCTCTCAAGCAACGTTTGGGAGACTTATTGTTTTTGCTCCGTTTCTTATTACATCACCCCGACTGTTGTCGGGTGATGTATTGCTATTCTACGTTTCTTTTTCACTATTATTATTCTTCTTGATGAAATTGATGAAACTTGATAGGAACAACATCCACATCTAGTGGAACGAGATAAGCCAAAAAAATCGGAATCGGTTGGACAAACTTTGTCGCAGTTGCCATGGAAACAAAAAAGGGGGGGATTTAAAAAAAATTGGATTCCTTTCATCAAGCTTCATGAAACTTTGTAGGAATATCCACCGTTGTATGTGGCAGCTTTTGGGGTTGAACAAATTCAAAATGGCGGCCGTTGCCATGGTAACCAAGGTGCAAAAAATGTTAAATTCACTCCAAACTTCACAAATTTTTGCAGTAATGTTTCCTGTCACATCCACATCTAGTGGAACGAGATAAGCAAAAAAATTCGGAATCAGTAGAAAAAACATTGCCGCAGTTGCCATGGAAATAAAAAAAGGAGGGATTTAAAAAAAAAAATTGATTTCTTTCATCAAACTTCATGAAACATCGTAGGAATATTCACCGTAGTGTGTGGAAGCTTTTGGCATGTTGATACAATTCAAAATGGCGTTACCATGGAAACCGAGGTACCAAAATAATGGGGTGGGGTGATGTCAGCTATTGCTTTGCAATGGCAATTCTAGCTATTATTATTACTTCTCCCCGGGTGATGTATTGCTATTCTACGTTTCTTTTTCACTATTATTATTCTTATTATTCTTATTATTATTATTCTTCCACACATTTTTGTCCGCTCTATTTCTCGGAGATGCCTTGATCAAACTTTATGAAACCTTGTAGGAATATCATATGCCATGTGAAGTTGTGCTGTTAATATTAATTTTTTTCAAAATGGCAGTCGTTGCCATGGAAACGGCCAAGATGCTAAAAAATTGAAAAACACAAAAATGATCATAGCAGGTTATTCGCCGAACAGAAATTGATGAAGCTTGATAGGAACAAAAGTCACATCTAGTGGAACGAGACAAGCCAAAAAAATCGGAATCAGTTGGACAAACTTTGCCGCAGTTGCCATGGAAACAAAAAAGGGGGGATTTAAAAAAAATTTGGATTCCTTTTATCAAACTTCATGAAACTTTGTAGGAATATCCACCGTAGTGTGTGGCAGCTTTTGGGGTTGAACAAATTCAAAATGGCGGCCGTTGCCATGGTAACCAAGGTGCAAAAAATGTTAAATTCACTCCAAACTTCACAAATTTTTGCAGTAATGTTTCCTGTCACATCCACATCTAGTGGAACGAGATAAGCAAAAAAATTCGGAATCAGTAGAAAAAACATTGCCGCAGTTGCCATGGAAATAAAAAAAGGAGGGATTTAAAAAAAAAAATGATTTCTTTCATCAAACTTCATGAAACATCGTAGGAATATTCACCGTAGTGTGTGGAAGCTTTTGGCATGTTGATACAATTCAAAATGGCGTTACCATGGAAACCGAGGTACCAAAATAATGGGGTGGGGTGATGTCAGCTATTGCTTTGCAATGGCAATTCTAGCTATTATTATTACTTCTCCCCGGGTGATGTATTGCTATTCTACGTTTCTTTTTCACTATTATTATTCTTATTATTCTTATTATTATTATTCTTCCACACATTTTTGTCCGCTCTATTTCTCGGAGATGCCTTGATCAAACTTTATGAAACCTTGTAGGAATATCATATGCCATGTGAAGTTGTGCTGTTAATATTAATTTTTTTCAAAATGGCAGTCGTTGCCATGGAAACGGCCAAGATGCTAAAAAATTGAAAAACACAAAAATGATCATAGCAGGTTATTCGCAGAACAGAAATTGATGAAGCTTGATAGGAACAAAAGTCACATCTGGTGGAACGAGACAAGCCAAAAAAATCGGAATCAGTTGGACAAACTTTGCCGCAGTTGCCATGGAAACAAAAAAGGGGGGGATTTAAAAAAAAATTGGATTCCTTTTATCAAACTTCATGAAACTTTGTAGGAATATCCACCGTAGTGTGTGGCAGCTTTTGGCGGTTGCAAAAATTCAAAATGGCGGCCGTTGCCATGGTAACCAAGGTGCAAAAAATGTTAAATTCACTCCAAACTTCACAAAGTTTTGCAGTAATGTTTCCTGTCACACCCACATCTAGTGGAAAGAGATAAGCCAAAAAAATCGGAATCGGTAAGACAAACTTTGCCTAAGTTTCCATGGAAATAAAAAAAGGGGAATTTAAAAAAAAAAAAAAAATTCTTTCATCAAACTTCATGAAACACTGTAGGTATATTTACCGTAGTGTGTGGAAGCTTTTGGCATGTTGATAAAATCAAAAGTAGCATTACCATGGAATCCGAGGTACCAAAATAATGGGGTGGGATGATGTCTGCTATTGCTTTGCAATGGCAATTCTAGTTATTATTCTTCTTCTCTTTCTTCTCCTTTTTTTCTTTGACACATGAACTTGTCCACGGCAGATCTCAGGAACTACTGGACGGAATTTCATGAAACTTGGTGGAATTATAGATATATGTTTCTAGTTGATCCTAAAGTTTTCAGATATGTGGTAAAGGGGGTCAAAGCTATATGTTTAGGGGTTCAAAAGGGGTGGGGGTTACTATAGAATCCTATGGAAAACTTGAAATTTCGTACATTAATGTTGATAACTTCTAAATGGATACTGATAGAGACATAAAATTTGACATAGTGATAGGTCACTGTTAGAGGAGCAATTCTGCGTTGTCAAAATTTTCAAGATATCTGCCATTTTCAAAATGGCTGCCAAAACACGGCATAAAAATGGGGGGTACAAATTCAACATTGTCTGATATCTTCAAAATTTGATATGTGGATAGATAATGATGTCCCGAATTGATTCCCGACATTGAAAAATTTCTAACCGGTCGCCATTTTCAAAATGGCCGCCACAATACCGCACAAATTCAACGTTGTTCGATTTCAACGAAATTTCATATGCAGGTAGATTATGATGTCCGGAATTGATTCCCGACATTGCAAAATGTCTACCGGTCTCCATTTTCAAAATGGCCATCACGATACCGCAAAATATCAAGCTCAGAATTTGTCACAATGCAAACAAAGTGTTCATTTAAACCTGTTGTCAGTGGGCGGTTTGGGAAACTTCATAATCGTTAGATTATAATCATATCTTGTTTCATTTTATTTTATTTGCAATTTTCTTCAGCCAAATAGAATTATTGTTTTTTTTTAATATTTGTATTTGAATAGTTGACATCTTACTCAATAAACTGGTAATTGTTTGAGTAATACAGGAAATATGTAGCTCTACAAATATTGGTATTTAATGCCACTTTCCACAATATTTCAGTTAAATCGTGGCCGTCAGTTATATTGGTGGAAGATACTGAAGTACCCGGAGAAAACCACAGACCTGCCGTAAGTTCCTGACAAACTTTATCACATAATGCTGTATAGAGTACACCTCGTGATGAGCGGGATTCAAACTCACAATGTTAGTGATAGTCAATAGTGTCGGAACATTCTGATCAATCCCAAAAGAATGTTGCTCATTTGGATTCTCATATTTGTAAGCAAAGTAGCATTTCTCAAATGGCAATGGGGTCTTTACAGGTATTTGATGTTAGAGTTATGCCGAATCCAATTAACGCTGCATACACTTCTGCACAGTTGCAATTCCACATGGACTTAATGTACTATGAAGTCCCTCCAGGAATTCAATTATTTCACTCAATACAGTAAGTTTAAAATATTTCTAAATCTTGACATTCTAGCATTAGAAAAGTTTGAGGATACCGCAGGGATAATCTGGAACCGTAAATAGAAGGACAGATCATGCAATTACAAAATGATTAAGAACAAAAGGACAAACATCGATTGATAAAATACTACATGTACATAGAAAACTAAAAACAACACGAACCCATTAAAACCAGTGGTGAACTCAGGTGACCCGGAAGTGTGAAGAATGCCTGATCCTCCAGTGCAACTTGTGAATTTCTGCATTATACAGTAACAGATATGTGTTGGGCTTGGTATGGGGTGCTTTGTGTAACTTTCAACAATATACCATAAATATCACGAAACCGGAGTACCAGGAGATAACGACCGTCCTGCAGCATGTCAAACTTTATCAGAGTTCTATCGAGTACTCCTTAGAACTATCATGAAACCGGAGTACCAGGAGATAACGAACGTCCTGCAGCATGTCAAACTTTATCAGAGTTCTATCGAGTACTCCTTAGAACTATCATGAAACCGGAGTACCAGGAGATAACGACCGTCCTGCAGCATGTCAAACTTTATCAGAGTTTTATCGAATACTCCTTAGAACTATCACGAAACCGGAGTACCAGGAGATAACGACCGTCCTGCAGCATGTCAAACTTTATCAGAGTTCTATCGAACTAGCGGGAATCTATAGTTAGCTCACACATTTTAGTGGGAGTGGACACTTATTCTCTTTTCCGGGCATCCGGGTATTTCGGTCAACGAATTATCTCCCTTGTCATTGAGGTAGTGAAACATTCGCCATTTTAAATTTGATTTTCACCGCCTAAAGATGGCCGACTCGTTGTTGTTAGAGGAAGTGACGTCACCCCGGAAAAGAGAATTGCCATATGATCTCGGCCACTACGACTTCCTTACCAAAAAAACGAAACAGGATAAAAGGAAAGTTCGATTGAAGGCGGTACTCACAAAGGCAATAAGCTGGTGATCCTATCATAACAAGAAATATTTGATTTTATTTCTCAAACATGATACTCTCGTTCACATCTCCGACTGAGGGAGGGGTCTTCGTCGTCGTGATCGTGTGGTAGTTAAGCTTACAATTACACGTGCAATCAGCGCCTATCACCAACAATGTTGTAAGTTCGAACCCCGCTGAGGCTAGGTGTACTCGATGCAACATTATGTGATAAAGTTTGTTAGTGACTTGCAGCAGGTCGGTGGTTTTCTCCGTGTATGCCTGTTCCCTCCACCAATAAAACTGACTGCCACGATATAACAGAAATATTGTTGAAAATGGCATTAAACATCACAAACCATACATCCCTAACCCCGACTGAGGGACAATGTTTGTATTTTATATACCCGGCACATCTTGTGCACAATTTTATTGAAAAGACCATTTGCAAAATTTCGAATTTGAATTATACATAAGTAAATGTGTTCCCTTTCATGCAAAGTTCAATGAAAATAGCTGATTCTTCCCATAATCTGCTTCAATTTTTAATGTTGTAGCAACTTGTGGATTAGGGGTTAGGGTTATGGTGTTTAACTCCACTTTCAACAAGATTTCAATTATTTCGTGGAGGCCAGTTTTATTTGTGGAGGAAATCGGAGTACCCGGAGAAAACCACCGATCTGACAAACTTTATCACATAATGTTATATCGAGTATATCTCGCAATGAGCGGGATTCGAACTCACAACGTTAACTAGTTGTGATAAGCACTGATTGCACAGGTAGTTGTTAATTCACGACCATGACGCACCTAAGCAACTTGTGAATTGTGTGCTATATAATCCTCTGACAAGGTGCAAATGTCTACAAATTATGAGAAAATTGTACTCGGATTCGATCGTTGTTCTTGCTTGAGCGCGTACCATTCTGTATCTGTATGGTTACTGAAGATTAACTCAATTCTGAGTAAAAGTCCTTCAGGTGTGTATGCGCATGTAAGTTCTTAGTTGCGCTTCAGGAGAGCTGCTTTAAATCTGTCCACTGTTTTGCTGGTAAGTGTAGCTTCAGGTAAGGAATTCCAATCAATAGTAGAACGCGGTATAAATGAGTGTTTGTAAATGTCAGTGTTACAGGTGTGAATTAATCATGTTTTTGTGTGTCTATTTCTCGAGAATCTCGGGTTTGGTTGAATGTGTTGATCGGCGGAGATTGCCACCAGGCCATTGATGATCTTGTGGAGCAGGATCAATCGTTGGTCCCTACGTCTGTCTGCTAGAGGCTGCCATTCTGTCGTCGTAAGGGACATAATTCTTATACAAACGTGTAAAACAATCGTAACTACTCGGCCATTCTCGCCACCCTGCAAATAACCTCGTATGCACTACTTTTTCACATGTCAGTTACATGAAAGTTTGGTAAAGTTATATTTTACGCAATTTTCTATATTTCAATTAAAGTTTTAATTAGTTTTGCATGATTAGATTTTACTTAGTATGTCTTACATATTGCACGGCCGTAGACCGGGTCTGAATAAAGAGAGGCAAAAGGGGTGAATTTAGACAAATTTTGAAGAAGAAAAAAGATTTTATTTGCTTTCAAAGGTTACACTTGCCATTTCAAAAGTGAGGCATTTGCCTCATTTACCTCCATTGCGCTACGGCCATGTATTGGATTTTCGTGGACTATATTTTTGTGCGGCTTAACTTAACTTAACTTCCGGCAAACAATATAAGAAGAATGTATACTATGTACGTACGAGGTTATTTGCAGGGTAGCGAGAATGGCCGAGTAGTTACGATTGACGTGTAAAAGCGTATAAATTTAGAATCAAATCAGGAATAGCATTGAATATCATTGTAGATTTGATGATAGTGTTATAGGAGGTGATAGTATCTTATTAGATGTGTTCCATGTGGCGGAATTATTCAGAAATGAACATCCGGAAGATTTTGAGATTCTGACAAAAATACCAGGTACCTACGAGAGAATTCATTACAAGAGGTATTACGTAACTTAGGACAATAGGAAAAGTTTGAAGGTACCAAAGAGGTAATCAGAAGCTGCAAATCGTAGGACAGACAATGACCAAAAGGACAAACAATGATTTACGAAACACTACACAGAAAACTAAAGATTTAGCAATACTCTCATATACATTGAAGCATGTCTGAATATATAAACAAATGTAGACCAGTGGCGTAGCTAGGCCCTAGATGATATGTAGGCGAGGGGTCTGGGGACCAATGAGGTCTCCAGCGGGTCAAGGACAGAGCCCTTGTAGGGGGCAAAACCCCCCGAAAGTTGACGACATATTAGCATTTAAGATGGTTTTCTCACTTACTTACAGTATCTGAATATTACTCTTCTAATATCAGAGAAAAACCTATGTCGACCTCTGTTTCGTTGGGACTTCACTGTACAATTGACTTCTGCTAAATAAAAACAAGTTAATAGGCATTTGTTGGTCTAAGTTAAATAAAAAAGATGTAAAAAAAAATAGTTGTACAGCGTTATTGCAGACTAGTGCTTTTAAGTTTAGCATTAGCATTGTTGACATACCAACTTAATATCGTTTTACTTTCAAAAGAATGCAAGTTTTCTATTCTTTAGACTTGCGAACAGTTCGATGACGCGTTCCACATTGATTTCGATCTCACGGTGAACATGAAGCAGGGCTAGAGAAGAAAGACGATCATCTCCCATTGTTGACCGAACCGTGCAAAAATCAGTAAACATAACAATTGTTAAATAGGTCCACAAAACCTACGGTAACGCAGCTACACGTCAGTGAATTTAAAACTTTAAGAAAATTAAATATTGAGCTTTCATTGAATTTTAGATTCCCCTTCTCCCTACCAACCAACGATAAATAAGGCCTACTTATTTTCTTTTAAATTACATTTTTAAGTTGCAAGAGATTTTTTTTAATCATTTTTCTTCATATTTTAATAATACATTACCCCCTAATAACAACTTTTGAAGAAAACAAATGATACGTTGATAGGGAGAGGAGTAACAAATATATCTTCAAAGTAAGGCAATGACTTATCTTTATTTTTAGTTACACAACATCATTTGAAGTTCTCTGTTTAAGGAAACACCTTGTTGGAAATTTGAATCCAAAGGCACTATTCCATTTCTCTGTAAGAAGATCTAGAATCTGTTTAACGATGTCACTGCGTAAACTGCCATCATTCATACACTCTGCTATATCAGGATACGGAGGACCACATTGTCGAGACTCGGTCTCTGACATACTTGGTCTCTGACATACTCTGTCTCTGACATACTCGGTCTCTGACATACTCGGTCTCTGACATACTCTGTCTCTGACATACTCGGTCTCTGACATACTCGGTCTCTGACATACTCTGTCTCTGACATACTCGGTCTCTGACATACTCGGTCTCTGACATACTCGGTCTCTGACATACTCGGTCTCTGACATACTCGGTCTCTGACATACTCGGTCTCTGACATACTCGGTCTCTGACATACTCGGTCTCTGACATACTCGGTCTCTGACATACTCGGTCTCTGACATACTCTGTGCTTTCTGTTACAGTAGTAGCTGCACTATCCATTTGACTTTCATTTTGTAGGCTACTGTCTGATCCTTGTGTCTGACTTGTCTGACTCAGTTGAAGGTTATGATCAGGCACGGGTGAGCTTCTCTTCTTGGTTTGAAGAAAGGGTCTAGATTTCTTTGTATTTTGGCATTTGTTTTTGGTGGATATAATATATCATGTAACGAATAAGTAAAAGAGTTGAAATTCGGATCGAATGTTGGCACCGGATTTACCGTTGTTTATTCAAGTGGAACGTAATATGATAGAACGAACGTCTTCTAAAAGGGATCTGGCACTTTAACGTTGTTTTATTTAAAACGATGATGAAACACAACTATTACAAAACCAATATTTAATGGGATGGGCAATTTTTTTTTGGGGGGGAGGGGGGTTGGACGAAATGATATGTAGGCAACTGCCTACATTGCCTAACGTAAGCTACACCACTGTAGACGACTATTATGATTTGAATAGAGAGGTTTAAATTTAAACAGTTATCATGAATTGGAGTATATTGGTTGGAATAGACAGGTGACCGAATTAGATAGGACAAATTAAAACAGTTTTCATGTATTGGTGCTAAAATTGATGGTAGGCTTACACAGGTTTCCGGTTTATTTAGACAGGTTGCATCGTATTATTGTTGATAAGATTTTAGGTGCGGTTTACACAGAATTCCGATTTATTTAGACAGGTCTCACTGTATAATTGTGGATAGTATTGGCACACTAATCCAGATATGCAATAATATCCATACTTTTGCAAATAGTTTCATGTAATAGTCCGTTGTTAGTGTTGGACCGCCACGGTGTTGTAAATGTTGGCGTATTAGAATGGAGTGTAGAAGATTGTGGCTTCGATCTCCAGTTGGATCAGACTGACGACGAAGACTATTCAGCTGGTTTTTACTGTCTATCCACTAAACACACAACGTGCAGGAGAAATGCTGTTTGGTTAGGGACCGACCATTTAACTTGAAGAGGGGGGGGGGGGGTTATGGTTTTTTGCTTCATTCAGAATTGTTTTTTCGGACAACACAAGAGTTAGAATATTTATTTTTTGTCGCGCGAATTTTTTTTCCAGAATTTAACATTAGGTTATATGACAAAAACTCTGAATCAGATTATTTTTTTTTTTCCTCCACCAAAATCAGAATATTTTTTTCAGCAACATTGGGAATCAGAATCTTTTTTTAGAAAAAAACAATAACCCCCCGCCCCCCCCCCCCCCCTCCCCCCTTCAAGTTAAATGGTCGTTCCCTTAGGAGAAAAGATATTGTATCAGAGTGGAGAATGATCTCGACCTACAGGCTGCTTTCAGAACTATGAAAATTCAGCTCACTGTGTTAGTCAAGCACAAAGCAGTTAACATCATCATCTCATTAAAAAATAATAACTTATGTGTTGAACAACAGTCATACACTCATCGTAGCTTAATATAAGCTTATTACGATAATTGATTGGTTGGTGTTTAGCGCCAACTTTAGTAGTATTTGGCGTGAACAAATTTTATCAATTAATTTCCATAACTACATGACCATTATATATAAGCATAAACTAAATTTCTGTAGAAACAAACAAACAAACAAAAACAAGCCCGAAGCGACTGTTACATGACCAACTGACCGAGTTGCAATAATTTTACTTTACAATTCCGTCAAATATTCTTTTGTTATTTGTTAAAATATAGAAATATATATATAAAAACAAAATTGTGTAAAATATTTCCAGAGAACGTCCAGTTAAGATGCAGATTCAAAAACCACATATCATTCTAAATGATAAGCAGGAGGTAAATATCATATTAAAAACGTAGATATCCAAATTAGTGTACAGGCTACGTTTCTGGAATAACCTTCATCAGGTAGTACGTGCAGAGCCAACATATTTATAGCTAAGCGCATTATAGATATCAAAGGTACCTATATAGGTAAATCTTATTGAATTTAGGTGTTTCTTGTATCTGTTTTTTCCGATATACTGACATCGAACAACATTTCATTTGGTGTTGGGGCCCGGGTGGCTCAATGAGTTAGGTCGTTGTAGGGCCCGGGTGGCTCAATGAGTTAGGTCGTTGTAGGGCCCGGGTGGCTCAATGAGTTAGGTCGTTGTAGGGCCCGGGTGGCTCAATGAGCTAGGTCGTTGTAGGGCCCGGGTGGCTCAATGAGTTAGGTCGTTGCAGGGCCCGAGTGACTCGATGAGTTAGGTCGTTGTAGGGCCCGGGTGGCTCAATGAGTTAAGTCGTTGTAGGGCCTGGGTGGCTCAATGAGTTAGGTCGTTGTAGTGGCTGGGTGGCTCAATGAGTTAGGTCGTTGTAGGGCCCTGGTGGCTCAATGAGTTAGGTTGTTGTAGGGCCCGGGTGGCTCAATGAGTTAGGTTGTTGTAGGGCCCGGGTGGCTCAATGAGTTAGGTCGTTGTAGGGCCCGGGTGGCTCAATGAGTTAGGTCGTTGGATCTAACAACTCATGCAAGCCTATCACCAATACGGCGTGGGTTCGCGCCCGACTTTGTAAATTACAAAAAAGGGTGCACTCGACTCGCAGCCGCAAGTGATAAAGTTTACCAGTTGCTTGCCCATGGTCGGTGGTTCTCTCCGGGCACTCCGGCTTCCTCCACCACTAAAACTGGTCGCCATGATATAGCTGAAATATTGTTGAAAGTGACGTTAAACACCAATAATCAAACCAAAATCATTTGATGTTATGTCATGTAACCTTTCATTCAGTGATAGTTCAATCAATATCAAAATCGTAGATATCTAATTTAGTGCACATGACACCTTTCATGAATAACCATCATCACTTATAGTCAAACGATTAGAAATAAGGGTAATAACAAAATTACCGAACTCCAAACAATCTTCCAAAGTGAAAGTCAAAACTCAAAACTGTGAAAACCGTAATGACCCTGAAAGCCTTTGGGAGCAAATATATCCAAACGAACTAGACCGGATATCCAAAATTGGTAATTTTTTTCTTAACAAGCACCATGGCATCTTCCAAACACGAGGCATTTATTTGCGTCGTATCTTTACATGTGTAATTAACGATTAGATAACCGCCATATTAAACATTTTGTCGGTCAAGCTGAGATCGAAGGAAAAAAATCTGATCTATAGAAAATGAAGCAATGAATTATTGGCCTTGACAAGTTACACTGCATTACAGACAAAATATACAGACATATTTAATTGTACATTGATTTACAGATTGTTACTGTCAACTGGGACCCAGTAGCGGAGGGGCCATTGTCTATTCCACAGGTAAAGCGATAATAAATAAACGTTATGAAACACCGAAGGGACAATCAAGAAAGGAAAATCCAGAGATACAGACAATATGGGCACAAGAAACAGAACAAAGACATAAAACAAACACAACAGGGAAAACAACAAAAAGATGAGCAACACAGACCACACCAAAAATATACCATGTCTAATGCACAGACCACACCAAAAATATACCATGTCTAATACACAGACCACTCCAAAAATATACCATGTCTAATACACAGACCACAACAAAAATATACCATGTCTAATACACAGACCACAACAAAAATATACCATGTCTAATACAAAGACCACAACAAAAATATACCATGTCTAATACACAGACCACAACAAAATATACCATGTCTAATATACAGACCACACCAAAAATATACCATGTCTAATACACAGACCACACCAACAATATACCATGTCTAATACACAGACCACACCAAAAATATACCATGTCTAATACACAGACCACAACACCAATATACCATGTCTACTACACAGACCACACCAAAAATATACCATGTCTAGTACACAGACC
Organism: Bathymodiolus septemdierum; assembly: GCA_963383655.1. Classification (NCBI taxonomy): domain Eukaryota; kingdom Metazoa; phylum Mollusca; class Bivalvia; order Mytilida; family Modiolidae; genus Bathymodiolus; species Bathymodiolus septemdierum. The sequence continues at coordinate 52,488,381 of OY726527.1, forward strand.
ACACCAAAAATATACCATGTCTAATACACATACCACACCAAAAATATACCATGTCTAATACACAAACCACACCAAAAATATACCATGTCTAATACAAAGACCACAACAAAAATATACCATGTCTAATACACAGACCACAACAAAAATATACCATGTCGCATACACAGACCACAACAAAAATATACCATGTCTAATACAAAGACCACAACAAAAATATACCATGTCTAATACACAGACCACAACAAAAATATACCATGTCTAATACACAGACCACACCAACAATATACCATGTCTAATACACAGACCACACCAAAAATATACCATGTCTAATACACAGACCACAACACCAATATACCATGTCTACTACACAGACCACACCAAAAATATACCATGTCTAGTACACAGACCACACCAAAAATATACCATGTCTAATACACATATCACACCAAAAGTATACCATGTCTAATACACAGACCACACCAAAAATATACCATGTCTAATACACAGACCACACCAAAAATATACCATGTCTAATACACAGACCACACCAAAAATATACCATGTCTAATACATATACCACACCAAAAATATACCATGTCTAATACACAGACCACACCAACAATATACCATGTCTAATACACAGACCACAACAAAAATATACCATGTCTAATACACAGACCACAACAAAAATATACCATGTCTAATACACAGACCACACCAACAATATACCATGTCTAATACACAGACCACACCAAAAATATACCATGTCTAATACATATACCACACCAAAAATATACCATGTCTAATACACAGACCACACCAAAAATATACCATGTCTAGTACACAGACCACACCAAAAATATACCATGTCTAATACACATACCACACCAAAAATATACCATGTCTAATACACAAACCACACCAAAAATATACCATGTCTAATACAAAGACCACAACAAAAATATACCATGTCTAATACACAGACCACAACAAAAATATACCATGTCACATACACAGACCACAACAAAAATATACCATGTCTAATACAAAGACCACAACAAAAATATACCATGTCTAATAGACAGACCACAACAAAAATATACCATGTCTAATACACAGACCACACCAACAATATACCATGTCTAATACACAGACCACACCAAAAATATACCATGTCTAATGCACAGACCACAACACCAATATACCATGTCTACTACACAGACCACACCAAAAATATACCATGTCTAGTACACAGACCACACCAAAAATATACCATGTCTAATACACATATCACACCAAAAGTATACCATGTCTAATACACAGACCACACCAAAAATATACCATGTCTAATACACAGACCACACCAAAAATATACCATGTCTAATACACAGACCACATCAAAAATATACCATGTCTAATACACAGACCACACCAAAAATATACCATGTCTAATACACAGACCACACCAAAAATATACCATGTCTAATACACAGACCACACCAAAAATATGCCATGTCTAATACACAGACCACAACAAAAATATACCATGTCTAATACACAGACCACAACAAAAAATATACCATGTCTAATACACAGACCACACCAACAATATACCATGTCTAATACACAGACCACACCAAAAATATACCATGTCTAATACATATACCACACCAAAAATATACCATGTCTAATACACAGACCACACCAAAAATATGCCATGTCTAATACACAGACCACACCAAAAATATACCATGTCTAATACACAAACCGCAACAAAAATATACCATGTCTAATACACAGACCACACCAAAAATATACCATGTCTAGTACACAGACCACACCAAAAATATACCATGTCTAATACACATACCACACCAAAAATATACCATGTCTAATACACAAACCACACCAAAAATATACCATGTCTAATTCAAAGACCACAACAAAAATATACCATGTCTAATACACAGACCACACCAAAAATATACCATGTCGCATACACAGACCACAACAAAAATATACCATGTCTAATACAAAGACCACAACAAAAATATACCATGTCTAATACACAGACCACAACAAAAATATACCATGTCTAATACACAGACCACACCAACAATATACCATGTCTAATACACAGACCACACCAAAAATATACCATGTCTAATACACCGACCACAACACCAATATACCATGTCTACTACACAGACCACACCAAAAATATACCATATCTAGTACACAGACCACACCAAAAATATACCATGTCTAATACACATATCACACCAAAAGTATACCATGTCTAATACACAGACCACACCAAAAATATACCATGTCTAATACACAGACCACACCAAAAATATACCATGTCTAATACACAGACCACACCAAAAATATACCATGTCTAATACACAGACCACACCAAAAATATACCATGTCTAATACACAGACCACACCAAAAATATACCATGTCTAATACACAGACCACACCAAAAATATGCCATGTCTAATACACAGACCACAACAAAAATATACCATGTCTAATACACAGACCACAACAAAAATATACCATGTCTAATACACAGACCACACCAACAATATACCATGTCTAATACACAGACCACACCAAAAATATACCATGTCTAATACACAGACCACACCAACAATATACCATGTCTAATACACAGACCACACCAAAAATATACCATGTCTAATACATATACCACACCAAAAATATACCATGTCTAATACACAGACCACACCAAAAATATGCCATGTCTAATACACAGACCACACCAAAAATATACCATGTCTAATACACAAACCGCAACAAAAATATACCATGTCTAATACACAGACCACACCAAAAATATACCATGTCTAGTACACAGACCACACCAAAAATATACCATGTCTAATACACATACCACACCAAAAATATACCATGTCTAATACACAAACCACACCAAAAATATACCATGTCTAATACAAAGACCACAACAAAAATATACCATGTCTAATACACAGACCACACCAAAAATATACCATGTCGCATACACAGACCACAACAAAAATATACCATGTCTAATACAAAGACCACAACAAAAATATACCATGTCTAATACACAGACCACAACAAAAATATACCATGTCTAATACACAGACCACACCAACAATATACCATGTCTAATACACAGACCACACCAAAAATATACCATGTCTAATACACAGACCACAACACCAATATACCATGTCTACTACACAGACCACACCAAAAATATACCATGTCTAGTACACAGACCACACCAAAAATATACCATGTCTAATATACATATCACACCAAAAGTATACCATGTCTAATACACAGACCACACCAAAAATATACCATGTCTAATACACAGACCACACCAAAAATATACCATGTCTAATACACAGACCACACCAAAAATATACCATGTCTAATACACAGACCACACCAAAAATATACCATGTCTAATACACAGACCACACCAAAAATATACCATGTCTAATACACAGACCACACCAAAAATATGCCATGTCTAATACACAGACCACAACAAAAATATACCATGTCTAATACACAGACCACAACAAAAATATACCATGTCTAATACACAGACCACACCAACAATATACCATGTCTAATACACAGACCACACCAAAAATATACCATGTCTAATACATATACCACACCAAAAATATACCATGTCTAATACACAGACCACACCAAAAATATGCCATGTCTAATACACAGACCACACCAAAAATATACCATGTCTAATACACAAACCGCAACAAAAATATACCATGTCTAATACACAGACCACACCAACAATATACCATGTCTAATACACAGACCACACCAAAAATATACCATGTCTAATACACAGACCACACCAAAAATATACCATGTCTAATACACAGACCACACCAACAATATACCATGTCTAATACACAGACCACACCAACAATATACCATGTCTAATACACAGACCACACCAAGCATATACCATGTCTAATAAACAGACCACACCAACAATATACCATGTCTAATACACAGACCACACCAAAAATATACCATGTCTAATACACAGACCACACCAAAAATATACCATGTCTAATACACAGACCACACCAACAATATACCATGTCTAATACACAGACCACACCAAACATATACCATGTCTAATATACAGACCACACCAACAATATACCATGTCTAATGCACAGACCACATCAACAATATACCATGTCTAATACACAGACTACACCAAAAATTTACCATGTCTAATACACAGACCACACCAACAATATACCATGTCTAATACACAGACCACACCAAAAATATACCATGTCTAATACACAGACCACACCAAAAATATACCATGTCTAATACACAGACCACAACAAAAATATACCATGTCTAATACGCAGACCACACCAACAATATACCATGTCTAATACACAGACCACACCAACAATATACCATGTCTAATACACAGACCACACCAAAAATATACCATGTCTAATACACAGACCACACCAAAAATATGCCATGTCTAATACACAGACCACACCAAAAATATACCATGTCTAATACACAAACCGCAACAAAAATATACCATGTCTAATACACAGACCACACCAAAAATATACCATGTCTAGTACACAGACCACACCAAAAATATACCATGTCTAATACACATACCACACCAAAAATATACCATGTCTAATACACAAACCACACCAAAAATATACCATGTCTAATTCAAAGACCACAACAAAAATATACCATGTCTAATACACAGACCACACCAAAAATATACCATGTCGCATACACAGACCACAACAAAAATATACCATGTCTAATACAAAGACCACAACAAAAATATACCATGTCTAATACACAGACCACAACAAAAATATACCATGTCTAATACACAGACCACACCAACAATATACCATGTCTAATACACAGACCACACCAAAAATATACCATGTCTAATACACCGACCACAACACCAATATACCATGTCTACTACACAGACCACACCAAAAATATACCATATCTAGTACACAGACCACACCAAAAATATACCATGTCTAATACACATATCACACCAAAAGTATACCATGTCTAATACACAGACCACACCAAAAATATACCATGTCTAATACACAGACCACACCAAAAATATACCATGTCTAATACACAGACCACACCAAAAATATACCATGTCTAATACACAGACCACACCAAAAATATACCATGTCTAATACACAGACCACACCAAAAATATACCATGTCTAATACACAGACCACACCAAAAATATGCCATGTCTAATACACAGACCACAACAAAAATATACCATGTCTAATACACAGACCACAACAAAAATATACCATGTCTAATACACAGACCACACCAACAATATACCATGTCTAATACACAGACCACACCAAAAATATACCATGTCTAATACACAGACCACACCAACAATATACCATGTCTAATACACAGACCACACCAAAAATATACCATGTCTAATACATATACCACACCAAAAATATACCATGTCTAATACACAGACCACACCAAAAATATGCCATGTCTAATACACAGACCACACCAAAAATATACCATGTCTAATACACAAACCGCAACAAAAATATACCATGTCTAATACACAGACCACACCAAAAATATACCATGTCTAGTACACAGACCACACCAAAAATATACCATGTCTAATACACATACCACACCAAAAATATACCATGTCTAATACACAAACCACACCAAAAATATACCATGTCTAATACAAAGACCACAACAAAAATATACCATGTCTAATACACAGACCACACCAAAAATATACCATGTCGCATACACAGACCACAACAAAAATATACCATGTCTAATACAAAGACCACAACAAAAATATACCATGTCTAATACACAGACCACAACAAAAATATACCATGTCTAATACACAGACCACACCAACAATATACCATGTCTAATACACAGACCACACCAAAAATATACCATGTCTAATACACAGACCACAACACCAATATACCATGTCTACTACACAGACCACACCAAAAATATACCATGTCTAGTACACAGACCACACCAAAAATATACCATGTCTAATATACATATCACACCAAAAGTATACCATGTCTAATACACAGACCACACCAAAAATATACCATGTCTAATACACAGACCACACCAAAAATATACCATGTCTAATACACAGACCACACCAAAAATATACCATGTCTAATACACAGACCACACCAAAAATATACCATGTCTAATACACAGACCACACCAAAAATATACCATGTCTAATACACAGACCACACCAAAAATATGCCATGTCTAATACACAGACCACAACAAAAATATACCATGTCTAATACACAGACCACAACAAAAATATACCATGTCTAATACACAGACCACACCAACAATATACCATGTCTAATACACAGACCACACCAAAAATATACCATGTCTAATACATATACCACACCAAAAATATACCATGTCTAATACACAGACCACACCAAAAATATGCCATGTCTAATACACAGACCACACCAAAAATATACCATGTCTAATACACAAACCGCAACAAAAATATACCATGTCTAATACACAGACCACACCAACAATATACCATGTCTAATACACAGACCACACCAAAAATATACCATGTCTAATACACAGACCACACCAAAAATATACCATGTCTAATACACAGACCACACCAACAATATACCATGTCTAATACACAGACCACACCAACAATATACCATGTCTAATACACAGACCACACCAAGCATATACCATGTCTAATAAACAGACCACACCAACAATATACCATGTCTAATACACAGACCACACCAAAAATATACCATGTCTAATACACAGACCACACCAAAAATATGCCATGTCTAATACACAGACCACACCAACAATATACCATGTCTAATACACAGACCACACCAAACATATACCATGTCTAATATACAGACCACACCAACAATATACCATGTCTAATGCACAGACCACATCAACAATATACCATGTCTAATACACAGACTACACCAAAAATTTACCATGTCTAATACACAGACCACACCAACAATATACCATGTCTAATACACAGACCACACCAAAAATATACCATGTCTAATACACAGACCACACCAAAAATATACCATGTCTAATACACAGACCACAACAAAAATATACCATGTCTAATACGCAGACCACACCAACAATATACCATGTCTAATACACAGACCACACCAACAATATACCATGTCTAATACACAGACCACACCAAAAATATACCATGTCTAATACACAGACCACACCAAAAATATGCCATGTCTAATACACAGACCACACCAAAAATATACCATGTCTAATACACAAACCGCAACAAAAATATACCATGTCTAATACACAGACCACACCAAAAATATACCATGTCTAGTACACAGACCACACCAAAAATATACCATGTCTAATACACATACCACACCAAAAATATACCATGTCTAATACACAAACCACACCAAAAATATACCATGTCTAATTCAAAGACCACAACAAAAATATACCATGTCTAATACACAGACCACACCAAAAATATACCATGTCGCATACACAGACCACAACAAAAATATACCATGTCTAATACAAAGACCACAACAAAAATATACCATGTCTAATACACAGACCACAACAAAAATATACCATGTCTAATACACAGACCACACCAACAATATACCATGTCTAATACACAGACCACACCAAAAATATACCATGTCTAATACACCGACCACAACACCAATATACCATGTCTACTACACAGACCACACCAAAAATATACCATATCTAGTACACAGACCACACCAAAAATATACCATGTCTAATACACATATCACACCAAAAGTATACCATGTCTAATACACAGACCACACCAAAAATATACCATGTCTAATACACAGACCACACCAAAAATATACCATGTCTAATACACAGACCACACCAAAAATATACCATGTCTAATACACAGACCACACCAAAAATATACCATGTCTAATACACAGACCACACCAAAAATATACCATGTCTAATACACAGACCACACCAAAAATATGCCATGTCTAATACACAGACCACAACAAAAATATACCATGTCTAATACACAGACCACAACAAAAATATACCATGTCTAATACACAGACCACACCAACAATATACCATGTCTAATACACAGACCACACCAAAAATATACCATGTCTAATACACAGACCACACCAACAATATACCATGTCTAATACACAGACCACACCAAAAATATACCATGTCTAATACATATACCACACCAAAAATATACCATGTCTAATACACAGACCACACCAAAAATATGCCATGTCTAATACACAGACCACACCAAAAATATACCATGTCTAATACACAAACCGCAACAAAAATATACCATGTCTAATACACAGACCACACCAAAAATATACCATGTCTAGTACACAGACCACACCAAAAATATACCATGTCTAATACACATACCACACCAAAAATATACCATGTCTAATACACAAACCACACCAAAAATATACCATGTCTAATACAAAGACCACAACAAAAATATACCATGTCTAATACACAGACCACACCAAAAATATACCATGTCGCATACACAGACCACAACAAAAATATACCATGTCTAATACAAAGACCACAACAAAAATATACCATGTCTAATACACAGACCACAACAAAAATATACCATGTCTAATACACAGACCACACCAACAATATACCATGTCTAATACACAGACCACACCAAAAATATACCATGTCTAATACACAGACCACAACACCAATATACCATGTCTACTACACAGACCACACCAAAAATATACCATGTCTAGTACACAGACCACACCAAAAATATACCATGTCTAATACACATATCACACCAAAAGTATACCATGTCTAATACACAGACCACACCAAAAATATACCATGTCTAATACACAGACCACACCAAAAATATACCATGTCTAATACACAGACCACACCAAAAATATACCATGTCTAATACACAGACCACACCAAAAATATACCATGTCTAATACACAGACCACACCAAAAATATACCATGTCTAATACACAGACCACACCAAAAATATGCCATGTCTAATACACAGACCACAACAAAAATATACCATGTCTAATACACAGACCACAACAAAAATATACCATGTCTAATACACAGACCACACCAACAATATACCATGTCTAATACACAGACCACACCAAAAATATACCATGTCTAATACATATACCACACCAAAAATATACCATGTCTAATACACAGACCACACCAAAAATATGCCATGTCTAATACACAGACCACACCAAAAATATACCATGTCTAATACACAAACCGCAACAAAAATATACCATGTCTAATACACAGACCACACCAACAATATACCATGTCTAATACACAGACCACACCAAAAATATACCATGTCTAATACACAGACCACACCAAAAATATACCATGTCTAATACACAGACCACACCAACAATATACCATGTCTAATACACAGACCACACCAACAATATACCATGTCTAATACACAGACCACACCAAGCATATACCATGTCTAATAAACAGACCACACCAACAATATACCATGTCTAATACACAGACCACACCAAAAATATACCATGTCTAATACACAGACCACACCAAAAATATACCATGTCTAATACACAGACCACACCAACAATATACCATGTCTAATACACAGACCACACCAAACATATACCATGTCTAATATACAGACCACACCAACAATATACCATGTCTAATGCACAGACCACATCAACAATATACCATGTCTAATACACAGACTACACCAAAAATTTACCATGTCTAATACACAGACCACACCAACAATATACCATGTCTAATACACAGACCACACCAAAAATATACCATGTCTAATACACAGACCACACCAAAAATATACCATGTCTAATACACAGACCACAACAAAAATATACCATGTCTAATACGCAGACCACACCAACAATATACCATGTCTAATACACAGACCACACCAACAATATACCATGTCTAATACACAGACCACACCAAAAATATACCATGTCTAATACACAGACCACAACAACAATATACCATGTCTAATACACAGACCACACCAAAAATATACCATGTCTAATACACAGACCACAACAACAATATACCATGTCTAATACACAGACCACACCAACAATATACCATGTCTAATACACAGACCACACCAACAATATACCATGTCTAATGCACAGACCACACCAACAATATACCATGTCTAATACACAGACCACACCAAAAATATACCATGTCTAATACACAGACCACACCAAAAATATGCCATGTCTAATACACAGACCACACCAAAAATATACCATGTCTAATACACAAACCGCAACAAAAATATACCATGTCTAATACACAGACCACACCAAAAATATACCATGTCTAGTACACAGACCACACCAAAAATATACCATGTCTAATACACATACCACACCAAAAATATACCATGTCTAATACACAAACCACACCAAAAATATACCATGTCTAATACAAAGACCACAACAAAAATATACCATGTCTAATACACAGACCACACCAAAAATATACCATGTCGCATACACAGACCACAACAAAAATATACCATGTCTAATACAAAGACCACAACAAAAATATACCATGTCTAATACACAGACCACAACAAAAATATACCATGTCTAATACACAGACCACACCAACAATATACCATGTCTAATACACAGACCACACCAAAAATATACCATGTCTAATACACAGACCACAACACCAATATACCATGTCTACTACACAGACCACACCAAAAATATACCATGTCTAGTACACAGACCACACCAAAAATATACCATGTCTAATACACATATCACACCAAAAGTATACCATGTCTAATACACAGACCACACCAAAAATATACCATGTCTAATACACAGACCACACCAAAAATATACCATGTCTAATACACAGACCACACCAAAAATATACCATGTCTAATACACAGACCACACCAAAAATATACCATGTCTAATACACAGACCACACCAAAAATATACCATGTCTAATACACAGACCACACCAAAAATATACCATGTCTAATACACAGACCACACCAAAAATATACCATGTCTAATACACAGACCACACCAAAAATATACCATGTCTAGTACACAGACCACACCAAAAATATACCATGTCTAATACACAGACCACACCAAAAATATGCCATGTCTAATACACAGACCACACCAAAAATATACCATGTCTAATACACAAACCGCAACAAAAATATACCATGTCTAATACACAGACCACACCAAAAATATACCATGTCTAGTACACAGACCACACCAAAAATATACCATGTCTAATACACATACCACACCAAAAATATACCATGTCTAATACACAAACCACACCAAAAATATACCATGTCTAATACAAAGACCACAACAAAAATATACCATGTCTAATACACAGACCACACCAAAAATATACCATGTCGCATACACAGACCACAACAAAAATATACCATGTCTAATACAAAGACCACAACAAAAATATACCATGTCTAATACACAGACCACAACAAAAATATACCATGTCTAATACACAGACCACACCAACAATATACCATGTCTAATACACAGACCACACCAAAAATATACCATGTCTAATACACAGACCACAACACCAATATACCATGTCTACTACACAGACCACACCAAAAATATACCATGTCTAGTACACAGACCACACCAAAAATATACCATGTCTAATATACATATCACACCAAAAGTATACCATGTCTAATACACAGACCACACCAAAAATATACCATGTCTAATACACAGACCACACCAAAAATATACCATGTCTAATACACAGACCACACCAAAAATATACCATGTCTAATACACAGACCACACCAAAAATATACCATGTCTAATACACAGACCACACCAAAAATATACCATGTCTAATACACAGACCACACCAAAAATATGCCATGTCTAATACACAGACCACAACAAAAATATACCATGTCTAATACACAGACCACAACAAAAATATACCATGTCTAATACACAGACCACACCAACAATATACCATGTCTAATACACAGACCACACCAAAAATATACCATGTCTAATACATATACCACACCAAAAATATACCATGTCTAATACACAGACCACACCAAAAATATGCCATGTCTAATACACAGACCACACCAAAAATATACCATGTCTAATACACAAACCGCAACAAAAATATACCATGTCTAATACACAGACCACACCAACAATATACCATGTCTAATACACAGACCACACCAAAAATATACCATGTCTAATACACAGACCACACCAAAAATATACCATGTCTAATACACAGACCACACCAACAATATACCATGTCTAATACACAGACCACACCAACAATATACCATGTCTAATACACAGACCACACCAAGCATATACCATGTCTAATAAACAGACCACACCAACAATATACCATGTCTAATACACAGACCACACCAAAAATATACCATGTCTAATACACAGACCACACCAAAAATATGCCATGTCTAATACACAGACCACACCAACAATATACCATGTCTAATACACAGACCACACCAAACATATACCATGTCTAATATACAGACCACACCAACAATATACCATGTCTAATGCACAGACCACATCAACAATATACCATGTCTAATACACAGACTACACCAAAAATTTACCATGTCTAATACACAGACCACACCAACAATATACCATGTCTAATACACAGACCACACCAAAAATATACCATGTCTAATACACAGACCACACCAAAAATATACCATGTCTAATACACAGACCACAACAAAAATATACCATGTCTAATACGCAGACCACACCAACAATATACCATGTCTAATACACAGACCACACCAACAATATACCATGTCTAATACACAGACCACACCAAAAATATACCATGTCTAATACACAGACCACACCAAAAATATGCCATGTCTAATACACAGACCACACCAAAAATATACCATGTCTAATACACAAACCGCAACAAAAATATACCATGTCTAATACACAGACCACACCAAAAATATACCATGTCTAGTACACAGACCACACCAAAAATATACCATGTCTAATACACATACCACACCAAAAATATACCATGTCTAATACACAAACCACACCAAAAATATACCATGTCTAATTCAAAGACCACAACAAAAATATACCATGTCTAATACACAGACCACACCAAAAATATACCATGTCGCATACACAGACCACAACAAAAATATACCATGTCTAATACAAAGACCACAACAAAAATATACCATGTCTAATACACAGACCACAACAAAAATATACCATGTCTAATACACAGACCACACCAACAATATACCATGTCTAATACACAGACCACACCAAAAATATACCATGTCTAATACACCGACCACAACACCAATATACCATGTCTACTACACAGACCACACCAAAAATATACCATATCTAGTACACAGACCACACCAAAAATATACCATGTCTAATACACATATCACACCAAAAGTATACCATGTCTAATACACAGACCACACCAAAAATATACCATGTCTAATACACAGACCACACCAAAAATATACCATGTCTAATACACAGACCACACCAAAAATATACCATGTCTAATACACAGACCACACCAAAAATATACCATGTCTAATACACAGACCACACCAAAAATATACCATGTCTAATACACAGACCACACCAAAAATATGCCATGTCTAATACACAGACCACAACAAAAATATACCATGTCTAATACACAGACCACAACAAAAATATACCATGTCTAATACACAGACCACACCAACAATATACCATGTCTAATACACAGACCACACCAAAAATATACCATGTCTAATACACAGACCACACCAACAATATACCATGTCTAATACACAGACCACACCAAAAATATACCATGTCTAATACATATACCACACCAAAAATATACCATGTCTAATACACAGACCACACCAAAAATATGCCATGTCTAATACACAGACCACACCAAAAATATACCATGTCTAATACACAAACCGCAACAAAAATATACCATGTCTAATACACAGACCACACCAAAAATATACCATGTCTAGTACACAGACCACACCAAAAATATACCATGTCTAATACACATACCACACCAAAAATATACCATGTCTAATACACAAACCACACCAAAAATATACCATGTCTAATACAAAGACCACAACAAAAATATACCATGTCTAATACACAGACCACACCAAAAATATACCATGTCGCATACACAGACCACAACAAAAATATACCATGTCTAATACAAAGACCACAACAAAAATATACCATGTCTAATACACAGACCACAACAAAAATATACCATGTCTAATACACAGACCACACCAACAATATACCATGTCTAATACACAGACCACACCAAAAATATACCATGTCTAATACACAGACCACAACACCAATATACCATGTCTACTACACAGACCACACCAAAAATATACCATGTCTAGTACACAGACCACACCAAAAATATACCATGTCTAATACACATATCACACCAAAAGTATACCATGTCTAATACACAGACCACACCAAAAATATACCATGTCTAATACACAGACCACACCAAAAATATACCATGTCTAATACACAGACCACACCAAAAATATACCATGTCTAATACACAGACCACACCAAAAATATACCATGTCTAATACACAGACCACACCAAAAATATACCATGTCTAATACACAGACCACACCAAAAATATGCCATGTCTAATACACAGACCACAACAAAAATATACCATGTCTAATACACAGACCACAACAAAAATATACCATGTCTAATACACAGACCACACCAACAATATACCATGTCTAATACACAGACCACACCAAAAATATACCATGTCTAATACATATACCACACCAAAAATATACCATGTCTAATACACAGACCACACCAAAAATATGCCATGTCTAATACACAGACCACACCAAAAATATACCATGTCTAATACACAAACCGCAACAAAAATATACCATGTCTAATACACAGACCACACCAACAATATACCATGTCTAATACACAGACCACACCAAAAATATACCATGTCTAATACACAGACCACACCAAAAATATACCATGTCTAATACACAGACCACACCAACAATATACCATGTCTAATACACAGACCACACCAACAATATACCATGTCTAATACACAGACCACACCAAGCATATACCATGTCTAATAAACAGACCACACCAACAATATACCATGTCTAATACACAGACCACACCAAAAATATACCATGTCTAATACACAGACCACACCAAAAATATACCATGTCTAATACACAGACCACACCAACAATATACCATGTCTAATACACAGACCACACCAAACATATACCATGTCTAATATACAGACCACACCAACAATATACCATGTCTAATGCACAGACCACATCAACAATATACCATGTCTAATACACAGACTACACCAAAAATTTACCATGTCTAATACACAGACCACACCAACAATATACCATGTCTAATACACAGACCACACCAAAAATATACCATGTCTAATACACAGACCACACCAAAAATATACCATGTCTAATACACAGACCACAACAAAAATATACCATGTCTAATACGCAGACCACACCAACAATATACCATGTCTAATACACAGACCACACCAACAATATACCATGTCTAATACACAGACCACACCAAAAATATACCATGTCTAATACACAGACCACAACAACAATATACCATGTCTAATACACAGACCACACCAAAAATATACCATGTCTAATACACAGACCACAACAACAATATACCATGTCTAATACACAGACCACACCAACAATATACCATGTCTAATACACAGACCACACCAACAATATACCATGTCTAATGCACAGACCACACCAACAATATACCATGTCTAATACACAGACCACACCAAAAATATACCATGTCTAATACACAGACCACACCAAAAATATGCCATGTCTAATACACAGACCACACCAAAAATATACCATGTCTAATACACAAACCGCAACAAAAATATACCATGTCTAATACACAGACCACACCAAAAATATACCATGTCTAGTACACAGACCACACCAAAAATATACCATGTCTAATACACATACCACACCAAAAATATACCATGTCTAATACACAAACCACACCAAAAATATACCATGTCTAATACAAAGACCACAACAAAAATATACCATGTCTAATACACAGACCACACCAAAAATATACCATGTCGCATACACAGACCACAACAAAAATATACCATGTCTAATACAAAGACCACAACAAAAATATACCATGTCTAATACACAGACCACAACAAAAATATACCATGTCTAATACACAGACCACACCAACAATATACCATGTCTAATACACAGACCACACCAAAAATATACCATGTCTAATACACAGACCACAACACCAATATACCATGTCTACTACACAGACCACACCAAAAATATACCATGTCTAGTACACAGACCACACCAAAAATATACCATGTCTAATACACATATCACACCAAAAGTATACCATGTCTAATACACAGACCACACCAAAAATATACCATGTCTAATACACAGACCACACCAAAAATATACCATGTCTAATACACAGACCACACCAAAAATATACCATGTCTAATACACAGACCACACCAAAAATATACCATGTCTAATACACAGACCACACCAAAAATATACCATGTCTAATACACAGACCACACCAAAAATATACCATGTCTAATACACAGACCACACCAAAAATATACCATGTCTAATACACAGACCACACCAAAAATATACCATGTCTAGTACACAGACCACACCAAAAATATACCATGTCTAATACACATACCACACCAAAAATATACCATGTCTAATACACAAACCACACCAAAAATATACCATGTCTAATACAAAGACCACAACCAAAATATACCATGTCTAATACACAGACCACAACAAAAATATACCATGTCGCATACACAGACCACAACAAAAATATACCATGTCTAATACAAAGACCACAACAAAAATATACCATGTCTAATAGACAGACCACAACAAAAATATACCATGTCTAATACACAGACCACACCAACAATATACCATGTCTAATACACAGACCACACCAAAAATATACCATGTCTAATGCACAGACCACAACACCAATATACCATGTCTACTACACAGACCACACCAAAAATATACCATGTCTAGTACACAGACCACACCAAAAATATACCATGTCTAATACACATATCACACCAAAAGTATACCATGTCTAATACACAGACCACACCAAAAATATACCATGTCTAATACACAGACCACACCAAAAATATACCATGTCTAATACACAGACCACATCAAAAATATACCATGTCTAATACACAGACCACACCAAAAATATACCATGTCTAATACACAGACCACACCAAAAATATACCATGTCTAATACACAGACCACACCAAAAATATGCCATGTCTAATACACAGACCACAACAAAAATATACCATGTCTAATACACAGACCACAACAAAAATATACCATGTCTAATACACAGACCACACCAACAATATACCATGTCTAATACACAGACCACACCAAAAATATACCATGTCTAATACATATACCACACCAAAAATATACCATGTCTAATACACAGACCACACCAAAAATATGCCATGTCTAATACACAGACCACACCAAAAATATACCATGTCTAATACACAAACCGCAACAAAAATATACCATGTCTAATACACAGACCACACCAAAAATATACCATGTCTAGTACACAGACCACACCAAAAATATACCATGTCTAATACACATACCACACCAAAAATATACCATGTCTAATACACAAACCACACCAAAAATATACCATGTCTAATACAAAGACCACAACAAAAATATACCATGTCTAATACACAGACCACACCAAAAATATACCATGTCGCATACACAGACCACAACAAAAATATACCATGTCTAATACAAAGACCACAACAAAAATATACCATGTCTAATACACAGACCACAACAAAAATATACCATGTCTAATACACAGACCACACCAACAATATACCATGTCTAATACACAGACCACACCAAAAATATACCATGTCTAATACACCGACCACAACACCAATATACCATGTCTACTACACAGACCACACCAAAAATATACCATATCTAGTACACAGACCACACCAAAAATATAGCATGTCTAATACACATATCACACCAAAAGTATACCATGTCTAATACACAGACCACACCAAAAATATACCATGTCTAATACACAGACCACACCAAAAATATACCATGTCTAATACACAGACCACACCAAAAATATACCATGTCTAATACACAGACCACACCAAAAATATACCATGTCTAATACACAGACCACACCAAAAATATACCATGTCTAATACACAGACCACACCAAAAATATGCCATGTCTAATACACAGACCACAACAAAAATATACCATGTCTAATACACAGACCACAACAAAAATATACCATGTCTAATACACAGACCACACCAACAATATACCATGTCTAATACACAGACCACACCAAAAATATACCATGTCTAATACACAGACCACACCAACAATATACCATGTCTAATACACAGACCACACCAAAAATATACCATGTCTAATACATATACCACACCAAAAATATACCATGTCTAATACACAGACCACACCAAAAATATGCCATGTCTAATACACAGACCACACCAAAAATATACCATGTCTAATACACAAACCGCAACAAAAATATACCATGTCTAATACACAGACCACACCAAAAATATACCATGTCTAGTACACAGACCACACCAAAAATATACCATGTCTAATACACATACCACACCAAAAATATACCATGTCTAATACACAAACCACACCAAAAATATACCATGTCTAATACAAAGACCACAACAAAAATATACCATGTCTAATACACAGACCACACCAAAAATATACCATGTCGCATACACAGACCACAACAAAAATATACCATGTCTAATACAAAGACCACAACAAAAATATACCATGTCTAATACACAGACCACAACAAAAATATACCATGTCTAATACACAGACCACACCAACAATATACCATGTCTAATACACAGACCACACCAAAAATATACCATGTCTAATACACAGACCACAACACCAATATACCATGTCTACTACACAGACCACACCAAAAATATACCATGTCTAGTACACAGACCACACCAAAAATATACCATGTCTAATACACATATCACACCAAAAGTATACCATGTCTAATACACAGACCACACCAAAAATATACCATGTCTAATACACAGACCACACCAAAAATATACCATGTCTAATACACAGACCACACCAAAAATATACCATGTCTAATACACAGACCACACCAAAAATATACCATGTCTAATACACAGACCACACCAAAAATATACCATGTCTAATACACAGACCACACCAAAAATATGCCATGTCTAATACACAGACCACAACAAAAATATACCATGTCTAATACACAGACCACAACAAAAATATACCATGTCTAATACACAGACCACACCAACAATATACCATGTCTAATACACAGACCACACCAAAAATATACCATGTCTAATACATATACCACACCAAAAATATACCATGTCTAATACACAGACCACACCAAAAATATGCCATGTCTAATACACAGACCACACCAAAAATATACCATGTCTAATACACAAACCGCAACAAAAATATACCATGTCTAATACACAGACCACACCAACAATATACCATGTCTAATACACAGACCACACCAAAAATATACCATGTCTAATACACAGACCACACCAAAAATATACCATGTCTAATACACAGACCACACCAACAATATACCATGTCTAATACACAGACCACACCAAAAATATACCATGTCTAATACACAGACCACACCAAGCATATACCATGTCTAATAAACAGACCACACCAACAATATACCATGTCTAATACACAGACCACACCAAAAATATACCATGTCTAATACACAGACCACACCAAAAATATACCATGTCTAATACACAGACCACACCAACAATATACCATGTCTAATACACAGACCACACCAAACATATACCATGTCTAATATACAGACCACACCAACAATATACCATGTCTAATACACAGACCACACCAAAAATATACCATGTCTAATACACAGACCACACCAAAAATATACCATGTCTAATACACAGACCACACCAAAAATATGCCATGTCTAATACACAGACCACAACAAAAATATACCATGTCTAATACACAGACCACAACAAAAATATACCATGTCTAATACACAGACCACACCAACAATATACCATGTCTAATACACAGACCACACCAAAAATATACCATGTCTAATACATATACCACACCAAAAATATACCATGTCTAATACACAGACCACACCAAAAATATGCCATGTCTAATACACAGACCACACCAAAAATATACCATGTCTAATACACAAACCGCAACAAAAATATACCATGTCTAATACACAGACCACACCAAAAATATACCATGTCTAGTACACAGACCACACCAAAAATATACCATGTCTAATACACATACCACACCAAAAATATACCATGTCTAATACACAAACCACACCAAAAATATACCATGTCTAATACAAAGACCACAACAAAAATATACCATGTCTAATACACAGACCACACCAAAAATATACCATGTCGCATACACAGACCACAACAAAAATATACCATGTCTAATACAAAGACCACAAAAAAAATATACCATGTCTAATACACAGACCACAACAAAAATATACCATGTCTAATACACAGACCACACCAACAATATACCATGTCTAATACACAGACCACACCAAAAATATACCATGTCTAATACACCGACCACAACACCAATATACCATGTCTACTACACAGACCACACCAAAAATATACCATATCTAGTACACAGACCACACCAAAAATATAGCATGTCTAATACACATATCACACCAAAAGTATACCATGTCTAATACACAGACCACACCAAAAATATACCATGTCTAATACACAGACCACACCAAAAATATACCATGTCTAATACACAGACCACACCAAAAATATACCATGTCTAATACACAGACCACACCAAAAATATACCATGTCTAATACACAGACCACACCAAAAATATACCATGTCTAATACACAGACCACACCAAAAATATGTCATGTCTAATACACAGACCACAACAAAAATATACCATGTCTAATACACAGACCACAACAAAAATATACCATGTCTAATACACAGACCACACCAACAATATACCATGTCTAATACACAGACCACACCAAAAATATACCATGTCTAATACACAGACCACACCAACAATATACCATGTCTAATACACAGACCACACCAAAAATATACCATGTCTAATACATATACCACACCAAAAATATACCATGTCTAATACACAGACCACACCAAAAATATGCCATGTCTAATACACAGACCACACCAAAAATATACCATGTCTAATACACAAACCGCAACAAAAATATACCATGTCTAATACACAGACCACACCAAAAATATACCATGTCTAGTACACAGACCACACCAAAAATATACCATGTCTAATACACATACCACACCAAAAATATACCATGTCTAATACACAAACCACACCAAAAATATACCATGTCTAATACAAAGACCACAACAAAAATATACCATGTCTAATACACAGACCACACCAAAAATATACCATGTCGCATACACAGACCACAACAAAAATATACCATGTCTAATACAAAGACCACAACAAAAATATACCATGTCTAATACACAGACCACAACAAAAATATACCATGTCTAATACACAGACCACACCAACAATATACCATGTCTAATACACAGACCACACCAAAAATATACCATGTCTAATACACAGACCACAACACCAATATACCATGTCTACTACACAGACCACACCAAAAATATACCATGTCTAGTACACAGACCACACCAAAAATATACCATGTCTAATACACATATCACACCAAAAGTATACCATGTCTAATACACATATCACACCAAAAATATACCATGTCTAATACACAGACCACACCAAAAATATACCATGTCTAATACACAGACCACACCAAAAATATACCATGTCTAATACACAGACCACACCAAAAATATACCATGTCTAATACACAGACCACACCAAAAATATACCATGTCTAATACACAGACCACACCAAAAATATGCCATGTCTAATACACAGACCACAACAAAAATATACCATGTCTAATACACAGACCACAACAAAAATATACCATGTCTAATACACAGACCACACCAACAATATACCATGTCTAATACACAGACCACACCAAAAATATACCATGTCTAATACATATACCACACCAAAAATATACCATGTCTAATACACAGACCACACCAAAAATTTGCCATGTCTAATACACAGACCACACCAAAAATATACCATGTCTAATACACAAACCGCAACAAAAATATACCATGTCTAATACACAGACCACACCAACAATATACCATGTCTAATACACAGACCACACCAAAAATATACCATGTCTAATACACAGACCACACCAAAAATATACCATGTCTAATACACAGACCACACCAACAATATACCATGTCTAATACACAGACCACACCAAAAATATACCATGTCTAATACACAGACCACACCAAGCATATACCATGTCTAATAAACAGACCACACCAACAATATACCATGTCTAATACACAGACCACACCAAAAATATACCATGTCTAATACACAGACCACACCAAAAATATACCATGTCTAATACACAGACCACACCAACAATATACCATGTCTAATACACAGACCACACCAAACATATACCATGTCTAATATACAGACCACACCAACAATATACCATGTCTAATGCACAGACCACATCAACAATATACCATGTCTAATACACAGACTACACCAAAAATTTACCATGTCTAATACACAGACCACACCAACAATATACCATGTCTAATACACAGACCACACCAAAAATATACCATGTCTAATACACAGACCACACCAAAAATATACCATGTCTAATACACAGACCACAACAAAAATATACCATGTCTAATACGCAGACCACACCAACAATATACCATGTCTAATACACAGACCACACCAACAATATACCATGTCTAATACACAGACCACACCAAAAATATACCATGTCTAATACACAGACCACAACAACAATATACCATGTCTAATACACAGACCACACCAAAAATATACCATGTCTAATACACAGACCACAACAACAATATACCATGTCTAATACACAGACCACACCAACAATATACCATGTCTAATACACAGACCACACCAACAATATACCATGTCTAATACACAGACCACACCAACAATATACCATGTCTAATACACA
This sequence comes from Bathymodiolus septemdierum, assembly GCA_963383655.1. Taxonomy (NCBI): domain Eukaryota; kingdom Metazoa; phylum Mollusca; class Bivalvia; order Mytilida; family Modiolidae; genus Bathymodiolus; species Bathymodiolus septemdierum. The sequence continues at coordinate 52,512,314 of OY726527.1, forward strand.
GACCACACCAAAAATATACCATGTCTAATACACAGACCACACCAAAAATATGCCATGTCTAATACACAGACCACACCAAAAATATACCATGTCTAATACACAAACCGCAACAAAAATATACCATGTCTAATACACAGACCACACCAAAAATATACCATGTCTAGTACACAGACCACACCAAAAATATACCATGTCTAATACACATACCACACCAAAAATATACCATGTCTAATACACAAACCACACCAAAAATATACCATGTCTAATACAAAGACCACAACAAAAATATACCATGTCTAATACACAGACCACACCAAAAATATACCATGTCGCATACACAGACCACAACAAAAATATACCATGTCTAATACAAAGACCACAACAAAAATATACCATGTCTAATACACAGACCACAACAAAAATATACCATGTCTAATACACAGACCACACCAACAATATACCATGTCTAATACACAGACCACACCAAAAATATACCATGTCTAATACACAGACCACAACACCAATATACCATGTCTACTACACAGACCACACCAAAAATATACCATGTCTAGTACACAGACCACACCAAAAATATACCATGTCTAATACACATATCACACCAAAAGTATACCATGTCTAATACACAGACCACACCAAAAATATACCATGTCTAATACACAGACCACACCAAAAATATACCATGTCTAATACACAGACCACACCAAAAATATACCATGTCTAATACACAGACCACACCAAAAATATACCATGTCTAATACACAGACCACACCAAAAATATACCATGTCTAATACACAGACCACACCAAAAATATGCCATGTCTAATACACAGACCACAACAAAAATATACCATGTCTAATACACAGACCACAACAAAAATATACCATGTCTAATACACAGACCACACCAACAATATACCATGTCTAATACACAGACCACACCAAAAATATACCATGTCTAATACATATACCACACCAAAAATATACCATGTCTAATACACAGACCACACCAAAAATATGCCATGTCTAATACACAGACCACACCAAAAATATACCATGTCTAATACACAAACCGCAACAAAAATATACCATGTCTAATACACAGACCACACCAACAATATACCATGTCTAATACACAGACCACACCAAAAATATACCATGTCTAATACACAGACCACACCAAAAATATACCATGTCTAATACACAGACCACACCAACAATATACCATGTCTAATACACAGACCACACCAACAATATACCATGTCTAATACACAGACCACACCAAGCATATACCATGTCTAATACACAGACCACACCAACAATATACCATGTCTAATAAACAGACCACACCAACAATATACCATGTCTAATACACAGACCACACCAAAAATATACCATGTCTAATACACAGACCACACCAAAAATATACCATGTCTAATACACAGACCACACCAACAATATACCATGTCTAATACACAGACCACACCAAACATATACCATGTCTAATATACAGACCACACCAACAATATACCATGTCTAATGCACAGACCACATCAACAATATACCATGTCTAATACACAGACTACACCAAAAATTTACCATGTCTAATACACAGACCACACCAACAATATACCATGTCTAATACACAGACCACACCAAAAATATACCATGTCTAATACACAGACCACACCAAAAATATACCATGTCTAATACACAGACCACAACAAAAATATACCATGTCTAATACGCAGACCACACCAACAATATACCATGTCTAATACACAGACCACACCAACAATATACCATGTCTAATACACAGACCACACCAAAAATATACCATGTCTAATACACAGACCACAACAACAATATACCATGTCTAATACACAGACCACACCAAAAATATACCATGTCTAATACACAGACCACAACAACAATATACCATGTCTAATACACAGACCACACCAACAATATACCATGTCTAATACACAGACCACACCAACAATATACCATGTCTAATACACAGACCACAGCAACAATATACCATGTCTAATACACAGACCACACCAAAAATATACCATGTCTAATACACAGACCACAACAACAATATACCATGTCTAATACACAGACCACACCAAAAATATACCATGTCTAATACACAGATCACACCAAAAATATACCATGTCTAATACACAGACCACAACAACAATATACCATGTCTAATACACAAACCACACCAAAAATATACCATGTCTAATACACAGACCACAACAAAAATATACCATGTCTAATACGCAGACCACAACAACAATATACCATATCTAATACACATACCACACCAACAATATACCATGTCTAATACACAGACCACACCAAAAATATACCATGTCTAATACACAGACCACAACAACAATATACCATATCTAATACACATACCACACCAACAATATACCATATCTAATACACAGACCACACCAAAAATATACCATGTCGAATCCTCGAAAAATCTTGTCCGTGACAGAAGAAAGAATCTATAAAAACGGAAAGATCCATTTCCATGTGAGAAACGGCTTCTACCACAACAATGTAACCTTGTTTCTGGTAACAGTATTAGCTATATACAGTCAAATGTGAGAAACGGCTTCTACCACAACAATGTAACCTTGTGTCTGGGAACATTATTAGCTATATACAGTCAAACTTTCCCATGCGGTCACCTCTATTAAGCAGTCACTTGTATAAAAAGTTCACCTTTTTCTTGTACTGTCATAGAAAATTTAAAATATGAATTTAACCTTTTTTAAGAGGTCACCTGTCTTAAAAGATCACTTTTTTCCCAAAGGTAACCTCTTCAAAGACATGTTTGACTGTATGAGCTTTTAACGCCATTTTGAACAATATTTCAGCTATATCGCAGCAGTCAGTTTTACTGATTGAGGAAACTGGAATGACTGATGAATATTACAGTACTTTCACAAGTCACTAACAAATTTTATCACTCGAAGTTTGATCAGTAACTTCTGGAACTACTTTTAGGCGTCACAATACAGACCAATCCCTATGCACAATAACGCCATTTGAAAATAAAATATGTTTATTGCATTTAATTATGTTAAAATGTAATCGTATGTATTCAAATGCATTCTTTTTAAATATTTAAAATCGCTGTCATAAACCATTATTAATTAATTCACAGGAGTACATTTTGTACATGCAATTCTGTTACGTTTGATACAAAATATACTCCTGTCAACACTTTTAGCTGCCAACAAATATATAAATGATCATATTCAATTATTTACAAGAAAAAAACGTAGATAGCAATGTTATGACGCGTATCTAGATTAACCTTCATCAGGTACGCTTACAAGCGAAAGATTGGAAATAGGTTAAACTTTTTGGAGCAATAAAATCAATAGCCAGAATAGCCAAAATGGGCTACGGTCGCCTATGCCTGAGGTAGGCGAACCTTAGTTTTAAATGATGTTTCATGTTAAACACGCATATGCCTTTCTATTGGTGGTTTCTTAAGTAGGCGTGTCTGTTTTCTTTTACACATTGCCTCCGAAAATACCAATTGGGTAATCAGAAGCCGTAAGTCAAAGAAGGACAGACAATACATTGGTCAAAAAGCACAAAGGGTACAGACAAACAATGAAGACACTGTACACAGAAAACTAAAGATCGAGCAACACGAACACCAATAAACGCCAGAGGTTAACCCCGAACTTAACTCAGGTGCTCCTTATTCGGAGATCTATTATATCTTAGGAAGCATCAGTCATGCATAGGTTTGTTCAATTTGGATGTGCGCAGTTCTACAGGCCAGAGAAGATTTAATTGTGAAAATAATAGAGATAACGAATCCATTTATAACCTGGAATGATCCAGTTATTGTAATCAAACGAAAAACAAAATATACTACACTGTCGGAACATTTCGTAAATCAAATAAATAAAAAACGAACAAACCGATGTAAAATGGGTACAGCTAACACACGTGATCACTCTGGTTTGGTACAGACACTTCAATAAAATGTGGAGATGTCAAACTAGACTTGTGGGCCCAAACCCAAAAAGCCTCTCTTAGTGAAATGATGCGGTCTTGTAAGTGTTTTTCACGTGCAAGTAAGATGCCAAACCTCATATAGGTGAGCAGCAAGTCATATTTATTGATCTTTATGTCTGATATATTAAATGTTCGTGACACTGAAGTTATCAGAAAACACATAGTAGAGCAGGAACTTTCTACCCTTCCGGAGCACCTGAGTTCACCCCCGGTTTTTATTGGGGTTCGTGTTACTCGATCTTTAGTTTTATATGTATGTTTTGTCGATCGTTGTTTATCCTTTTGTACTTTTTCTTTTGGCCATTGTGTTGTCTGTTCTTCTTCGATACACGGTTTCTGATTGCCCTTTTGGTATCTTCAAACTCTACTTATATGCAATGCTGTCCATATTTTACAGGAAGGTGTAGAACGGTATTATAAAGCGTACCAGAATTTTGCCAAGGCTATCATATATTCACCAGACATTGTAAGTATCAATAGGAATGTCCTGTACATATGTACCATGTATATACCACTAGATCACTGGGTCGATACCACTGCTGGTGGATTATAAGTCCCCGAGGGTATCATCTGCCCAGTAATCAGTGCTTCGTCACTGACATGGTTTATTAGATATATTTATGTCTTCGTCACTGACATGGTTTATTAGATATATTTATGTCTTCGTCACTGACATGGTTTATTAGATATATTTATGTCTTCGTCACTGACATGGTTTATTAGATATATTTATGTCTTCGTCACTGATATGGTTTATTAGATATATTTATGTCTTCGTCACTGACATGGTTTATTAGATATATTTATGTCTTCGTCACTGACATGGTTTATTAGATATATTTATGTCTTCGTCACTGACATGGTTTATTAGATATATTTATGTCTTCGTCACTGACATGGTTTATTAGATATATTTATGTCTTCGTCACTGACATGGTTTATTAGATATAGTTATGTCTTCGTCACTGACATGGTTTATTAGATATATTTATGTCTTCGTCACTGACATGGTTTATTAGATATATTTGTGTCTTCGTCACTGACGGTTTATTAGATATATTTATTTCTTCGGCACTGACATGGTTTATTAGATATATTTATGTCTTCGTCACTGACATGGTTTATTAGATATATTTATGTTTTCGTCACTGACATGGTTTATTAGATATATTTATGTCTTGTTTATTAGATATATTTATGTCTTCGTCACTGACATGGTTTATTAGATATATTTATGCTTGAAAATTACAGTTCAATAATGAAATTGATCGATGATTTGCAATAATATCGCTGTTGTTGTAATGTGATGTTATACCGACGTCACTGACCCGTGACCGTACCAAATCTTCGATATACATACTATCCTTTATATGTTTTACTCGAAATGGACTTCTAATCACATATCACATCTCGGGCTTCGTATTCGATGCGATATTGCTCTGAGAAATCCAATCTCGTAAAATAAATCAACGATAGTATATATTTTTAAGCTATGTCTACCTTTTATATGATTATGGGTTAATGGTGTGTATACCACTTTATCTATAGCGCATTGGTTTGTTTTATTGGTGGGGCCGTCGTGATCGCATGGTAGTTGGATTTACAACTACCTATGCAATCAGTGCCTGTCACCACTAAAGTAGTGAATTCGAATGCCGCTCAAGAAGAAGTGTATACGCTACAACATTATGTAATAAAGTATGTCAGTGACTTGCGACAGGTCGGTGGTTTTCTCCGGGTACTCCGGTTTCCTCCGCCAATAAAACTGACGCCACGGTATAACTGACATATTGTTGATGATGGCATTAAACTTCATAATCTTAACCTGCCAGTTGGAATAGAAGAGCGGAGACCAACCGACCGACACGGCCTGCAGTACAAAAATCCTACTACCATCCGATCTCGCACCCCAGCCATTCGATTTATATCGGAATTTTATTTGCAATGCTTATTTAGTATTTGGCACTGGTGGTTACTAGTAAAATACAATGTTTTAGAGGAATGTTACAATGATAAATATAAGTGTTAGTAAGGAGTATTGAAGATTACTGTTGGTAATGATCATCAATGCAACGATCGCACGGTTCTAAGCACATATTTATATATATATATGTAAGACTCAGATCGGCCTCTAATCGACGTTCAATCCTTGTCCGATTTCTACGTCACAGACATTTGTACCTCAGATATATGTCATTTTTTTTTCATTCTCAAATCGGCGTCCAAATCTATGGCTGTTTATCACTTTCTTCAATCGACTTCACTGACGTATGCCCTGACCCTAATCCTAACCCTTACCAATAAATCGGCCATAGATCTGAGAACATGGAAATGACGTCGATTTGACAATACCTTTAAATCGGACCGCGATATGTGATACTGATGTCAGTGGATATTGATTTGTGGAGTGGACACCGATTTGAGTCCGAACGCTGATCTGAGTCTATCATATGTTAACGTATTTCAGGTAACCATAAGATTAAAACCAGGCCATTTAATAGCTATGATCAACAGAAAAGTTTTACATGGTAGACAAGAATTCCAGTCCAATGGAGGTGTCCGCTTTTTACAGGTACGAATAGTTCATTTCAGTGTGTCGTTAATTGTTAATTAAAGCAGGGCTGCCAGGTTCGTCATCAACAGACAGGGAACCACATTGATCAGGTGTTGGTGGCATGTAACAACATTTGACCTGACCCAATCTTGAAGACAGAAGTGATTTGATTTGATTGATTTGATTTATTGTGCTTAACGCCACTTTCAGCAATATTTCAATTATATCATGGCGACCAGTTTTAGTGGTGGAAGATGCCGGAGAGAACCACCGACCATGGGCAAGCAACTGGCACATTTTATCATTTGCGGCTGTGTGTCGAGTGCACCCATGTTTGTAATTTACAAAACCGGGCGCGAACTCATGCCGTATTGGTGATAGGTTTGTATGAGTTGCTAGGTAATCCAACTACCTAACTCATTGAGCCACCCGGGTCCTGAAGACAGAAGTAACGATGCTTGTCATGATGTATTAAATAGCAAACGAAAATGAAATAGTTGGTCCATGCTGACATGTGATCAACTGATTCTATGACAACTCGTACTCATTGCTGATATGTGCTTGGCGATGTGTGCTACTTCATTGAATAGTTCTCAAAGGAAAGTGTGGTTTTACACATTATCAAGAAATTAAGAGTAAATACAATAGTGTAAATTATATAAGTACATATCTTAATGTTCGTCAAATATTTGATTGAATTATTAATGAAGACAATGATTATGCCGCCGTGGAAACGCACACACTCCTTACAAACCAAGAAGGACCGTGATTTGGTTAAACTATGACTCATAAAGTCGAGATTTTGATTGAATCATGACCCTTGAAGTCCACATTTTGGTTGAAATTGTGACCACTAAGTGCAGAGATTTATGATCATTAACACTAGTTTATTCCCGCCACGTTTTATTGAAGTGCCTGCATCAAGCCACGAAAGTGAGTGGTCATGTATCGTATCGGTTGTCCCATTCAATTCTTGAACTGCTCTGAAAATGACTTATTATTATTATTTTTTTTTTTTTAATATTTTGCCATTTATATTTACAGGGATGTCATGTTCTGTTTGATGACTTCATAAGTCAGATAAAAGTGCTGTCTATGCTAACAGGGGATAAAAAGCCGCTTAAAAATGTTGGCTTCCAGATATAACATCATAGCATCGTGTGCAACACTAGATGTTACGTCATGACATCATGTGCAACACGAAATGTAACGTCATAACATCGTGTGCAACACTGACAGAGGTGTGATATATTTATAATACACATATGTATTTTTGTGTTACTTTTATTGAAGTGAACTGTGAAATAATTTATTAAATAATGTAATTAATATTAAAACTAAGGTTCTCCTCCCTCGGGCATAGGTGACTGTATATTCGTATATTACACATACAAATTGCTCAAATTAGCTTATATTATTTATCTGTATATCAAATGTACATATATAAACAGATTGGTCAATAAACTAATTATAAAAACAAGCATCTCTTTAGGTTATTTTGTGTTGTCATATTATGTGTCTTTTCGTTCTTAGTTACACGAGAGAATTGTCCACACTAAAAAAAAAATCAAATGTCAGTTTGTAAAATTTTATTTCCGTATTTTGTCTCGATTTTGGTACAGAACTATAAAAACAAAAAAAAGAGATCGAATATAAAAATATATTCTGACAAGTTGACTTGCGCATGGAAACTTCCCTGCTCTTTCCACATCAAATTTGTCCGTCAGTCCGTCCGTCCATCATTTTCACCACCCTAAATGTTTTCAGATAGTTGCCATTTGACTGCTACTTACAGGAGAGAACGGTGCCAATACTACCGTCTTCCATTATAAAAAAAAAACTCAAATGTCAGTTAGTAAGATTTTATTTCCGCCGTATTTTGTCTCGATTTTTGTACAGAACAATAAATACCAAAAACGAGATAGAATATAAAAATAAATTCTGAAAAGTTGAATTTGGTGCCTACTTCCACAAGAAACCTGTCCCTATCATCGTCTGTGGCCAATGAATATTTAATTACTTAGAAATTAAGTAATAATCGTGATTTGAAGGGGGTGGAGTGGGGGTGCATAATAAATATTACTTTTTTTGCTTTATTAGTAATTTAGACATTCGATAATTATTATATATGTCGGTCTTTACTGTACTGTAATTAATATTTGTGTGATGTAAAAGTATTTCAGAATTTTAACAAAATACATATATTAGAAACAGTAAGTCTGTAGTAAAGAATGAGATGGTAACACACACACAACACACATACGATATATAAAAACCAGTAAAGATTTACGATAATGCTATAGCAAATTCCGTATATTCGGGTCTGTACCGATACTCATTTTCTTTATTACCGTTCATCATCTTTATAAGTTGTGACAAATTAAGTATTATATATACCATGAATCTTACGAATTAGCTTATTTAAACCAACGAATCCGAAGGATGAGTTGGTTTAAGCAAGTTTATGAGTACGATCCATGGTATATATGGTTTGCAACAGAAATTACATGATTGTCAAAATCATGGAATAACAGACCTATGACGTCAAAATCATGGAATAACATCAAAATCTTCATGTTAGACCATGGTTTGTAAAAGTTCACTATTTTTAAGTTGATTATTGCATTAAATTCATAAAAGGAAAATTCCATATTTATGTTACAATCTTTATTAAATGCTTGATAAATAAAATTCATACGTTTTTCTCGTGATTGTTTTTTTTTTTTTTACTTGAAATATAATATGTGGGTCCTTTGTTCTTCTTTGTTCTCATTTGTGCACAAAGGAGATCCTTTGCGGTGTTGATAGACACCCATTGTGATGTCCGTTACGATTTCCGCATAAAAACGATGTTCGGTTCGTCTTTACTACCAGTTGTTTCGAGGAGGGTTATGTCTTATTTACATTATTTGTGTTTGTTTGTGCATCCTTGTGTCTAACACATATTGTGTTGTGTCTTTTGTTTTGTTTGTCTTCGTCCTATGTATGGTGTTGTTATACACATATTGTGTTGTGTTTTTTGCTTTGTTTGTCTTCGTCTTGTGTATGGTGTTGTTATACACATATTGTGTCGTGTCTTTTGTTTTGTTTGTCTTCGTCTTGCGTATGGTGTTGTTATACACATATTGTGTTGTGTTTTTTGTTTTGTTTGTCTTCGTCTTGTGTATGCTGTTGCTATGCACATATTGTGTTGTATCTTTTGTTTTGTTTGTCTTCGTCTTGTGTATGGTGTTGTTATACACATATTGTGTTGTGCTTTTTGCTTTGTTTGTCTTCGTCTTGTGTATGGTGTTGTTATACACATATTGTGTTGTGGTTTTTGCTTTGTTTGTCTTCGTCTTGTGTATGGTGTTGTTATACAAATATTGTGTTGTGTCTTTTATTTTGTTTGTCTTCGTCTTGTGTATGGTGTTGTTATACACATATTGTGTTGTGTTTTTTGTTTTGTTTGTCTTTGTCTTGTGTATGGTGTTGTTATACACATATTGTGTTGTGTTTTTTGTTTTGGTTGTCTTCGTCTTGTGTATGGTGTTGTTATACACATATTGTGTTGTGTTTTTGTTTTGGTTGTCTTCGTCGTGTGTATGATGTTGTTATACACATATTGTGTTGTGTTTTTTGTTTTGGTTGTCTTCCTCTTGTGTATGGTGTTGCTATGCACATATTGTGTTGTGTTTTTTGTTTTGTTTGTCTTCGTCTTGTGTATGGTGTTGTTATACACATATTGTGTTGTGTTTTTTGTTTTGGTTGTCTTCGTCTTGTGTATGGTGTTGTTATACACATATTGTGGTGTGTCTTTTGTTTTGTTTGTCTTCGTCTTGCGTACGGTGTTGTTATACACACATTGTGTTGTGGTTTTTTTTGTTTGTCTTCGTCTTGTGTATGATGTTGTTATACACATATTGTGTTGTGTTTTTTGGTTTGTTTGTCTTCGTCTTGTGTATGGTGTTGTTATACACATATTGTGTTGTGTCTTTTGTTTTGTTTGTCTTCGTCTTGTGTATGATGTTGTTATACACATATTGTGTTGTGTCTTTTGTTTTGTTTGTCTTCGTCTTCTGTATGGTGTTGTTATACACATATTATGTTGTGTTTTTTGTTTTGTTTGTCTTCGTCTTGTGTATGGTGTTGTTATACACATAGTGTGTTGTGTCTTTTGTTTTGTTTGTCTTCGTCTTGTGTATGGTGTTGTTATACACATATTGTGTTGTGTTTTTTGCTTTGTTTGTCTTCGTCTTGTGTATGATGTTGTTATACACATATTGTGTTGTTTCTTTGTTTTGTTTGTCTTCGTCTTGTGCATGATGTTGTTATACACATATTGTGTCGTGTCTTTTGTTTTGTTTGACTTCGTCTTGTGCATGGTGTTGTTATGCACATATTGTGCTGTGTTTTCTGTTTTGTTTGTCTTCGTCTTGTGTATGGTGTTGTTATACACATATTGTGTTGTGTTTTTTGCTTTGTTTGTCTTCGTCCTGTGTATGATGTTGTTATACACATATTGTGTTGTGTTTTTTGTTTTGTTTGTCTTCGTCGTGTGTATGGTGTTGTTATGCACATATTGTGTTGTGTTTTTTGTTTTGTTTGTCTTCGTCTTGTGTATGGTGTTGTTATACACATATTGTGTTGTGTTTTTTGTTTTGTTTGTCTTCGCCTTGTGTATGGTGTTGTTATACACATATTGTGTTGTGTTTTTTGTTTTGTTTGTCTTCGTCTTGTGTATGATGTTGTTATACACATATTGTGTTGTGTCTTTTGCTTTGTTTGTCTTCGTCTTCTGTATGGTGTTGTTATACACATATTATGTTGTGTTTTTTGTTTTGTTTGTCTTCGTCTTGTGTATGGTGTTGTTATACACATAGTGTGTTGTGTCTTTTGTTTTGTTTGTCTTCGTCTTGTGTATGGTGTTGTTATACACATATTGTGTTGTGTTTTTTGCTTTGTTTGTCTTCGTCTTGTGTATGATGTTGTTATACACATATTGTGTTGTTTCTTTGTTTTGTTTGTCTTCGTCTTGTGTATGATGTTGTTATACACATATTGTGTCGTGTCTTTTGTTTTGTTTGACTTCGTCTTGTGCATGGTGTTGTTATGCACATATTGTGCTGTGTTTTCTGTTTTGTTTGTCTTCGTCTTGTGTATGGTGTTGTTATACACATATTGTGTTGTGTTTTTTGCTTTGTTTGTCTTCGTCCTGTGTATGATGTTGTTATACACATATTGTGTTGTGTTTTTTGTTTTGTTTGTCTTCGTCGTGTGTATGGTGTTGTTATGCACATATTGTGTTGTGTTTTTTGTTTTGTTTGTCTTCGTCTTGTGTATGGTGTTGTTATACACATATTGTGTTGTGTTTTTTGTTTTGTTTGTCTTCGCCTTGTGTATGGTGTTGTTATACACATATTGTGTTGTGTTTTTTGTTTTGTTTGTCTTCGTCTTGTGAATGGTGTTGTTATGCACATATTGTGTTGTGTTTTCTGTTTTGGTTGTCTTCGTCTTGTGTAAGGTGTTGATATACACATATTGTGTTGTGTTTTTTGTTTTGTTTATCTTCGTCTTGTGTATGGTGTTGTTAAACACATATTGTGTTGTGTCTTTTGCTTTGTTTGTCTTCATCTTGTGCATGGTGTTGTTATACACATATTGTGTTGCATTTTCTGCTTTGTTTGTCTTCGTTTTGTGTATGGTGTTGTTATGCACATATTGTGTTATGTTTTTTGTTTTGTTTGTCTTCGTCTTGTGTATGGTGTTGTTATACACATATTTTGTTGTGTCTTTTTTTTTGTTTATCTTCGTCTTGTGTATGGTGTTGTTATATACATATTGTGTTGTGTTTTTTGCTTTGTTTGTCTTCGTCTTGTGTATGATGTTGTTATACACATATTGTGTTGTATCTTTTGTTTTGTTTGTCTTCGTCTAGTGTATGGTGTTATTATGCACATATTGTGTTGTGTTTTTTGTTTTGTTTGTCTTCGTCTTGTGTATGGTGTTATTATGCACATATTGTGTTGTGTTTTTTGTTTTGTTTGTCTTCGTCTTGTGTATGGTGTTGTTATACACATATTATCTTGTGTTTTTTGTTTTGTTTGTGTTCGTCTTGTGTATGGTGTTGTTATACACATACTGTGTCGTGTCTTTTGTTTTGTTTGTCTTCTTCTTGTGTATGGTGTTGTTATGCACAGATTGTGTTGTGTTTTCTGTTCTGTTTGTCTTCGTCTTGTGTATGGTATTGTTATACACATATGGTGTTGTGTTTTTTGTTTTGTTTGTCTTCGTCCTGTGTATGGTGTTCTTATACACATATTGTGTTGTGTTTTTTGTTTTGTTTGTCTTCGTCGTGTGTATGGTGTTGTTATCCACATATTGTGTTGTGTTTTTTGTTTTGTTTGTCTTCGTCTTGTGTATGGTGTTGTTATACACATATTGTGGTGTGTCTTTTGTTTTTGTTGTCTTCATCTTGTGCATGGTGTTGTTATACACATATTGTGTTGTGTTTTTTGCTTTGTTTGTCTTCGTCTTGTGTATGGTGTTGTTAAGCACATATTGTGCTGTGTTTTCTGTTTTGATTGTCTTCGTCTTGTGTATGGTGTTGTTATACACATATTGTGTTGTGGTTTTTGTTTTGTTTGTCTTCGTCTTGTGCATGGTGTTGTTATACACATATTGTGTTGTGTCTTTTGTTTTGTTTGTCTTCGTCTTGTGTATGATGTTGTTATACACATATTGTGTTGTGTTTTTTGTTTTGGTTGTCTTCGTCTTGTGTATGGTGTTGTTATGCACATATCGTGTTGTATTTTTTGTTTTGTGTGTCTTCGTCGTGTGTATGGTGTTGTTATACACATATTGTGTTGTGTTTTTTGTTTTCTTTGTCTTCGTCTTGTGTATGGTGTTGTTATGCACATATTGTGTTGTGTTTTCTGTTTTGGTTGTCTTCGTCTTGTGTTAGGTGTTGTTATGCACATATTGTGTTGTGTTTTTTGTTTTGTTTGTCTTCGTCTTGTGTATGGTGTTGTTATACACATATTGTGTTGTGTCTTTTGTTTTGTTTGTCTTCATCTTGTGCATGGTGTTGTTATACACATATTGTGTTGTGTTTTTTGCTTTGTTTGTCTTCGTCTTGTGTATGGTGTTGTTAAGCACATATTGTGTTGTGTTTTCTGTTTTGATTGTCTTCGTCTTGTGTATGGTGTTGTTATACACATATTGTGTTGTGTTTTTTGTTTTGTTTGTCTTCGTCTTATGTATGGTGTTGTTTTGCACATATTGTGTTGTGTTTTTTGTTTTGTTTGTCTTCGTCTTGTGTATGATGTTGTTATGCACATATTGTGTTGTGTGTTTTGTTTTGTATGTCTTCGTCTTGTGTATGGTGTTATTATACACATATTGTGTTGTGTTTTTTGTTTTGTTTGTCTTCGTCTTGTGTATGGTGTTGTTATACACATGTTGTGTTGTGTCTTTTGTTTTGATTGTCTTCGTCTTGTGTATGGTGTTGTTATACACATATTGTGTTGTGTTTTTTGCTTTGTGTGTCTTCGTCTTGTGTATGATGTTGTTATACACATATTGTGTTGTGTTTTTTGCTTTGGTTGTCTTCGTCTTGTGTATGGTGTTGTTATGCACATATTGTGTTGTGTCTTTTGTTTTGTTTGTCTTCATCTTGTGCATGGTGTTGTTATACACATATTGTGTTGTGTTTTTTTGCTTTGTTTGTCTTCGTCTAGTGTATGGTGTTATTATGCACATATTGTGTTGTGTTTTTTGTTTTGTTTGTCTTCGTCTTGTGTATGGTGTTATTATGCACATATTGTGTTGTGTTTTTTGTTTTGTTTGTCTTCGTCTTGTGTATGGTGTTGTTATACACATATTATCTTGTGTTTTTTGTTTTGTTTGTGTTCGTCTTGTGTATGGTGTTGTTATACACATACTGTGTCGTGTCTTTTGTTTTGTTTGTCTTCTTCTTGTGTATGGTGTTGTTATGCACAGATTGTGTTGTGTTTTCTGTTCTGTTTGTCTTCGTCTTGTGTATGGTATTGTTATACACATATGGTGTTGTGTTTTTTGTTTTGTTTGTCTTCGTCCTGTGTATGGTGTTCTTATACACATATTGTGTTGTGTTTTTTGTTTTGTTTGTCTTCGTCGTGTGTATGGTGTTGTTATCCACATATTGTGTTGTGTTTTTTGTTTTGTTTGTCTTCGTCTTGTGTATGGTGTTGTTATACACATATTGTGGTGTGTCTTTTGTTTTTGTTGTCTTCATCTTGTGCATGGTGTTGTTATACACATATTGTGTTGTGTTTTTTGCTTTGTTTGTCTTCGTCTTGTGTATGGTGTTGTTAAGCACATATTGTGCTGTGTTTTCTGTTTTGATTGTCTTCGTCTTGTGTATGGTGTTGTTATACACATATTGTGTTGTGGTTTTTGTTTTGTTTGTCTTCGTCTTGTGCATGGTGTTGTTATACACATATTGTGTTGTGTCTTTTGTTTTGTTTGTCTTCGTCTTGTGTATGATGTTGTTATACACATATTGTGTTGTGTTTTTTGTTTTGGTTGTCTTCGTCTTGTGTATGGTGTTGTTATGCACATATCGTGTTGTATTTTTTGTTTTGTGTGTCTTCGTCGTGTGTATGGTGTTGTTATACACATATTGTGTTGTGTTTTTTGTTTTCTTTGTCTTCGTCTTGTGTATGGTGTTGTTATGCACATATTGTGTTGTGTTTTCTGTTTTGGTTGTCTTCGTCTTGTGTTAGGTGTTGTTATGCACATATTGTGTTGTGTTTTTTGTTTTGTTTGTCTTCGTCTTGTGTATGGTGTTGTTATACACATATTGTGTTGTGTCTTTTGTTTTGTTTGTCTTCATCTTGTGCATGGTGTTGTTATACACATATTGTGTTGTGTTTTTTGCTTTGTTTGTCTTCGTCTTGTGTATGGTGTTGTTAAGCACATATTGTGTTGTGTTTTCTGTTTTGATTGTCTTCGTCTTGTGTATGGTGTTGTTATACACATATTGTGTTGTGTTTTTTGTTTTGTTTGTCTTCGTCTTATGTATGGTGTTGTTTTGCACATATTGTGTTGTGTTTTTTGTTTTGTTTGTCTTCGTCTTGTGTATGATGTTGTTATGCACGTATTGTGTTGTGTGTTTTGTTTTGTATGTCTTCGTCTTGTGTATGGTGTTATTATACACATATTGTGTTGTGTTTTTTGTTTTGTTTGTCTTCGTCTTGTGTATGGTGTTGTTATACACATGTTGTGTTGTGTCTTTTGTTTTGATTGTCTTCGTCTTGTGTATGGTGTTGTTATACACATATTGTGTTGTGTTTTTTGCTTTGTGTGTCTTCGTCTTGTGTATGATGTTGTTATACACATATTGTGTTGTGTTTTTTGTTTTGGTTGTCTTCGTCTTGTGTATGGTGTTGTTATACACATATTGTGTTGTGTTTTTTGCTTTGGTTGTCTTCGTCTTGTGTATGGTGTTGTTATGCACATATTGTGTTGTGTCTTTTGTTTTGTTTGTCTTCGTCGTGTGTATGGTGTTGCTATGCACATATCGTGTTGTGTTTTTTGGTTTGTTTGTCTTCGTCTTGTGTATGGTGTTGTTATACACATATTGTGTCGTGTCTTTTGTTTTGTTTGTCTTCGTCTTGTGTATGGTGTTGTTATGCACATATTGTGTTGTGTTTTCTGTTTTGCTTGTCTTCGTCTTGTGTATGGTATTGTTAGACACATATTGTGTTGTGTTTTTTGTTTTGATTGTCTTCGTCCTGTGTATGGTGTTGTTATACATATATTGTGTTGTGTTTTTTGTTTTGTTTGTCTTCGTCGTGTGTATGGTGTTGTTATACACATATTGTGTTGTGTTTTTTGTTTTGTTTGTCTTCTTCTTGTGTATGGTGTTGTTATGCACATATTGTGTTGTGTTTTTTGTTTTCTTTGTCTTCGTCTTGTGTATGGTGTTGTTATACACATATTGTGTTGTGTTTTTTGTTTTGTTTGTCTTCGTCTTGTGTATGGTGTTGTTATGCACATATTGTGTTGTGTTTTCTGTTTTGGTTGTCTTCGTCTTGTGTAAGGTGTTGTTATACACATATTGTGTTGTGTTTTTTGTTTTGCTTGTCTTCATCTTGTGTATGGTGTTGTTATACACATATTGTGTTGTGTCTTTTGTTTTGTTTGTCTTCATCTTGTGCATGGTGTTGTTATACACATATTGTGTTGTGTTTTTTTGCTTTGTTTGTCTTCGTCTTGTGTATGGTGTTGTTATGCACATATTGTGTTGTGTTTTTTGTTTTGTTTGTCTTCGTTTTGTGTATGGTATTGTTATACACATATTGTGTTGTATGTTTGACTCTTCTGTTTCTCCTGATTGTTCATTCTTGGTTGACCTTTCGGTGTCTCTTGATTGTTTATTCTTGCTTGACCCTTCGGTATTCTCTAACCTTTGTTTATATGTTTTTTTGGTTGTAGTGACAAACCACGATAAATGGTCACTGGTGTAGATATTATTGTCTAATGTTTTCTGATTGGCTCACTGAATTATACTTATAGAATACACATAGAGAAATGTTCCGTTACTGGTAAATCTTTATCAGTATTTAACGCTTGAGGTTGATTGCAGTTTCGTACAACACGATACCTGGATTGTCCGTTATTTGAGACAAGCAAGACTTAGTCTTCAGGGGTTGTATATATTGTAGCCAAGTCTCGTCTGTGCTTTTCAAATGTTTACTTGAACAGTTTATTTTGAGCTTGGACATAGTTTTGTCTTCGTATTTTCATATCATATGATGTTCGTGTCGTTTCACAGTAATACGACGGATATCACATGTGGAGCAGGAACTGCTAACCATTCCGGGACACCAGAGTTGACCCCGATTTCTAGTGGAGTTGGTGTTGCTCGATCTTTAGTTTTCTATGTACTGACAGTCTGTTTTGTAGATCTTTTGTCCTTTTTTTCCTTCTTCGATTTACACCTTCTGATTACCCTTTAGAATCTTCAAGCTTTTCTAACAGATCTTCAAGGTCACAAAAACAATAAGCTTTGTGACTGAATGGAGACTTCTTTAGATAAAGGATTCGTTACTTGGAACTTTTACAAGACTGTATCTACATACAAGAGTAACACGAAGGTCTCACATGTAAAGCAGGAACTTCTAATCCTATCGGAGCACCTGAGTTTACCCAGATTTTTAGCAGCCAGGTGAGCTTTTGCTATCACTTGGCGTCCGTCGTCCGTCCGTCCGTCCGTCGTACGTCGTAAACTTTAATCTTCTTCTCAGAAACCACTGGGCCAATTGTATGGCCCTCTTCCAAAATTGCGCCCGTTGATCCCGACTTCCAGCCAAGATGGCCGCCAAGCTAAAAAATATAAAAAAAGGAGGATGACATTTTAATCGTCCATTGCTGCTATAGTATAAGTCAAAATGAGCTCAAATTTTAATTGCAGCTACATGGCAAGTAGTAGTTTAGCATATATTCCGGGTTTTTCTGTGAAATGTTTTTGTCAGCCGATTTATACCGATTATGCATATTAGGCATATTTTGATAAAAGATCACATTTAATTCTTCTTCTCTGAAACCACTGAGCTAAATTACACCAAACCTGGCAGGGGTGGTCCCCGGATGGGTCCCTTTCAAAATTGTGTCCGACAGATCCGCCCTCCATTCAAGATGGCTGCTGTTACAAAAAATAGAAATTTCTTCAATTGTCCATTGCTGCTTTAGTATAAACCAAAATTAGCTCAAATTTTAATTGCAGCTACATGGCAATGAGTAGTTTAACATATATATCGGGTTTTTATGTGAAATTTTTCTTTAAGCCGATTTATACCGATTATGCAAATTAAGCATATTTTGATAAAAGATCACATTTAAATCTTCTTCTCTGAAACCGTTGAACCAAATCAAACCAAATTTGGCTGGGATAGTCCTATGGTAGTCCCATTTCAAAATTGTGTCCGACAGATCCGCCCTCTATTTAAGATGGCTGCTGTTACTAAAAATAGAAATTTCTTCAGTTGTCCATTGCTGCTTTATTATAATTCAAAATGAATTCAAATTTTAACTGCAGCTACATGACAATCAGTAGTTTAACATATATTCTGGGTATATCTGTGAGGTTTTTTCAGCCAATTTATTCCGTTTAGGAATATTATGAGATTAAAATCACATCAAAATCTTTTGCTCAGAAATTTGAGTTAAAATGATCTTTGGGTGGCTCACTTTCAAAATTATGTGTAACAACCCCATTTTCTATCAACTTTAGATGTCAAATTGAAAACCAGGTGAGCGATTACAGGCTCCTGGGAGCCTCTAGTTAGTGGGGTTCGGGTTGCTAAATCTTTTGTTTTCTATGTAATATTTTGTATATCATTGTATGTCCTTTTGTCCTTTTTCTGGTAGCCACTGTATTATCTGTCCTTCTTTACATTACGATTTTGATTACTACTTTAGTATCATCAAACTTTTCTTAAGATTAAAAAGAACGCGGAAGATACATACCATTGTTACCGGAAAACATATCTATCGTACACTCATTGTGAAAACACATCAAATGGCTAAAAGGAGAGTACAATCAAATAAATTAGTGATATTATCATGTAACGTTAAAATGATATAATCAAAACATACAGTATATAATAAACATAACTGAAAATTTATTTTCACGAACTGGCCACATTTTCTGTTCATCATGTCAAAGATACTGATTATCTCTGGTATATTTATCATCTTGATTGGAAAATGTAAGTACATGTTCTCATACATTTGTAATCAAGTTTTTTTGCTTATTTTTTTGCTTTTTTTTTCTGCATTTTGCATTTTGTATTATTTGTTCTATTTTGTATTCTTGTATTTTTTCATTTTTTTTTTTTTGCGTTGTTCTTCACCATATTAATTTGTTTAATCTTTTCCGTGTATTCAGGAAAGCATAATAATCACATACTACCTCACTGTCATCGTAAGACGAGTAAAAATTATGAACACTATGCCCTTTCATAATTCAATCTAATTAAAATTAGATGTTAGTGGTATCCTTTTTTAACATCTTTGTTTGATAAATGCAGATAGTTTATTTTTAATTGAATTTTCTAACGTATACCATACTAAGTCAGATAATCCTTTTCTGTTCCCGGCAACATAACTCTTGTACAAGATCAACGTACATATTTCGTCCTTAATGTTAAGGTAAGACAAAGCATTCATAATACAAATCAATCATTGTCACAATCAAAATCAACACCAGGTACCTCTACATTTTACAACACTCTTTAAAGGGTCATCGTGAAGGGGTCATCGTGAAAGGGCCGTCGTCAAAGGGTCATCGTGAAAGGGCCATCGTGAAAGGGCCATCGTGCGTATCTACACATGCTGTCTATCACACTCAAGTCATGACGTGTACAAGTAAATTGCGACTGATCGACGATTATCTCTTAGTACATCCAAATTTGGCATCAACAAATTAACTATGATATATATGAAATATTGAAGTAACGCAATTGAAACATGGATGGGGGATATGGTTTTTGAACAGATCTTCGCTTGTAAAATTACAATAACATTACACCAAAAATGTTATATAATACTATAATCACAAACAAATGTGACAAAAATGTGACTGAATGATTGTTGTTTAATGCCAAGTGAGCATCAAGAACAAATGGATGTCCTTTCTGTTCTAGAGCAACACACTTAGTTGTATTTAGGGTGCTGACACAACAGTCTCTTCACTCCGACACATTTATTCTGACTGAGTCAACAACAGTCTCTTCACTCCGACACATTTATTCTGACTGAGTCAACAACAGTCTCTTCACTCCGACACATTTATTCTGACTGAGTCAACAACAGTCTCTTCACTCCGACACATTTATTCTGACTGAGTCAACAACAGTCTCTTCACTCCGACACATTTATTCTGACTGAGTCAACAACAGTCTCTTCACTCCGACACATTTATTCTGACTGAGTCAACAACAGTCTCTTCACTCCGACACATTTATTCTGACTGAGTCAACAACAGTCTCTTCACTCCGACACATTTATTCTGACTGAGTCAACAACAGTCTCTTCACTCCGACACATTTATTCTGACTGAGTCAACAACAGTCTCTTCACTCCGACACATTTATTCTGACTGAGTCAACAACAGTCTCTTCACTCCGACACATTTATTCTGACTGAGTCAACAACAGTCTCTTCACTCCGACACATTTATTCTGACTGAGTCAACAACAGTCTCTTCACTCCGACACATTTATTATGACTGAGTCAACAGCAGTCTCTTCACTCCGACACATTTATTCTGACTGAGTCAACAACAGTCTCTTCACTCCGACACATTTATTCTGACTGAGTCAACAACAGTCTCTTCACTCCGACACATTTATTCTGACTGAGTCAACAACAGTCTCTTCACTCCGACACATTTATTCTGACTGAGTCAACAACAGTCTCTTCACTCCGACACATTTATTATGACTGAGTCAACAACAGTCTCTTCACTCCGACACATTTATCTGACTGAGTCAACAACAGTCTCTTCACTCCGACACATTTATTCTGACTGAGTCAACAACTGTCTCTTCACTCCGACACATTTATTCTGACTGAGTCAACAACAGTCTCTTCACTCCGACACATTTGTTCTGACTGAGTCAACAACAGTCTCTTCACTCCGACACATTTATTCTGACTGAGTCAACAACAGTCTCTTCACTTCGACACATTTATTCTGACTGAGTCAACAACAGTCTCTTCACTCCGACACATTTATTCTGACTGAGTCAACAACAGTCTCTTCACTCCGACACATTTATTCTGACTGAGTCAACAACAGTCTCTTCACTCCGACACATTTATTCTGACTGAGTCAACAACAGTCTCTTCACTCCGACACATTTATTCTGACTGAGTCAACAACAGTCTCTTCACTTCGACACATTTATTCTGACTGAGTCAACAACAGTCTCTTCACTCCGACACATTTATTCTGACTGAGTCAACAACAGTCTCTTCACTCCGACACATTTATTATGACTGAGTCAACAACAGTCTCTTCACTCCGACACATTTATTCTGACTGAGTCAACAACAGTCTCTTCACTCCGACACATTTATTCTGACTGAGTCAACAACAGTCTCTTCACTCCGACACATTTATTCTGACTGAGTCAACAACAGTCTCTTCACTCCGACACATTTATTCTGACTGAGTCAACAACAGTCTCTTCACTCCGACACATTTATTCTGACTGAGTCAACAACAGTCTCTTCACTCCGACACATTTATCTGACTGAGTCAACAACAGTCTCTTCACTCCGACACATTTATTCTGACTGAGTCAACAACTGTCTCTTCACTCCGACACATGTATTCTGACTGAGTCAACAACAGTCTCTTCACTCCGACACATTTGTTCTGACTGAGTCAACAACAGTCTCTTCACTCCGACACATTTATTCTGACTGAGTCAACAACAGTCTCTTCACTCCGACACATTTATTCTGACTGAGTCAACAACAGTCTCTTCACTCCGACACATTTATTCTGACTGAGTCAACAACAGTCTCTTCACTCCGACACATTTATTCTGACTGAGTCCTTACTCTTACTCCTTATTATTACTAAATTATATTAATAATGTCTCGCAATGCTGGCCATCTTCCTGAAATAGTTTCGAATAATATATGCAAGATTTACAGCTGAAAATGACAGACAAATATTTTTGACATGAACATGCATGTTCAGTTTTTAATGTGATTTTTTTTTTTTTGCAGATTCAATTCGTGGTCAGATACAAACTCAGAATGATTTAGATGACATTGTCAAAAATTTACGTATTAAAGTGGAGGTGGTAGACAATCTTAAATTTAATGGAAGCGAACATCTCTTCCGTGTAACATTTGACAATAAGGGATACGTTTCCTTGTCAGGTACAAATTGGAAAATCTTCCTTTACAGCTTTTTTTGTTATTGAAGCAGACCACATTTTGTCTGGCGATGGAAACTTCATGTTAAGTGAAGGTTATGTGTAAAAGGAATTCAACATGAGTACAAGACAGATCCAAGGGAGTCTATATTCGTTGACACCTGTATCTGATTTTCCAGAAATACTACCAAATTCGACAAGGGACCTGACTTTCTACGCTGCAAATTGTTGCAGACGGACTTGTTCCTCGAGTCCTCGAAAGTACAATGGTTGATTTTGTTGAAGACTTCACCACACCAAACCAATGGAAAAGAACAAAGTATGATTTATATAACCCATGCACACCACTGGGACGCTACAACAGATACAAAACGACAAACCCTCATGTCCAAACAAAACTCGTCATACCGACGCCTAAAATACTGATTACAAAATATAATATGCCAAACCTAGATGTGAGTAGCGATGTATACATAGTACACAACAGTCTCTTGAATGAAGCACACTATCTGGCAAGTAAGTGACATATTTTTTGGTTTAGATTACATATTCATAGTTTTACTGTGTGTCCACACCTAATTCTGAATAAATAAGGTAGATGTATAAACTAGTGTAGTCGAAGCGTTTTGGCATAACCTTCATCGAGTACGCTCAGTGTCCAAAGAGTGGAGAGCCATATATTAATAAAAAGCGTTGGGGTAAGAACCCCGAAGGGCCTAAACAGTATAGTCAAAATCGGTTACGATCACCAATGCTTTAGTTTTATTTTGTTTAAGCGAATTATTATTCAGTTTTAGCGAATTTATTATTTCTTTTTATTTTCGAAATATTATTTCGTTTTTTCGAGAAAAAAAAAACAAACAAAAAAACAACAAGAAAACGAATTAATATTTTGCTGCTACCGAATTAATATTTTTCGAAACAACGAAATAATAATTCATTAAAAACCAATAGTATTTCGTGTAAGGGAATACAAAATGCCAGTTTGCGGTGTCCGTAGCATTTCATTAAGATATGTAATAAAAAAAGAATTGAATAATTATTGAATGGTCGGTGCTTTAATGTGCGGATCGGAAATCCAAGTTGACCACTACAACAGTGCATCAATAAGCAGGTGGGCTAGTTTGTCTCAGATGGGCCCTCAGGGTAAAAACAAGCAGGTGAACTATATTGACTCAGATGGGCACTCAGGGTAAACACAAGCAGGTGGGCTATATTGTCTCTGATGGGTCCTCACGGTAAAAACAAGGAGGTGGGCTATATTGTCTCAGATGGGCCCTCAGGGTAAAAACAAGCAGGTGGGCTATATTGTCTCAGATGGGCCCTCAGGGTAAAAACAAACAGGTGGGCTATATTGTCTCAGATGGGCCCTCAGGGTAAAAACAAGCAGGTGGGCTATATTGTCTCAGATGGGCCCTCAAGGTAGAAACAAGCAGGTGGGCTATATTGTCTCAGATGGGCCCTCAGGATAAAAACAAGCAGGTGGGCTATATTGTATCAGATGGGCCCTGAAGGTAAAACAAGCAGGTGGGCTATTTTGACTCAGATGGGCCCTCGGGCTAAAAACAAGCAGGTGGGCTATATTGTCTTAGATGGGCCCTCAGGGTAAAAACAAGCAGGTGGGCTATATTGTCTTATATGGGCCCTCGGGGTAAAAACAAGCAGGTGGACTATATAGTCTCAGATGGGCCCTCAGGGTAAAAACAAGCAGGTGAGCTATATTGTCTCAGATGAGCCTTCAGGATAAAAACAAGCAGGTGGGCTATATTGTCTCAGATGGGCCCTCAGGGTAAAAACAAGCAAGATGAATATGGAATTTGAACTTGTTTGAAATTAAGCAACTAAACAGTAATGATCGATGATATAACCGACTACAAAAATAATCTGTCAAATCGCAAACTTCTAAATATAGAAATGACGACACAAGCGGATGGACATTCTGGCTTGGGACAGTTACAAAAGCGTGGCGGTGTGATTCGTACATTGTAATGATTTTTCTTTATTAAACATCGACCAACCATGGTTATTATGCATATCGTTTTAATAATTGTTTTTATTTTTATTGTCATACATGTATTTATTTCTCAATGCCTAATCATATCCACATGTATTTTAGACAAGACGTCTTTCAAGGTAGTTGATAGACCCATCGTTGGCAAAGTCAACGTTTATCTTTCTGTAGATAATTATACAACAGCTACACCACATGGCTACACTCTCAGAACTGATCTGAGTTCCCATGAAATATTGATTAAAGGGAAAACAGCCAAGGGCGTGTTTAATGATATTCAAACATTGCTTTCACTACTGAGCGATGGCAATTCCCTTGTTAGAGTTCATATAATAGATGAGCCTCGGTTTCAGTTTCGATCCATGCATCTAGACATAACTAGAAATTTCAGGACAAAGGCGACCATCTTGAAATTAATCGATGCGATGGCCATGTATAAACTGAACAAACTACATCTGCATGCGTCAGATGATGAGGGGTGGAGACTGGAAATTAAAGATTTACCAGAATTAACAGACGTATGTCATCAATAAACCTTTTGCACATTGCCGATTTAAATATTAAATAACTTTTCATTTGAATTATTTCGCACACGGAGGGTAAAATGGTACCCTGTCTAGCAAGAGCAAAGGAAAGGACAACAAATGTGTGTATCATTTTCTCATGATATTTTAGATATTTGAACCTTGTTGAAACTAAAGGAAAACATTTTGAAGACATTGTGGGAACTGATATATGTTATTTTCACTGAAATTTGTATGAAATTTGATCATTTTGTCAGCTTTAAAGGGAAATAACTAATTTAAAACGTAAATCGGTAATGTGCAAATGGTCTATTATCTTCAATGGAGAAATAACATTTAGTAATGATAAAATAAAACATTGTTTCATTATCATGAAGGCATGTTCAATACTTTAAGAAGAGTTTGAAGATACCAAAGGGGTAATCAGAATCCGTAAATAGAAGGGCAGACAGCACAATGGTCAAAAGAAAAAGTACAAAAGGACAAACACCGATCTACAAAACATACATGTAAAAGATCGAGTAACACGAACCCAATTAAAAACCGGGGTTGAAATGTCCTATTAGTAAGAATTGAAATAGGGGTGTTAATGAATATGAGAGACTATCCAACATTACACTTAGACACAAATTAAAATAAATGAACAGCACGTTTGTTGATGTTCTACATTTCACAGTCACTGTAGGGTCTTCAACAATTACTCATACCACTAAAATGAGTCTGTGAAGCCAAATAATTTAAAGCTTTAGGAGTATGAAAATCAAAACGTCGAAACAATTTAGCCAAAATAACCTATCATTCAAGAACTTTTAAAATCAATAATGCATAAGATAAAAACAAACAGCAAAAATAAAGGTAAAAGGTGAAATATATTTAGATTTTAAATATATATCAACAATCCACACAAACGATTAAAATTTCTAATTCATCTAAAAATAGAACAATAATCAAATAAAACATTGCTAAATTTTATTATTAATGACATTTTTTAATTTCTTAATTTAATGTTGTCAACTAAAGCCTTTCAAGTTTATTTCCAATGGATTCCTTTACAAATAATGGCTGAATTTAGATAATATTTCAGAGTGATATAATGATTGTTGCTTAACGACAACCCGCAATTTGTAAGCTATATCATGGCGAGAACAAGTTAATTTCAATAAAATGATGATGAGGTCCTCTTTGTACTAGATCAACACGGTGAGTTGGACTTTTATAGTGCTAGCTCACTGAAACAACAGTCCGTGGATACACATGTCTCCCCACTCGAACACAATATCCTGATTCCGAACCAACTAGTCTTTGTTCTTTCCCCTTAATGTTAAGTGCTTAGCTGAGAAGCAACAATTACCAAATTTATAGTCTCTTGTTTGACCCGATCGTGGCTCGAACCAACGATCTACCACACTCGAGGTAAGCACGCTAACCATTATACCACTAATACGTTAATATTTAACAAATAGTTCAGGGTATTATTTTTTATATTATTCTTCGCCTCCTGAAACAAACCCAATTTTCTCCCAAAATAAGGACTCGGAGAAACCGGAAATAAATTTGACGTCATAATGGTGAATCTTGACGAAGACGTTATATATACATACTGCTATATGGATCTGCTGGCTAACAGAGACAAATAAGGAAAATATAAACGTAAATATATATATTTAACAAATAGTTCATGGTACTAAGAGCCATATGGCACTTTATGGACCGGGATGTCACCCACAAAATATTAAATGGACCGAAGCGAAGCTGAGGTCCATATATTATTTTGTGGGTGACAGACCGGTCCATAACTGCCATTTGAGCCGAAGTGCCATGAACTATTTGTTATATTATACTCAATACATGCAAATCTGTCAGACGACATGTTTTTGTTATTGTATATCTAAGACATAAAACGAGTTCGGACAAAATTCGGAAAAAAACATCATATTGATCGGGCCCGGTCAATATACTAAAATATTTAACGGTCAATATACTAAAATATTGACTGGCTGCGCTAACAAAGACAAATAGGGAAAATAAAAACGTAAAGTATAATATTATTTGATATACATGTTGTATTGCTGGTCAAATTTTGTACGTATATTTTCAGATTGGATCAAAACGTTGCTGGTCGACTACCGAAAGTGATTGTTTGATTCCACAGCTGGGGTCTGGCCCAGTTACAAGTACATCCGGCAGTGGCTTTCTAACCATAGAAGACTACAAAGAAATACTACTATATGCTAAAACTCGCCACATTGAGGTTATACCAGAAATTGACATGCCCGGTCATGCACGTGCAGCAATAATTGCAATGGAAGGACGTTATAGAAAATTATTGGAGAATGGTAGCCTTACAGACGCTGAGCAATATAGACTTATTGATCCAAATGATATGTCACGATACCTTTCTGTTCAATATTTCAATGATAATGCGATGAGTCCTTGTCTTGAATCGACATTTACATTTATGGGAAAGGTTTTCAAAGAAATAAAAGCAATGCACGACAGTGTCGGTTGTCCTTTGGAGACGCTTCATTTCGGTGGAGATGAAGTTGCTAAAAATGCATGGAGTAATTCGTCAACTTGCACAAACTCTAGTCTTACAGGAACATATAGCGACCGTAGAACTAGCATGAAGAAATATTTCTTGGAGAGAGTTTCTAATATAACTCATTCATACGGTGTAAATCTTGCAGGATGGGAAGATGGCTTTATAGAGGGGAATGGTATCCCATATAATCGAAGTCTCTTAGCGAACACAGAGGTTATAAGCAATGCATGGAATAATGTATGGGAGTGGGGAGAAGCTAGACGAGCATATAATTTCGCAAATTCTGGATACAAGGTATGACTTATAGAAGAAAAAATACCTGTTGGTTGTGTTGGCATAAGAAAGTAAATGATAAGAACAACAAATACCACACCGTCAGAACAATTCCAAAATCAAATTTCGAAATCGTAGAAAAAGACAAAATCGATACAACTAACGCACAAATACATGATCACTCACTTTCCTGGTTTGGCACATGCACTTCAATAGAAAGTGGCGGGATTAAATTAGATATATGGTCCCAAGCCTCCCTCCTTAGTTAAATGATGCGGCTATGTAAGTGTTTTCTACATATGAGTTAAATGAAACAATAGTCAACTATGAACCAAAATCTAATAGTTTACTCTCCATTAAACAAGCGATACAACTCAATCAAACCATAGACTGATTTCCTGACTAGATTTACATAATGAATATTCATATATTCGGGAAGGTTGAGTTCACCGTCATATCTCCTTTAAATTGAACGGGTTCGTGTTACTCGATCTTTAGTTTTATGTGTATGTTTTGTAGATCGTTGTTTGTCCCTTTGCACCTTTTCTGTTGGGCATTGTTGTGTCTGTTCTTCTTCGATATACGAATTCTGATTACCCCTTTGGTATCTTCAAGCTCTTCTGTGCTATATTTAGATTTCTTAACGTCATTGATGGGTTGTTTTCTCCCGGCAAGCACTTGTAGAACGTCACCAATAACAAACGAACTGAACAATTCACTACATTGCGAGACACTTTGCAGGCATAATGCGTGGTGTTAAGTATCAATACTTAATGCCTTCATTCCCTACCAGCCTATACTTGTATATGCATTAGTTGATGTTCGATTCGTTTAATAGTAACACGATGGGTATCACCTGTGGAGCAGAAACTGCTATCCCTTCCGGAACACCTGAGTTCATCCACGGCTTCTAATAGGGTTGATGTTGCTTGATATTTCGTTTTCGTGCACTGTTATTTAGATTATTGTTTGTCTCGTATAATTTTTCTTTTGGCCATTTTTTTGTCTGTTCTTCTTCGATATACGGATTCTGATTACCCCTTTGGTATCTTCAAACTTTTCTTTCAAAATATCTCCTGTCTTAACCTTGGCGACAAGTTAATACCAAAACATGTCTGTTTGTTCAATACGCTGCATACTAGAGGAGCCCTTAGATACATAACTATGACATAGTTTCTCCTCTGTGCCATATACTATATGTTGAACTACCGTAAGTCTTCCAAATATATACATATGGATTCAGGCTATGATTTTGGAGTTTTGATTAGGAGTGCTTTGTGCGACGCATAAAGAAGACGTGTTTCGTCAGATCGTACAGCAAACATCATCATTGTTTTTGTTTTTATTTTTTGTCTCGCTTTGTTTTTGTCAAATTTGACTTCAATCCAAAGAATTCAAAATTTGTACTTCTTGCATAGAATAAAGGAGTAAGAGGCTGGATGTCTCGGAATCGGATTAATGTGTCCGAGTGGAGCGACATGTTTACCCGTGGACTGTTGTTTCTATGGGCTAACTCTATAAAACTCCAACTCAACGTATTTAGATCAAAGCGGATGTCATCATTATCAAAATGTAACTTGTTCTCGCCATAATATAGCTGAAACTTGCTCATTTAGCATAGAGCAATGATCATCACTCACTCACTGGACACAATATGTTTTGGTTTTAACACATCATTTTGATAAGTTTGACAGCTGACTTATTAATACAGTTTTAAACGGTTCGAGATTACATTAATTTTTCTATTCTTATGTTTTCAGGTAGTCATGTCGCATGCTACACATCTATATTTTGACCATCCATATGAACCAGATCCACTGGAAAGAGGTCTTTACTGGGCGCCTCGTTTTACAGATTCCCTGAAAACTTTCGGATTTATGCCTGATTCTTTGTACGACAATATAGATTTTACCCGGATGGGGAAACCACTCAATAGGACAAATGTTTGCGGTACCAACGACGTTAATTGTCCTAGTCTCCAAGCACCTGAAAATATAATAGGTGAAATTCAGCTTTGATAATCAAACTACCATGTCCTTCTGATCGCGCTAGAAATATGTAAATCCATAATATCATATCGATAATAGAGAGGTAGCAAGTTAGTATATATTTTGTTGTACACACTGATTTAAATGAGATTCTAGCGTTGTTAAATACAGACAAACCTGTTGTGGGACAAAGAAAAAGTGACCTTATAAGACAGGTGATCTCTTAAAAGATGTTCAATTCATATGAATTTTTCTGCCATGATAAGTACAAAGTGAACAATAATGTGTCTTTGAGTGAACGACCCTTACACTATTCTGCGAATGGCATTAGGACTATTTAAATGTATTTCCCCCTCAGCGCGCATTGTGCTGTCGATTAAATTTTGTTGATTGATTAATTATTGTCTGATCTTAGGTCAGCAGAATATCGTACGTCAGCAGAATATCTGTCGTCAGCAGAATATCTTACGT
Source organism: Bathymodiolus septemdierum (assembly GCA_963383655.1). Lineage (NCBI taxonomy): Eukaryota > Metazoa > Mollusca > Bivalvia > Mytilida > Modiolidae > Bathymodiolus > Bathymodiolus septemdierum. The sequence goes on from OY726527.1 coordinate 52,542,680, forward strand.
CAGCAGAATATCTTACGTCAGCAGAATATCTTACGTCAGCAGAAGCAGAATATCTGCTGCATTGATAGCACGGCAACAACGTTTACAATTAATAAAGAGAACGCAGTAAAAAGAGATAATGTGATGAAGGAGAAATAATAAATAGGGTGTTAAATGTCCACCATATTGCCCCTTCGGTATTCTCTAACGTTTACTTACAAAGAACCATGCAACAATAACCATGAATTGCTGTGCGATGTGGAATGGGTACAAATGTTCTTTTACGTACACACAAGGTGTCTTACTAGTATCTGATGCTCCAGGGATCCTAAGGTGTGTGTTGATCTTGAAAATGTCACTCATTAAATATATTTGATCAAATTTAAAAGTTTTAATTATTTATGAATGTCGTAACGTACTTTATGTATCTGGGTTATTTTTATTTTGTCCTGCTTTTTCCGTTTTAGGGATGCAGGGTCATTTATGGAGTGAAACTGCATTAACTGATGATAATTTTTATTATTTGGTTTTCCCACGTTTACTTGCCTTGGCCGAACGAGCATGGCATAAGGGAAACTGGGAGTCCTCATCAGTTAACAGGCATAATGAAATGATGAAAGACTGGGACAATTTTGCCAGTGGAGTAGGAAGCAGGGAACTAAAACGTTTGAATGACATGGGAATCAACTACAGAGTATCGCCCCCTGGAGCAAGGTATAGTTCATATATCTATTACATTCAATAGTGGCTACTTCTAAATTGATACAGAGTGAATATTATTCACAATTTGTTATTAGCATGTACTCAAAATAAGTCTTGGAAACAATTACATATCTAGTGTCTACAAGTTCTGTGCTAACTTTTTTATTGCTCGATTCTTCATATTAGCAGTATTTACTGTAGTTCCAATCTCTCTAAGATTAATCTAATGGAAGTAATTATATTTATTTGACCAAAAAAATGGGGAGGTTTATATTAATTTTGTGCTTAAGAACCTAAAATCTAACAACCAGTACTTTTTCCCTCAAACTATGATTTCACGTTTTAATCTTCTTCCTTGTCGCCCCTTTCACTATCTCTCTCTGATAGAGTCTCTCTTTGATTCATTCTTTGACAATATGAGCATCTGTGCATGATAAACCTTGTGACCTACAAGAACAACGTTTTGTGGCGCAGATTGTTTTACATCCACAACTAATGAGCAACATCAATGTCTCAAGGCTGCTGGTTCATCCAGTTAACAGAAAACATATTTTTCTCCCATTCTTGTTTTTCAGCTGATATATCGACTGACAGGCGCGTTTCCAAACTACTGCATGGAAATATGCTATTTGTGTGTTTCTACACAGCGTCTTTTGTACGTGGTATCTAACGCACTGGGTGTTTTTTGATAATCAAAACAAAAGGAATCGTACCTCATTAATAACACCAATTGACGGAAAAGCGTAGACATTTTTCACATCAAGGAGGATGCCGTTTGAAATGTTAGAACTATCACCTACTCTACAAAGTGTTTGGCGAACCTTTACTAGTTCGACTGAACCAGTAAGATAGTTTAGCAGTACAACCAGACCTACACGTTCAGGGGTTTGCACCTTACATTGTGTGACATCGTATATTAGGTCCTGTGCAAATGATACAGCACGCATATTGGTTGCCTCTGACATTTCAACCTCTAAATCTGAAATGGGTCGATCTTATTGGTCCTCAGTCAGAATCAAGTTAATCAAATTATACAACAAATTCTTCATGGTCACATATTGCTCATTTATAAAGCTACCAGTCGGAGGAAATGGTACTGACGACTTGGCTTCTGACAATGTCAATCTCCGGATCGCTTTTGCTGTATAATACACATGTCGGGCTAGCTCATCCAATTTTGCGTTTTCTTTTGGGAGATATGACACTTCCAAATCGTTATATTTGTTCTGCTTCATAGATTCTACAGCTGCTTCAATGATCTGCCACCGTCAAAATGAAAGTTTGTTTCCGAAGCGTTTTACTAGCCTTTTTGCAAATACCATGACTTGTAATTCGAGGCCTCAATTGCCTTCTTCACTAAGCTGACGAAACCGAGACTAAAGTTCTGACATAGTTACCACTTTCAATGATTTCAAACCATTTGTTTAAATTTCGGAAGCTAAAGTATCAAAAGATCTGTCAAATATTGCTGATTCCTCATTACCTTATATCTTTTCCAAGTTCTCATTAACTTTGTAAAGACACCTTGTCAGTTGTTTGTAGCATGTTTTGTGATATCAAATACATAACCCGATTCCAATCTTTTCGCGGGAAAACTGTCATTTTTCGCAGCTCTCTTCAACGAGGAAACGCTGTCTTTGGTCGAACATTGGCGCAACTGTTCTCGGGATTTGTTATCATATAGTTACTTGTCTTCTAAGCAAATAACACATTTTGAACTGCCATATGTTCTAGGTAATTTGGCTGCTTTAATTGTGACTGGTAAATTGACATTGTCCTTCATTTTGCCTTTCAGTGGATACTCCAGATTACGTTTGCTAGTGCAAGTTAGACAACATCGCCTGTGGTACCCACCCCTTGGACCGGCCCTCCAGTAGTGTTTTAGAAGATTGTGAGCAATTAATGTCATTTCTTATTTCGGGTGCTTTTCTAAACAAGTCTACTCCAAGACAAATTGATAGATCGCTAGTTTGACCAGTACTGTGACAAAGACACTCTTTCCAGTTTATCTGTTTCTCACTTGTATTTTCTTTGTGAAGTATAAGTTCACCGTTGCTCATTTTGAGCAAAGTATTGCGCTATAGAGACAAAGATAACAAAGTATGTAATAGCTGCGGAACCGTAGCCCTTATGGTCCTTGGCCAATTTTTTGCTAGCTATATTTGCAGACCATTGAGTTAATGGGAGGCAATCAGTGCTTGTTGTAAAATGGCGAAAAATGTTTGGGTAGGCATAACATTTCAGGTAGTGCCGGATTACCCTAAACAAACTATTATATTTTTAGGCCTTATGAATTTGTGAAAACCTATTATATAGATACACGTTATTACAATGCATGATACAGACCATAGGGCTACGAATTTTACCCTATCAAAAATTTGCGAAACTGCGACCATGATTTTGTCGCACATTTCAACAGTAAATTTCACAACAAAACGCTTTGTGAGAGCGGTGTCATGTTACATATTTATTTATCGCTTTCCATATTTACTTACTCATTATTATTCATTTCTAGCTCATTATCATAACAAATGTCTCGATATTAACTGATCCCGCTTACTTCGTTCCGCCATCTTGTCATTATGGTATACTTGCTTTGAGGTCACGTGACTTTTGAGAGTTAACTATAACAACAAAACACGTGTTCGGTTTGCTTACGTTTTACCGCAGGTATTGCACGACGATTTTTATCTATTCGGTTTGTTTTCATGAAAAATTTAAAAATGTTGAATGAGAGTTCACCTCAATTGGAATAATCATAGAAGAAAATAACATTTCTGGTCAATATTTGTAGAATAGTTCACTCTAGGGTGACTAAATATTTTATTTCAGATAAAAATCGTCGTGCAGACCTCCGGTAAAACGTAAACAAACCAAACACGTGATTTGCTGTTAGAGTTATCTCTCTAAAGTCACGTGACTTCAAAGCGAGAATACCGCAATGAAAAGATGGCGGAAAGAAGTAGGTGGGATCAGTTAATTTCGAGACATTTGTTATGATAATCAGCTAGAAAGAAATCAATAATAATGAGTAAGTACATATGGAAAGCGATAGATAAATATGTAACGAAACGAATTATCCACATGACTCCGCTCTCACAAAGCGTTTTGTTGTGAAAATTACTGTTGAAAGGTGCGACAAAATCATGGTCGCAGTTTCGCAAATTTTTGATAGGGTGAAATCCGTATCCCTTTGGTCCGCAAATATCAGAAAATTGGCCAAGGACCATAACGGCTACGGTTCCGCATCTAAGAATGTAATAGATATTAATAAAAAAAATATACAAAATGTACCAACAAGAAGAAACTCCGAAAAACCTTAAATATAACAACAAGGTATACAAAAAAATTAAGCATTTAAAAAATGTAGAAAAAACAACCCTCCTAAATGACAAAATAGCCTCAAAAAGTAATTATGAAAATATATCACCAAAAACGAACAGCTAACAAATGAAAAATCAATACAATTAACCTCAAAAAGTATAATATAAATGACAATCACGTGACAAATCAATAAACAAAATGTGCAACAACAATAGAAACAAGTGTACAGATATAAAAAATAACAAGAAAAGCTATAAAACTAGTCAACTGACATCAATGATCAATTAGAAAAATTCAATGAGGAAATACAAATCAAACGCACCCCAACTAAAGCAAAGTCAAACAGCCCCAAAACAATTAATCCACTAATTGATTACATTCTGTCGATAGTGATCTTAATATTTATCTAGATTGACAAAATGAAAAATATTTGTTTTACAAAACCATCAAATTAACATAAAAAGCCCAGAAAGCGAAAGAAAATTTACAATCAATTTGCAATATGAAACCGTATCGGTTATAACTCGAAAATCCGGAAATATTTAACTCAATGGTTAAATTCTTTAAAAAGCGCGTTTTGGAAGAATTAATAGTTGCAAAAATATTCAAATGTAGCGATTAAATCGAGTATGATGTATTTGTGATTATTTAACATATTTTACGATTTATCCCATGCAGTCATGTGTGTAATAGTTAAAAACATGCTATTTTTAAGCACAAATAGACTACTTTTCTGGGAACGTATATCTCTTATGAAAATGCGTTTTTTTCAAAGGATATGGCGAATTATTTTATTTTTATACTTGTACCAAACATATATTATACAATTATTGCACTTCATTGAGTGCGATATGATGGGTTATGGAGCACTGAAAAGCAATATTGACCAAGGCATACTATTTATATGATCCACCAGTCTATCGCAATTTGTAATGGCGGAAATATAACGATAAGCTCCGATGCGATCCGGGAGAGTTCCGAATGTATAACTGATAGTACACGAGCGCCATCTATCGTAGAATTTATCGTAAGTGAAATCCAGTGTTTTATTACATTTAACAAACCAAGTGTAATAAATAAATAAATAAATAAATAAGCTTTATTTAGAGTCGGCATGGTTAAAACAACATACAACATAAGCTCTGTTGAGCTTTTAACCTGGATAGATTCTTAGGGATTGTTTGTTGTGTTTGTTTTCAAATCCAAAAACCCATGAGCTGATCCATTTAATATCATATATTTATACTTGTACTAATTCAGTGTGTCCCAAAATAAATTTGGATTCTGCCTGCGCTTGTAAAACTTCAGTGCCAAATTCTATTTTTGTTTATGTGACGTCAATGCAACGGACGTAGAAAACGATTGAGCTTGTATCTTAAAATTTTGCCGGGATTTCGCCCACCGCTGAATTGATCGTTCAATATGAAATCCTGCCGTGCAATATGACAATTTATCACTAAAAACGAATTGTATGGTTTTACAATACTGTATAAAACCGTAAATGTAATAAAATTCAATATTGAACATCAAAGCGGTGATATGTATGAAACGTCATACAAACTATTGATTCCCACTACATAAGCACACGAGTGAGTAGAAAAAAGCTGAATTTATACTATTTTCCGCGTGTTGAATTTTAGTATAACACATGGAAATTGACAATTTAAATATCAAACTAATTGCTTGCAATAAAAATGCGGTCTACAGGCGTATCACAAAACTTTGTTATTAGAGGCTTTTTCAGACTTGGCTGATGAACTATATCTGCAGTGGCGGGCATTGTTATGAAACTATGATGAAGCTTCAGATTCATGACCCCTAACCCCAGAGGGGAACCTGAAGCAACTTTTTTTTAAGGAGTGATTTTTTTTTCCAATAAAATCGATGGAGTTTTCTTTTTAAAGTATTTGTTATTGAAAAAGCACGGGTGATATTTTTATGTGTATATTTCTGCTGGTTGGTTAGCGAGGAGCTGGTATGCTAGTATTTACTGAGATATGTCTGTGTTCTAGTGTGGACATGTTCATTATTAATATTTTTAACAAATTAATAATGATAATAATGATTTACATTTTGTTATATATGTATTAAAATTAGTAATTAACTTGATGTTTACATGTCCAGTTCTAATTTTATTATATGCTTGATTGACTTTAACTTTCCAATGTGAATACTTTGATTTCTACTCACGTTTGTCCATTGGTCATACTGCTTTATGAATAGTATTTTTGTCTAGTTCTGACCAGTTTTATCTTGATATCTGGCTATATAATCTCTGTAACACTATTATCTTGTCAATGAGGAACAAGTTGGACTGAGAGAAACATATAGGCCGTCGCCAGCAATTATAAGGTATTGTCATACTGCAATAGAAAATCTAAGTGATCCGATTGGTTATTTACTCGATTTTACTAATCCATATTATACGGCTCTAGCCGGTAATATGAAAGCACGTGCCAAGAAAGATAACTCATTTTGAAATCATACGTAATCAAGATGGCGACCCCCAGGTTCGCCTGTCACTCTGACGCCGATATTGAGGCAATTCTAAATCATTTGTTATTTTTCTGTTAAAATTGTTAAGTTGTTTATTAAATATGTTGAAGAATTAATTTCTTCTTTAAAGCAAAGTCATAGCTGGGGTTAAATGTTCATGAGACAATACATGTATAGTAGTCATGTTCTTTATTTAGGCTTTACACAGGTAATATGGACCCATGGTATTGCAGTATGACAAATTAGTTATATAGGCTTTAGACAGGTAATACGGGCTCATATAACCTGTCTGAGTTGTATATTTCCCTCGCCTTCGGCTCAGGAAATATAAAATACAGACAGGTTATATGATCCCGTATTACCTGACTAAAGGCTATATAACTAATATTATGTACATTTATTTATTTCACTTTTTACTAATTGTAGTATCTTTTTGTGTGAATATTTGCAATAAAAATAATTTTCTAAATTAGTTTTAATATATATTTTAAATATTTACATTATGATGTTTGCATATAACGTAAAAGAGTTTCCCGCCCGACTTTGTAAATTACAAAAAAGGTGCACTCGCCTCGCAGCCGCAAGTGATAAAGTTTACCATTTGCTTGCCCATGGTCGGTGGTTCTCTCCGGGTACTCCGGATTCTTCCACCACTAAAACTGGTAGCCATGATATAGCTGAAATATTGCTGAAAGTGGCGCTAAACACCAAAAATCGATCAAATCAATTATAACGTAAAATGTTTTGTCCTATAAGGCTATAACAGTTCAATACTATCGCAGAAGCAATTGTGTCATTCTTCATTTAAACAAAATTGCATACAATGTATCACATTATTTTATTTGCACTTAATTACAAGTAAAATAGAAAAATGACATATAAAATAAGAGAAATAAAATATTTAGCGAGTTCTTGATCGTCGACACATGACTCAATACACTTAGCCCGCACTTTTATCATATTATATACTGGTTTTTTTTTACTGAAATTGTCAAGCAAAAAACCAAGCTCAGTGAAACTAGAATCAAAGTCTCCGATCAAGAAATGCAGCTTTTGAAAGGGCGGTAGCTCTAAAAAAAAGCGAGATCTGGATAAAACGATTTTATCACTGTTTCTATTTCTTCGAATAGTTATTGTCTTATAGATCTTTTTATTCTTAAAAACATGGGCGCGGCCATTATCGACTTCCGAGTGTGCCCGCCATTAGTAAAGTGTAAAAATCTTATGTTCTCGGGGTTTATCGATACGCTAATGTATGGTTTCTCTAGTACAGGTGTCACAATATACTGTTATTTCGGCTTGAAATTCAATGATAACACCTGCTGTGAAGTGATTTGTAAACGGAGATATAATGATAATGATATGACAACAAATAAATTACCTGGTATGTATTTTTTTTTCTAATTACAGTTATTTTCCCCATACAAAATCAGTATAAATCCTACTTGATAAAAAACTGCATGCACTTTTTTATCTTTTTTGTTTTTTTGTTGCTTTTCAAGCATAAGAAAAAAGGGGTAATCAAATTAAAATTTTGTATGAAAATAAAAAGTAAATATATAAATTATAATATACGCTTTTTGAAATTATTACTATACGTTTTAAAGTAGTCTGCTGAAGGTCGACCGTGTCAACAGCGATGCGATGCTTCCCGGGTTTGGCACTTGGGGGAATAAACAGTCGTCTCATTTTGCAACAAAGGTGTTAAATTCATATTGTAGAAAGATAACTATCATTATAACTGATAGTTAACTGTGTATTGCATAACAAGTTAGAGCAAAGACATCACTAAAACACAAAAATTTAATTGATGTATTGGGTTGATTCTTATATGTATTTGATTTGCAATATGACAGTTAAACTCTACCCCCTTCCCACAAAGGGTTAAAAATTATAAAAATGCTAGGGGGGTCCGGAAATGAAAAAAACAAATGGCCGATTGGAGCGCATTTTCCCGAGTTTAAATGGATATTTTATGATTGCAATAATAACCGAAATAACACGCAGAATACTATTTCGATATGCGTCAAATGACTGTGTTTGTGAATTTATTTCAGAACCTTGGGAGTGGCTACATGAAGCTTCTTCCCGAGTTTCAGATAGCATCTATATCTGCAATCGAAGAAAAAAAACGAGAAGATAAAATAAGCTTGTATCTAAGAGCGGATTTACCGTCACGGTATGTGTTTTCGTGCGTCATCTGTTTTCGTTTTATCCATTTTATTTTGATTTTCACAGTGCACGCATTATTTTTGACGTGTCTTCCGGTTTCTATGTATGGAACATAAACAAGACTACAGCGTGACATCTGTAAAAGATGTTAAAGTTTGCTTTTAAAGACGTAAGTACCAAAAACAGTGAACCTACCTACTTAACCATACTTTTTGTAATGCTAAAAAATGACTTCATTTATAAAGTAGCTGGAAAAAATCCAGAAGGGCTATATAAAATTTAACTATGTCGTCTGCCTCTCAGACACCTGCTCTTCCTGTCATGTAACTGTCATGGGGTCACTGATCGTACTTGTAAACAAAAGAGCTGACTGAAATGTGCCTGTTTCTTATATAAAATACATGTCACTTTGCAGTGCATTGTGGTTTCAGCACTAAAAAAAACATCTAAAGTAAACACAATTTTGAAAGTGGTCATTTTCAAACATTCTGTTATTTTATTTAGATGTAGTATGATTTGGTAGATGGCCAGAACCATGAAACCAGCCATTTCTGGATTTTGTATTCGTTTCTATCCGGTATATCGGCCTTGTTATTACTTTACACGAAAACAGATGACGCCATTTTACTGACAACAAAAGTTGCCAGATAATCGAGAGTATATTAAAATACAAGAATGGCTTTAAAAACAATCTTATGTACAAAGAAATATTTAACTAGCCATTCTTTGAAAATTCCAATCGTCATAATATGAGGCAGGTGCAACCTGAAACGCTCCCGAAGAACAGTAATTTTTCTTCCTGTTTACAAAACATCAAGCTTAAAAATAACACCACCTAAAACTCCAAACTCCGGACAGTTTTCGTATCCGCTACCGAACATTGTTTCATTTTTATTTCGACTAGAGTTCCGGTTTAGGTCACGCGATTTTTCTTTTAATTTATTTCCGGTTTGGCAGCCATATTGTTGAAGTTTTTGAAGTGCCATAGTAGTACATATTCATACTTCTACCATTAACGCTCCCGAAGTTCGGGAGCGTATGAATGAAGGGTTAACACTGTTAATCGCTATATCGGAAAATCGATAATAGCACGAAAACCGATAACACGATGCTAAGCCCGGCGCACATTAATTTTTTTTCTGCAAAATGGAAGCTACGCCACTGTGACACACATTTGCAATTTGTTAGCTCTATGAATACAATTTTGCTTAACATGAGAATCGGTGTCCTATAATTATTAGCTACTTTTTGACGTTCGGAACTAGATTTTCGTAAACCCCAAAGGTGCTCCAAATGATAGCCATGAACATTAGCTACCTTAATAATACATTAAAAATACTATTCCAGTTATTCCCCTTTTATCATGTTTTAATAGATTCTTGGTAATTAGTATTTTTGAGCGAAAAAAGGGGGGTGGATGTAGGCGAGGAAATCTATTTAATTAGATAGATTTATCCCAGAAATGGATAGCAAACTCCTATTCATTCATTTACATCAAGGATTTATATATATAAATATATTTAAATCCTTATTTACATGGAGCAAAATCTGGATGAAAATAAGTTATTTCGATATAAAATATATGATTGATTGATTGATTGATTGATTGATTGATTGATTGATTGATTGATTGATTGGTGCTTAACGTCCAGCGAGCAATTGTTCAGCTATATTCAGGACGAGAACATTTAAAAATTTAAACGCCACGGGACTCGAAACAAGGAAAGGTGATGGGTAGGGACGGATAATTTAGCCAGTGCAACAGGTCTCCTATGGACCACTCATGAGCATAATGAGCTGGTACACTGGGTTCTTTAACGTGCGAAGAGGGTGGCAATCTCTCAACACGGGACCTTGGTTTTATTTACGTCTCGGCCGAAGGACGGGTTGGTTGTGAATTTATTCATCCCGCACAACCGACGGACGCCCCTTCAAGCCGAAGAAACTCGGTCCCATTTCTATACGTCGGGGTTCCTACGGGGTTGTATTTATATATATATATATATATATATATATATATACATGTATATATAATATAAATAAATTAAAGTATAATAATATTTAAAAAGATATATATATATTTATAGTGACATGAACAAGTTTCTAAATATCAATCACCATATTATTTATCTACATACATAATACATTTTCTGCTTTGCATATATACAAAAATGTGTATATCTATTCCAAAGAAATAAGACGCTTAGTTATAACAAACAATAACGCTCCTGTGGTGAAATAGTTAAGAGTACTCGCATCATGTGCGGTAGATCGTGGTTTCGATCAACGATCTGATCAAACCAAAGATTATCCAATTTATATTGGCACATGGGGTAAAAGAATAAAGACAAATACTAGTTGACTCGTAGTCAGCATAATTCCTTCATTACATGGGACAGAAGTCATGAAGTTGTCCATGAATATAAGCTACCTTGCATCTGTCCAGTGTATGACATAGGTTTCAAAGTGTTATCCATGAAAATAAACTACCTTGCACCGTTCAAACATAAGCATAAGCATCTGAAGCTTGTCCATGAAAATTAGCTACTCGACCTTTCTTCATTGCATGGAATAGGAGTCATGACGTTTTCCATTAAAATATGCTACCTTTCATCTGTTCAATGTCTGACACAGGTTTCAAAGTGTTATCCATGAAAATAAACTACCTGGCACCATTCAAACATAAGCATAAGTATCAATCGCTTGCCCATGAAAATAAGCTACCTCGCATTCCTTCGTTGCATGATCCATGAAAATTAGCTACCTGACCTTTCTTCATTGCATGGAATAGGAGTCACGAAGTGTTCCATGAAAATAAGCTACCTTACATCTGTTCAATGTATGACACAGGTTTCAAAGTGTTATCCATGAAAATAAACTACCTTGCACCATTCAAACATAAGCATAAACATCAGAAGTTTGCCCATGAAAATTAGCTACCTCGTATTCCTTCGTTGCATGGGATATAGGAGTCATGACGTTTTCCATAAAAATAAGCTACCTTACATCTGTTCAATGTCTGACACAGGTTTCAAAGTGTTATCCATGAAAATAAGCTAACTGGCACCATTCAAACATGAGCATAAGTATCAGTCGCTTGCCCATGAAAATTAGCTACCTCGCATTCCTTCATTCCATTTCTCTGACAATATCTATGACTTTTTTATTTGCCAAAACCTGATTTTATTTGTACGTTTATTCTGATAATAGGGGCAAGGATTACTGTAGTAGAACAAGTCAAACATCTCCGAAATTGGACAACATTATAATTCTGAAATTCTAAAATTTGACAGTCCTGCTCTAGTTCATAGTAGGATACTAATGGTAATACTTCTGTTTTTTTTTAATTCTTTTTATGGACCAAAGGAACGTAAATAAAATGGAAGGGAGATTTAATTGAAATTATTAGAATTGAATGAAGGATCTTTCTAAGTTAGGGAGATGTGGACATAAAACTGTGATCACTCATAATACATTAAAGAGATCTCTAATTAAAATTAAAATCAAGATATCTAAATTGAATTGTCGAGCTCTTTAATCCTTATAGGAATCAGAATCAATTAGAATCTAAAATTCAGCTCAAACATTGAGCACATCACATAGCTGACTGTAATTTACTGCTTAATCCAACCCCCCCCCCCCCTCCCCATATGTCTAGCGATAGTTTATTGTTAGCTCCCCTTACGCCTGTGTTCACCCGACATCAATGTGAATGAAAAGGACGTTGTATAAAAATAATAAAAACTCAAATAAAATCAAATGTTTATTATTTTTAAAATTGGTTTTTATCTTATATACTATTGTGACAAATTGTGACAAATGCTACATATGAAAAGATTTACAAATAACATGGTCACTTCAAAGAAAACAAAATAAAAATAAAATAAAACTGACAGAATCATTGAAAGGAAATAAAGTTGAGAAAAATTATACGAGACTTTGGATAGTAAATTATTCAAGAAATAATATAAAATAAAGGGCTACGCAGATAGAAGCATGTCGGCAAGGGAAAGTTGAAAAAGCGCATACGTATGTCAAAACAAAAACAAGTGTCGACACGGTAAATTGCTGGAAACAGTAATTTACTGGACCCACAGGCAGTTCTTGATGCTGATTGGCAGACATGGCGTCATCGTGATTTGTAATCGTAATCAGTTGTAATCGGATATAATCTGTAATCAGACAATTTGTTTTTATATTACATGTAATCGTAATGTAATCGATTACATTCATTTTGACCCTGTAATCACGATTACTTTTTTATTACATTTAGATTACTTTTCATCATTTTGACTTATTTTGTATTAGCTGAAACATATATCTCCTTGGATATTTAATGTTTGATTTATGTAAATGAATTTTCTTCATGAAATTTATTAAACAAGTTTAGTAGAAAAATATTTAGATTATTGACTTCTGAATAAAAAAATATACCTAATCCCACTTTTTAAAAATTCATGAAAAAATCTAAAATTTCAAGTTATTTGTAAGTGGGAATAGGTAGATCAAAAGATATTATTCCATGCTTAATTGCAATCAAAACAATCACAGTTACCAAAAAAGTATTAAATATTATTTATGGCTTCAAAGAAAGCAAACAAATAATATCTCAATTGCAATTTCTTTTGGGTTTCAAAATTTTCAGTGAAAACAGTTTGTCTGCTTATGTAAAGCAACACAAGCTCTAAAATTTATAAATGATCTGACATAACTTTCAAGATTTCATATATGAAACTGCTTCTATGAAAGACTCACAATGTCCTCATGATTCCCATAAGATAAAGAAATATTTTATATAAACCAAAACATAGGTACGTCATGAAGATTTCTTATACATGTTTAACAAAGAGATATAAATTTCAATAAAGATATTATATAAAAAGCAAAATGTAAATTATAATTTTCAGAAACATTTACGTATGATGCTGGTACTAGAATAACAAAATATTTTCAATCATACATATTACAAATTAACACACAAATTGCCAGTTGTAATATTTGTAAAATTTTTGATTTTTTTGTGTTAAATTTAGCAATGGCGATTGTTACATAATTTGGTGTCATAAGACCTTAATTACACATTTTATCTGTGACACAGGTTATATTAACTGCTAGTTTATTATATATCCGCAATAGACTTTGACAGGATACTTGAAATTATTTGATATATATATTATTAAAATGTGCAAATGTATGTTATAATATTTACTAATAGTATAAGATCATGATGGATTGAATATTGGTCATAGTTGTATGACACAACATATTTTATGAAAAAAAAAAGGAAATTGAGAATTGCTGTTTATAATTTACAATGTGCTGTATGTTATTGGAATGATCACATTAAAACTAATTTGTAGCTCATAGTTCTGAGTAAGGAATACAGATCCATAATTTCTTTTTAGAGTAATTGGTCGATTCCCAAAAAAAATCTTCTCCTCTGAAACCGCTTGGCCAAATGAACCTAACTTGGTAGGAGACATATATGGCAGGCTCACTATAAAGATTGCTCATTTAGTCCTGATCCCTTAGCAAACATGGTCGGCACAGGCAATTCATGTTGCTGATTGGTCGATTCCTAAAAAACCTTCTACTCTGAAACCGCTTGGCCAAATGAACCGAAACGTGGTAGGTAGCATATATGGAAGGCCCTCTATAAAGATTGCTCATTTTGGATCCGTTAACAAACATGGCCAGCACAGGCAATTCGTTTTGCTGATTGGTAGATTCCCAACAAATCTTCTACTCCGAAACCGCTTGGCCAAATGAACCGAAACGTGGTAGGTAGCATCTATGGAAGGCCCTCTATAAAGATTGCTAATTTTGGATCTGTTAACAAACATGGCCAGCACAGGCAATTCGTGTTGCTGATTGGTCGATTCATAAACAATTTTCTCCTCTGAAACCGCTTGGCCAAATGAACCGAAACTTGACAGTTAGCAGCTATGGAAGGCCCTCTATAAAGATTGCTCATTTCGTCCCAATCCGTTAACAAGCATGTCCACCACAGGCAATTCTTGTTGCTGATTGGTTGATTTCTAAAGAATATTCTCAACCTACTGAGCCTCTAGTCTATTGTATTGTATTATATGTATGCTAATGTTCCACCATGCCTGTCTGAGTTTTTCAATAAAATCTGTAAGAAATAACTTGTGTCAAGATACTTTGTGTGCGAGATATTATCATGTATATATGGCTGTTATTTAATTATTAAATTGACAAGTATGTGTGATACAAGTATCTGTACTTACAAAATATACCAGCATGATGCAAAATAAGAAATTAGGATGCAGGTACCCTAAAGTACTACTGTTATTCCAAGATGTATAAATTTGTAGGCCCTTCTGAAGTTATATCTTCAAAACAGGAAAACAAACCAGAAATAAAATTAGATATGAATCTGTTATCAAAAACAAACAAATACAAAACAAAACACACCAATCAAAAATATCAAACAGAAAGAAAAAAAAACAACATCAATGCATCTTTTATCAATCTGACTTAGTTCTGTACACATAATGTTCATAAGAGATACAGGTAACTAATTTACCTGAACATTTTACATATATTTTGTATCTATCATATTAAACAATGAATGTATCTTGTTTTCAAAGAAAACATTCAGATAGCTACATTGCTAAAAAGAGGTAATAAAAACGTAGATATCAAATTTAGTGCACATGAACGTTTTTGGAATAACCTTCATCGGGTAGCTCAAAATCAAAAGATTGGAAAGCCAAGTAATTTAATAGTTTTGGGAGCACACGATCTATGGGTATTGATGTTATCTTTAAACCTGGTAGAGATATTGGGAGTGCTGGTTTTATGATGTGGGTGTTGGTGCAGTCGGGGATGTTGTCTTGTGATTCTACGGTGAATACGGACTGACACTGTTGGGGATGTTGGATTTTTGCTTTGTGTCAGCTGTGGTCTGTCCATCGCTCCTCATTGGTGTGATATCTGTTTTGTCTGTACCTAAGGATTTTATTTATAACAGCTCCTTTCATCACATATTGTTTAAGATTTTGACCAAGATATAGTTTTTCTGGTACCTGATTCATGTCGAGCGACGCCGAGAAACTTACACTATAAGCGCGGACGTCTAAAACGCTTAGAACGATGTCTGTTTCTGCTCTTTTTAGACAATTTGCCAGTTGTTTTTTTTTAACTATAAGACATTGCAGAATAAATACAATATACGTACATTGTCGGGGAAATATAAAAACTGTACGTAACAGCTTTAGTGAGTGAGCGATTGTTGTTTAGCGCCAACTCAGCAATTGTATAGCTATATCATGGCGAGACCAAGTTAATGAGATGATGATGATGTCCGCTTTTTTCTAGACCAACACACTTAGTTTTTTTTCATAGTGTTAGCTAACGGAAACACCAGGCCGCGGATATACATGTTGCTCCACTCTGACACATTATCCTGATTCCGAAGCAACCAGTCTTTGCTCTTTCTCCTTAATTCTGCGTGCTTTGCATTATAAGCAACAAATACCAGTTGATAATCTTTGGTTTGAAATATGAATTTGTTTATATACATGTACTCAAAAAGACGCTTTTTTTAAGTCTTCTGCCGAAGGATTGTGAAAGCGCGAAAAGTTGACCGTGCGTTGCACAATGTATTTTGTATTGTTACGTTATCTATTGTCATTTATGTAGACAACAGGGGCGAATCCAGAGGGGGGCGCACCCGGTGCGCGGCGCCCCCCATAAAATTGGAAAAAAAAATAAAATTTTGGCGTAAAATCGTGATTTTTCACACGAAATACCCCAACAATTTTCGCGCCTCCCTCCGGTCGGAGCAATTTTTTTAAGTGCGCCCCTTAACTTGAAATCCTGGATCCGCCCCTGGACAATATATGCATTCGCTGAGAAACAGACCAGAAATGCTCACCAAAGACTCTCATCGGTAGTGCAATCGTTAGCGTGCTCGCCGCGAGTGCGGCAGATCGTGGGTTCGAGTTCCGATCGGGTCAAACCATGTTCTGTACACATATTTTGCCATCTTCCACATTCTGTTGGAAATTTATGATTTAGGGTTCTATTTTTACAAAATCCAAATAAGAAATTGTCATCAAGAGTGTTGAAATAGTTTCAGTTTCGAATTGAAATTAATCTAATAGCTACCAGTTCTTTAATATTGTAATAAATAAAGTTCCCAACTTTCATTTTTAAATATATATGGAACATAATTTTATTTATTCCTTGAATTCAGAAGATAGTGTCAATAAGTAAGTAAATGAGTTAATTTCTTTATTTCAAGAGGGTAACACGGTTAGCAATAATAAGTGTGATTAATAATTATCATATATGATCTTATTAAGTTAAAGAATAATTTGTATAGTTTGAACATCACATAAATATTAAATTCTACCATAAATAGTCCACCAATCTATTTTTTCATAGCTGAAAAAATGATACATCGCGATGGTAAATTTTTAATTGAAAAAAGATAGTTTGTAATTTAATCACATGCTATACAGCCATACAGGTAGCATTTTGTTTTTCAACTATGAACACCACTAATATCTATTGTTTATTTTATTTTATATTGTGTACAGATCTATATGTCTCTCTTTGTCAATCAGTAACTCTTTTCCTGTTTATGTACATGCAGTTTTTCATTTTGTCCCTCCATTGGAAATACACAATCTGTATTTTGGTAAACATAATAAGGGAGACAAATCCTATAAGTTTATGCTACAAGTAGCTAATTTTCATAGGTAGCTAATTTTTATGCTCCGCCGTATGAAAATTAGCTACCGGAAGTTGGAGGTAGCTAATTTTCATGGATAGCTAAAAAATTTCCGACACCGGGTTGCAACTTTTACTAACTTCGAAAACTTATATTGCCGATATTTCGTATAAAAACTATTTTTTTTTCATATTTGCTTAAAAAATGTGATGAAATACATAATTTTTATGTATTATGTTCAAATTTTATTAAAATTAATACCTTAATAAAGATGTAATAAAGAAAATACGAATTTGGGCCCGGGTATTTGGAACCGGACCCGGGCCCGGGTTACCACTTTTACTAACCACCGTATTGTGTGATTGCGTACCTATTTGTTGTTCCCAAGATGTCAAGCGAAATTTCATCTGCATTTAGAATACTTTCAATATAGTCCTTTACTCATTCATAACTTATCACCGGGATTATGTAGCAAGAGTAACACGTTGAGCGCCATTGGTGGCAGGTAGTGCCGAATTTACCATTGTGCTTAGATGTGCTTAAGCACAGGGCCCCGTTGGCCTGGGGGGGGGGGGGCATCTTCCTGCCAATTTGTTTTTTACGATTGATTTTTGCTTATGTGGTACAATTTTAAATTTGAAGGCGTTCTGTTTCGGAGCGATTCCAGACATAATGATAGAGTTGATAGTCTATGCATATCCAGAAATCATGGGTAGTTTGCTCATTTGCATATCCAAGATGGCGGTTTCTTCAAGCCAGAATTTTTTTACAAAGATTTCTTAAAGAAATATTTTGTTCGGGGATGCGGGCATTTTTCTGAGGTGAAATATTTGATATTACACCGGTAGAAACAAGCACAGCAAATTTTAGCTAGATGTATAAATTATTCACGGTTCCCACACTATTTTAAAAACAAGGCATATTTCTGTGAATTCTAATATGGATATCACTGCAGAATTCAAATCTTGGTCGACTTCTGAGCATTTTTTTAATTGTTTACCATGGATGCACACTATTTTCTGAACCAAATACGGAAACTTCCGGTGTAGATCTATCTCTTTTTTCACACATTATTTGAATAAAATTTGTTTCCACGGTTCCCAGGAAGATTGAAATGGTCAGATTTTGGGAAATGTCAGCTTCTGTAAGGGCCACTTGAAGGGTAACGAGTGTTTTCATTAAAACTCGAATTGTTATCTGCTGAAGAATAGTCAATCATTGTCGACACTGGGGGAGAGAGGGCAGTGCATATATTTTCGATCTTTTACACACATCATTGATGACAAATAATTTTGATACGATCACAAATAATTATATGGAGTTATTTTTGTGATCAAAACTGATGAAATATTATTAAAAAAAAAATATATCAATACGAGTTTTCATCAGCGTTCGTTGATCAGCGTCTTCCAGATATGGTTCAACGTTTATTTGCTGAGGTCATACATGACGCGATTTGGCATATGAATATTCATGAGCAAAAGTACCCATGATTTCTGGCTATGGGGAGTGTACCACAAAGCAGGCTCAAGTAAGGTGCCTCATAACTTAACTAGAACATGGCCTCATTTGTCCTAAATCCGGCACTGGTGGCAGGTCCTATGAGAGTGAGGTTCATCCGGTACATATCGGTCCGGGACCCGGAAAGCCAAGAAGGGGCCTGTGAATCTCTGAGCACTTACATAGGCTATGCCTGATATGGATATTGTATAATTAAATTATGCACTCTATTTAATAAAATATTTTAATTGAAATTGAATCTCTGAAGGGCCCCATAGCCTTAGCCATCTAGACGGTTTTTTTTCTTAATTTTTTGGGGTATTTTCAACTATTTTTAGCTTATTTAGAAAAATAATTATATCAAATTCACTTAGACTTCTGAATTCTGGTTGTTGCTATATGTCTGCACGTGAAATAAACCATTTATGAAAGCTTACCAGAGGTTTAATTTGACCTCAAATCCTCAATTTTGAGAGAATTTTCAGCCTTTCAGAGGAGCGGCACACGAGTTAACCCCCGTTTTAAACTATGTGTAGTGTTTTGTAGATAACATTTGTCCTTTTTCATTTGACAATTAAATTGTCTGTCCTTATATTTACGGCTTCTGATTATCCCTTTTCTATCTTAAACTTTTCTTTCACTATCTGTAAACTCTACAAAGTTTGGTATTTCCAATCTTTTGATATATCACATTCATAGTTGTCTTTATAATACAGCGTATTTAAATCAGTGACTAATATATCACCTTTAACTTTGTTGGTTCGAATCCCGTTCATGGCGAGGTATACACGATACAACGGGGTGTTCCCGGAACACCAACATTCTTAGAACAACATATAGTGTAGATTGTTGGTTGGCAATTAAGTTGGGGCCACTTGAAGGTTTTTGGATTTTTTAAAGTAATAAATAAGTGAAATATTATATGCTAAATTTCATTAAAATGTATTGAGAAATGAAATAAAATATTTTTTGTAATTGAAAAAATATACATATATATATATATAAGGACAAATTTAATAAGAAATTAAATAGTATATGTTTTGTGATTTATTTAAAAAAAAAATGAAATTTATATGAAGAAATATTGAAATAAAGAAAAGAACAAGTTTAATAAGAAATTAAATAATATATTTGTTGTGATTCATTTAAAAAAAATATATATATATATTGAAATTGAAATAAAGAAAATGACAAAATTAATGAGAAATAAAATAATATATTTGTTGTAATTTAGTTTTAAAAAAGTAATTGATAAGTGAAATATGACATGCTATATTTAATTAAAATATAATGAAAATGAAGTAAAATATATTGGTTTTAAAAAGAAAATTGAAATAAAGAAAATGACAAAGTAATGAGAAATATTATAATTTATTTGTTGTCTTTTTTTTTTTAAATCCAATAAGAAAATAAGCCATTAATTAAAACTTTAACAAATGGAGAGCAGATGGTCCAAGGGTTCCCCATCCAAGCTAAATACAAACATCATTGACATTTATATAATTCAAAATGTAGTGCTTATAATAGTTTTAAAGTTTATTATTATGTTTTCATATTTCATATATATAGTTTTAAGATTGAAAAATAAATATTCATTCTTCTTCTTCTTCTTCTTCTTCTTCTTTATCTGTAACCCCCTTTGTAGGAGAACCATACGTCAGTATGTAGAACAGGTGCTCCGTTTATGTACAGTGCTCATATTCCCTCCACCATTCTATTTTGTGCACATATATAGTGTGAAGTCCTACCCACACACACTTAGCATAAAAATCCTTCTATATACAGTTAAGACTTTACAATTTGTCAGATTGCTGCTAAAAGTGAATTAAATGAAAAGGATAGTCTAAAATTGTATATCTTTCCACTTTGCTGTATTTCACATCTGTTTCACCCAACCGTGTCGCCATTTAAAAAGTTCATTAAAATTATAGATTCGCATCTGATTGACTACTTTAGATATAAAAATATGCATTTCACCACTAATTCTAAACATTTATCATATCATCAGCTGAAAGGTAAGATCCATTTTATCACAGTTCACATAATACGTATGCAATCTTTTATTGACACAGTTAAAAAGTCGTCTAAAAAGAATTTTTATTATGTTTCATATTTCATGTCTGCTTATATAGTTTGAAAATTCAATATAAATAGTAACTATTATGTTTTCATATTTCATGTGTGCTTATCAATGCAATCCACACCAAAGACAGAAAACTAAATAAAGTTCCTTAGAGCTTATGTTGTACTGTTTTATTATGTGCCGAATCAAAATAAAGTTTTCTTATCTTATTCTTATCTTGTGCTGTACCAATACAACAAATATATCATCAGTGTTCAATTTTATCGACCATTTACATTTTTATTCCTGTGAGTGGTTGTGTACGGAGGGGTCCCAGTGCATTGATTTGTCCGGGGCCTATAATGCTGTTAAGATCGCCCCGAATGCAATATATGCTGGGTTCGTTCGCCGATCGTATTAACAGATGACTATAAATATAGTATGTTACTGCTTCTCCACCAAGCAAGACACAACATTTAGGAGTTTGAGTAAAGACACGTTGGCCAGAGGGGGGGGGGGGGGGGGGGGGGGGTGCATCTTCCTGCCAATTTGTTTTTTACGATTGATTTTTGCTTATGTGGTACAATTTTAAATTTGAAGGCGTTCTGTTTCGGAGCGATTCCAGACATAATGATAGTTGATAGTCTATGGGAGTGTGCCACAAAGCAGGCTCAAGTAATGTGCCTCATAACTTAACTAGAACAAGGCCTCATTTGTCCTAAATCCGGCACTGGTGGCGGGTCCTATGAGAGTGGGGTTCATCCGGTACATATCGGTCCGGGACCCGGAAAACCAAGAAGGGGCCTGTGAATCTCTGAGCACTTACATAGGCTATGCCTGATATGGATATTGTATAATTAAATTATGCACTTTATTTAATAAAATATTTTAATTGAAATTGAATCTCTGAAGGGCCCCATAGCCTTAGCCATCTAGACGGGGTTTTTTTTCATTTTTTGGGGTATTTTCAACTATTTTCAGCTTATTTAGAAAAATAATTATATCAAATTCACTTAGACTTCTGAATTCCGGTTGTTGCTATATGTCTGCACGTGAAATAAACCATTTATGAAAGCTTACCAGAGGTTTAATTGGACCTCAAATCCTCAATTTTGAGAGAATTTTCAGCCTTTCAGAGGAGCGGCAGATGAGTTAACCCCCGTTTTATACTATGTGTAGTGTTTTGTAGATAACATTTGTCCTTTTTCATTTGACAATTAAATTGTCTGTCCTTATATTTACGGCTTCTGATTATCCCTTTTCTATCTTAAACTTTTCTTTCACTATCTGTAAACTCTACAAAGTTTGGTATTTCCAATCTTTTGAAATATCACATTCATAGTTGTCTTTATAATACAGCGTATTTAAATCAGTGACTAATATATCACCTTTAACTTTGTTGGTTCGAATCCCGTTCATGGCGAGGTATACACGATACAACGGGGTGTTCCCGGAACACCAACATTCTTAGAACAACATATAGTGTAGATTGTTGTTTTGGCAATTAAGTTGGGGCCACTTGAAGGTTTTTGGGTTTTTTAAAGTAATAAATAAGTGAAATATTATATGCTAAATTTCATTAAAATGTATTGAGAAATGAAATAAAATATTTTTTGTAATTGAAAAAATATATATATATATAAGGACAAATTTAATAAGAAATTAAATAGTATATTTTTTTTGATTTATTTTAAAAAAAAATGAAATGTATATGAAGAAATATTGAAATAAAGAAAAGAACAAATTTAATAAGAAATTAAATAATATATTTGTTGTGATTCATTTAAAAAATATATATATATATATTGAAATTGAAATAAAGAAAATGACAAATTTAATGAGAAATAAAATAATATATTTGTTGTAATTTAGCTTTTAAAAAGTAATTGATAAGTGAAATATGACATGCTATATTTAATTAAAATATAATGAAAATGAAGTAAAATATATTGATTTTAAAAAGAAAATTGAAATAAAGAAAATGACAAAGTAATGAGAAATATTATAATTTATTTGTTGTCTGTTTTTTTTTAAATCCAATAAGAAAATAAGCCATTAATTAAAACTTTAACAAATGGAGAGCAGATGGTCCAAGGGCTCCCCATCCAAGCTAAATACAAACATCATTGACATTTACATAATTCAAAATATAGTGCTTATAATAGTTTTAAAGTTTATTATTATGTTTTCATATTTCATATATATAGTTTTAAGATTGAAAAATAAATATTCATTCTTCTTCTTCTTCTTTATCTGTAACCCCCTTTGTAGGAGAACCATACGTCAGTATGTAGAACAGGTGCTCCGTTTATGTACGGTGCCCTCCACTATTCTATTTTGTGCACATATATAGAGTGAAGTCCTACCCACACACACTTAGCATAAAAATCCTTCTATATACAGTTAAGACTTTACAATTTGTCAGATTGCTGCTAAAAGTGAATTAAATGAAAAGGATAGTCTAAAATTGTATATCTTTCCACTTTGCTGTATTTCACATCTGTTTCCCCAACCGTGTCGCCATTTAAAAAGTTCATTAAAATTATAGATTCGCATCTGATTGACTACTTTAGATATAAAAATATGCATTTCACCACTAATTCTAAAAATTTATCATCTCATCAGCTAAAAGGTAAGATCCATTTTATCACAGTTCACATAATACGTATGAAACCTTGCATTGACACAGTTAAAAAGTCGTCTAAAAAGAATCTTTATTATGTTTCATATTTAATGTCTGCTTATATAGTTTGAAAATTTAATATAAATAGTAACTATTATGTTTTCATATTTCATGTGTGCTTATCAATGCAATCCACACCAAAGAGAGAAAACTAATGCAATATTCAAAATATCTTGATTGAAGTTTGATTGATATTTTATAATATTGTTTTTGTCTGGTCTGTCCGTCTGTCACAGAAGTTTGTATGCACAACTCCTCCTACATTTTAAAAGGTAATTCGTCAGAACTTTTTATGCTTGCTTATTGCCATATGGAGAATTCTGTGTGCTTATATAGTTTTAAAATTTAATAATAAATATTCATTATTATTTTTTCCATATTTCATGTGTGCTTATATTATAGTTTTAAAATTTAATAATAAATATTCATTGATTATTATGTTTTCGTATTTTATTTGATTCCATTTATATAGAAAATACAAATAAGAGAATTAAATTTACCTTTATTTACCTGTGATTGCTCTGATCATCCACCCTTAATGAGATCCCTTAATCCCTCTTAATTAGGAAGGACAACTTTCTTTGATCTTTCAAAATGTTGGCGTTCCGGGATACAGCCGATACAACATTATGTGATAAAGTTTGTCAGTGACTTGTGACAGGTCGGTGGTTTTCTCAGGGTACTCCGGTTTCCTCCACCAATAAAACTGACCGCCCCGATAAGCAAGCAAACAAACAAACAAATGCTTTATTGTCAATCAAGACGCCCACAATGAGCAGTATAATCAATAAAAATCACAGTATACAATTGATTCACATAATAATTTTTATGACTGAGTGAAATATAGTTAAAAGTGACGTTTAGTACCATAACCCTAATCCTACATCCACCCCTTAGCAGCATATTTAAATGACGTTTTAATGCCTTGGTCTAAGTTGACTAGAAAATGGTCCTAAAATAGGAAGGAAGATTAGGAAGTGTAGATAATCCGCCACTTGTTCTATTTGAACAGGCAAATTGTATTGACTGGATACATACTCCTCAATGACCGAAATATATAACTTTTGTCTGGTATCCCTGACACATTCACCATGTTGAGCTTTTGCAGCCTAGTTGTAAATACAGTTCATTTGTCTGGTATCCCTGACACATGCTACATGTTGAGCTTTTGTCTGGTATCCCTGACACATGCTACATGTTGAGCTTTTGTCTGGTATCCCTGACACATGCTACATGTTGAGCTTTTGTCTGGTATCCCTGACACATGATACATGTTGAGCTTTTGTCTAGTATCCTTGACACATGATACATGTTGAGCTTTTGCAGCCTAGTTGTAAATACAGTTCATTCCCCGTCGAAAGAAAAATATCAAAAGGGACAATCAAGGAATAATTATATAATTTAATTATTTAATTCGAGATATAAACGTCGATTGATTAATGTGATTTTTCTGCAAGATAAACACAATCTTAAAATATAAAGTTTATCTGTATTAGTAGCAAACCAAGAGAAATGTTCGGTGAAACTCGCCTTTATCCCAGTTTTTAAGCCTTGTATATAATCCACGAGTGTATCATCCGCCCAAGTAGTTGGTGTTTTGACACTGACATTGTTTATCAGATATACATGTATTAATTTTGAAATGTATAGTACCTAAATAATGTGTACTATCTAATATTTAAATGATGGTTGATGCCATCGGCTTACTGTGATAGAACTAATATTATACATATGGCAACTTGTGTGACACGAAGATTCAATATATATTATGCATAATGTTCAAGATTATAGCGCTTTTCGTTTTTGTTTTTGTTTATAAGAAGGCTGTAAGCACGCGGTTTATGCGAGGGTTGGCATTTTACTCACATGTGGAGAAGAAAACCTTGCATGCATGACGCATCATTTCACATAGAGCCCTTATAGAATTGGATTAATCCTGTTACTACTTTTTATTAAGACGCCTGAGCTAAGCCAGGAAAACGAGTGTTCGTGTGTATATTAATTGTATCGATTTTACCTCTATTTCCACGATTTTTCTATTGGATTTTTGAACTGTTCCGACAGTGCGGTATTTGTATTAAACCTAAGACCAATTTATTTTAAATGCCCTATTGAGGCCGTTGGGCTTTCTAGATCCAATAAACGTTTGGGTTGATTAGCATTCCAATTATTTTATTAGCTATGAGCGAATCTGGTCGGGCTGTTACGGGGGCGCTCTATGCGCCCTAATGCAGATATGTGCATTTTTAATCAAACAAAACGACTATGCGTATCAGATAAAAATTGATTCATTGACGTGACATCAAAACTATGGAAGAGCTTGTTAAAATGTTCGTCTTTTTTTTTCAGTATAACAAACGCAGACATCCAACTCATGTCTTTTGAGGATATGCCATGTAACATGTAATCCATCTTTGAACTTTCAATCATATACAGGGCAGTTACAAATATTGACCAACCGACCAACGGCTCTTGACATGTACTCGATCGATCTTAATACCTAAAGATTAAGTAAGCTCATTGCTGATTGGTTGGTAGAAAATATGAACTATGACGTGACACCACACATGATGTCGTTAGATATCAGTGTATCGCCAAGGGAAATAAAAATAAAAATAATATAGTGATTTTCTGAACAGAGCTCAGCTGCCGACACAAAAGCTAATTAAACAAAGCTGCGTTGTTACTAGGTTGAAATCAGCGCTACAAAAATTCTACGGTCGTCATCACAATCTGGTTGACCATTACGAAATATTCATATCTCAAATGACAATGGATTTTTTACTTTTTGCGTAGATGTTTCTTTCCTCTATCATTGCCAAGATTTTTGTGACCGAACTGGACTTTATGAGTAACACGGCGTGTCTTATTAAAAAGAGGAACTGCTTACCCTTCGCGAGCACCTGATTTAACCCCTGGATTTGTGTTGGTCATCTTTTTAGTTTTTTGTGTTGTCCTAGTGTGTGTCTTTGCGTTACGAGTTCTGTGTTGTGATGTCCGTTGCGATTTCCGCCGCATGAAAACGATTTTCTGGTCGTTTTTATCTCCCGTTGTTTGTAGGAGGGTGCATGTCTTATTTACGTTATTTGTGTTTGTTTGTGCATAGTGGTTTCCAACACATATTGTGTTGTGCATTTGTTTTGTTTTTCTTCGTCTTGTGTACACTTTATTACCAGTTTCTCTAGATTATCCTGTTTGATTGCCCCTTCGGTATTCTCTAGGTTATCCTGTTTGATTGCCACTTCGGTATTCTCTAACATTTCTTATCTAATTCTAATTAGTTTCTTTGATGGTGTTTCACGCCACTTTCAACAATATTTCAGTTATATCGTGGCGGTCAGTTTCATTGATGGAGTAAACCGGAGGACCTGGAGAAAACCACTGACATGTCGCAAGTCAATGACAAACTTTATCACATAATGTTGTACACTTCGCCCTGGTCGATATTCTAATTCACAACGTTACTAGTGGTGATAGGCGCTGATTGCATAGATAGTTGTAAACCCAACTACATACTATCACGGGCACGACGACCCCTAAATAATTCTAATTATAATTAGACTGAAGTACACTGTGATAAGTATAATTTGTAATAGTTATTTCTCACTTTTGAGACAGACCTATTTTTAGCGATGTGAGATAAGACAAAAAATCACGTGCCTTTTACCGGCAAATGCATGCTGTACAGTTTATGTCAACTGTCCTTTAGATAAACCACGTATGACCAAGTTGTACAAAGGCTGATATATATATATTGTTGTTTAATGACTTGATAATATATACCTGGAAGATGGCACCCATGACAGTTTGATTTGAGGTGGCAGTGACATTTAAGTTTAAATATCTGTAGGTGATATATAATAGGACGCACAACGTTCAAGATTCAAGATTCTTTAAACGTTAGACGATTACCTGTGAGGGACTTACAACGTTAGACGATCACCTGTGAGGGACTTACAACGTTAGACGATTACCTGTGAGGGACTTACAACGTTAAGACCATCAAGTGTGAGTTCATAATTTTATTACAAATGTTCTCTGATTAGGAAGTCGTTTTGATACACTATTTTATTTTAAGCATAAGTATTTTGGGATGAAAGTGCATTAGCAGCGAAAGTTTTGCGGACGCCATCATGACTTGGTTAAACGTTACGGAATATCTTTGTCACAGATGGCCACGGATATGTCCCGTTTTTCGTAGTCGCAATACCGTCCTCATTTTTTTTCTTATGACTTGCCACCTATTTTTAACAAGAGTAACACGACGGGTGTTACTAGTAGAACAGAAACTACTTACTCCTCTGGCGTACCCTAGTTCACCAAGTGTTTTAGTAGGGTTAGTAGTTTTCTGTGAGTGGTTTGGAGATCTTTGTCTGTCGTTTTTTCTTTCTTTTGGCCATTGCAATATCTGTCCTTCTTCAACTTATAGGCCCTGATTACCCTTTTGGTATCTTTTTTTAACAACAATATTATATTTTAATTCAAAATTCTTGCTATCTTTTGGTATCTTCACACTTTCATAACAAGTGCATATAAACTTTATAAACCAGTTGAAGCTGTCCTTGAAATAAACAAACCGATTCACCTGAGATAGTATAGGCCATATTTGTAAGCGACATTGAGTGTGTTCATGCATAATCTAACCGAAGTTGATCAAATATTTATTTTTAATCTACTGTATAAGTATCGTTGACACATATATATATATGATGAAGACTATTCCAGAAACGTTAGACATCTACGTTTTTTAATTATTATCTCTGAGTTATCTCCCATTATTACACGGCGTTTTAACCTCGCTCAATCAGTGGTGGAAAAATCTTTACACACTAGTAGTTCTATTGTTATCGATAGGTATTCAAATTTTGGAAATACCTATTTGTCAAAAGAATTCGGATGTGTCTGAGGCCCAGGACAAATAGTGACGTCACGTTAACACATCGGCACTGTACCAGGTGTTCAAGCTTGAACCACCTCGGCACTGTGCCAGGTGTTCAAGTGCCTTATCGATGACAAAAACGGCTGCATTTAATTGGCTAAATATGTACAAGTAAATTCAATATTTTTGATATTATATATTTTTTATAAACAATATCACTAGAGTGTAAATCAATTACCGACTTCGATCTCGGGTTCAAGCTATATAAACACCCTCGCCCGTGCTTTGAGCACCTCGACCGCTACTCGATCTCGGCGCACAATTTGCACGGGCTCAGGTTTTCATCTAACTTGAACACCTCGATCTCAGTCGGTAACTATTACGTAATCCCCTAGAGGATTAAAATGTTTCGTGCCTTTCCCCGCATGTTGTCAAATCGGTATTGTGTAGAGGTCCGCCAAAGGATTTTGAAATAAAGTTCGTGTCAGATAATGGGAGATACAAATTCTCCTTCAGTTGCCCATGTGGGTTACGATATTTCTCCACTCTCGAGAGTTAAATTTAAAATTTTAACCACTCGCCTAACGGCTTGTGGTTAAAATTTTTAATTTAACTCTCTTGAGTGGAGAAATATCGTAACCCACGGGCAACTGAAGGATAATCTATATTTAGACACCGAGAGTATTACACGTTTGTTTGTTTGATGGTGTTTAACGCCACTTTCAACAATATTTCAGCTATATCGTGGTGGTCAGCTTTATTGGTGGAGGAAATCAGAAGACCGAAGAAAACCACCGACCTGTCGCAAGTCACGGACAAACTTGATCACATAATGTTGTGCACCTTGCCCTAATCGAGATTCGAACTCACAAGATCACTGATTACATAGGTATATTTCCAGCTATTATACGATCACGACCACAACGCCCTTATCATACGCTCAGTAGTCTATTCCTCAAGACTGAAATGTTTTATTAGACACATTTTTTATCTCATTGTAATTTACAGTTCCTAAATAATGTAATTATTAATAAATCTAAGGTTCTTCTCCCTCAGGCATAGGAGACCTTAGCTGACGTCATAGGAGACCTTAGCTGATTTTGGCTTTCATAGTTAGGTACTTTGGCTTTCTTTCTTCTGTATATTTTTAGATTATTAGTTTTCCATTCAGTTGACTTTGAGCGTACCTTATGAATGGGTTTTTTCCCAAGAAGCAACGTCGTTTGCACTAAATAAATGTTAGACAATACCGAAGGTAAATAAAAAATAAATGTTAGACAATACCGAAGGGGCAATCAAAAATAAATGTTAGACAATACCGAAGGGGCAATCAAAAATAAATGTTAGACAATACCGAAGGGGCAATCAAAAATAAATGTTAGACAATACCGAAAGTGCAATCAAAAATGGACAATCCAGAGAAACAGGACATCAAGAAGAAGACAAGCAATAACAACAACAAAAACAATAAAAACAAACAAACAAACAAACAAACTAACAAACACACAACACAATATATGTTCGACATCACTATACGTAAGCAAACATAAATAACGCAAATAAGACAGGATCCCTCCTACAAACAACTGGAGGTAGAGACGAAGCGAACATAACGAACATAAGACAGGATCCCTCCTACAACCAACTGGAGGTAAAGACGAAGCGAACATAACGTAAATAAGACAGAATCCCTCCTACAAACAACTGGAGGTAAAGACGAAGCGAACATAACGTAAATAAGACATGATCCTCCTACAAACAACTGGAGGTAAAGACGAAGCGAACATAACGTAAATAAGACAGGATCCCTCCTACAACCAACTGGAGGTAAAGACGACAGGATCCCTCCTACAAACAACTTGAGGTAAAGACGACAGGATCCCTCCTACAACCAAGTGGAGGTAAAGACGACAGGATCCCTCCTACAAACAACTGGAGGTAAAGACGACAGGATCCCTCCTACAAACAACTGGAGGTAAAGACGACAGGATCCCTGCTACAAACAACTGGAGGTAAAGACGACAGGATCCCTCCTACAAACAACTGAAGGTAAAGACGAAGCGAACATAACGTAAATAAGACAGGATCCCTCCTACAACCAACTGGAGGTAAAGACGACAGGATCCCTCCTACAAACAACTGGAGGTAAAGACGACAGGATCCCTCCTACAACCAACTGGAGGTAAAGACGACAGGATCCCTCCTACAAACAACTGGAGGTAAAGACGACAGGATCCCTCCTACAACCAACTGGAGATAAAGACGACAGGATCCCTCCTACAAACAACTGGAGGTAAAGACGACAGGATCCCTCCTACAAACAACTGGAGGTAAAGACGACAGGATCCCTCCTACAAACAACTGGAGGTAAAGACGACAGGATCCCTCCTACAAACAACTGGAGGTAAAGACGACAGGATCCCTCCTACAAACAACTGGAGGTAAAGACGACAGGATCCCTCCTATAAACAACTGGAGGTAAATAAGGCAGGATCCCTCCTACAACCAACTGGAGGTAAAGACGACAGGATCCCTCCTACAAACAACTGGAGGTAAAGACGAAGCGAACATAACGTAAATAAGACAGGATCCCTCCTACAAACAACTGGAGGTAAAGACGACAGGATCCCTCCTACAAACAACTGGATGTAAAGACGAAGCGAACATAACGTAAATAAGACAGGATCCCTCCTACAAACAACTGGAGGTAAAGACGAAGCGAACATAACGTAAATAAGACAGGATCCCTCCTACAAACAACTGGAGGTAAAGACGAAGCGAACATAACGTAAATAAGACAGGGTCCCTCCTACAACCAACTGGAGGTAAAGACGAAGCGAACATAACGTAAATAAGACAGGATCCCTCCTACAAACAACTGGAGGTAAAGACGAAGCGAACATAACGTAAATAAGACAGGATCCCTCCTACAAACAACTGGAGGTAAAGACGAAGCGAACATAACGTAAATAAGACAGGATCCCTCCTACAAACAACAGGAGATAAAGACGAAGCGAACATAACGTAAATAAGACATGATCCATCTTACAAACAACTGGAGGTAAAGACGAAGCGAACATAACGTAAATAAGACATGATCCCTCCTAAAAACAACTGGAGGTAAAGACGACAGGATCCCTCCTACAAACAACTGGAGGTAAAGACGACAGGATCCCTCCTACACACAACTGGAGGTAAAGACGACAGGATCCCTCCTACAAACAACTGGAGGTAAAGACGACAGGATCCCTCCTACAAACAACTGGAGGTAAAGACGACAGGATCCCTCCTACAAACAACTGGAGGTAAAGACGACAGGATCCCTCCTACAACCAACTGGAGGTAAAGACGACAGGATCCCTCCTACAAACAACTGGAGGTAAAGACGACAGGATCCCTCCTACAACCAACTGTAGGTAAAGATGACAGGATCCCTCCTACAAACAACTGGAGGTAAAGACGACAGGATCCCTCCTACAAACAACTGGAGGTAAAGACGACAGGATCCCTCCTACAAACAACTGGAGGTAAAGACGACAGGATCCCTCCTATAAACAACTGGAGGTAAATAAGACAGGATCCCTCCTACAACCAACTGGAGGTAAAGACGACAGGATCCCTCCTACAAACAACTGGAGGTAAAGACGAAGCGAACATAACGTAAATAAGACAGGATCCCTCCTACAAACAACTGGAGGTAAAGACGACAGGATCCCTCCTACAAACAACTGGAGGTAAAGACGAAGCGAACATAACGTAAATAAGACAGGATCCCTCCTACAAACAACTGGAGGTAAAGACGAAGCGAACATAACGTAAATAAGACAGGATCCCTCCTACAAACAACTGGAGGTAAAGACGAAGCGAACATAACGTAAATAAGACAGGATCCCTCCTACAAACAACTGGAGGCAAAGACGAAGCGAACATAACGTAAATAAGACAGGATCCCTCCTACAAACAACTGGAGGTAAAGACGAAGCGAACATAACGTAAATAAGACAGGATCCCTCCTACAAGCAACTGGTGGTAAAGACGAAGCGAACATAACGTAAATAAGACAGGATCCCTCCTACAAACAACTGGAGGTAAAGACGAAGCGAACATAACGTAAATAAGACAGGATCCCTCTTACAAACAACTGGAGGTAAAGACGAAGCGAACATAACGTAAATAAGACATGATCCCTCCTACAAACAACTGGAGGTAAAGACGACAGGATCCCTCCTACAAACAACTGGAGATAAAGACGACAGGATCCCTCCTACACACAACTGGAGGTAAAGACGACAGGATCCCTCCTACAAACAACTGGAGGTAAAGACGACAGGATCCCTCCTACAAACAACTGTAGGTAAAGACGACAGGATCCCTCCTACAAACAACTGAAGGTAAAGACGAAGCGAACATAACGTAAATAAGACAGGATCCCTCCTACAACCAACTGGAGGTAAAGACGACAGGATCCCTCCTACAAACAACTGGAGGTAAAGACGACAGGATCCCTCCTACAACCAACTGGAGGTAAAGACGACAGGATCCCTCCTACAAACAACTGGAGGTAAAGACGACAGGATCCCTCCTACAACCAACTGGAGGTAAAGACGACATGATCCCTCCTACAAACAACTGGAGGTAAAGACGACAGGATCCCTCCTACAAACAACTGGAGGTAAAGACGACAGGATCCCTCCTACAAACAACTGGAGGTAAAGACGACAGGATCCCTCCTACAAACAACTGGAGGTAAAGACGACAGGATCCCTCCTACGAACAACTGGAGGTAAAGACGACAGGATCCCTCCTACAAACAACTGGAGGTAAATAAGACAGGATCCCTCCTACAACCAACAGGAGGTAAAGACGACAGGATCCCTCCTACAAACAACTGGAGGTAAAGACGAAGCGAACATAACGTAAATAAGACAGGATCCCTCCTACAAACAACTGGAGGTAAAGACGAAGCGAACATAACGTAAATAAGACAGGATCCCTCCTACAAACAACTGGAGGTAAAGACGAAGCGAACAACGTTTTTGTATGTTTCTTACAAACAAATTGCATATCTAAATTTGTATTGTAATATTATAAAATAGTTAAATACATTAACCAAGTCATTCGATCTGTGATATTTACAGAGTTTCGTTATTTTGTTACAAAACCTGCAAAGCAGTGAGTTTTGCTCATGATAACAAATTGAAGGTACTACATAGCTTATGCAGAGCGTACCCCATAAAGACTATTCAAGAAAAGCGCCGTGCGCAGTAAAGACTATTCAAGAAAAGCACCGTGCGCAGTAAATTAGTTATAATCGTTGTGTTTCTTTAATTATGCTAATGATGTTAAACATCAGGAGGTACCGTCGTGGTCGTGATTGTATGGCAGTTGGATTTACAATTACCTATGCAATCATTATCAGTGCCTATCACCACTAACATTGTGCTTTCGGATCCCATGCATGACGAAGTGTACTCGATACAGCATTATGTGATAACGTTTGTAGGTAACTTGCAGCAGGTCGGTAGTTTTCTCTGACCGCCAATATATAAGGAAATATTGTTGAAAGCGGCGTTAAACACCATAATCCTAACCCATAACCCCTCAAACATCAGGTATTTTTCGTAGTGATCAATTTTACATGGTAGGTGGTCACTTTGTTGAATGTATTACACGTTGTTTTGCGTCATACATGTATATTAATTGTCAGCAACACCTATGTTCGATATTTGTTAGACAAACTGCCGAAATATTGTGAGACTACATTCATATACTTTTTATGGATTCTGTCGTAGAGTATGTCAGATAGTGGGCATAACATCAGAGAGATGACACACACTCTTCAAATTTAGTTGAGACTGTGAGTTTGTTGATACAAAGTATGATTAACAAACCTTAACGGGTCATTGAGCACTCGCACAACATCTATCTGTAAGAGCACACATGTCGTAAATCAACCTTTATTTTACCGACAAGTAGGCTGTTGTTCCTGCAGACAAGGCATCTAACGATATCACGTTTGCATGTAAATTAGGTTAAGTAGAATGTTTGATAACGGAATTAGGTATTGACAATCCACTTGGTACATAAAGCTATTCCCGGACGACATTTACGAAAGAGGTAATTCTGTACAATCATTGGTCTGTTTTATGTTCATTTGGGTATTGCAACCCTTGTTGAAGAACTGGGTCTTCCTTCATTCTACTGATACCTGAATTACATAAGTGTCCTTACACAACCAGCGGACGCCCATCTTTAGTTGGGGAAAAAGTGGGGTGTACACAGCAACGAGGAAATATGTCATATTTCTAACCATGATCTTAATTGAACGTCCTGTCGATCATATGTGGACATATTACGTCGAATATGACTTAAATACTTCTCATTTGATGCTTAGCAACAATCAATCAACCAATCAATCAATCAATCAATCAATCAATCAATCAATCAATCAATCAATCAATCAATCAATCAATCAATCAATCACTTAAAGAGGGTTAACCTGTTCACACATAGCAATTTTTTTTTTCAGGAGTCATGCGACATATGTGTTGTAATTATTTGAGGAATGGAATCGGCCATTTTTGCCGAAATTTCAATGCACGCGGAGGATCTACGTCACGATTTAGAAGCTACAGGTACCAACATTCACTTCCTAGAAACAAGGACCGTAAGTTTTCTATGATATTATTTTTATTAAGAATACAATGTACACTTATTATATACAGGTTAATGCACGACCTTTACCACATTGGCTAGGATATCATACCGCGGCGCAGTCGAGGGATGATAGCTGGGTTGATGTAGATATGGTCTTCTAATAATCTTTTTATATTTGCATTTGTACTTCCATGCTGAATAAGGTTCAAAATAAGATAAAACAGTGCAGTTTCACGGACGTAGTGAATGAAAGAATGTGATATAGCTAACAATCAATGACATTTTTGTTATAGACTACATGTTTGTACAGTTTTTAAACAGACGAGTGGTATTCCAATGGGTACAAATTGTGCTTCGCTGCTCGCCGATATGTTTCTACATACATATGAGGCAGAATTCCCTGGTGGGTTTCTCAAGAAAAAAGATAGAAATTTAGCCCAAACTTGTAATTCTAACTTCCGCTATATAGAGGATATTCTGTCACTGACCAATTCTTAATTCTGTCATTATCTACATCTCATCTGTCCAAATAATCTTGTAGCAAAGAATATTCTATTTACATGTACATCTAATATGATATATCAACTTGTTTTTGTTAGTGTCTGTTGTCACAAAGAAGTGTACTGTTCTAAGCCGATGTCTGATTCGACCTTTCACAACAACAAGTGTTTCAGACAATGTAAGTCCATGCAAAATATATATAGGACTGGAACCAAGAAGTAATAAATATTGAAATCCAAAGAACCTAATGAGGTTTGAGTAGTTGGTGTTTAATGTCATTTTTACTATGTTTTGACTATATCGCAGTGGCCATTTTATGGTGGCTATCCGACTACCAGAAAGACTCCCCCCCCCCCCCCCCCATCCCCCTCCCCCAAAAATAAAAAAATTAAGCGATAAAATAATGCACACTGTTACCATTTATTTATGCAAAAAAATAAATACCGCGCTGTCGAAACTTTTCCAAAATCAAATAGAAAAATCACAGAATCAGAAGTAACCTCGATACGCCTAACACACATATATACATGACCGCTCATTTTCCCACCTCAATACATAATTGCAGGATAAACTCGTTTCATAGGCTCAAGACAATCATGGAAATGACATTGTTTTGTGTGTCCGGATCTGTTGTCAAAACAGATGAAACATATATAAATCGTTAAGATAAAAAAAAACAATAATTGAAATATCCAATAATAGGATGTCACGTGTCTTAGAAGGTCACGTGTCTTAGAAGACCAGTTTTTATTTGTCCCAAAGGTAGCCTCTTAAAGGAAAAGGCCATGGTCTGAACAAGTTAGCGTGAAAATTTAAATGACAGTAAATAAAAGACATTTGTGCTAATGAATGTTAAAAATAGTATACCGTAAGGTAGAATTTGGTGATTGAAGTTGCCTGTAGCACCAAATAATGGGGATCGCCATTTTTCAAAACTCTTCAATGGGGAGGAGACAAAAGGCATAATCCATTCTCGGATTTATCCTGCCCGTGACGTCGTACAATCGGTATAGTATAATATATCAGCATTGATCAGGTGCAATTTTATCATTAAAAATTATGTAAATCGTAAAATAACGTCGTATATTTATCTTTTGGTATTTACAATATCATTATGGATTCATGTCAAACATTTTATTGCACTAACGAAAAGGGAAAGTGTGAGAAGATTTATTTTTTGTAATTACGGGTCAGGACTATCCTTGTCAACACATCGACCAGTGACCACGAAAAACACGGGAAAGTACGATAGCATTGGCGGCAAAAAAGAAAAAAGCATGTGTACGCATAAAATAAGCTAAAACTGACAGTTATTTAACCTACGGACATTCACGTAAAACAGGATGGGAGTATTAAGAAAAAAATTAGGACGATATACAATTGTAAACATTGTATTGCAGTTGATCTGATATTAAAACATAACCAAAAGGGCACGATGTTGGGAAGCGTAAACATTTATTTATGTATTCAACTAACATGATCTGACTGTGTGACGTCACATGAAGAGGTGTCATGGCCGCTTACACTACGACAGGAAATTCCAAGTATTCATATTTTTAAATGGGCATATTAATGTTAATAAAGGTGTTTTTTGTTTAATAATTAGTTATTTACAAATAAAAAGTTACAATGTATTGAATTATAACAATTGTTCAACTGACTGGCCTTTTCCTTTAATATATGTAAACCATATATTTGTAGATAAACATTACAACTGAAATAAACGAAAAAGGGAAACAACTCACACTGACTAAAGAACATGAAGAATCATTAGAGTAAGTAAGGCAGAGGATATAATGACGTGATAACAAATAAAAACAATCGTAATAATTGTAGAAAACCAAACATATGGCCAAAAACTAGACATAGACAGACAATGATCAGCATTGCAAAACACAGAATGTTGATGATGAACAACATATGCCTCAATCAAAAATCTGAGATGAACTAAGATGGTCCAAAGGATCAGCAGTTCGTACACCACACAAGGCAATGGTCGTGTTGTTGAAAACTTGACGATAGTAATCATTTTGAAAGTAGAAAATGTAAATATAAGTTTTTTTAAGAATGAACCTATCAATTTGAACTTGTGGTGTATACCAGAGTTAAGGTATTGGGCATTATATCTCCACTTATAGCAAAATTTCGGGCCGATCATTTAGATTGTGGAGGGAAACCAGAATACCCGGAGGAAGACCATCGACCTGTCGTAATAAAAGTTTAAAAATACCAAAGGGGAGGTAATCAAAAGCCGTAAATGGAAGAAGGACAGACAATGCATTGACGAAATGAAAAAGGACAAAGGGACAAACAATGATCTACAAAACACTACAAAGAAATCTAAAGATCCAGTAACACCAACCCCGCTAACACCGGGGGTGAACTCAGGTGCTCCACATGCGACACCCGTCGTGTTACTCTTGGTTAATTCATGTGTTATGTGCTAATAGAGCACGGTATATTTAGCATAAGCTGGTTCCCTGTCTATAATACAATAGGTACCCGTAAGCTATGAATATTCATGATATATATTGTCAGTGAACCAGTCTATGTTTACCATACCACAAATTTAAATGTTGCACACATTACAAACGAATCATGCAAAGATGAGTAAATCTTGTTAAGTCATTATCAGTATCATTGAAATGCTAAACAGCGAATTTGGAATTTTTTTTCGATTGGCTACAGTAAATATGATCAACGTGTTCGGCTTTCCTATTTAAGGTTGGATCGGTCGGGAAACAACACCTATTTCATGATTGCCCTTACAAGAAATTTGGAGGTAACGTCAACAAATCTATTTTTCAGATTTCCAAGCATATGGTTACGGTTTAATTGCCATTGTCTAGAATGTAAACAGGATCAAACAAGAGCGAAACTGATAAATCCTGCTACGATAGACTTAGAAACAACGATCCAAGCCACACAAATAACAGATGATGGTATAAGCAAAACATTGAGCGTTATCATTGCTCTTTATCTTTTTATTTTTACGGGGTTTAGAAATATTATATGGTTTCTCCTATCCTCAGTACCACTCTTTTCCTTACTTGGTGCTTTTTGTTTGTGGTAAAGAATATAAACATCCGTTAAAAGGTACTGTTACGTAAAGTTTTTTTTACTAGAATATTCTAGTAACAGAAAGAAACAACCAACAATCAACTTTATATACCTTCATAAAATAACAAAAATAAGTAAATGATACTGAGGTGAATTAAATACAAGAAGACCGGACAGTACCGCCGATGTTCTGTATACAGAGAGGTCGGTATTTAGAGGAACATTTTGCTTAAGCTAAATGTTCGGTTTTCAGAGGAATCCGGGTTTGGGGAGTTCCACTGTAAAGTACTATGCAATTACAAAAATCATATTTATGAAGTTTAAAACTTGCCTGAATGTTCACAATTAGATCCATTGAAATAAATGTCCATTTCCTTTCTGGAAGTAATTCGATTCCTTTCCTATGAAATTGAATTCCAAATTGAATTAATATCCTTCGTTCAAATACACAAAAGCCCTTAATGTTGAAATTGTTGATGGTTCAAGTCACGTGACTTCACTGAAGTAAATATATAGCAAATAGTTCATGGCACTGAGGGTCATATGGCAGTATATGGACAGGTCCGGCACCAAAACAATAATATATGGACCGATGCTTCTGATGGTGACAGACCGGTCCATATACTGCCATATGACCCGAAGTTACATGAACTATTTGTTATATTATACTTTTTTTCTAAAATAATAATGCAGGTACTTGGCCGGTCCATATACGAAAATAGTGACTGGCTGCGCTAACAAAGACAAATAGGGAAAATAAAAACGTAAAATGTAATATATCCAAATACAATGCTATAAATTCCAGCTGTTTTATAAATCCAAAATTTCTGACTGTCTACTCTCTAATTTACTGACCCTTATATAGATAGGTAATAATATCTAGAACTTCTAGGGATAGTCTGTATCTAATAGCCCAATGAAACTCGAGACCAAATATTAAAAACTTGTAAACATCTCTTTCTATTTTTTGGCAACCTATTTGCAATGATGATGCAATATTATCTTTATCTTTGTCAACAAAAAATATTCTCCATGAACAAAATAATACATCAAATTGATTACGTATACATAACAGGGGGCCATTGTGGACGTGATCGTTTAGTAGTTGGATTTATTGACTATCTGTGCAATCAGTGCCTATCACCACTAACGTTATGAGTTCGACCCCGTTCATGTCGAGGTGTACTCCATACAACAATATGTGATAAAGTTTGTCAGTAACTTGCGACAGGTCGGTGGTCTTCTCCGGTTTCCTCCACCAATAAAACTGACCACCACGATATAACTGAAATATTGTTGAAGTGGCGTTAAACACCATAAGCCAAGCCTAAACCTATAGATAACAGTACATTTTACCCACATTATGTTTTTCACTTGTAATCATGATTTGGTTTTGAAATTTTTAGTACTTCACAGTTTACAATCAATAAACATGCTATATGTTACTTGTGTGAAGACCAATACAATCGTAGATATCTAAATTAGTGCGCAAGATTCGTTTCTGTAGTAACCTTCATCCGGTACGTTCGAGGTCAAACGTTTGGAAAGCCACTTACCTTAACACGTGGGAGCAAGAAAACCAAACAGGACAACCAGAATCGGTCAAGATTATCTATGCCTGAAGAAGTTTAACCTTTGCTACATTATTAGAAACTCACTGCAAAAAGTCGGTTTACCCAAGTCCAATGTGATATTCTGTTAAATTAGACAACCATCTGGATACACGACACAATACCGTCAATACATAACAGTAAAATAATCGAAAACGCGACCAGGTGCTCCGGATGGGTTTGTATAAAGTGTTTTTTGATTTCACAGGAACAAACTTACAGATAAAGTGGACGGATCATGATGGAATAATACCAATTGATTACCTGCTGGAAAATAATTTCAATAAATTTAAAGACAAAGAAAGACATTCATGGATTAGAAAACCGGTAAGTGGGTTTTTTTTATATTTATTTCAGTGTCTTCTTGGTGAAGGTTAAATCACAATTCGGGTCAACCATCGGAGAGAGAAGCACAATAGATTATATATTATACAACAACTACAGAAACATGAGAGGCTCATATAAACAAGGACGAGGATTAATAATCAGACGGATTAAACAACACCATGTGTCAGAAGGTTTAATGAACTTGTATTACAATGTATGCAAATTCCAGCTAGAAAAACAGCCCAACAAAAAGAAAATTTAAAACAACCAACTTGAAACAATTTTGTCACTTCGCATTTGTCTTAAAATTGTATTTCTCAAAGAAGCCATTTTAGGAATAATGCTTGATATTCAACATCTGTCTTTAAAGTCTTATTCTCTGAAAGACGTAATTTTAGAGAAAAAAAATCTTGGTGTTTGCATTACATTTTCTCTCCTGAATAGGATGAATACAGAAACATGCATTACATTTAATCATCGGTAATTTATAAATTTCTTTGATCTCATTAAGCGATATTTTCAGTATTAATGGCCCGAATCTTAAGCAGAAAATTATCGGCCAGTGTGACGTCAAACACATTATGGCGTTATCGAAAACACCAATAACGTCAATTATTAAGTTCTCTCGGACTCACTGATTTGCTGGCGATAATATCTATCTCATTCTCAACTTCTATAACAACCAGGGGTCCGTTGTTGAACTTATGATTAAGCTAATCATATGATTAGCCATATTTACATGATTCATTCCTAATCACATAATTAGTTAATTCAATGATTAGATATGATTAGTTAATACATTGATTAAAAAAGAGTTCAGCAACAAAATTTAATCATTGAATTAGCTAAGTAAGTAATTAGGAATGAATCGTGTAATTATGGCTAATCATATGATTAGCTTAATCGCAAGTTCAACAACGGACCCCAGTACTTTATATATATTGGTACAGAATAGTTAATACATATAGAACAGGAACTGCCTACCCTTCCGGAACACCTAAATTCACCCTTTGTTTTTATTGGTGTTCATGTTGCTCGATCTATGTAGTGTCTTGGATATTGTTGTTTGTCCTTTTGTCCTTGACATTGTTTGAACTTCTTTGATTTTCGCCTTCTGATTACCCCTTTGGTATCTTCAAACTTTTCGTATTATTTAAATCTTCATCAACCATTATTTGTTCTATTTCTACAGACTTTACCCATAATGAGTTACCCAGATATGATATCAAGCAAAGCGAGTGTTCTAAAGTAAGTATTATATCTCACACTCTCCAAACACTAAACATGTTCAGCAACTAAAGACATTTTGTTTTCTTGTTAATAATCTGGCATCTGGGAATAACATTTTATAAACCAAGTGACAACAGAACGAAAAAGATGTCAAGGGGCAGTGTCACACTCATTTTAGGGTATGCGTTAATATTCCCGTTGTTGAACATCCTACTGTGACTGCAAAGTAGAACAGCAGCGGAAGCGCTGCTCCTTTACTTTAATGTATGTTCAAGTGTAATGTTAGTTTAAACATATTTTATTAATTAATTCAATATAACATTACAATATTCAGCTATATACATTACATAATAAGAAGTAATTAATAGGATTGGGAAACAAGTTGCAAGAACTTATATTAATCCCTATCGGTAATGTTGTGTAATGTTGGATAGTCTCTCATGTTCATTTATACATTCATATCCTTTCTTTCTAATTAAGTAGAATGAACTTATTAAACTCAAACACACAAACATTAAGCTGACGAGAGTAGTAAGTATAATGTGACGACGTGACAAAAGGACAGAGAAGCAATAAAAAACAATTTCTTAATCTTTGGTTGGACCGGACCAGGGATCGGATCAAACACATGATATATCTCACTCGGAGCGATCATTCTAACTATTACAAAATCATGGTGGTCTAGTTAAGTTAAAATAAGAAGAGGACAAACAACGATCTACAAAACACCACACAGAAAACAAAAGATCGAGGAACACGAACCCCACTAAATACCGGAGGTGGACTCAGGTGCTCCGGAAGGGTAATGTTTATAAACAAGTAGATAACAGGTGCCACATGGACGAGTCAATCAATGATCAATGATATTTTTATTACAACATGGAAAAGGGGGGAATTAGAAAGGGGTAAGATACGTTAGCCTTACAACTAACCATCAGCAGTCACTCCATTGCAATCTTTTGAGAATTGCCGCAAGCTTGTTGAAATGGCTCTTTATTCTGATAAAAAAGACTAATACACATTTCTGGATATTCTGAAAAACACATGACATTCCCTGACCTCTTAATTTTAGGGAGAGAATGAAAGATTGTTGCTTAGTGCCACGTGAGCAATTTGTCAGTTGTATCATGGCGAGAACGAGCTACGTTTCGGTGAGATGATGACGATGTCTGTTGCTACGTTACGGTGAGATGATGACGATTTCTGTTGCTACGTTACGGTGAGATGATGACGATGCCTGTTGCTACGTTATGGTGGGATGATGACGATGCCTGTTTTCTACTAAACCAACACTTAGATGGATTTTATAATGTTAGCTTACTACAGTCCGCGTGTAGATATGTGACACATTATTCTAATTCAGAGTCAACCAGTCTTTGTTCTTACTCCTCAATGTTGACTGTTTAGCGAAGAAGCAACAACTATCAATTTGATAGTCTTCGTTTTGACAGGACCGTTGCTCGAATCCATGATTCCGAGACAATCACACCAACCGTTACACCATCGTTGCATTTCTAAATTATAAAATTTAGACTATTCAAGCACGGCCAAAAGCCAGTTTATTTCAGAAGTAAGTAACCGCTACAGAAAACCGATGGTGCATCCAAATATGGACAATCCAGAGAAACTTGCAAAAAGGCGAAGACAAACGTTAATAAGACATTAGGTCTCCAACAAACAAAGTAACATGATTTTCGCGAAAATGTTATCTTGTGCGATCGCCAAAGACTAATGGCGTCCTGAATTATGTAGATTCTAATAGGAAAATCGACAGTCAAAGTCGATAGATATTATCTTAGGTATTTATTC
The DNA here is from genome assembly GCA_963383655.1 of Bathymodiolus septemdierum. Lineage (NCBI taxonomy): Eukaryota > Metazoa > Mollusca > Bivalvia > Mytilida > Modiolidae > Bathymodiolus > Bathymodiolus septemdierum. The sequence goes on from OY726527.1 coordinate 52,586,375, forward strand.
CAGAACAATTAGCATGTAGAGAAACAACAAGAACTTCTTAATTTATGTAAATACCACGTACTGTTCTGTCTAAATACATGAAATCACTCTGGAATGATGAAGACATTGTGTCAGACAATACGCATATGCGAAGCATAAATATATCGTTAATTTTGTTTATATAACCAATGAACGTCGGCGTAGTAGAATATTATAAATGTTATGTAATAGGGTAGATTATACTATAAGTACTCATGTGAACACAATACGCTCATGCGAACATTCAGCAGTATTTACAGCGATAGGTTGCCGCCTGGGTGTCATTGACTTTTAACCACAAACCTAACATGTTGACGTAAGCAACCGTCCCGAAATCTACCTAAAGTGTTCATGTTTCCAGTCATCTACCCATGACCGGATTTTTTATCAGATAGTTCGCTTCCTCTTTTAAGTCACTATATATTGCTTGGAAATTGTTGAAATAAACGTTAGAGAAAACCGAAGGGGCAATCGAGAATAGACAATCCACAGAAAACCGAAGGGACAATCGAGAATCGACAATCCAGAGACACTGGCAACATTGGCTACACAAGACACAGGACAAATAAACGTTAGAGAAAACCGAAGAGGCAATCGAGAATAGACAATCCAGAGACACTGGCAACATTGGCTACACAAGACACAGGACGAAGACAATCCAGAGACACTGGCAACATTGGATACACAAGACACAAGACGAAGTCAAACACACACACACACACACACACACACACATACAAAAACACAAAACAAAAATATAAAAAGATTAGCAACACGAACCCCACCAAATCCGGGATTGTTTACAAAGGGTGAGAAATCAACGTTAAAAAAATTGAGATATGGATATTTCGAAACGGTCAACTAGATCGTGATGCCGACCTATTATTAAGTCTCTCAAACAACGTTTGGAAACTTATTGTTTTTGCTCCGTTTCTTCTTCTTATTATTATTATTATTCTCCTTTCTTTCTTTGCGACATGAATGTGTTCACGGCAGATCGCAGGAACTACTGGACAGAATTTCATGAAACTTGGTGGAGTTATAGATATATGTTTCTAGTTGGTTCTAAAGTTTTCAGTTTTGTGGTAAAGGGGGTTATAAATAAAAGTCATATTTTGAGGGGTTCAAAGGGGGTGGGATTTACTATAGAATCCTATGAGAAAGTTGAAATTTCGTATATTAATGTTGATATGCGAGCGTGAGCGAGCTCTTTATGGTATAAAATGTGTACTTAGGATTTTTTTGACAAACATGGCTCAGCACATATTGACGAATAAAAAAAATTCGACGCTTTGTAAACACGTTCCGTGTAACACACTAACACACTCAACTAATGAAGATCTTCTTAACATAAAGCGCAAAGATCATCCTGAAGTCTCGTACCCTCTCTGGTACGTCCGATACCACTGAAACCCGGAACCCGTGTGTAATAAAAGTCACTTTGTTAGCTTGTTTTACTTATATTGATATTTTTTAATTTATTAAATCTCTTCTGACATACTGACAAGAATTTGTGTTTCTACGCGGAAGTTAACTTTTAAGATTTTGTAAGGAACGATAACTCGAATAAAGGAACGACAGCTTGATTGAATGAGACTAGATTCGACCCTAAGAAAAAGCCGTCCCCAATATATCTCGGCCCAAAAAATCTCAACACTTTTTGATGCACTGGATGAGCGTGAAATTGCCAGATAATTTTCAGATGTGCGAGCATTCATGGCGTGCCGGTTTCATATTAACTTCTAAATGAATAATGATAGAGACATAAAATTTGACATAGTGATAGGTCACCATTAGAGGAGCAAGTATGCGTCTTCAAAATTTTCAAAATTTCGGCCATTTTTAAAATGGCCGCCAAAACACGGCATAAAAAATGGGCGGTAAAAATCCAACATTGTCCGATATCATCAACATTTGATATATGGGTAGATATATAGGGTCTAACACCGGGAGGGGTGCAAAATAGTAAAATCTGTGACACCCAAGGGTAAGATTTAAATCGTATCGGACGAGGCTTGTCCGAGTCCAATACGATTTAAATCTTACCCGAGGGTGTCACAGATTTTACTATCTTGCATCTTTTACGGTGTTTGACTCTTTTTCTCACCCCTTTCTACCGTGTCAATGTTTGTTTACTTGTTGTGTAGTTTGGTGCTTTAATTTGCGAACCGTATCATAGCCACAGGACCAAAATGTCACGTAATAAAATAAAAGAAGCTTTTCATTTTACAACTTTAAAGAGGTTCAAAATAATAAAATTAACAAACTTGTGATAGATTCTACAATAACAAAATCTTGCACCTTTTACGATTTTGCCTATTTTTCTCATCTCTTTCAATATTTGTTTACGTTGAGAAAATATAGAGTACTCTCCCTTGTTAGGTAACTAACGTAAATAAAAAACAATTACCTCCCTTTGACCGTTATATATATATTTTTTTACAGGCATTTATCGCTGTTGTAGTAGCATTTATAATATATTAATAAATTTTATTGTATTTTATTGTGAAATACATTTAAAATACTGTCAAGACACTATAAATCGACAATTTAATTCAACAATGGAAAACAATTTTGCGAGAAAAACGTCTTACCCTGGAGCCGGGGCAAGATAGAAAAATCTTTTTCACCTAAACTAACGGACTACTTTATCCAAGGGGTGAGAAAATGATGTCCCGAATTGATTCCCGGCATTGAACAATTTCTATTGGTCATCATTTTCAAAATGGCCGCCACAATACCGCAAAAATTCAACATTGTCCGATATCATAAAAATTTGATATGTGGGTAGATAATGATGTCCTGAATTGATTCCCGACATTGAAAAATTTCTACCGGTCGCCATTTTCAAAATGGCCGCCACAATACCGCACAAATTCAACATTGTCCCATTTCAACGACATTTCATATGTAGGTAGATTATGATGTCCCGAATTGATTCCTGACATCGAAAAATTTCTACCGGTCTCCATTTTCAAAATGACCGTCATAATACCGCAAAAATTCAACATTGTTCGATTTCAAAGGTAGCTTTTGATTTTTGTACGGACATTTTGTCTGCTGTTGGCTTGCTGTCTACAGGTAATAGAAAACACATAATATTTTGTTGTTGCTTTATGCTATATACCACAGTACTCATCTTCATATAACATTCATTCATATTATTGATGGCGCCAAGCTGAACTTGAAGTTGCTGTAAGCAGTTAATTTGAGATAGCAAAGGCAAATAGTAAAATAATTAATATATTTGATTAGAAGTGTAGCTCTAAGTTCAGTTATAGAGTGACACCTGACACTAAATTTGAAATTGTTAATTTTTATTATTGAAACGTACTTATAATAAATAATCATATGATTATTTGATTATTTCAAAAGACAATTTCATCATGTCAGGTATCACTAGCATGATCAGGGCTGCAAGTCTGTAATTCCTCCACGTGGTGGCGCCGAAACAGTCATTGGCCGGTTTGGGAGACTTCATAATCGTTAGATTATAATCATATCTTGTTTTTGTAGCGATCACTTCATCTTAGGAGCAACGTAGCCTTGGAAGTTACTCTAAAGACACATAATCAAGTACAAGAGAGTATTTAGGCATCAACATACATAATACTATGTTCTATATACAAATGGTCCTTTATCATGTCAATCCTAATTTCGTAAATGCTGCAAAACTTTAAAGCAAATTATAAGTGAAACCTGTCTAAACCGAACTTCCTTGGGACCAGCTTTTGCGTTCAGAATAGACAGGTGTTCGGTTTATATAGGTTAAGTTAACAAAGATTTCCTTCATTCGGATTTGATTTAATGTTTGATTTATACAGGATTCCGGGTTACTCGAATTATGATTTATACAGGATTTCGGGTTACTCGAAGTTTGATTTATACAGGATTCCGGGTTACTCGAAGTTTGATTTATACAGGATTCCGGGTTACTCGAAGTTTGATTTATACAGGATTCCGGGTTACTCGAAGTTTGATTTATACAGGATTTCGAGTTACTCGAAATTTTATTTAAACAGGTTTCATTGTATCTCACTCAATTTCCTAACAGAATAATTATACACAAATATTTCTGTCGGAACATACTATTTAGATAATGACAGAATATTATAATATCAAAGACTGACAATTGTTTGTAGTCGTGGAACATCGATTGTACTCGGCATGTTTTTGGACATGTTCTGACGGTGTGGTATTTCTTGTTATTCATTTTTTAACACTATATCTATATATAGTCAAACCTGTATTAGGAGGTCACCTATGGGATAAAGAAAAAGCGGCCTTATAAGACAGATGGCCACTTAAAAGAGGTTCAATTAATATCAAATTATCTGTGACAAGACAAGAAAAAAGTGACCTTTTAATACAGGTGACTGTTTAATAGAGGTGACCACATAGGCAGGTTTGACTGTAAAGTCTGTATTCATTATTTCTATGAAGTCCTTTACATTCGTGGAAACCGATGTTCAAGTTTGGAGGGAAAATGTATTTTCGTGGATACGTAAGTTTGCGGATCCCCCGTTAGATAAGTACATATGTATATAGGTGACAAATATTCGTTGATTCTTAATTTCGTGGTTTGATTCTATCCACGAAATTCACGAAAATATGCATAACACAAATAATAAAGTAATGTATTTACAGTAATCAACCGTCTATTGATGAAATTGAATTTGTATTTTTAGATGGCTCCGTGAAATCAATGACTGCGGCATGTGTCTTTTGACAGACGTTCCCACAGAAGAAAATACGGTAGCAAAGGTAAACTAAGGTCAAACTTGTGTCCATATCTCGCGCTTGGTGATAGCAAGACGTTTGAAGATGATATCAAGGGTGTAATCAGAAGCCGTCAATCGAAGGTCAGACAATGCAATGACCAACGGAAAATGGACAATGATCTACAAAGCACAGGAAACCAATTATTGAGCAGGACTTAAAACCGAGGGAGGCGTGAACTTGGGTGCCACGGAAGAGTAAGCGGTTCGTTCTCGCACCACTAGTAGCACCCGTCGTGTTTCTCGTGTTATAAAACTGGAGATAAGTGACAAATTAGGAAAGAACCGGATCTTGATTACCACAAATTAATTTGTCATATCTAAATGCTTGGTCAGATTTTAATCACTGAGTCTGAATATATATCATAGTATTTGTTTTAATCTGACTGATATCGTGTTTATTTAAGAATTGAATCCAATCTTTTTTAGTTTTATTGGCATGTAAAAGCATTGACCGAAGTACATTATAAGAAGTAAATCTTTGGATGGACATTTTACAATAATAAGAACCGTGAGCAACCATCAGTTTTCATGACGTTGAAATATTTTCCGGAAATGGGTGAGGCTGAATGGCTGTGTGCTTCATTGATCGATGAAGTTTCAATTGAGAAGTCACGTGTGAAGCTTTTTGATCTATCATATTAGGCGTTCTAAATGACATGAACATATAATTTTAAATATAATTATTGTAGGTTGCAGAATGTATCGGTCCCGTTCAAGACACCATGTACGGCAAAGTAAGTAATGTAGAACATTGGTATGCAATTCTTATCAAGCAAGTTTTTTCATTGGCTAATGTTTGCCGTCAAAGCCATAATTGTAGTCAGCGATTGTTTTTTAACGCCAATTCTGCAATTTGTTCATCCATATCATGGCGAGAACAAGTTGATTTTAAAATTAGATGATGATGAAGTCCGCTTTGTACCAAACCAACACGCTGACATGGTTTTTATTGTGCTAGCTCGCTGAAACAACAGTCCGCAGATAGATATGTCACACCACTCAGAAACATTATCCTGATTCCGAGCCAAACAGTCTTTGCTCTTTCTCCTTAATGCTGCATGCTTAGCAGAGAAGCAACACATACCAATGTTATAGTCTTCGGTTTGACACGACCGGCGCACGAACCGCGGTTGCCATGATATTGGCATGTCGTAGCTGGTGCTAGTGAGTGAGTGATTGTTGTTTAACGCCAACTCAGCAATTTTTCAGCTGTATCATGGCGAGAACAAGTTAATTTTCAATGAGATGATGATGAGGTCCGCGTTGTTCTGAGTTGGATTTTTATAGTGCTAACTCACTGAAACAACAGCCCCAGTGTATACATGTCGCTCCACTCGGACACATTATTCTGATTCCGAGCAAACCAGTCTTTGCTCTTACTATTTAATGCTGCGTGCTTAGCGGAGAAGTAACACATACCAATTTTATAGTCTTTAGTTTGACCCGACTGGGGCTCGGACCCGCGATCTACCGCACTCGAGGTGAGCACACTAACCATTACACCACCGATGCGGTTATTCTGGTGCGAATATGACGCCATATATGTCAATAAATACAATAGAAAAGAAAAGACAAACATCGCCTATCCATAAGATTATTAATTGTTAGATTTTATGCGAAGCTGAAGCGGGGCCGTCGTGATCCTATGGTAATTAGATTTACAACTACCTATGCAATCAGTGCCTATCACCACTGATGTTGTGAGTTCGAATCACGATCAGTGCGAGGTGTTCAACATTAATGTGATAAAGTTTGTCAGTGACTTGCGACAAGTCGGTGGCTATCTCCGTGTACTCCGTTTTCATCCACCAATAAAACTGACCGCCACGATATAGCTGAAATATTGTTGAAAGTGGCGCAAGACACCATCAAACAAACAAACAAACAAACCGAAGCTGAAGCGTACATGTTGCCAAATAACGTCGAGTTCATATGACATCACGATTTTCTATGACGTTTATGAGCTAAGCTCATCCACATTTGTTCGTGGTATCTTATTAAGTCTCTCAAACAACATTTGGGAGACTTATTGTTTTTGCTCCGTTTCTTATTGTCGGGTGATGTATTGCTATTCTACGTTTCTTTTTCACTATTATTATTCTTCTTGATGAAATTGATGAAACTTGATAGGAACAACATCCACATCTAGTGGAACGAGATAAGCCAAAAAAATCGGAATCGGTTGGACAAACTTGGTCGCAGTTGCCATGGAAACAAAAAAGGGGGGATTTAAAAAAATTTGGATTCCTTTCATCAAACTTCATGAAACTTTGTAGGAATATCCACCGTTGTATGTGGCAGCTTTTGGGGGGTTGAAAAAAATTCAAAATGGCGGCCGTTGCCATGGTAACCAAGGTGCAAAAAATGTTAAATTCACTCCAAACTTCACAAATTTTTGCAGTAATGTTTCCTGTCACATCCACATCTAGTGGAACGAGATAAGCCAAAAAAATCGGAATCGGTAGAAAAAACATTGCCGCAGTTGCCATGGAAATAAAAAAAAGGGGGGATTTAAAAAAAAATTGATTTCTTTCATCAAACTTCATGAAACATCGTAGGAATATTCACCGTAGTGTGTGGAAGCTTTTGGCATGTTGATAAAATTCAAAATGGCGTTACCATGGAAACCGAGGTAGCAAAATAATGGGGTGGGGTGATGTCCGCTATTGCTTTACAATGGCAATTCTAGTTATTATTATTACATCACCCCGACTGTTGTCGGGTGATGTATTGCTATTCTGCGTTTCTTTTTCACTATTATTATTATTTTTATTATTCCACACATTTTTGTCCGCTCTATTTCCCGGAGATGCCTTGATCAAACTTTATGAAACCTTGTAGGAATATCATATGCCATGTGAAGTTGTGCTGTTAATGGTTATTATTTTCAAAATGGCAGCCGTTGCCATGGAAACGGCCAAGATGCTAAAAAATTGAATAACACAAAAATGATCATAGCAGGTTATTCGCCAAACAGAAATTGATGACGCTTGATAGGAACAAAATCCACATCTAGTGGAACGAGACAAGCCAAAAAATCGGAATCGGTAAGACAAACTTTGCCGCAGTTTCCATGGAAATAAAAAAAGGGGGGATTTAAAAAAAAAATTTGATTTCTTTCATCAAACTTCATGAAACACTGTAGGAATACTCACCGTAGTGTGTGGAAGCTTTTGGCATGTTGATAAAATTCAAAATAGCATTACCATGGAAACCGAGATACCAAAATAATGGGGTGGGGTGTTGTCTGCTATTGCTTTGCAATGGCAATTCTAGTTATTATTCTTCTTCTCTTTCTTCTCCTTTCTTTCTTTGGCACATGAACTTGTTCACGGCAGATCTCAGGAACTACTGGACAGAATTTCATGAAACTTGTTGGAATTATAGATATATGTTTCTAGTTGATCCTAAAGTTTCAGATTTGTGGTAAAGGGGGTCAAAGCCATATGCTTAGGGGTTCCAAGGGAGTGGGGGTTACTATAGAATCCTATGGAAAACTTGAAATTTCGTACATTAATATTGATAACTTCTAAATGGATAATGATAGAGACATACAATTTGACATAGTGATAGGTCACCATTAGTGGAGCAATTCTGCGTTGTCAAAATTTTCAAGATGTCTGCCATTTTCAAAATGGCTGCCAAAAGACGGCATAAAAATGGGGGGGGGTACAAATTCAACATTGTCCGATATCATCAAAATTTGATATGTCGGTAGATAATGATGTCCCGAATTGATTCCCGACATTGAAAAATTTCTAACCGGTCGCCATTTTCAAAATGGCCGCAACAATACCGCACAAATTTAACGTTGTCCGATTTCAACGAAATTTCATATGCAGGTATATTATGATGTCCGGAATTGAATCCCGACATTGCAAAATTTCTACCGGTCTCCATTTTCAAAATGGCCATCACAATGCCGCAAAAAATCAAGCTCAGAATTTGTCACAATGCAAACAAAGTGTTCATTTAAACCTGTTGTCAGTGGCCGGTTTGGGAGACTTCATAATCGTTAGATTATAATCATATCTTGTTTTCTTTTATTTTATTTGCAATTTTCTTCAGCCAAATAGAATTATTGTTTTTTTTTAATATTTGTATTTGAATAGTTGACATTTTACTCAATAAACTGGTAATTGTTTGAGTAATACAGGAAATATGTAGCTCTACAAATATTGGTATTTAATGCCACTTTCCACAATATTTCAGTTATATCGTGGCCGTCAGTTATATTGGTGGAAGAAACTGAAGTACCAGGAGAAAACCACCGACCTGCCGTAAGTTCCTGACAAACTTTATCACATAATGCTGTATAGAGTACACCTCGTGATGAGCGGGATTCAAACTCACAATGTTAGTGATAGTCAATAGTGTCGGAACATTCTGATCAATCCCAAAAGAATGTTGCTCATTTGGATTCTCATATTTGTAAGCAAAGTAGCATTTCTCAAATGGCAATGGGTTTTTTACAGGTATTTGATGTTAGAGATATGCCGAATCCAATTAACGCTGCATACACTTCTGTACATTTGCAATGCCACATGGACTTAATATACTATGAAGCCCCTCCAGGAATTCAATTATTTCACTCAATACAGTAAGTTTAAAATATTTCTAAATCTTGACATTCTAGCATTAGAAAAGTTTGAGGATACCGCAGGGATAATCTGGAACCGTAAATAAAAGGACAGATCATGCAATTACGAAATGATTAAGAACAAAAGGACAAACATCGATTGATAAAATACTACATTCACATAGAAAACTAAAAACAACACGAACCCATTAAAACCAGTGGTGAACTCAGGTGACCCGGAAGTGTGAAGAATGCCTGATCCTCCAGTGCAACTTGTGAATTTCTGCATTATACAGTAACAGATATGTGTTGGGCTTGGTATGGGGTGCTTTGTGTAACTTTCAACAATATACCATAAATATCACGAAACCGGAGTACCAGGAGATAACGACCGTCCTGCAGCATGTCAAACTTTATCAGAGTTATATCGAGTACTCCTTAGAACTATCATGAAACCGGAGTACCAGGAGATAACGACCGTCCTGCAGCATGTTAAACTTTATCAGAGTTCTATCGAGTACTCCTTAGAACTATCACGAAACCGGAATACCAGGAGATAACGACCGTCCTGCAGCATGTCAAACTTTATCAGAGTTCTATCGAGTACTCCTTAGAACTATCACGAAACCGGAGTACCAGGAGATAACGACCGTCCTGCAGCATGTTAAACTTTATCAGAGTTCTATCGAGTACTCCTTAGAACTATCACGAAACCGGAATACCAGGAGATAACGACCGTCCTGCAGCATGTCAAACTTTATCAGAGTTCTATCGAGTACTCCTTAGAACTATCACGAAACCGGAGTACCAGGAGATAACGACCGTCCTGCAGCATGTTAAACTTTATCAGAGTTCTATCGAGTACTCCTTAGAACTATCACGAAACCGGAATACCAGGAGATAACGACCGTCCTGCAGCATGTCAAACTTTATCAGAGTTCTATCGAGTACTCCTTAGAACTATCATGAAACCGGAATACCAGGAGATAACGACCGTCCTGCAGCATGTCAAACTTTATCAGAGTTCTATCGAACTAGCGGGAATCTATAGCTAGCTCACACATTTTAGTGGTAGTGGGCACTTATTCTCTTTTCCGGGCATCCGGGTATTTCGGTCAACGAATTATCTCCCTTGTCATTGAGGCGGTGAAACTTTCGCCATTTTAAATTTGATTTTCACCGCCTAAAGATGGCCGACTCGTTGTTGTTAGAGGAAGTGACGTCACCCCGGAAAAGAGAATTGCCATATGATCTCGGCCACTACGACTTCCTTACCAAAAAAACGAAACAGGATAAAAGGAAAGTTCGATTGAAGGCGGTACTCACAAAGACAATAAGCTGGTTATCCTATCATAACAAGAAATATTTGATTTTATTTCTCAAACATGATACTCTCGTTCACATCTCCGACTGAGGGAGGGGTCTTCGTCGTCGTGATCGTGTGGTAGTTGGATTTACAATTACACGTGTAATCAGCGCCTACCACCAACAACGTTGTGAGTTCGAACCCTGCTCAGGTGAGGTGTACTCGATACAACAATAAGTGATAAAGTTAGTCAGTGACTAGTGGCAGGTCGGTGGTTTTCACTTGGTACTCCGGTTTCCTCCACCAATAAAACTGACTGCCACGATATAACTGAAATATTGTTGAAAGTGGCGTTAAACGCCATTATCATAACCCTAACCCCAACTAAGGGACAATGTGTGTATTTTATATACCCGGCACATCTTGTGCACAATTTTATGGAATAAACCATTTGTAAAGGTTCGCATTTGATTCTAAAATTATTCGTTTGACAAGAGTTACTCCCCTTTAAGTCGGGTAAATGGGTTCCCTTTCATGCAAAGTTCAATGAAAATAATTGATTTTTTCCATAATCTGTTTCAATTTTTAATGTTTTAACAACTTGTGAATATTTTATGTGCTTTAAAATTATCATCTGACAAGCTGCAAATATCTACAAATTATGAGAAAATTGTGCTCAAATCCGTTGTACATTCCCTTGTTCTTGCTAGACCGGTTATCATTCTGCCGTCGTAGGGGACATAACTCTTTTACAAATGTATAAACACGTATAAGTTTAGAATCAAATCGGGAATGTCACTGAATATCATTATAGATTTGATGATACTGTAATAGGAGGAGATAGTATATTATTAGATGTGTTCCATGTAGCGGAATTATTCAGAAATGAACATCCGGAAGATTTTGAAATTCTGACAAAAATACCAGCTACCTACGAGAGAATTCATTACAAGAGGTATTACGTTAGGGCAATAGGGAAAGTTTGAAGGTACTAAAATAAAGAGGTAATCAGAAGCCGGAAGTCGTAGAAGGATAGACAATGGAATTGCCAAAAGGAACAAGACAAAATGACAAAACAATGATCTACAGGAAACTAAAGATTGGGCTGTATTGTAGTATACAGGAAACTAAAGATTGGGCTGTACTGTAGTATACAGTGAAACTAAAGATTGGGCTGTACTGTAGTATACAGTGAAACTAAAGATTGGGCTGTACTGTCGTATACAGTGAAACTAAAGATTGGGCTGTATTGTAGTATACAATGAAACTAAAGATTGGGCTGTACTGTAGTATACAGTGAAACTAAAGATTGGGCTGTACTGTAATATACAGTGAAATCTGTCTGAATATATAAACCATTGGATACCACTACACAGGAAACTAAAGATTGGGCTGTACTGTAGTATACAGTGAAACCTGTCTGAATATATAAACCATTGGATACCACTATTATAGTTTATATAGACAGGTGACCGGATTAGACAGGATATATGAAAACCGTGTTCATGCATTGGTGCTAAAATTGATGGTAGCCTTACACTGGTTTCCGATTTATTTAGACAGGTTGCATCGTATTATTGTGGATAGTATTGGCACACTAATCCAGATATGCAATAATATCCATACTTTTGCAAATAATTTGATCTAATAGTCCGTTGTTAGTGTTGGACCGCCACAGTGTTGTAAATGTTGGTGTACTAGAATGGAGTGCAGAAGATTGTGACTTCGACCTCCAGTTGGGTCAGACTGACGACGGAGACTATTCAGCTGGTTTTTGCTCTCTATCCACTAAACACACAACGTGCAGGACAAATCCTGTTTGACTAGGAGTCAAGATATTGTATAAGAATGGAGAATGATCGCGACCTGCGTGCTGTCGCTTTAGAATAATGAAAATTCAGCTCACTGAGTTGACTGTGTTAGTCAAGTACAAAGCAATTAACATAATCATCTCATGAATAAAATAATAACTTATGTGTTGAACAACAGTCATACACTCATCGTAGCTTAATATAAGCTTATTAGGATAATTGATTGGTTAGTAATAGATAGGGACAGCCAAAGTCGCATTTGAGGAGGAGCTACCGGGAGTGACGTCACTGGGAACGGCCCTGACCAGAAATGACGTCACGGGAAGTCACGTGTCCGGAACTGGAAGTCATGTGACCGGAAGTGTTCACGTGTGCATGCGCAACCGGTTCCCGCACTTTTTTCATACCTTAGTAGTACCATTGGGCATGACCGGAAGTAGCATGGCTACTGGATGTGACGTCATCAGGCGTCACGTTACCCCAAAGGGGTTCTCTTGGAAGGGTGGGGTGCGCGCACGCGCAACCGGAAGTTGTGCAATATTCGCCCTAGTGTACCCTTTTCACCGGAAGTGACGTCATCAAACGTCACGAGACCCCTTCGAAGTTCCCTCGGAAGGGTGGGGTGCGCGCATGCGCAACCGGATGTAGCGCAATATCTGCCCTAGTGGTGCCTTTTCACCGGAAGTGACGTCATCAACCATCACATGACCCCAAAGAGGTTCCGTTGGAAGGGTGGGATGTGCGCATGCGCAACCGGAAGTAGTGGATTTCTCCCTATTAGAGAGTCTTTTGACCGGAAATGACGCAATGAAACGTCATGTGACCCCGTAGTCGTAGAACTTCCTCTGGAAAATATGGGAGCGCACATGCGGTATCGGAAGTGTCCTTGGGGAGTTCTCTATGACATTCGGGTCCTGTAACCTTATCATTTTCTACGAACTAGCCCTTTCGCTCGCCATTTTATTTTCATGGGGAGCGCCTTCAATAATTACACAACCGTGTTTTCGGATAAGTTCGAGGTGTTGTGTAGTACTCCAAGGGTATTTTCTATCACGTCCGTGTTCTCACTGTCGTATTTCTTCTAAATAACCTAAGAGTCAAATGAATGAAATGGTACATTTGATCCCCTAAGTCACCCAATAGAAGATCACTCTGCATTCAACCAGGCTATAACTAAAAAGTTATAGGCTGCATTACCTTCTTTTTATTTCTTTTTTTCTTTTTTCTTTTTTTCTTTTTCCTTTTTTTTTCTTTTTTCTTTTTTTCTTTTTTTTTCTTTTTTCATGTCTTTTTTCATTTTTTTTATATCAGTCTTATTATTTCTGATATCTTTTTTTTTCATTCAACATTTTCAACAAGTAACAACACAAAATGCTGTACAAACGCCGTGGCAGTACAAGAAGATGGAAGTACGGTGTGTGGGCACCACTGCGTGTTTTACCTGATTCATCGGGAGGGGCAGATAACCAGTGAAAGGGCTAGTTCGTAGAAAATGATAAGGCTATTGGACCCGGGTGTCATAGAGAGCACTTCCGGTCGCGCATGCGCTTTCCCATATTTTCAAGGGGAAGCTCTACAGGGTCACATGACGCTTCATAACGTCATTTCCGGTCAGAAAACTATCTAATAGGGAGAAATCCCCTACTTCTGGTTGCGCATGCGCGCATCCCACCCGTCCAAGGGAACCCCTTCGGGGTCACATGACGATTGATGACGTCACTTCCGGTTAAAAGGCCCCAATAGGGTGGTTATTGGGCAACTTTCGGTTGAGCATGCGTGCATCCCACCATTCCAAGCAAACCCCTTCGGAGTCACAGGACGATTGATGACGTCACATCTGGTAACCAAGCTACTTCCGGTCATGCGCAATGGTACATTTTGTATTACTACTATAGTAAGAAAAAAGCGTGGCGCATGCGCACGCGATCACTTCGGTCATGTGACTTCCCGTTCCGGTCACGTGACTTTCAGTGACGTCATTTCTGGTTACGGCCGCTTCCGGTGACGTTACTTCCGGTAGCTCCGCCTCGCTCCTCCTCAAATGGGACTTTGGCTGTCCCTATATACTACTTTGCTAGGTGTTTAGCGCCAACTTTAGTAGTATTTGAGCTATATCTTGGCGTGAACAATTTTATAAATTAATTTCCATAAACTAAATTTCTGTAGAAACAAACAAACAAACAAACAAACAAAAACAAGCCCGAAACGACTGTAGCATGACCAACTGACCGAGTTGCAATAATTTTACTTTACAATTCCGTCAAAATATTCTTTTGTTAACTGTGAATATATAAAAATATATATATAAAAAACAAAATTGTGTAAAATATTTCCAGAGAACGTCCAGTTAAGATGCAGATTCAAAAACCACATATCATTCTAAATGATAAGCAGGAGGTAAATATCATATTTAAAACGTAGATATCCAAATTAGTGTGCAGGAATAACCTTCATCAGGTAGTACGTGCAGAGCCAACATATTTATAGCTAAGCGCATGATAGATGTCCGATCTGCTGACAACGAACAACATTTCATTTATTTTCTCCTTCGATGTTCTCATCCGAAAATAAATTTAGTCTTTTCTAAGCAAGAAACAAAAGTATAGGATGAGTGACTCGCTACAATTTTAGTAAACGAGCATTTTATTAAACATATATAACAAATATAGCATAAAAACAGTTTAATATATAAACACAATCATTTCTTACAACTATTTAAAAAAATACCTTTTTCCCTTAAATATGAAGCAAACCAACCTTATAAAAAATGAGGGCAAAAATCAGCGTAGCGTTGTAGCGAGACTCGATAAATAATATTTAAATCGGGTACATATATATACCCTGAGCACGCATGAATTGCACGGGTGTCACATGTGGGTAGTAGGTACCCTTGAAATCAGGAAAGAGAATTACCGTAAATAAATTAATTTTAGAATCACATGTCATTTTATACGTGTTTTGATTGGTTTAAAAGTTGAGTACATTTTCGTATGTATTTGAATCTGAGAATAGACGTCGTTCCCAAGGCGTCGCGTGCCGTTGTCATCAGGCATTTTCTTTAAATGAGGCACCTTTGGGGTTATTTAAATTTATTTCCAATTATTTGCCTTATTTTGAAAAAATAAATATATTTTTCAATATCATAGCAAAAAAAGTTTGAATTAATTTATAAGGATTGATCGAAATTATTTGTTCGGTTCATTAAGGAATATTTGAAATTGTTGAACAGGTTATACGATATAACCTGGTTTGGGTCTGTTTACTCTTAATAAACCGCTTAAAAGCGTAAAGTGACCCAAACCAGGTTATGCAAGTATAACCTGTTCAACAATTTCAAATATTCCTTATAATAAAATTTTTACAACAAAATTTAATGATTCCTCGATTTTAATTACGATTATTTCATGTGACTATTTGAATTTGTCGTTAGTGGATGAACACGTTGGTGTCGTCACAATGCCAACTAGGTTATCGAGAATAACCAAAATTTCCTCCAGGCGGATTAGCCAATCAGATTGAAATATTCAAATCAAATTAAATTATTTCGAAATAACCTCAATCAGGTTGTACACACCCTTCTACGCGGGTTACCCGATGTGTACAACCTGATTGAGGTTATTTCTTCATGAACAGAACAAAAATTGCAATCAATCCTTAGTCAAACGATTTGAAAGCCTTTGGGAGCAAATATATCCAAACGGACTAGACCGGATATCCAAAATTGGTAATTTTTTCCTTAACAAGCACCATGGCATCTTCCAAACAGAACTTGAAACAGTCGGCAACTACTCCTGTTCTATTCCGGAAGAAAAAGAAGAAGAGGCATGTATTTGTGTCGCATCTTTACATGTGTAATTAACTATTAGATAACCGCCATATTAAACATTTGTCGGTCAAGCTGAGATCGAAGGAAAAAAATCAGATCTATCGAAAATGAAGCAATAAATTATTGGCCTTGACCATTTACACTGCATTACAGACAAAATATACAAACATATTTAATTGTACATTGATTTACAGATTGTTTCTGTCAACTGGCACCCAATGGTGGAGGGGGCATTGTCTATTCCACAGGTAAGGCAGGAATGAAGGGACCATTGTCTATTCCACAGGTAAGGCGATAATAAATAAACGTTATGAAACACCGAAAGGACAATCAAGAAAGGAAAATCCAGAGATACAGACAATATGGGCACAAGAAACAGAACAAAGACATAAAACAAACACAACACAGAAAACAACAAAAAGATGAGTAACACAGACCACACCAAAAATATACCATGTCGAATCCCCGAAAAGTCTTGTCCGTGACAGAAGAAAGAATCTATGAAAACGGAAAAGATCCATTTTCATGTGAGAAAATTTAAAATATGAATTTAACCTTTTTTAAGAGGTCACCTGTCTTAAAAGATCACTTTTTTCCCAAAGGTAACCTCTTCAAAGACATGTTTGACTGTATTGGTTTTTAACGCCATTTTGAACAATATTTCAGCTATATCGCAGCAGTCAGTTTTACTGATTGAGGAAACTGGAATGACTGTTGAATATTACAGTACTTTCACAAGTCACTAACAAATGTTGTCACTCGAAGTTTGATCAGTAACTTCTGGAACTACTCTTAGGCGTCACAATACAGACCAATCCCTATGCACAATAACGCCATTTGAAAATAAAATATGTTTATTGCATTTAATTATGTTAAAATGTAATCGTATGTATTCAAATGCATTCTTTTTAAATATTTAAAATCGCTGTCATAAACCATTATTAATTAATTCACAGGAGTACATTTTGTACATGCAATTCTGTTACGTTTGATACAAAATATACTCCTGTCAACACTTTTAGCTGCCAACAAATATATAAATGATCATATTTAATTATTTAGAAAAAAAAAACGTAGATATCAATGTTATGACACGTATCTAGATTAACCTACATCAGGTACGCTTAAAAGCGAAAGATTGGAAATAGGTTAAACTTTTTGGAGCAATGAAATCAATAGCCAGAATAGCCAAAATGGGCTACGGTCGCCTATGCCTGAGGTAGGCGAACCTTAATTTTAAATGATGTTTCATGTTAAACACGCATATGCCTTTCCATTGGCGGTTTCTTAAGTAGGCGTGTCTGTTTTCTTTTACACATTGCCTCCGAAAATACCAATTCTCTTTTCCGGGATGACGTCACTTCCTCTAACAACAACGAGTCGGCCATCTTTAGGCGGTGAAAATCAAATTTAAAATGATGAATGTTTCACCGCCTCAATGACAAGGGAGATAATTCGTTGAACGAAATGCCCGGAAAAGAGAATTGGATAATCAGAAGCCGTAAGTCAAACAAGGACAGACAATACATTGGTCAAAAAGCACAAACAATGAAGACACTGTGCACAGAAAACTAAAGATCGAGCACCACGAACACCACTAAACGCCAGGGGTTAACCCCGAACTTAACTCAGGTGCTCCTTATTCGGAGATCTATTATATCTTAGGAAGCATCAGTCATGCATAGGTTGGTTCAATTTGGATATGCACAGTTCTACAGGCCAGAGAAGATTTATTTGTGAAAATAATAGAGATAACGGATCAATTTATAACCAGGAATGATCCAGTTATTGTAATCAAACGAAAAACAAAATATACTACACTGTCGGAACATTTCATAAATCAAATAAATAAAAATCGAAGAAACCGATGTAAACTGGGTACAGCTAACACACGTGAACACTCTGGTTTGGTACAGACACTTCAATAAAATGTGGAGATGTCAAACTAGATTTGTGGGCCCAAACCCAAACAGCCTCTCTTAGTGAAATGATGCGGTCTTGTAAGTGTTTTTCACGTGCAAGTAAGATGTCAAACCTCATATATAGCTATGTGAGCAGTAAGTCATATTTATTGATCTTTATGTCTGATATATTAAATGTTCGTGACACTGAAGTTATTAGAAAACACATAGTAGAGCAGGAACTTCCTACCCTTCCGGAGCACCCGAGTTCACCCCCGGTTTTCATTGGGGTTCGTGTTACTCGATCTTTAGTTTTATATGTATGTTTTGTCGATCGTTGTTTGTCTTTTTGTACTTTTTCTTTTGGCCATTGTGTTGTCTGTTTTTCTTCGATACACGGTTTCTGGTTGCCCTTTTGGTATCTTCAAACTCTACTTATATGTAATGCTGTCCATATTTTACAGGAAGATATAGAACGGTATTATAAAGCGTACCAGAATTTTGCCAAGGCTATCATATATTCACCAGACATTGTAAGTATCAATAGGAATGTCCTGTACATATGTACCATGTATATACCACTAGATCACTGGGTCGATACCACTGCTGGTGGACTATAAGTCCCCGAGGGTATCAACTGCCCAGTAATCAGTGCTTCATCACTGACATGGTTTATTAGATATATTTATGTCTTGTTTATTAGATATATTTATGTCTTCATTACTGACATGGTTTATTAGATATATTTATGTCTTGTTTATTAGATATATTTATGTCTTTGTCACTGACATGGTTTATTAAATATATTTATGTCTTGTTTATTAGATATATTTATGTCTTCATTACTGACATGGTTTATTATATATATTTATGTCTTCGTCACTGACATGGTTTATTAGATATATTTATGTCTTCGTCACTGACATGGTTTATTAGATGTATTTATGTTTTCGTCACTGACGTGGTTTATTAGAAGTATTTATGTCTTCGTCACTGACATAGTTTATTAGATATATTTATGTCTTCATCACTGACATGGTTTATTAGATATATTTATGTCTTGTTTATTAGATATATTTATGTCTTCGTCACTGACATGGTTTATTAGATATATTTATGTCTTCGTCACTGACATGGTTTATTAGATATATTTATGTCTTCGTCACTGACATGGTTTATTAGATATATTTATGTCTTCGTCACTGACATGGTTTATTAGATATATTTATGTCTTCGTCACTGACATGGTTTATTAGATATATTTATGTCTTCGTCACTGACATGGTTTATTAGATATATTTATGTCTTGTTTATTAGATATATTTATGTCTTCGTCACTGACATGGTTTATTAGATATATTTATGTCTTCGTCACTGATATGGTTTATTAGATATATTTATGTCTTGTTTATTAGATATATTTATGTCTTCGTCACTGACATGGTTTATTAGATATATTTATGTCTTCGTCACTGACCAGGTTTATTAAATGTATTTATGTCTTCGTCACTGACGTGGTTTATTAGATGTATTTATGTCTTCGTCACTGACATAGTTTATTAGATATATTTATGTCTTCGTCACTGACATGGTTTATTAGATATATTTATGTCTTCGTCACTGACATGGTTTATTAGATATATTTATGTCTTCGTCACTGACATAGTTTATTAGATATATCTATGTCTTCGTCACTGACATGATTTGTTAGATATATTTATGTCTTCGTCACTGACATGGTTTATTAGATATAGTTATGTCTTCATCACTGACATGGTTTATTAGATATATTTATGTCTTGTTTATTAGATATATTTATGTGTTCGTCACTGACATGGTTTATTAGATATATTTATGTGTTCGTTACTGACGTGGTTTATTAGATATATTTATGTCTTCATTACTGACATGGTTTATTAGATATATTTATGTCTTCATCACTGACATGATTTATTAGATATATTTATGTCTTGGTCACTGACATGGTTTATTAGATATATCTATGTCTTCGTAACTGACATGGTTTACTAGATATATTTATGTCTTCGGCACTGACATGGTTTATTAGATATAGTTATGTCTTCGTCACTGACATGGTTTATTAGATATATTTATGTCTTCGTCACTGACATGGTTTATTAGATATATTTATGTCTTCGTCACTGACATAGTTTATTAGATATATCTATGTCTTCGTCACTGACATGATTTATTAGATATATTTATGTCTTCGTCACTGACATGGTTTATTAGATATAGTTATGTCTTCATCACTGACATGGTTTATTAGATATATTTATGTCTTGTTTATTAGATATATTTATGTGTTCGTCACTGACATGGTTTATTAGATATATTTATGTGTTCGTTACTGACGTGGTTTATTAGATATATTTATGTCTTCATTACTGACATGGTTTATTAGATATATTTATGTCTTCATCACTGACATGATTTATTAGATATATGTATGTCTTCATTACTGACATGGTTTATTAGATATATTTATGTCTTCGTCACTGACGTGGTTTATTAGATATATTTATGTCTTCATTACTGACATGGTTTATTAGATATATTTATGTCTTCGTCACTGACATGGTTTATTAGATATATCTATGTCTTCGTAACTGACATGGTTTACTAGATATATTTATGTCTTCGGCACTGACATGGTTTATTAGATATAGTTATGGCTTCGTCACTGACATGGTTTATTAGATATATTTATGTCTTCATTACTGACATGGTTTATTAGATATATTTATGTCTTCGTCACTGACGTGGTTTATTAGATATAGTTATGTCTTCGTCACTGACATGGTTTATTAGATGTATTTATGTCTTCGTCACTGACATGGTTTATTAGATATAGTTATGTCTTCGTCACTGACATGGCTTATTAGATATATTTATATCTTCGTCACTGACATGGTTTATTAGATATATTTATATCTTGGTCACTGACATGATTTATTAGATATATTTATGTCTTCGTCACTGACAAGGCTTATTAGATATATTTATGCTTGAAAATTACAGTTCAATAATGAAATTGATAAATGATTTGCAATAATATCGCTGTTGTTGTAATGTGATGTTATACCTACGCCACTGACCCGTGACCGTACCAATTCTTCGATATACATACTATCCTTTATATGTTTTGCTCGAAATGGACTTCTAATCACATATCACATCTCTGTTTCGCATTCGATGCGATATTGCTCTGAGAAATCCAATCTCGTAAAATAAATCAACGATAGTATATATTTTAAAGCTATGTCTACCTTTTATATGATTATGGGTTAATGGTGTTTATACCACTTTATCTATAGCGCAGTGGTTTGCTTTATTGGTGGGGCCGTCGTGATCGCAAGGTAGTTGGATTTACAACTACCTATGCAATCAGTGCCTATCACCACTAAAGTAGTGAATTCGAATGCCGCTCAAGAAGAAGTGTATACGCTACAACATTATGTAATAAAGTATGTCAGTGACTTGCGACAGGTCGGTGGTTTTCTCCGGGTACTCCGGTTTCCTCCGTCAATAAAACTGACCGCCATGATATTACTGACATATTGTTAATGATGGCATTAAACTTCATAATCTTAACCTGCCAGTTGGAATAGAAGATCGGAGACCAACCGACCGATACGGCCTGTAGTACAAAAATCCTACTAACATCCGATCTCACACCCCACCCTTCTAGCCATTCGATTTATATCGGAATTTTATTTGCAATGCTTATTTAGTATTTGGCACTGGTGGTTACTAGTAAAATACAATGTTTTAGAGGAATGTTACAATGATAAATATAAGTGTTAGTAAGGAGTATTGAAGATTACTGTTGGTAATGATCATCAATGCAACGATCGCACGGTTCTAAACACACGTTTATATATATATATATATATGTAAGACTCAGATCGGCCTCTAATCGACGGTCAATCCTCAAATCCATGTCCGATTTCTACGTCACAGACATTTGTACCTCGGATATATGTCATTTTTTCACATTCTCAAATCGGCGTCCAAATATATGGCTGTTTATCACTTTCTTCAATCGACTTCACTGACGTATGCCCTGACCCTAATCCTAACCCTTACCAATAAATCGGCCATAGATCTGAGAATTTGGAAATGACGTCGATTTGACAATACCTTTAAATCAGACCGCGATGTGTGATACTGATGTCAGTGGATATTGATTTGTGGAGTGGACGCCGATTTGAGTCCGAACGCTGATCTGAGTCTATCATATGTTAACGTATTTCAGGTAACCATAAGATTAAAACCAGGCCATTTATTGGCTATGATCAACAGAAAAGTTTTGCATGGTAGACAAGAATTCCAGTCCAATGGAGGTGTCCGCTTTTTACAGGTACGAATAGTTCATTTCAGTGTGTCGTTAATTGTTAATTAAAGCAGGGCTGCCAGGTTCGTCATCAACAGACAGGGAACCACATTGATCAGGTGTTGGTGGCATGTAACAACATTTGACCTGACCCAATCTTGAAGACAGAAGTGATTTGACTTGATTGATTTGATTTATTGTGTTTAACGCCACTTTCAGCAATATTTCAACTATATCATGGCGACCAGTTTTAGTGGTTGAAGATGCCGGAGTACCCGGAGAGAACCACCGACCATGGGCAAGCAACTGGCAAATTTGATCATTTGCGGCTGTGTGTCGAGTGCATCCAATTTTGTAATTTACAAAGCCGGGCGCAAACTCATGCCGTATTGGTGATAGGCTTGTATGAGTTGCTAGGTAATCCAACTACCTAACTCATTGAGCCATCCGGGCCCTGAAGACAGAAGTAACGATGCTTGTCATGATGTATTAAATAGCAAACGAAAATTAAATAGTTGGTCCATGCTGACATGTGATCAACTGATTCTATGACAACTCGTACTCATTGCTGACATGTGATCAACTGATTCTATGACAACTCGTACTCATTGCTGATATGTGATCAACTGATTCTATGACAACTCGTACTCATTGCTGACATGTGATCAACTGATTCTATGACAACTCGTACTCATTGCTGACATGTGATCAACTGATTCTATGACACCTCGTACTCATTGCTGACATGTGATCAACTGATTCTATGACAACTCGTACTCATTGCTGATATGTGATCAACTGATTCTATGACAACTCGTACTCATTGCTGATATGTGATCAACTGATTCTATGACAACTCGTACTCATTGCTGATATGTGATCAACTGATTCTATGACAACTCGTACTCATTGCTGACATGTGATCAACTCATTCTATGACAACTCGTACTCATTGCTGATATGTGCTTGGCGATGTGTGCTACTTCATTGAATAGTTCTCAAAGGAAAGTGTGGTTTTACACATTATCAAGAAATTAAGAGTAAATACAATAGTGTAAATTATATAAGTACATATCTTAATGTTCGTCAAATATTTTATTGAATTATTAATGAAGACAATGATTATACCGCCGTGGAAACGCACACACTTCTTACAAACCAAGAAGGACCGTGATTTGGTTAAACTATGACTCGTAAAGTCGAGATTTTGATTGAATCATGACCCTTGAAGTCCACATTTTGGTTGAAATTGTGACCCCGGTCGCAATATCATGTCGCATCGCTAGTGTCGAAATCCCTTGAAAAATTCTGGCTTCGGGTCTGTAGCATGTAACACGCCTTTGTTCGTCTTCGTGTGTTTTACAGTGGGGACATTGTCTTGCTATTTCTATTACTTTAAAACTACGAACACACAGAACCCCAAGGAAAAACCCATAGTCAGAAATAAGGTGCTATTTCCGTATTGCATGCTATTATTTGAAAATTCTAATGGATTATCTACCCATTTTGAAACTGCAGTCACGTGATCAAAATCTCATTTGAATAATTATAATGAGTATTTATGAGGAAAGGTACCATCATTTTCTAGATACATTCATTTTTTAGGGATACACAAACTGACACACAATGAAAAATCAATACATAAGACGATGATAAGACAACTAACAAAAAGCACTCTAGAGAACATGACTTGTGTAAAACACTCTAGAGAACATGACTTGTGTAAAGCACTCTAGAGAACATGACTTGTGTAAAGCACTCTAGAGAACATGACTTGTGTAAAGCACTGTAGAGAACATGACTTGTGTAAAGCACTCTAGAGAACATGACTTGTGGAAAGCACTCTAGAGAACGTGACTTGTGTAAAACACTCTAGAGAACATGACTTGTGTAAAGCACTCTAGAGAACATGACTTGTGTAAAGCACTCTAGAGAACATGACTTGTGTAAGGCATTCTAGAGAACATGACTTGTGTAAAGCACTCTAGAGAACATGACTTGTGTAAAGCACTCTAGAGAACATGACTTGTGTAAAGCACTCTAGAGAACATGACTTGTGGAAAGCACTCTAGAGAACATGACTTGTGTAAAGCACGTTAGAGAACATGACTTGTGTAAAGCACTCTAGAGAACATGACTTGTGTAAAGCACTCTAGAGAACATGACTTGTGTAAAGCACTTTAGAGAACATGACTTGTGTAAAGCACTCTAGAGAACATGACTTGTGTAAAGCACTCTAGAGAACATGACTTGTGTAAAGCACTCTAGAGAACATGACATGTGGAAAGCATTTGCAAGACCGTGGGTTCCGTTGTTGAACTTGTGATTAAGCTAATCACATGATTAGCCATTTTTACATGATTCATTCCTAATCACATAATCAGCTAATTCAATGTTTAAATATGATTAGTTAATACATTGATTAAAAAAGAGTTCAGCAACTAAATGTAATCATTGCATTAGCTAAGTATGTGATTAGGAATGAATCATATAATTATGGCTAATCATATGATTAGCTTAATCACAAGTTTAACAACGGACCCCACATCATTTCACTAAGTGCAGAGATTTATGATCATTAACACTAGTTTATTCCCTCCACGTTTTATTGAAGTGCCTGCATCAAGCCACGAAAGTGAGTGGTCATGTAGCGTATCGATTGTCCCATTCAATTCTTGAACTGCTCTGAAAATGACTTGTTATTAATATTATTTTTTTTTTAATATTTTGCCATTTATATTTACAGGGATGTTATGTTCTGTTTGATGACTTCATAAGTCAGATAAAAGTGCTGTCTATGCTAACAGGGGATAAAAAGCCGCTGAAAAATGTTGGCTTCCAGATATAACGTCATAGCATCGTGTGCAACACTAGATGTTACGTCATGACATCGTGTGCAACACTAGATGTTACGTCATGACATCATGTGCAACACGAAATGTAACGTCATAACATCGTGTGCAACACTGACAGAGGTGTGATACATTTATAATACACATATGTATTTTTGTGTTACTTTTATTGAAGTGAACTGTGAAATAATTTAATAAATAATGTAATTAATATTAAAACTAAGGTTCTCCTCCCTCGGGCATAGGTGACTGTATATTCGTATATTACACATACAAATTGCTCAAATTAGCTTATATTATTTATCTGTATATCAAATGTACATATATAAACAGATTTGGTCAATAAACTAATTATAAAAACAAGCATCTCTTTAGGTTATTTTGTGTTGTCCTATTATGTGTCTTTTCGTTCTTAGTTACACGAGAGAATTGTCCACAATAAAAAAAAATCAAATGTCAGTTTGTAAAATTTTATTTCCGTATTTTGTCTCGATTTTGGTACAGAACTATAAAAACAAAAAAAACAGATCGAATATAAAAATATATTCTGACAAGTTGACTTGCGCATGGAAACTGCTCTTTCCACATCATTTTCCCCACCCTAAATGTTTTCAGATAGTTGCCATTTGACTACTAGTTACAGGAGAGAACTGTGCCAATACTACCGTCTTCCATTATAAAAAAAACCCTCAAATGTCCGTTAGTAAGATTTTATTTCCGCCGTATTTTGTCTCGATTTTTGTACAGAACAATAAATACCAAAAACGAGATTGAATATAAAAATAAATTCTGAAAAGTTGAATTTGGTGCCTACTTCCACAAGAAACCTGTCCCTATCATCGTCTGTGGCCAATGAATATTTAATTACTTAGAAATTAAGTAATAATCGTGATTTGAAGGGGGTGGAGTGGGGGTGCATAATAAATATTATTTTTTTTGTTTTATTAGTAATTTAGACATTCGATAATTATTATATATGTCGGTCTTTACTGTACTGTAATTAATATTTGTGTGGTGTAAAAGTATTTCAGAATTTTAACAAAATACATATATTAGAAACAGTAAGTCTGTAGTAAAGTATGATATGGTAACACACACACAACACACATACGATATATAAAAACCAATAAAGATTTACGATAATGCTATAGCAAATTCCGTATATTCGGGTCTGTGCCGATACTCATTTTCTTTATTACTGTTCATCATCTTTATAAGTTGTGACAAATTAAGTATTATATATACCATGAATCTTACGAATTAGCTTATTTAAACCAACGAATCCGAAGGATGAGTTGGTTTGAATAAGTTTATGAGTACGATCCATGGTATATATGGTTTGCAACAGAAATTACATGATTGTCAAAATCATGGAATAACATCAAGATCTTCATGTTAAACCATGGTTTGTAAAAGCTCACTATTTTTAAGTTGATTATTGCATTAAATTCATAAAAGGAAAATTCCATATTTATGTTACAATCTTTATTAAATGCTTGATAAATAAAATTCATACGTTTTTCTCGTGATTGTTTTTTTTTTTTTTACTTGAAATATAATATGTGGGTCCTTTGTGCTTCTTTGTTCTCATTTGTGCACAAAGGAGGTCCTTTGCGGTGTTTATAGAGACCCATTGTGATGTCCGTTACGACTTCCGCATAAAAACGATGTTCGGTTCGTATTTACTCCCAGTTGTTTCGAGGAGGGTTATGTCTTATTTACATTATTTGTGTTTGTTTGTGCATCCTTGTGTCTAACACATATTGTGTTGTGTCTTTTGTTTTGTTTGTCTTCGTCCTATGTATGGTGTTGTTATACACATATTGTGTTTTGTTTTTTGCTTTGTTTGTCTTCGTCTTGTGTATGGTGTTGTTATACACATATTGTGTCGTGTCTTTTGTTTTGTTTGTCTTCGTCTTGCGTATGGTGTTGCTATGCACATATTGTGTTGTGTTTTTTGTTTTGTTTGTCTTCGTCTTGTGTATGGTGTTGTTATACACATATTGTGTTGTGTCTTTTGTTTTGTTTGTCTTCGTCGTGTGTATGGTGTTGCTATGCACATATCGTGTTGGGTTTTTGTTTTGTTTGTCTTCGTCTTGTGTATGGTGTTGTTATACACATATTGTGTCGTGTCTTTTGTTTTGTTTGTCTTCGTCTTGTGTATGGTGTTGTTATGCACATATTGTGTTGTGTTTTCTGTTTTGTTTGTCTTCGTCTTGTGTATGGTATTGTTATACACATATTGTGTTGTGTTTTTTGTTTTGTTTGTCTTCGTCCTGTGTATGGTGTTGTTATACACATATTGTGTTGTGTTTTTTGTTTTGTTTGTCTTCGTCGTGTGTATGGTGTTGTTATGCACATATTGTGTTGTGTTTTTTGTTTTGTTTGTCTTCTTCTTGTGTATGGTGTTGTTATACACATATTGTGTTGTGTTTTTTGTTTTGTTTGTCTTCGTCTTGTGTATGGTGTTGTTATACACATATTGTGTTGTGTTTTTTGTTTTGTTTGTCTTCGTCTTGTGTATGGTGTTGTTATGCACATATTGTGTTGTGTTTTCTGTTTTGGTTGTCTTCGTCTTGTGTAAGGTGTTGTTATACACATATTGTGTTGTGTTTTTTGTTTTGTTTGTCTTCGTCTTGTGCATGGTGTTGTTATGCACATATTGTGTTGTGTCTTTTGTTTTGTTTGTCTTCATCTTGTGCATGGTGTTGCTATACACATATTGTGTTGTGTTTTTTGCTTTGTTTGTCTTCGTCTTGTGTATGGTGTTGTTATGCACATATTGTGTTGTGTTTTCTGTTTTGGTTGTCTTCGTCTTGTGTATGGTGTTGTTATACACATATTGTGTTGTGTTTTTTGTTTTGTTTGTCTTCGTCTTGTGTATGGTGTTGTTATACACATATTGTGTTGTGTTTTTTGTTTTGTATGTCTTCGTCTTGTGTATGATGTTGTTATGCACATATTGTGTTGTGTGTTTTGCTTTGTGTGTCTTCGTCTTGTGTATGGTGTTATTATGCACATATTGTGTTGTGTCTTTTGTTTTGTTTGTCTTCGTCTTGTGTATGGTGTTGTTATACACATATTGTGTTGTGTTTTTTGTTTTTTTTTGTCTTCGTTTTGTGTATGGTATTGTTATACACATATTGTGTTGTATGTTTGACCCTTCTGTTTCTCCTGATTGTTCATTCTTGGTTGACCTTTCGGTTTCTCTTGATTGTTTATTCTTGGTTGACCCTTCGGTATTCTCTAACCTTTGTTTATATGTTTCTTTGGTTGTAGTGACAAACCACGATAAATGGTCACTGGTGTAGACATTATTGTCTAATGTTTTCTGATTGGCTCACTGAATTATACTTATAGAATACACATAGCGAAATGTTCCGTTACTGGTAAATCTTTATCAGTATTTAACGCTTGAGGTTGATTGCAGTTTCGTACAACACGATACCTGGATTGTCCGTTATTTGAGACAAGCAAGACTTAGTCTTCAGGGTTTGTATATATTGTAGCCAAGTCTCGTCTGTGCTTTTCAAATGTTTACTTGAACAGTTTATTTTGAGCTTGGACATAGTTTTGTCTTCGTATTTTCATATCATATGATGTTCATGTCGTTTCACAGTAATACGACGGATATCACATGTGGAGCAGGAACTGCTAACCATTCCGGGACACCAGAGTTGACCCCGATTTCTAGTGGAGTTGGTGTTGCTCGATCTGTAGTTTTCTATGTACTGACAGTCTGTTTTGTAGATCTTTTGTCCTTTTTTTCCTTCTTCGATTTACACCTTCTGATTACCCTTTAGAATCTTCAAGCTTTTCTAACAGATCTTCAAGGTCACAAAAACAATAAACATTGTGACTGAATGGAGACTTCTTTAGATAAAGGATTCGTTACTTGGAACTTTTACAAGACTGTATCTACATACAAGAGTAACACGAAGGTCTCACATGTAAAGCAGGAACTTCTAATCCTATCGGAGCACCTGAGTTTACCCAGATTTTTAGCAGCCAGGTGAGCTTTTGCTATCACTTGGCGTCCGTCGTCCGTCCGTCCGTCCGTCGTACGTCGTAAACTTTAATCTTCTTCTCAGAAACCACTGGGCCAATTGTATGGCCCTCTTCCAAAATTGCGCTCGTTGATCCCGACTTCCAGCCAAGATGGCCGCCAAGCTAAAAAATATGAAAAAGGGGGGATGAAATTTTAATCGTCCATTGCTCAAATTTTAATTGCAGCTACATGGCAAGGAGTAGTTTAACATATATTCCGGGTTTTTCTGTGAAAGTTTTTTTTCAGCCGATTCATACCGATTATGCAAATTAGGCATATTTTGATAAAAGATCACATTTAATTCTTCTTCTCTGAAACCGCTGAGCTAAATTACACCAAACCTGGCAGAGGTGGTCCCCGGATGGGTCCCTTTCAAAATTGTGTCCGACAGCTCCGCCCTCCATTCAAGATGGCTGCTGTTACAAAAAAATAGAAATGTCTTCAATTGTCCAGTGCTGCTTTAGTATAAACCAAAATTAGCTCAAATTTTAATTGCAGCTACATGGCAATGAGTAGTTTAACATATATGTCGGGTTTTTATGTGAAATTTTTCTTTAAGCCGATTTATACCGATTATGCAAATTAAGCATATTTTGATAAAAGATCACATTTAAATCTTCTTCTCTGAAACCGTTGAATCAAATCAAACCAAATTTGGCTGGGATAGTCCTAGGGTAGTCCCATTTCAAAATTGTGTCCGACAGATCCGCCCTCTATTTAAGATGGCTGCTGTTACTAAAAATAGAAATTTCTTCAGTTGTCCATTGCTGCTTTATTATAATTCAAAATGAATTCAAATTTTAACTGCAGCTACATGACAATCAGTAGTTTAACATATATTCTGGGTATTTCTGTGAGGTGTTTTCAGCCAATTTATTCCGTTTAGGAATATTATGAGATTAAAATCACATCAAAATCTTTTGCTCAGAAATTTGAATTAAAATGATCTTTGGGTGGCTCACTTTCAAAATTATGTGTAACAACCCCATTTTCTATCAACTTTAGATGTCAAATTGAAAACCAGGTGAGCGATTACAGGCTCATGGGAGCCTCTAGTTAGTGGGGTTCGTGTTGCTAAATCTTTTGCTTTCTATGTAATATTTTGTATATCATTGTATGTCCTTTTGTCCTTTTTCTGGTAGCCACTGTATTATCTGCCCTTCTTTACATTACGATTTTGATTACTAATTTAGTATCATCAAACTTGTCTTAAGATTAAAAAGAACGCGGAAGATACATACCATTGTTACCGGAAAACATATCTATCGTACACTCATTGTGAAAACACATCAAATGGCTAAAAGGAGACTGCAATCAAATAAAATAGTGATATTACCATGTAACGTTAAAATGATATAATCAAAACATACAGTATATAATAAACATAACTGAAAATTTATTTTCACGAACTGGCCACATTTTCTGTTCATCATGTCAAAGATACTGTTTTTCTCTGGTATATTTATCATTTTGATTGGAAAATGTAAGTACATGTTCTCATACATTTGTAATCAAGTTTTTTTGCTTATTTTTTTGCTTTTTTTTTCTGCATTTTGCATTTTGTATTTTTTGTTCTATTTTGTATTTTTGTATTTTTTCATTTTTTTTTTTTTTTTGCGTTGTTCTTCACACTATTTATTTTTTTAATCTTTTGCGTATATTCAGGAAAGCATAATAATCACATACTACCTCACTGTCACCGGAAGGCGAGTAACAATTATGAACGCTATACCCTTTCATAATAATCACATACTACCTCACTGTCACCGTAAGACGAGTAACAATTATGAACGCTATGCCCTTTCATAATAATCACATACTACCTCACTGTCACCGTAAGACGAGTAACAATTATGAACACTATGCCCTTCATAATTCAATCTAATTAAAATTAGATGTTAGTGGTATCCTTTTTTAACATCTTTGTTTGATAAATGCAGATAGTTTATTTTTAATTGAATTTTCTAACGTATACCATATTAAGTCAGATAATTCTTTTCTGTTCCCGGCAACATAACTCTTGTATAAGATCAACGTACATATTTCGTCTTTTATGTTAAGATAAGACAAAGCATTCATAATACAAATCAATCATTGTCGCAATCAAAATCAACACCAGGTAGTTGAAAACAGTCCCTCTTTACCTCTACATTTTACAACACACTTTAAAGGGTAATCGTGAAAGGGCCATCATGAAAGGGTCATCGTGAAAGGGCCATCGTGCCGTATCTACACATGCTGTCTATCACACTCAAGTCATGACGTGTACAAGTAAATTGCGACTGATCGACGATTATCTCTTAGTACATCCAAATTTGGCATCAACAAATTAACTGTGATATATATGAAATATTGAAGTAACGCAATTGAAACATGGATGGGGGATAGGGTTTTTGAACAGATCTTCGCTTGTAAAATTACAATAACATTACACCAAAAATGTTATATAATATTATAATTACAAACAAATGTGAAAAAAATGTGACTGAATGATTGTTGTTTAATGCCAAGTGAGCATCAAGAACAAATGGATGTCCTTTCTGTTCTAGAGCAACACACTTAGTTGTATTTTGAGTGCTGAAACAACAGTCTCTTCACTCCGACACATTTATTCTGACTGAGTCAACAACAGTCTCTTCACTCCGACACATGTATTCTGACCGAGTCAACAACAGTCTCTTCACTCCGACACATTTATTCTGACTGAGTCAACAACAGTCTCTTCACTCCGACACATTTATTCTGACTGAGTCAACAACAGTCTCTTCACTCCGACACATTTATTCTGACTGAGTCAACAACAGTCTCTTCATTCCGACACATTTATTCTGACTGAGTCAACAACAGTCTCTTCACTCCGACACATTTATTCTGACTGAGTCAACAACAGTCTCTTCACTCCGACACATTTATTCTGACTGAGTCAACAACAGTCTCTTCACTCCGACACATTTATTCTGACTGAGTCAACAACAGTCTCTTCACTCCGACACATTTATTCTGACTGAGTCAACAACAGTCTCTTCACTCCGACACATTTATTCTGACTGAGTCAACAACAGTCTCTTCACTCCGACACATTTATTCTGACTGAGTCAACAACAGTCTCTTCACTCCGACACATTTATTCTGACTGAGTCAACAACAGTCTCTTCACTCCGACACATTTATTCTGACTGAGTCAACAACAGTCTCTTCACTCCGACACATTTATTCTGACTGAGTCAACAACAGTCTCTTCACTCCGACACATTTATTCTGACTGAGTCAACAACAGTCTCTTCACTCCGACACATTTATTCTGACTGAGTTAACAACAGTCTCTTCACTCCGACACATTTATTCAGACTGAGTCAACAACAATCTCTTCACTCCGACACATTTATTCTGGGCCAATACGGCAAAAACCAGTTCAATACGGATATTTTCCGTATTGGCCCGATTTCAGTCAGTCTAATAACAGCTGGATCGGAATCCGCTAGACATTTCGACAATTGAAAGGAAAAATCCAGAGAGATATTGGACTGGTTCATTAATAAATGTATCATTACGTGATGTTTTTGATATTGGTCTAGTTATAGGTCCTCGGTCTGCTGTAATGGCGTTCGGCTGCGCCTCAGGCCAATACAGCAGGCCTCTACCCTATAACTAGGCCAATATGAAAAACATCACGTAATAATACTATAATATTGCGTGCCTTGCAAAGAAGCAGTAAATCCCAATTTATGAGTCTATGGTATGACACGATGGGGAATCCAATCCACGATCGGTCGTGGTCGTGGTCGAAGCGAGCATGCTATCCATTACACCACCGATACGATTGATAAATAAATAAACGTTAGAGAAAATCAATGGGGAAACCAAGAATGGAAAATCCAGACACAGGCAACATTGGGTACACAAGACACATGACGAGGACAAACACAACACAACACAAACAACTAAGATGATAAGCAACATGGACCCCGTGAAAAACAGGGGGTGAATCCATGTGCTCGCTAAGGGTAAGCAGTTCATGTTTCTTTCATATGAGCAAGATGCCAATCTTCTTGAAGGAATGGGAGAAGCAGAACTAACTGACGCAAACAAGGTTTATAAATATTAAAGTTACAATTCTGTTGTATTTAAACCTATTCATGCTATACCAGTAGATTTATACCGATTTCAATGTATAAAAGAAAATTTGAGCCATTCTGAATTAATATCGATTGAAAATATTCACGATTTTAGGGATGCCATCTTAATTTGCTATTTTCGACCCCTAAGTGACCTTTTACGAATGGCCAACATATTTTTTTGAATTCCTCATACTCAAATTAGGATAAAAAAAAAACTATGTTGGACCAAATACTAATAAAATGCCGCTAGACTTCACCTTTTCAGCAAATTGGACCTGACAACAACGTAAAAAGGAAAAGATCGATTGTCATTTGAGATATGAAAATTGTGAGTAAAACTGGAAGAAAAAAAACAATGATTATTAATTTGAAGTGTCTGGGAATATGCATCCCATACTAAATTATATTAATAATGTCTCGCAATGCTGGCCATCTTCCTGAAATAGTTTCGAATAATATATGCAAGATTTACAGATAAAAATGACAGAAAAATATTTTTGACATGAACATGCATGTTCAGTTTTTAATGTAAATTTTTTTTTTTTTTTTGCAGATTCAATTCGTGGTCAGATACAAACTCAGAATGATTTAGATGACATTGCCAAAAATTTACGTATTAAAGTGGCGGTGGTAGACAATCTTAAATTTAACGGAAGCAAACATCTCTTCCGTGTAACATTTGACAATAAGGGGTACGCTTCCTTGTCAGGTACAAATTGGAAAATCTTCCTTTACAGTTTTTTTGTTATTGAAGCAGACCACATTTTGTCTGGCGATGGAAACTTCATGTTAAGTGAAGGTTATGTGTTAAAGGAATTCAACATGAGTACAAGACAGATCCAAGGGAGTCTATATTCGTTGACACCTGTATCTGGTTTTCCAGAAATACTACCAAATTCGACCAGGGACCTGACTTTCTACGCTGCAAATTGGGCTGTATCAAAATCGGATATTCCGCCAAATTGGTTCATTGTTGCAGACGGACTTGTTCCTCGAGTCCTCGAAAGTACAATGGTTGATTTTGTTGAAGACTTCACCACACCAAACCAATGGAAAAGAACAAAGTATGATTTATATAACCCATACACACCACTGGAACGCTACAACAGATACAAAACGACAAACCCTCATGTCCAAACAAAACTCGTCATACCGACGCCTAAAATACTGATTACAAAATATAATATGCCAAACCTAGATGTGAGTAGCGATGTATACATAGTACACAACAGTCTCTTGAATGAAGCACACTATCTGGCAAGTAAGTGACATATTTTTTGGTTTAGATTACATATTCATAAAGTTTTACTGTGTGTCCACACCTAATTCTGAATAAATAAGGTAGATGTATAAACTAGTGTAGTCGAAGCGTTTTGGCATAACCTTCATCGGGTACGCTCAGTGTCCAAAGAGTGGAGAGCCATATATTAATAGAAAGCGTTGGGGGAAGAACCCCGAAGGGCCTAAACAGTATTGTCAAAATCGGCTACGATCACCAATGTTTTAGTTTTATTTTGTTTAAGCGAATTATTATTCCGTTTTAGCGAATTTATTATTTCTTTTTATTTTCGAAATATTATTTCGTTTTTTCGAGAAAATTCAAAAAAAAACCAACAAGAAAACGAATTAATATTTTGCTGCTACCGAATTAATATTTTTCGAAACAACGAAATAATAATTCATTAAAAACCAATAGTATTTCGTGTAAGGGAATACAAAATGACAGTTTGCGGTGTCCGTAGCATTTCATTAAGATATGTGATAAAAAAAGAATTGAATAATTATTGAATGGTCGGTGCTTTAATGTGTGGAGCGGAAATCCAAGTTGACCACTACAACAGTGCATCAATAAGCAGGTGGGCTAGTTTGTCTCAGATGGGCCCTCAGGGTAAAAACAAGCAGGTGGACTATATTGTCTCAGATGGGTCCTCAGGGTAAAAACAAGCAGGTGGACTATATTGACTCAGATGGGCACTCAGGGTAAGCACAAGCAGGTGGGCTATATTGTCTCTGATGGGTCCTCACGGCAAAAACAAGCAGGTAGGCTATATTGTCTCAGATGGGCCCTCAGGGTAAAAACAAGCAGGTGGGCTATATTGTATCAGATGGGCTCTGAAGGTAAAACAAGCAGGTGGGCTATATTGACTCAGATGGGCCCTCGGGCTAAAACAAGCAGGTGGGCTATATTGTCTCAGATGGGCCCTCAGGGTAAAAACAAGCAAGTGGCCTATATTGTCTCAGAAGGGCCCTCAAGGTAAAAACAAGCAGGTCAGCTATATTGTCTCAGATGGGCCCTCAGGGTAAAAACAAGCAGGTGGGCTATATTGTCTCAGATGGGCCTTCAGGATAAAAACAAGCAGGTGGGCTATATTGTCTCAGATGGGCCCTCAGGGTGAAAACAAGCAAGTAGGCTATATTGTCTCAGATGGGCCCTCGGGGTAAAATCAATCAAGATGAATATGGAATTTGAACTTGTTTGAAATTAAACAACTAAACAGTAATGATCGATGATATAACCGACTACACAAATAATCTGTCAAATCGCAAACTTCTAAATATAGAAATAACGACACAAGCGGGTGGACATTCTGGCTTGGGACAGTCACAAAAGCGTGGCGGTGTGATTCGTACATTGTAATGATTTTTCTTTATAAAACATCGACCAACCATGGTTATTATGCATACCGTGTATCTTATTATCGTTTTAATAATGTTTTTATTTTTATTTTCATACATGTATTTATTTCTCAATGCCTAATCATATCCACATGTATTTTAGACAAGACGTCTTTCAAGGTAGTTGATATACCCATCGTTGGCAAAGTCAACGTTTATCTTTCTGTAGATAATTATACAACAGCTACACCACATGGCTACACTCTCAGAACTGATCTGAGTTCCCATGAAATATTGATTAAAGGGAAAACAGCCACGGGAGTGTTTAATGGTATTCAAACATTGCTTTCACTACTGAGCGGTGGCAATTCCCTTGTTAGAGCTCATATAATAGATGAACCTCGGTTTCAGTTTCGATCCATGCATCTAGACATAGCTAGAAATTTCAGGAAAAAGGCGACCATCTTGAAATTAATCGATGCGATGGCCATGTATAAACTGAACAAACTACATCTGCATGCGTCAGATGATGAGGGGTGGAGACTGGAAATTAAAGATTTACCAGAATTAACAGACGTATGTCATCAATAAACCTTTTGCACATTGCCGATTTAAATATTAATAACTTTTCATTTGAATTATTTCGCACACGAGGGTAAAATGGTACCCTGTCTAGCAAGAGCAAAGGAAAGGACAACACATTTGTGTATCATTTTCTCCAATCGTAACTACTCGGCCAT
Source organism: Bathymodiolus septemdierum (assembly GCA_963383655.1). Classification (NCBI taxonomy): domain Eukaryota; kingdom Metazoa; phylum Mollusca; class Bivalvia; order Mytilida; family Modiolidae; genus Bathymodiolus; species Bathymodiolus septemdierum. The sequence continues at coordinate 52,623,328 of OY726527.1, forward strand.
TCTCGCTACCCTGCAAATAACCTCGTACGTAGAAATTCTTCTTAAATTGTTTGCCGGAAGTTAAGTTAAGTTAAGCTGCACAAAAATATAGTCCACGAAAATCCAATATGGAAGACATACTAAGTAAAATCTAATCATGTAAAACTAATTAAAGCTTTAATTGAAATATAGAAAATTTTTAAAATATAACTTTATCAAACTTTCATGTAACTGACATGTGAAAAGTTGTGCGATTTATACGCCTAATGCATACGAGGTTATTTACAGGGTAGCGAGAATGGCCGAGTAGTTACGATTGGGTAGCGAGAATGGCCGAGTAGTTACGAAGGGGTAGCGAGAATGGCCGAGTAGTTACGAGAATGGCCGCCGAGTAGTTACGAGAATGGCCGAGTAGTTACGAGAATGGCCGAATAGTCACGATTGTCATTTTCTCATGATATTTTAGTTATTTGAACCTTGTTGAAACTAAAGGAAAACATTTTGAAGACATTGTGGGAACTGATATATGTTATTTTCACTGAACTTTGTATGAAATTTTACCATTTTGTCAGCTTTAAAGGGAAATAACTAATTTAAAACGTAAGTCGGTAATGTGCAAATTTGTCTATTATCTTCAATGGAGAAATAACATTTAGTAATGATAAAATAAAATATTGTTTCATTATCATGAAGGCATGTTCAATACTTTAAGAAGAGTTTGAAGATGCCAAAGGGGTAATCAGAATCCGTAAATAGAAGGGCAGACAGCACAATGGTCAAAAGAAAAAGTACAAAAGGACAAACACCGATCTACAAAACATACATGTAAAAGATCGAGTAACACGAACCCAATTAAAAACCGGGGTTGAAATGTCCTATTAGTAAGAAAGGATATGGATGTTAATGAATATGAGAGACTATCCAACATTACACTTAGACACAAATTAAAATAAATGAACAGCACGTTTGTTGATGTTCTACATTTCACAGTCACTGTAGGGTCTTCAACAATTACTCATACCACTAAAATGAGTCTGTGAAGCCAAATAATTTAAAGCTTTGGGAGTATGATAATCAAAACGTCGAAACAATTTAGCCAAAATAACCTATTATTCAAGAACTTTTAAAATCAATAATGCATAAGATAAAAACAAACAGCAAAAATAAAGGTAAAAGGTCAAATATATATTTAGATTTTAAATATATATCAACAATCCACACACAAACGATTAAAATTTCTAATTCATCTAAAAATAGAACAATAATCAAATAAAACATTGTTAAATTTTATTATTAATGACATTTTTTAATTTCTTAATTTAATGTTGTCAACTAAAGCCTTTCAAGTTTATTTCAAATGGATTCCTTTACAAATAATGGCTGAATTTAGATAATATTTCAGAGTGATATAGTGATTGTTATTTAACGACAACCCGCAATTTGTAAGCTATATCATGGCGAGAACAAGTTAATTTCAATAAAATGATGATGAGGTCCTCTTTGTACTAGACCAACACGGTGAGTTGGACTTTTATAGTGCTAGCTCACTGAAACAACAGTCCGTGGATACACATGTCGCCCCACTCGAACACAATATCCTGATTCCGAGCCAACTAGTCTTTGTTCTTTCCTCTTAATGTTAAGTGCTTAGTTGAGAAGCAACAGTTACCAGATTTTTAGTCTTTTGTTTGACCTGATCGTGGCTCGAACCAGCGATCTACCATACTCGAGGTAAGCACGCTAACCATTATACCACCAATACGTTAATATTTAACAAATAGTTCAGGGTACTGAGGGCCATTTGGACCGAAGTGCCGTGAATTATTTCTTATATTATTCTTCGCCTCCTGAAACAAGCCCAATTTTCTCCCGAAATTTGACGTCATAATGGTGAATCTTGACGAAGACGTTATATATACATACTGCTATATGGATCTGCTGGCTAGCAGAGACAAATAGGGAAAATATAAACGTAAATATATATATTTAACAAATAGTTCATGGTACTAAGAGCCATATGGCAGTTTATGAACCGGGATGTCACCCACAAAATATTACATGGACCGAAGCGAAGCTGAGGTTCATATACTATTTTGTGGGTGACAGACCGGTCCATAACTGCCATTTGAGCCGAAGTGCCATGAACTATTTGTTATATTATACTCAATACATGCAAATCTGTCAGACGACATGTTTTTGTTATTGTATATTTAAGACAAAAACCGAGTTCGAACAAAATTCGGAAGAAAACATCATATTGATCGGGCCCGGTCAATATACTAAAATATTTAACGGTCAATATACTAAAATATTGACTGGCTGCGCTAACAAAGACAAATAGGGAAAATAAAAACGTAAAGTATAATATTATTTGATATACATGTGTATTGCTGGTCAAATTTTGTACGTATATTTTTCAGATTGGATCAAAACGTTGCTGGTCGACTACCGAAAGTGATTGTTTGATTCCACAGCTGGGGTCTGGCCCAGATACAAGTACATCTGGCAGTGGCTTTCTAACCATAGAAGACTACAAAGAAATACTACTATATGCTAAAACTCGCCACATTGAGGTTATACCAGAAATTGACATGCCCGGTCATGCACGTGCAGCAATAATTGCAATGGAAGGACGTTATAGAAAATTATTGGAGAATGGTAGCCTTACAGACGCTGAGCAATATAGACTTATTGATCCAAATGATATGTCACGATACCTTTCTGTTCAATATTTCAATGATAATGCGATGAGTCCTTGTCTTGAATCGACATTTACATTTATGGAAAAGGTTTTCAAAGAAATAAAAGCAATGCACGACAGTGTCGATTGTCCTTTGGAGACGTTTCATTTCGGTGGAGATGAAGTTGCTAAAAATGCATGGAGTAATTCGTCAACTTGCACAAACTCTAGTTTTACAGGAACATATAGCGACCGTAGAACTAGCATGAAGAAATATTTCTTGGAGAGAGTTTCTAATATAACTCATTCATACGGTGTAAATCTTGCAGGATGGGAAGATGGTTTTATAGAGGGGAATGGTATCCCATATAATCGAAGTCTCTTAGCGAACACAGAGGTTATAAGCAATGCATGGAATAATGTATGGGAGTGGGGTGAAGCTAGACGAGCATATAATTTGGCAAATTCTGGATACAAGGTATGACTTATAGAAAAAAAAATACCTGTTGGTTGTGTTGGCATAAGAAAGGAAATGATAAGAACAAAAATTACCACACCGTCAAAACAATTCCAAAATCAAATTTCGAAATCGTAGAAAAAGACAAAATCGATACAACTAACGCACAAATACATGATCACTCACTTTCCTGGTTTGGCACATGCACTTCAATAGAAAGTGGCGGGATTAAATTAGATTGATGGTCCCAAGCCCCCCTCCTTAATCTAATAGTTTACTCTCCATTAAACAAGCGATACAACTCAACCAAACCATAGACTGATTTCCTGACTAGATTTACATAATGAATATTCATATATTCGGGAAGGTTGAGTTCACCGTCATATCTCCTTTAAATTGAACGGGTTCGTGTTACTCGATCTTTAGTTTTATGTGTATGTTCTGTAGATCGTTGTTTGTCCCTTTGTACCTTTTCTGTTGGGCATTGTTGTGTCTGTTCTTCTTCGATATACGAATTCTGATTACCCCTTTGGTATCTTCAAGCTCTTCTGTGCTATATTTAGATTTCTTAACGTCATTGATGGGTTGTTTTCTCCCGGCAAGCACTTGTACAACGTCACCAATAACAAACGAACTGAACAATTCACTACATTGCGAGACACTTTGCAGGCATAATGCGTGGTGTTAAGTATCAATACTTAATGCCTTCATTCCCTACCAGCCTATACTTGTATATGCATTAGTTGATGTTCGATTCGTTTAATAGTAACACGATGGGTATCACCTGTGGAGCAGGAACAGCTATCCCTTCCGGAACACATGAGTTCATCCACGGCTTCTAATAGGGTTGATGTTGCTTGATATTTCGTTTTCGTGCACTGTTATTTAGATTATTGTTTGTCTCGTATAGTTTTTCTTTTGGCCATTTTCTTTGTCTGTTCTTCTTCGATATACGAATTCTGATTACCCCTTTGGTATCTTTAAACTTTTCTTTCAAAATATCTCCTGTCTTAACCTTGGCGACAAGTTAATACCACGGCATGTCTGTTTGTTCAATACGCTGCATACTAGAACTCCGAGGGAGCACTTAGATACATAACTATGACATAGTTTCTCCTCTTCTAAATATATACAAATGGATTCAGGTTATGATTTTGGAGTTTTGATTGGGAGTGCTTTGTGTCACGCATAAAGAAGACGTGTTTCGTCAGATCGTACAGCAAACATCATCATTGTTTTTGTTTTTATTTATTGTCTCGCTTTGTTTTCGTCAAATTTGACTTCAATCCAAAGAATGCAAAATTTGTACTTCTTGCATAGAATAAAGGAGTAAGAGGCTGGATGTCTCGGAATCGGATTAATGTGTCCGAGTGGAGCGACATGTCTACCCGTGGACTGTTGTTTCTATGGGCTAACTCTATGAAACTCCAACTCAACGTATTTAGATCAAAGCGGATGTCATCAGTATCAAAATGTAACTTGTTCTCGCCATAATATAACTGGAACTTGCTCATTTAGCATAGAGCAATGATCATCACTCACTCACTGGACACAAATATGTTTTGGTTTTAACACATCATTTTGATAAGTTTGACAGCTGACTTATTAATACAGTTTTAAACGGTTCGAGATTACATTAATTTTTCTATTCTTATGTTTTCAGGTAGTCATGTCGCATGCAACACATCTATATTTTGACCATCCATATGAACCAGATCCACTGGAAAGAGGTCTTTACTGGGCGCCTCGTTTTACAGATTCCCTGAAAACTTTCGGATTTATGCCTGATACTTTGTACGACAATATAGATTTTACCCGGATGGGGAAACCACTCAATAGGACAGATGTTTGCGGTACCAACGACGTTAATTGTCCTAGTCTCCAAGCACCTGACAATATAATAGGTGAACTTTAGTTTTGATAATCAAACTACCATGTCCTTCTGATCGCGCTAGAAATATGTAAATCCATAATATCATATCGATAATAGAGAGGTAGCAAGTTAGTATATATTTTGCTGTACAAACTGATTGCTGTAGAGTCCCTGATTTAAATGAGATTCTAGCGTTGTAAAATACAGTCAAACCTGATGTGGGACAAAGAAAAAGTGGCCTTATAAGACAGGTGATCTCTTGAAAGAGGTTCAATTCATATGAATGTTTCTGCCATGATAAGTACAAAGTGAACAATAATGTGTCTTTGAGTGAACGACCCTTACACTATTCTGCGAATGGCATTAGGACTATTTAAATGTATTTCCTCCTCAGTGCGCATTGTGTTGTCGATTAAACTTTGTTGATTGATTAATTATTGTCTGATCTTACGTCAGCAGAATATCTGTCGTCAGCAGAATATCTTACGTCAGCAGAATATCTTACGTCAGCAGAATATCTGTCGTCAGCAGAATATCTGTCGTCAGCAGAATATCTGTCGTCAGCAGAATATCTTACGTCAGCAGAATAGCTGTCGTCAGCAGAATATCTGCTGTATTGATAGCACGGCAACAACGTTTACAATTAATAAAGAGAACGCAGTAATAAGAGATAATGTGATGAAGGAGAAATAATAAATAGGGTGTTAAATGTCCACCATATTGCCCCTTCGGTATTCTCTAACGTTTACTTACAAAGGACCATGCAACAATAACCATGAATTGCTGTGCGATGTGGAATGGGTACAAATGTTCTTTTACGTACACACAAGGTGTCTTACTAGTATCTGATGCTCCAGGGATCCGAAGGTGTGTGTTGATCTTGAAAATGTCACTCATTAAATATATTTGATCAAATTTAAAAGTTTGATTATTTATGAATGTTGTAACGTACTTTATGTATCTGGGTTATTTTTATTTTGTCTTGCTTTTTCCGTTTTAGGGATGCAGGGTCATTTATGGAGTGAAACTGCATTAACTGATGATAATTTTTATTATTTGGTTTTCCCACGTTTACTTGCCTTGGCCGAACGAGCATGGCATAAGGCAAACTGGGAGTCCTCATCAGTTAACAGGCATAATGAAATGATGAAAGACTGGGACAATTTTGCCAGTGGAGTAGGAAGCAGGGAACTAAAACGTTTGGATGACATGGGAATCAACTACAGAGTATCGCCCCCTGGAGCAAGGTATAGTTCATATATCTATTACATTCAGTAGTGGCTACTTCTAAATTGATACAGAGTGAATATTATCCACAATTTCTTATTAGCATGTACTCAAAATAGGTCTTGGAAACAATTACATATCTAGTGTAAACATACATTGGCATGGCTGTGGCGTGGCTTAATTTCTTTAATTGTTCTAAAACATTTTTGGTGGATTTAATGGTGCAGAATAAACATAACAGGGGGTAGAAGCACGGGGAGCAGGGGACATATGCCCCCCACTTTCAAAAAGGGGGAAAACTATGCTTCCTGTCACTTATTGGTAAAATATTTAGAATCAGTTGAAATGTGAGCAAGGAAGCAGACAATGTGCAGTAAATCATGAGATTTAAGGATACAAATATGTGCTTAGAAGGCCAAATAACCCTTGTTTGCTTTTCACTTTTGAAAGCCTTCTCCATGTTCCGGTCATCTCCTGAAGCTTTCTCCACACTTTCAGGTCCACCCTTAAAGCTTCCTACCCCTTTTAGGTTGACTCTCACGCCTCTGTCTGCCTCTATTAGCCCCATACAAATACATCTTATATGTTGATGCGTATATTTTTATATATGAACAGATAAACTATGTTTAACTATCTGCATTCGTTAGTAATTTTATGTAAGAAAAGTTTGAAGATATAAAATTCGAAGAAGGACAGACAACAAAATGGCCAAAAGAAAAACCAAGACAAAGGGACAAACAATGATATGCAAAACACCACACAGAAACCTAAAAATCAAGCAACACGAACCCCACTAAAATCGGGGAAAAACTCAGGAAGGGTAAGTAGTTCCTGCTCCACTAGCAGTCGACGTGATACTATTGTTACAAAACCGGTGATAAGTCATTAATGGGGATTATGATTTAGTCATGTTGGCGACTGTAAAATGATTAGGTACTTTTTGTATTATCATGTGATTGTTTGGGGGTTTTTTTCATTGAAGAGTTGATGGTAATATGACAACTATTGAGGCTGATTTCAAAGAATTGGAAGTAGAGTATAGTGTAGATGCTGGGCATTCCTGGGTAACATTATCTGGCGATTTGTATCATGTTCCTGGATCACAACTATTAATGAGAACGAAGTAAGATATGATACCATTGTGTATTTACTGGGCTCCACTGGACCATTTAAGGTGGTACCATACACTTCAGGTAAAATTTGATCTGCTCGTTTAATATTCTTATTTTTTGTCAGTGTGTTTGAATATATCCACTGTAATAAATATCAAAATTTTAACAAATTCCAACCAACGGACTCAGAGCTATAAATTCACTAGCCACATAGCAGCTTTTCTTTCTGTGGGTTTGATCACCGAGATGCTTGAAATCTGCATACAAACATCATATGATCAAAACGTTCAACTGATTTTAAAGAGTTATCTCCCTGTAGTGTATGGTACCCCCTAAATTAAGGAGTTAAATCATTTCTTTACTGTATACTGCTTTTCCTCTGTTTTTCGATTATATAACAATAACAAATTAATTAATGATTATTGATGTCATGGCAAAATGAAAGTTCCTATTATAATATTAGACACATTCCCTCAAAATAAGATCATTTTCTTTTGAGGAGTAACTTAGAACCAGTTACAAACCTATAACTCACATTCTTGACAGATGATGCAAAGCTAAAAAAAAAACACCTTTTAATTGATGATACTCTCTAAAGACATTCCTCTCCCAATATCTGTTTGTGAACACGTGCATGTCTTTTGTGTGGCTTTAGGATAAAATATTCCTTGTTGAACTGCTGTATACATTGTTATTTGACAATAGCTAAGTCTTTTGATCCATTGCTGTTTACAAAACATCTATACAAAACATCTATAATTGTTTATTATTCAGTAATTGTTTTAATATGCGCAAATGAGTACAGTGACACACATTAACCTTCAAAAGACAATATCTGTACGTTTTTATTGGTTCTTAACCTATTGGAAAGACATTATTTATACCTTCTCCGTTCTTAAAAGAATTGTATGTTGCTTTTCGGAGGTATATTAGCATACGAAAAGTTTGAAGATACCAATGGGTTAATCAGAAGCCGTAAATCGAGGTAGGACAGGCAATGCAATGGCCAAAAAAAGACAAAGGTTTGAGGATACCAAAGGGATAATCAGAAGCTGTAAATCTAAGAAAGACAGACAATGCAATGGCCAAACGTTTGAAGATACCAAAGAGGTAATCAGAAGCCGTAAATCGAGGTAGGACAGGCAATGCAATGGCCAAAAAAAAGACAAAGGGACAAACAACGATCTACAAAATTGTCTACAGAAAACAAAAGTGAAACCCACTGCTCCGGAAGTATGAATTTACAGGATTTTTTTAAATCACAATTAGCAATAAAGACACACAATCGCAAAAAATTACTTTAGACAAGAGATTCAAAATACATTGGAAACAAATAATAATGTATATACAGCAAAGTATCTCTAAGGCGGACACCTTTGGGACATACATCTTTATGCGGAATAAACATGTGTTCGAATTACACAGGTTCGACTGAGTACTGGTATCGGTTATCATGGCCCAATCCCACAGAGCTGCCCAACGCGTCCCGGGCGGTGAATAGGGGATTCCTCTCGATGGGGGTTGTCGGGTCCTGAACATAGCTGAAATACTGTACGTTGGAGTTAAGCAATACTCAATCAAGTAATCGCATTTTCCATCCAATATTTTTGTAGTTTGGTTCTTTGAATTGATTGTACTATCTACCGAGAACTTACTTGCAACTATGTCGATGTTTACTTTTGAGTCAAATCAGAAAATGAGCTATTTTTTAATGGAAAAGAGCTCTAGGCTAAAGTAGGTCAAAATTCCAAAATTCTGCATATATATACGGAAGATGTATACACAATTTATATCTTTGATCTTATTTTGACACTTGATGAGTTTATTTGGTTGCAATACTGATTGCTATGCGTTCAGCAAAAATCAATCAATCAATCACATGTTTGATTTACAAAGATATATCACGGCGGGGCTAAGATTATTTACAACAGTTCATAATAAGCACAATTTTTGTTATGAGTGTTAGTGGGTAGCTCGTTGCAAGTCAAACTGTGCCGACTAATTCTGTCGTCCCCATCAGCCTTGTTGTAGTCAAACTATTCACCCATATGCCCATCAAAGCGTCCCAGTTTTGGTCTCAGGAATATTGGTCACATGGCGTTACACAACAATTGACTAATTAATTAATAGTAAATAAATATGTAGTGTACTTTTGTATTATGCATGAATTTGTTGTATAATAGTATACATAAATGCAGCATTAAAAGGTTGCATTAACAAAGTACTTCTTTGACTAAATCTGTTAGACGGCTTACTTCAGACCCAGAGTTGGAGGTTTCGAGTCGCGCTGGTACTATCGGGTATTTCTAATCTTCTACTTGCAAATGAGGTTCGATTGTATTTCAACAATCAATTTTAAATAAAAATATACCATAGCACAGCCATTATTTTTTGCAATTATAAAATTGGTTCTTTCATTTATTATACAGATCAGCTGATGGGAGGAGAAGAAGTAGAATTATTTCTTTAAGACAAGGTAATCAATTTGAATATGCATAACTAATTTATCGATCAAATTAAATTAGACTTATTGAACAGGTTGTTACATGTTGAATCAAATCATCGATAATCAATCATTAATCAATCATTTTCCTTTACTGTTTGTCCCAATCTCACTGACATGATTTCGCAAGCGGTGCCAGTTTCATCGGTTAATATTAAGTTCACGTGAGATTCAATGGTAATGTCGAGTTGGACGATATGATTTCGCACGCGGTGCCAGTTTCATCGGTTAATATTAAGTTCACGTGAGATTCAATGGTAATGTCGAGTTGGACGATATGATTTCGCAAGCGGTGCCAGTTTCATCGGTTAATATTAAGTTCCCGTGAGATTCAATGGTAATGTCGAGTTGGACGATATGATTTCGCACGCGGTGCCAGTTTCATCGGTTAATATTAAGTTCACGTGAGATTCAATGGTAATGTCGAGTTGGACGATATGATTCCGCAAGCGGTGCCAGTTTCATCGGTTAATATTAAGTTCACGTGAGATTCAATGGTAATGTCGAGTTGGACGATATGATTTCGCACGCGGTGCCAGTTTCATCGGTTAATATTAAGTTCACGTGAGATTCAATGGTAATGTCGAGTTGGACGATATGATTTCGCAAGCGGTGCCAGTTTCATCGGTTAATATTAAGTTCACGTGAGATTCAATGGTAATGTCGAGTTGGACGATATGATTTCGCACGCGGTGCCAGTTTCATCGGTTAATATTAAGTTCACGTGAGATTCAATGGTAATGTCGAGTTGGACGATATGATTCCGCAAGCGGTGCCAGTTTCATCGGTTAATATTAAGTTCACGTGAGATTCAATGGTAATGTCGAGTTGGACGATATGATTTCGCAAGCGGTGCCAGTTTCATCGGTTAATATTAAGTTCACGTGAGATTCAATGATAATGTCGAGAGTTGAACGATATGAGTACGATTTATTAATAACATTATCTGTATTATGTACATTGATTCAGACACGTAAGTACAACTTAGTTTTAAAGGCTTTAAAGAAGAAAAGCTTTTGTGCAGCTGTATGAAAAGTTTTCAAGAGACCAATAGTAATCGGATGCCGTAATTCGCAGATGGATGAACGATGCAATGACCAAGCGAAAAAAGGACAAAAAGACAACAATGGTCGACACAACAGTACACAGAAGACTAGAGATTGAGTGACAAGAATCAAACAAAAAACCGATGATGAACTCGGATGCTCCAGAAGGGTAAACACAATCATTCACTTGACTGCTTTGAAACTGACTGATTCCCATTGTTTTAATGTTTGGTAGGTTATTACTCACCGTAATCCATTCATCATTGAAACGTTCGTGTATATAAAGGAATTGTCTTTGCCGTCATCATCTGTCAGTTGGGTTTTTAGTATGTAATCAGTATCCATCACGACTGAAGTTGTGAGTTCGATTCCTAGCCATGATGAGGCGTAATCATATCGGAGCCGACTGACCATATCGGCATCTAGGCAATGCTCGATGGGCAGCTCAGACTACCAACATATTTATGGACAATGGACCGGCTTGATAAGTGACGAATGCTCATGCCGGGTTTAAAACCCAGTCTGTTTATGGGTGTGTTCGATAGCACTCTATCTAATACAGTTTGTCAGTGAATTGCGGCAGGTCGGTATTCTCCACGTAAGCCTGTTTCCTATATCAATAAAACAGATCACCATGATATCTCTGTAATACTGCTAAAAGTAATGTATAGCACCATTATTCTATCATTGTCTACTAATGAGGGAACTGTTCTCCTATAGTGAACACTATAAGAAAACTGTTCTCGAGGGAGAAGACAATAATATATTTAGAACATAATATCCCATTCTAGACATTAAAGAAAAACACTCAAATTCAAAATTACAATAACAAAATTTGCAATGTAATATTATAAAAGTAACGTTTATAACAAAAACTGAAAGTCAACAAATCACATCTTTTTGTAAATTTTCAGAAGAAAAAACAAGTAACAAGTTTGTGTTCAATATGTTGAAATGGAACATTTCCATATGAATTAATTATTGTTGATAATTAAAGGTAACATTGCAGTTACTGAAGTTAAATTCTGGGTAACTGGAAGTGTTTTAGATTTGTTTTAAGTTTGCATGACTTGTAGTTTGTTCATTAAGGGAGATAAATCTTGACAAAAATATATAAAAATTACGCGGGAAAATCTATGCCACAGGTATAGTGGCCACGGGAAATCGTTTGAAATTGGTATGTTTCCGTCGCTAGACATAGTCACCCGTTGTCACGTGTACTGTTCAAAAATAGTACACACTGAATATCCAATCTAAATACAGCATTTTCATATGTTATGTACTAATATCCTTTATTGCCTTTTCGAAAACAATATTATATTTTGTAGGTTCACATTGACATACAGTATTCAGCGATCCATCAGGAAGACACCTAACAGTACTTTGATGAAATTATGTATTCTATATTAAATGTTACACGCTTTAAATAGCTCTTTTTGATTTATATTAAAATGTGTTGGTCGTGTTTCACCTTACTGGATCCCTTGGGTTTTTTGCAGTTTTCAAAAATTGTATATGCTATATTGCAATAACATTGATCAAATGCGATCAATCTTACATTTTTTGAAGATTTGGTATTCTGTAGATCTTCCGAAGCACGTACGGATAGTCGTGGTCGTGATCGTATGGTAGTTGGATTTACAAATATCTGCTCAATCAATTCTTATCACCATTAAGTTGTGAGTTAGATACAGCATTATGTGATAAAGTTTGTCAGTGACTTGCGACAGGTCGGTGGTTTTTTCGGGTACTCCGGTTTCCTCCTCCGACTGCCACGATATAACTGAAATATTATTGAAGGTGACGTTAAGCACCATTAAACAAACTCGTCTGTGACATTTCAAAAGTTGTTTTTCTATAAAACAATTTCGTCTAGCCTAGCAATGCAAGAATCTACTACTCTTTTTTCTATTCAGTAGTTTGATCTACATTTCCAATCAGTGCCTCTCACCTCTGAAGTTGCACCATAACGTGTGTCAGTGAATAGCCACAGATCAGTACCTTATTCCTGGTACTCAGATTTCCTCAACCAATCAAACTGACTGCCACGATTACTGAAATATGTATTACGGTATTGATAACTCAGGTTTCCAATAATGGAAACTCATCAACCCTCCGCATAACATTTATAATAAATGGCCCGTTTCTTTCTCTGCTGCAAATTGGTTCAGTTGAAATCATCACTTCAAACATGTTTTGGTCGTCACCATGATTTGGATAACCGTTACGGATATCTGTGTCACAGGTGATCACTGATATCTTCTGTTTGTCGTAAACTATAACCCCGTCCTCTCCTCATTCATGACTTATTTGTAAATAAGGGTAATAACAAAATTACCGAACTCCGAACAATCTTGCAAAGGGAAAGTCAAAATTCATAATTATATAAACAGACAAAATCAGTCAACAACCGGAAAACTGTGAAAACCGTAATGACCCTGACTTGGTACAGGCATTTCTAAAGAAATAACAAAGAGTACCAATACAGATGTCACATGTGGAGCAATAACTGCTTACCCTTCCGGAACACCTAGGTTCACACCTGGTTTTTAGTGGGATTCGTGTTGCTTGATCTTTAGTTTTTTGTGTAGTGTTTCGTAGAACGTTGTTTGTACTTTTTCTTTTTGCCATTTTTGTATTTTATATTATTAGCTGATTTACGCCTCTTGGTATCTAATAAAAAATTTTTTTTTAAAGTTTGACATTATCCTATTTTGGAATAACTTGGCTAAACATGGAAATCATTTTACAATAAAGGGAAACTAGATGATCAAACCAGTTTATATCTCACATTGTAAAGCTATGCTATATTTAACTATCATTGAACCTATTTATCAATATGATATTTCATTGCATAATTATATAATGGCATTTCTATTGCTTTTCTGAAGAAATGTATCTTTGAAATGATTCCTCTTTATAACCTACGTTTAACTTTTGATTGCATTTGATTATTACAATGCAGTGATCTTAAGTTTTATGGGAATGTGCTTCATATGTACATTTAGTAAGAATTCTATTAAAAGTATACTATTATTGTTTTCAAATCATTGATCTGAACAGTGTCAATATACAATATTGGATATTTTGAAAATAATGGGTAGCAATGACTTTGATTAGCCAGTTATTAGTTTAATGTCATATCAGAATTGTTTTTAATACCGAGTGTAATCCTTGAAGAATATTTCTTTAAAATTTTCCTTAATGTCAGAGACGTCATTTATTTCTACAAGTAAGAAAAGAAAGTTTAAACAATGATTGTCAACAATTCCATCAATATCAACAAAACGAACAATCACCTCTTCACCCTATAGCATTAAACATACAAAAAGACAGTGAAATACAACGTTAGAAATCCTGGTTCTGAATTAGGACCGGTTAATTGGATCCCAACCTTCCTATCTTGTGTTTGGGTTTTGATGTTTAACGTCACTTTCAACCCTCCATTCTTGATAATTGGATATGCAACGACACTACAGATATAAACAAACAATACAAAACTTGGAAAGATTATCTTCTACTGGAAAAGATCATATACTATCACAATAATGAATGACAACATAAACATGGACAGTATAATAAGTATGAATGTTCGTAGTTAACTTACTTCATGATAAGAATGCATAATCTGTTTGGTTAAATACCATACTGATTCTTCCAATTTCAAGTTCTAACATTTTAATAGCAATAGCTACTTACTAATGGATACTGGAACGAAAAACTATCAAAACTTGTATGTGTATATACTGCAGACACACAAGGTTTCAAATAAAAGAATGAAAGTCTCCTTTTGATCTGTTATCTGTTAGTTTAGTCTTACTACCTCAGTCACATGTTAGAAGAGTTTGTAGATACCAAAATCAGAATCCGTAAATCGAAGAAGGAGAGACAACACAATGGTCAAAGGAAAAAGTACAAAATGACAAAAAAACGATCTACAAAACATATACATAAAAGTAAAGATCGAGTTACACGAACCCCACTGAAAACGGGGGTGAACTCAAATACTTCGGAAGGGTAAACAGTTCCTGCTCCACTAGTGGCACCTGTCGTGTTAATCTAGTTACAAACCCGGTGATAAATCATGAATGAGGAAAGAACCGGGAAGTGCTAGCGACAAGTGGAACATATCCGTGGTCATTTGTGACGCAGATATTCCATAGCGGTCAGCCAAGTCATGGTGGCGATCGTAAAACTTTCGAAGTGATGACTTCAACTTAACCAAGAGGAACCCTTGGTTCAGTGACTTCCTTGTTAGTAGCAACCTTCTATCAAGGAAATTATGATAGGAACCACAAGCTCTGGAATATCGTATCAACTGAGAGATATATATTCCATATGCAGGTGCTGCTAAAATGCTGCTACATATATATGGAAAGTTCTTAATGGGAAAATTGAAATCATCTCTTTTGTTGTAAAGTTTCGATATTAATCGCCCCCCCCCCCCCCCTCTGTCAATTTCGAGGTGTATGTTGAGGTAGGAAGCAGACCTATCTGTATCCGTGATATCCTTTATTTCAAGCTCAATGGGAAATATGCGATCAACGAAATCACCAAGCCTAATATTAATTAGTGGAAGGACATCATGTACATAGCGGAACGTGAAATTAAAGGATCGAGCTAGTTTCTTTTCATTTTTCTTGAGAAGCCCCTGTATGAAATCTGCCTCAAACGAATAAAGGAACAAGTCAGCGAGAAAAGGAGCACAGCTTGTGCCCATAGGTATGCTGACTATCTATTGTAAACTCCGTCCAGCAAACACAACAAATATATTGTCAATCAAATACTCGAGCATGTTGATGATGTCACTTTCAGAGAACTTTTTAATAGAATCAGAATGGTATTTTACAAAATAGGATCTGTCTCTTCCTAGCACAAGGTATATGTATCTACGTTGGCCATTTTTTTTTATAAAACACATTTGAACCAACTCCCTTAATCTGTCCTTCAGCTTAGAGTGAGAAATAGTTGTGTAGATTGTAGAGAAGTCCAAAGTGTTAATGCTATTGTAGGAGGAGAGGGGCCTAGATTGTAAGTACTCTAACATATCTTCAGAATCCACATCTGATTCACACCACCCTTAGAGTAGCTAGTGTCACAGTTACTCTGAAGCCCGGTTCTGATCGCTGATAGAATACATGTTAATAATTTGGAAAGAGGTTTCGTGGAGCATTTGGCAGACCCAGCAATATATCGTTATATAATTTAGGAATCCAGTATAGTGATGGTATAACCAGTTCTTCATCTTTGGTTGAAATTCCAAAGGAACATAAAACAGACCTATGATTGTCCAGGGTGTATAGGGTTTTGTTTTATTTCTGCGGCCAAATTATATAGAAAAATATGTCTTGACCTGAAAGATGCAAAAAGCAATAATAAAATAAATAATAATCTGACCCTGTGGTGTACATAAAGACATTTTTGAAAAATTTGAAGAAAAAATCATCGACTTGTCATGTCAAAAATAATATCTGATATGGGTTTCGTGTAAAATGGTCAGTATACCTGTATATATCTATTCAACACATGATCATTTTCACAAGGAAGTGCACATTTCAAGACATCGTTCGTTTCTTGTCAACAAATCTTCATATTCCATTTAAAAGTGCTTCTTATCTCCACCGATTACCTTTATAAAGGAAGCGCTGTCATCTGCATACTATCATTGCAACAAGAGCTAGGAAACTAGTATGCAGAAACATATTATTGTTCGTAAGTAATTTACCATTTAATTACACCGTGCAACCTGTCTAAACCGAACCCTGAATGGACTAGAATCCTGTAGAACCTGCACTTTAAATGAAATCCCACTGGTGTAGGAAATCTGAGAGAGCATGTCTTATTAAAACCATGTTCGATTCGTCTTTACCTCCAGATGTTTGTAGGAGGGTTCATGTCTTATTTACATTATTTGTGTTTGTGTGTATTTAGTGGTGTCCAACACATATTGTGTTTATTTATTTTGTTGTTGTTGTTGTTGCTTTGTTTGTCTTCGTCTTGTGTGCCCAATGCTGCCAGTGTCTCTGGGTTGTCCATTTTGGATTCAGTTGGCTCAGTTTACACATGTTTCGCTGTATTTCTAAGACGCTATGATCTATTGGTTTATTATTAATTTACATGCATAGTAGTTTTAGTAAAATGAAAAACAAGCTTTCATATTGACTGATGTTGTACCTTATGTTGACATTGAAAAATCTTAAAGTTGTTTCCGATTCAGTGAAGGTCAAATTGCTGTTTCAGTAATAGCAAACAATTTAAAATATATCTATTAAGCTGGTTACATCTAGTTATGTGCAATCATGGAAACTCAAGATTAGTGTGCTAAATGGCACTTTCAACAATATTTCAATTACATATGTGTCATTTTTATTGCTGTGGAAATCAGAGTACCAGGAAAAAACGAGTGGTCTGTCACAAGTCACTGACGATCTTTATCGCATAGTGATGTTTCGAGTACACCGTACCATCTACCAGATCGAGCAGGTTAAAATATTGCGGCCACCATGATCGGTTATCATTCGATGTGCACTCGTCGCAACTTCGGCTGATTCCGTACCTTCATCAAACCTCGTCCGTATTACGATAGCTCCCATTGGAACTACTTCGGAAATCTTCAATGAAGGAGGTATTAAAATAATTTCACTTTCGAATATTCGTCCAATAACAATATATTTTCATTTGTCGCAATGTCGGCTGATTCCGTACCTTCATCAAAGACCAATATTTTTCAAAGCAAACTCTATACGCTCATCTATTGTCGCCATTTTACAACTTTTTCGTGGTGCGCAATGTTTGATTGAAGTGATACGGTCTTCCGGCGAAGAAATGTGACGCTTAGACGCATATCAAATACCGCATTACAGCCGAGGTATTGAGGAAGCGAAGCGGACTCACCCGAGGTTTGCCGATTGATTCGATGTGCTGTCATTTCGTTTACTCTTTACATTATTATGAAGTGAAAATTTAAACAGTGATGGTCATCACTTCTACCAATATCAACAAAACGAACAATCACTTCTCACCTTATTTCACTGAATGCAAAAAAGACTACGACATATAACGTTGGAAAACTAGGTCCTTGACAAACGTGGCGGAACTATCGGTCAATCAATCTTAATAACTGGATTTCGAACGACAATACATATCACAAACAAACGATAAAAAAAACTCCACAAATTCTCTTCCAATACGACTACACATATTATCACGAACATGAATGACGACGTAAACATGGACAGTACAATAGCAGGGTCACTGAATTCAAGTAGTTAACTGACAGGACGCCTGTGTAAAGACTCTCTGCTTAACGGATTTGAGCAGTTGCCTCCGATAATCTAAAATCGATTTCATTTTACCCCGGGAGAGCCTGAATCTGATTTCATATAATCCCTGCATGGTTCACATTACCCCTCTTCAGATTTAGGTATAATGGCAAATTGTTATGCTGACAACTACTGATTCTTTTATTGAATAAAACATGCGAAGCCCACAACATTGAAGATCTGAAAAGTAAAAAGAAATCATACGAGTGTTAATAGTATTAAAACCACTCAAGTTGATGATTTGTTTTTATTATTTTAGCTATTTTCCTCCTAAGCGAGTTTCACATTAAACATGCAATTTGTAAATTATCATATTATGGAGCATCAAATAAAACTTTTTAAAATGCCCAACTTAAAACTGGTATGCCCCTTTTGTTAGAGAATGTATAAAGTCTGTGTGTGTAAGACACGTTTGATGTTCTAACTTAAAAATGACTTAGTTCAACTATATATCATTTTGTGATTTTTTAGAAGTCAAAATCCTGTAGGAATGCACACCTTTAGTATTTTTACATTAAACACACTACAAAATATTACAAAAAGGGAGGGACAGACAGGGGTTAAATAGTATGCCCTGATACAGGGCTATACATTAACAGTCATGTCCCATTCTTACATGTATGTCAAGCACATTATTATGGTGTGGTTTCTGTTCGTGAGGCACTCCATCCTTTCTTGTTTATGCCAATGTCAGGAGACCAATAATAACATATAAGGATTAGTATGGAAAATGTGCTAAATTCAGGAACAAGTCAGTCTTGGTTGGGCAAAATTTGTACATGCACATGTACTTTGTAAATGATTCAACTCGATAACTTTTGTAAATTATAGAGCACAAAAATTAAACAAATATTCATTAACAAGAAATATTTATTGCAAAAACAAAACATTATTAAAAGGTCAGCTATAATAAAAATGTTGTAAAATAACAAAACTATGAACTGGAACATTGAAGAATGGGTAATAAAACACATTCCCCTCATCCTGATTAAGTCTTAAGTTAATGATTGAATGAAAATTATATTGCTTTTAACATCAAAAAGTTAATATTGGCCATTATTGGGGGACACTATGCAATTTTCTCTATCCTTTAGTTATTGAATTGAGAAGTTAAAAAGTCTGACAAAAGTTCCACACTCCCCCTCCCAAGAAAACCCCATACTACATGTAATAAGGTTCAAAACTCCTTTAATTTCAAAATATTTGTCTAAGACTTTCTCAGGTAAATGAACAAAGTCCAAAATATTCAATAATGTTACATGAAAAACAACACTCATATGGGGGATAAAAACATTCTATTCATAAAATTTTTAAACAAGAAACATAAACTATAACATGTGATGTGTAAACTATTTAAGCATGAGCAACAGGAAACACATTTAGATACAAAAAATGAAAAGACCAACACCCTTAGTTGGATTTTTAGAGTGCCACAAAATGTAGTTAATTGAAACAACAGTCTGTGGGTAGATATGTCGTTCCACTCTGAAACATTATTCTGACTCGACCAGTTTTTGTTCTTACTCCTTAATGCTGCATTCTTACCAATAATATAATCTTTGGTTTGACTAGACAGGGGCTAGAACCCATAGATCTACCACATTCTAGGTGAGCATGCTAACTATTACACAACATGCTTGCGATCGCATTGAAAAGGGAGTAGTTCTTCAAAACTTTCATTAAGCTGGGAACATGATCTATATATATATTAAAATAAACCCATAGATTAGCTTCCAGTCAGATTTGAACTGACATCTTTTCAACATTATTGAAACGTACTACCTTGTACTATAGAAGCTACATTGTATATACATGTATTGTAATTGTTAGTAGTTGACAAACCTAATATGTACACAGATCATTAGCTTCCAGAGAGATTTGAACTGACATCTCTCAAACATTATTGAAATGTACTGATTCATTGACACCATAGTAACAACATTTTGTCATGAATTTGCTAGGAACATTTCAGCCAAGATTGGTTGCAATCCCTTCTGTTATTATCTAATGGTCCTGAATTGGCACTGCATAGACACGATATAGAGAATAAAAAAAAACATGCATAAATTTCATACCCTGCAGTGCAAGAACAATAAGCTCCTTCTGTCAAACCATCATCTTCTTTGGTGCAATATCTATACATTGTGAGGCAGACATGGGGTAATCGTAATTTGTAATTGTAATCAGTTGTAATCGATTACATTTTTTCATGTAATCGGATGTAATCTGTAATCAGTCAATGTTTTAGATTACATGTAATCGTAATGTAATCGATTACATTCATTTTGACCCTGTAATCATGATTACTTTCTGATTATATTTAGATTACTTTTCATCATTTTGACTTATTTTTTCTTAACCGAAATATATATCTCCTTAGATATTTAATGTATGATTTATGTAAATGAATTATATACACAAAAATGTGTATATATATTCCAAAGAAATAAGACGCTTAGTTATAACAAGCAATAGCGCTCCTGTGGTGAAACAGTTAAGAGTACTCGCATCATGTGCGGTAGATCGTGGTTTAGATCAAAGATCTGATCAAACCAAAGACTATACAATTTATATTGGCACATGGCGTAAAAGAATAAAGGCAAATACTAGTTGACTCGTAGTCAACATAATTCCTTCATTACATGGGATAGAAGTCATGAAGTTGTCCATGAATATAATCTATCTTGCATCTGTCCAGTGTATGACATAGGTTTCAAAGTGTTATCCATGAAAATAAACTACCTTGCACCGTTCAAACATAAGCATAAGCATCTGAAGCTTGTCCATGAAAATTAGCTACTCGATCTTTCTTCATTGCATGGAATAGGAGTCGTGACGTTTTCCATTAAAATATGCTACCTTTCATCTGTTCAATGTCTGACACAGGTTTCAAAGTGTTATCCATGAAAATAAACTACCTGGCACCATTCAAACATAAGCATAAGTATCAGTCGCTTGTCCATGAAAATAAGCTCCCTCGTATTCCTTCGTTGCATGGGATATAGGAGTCATGACGTTTTCCATAAAAATAAGCTACCTTACATCTGTCCAATGTCTGACACAGGTTTCAAAGTGTTATCCATGAAAATAAACTAACTGGCACCATTCAAACATGAGCATAAGTATCAGTCGCTTGCCCATGAAAATTAGCTACCTCGCATTCTTTCATTCCATTTCTCTGACAATATCTATGACTTTTTATTTTCCAAAACCTGATTTTATTTGTACGTTTATTCTGATAATAGGGGTAAGGATTACTGTAGTAGAACAAGTCAAACATCTCCGAAATTGGACAACATTATAATTCTGAAATTCTAAAATTTGACAGTCCTGCTCTAGTTTATAGTAGGATACTATATGGTAATACTTCTGGTTTTTTTTTATTTCTTTTTATGGACCAAAGGAACGTAAATAAAATGGAAGGGAGATTTAATTGAAATTATTAGAATTGAATGAAGGATCTTTCTAAGTTAGGGAGATGTGGACATAAAACTGTGATCACTCATAATACATTAAAGAGATCTCTAATTAAAATTAAAATAAAGATATCTAAATTGAATTGACGAGCTCTTTAATCCTTATAGGAATCAGAATCAATTAGAATCTAAAATTCAGCTCAAACATTGAGCACATCACATAGCTGACTGTAATTTACTGCTTAATCCAACCCCCCTCCCCCTCCCCATATGTCTAGCGATAGACTATTTTAGCTCCCCTTACGCCTGTGTTCACCCGACATCAATGTGAATGAAAAGAACGTTGTATAAGAATAATAAAAACTCAAATAAAATCAAATGTTTATTATTTTTAAAATTGGTTTTTATCTTATATACTATTCTGACAAATTGTGACAAATACTACATATGAAAAGATTTACAAATAACATGGTCACTTCAAAGAAAACAAAATAAAAATAAAATAAAACTGACAGAATCATTGAAAGGAAATAAAGTTGAGAAAAATTATACGAGACTTTGGATAGTAAATTATTCAAGAAATAATATAAAATAAAGGGCTACGCAGATAGAAGCATGTCGGCAAGGGAAAATTGAAAAAGCGCATATGTATGTCAAAACAAAAACAAGTGTCGACACGGTAAATTGCTGGAAACAGTAATTTACTGGACCCACAGGCAGTTCACGATTACTTTCTTATTACATTTAGATTACTTTTCATCATTTTGACTTATTTTGTATTAGCTGAAACCTATATCTCCTTAGATATTTAATGTTTGATTTATGTAAATGAATTTTCTTCATGAAATTTATTAAACAAGTTTACTAGAAAAATATTTAGATTATTGACATCTGAATAAAAAAATATAACTAATCACACTTTTTAAAAATTCATTAAAAAATCTAAAATTTCAAGTTATTTGTAAGTGGGAATAGGTAGTTTTAAAAAGTGGGATTAGATAGAAGACACCTGAAATTCAATTGTCAAAAACTCCCCCAAAAATATATTAAAATAAAGTGGCATTCACTACAAGATCAAAAGATATTATTCCATGCTTAATTGCAATCAAAACAATCACAGTTACCAAAAAATTATTAAATATTATTTATGGCTTCAAATAAAACAAACAAATAATATCTCAATTGCAATTTCTTTTGGGTTTCAAAATTTTCAGTGAAAACAGTTTGTCTGCTTGTGTAAAGCAAAACAAGCTCTAAAATTTATATGATCTGACATAACTTTCAAGATTTCATATCTGAAACTGCTTCTATGAAAGATTCACAATGTCCTCATGATTCCCATAAGATAAAGAAATATTTTATATAAACCAAAACATAGGTACGTCATGAAGATTTCTTATACATGCTTAGCAAAGAGATATAAATTTCAATAAAGATATTATATAAAAAGCAAAATGTAAATTATAATTTTCAGAAACATTTACGTATGATGCTGGTACTAGAATAAACAAATATTTTCAATCATGCATATTACAAATTAACAGACAAATTGCAAGTTGTAATATTTGTAAAATTTTGGATTTTTTTGTGTGAAATTTAGCAATGGCGATTGTTACATAATTTGGTGTCATAAGACCTTAATTACACATTTTATCTGTGACACAGGTTATATTAACTGCTAGTTTATTATATATCCACAATAGACTTTGACAGGATACTTGAAATTATTTGATATATATATTATTAAAATGTGCAAATGTATGTTATAATATTTACTAATAGTATAAGATCATGATGGATTGAATATTGGTCATAGTTGTATGACACAACATATTTTATGAAAAAAAAAAGGAAATTGAGAATTGGTGTTTATAATTTACAATGTGCTGTATGTTATTGTAATGATCACATTAAAACTAATTTGTAGTTCATAGTTCTGAGTAAGGAATACAGATCCATAATTTCTTTTTAGAGTAATTGGTCGATTCCTAAAAAATCTTCTCCTCTGAAACCGCTTGGCCAAATGAATCTAACTTGGTAGGAGGCATATATGGCAGGCTCACTATAAAAATTGCTCATTTAGTCCTGATCCTTTTGCAAACATGGTCGGCACAGGCAATTCATGTTGCTGATTGGTCGATTCCTAGAAAACCTTCTACTCTGAAACCGCTTGGCCAAATGAACCGAAACGTGGTAGGTAGCATCTATGGAAGGCCGTCTATAAAGATTGCTCATTTTGGATCCGTTAACAAACATGGCCAGCACAGGCAATTCGTGTTGCTGATTGGTAGATTCCCAACAAATCTTCTACTCCGAAACCGCTTGGCCAAATGAACCGAAACGTGGTAGGTAGCATCTATGGAAGGCCCTCTATAAAGATTGCTAATTTTGGATCTGTTAACAAACATGGCCAGCACAGGCAATTCGTGTTGCTGATTGGTCGATTCATAAACAATTTTCTCCTCTGAAACCTCTTGGCCATATGAACCGAAACTTGATAGTTAGCAGCTATGGAAGGCCCTCTATAAAGATTGTTCATTTCGTCCCGATCGGTTAACAAGCATGTCCACCACAGGCAATTCTTGTTGCTGATTGATTGATTTCTAAAAAATATTCTCAACCTACTGAGCCTCTCGTCTATATATTGTATTGTATTATATGTATGCTAATGTTTCACCATGCCTGTCTGAGTTTTTCAATAAAATCTGTAAGAAATAACTTGTGTTAAGATACTTTGTGTGCGAGATATTATCATGTATATATGGCTGTTATTTAATTATTAAATTGACAAGTATGTGTGATACAAGTATCTGTACTTACAAAACATACCAGCATGAAGCAAAATAAGAAATTAGGATGCAGGTACCCTAAAGTACTACTGTTATTCCAAGATGTATAAATTTGTAGGCCCTTCTGAAGTTATATCCTCAAAACAGAAAAAAAAACAGAAATAAAATTAGATATAAATCTGTTATCAAAAACAAACAAATACAAAACAAAACACACCAATAAAAAATATCAAACAGAAAGAAAAAAAAACAACATCAATGCACCTTTTATCAATCTGACTTAGTTCTGTACACATAATTTTCATAAGAGATACAGGTAACTAATTTACCTGGAAATTTTACATATATTTTGTATCTATCATATTAAACAATGAATGTATCTTGTTTTCAAAGAAAACATTCAGATAGCTACATTGCTAAAAAGAGGTAATAAAAACGTAGATATCAAATTTAGTGCACATGAACATTTTTGGAATAACCTTCATCAGGTAGCTCAAAATCAAAAGATTGGAAAGCCAAATAATTTAATAGTTTTGGGAGCACAAGATCTATGGATATTGATGTTATCTTTAAACCTGGTAGATATATTGGGAGTGCTGGTTTTATGATGTGGGTTTTGGTGCAGTCGGGGATGTTGTCTTGTGATTCTACGGTGAATACGGACTGACACTGTTGGGGATGTTGGATTTTTGCTTTGTGTCAGCTGTGGTCTGTCCATTGCTCCTAATTGGTGTGATATCTGTTTTGTCTGTACCTAAGGATTTTATTTATAACAGCTCCTTTCATCACATATTGCTTAAGATTTTGACCAAGATATAGTTTTTCTGGTACCTGGTTCATGTCGAGCGACGCCGAAAAACTTACACTATAAGCGCGGACGTCTAAAACGCTTAGAACGATGTCTGTTTCTGCTTTTCTTAGACAATTTGCCAGTTGTTTTTTTAACTATAAGACATTGCAGAATAAATACAATATACGTACATTGTCGGGGAAATATAAAAACTGTACGTAACAGCTTTAGTGAGTGGGCGATGGTTGTTTAACGCCAACTCAGCAATTGCATAGCTATATCATGGCGAGACCAAGTTAATGAGATGATGATGATGTCCGCTTTTTTCTAGACCAACACACTTAGTTTTTTTTCATAGTGTTATCTAACGGAAACAACAGTCCGCGGATATACATGTTGCTCCACTCTGACACATTATCCTGATTCCGAAGCAACCAGTTTTTGCTCTTTCTTCTTAATTCTGTGTGCTTTGCATTATAAGCAACAAATACCAGTTGATAATCTTTGGTTTGAAATATGAATTTGTTTATATACATGTACTCAAAAAGTCGCCTTTTTTAAGTCTTCTGCCGAAGGATTGTGAAAGCGCGAAAAATTTACCGTGCGTTGCACAATGTATTTTGTATTGTTACGTTATCTATTGTCATTTATGTAGACAACAGGGGGCGAATCCAGAGGGAGGCGCACCCGGTGCGCCGCGCCCCCATAAAATTGGAAAAAATATGTTTTTTGGCGTAAAATCGTGATTTTTCACACGAAATACCCCAAAAATGTTCGCGCCTCCCTCCGCTCGGAGCAATTTTTTTAAGTGCGCCCCCTAACTTGAAATCCTGGATCCGCCCCTGGACAATATATGTATTCGCTGAGAAACAGACCAGAAATGCTCACCAAAGACTCTCATCGGTAGTGCAATCGTTAGCGTGCTCGCCTCGAGTGCGGCAGATCGTGGGTTCGAGTCCCGATCGGGTCAAACCATGTTCTGTACACATATTTTGCCATCTTCCACATTCTGTTGGAAATTTATGATTTAGGGTTCTATTTTTACAAAATCCAAATAAGAAATTGTCATCAAGAGTGTTCAAATAGTTTCAGCTTCGAATTGAAATTAATCTAATAGCTACCAGTTCTTTAAAATTGTAAAAAATAAAGTTCCCAACTTTCATTATTAAATATATATGGAACATAATTTTATTTATTTCTTGAATTCAGAAGATAGTGTCAATAAGTAAGTAAATGAGTTAATTTCTTTTTTTCAAGAGGGTAACACGGTTAGCAATAATAAAAGTGTGATTAATAATTATCATATATGATCTTATTAAGTTAAAGAATAATTTGCATAGTTTGAACATCACATAAATATTAAATTCTACCATAAATAGTCCACCAATCTATTTTTTAATAGCTGTAAAAATGATACATCGCGATGGTAAATTTTTAATTGAAAAAAGATAGTTTGTAATTTAATCACATGCTATACAGCCATACAGGTAGTATTTTGTTTTTCAACTATGAACACCACTAATATCTATTGTTTATTTTATTTTATATTGTGTACAGATCTATATGTCTCTCTTTGTCAATCAGTAACTCTTTTCCTGTTTATGTACCTGCAGTTTTTCACTTTGTCCCTCCATTCGAAATACACAATTTGTATTTTGGTAAACATAATAAGGGAGACAAATCCTATAATTTTATGCTACAAGTAGCTAATTGTTATGCTCCGCCGTATGAAAATTAGCTACCGGAAGTTGGAGGTAGCTAATTTTCATGGGTAGCTAAAAATTTTACGACATCGGGTTACAACTTTTACTAACTTCGAAAACTTATATTGCCGATATTTCGTATAAAAACATTTTTTTTTCATATTTGTTTACAAAATGTGATGAAATACATAATTTTTATGCATTATGTTCAAATTTGATTAAAATTAATACCTTAATAAAGATGTAATAAAGAAAATACGAATTTGGGCCCGGATTCTTGGAACCGGACCGGGGCCCAGATTACCACTTTTACTAACCACCGTATTGTGTGATTACGTACGTATTTGTTGTTCCCAAGATGTCAAACGAAATTTCATATGCATTTAGAATACTTTCAATATAGTCCTTTACTCATTCATAACTTATCACCGGGATTATGTAGCAAGAGTAACACGTTGAGCGCCATTGGTGGCAGGTAGTGCCGGATTTACCATTGTGCTTAGATGTGCTTAAGCACAGGGCCCCTAGATGTGCTTAAGCACAGGACCCCGTTGGCCAGGGGGGGGGGGGGGGATCTTCCTGCCAATTTGTTTTTTACGATTGATTTTTGCTTATGTGGTACTATTTTAAATTTGAAGGCGTTCTGTTTCGGAGCGATTCCAGACATAATGGTAGAGTTGATAGTCTATGCATATCCAGAAATCATGGGTAGTTTGCTCATTTGCATATCCAAGATGGCGGTTTCTTCAAGCCAGAATTTTTTACAAAGATTTCTGAAAGAAATATTTTGTTCGGGGGTGCGGGCATTTTTCTGAGGTGAAATATTTGACATTACACCGGTAGAAACAAGCACAGCAAATTTTAGCTAGATGTATAAATTATTCACGGTTCCCACACTATTTTAAAACAAGGCATATTTCTGTGAATTCTAATATGGATATCACTGCAGAATTCAAATCTTGGTCGACTTCTGAGTATTTTTTTAATTGTTTACCATGGATGCACACTATTTTCTGAACCAAATACGGAAACTTCCGGTGTAGATCTATCTCTTTTTTCACACATTATTTGAATAAAATTTGTTTCCACGGTTCCCAGGAAGATTGAAATGGTCAGATTTTGGGAAATGTCAGCCTCTGTAAGGGCCACTTGAAGGGTAACGAGTGCTTTCATTAAAACTCGAATTGTTATCTGCTGAAGAATAGTCAATCATTGTCGACACCGGTTTAAATATAGAAAATAATTAAGTCGAGGCTCCATGAAGGGTGAATAAACTTTTTATAATGATACATTTCAATTCGATGAATGTTTATTACACAATATCAACAAAACATTGAATACTTGTAGTAATCACATTAAAAAAAATTAACAATATAAAATCTATATACTAAACGATTTCAATGACATAGTTAATACTTATGTGGGGAAGATATTGAAAAAAAATGCACAATATATTTTTTATTTAATATCTTTATTTATTTAATTGATCGTGAAAGGGGGGGGGGGAGGGCAGTGCATATATTTTCGATCTTTTACACACATCATTGATGACAATTAATTTTGATACGATCACAAATAATTATATGAAGTTATTTATGTGATAAAAACTGATGAAATACTATTAAAACAAAAATATATCAATACGAGTTTTCATCAGCGTTCATTGATCAGCGTCTTCCAGATATGGTTCAACGTTTATTTGCTGAGGTCATACATGACGCGATTTGGCTTATGAATATTCATGAGAAAAAGTACCCATGATTTCTGGCTATGGGGAGTGTGCCACAAAGCAGGCTCAAGTAAGGTGCCTCATAACTTAACTAGAACATGGCCTCATAAATCCGGCATTGGCGGCAGGTCCTATGAGAGTGAGGTTCATCCGGTACATATCGGTCCGGGACCCGTAAAGCGAGGAAGGGGCCTGTGAATCTCTGAGCACTTACATAGGCTATGCCTGATATGGATATTGTATAATTAAATTATGCACTCTATTTAATAAAATATTTTAATTGCAATTGAATCTCTGAAGGGCCCCATAGCCTTAGCCATTTAGACGGGTTTTTTCTTAATTTTTTGGGGTATTTTCAACTATTTTTAGCTTATTTAGAAAAATAATTATATCAAATTCACTTAGACTTCTGAATTCTGGTTGTTGCTATATGTCTGTACGTGAAATAAACCATTTATGAAAGCTTACCAGAGGTTTAATTAGACCTCAAATCCTCAATTTTGAAAGAATTTTCAGCCTTTCAGAGGAGCGGCACACGAGTTAACCCCCGTTTTATACTATGTGTAGTGTTTTGTAGATAACATTTGTCCTTTTTCATTTGACAATTAAATTGTCTGTCCTTATATTTACGGCTTCTGATTATCCCTGTTGTATCTTAAACTTTTCTTTCACTATCTGTAAACTCTACAAAGTTTGGTATCTCCAATCTTTTGATATATCACATTCATAATTGTCTTTATAATACAGCGTATTTAAATCAGTGACTAATATATCACCTTTAACTTTGTTGGTTCGAATCCCGTTCATGGCGAGGTATACACGATACAACATTATGTGATAAAGTTTGTCAGTGACTTGCGACAGGTCGGTGGTTTTCTCAGGGTACTCCGGTTTCCTCCACCAATAAAACTGACCGCCACGATAAACAAACAAACAAACAAGCAAATGCTTTATTGTCAATCAAGACGCCCACAATGAGCAGTATAATCAATAAAAATCACAGTATACAATTGATTCACATAATAATTTTTATGACTGAGTGAAATATAGTTAAATGTGACGTTAAGTACCATAACCCTAATCCTACATCCACCCCTTAACAGCATATTTAAATGACGTTTTAATGCCTTGGTCTAAGTTGACTAGAAAATGGTCCTAAAATAGGAAAGAAGATTAGGAAGTGCAGAACCGATAATCCGCCACTTGTTCTATTTGAACAGGCAAATTGTATTGACTGGATACATACTCCTCAATAACCGAAATATATAACTTTTGTCTGGTATCCCTGACACATTCACCATGTTGAGCTTTTGCAGCCTAGTTGTAAATACAGTTCATTTGTCTGGTATCCCTGACACATGCTACATGCTGAGCTTTTGTCTGGTATCCCTGACACATGCTACATGTTGAGTTTTTGTCTGGTATCCCTGACACATGCTACATGTTGAGCTTTTTTCTGGTATCCCTGACACATGATACATGTTGAGCTTTTGTCTGGTATCCCTGTCACATGATACATGTTGAGTTTTGGCAGCCTAGTTGTAAATACAGTTCATTCTCTGTCGAAAGAAAAATATCAAAAGGGACAATCAAGGAATAATTATATAATTTAATTATTTAATTCAAGATATAAACGTCGATTGATTAATGTGATTTTTCTGCAAGATAAACACAATCTTAAAATATAAAGCTTATCTGTATTAGTAGCAAACCAGGAGAAATGTTCGGTGAAACTCGCCTTTATCACAGTTTTTAAGCCTTGTATATAATCCACGAGTGTATCATCCGCCCAAGTAGTTAGTGTTTTGGCACTGACATTGTTTATCAGATATACATGTATTAATTTTGAAATGTATAGTACCTAAATAATGTGTACTATCTAATATTTAAACGATGGTTGATGTCATCGGCTTACTGTGATAGAACTAATATTATACATATGGCAACTTGTGTGACACGAAGATTCAATATATATTATGTATAATGTTCAAGATAATAGCGCTTTTCGTTTTTGTTTTTGTTTATAAGAAGGCTGTAAGCACGCGGTTTATGTGAGGGTTGGCATTTTACTCACATGTGGAGAAGAAAACGCTTGCATGCATGACGCATCATTTCACATAGAGCCCTTATAGAATTGGATTAATCCTGCTACTACTTTTTATTAAGATGCTTGTGCTTAGCCAGGAAAACGAGTGTTCGTGTGTATATTAAGTGTATCGATTTTACCTCTATTTCCACGATTTTTCTATTGTATTTTTGAACTGTTCCGACAGTGCGGTGTTTGTATTAAACCTAATGTGTAATCTCCTCGATCATGTGTAATCTTCTCGATCATGTGCAATCTCCTCGATCATGTATAATCTCCTCGATCATGTGTAGCCTTAGTTGATAGTACCCTATTGAGGCCGTTGGGCTTTCTAGATCCCATAAACGTTTGGGTTGCTTAGCATTCCAATTTTTTTTTTAGCTATGAGCGATTCTGGTCGGGCTCTTACGGGGGTGCTCTATGCACCCTAATGCAGATATGTGCATTTTTAATCAAACAAACCGACTATACGTACCAGATAAAAATTGATTCATTGACGTGGCATCAAAACTATCGAAGTATAACAAACGCAGACATCCAACTCATGTCTTTTGAGGATATGTCATGCAACATGTAATCCGTCTTTGAACTTTCAATCATATACAGGGCAGCTACAAATATTGACCAACCGACCAACGGCTCTTGACATGTACAACGGCTCTTGACATGTACTCGATCGATCTTAATACCTAAAGATTTAGTAAGCTCATTGCTGATTGGTTGGTAGAAAATATGAACTCTGACGTGACACCACACATGATGTCGTTAGATATCAGTGTATCGCCAAGGGAAATTAAAATAAAAATAATATAGTGATTTTCTGGACAGAGCTCAGTTGCCGACACAAAGGCTAATTAAACAAGGCTGCGTTGTTACTATGTTGAAATCAGCGCAACAAAAATGCTACGGTCGTCATCACAATCTGGTTGATCGCTACGAAATATCCATATCTCAAATGACAATGGATTTTTTACTTTTTGCGTAGATGTTTCTTTCCTCTATCACTGCCAAGACTTTTACCGGACTGAACTTTATGAGTAACATGGCGGGTGTCTTCTAAGAAGCAGGAACTGTTTAGCCTTCGCGAGCACCTGAGCTTACCCTTGTATTTTTGTTGGGGTCCGTGTTGCTCATCTTTTTCGTTTTTTGCGTTGTCCTATTGTGTGTCTTTGCGTTATGAGTTCCGTGTTGTGATGTCCGTTGCGATTTCCGCATGAAAACGATTTTCTGGTCGTTTTTATCTCCAGTTGTTTGTAGGAGGGTGCATGTCTTATTTACGTTATTTGTGTTTGTTTGTGCATAGTGGTTTCAACACATATTGTGTTGTGCTTTTGTTTTGTTTTTTTCTTGTGTACACTTTATTACCAGTTTCTCTAGATTATCCTGTTTGATTGCCCCTTCGGTATTCTCTAGGTTATCCTGTTTGATTGCCACTTCGGTATTCTCTAACATTTCTTATCTAATTCTAATTATTTTGTTTGATGGTGTTTAACGCCACTTTCAACAATATTTCAGTTATATCGTGGCGGTCAGTTTCATTGATGGAGTAAACCGGAGGACCCGGAGAAAACCACTGACATGTCGCAAATCACTGCCAAACTTTATCACATAATGTTGTACACCTCGCCCTGGTCGATATTCTAACTCACAACGTTACTAGTGGTGAAAGGCGCTGATTGCATAGGTAGTTGTAAACCCAACTACATACTATCACGGGCACGACGACCCCTAAATAATTCTAATTATAATTAGACTGAAGTACACTGTGATAAGTATAATTTGTAATAGTTATTTCTCACTTTTGAGACAGACCTATTTTTAGCGATGTGAGATTTTCTTATCTTGCACTAGTTCAAGATAAAAAAATCACGTGCGTTTTATCGGTAAATGCATGCTGTACAGTTTATGTCAACTGTACTTTAGATAAACCAGGCATGACCCAGTTGTACAAAGGCTGATATATATATTTTGTTGTTTAATGACTTGATAATATATACCTGGAAGATGGCACCCCTGACAGTTTGATTTGAGGTGGCAGTGACATTTAAGTTTAAATACCTGTAGGTGATATATAATAGGACGCACAACGTTCAAGATTCAAGATTCTTTAGACGTTAGACAATTACCTGTGAGGGACTTACAACGTTAGACCATCACGTGTGAGTTCATAATTTTATTACAAATGTTCTCTGATTAGGAAGTTGTTTTGATACACTAATTTATTTTAAGCATAAGTATTTTGGGATGAAAATGCATTAGCTGCGAAAGTTTTGCGGACGCCATCATGACTTGGTTAAACGTTACGGAATATCTTTGTCACAGATGGCCACGGATATGTCCCGTTTTTCGTAGTCGCAATACCGTCCTCATTTTTTTTCTTATGACTTGCCACCTATTTTTAGCAAGAGTAACACGACGGGTGTTACTAGTAGAACAGAAACTACTTACTTCTCTGGCGTACCCGAGTTCACCAAGTTTTTTAGTAGGGTTAGTAGTTTTCTGTGCGTGGTTTGGAGATCTTTGTTTGTCGTTTTTTCTTTCTTTTGGCCATTGCAATATCTGTCTTTCTTCAACTTATAGGCCCTGATTACCCTTTTGGTATCTTTTTTTAACAACAATATGATATTTTAATTCAAAATTCTTGCTATCTTTTGGTATCTTCATACTTTCATAACAAGTGCATATAAACTTTATAAACTAGTTGAAGCTGTCCTTGAAATAAAAAAAAACGATAACCTGATTCATCTGAGATAGTATAGGCCATATTTGTAAGCGACATTGAGTGTATTAATGCATAATCTAACCGAAGTTGATCAAATATTTATTTTTAATCTACAAGTGTGGACACAGAAATGTGCTGTCCAAAAGGCAAGTGTGGATGTCAATATTTCATATTATTAACTTTAAAAAAAAACAAAAAAAAATCATGGACACAGGGGTCCTGGATTTTTTTAATAAAAAACTAATCCTGGATTATTATTTTTGCTTAAAGTCCGGTTCTGTGTTTTTATTTCAAAATTTCATCATAGCCCCCCTCCCCCTCCCAAGGGAAATAAAATTGTATCATTAATAATAAATTAATAAATAATAAATTCAGATTTTCTATTTAAAATAAATCTCATTTACAAAACCACTGATATTTGTTCAATTTTTAACGCTGATTTAAGCTTTAGTCGCAACAATTTTTTCTCTTTAAGCTGTCGAAACATAACATTTATTTAACTGTAAAATTCACAAATAAAATTCACCCCCCCCCCCCTTTTTCCCCTTTTTTCTTGTTTAAATCAATGATCAACAATATTCCAAAATCAAACAAATGAATAAATATAACATAGATTTCTTTTACATGCATCTTTTTGCCTTGCGAAGTCACTGTTTTAAATCGGTCATCCAATCAGAACGCTCATTATTCTTGTCCAAGATAAAAATACATCGCTAAAATTACCTGTGGGTGTTTCCCCATTTCAACCGTATCTGTTTCTCAATACAGCCGCCCGATTACAGTGACCCGTGACCCAGATTAGCACGTCCAAGCAGTTTTTTTCTTAATAGTGTTGTTTAATTATAGTATCGTTGACACATATAAATATATATATGATGAAGACTATTCCAGAAACGTGCCGTGTGCACTAAATTAGACATCTACGTTTTTTATGGGGATCGCCATTTTTCAAAACTCTTCAATGTGGAGGAGACAAAAGGCATAATCCATTCTCGGATTTATCCTCCGATTCTCCCATTATTACGGCGTTTTATCCTCGCTCAATCAGTGTTGGAAAAATCTTTACACACTAGTTCTATTGTTATCGATAGGTATTCAAATTTTGGAAATACCTATTTGTCAAAAGAATTCGGATGTGTCTTAGGCCCAGGACAAAAAGTGACGTCACTTTAACACCTCGGCACTGTGCCAGGTGTTCAAGCTTGAATTAACCACCTCGGCACTGTGCCAGGTGTTCAAGTGCCTTATCGATGAAAAAAACGGCTGCATTTAATTGGCTAAATATGTACAAGTAAATTCAATATTTTTGATATTATATATTTTTAATAAACAATATCACTAGAGTGTAAGTCAGTTACCGACTTCGATCTCGGGTTCAAGCTAGATAAACACCCTCGCCCGTGCTTTGAGCACCTCGACCGCTACGCGATCTCGGCGCACAATTTGCACGGGCTCAGGTGTTCATCTAGCTTGAACACCTCGATCTCAGTCGGTAACTATTACGTAATCCTCTAGAGGATTAAAATGTTTCGTGCCTTTCCCCGCATGTTGTCAAATCGATATTGTGTAGAGGTCCGCCAAAGAATTTTGAAATAAAGTTCGTGTTAAATAATGGGAGATACAAATTCTCCTTCAGTTGCCCATGTGGGTTACGATATTTCTCCACTCTCGAGAGTTAAATTTAAATTTTTAAACACTCGCCTGACGGCTTGTGGTTAAAATTTTAAATTTAACTTTCTTGAGTAGAGAAATATCGTAACCCACGGGCAACTGAAGGATAATCTATATTTAGACACCGAGTGTATTACACGTTTGTTTGTTTGATGGTGTTTAACGCCACTTTCAACAATATTTCAGTTATATCGTGGTGGTCAGCTTTATTGGTGGAGGAAATCAGAAGACCGAAGAAAACCACCGACCTGTCGCAAGTCACGGACATACTTGATCACATAATGTTGTACACCACGCCCTGATCGAGATTCGAACTCACAAGATCACTGATTACATAGGTAGTTCCAGCTATTATACGATCACGACCACGACGCCCTTATCATACGCTCAATAGTATATTCCTCAAGACTGAAATGTTTTATTAGACACATTTTTTATCTCATTGTAATTTACAGTTCCTAAATAATGTAATTATTAATAAATCTAAGGTTCTTCTCCCTCAGACATAGGAGGCCTTAGCTGATTTTGGCTTCCATAGTTAGGTCTTTTGGCTTTCTTTCTTCTGTATATTTTTAGATTATTAGCTTTCCATTCTGTTGACTTTGAGCGTACCTTATAAATTATTTTTTTCCCAAGAAACCACGCCGTTTGCACTAAATAAACGTTAGAGAATACCGAAGGTAAATAAAAAAATAATGTTAGAGAATACCGAAGGGGCAATCAAAAATGGACAATCCAGAGAAACGGACATCAAGAAGAAGACAAGCAAAAAAAAACCAAACAAACAAACTAACAAACACACAACACAATATATGTTGAAACCACTATGCGTAAACAAACACAAATAAGGCAAATAAGACATGATCCCTCCTACAAACAACTGGAGGTAAAGACGAAGCGCACATCGTTTTTGTATGTTTCTTACAAACAAATTGCATATCTAAATTTTTATTGTAATATTATAAAATAGTTAAATACATTAACCAAATTTGTGATATTTACAAAGTTTTGTTATTTTGTTTCAAAACCTGCAAAGCAGTGAGTTTTGTTCATGATAACAAATTGAAGGTACTACATAGCTTATGCAGAGCATACCCCATAAAGACTATTCAAGAAAAGCGCCGTGCGCAGTAAAGACTATTCAAGAAAAGCGCCGTGCGCAGTAGACTATTCAAGAAAGTGGCGTTAAACACCATAATCCTAACCCATAACCCCTCAAACATCAGGTATTTTTCGGAGTGATCAATTTTACATGGTAGATGGTCATTTTGTTGACTGTATTACACGTTGTTTTGCGTCATACATGTATACTAGTTGTCGGCAACACCTATGTTCGATATTTTTTAGACAAACGACCGAAATATTGTGAGACTACATTCATGCACTTTTTATGGATTCTGTCGTAGAGTATGTCAGAGAGTGGGCATAACGTCAGAGAGATGACACACATTCTTCAAATTTAGTTGAGGCTGTGAGTTTGTTGATGCAAAGTATGATTAGCAAACCTTAACGGGTCATTGAGCACTCGCACAACATCTATCTGTAAGAGCACACATGTCGTAAATCAACCTTTATTATACCGACAAGTAGGCCGTTGTTCCTGCAGACAAGGCATCTAACGATATCACGTTTGCATGTAAATTAGGTTAAGTAGAATGTTTGATAACGGAATTAGGTATTGACAATCCACTTGGTACATAAAGCTATTCCCGGACGACATTTACGAAAGAGGTAATTCTGTACAATCATTGGTCTGTTTTATGTTCATTTGGTATTGCAACCCTTGTTGAAGAACTGGGTCTTCCTTCATTCTACTGATACCTGAATTACATAAGTGTCCTTACACAAGCAGCAGACGCCCATCTTTAGTTGGGGAAAAAGTGGGGTGTACACAGCAACGAGGAAATATGTCATATTTCTAACCATGATCTTAATTGAACGTCCTGTCGATCATATGTGGACATATTACGTCGAATATAGCTTAAATACTTCTCATTTGATGCTTAACAACAATCTATCACTTAAAGAGGGATAACCTGTTCACACGATAACAATTTTTTTTCAGGAGTCATGCGACATATGTGTTGTAATTATTTGAGGAATGGAATCGGCCATTTTTGCCGAAATTTCAATGCACGCGGAGGATCTACGTCACGATTTAGAAACTACAGGTACCAACATTCACTTCCTAGAAACAAGGACCGTAAGTTTTCTATGATTTTTTTTATTAAGAATACAATGTGCACTTATTATATACAGGTTAATGCACGACCTTTACCACATCAGCTAGGATATCATACCGCGGTGCAGTCGAGGGATGATAGCTGGGTTGATGTAGATATGGTCTTCTAATAATCTTTTTATATTTGCATTTGTACTTCCATGCTAGGTAAAGTTCAAAATAAGATAAAACAGTGAAGTTTTACGGACGTAGTGAATGAAAAAATGTGATATAACTAACAATCAATGACATTTTTGCTATAGACTACATGTTTGTACAGTTTTTAAACAGAGGAGTGGTATTCCAATGGGTACAAATTGTGCTTCGCTGCTCGCCGATATGTTTCTACATACAAATGAGGCAGAATTCCCTCGTGGGTTTCTCAAGAATAAAGATAGAAAATTAGCCCAAACTTGTAATTCCAACTTCCGCTATATAGAGGATATTCTGTCACTGACCAATTCTCGATTATGTCATTATCTACATCTCATCTGTCCAAATAATCTTGTAGCAAAGAATATTCTATTTACATGTACATCTAATATGATATATCAACTTGTTTTTGTTAGTGTCTGTTGTCACAAAGAAGCGTACTGTTCTAAGCCGATGTCTGATTCGACCTTTCACAACAACAAGCGTTACAAACAATGTAAGTCCATGCAGAATATATATAGGATTGGAATCAGGAAGTAATAAATATTGAAATCCAAAGAACCTAATGAGGTTTGAGTAGCTGGTGTTTAATATCATTTTTACTATGTTTTGACTATATCGCAGTGGCCATTTTATGGTGGCTATCCGACTACCAGAAAGACTCCCCCCCTCCCCCCCCCCCCCCCCCCCCCCCCCCATCCTCCTCCCCCAAAATAAAAAAATTAAGCGATAAAATAATGCACACTGTTACCATTTATATATGCAAAAAAATAAATACCACTCTGTCGAAACTTTTCCAAAATCAAATAGAAAAATCACAGAATCAGAAGTAACCTCGATACACCTAACACACATGTATACATGACGCTCATTTTCCCACCTCAATACATAATTGCAGGATAAACTCGTTTCATAAGCTCAAGACAATCATAAGGAATACATGGAAATGACGAGTCATTTTTTGCACTTTCCATGTCCATTCCATTGTTTTGTGCGTCCAGATCTGTTCTCAAAACAGATGAAACATATATAAATCGCTAAGATAAAAAAAAAATAATAATTGAAATATCCAATAATAGGATGTCACGAGTCTTAGAAGGTCACGTGTCTTAGAAGATCAATTTTTCTTTGTCCCAAAGGTAGTCTCTTAAAGGAAAAGGCCATGGTCTGAACAAGTTAGCGTGAAAATTTAAATGACAGTAAATAAAAGACAATTGTGCTAATGAATGCTAAAAATAGTTTACCGTAAGGTAGAATTTGGTGATTGAAGTTCCCTGTAGCACCAAATAATGGGGATCGCCATTTTTCAAAACTCTTCAATGTGGAGGAGACAAAAGGCATAATCCATTCTCGGATTTATCCTGCCCATGACGTCGTACAATCGGTATGGTATAATATATCAGCATTGACCAGGTGCAATTTTATCATTAAAAATTATGTAAATCGTAAAATAACGTCGTATATTTATCTTTTGGTATTTACAATATCATTACGGATTCATGTCAAGCATTTCATTGCACTAACGAAAAGGGAAAGTGTGAGAAGATTTTTTTTTTTGTAATTACGGGTCAGGACTATCCTTGTCAACACATCGACCAGTGATCACGAAAGACACGGGAAAGTACGATAGCATTGGCGACAAAAAAGAAAAAAGCATGTGTACGCATAAAATAAGTTAAAACTGATAGTTATTTAACCTACGAACATTCACGTAAGCATGAAATTATACGTAGATACCCGCAACTACAAATAAACAATAAACTCATTTGTTTTATGAAAATGTAACATGGGATGGGAGTATATAGAAAAAAATTAGGACGATATACAACTGTAAACATTGTATTGCAGTTGATCTGATATTAAAACATAACCAAAAGGGCACGATGTTGGGAAGAGTAAAAATTTATTTATTTATTCAACTAACATGATCTGACTGTGTGACGTCACATGAAGAGGTGTCATGGCCGCTTACACTACGACAGGAAATTCCAAGTATTCATGTTTTTAATTGGGCATATTAATGTTAATAAAGGTGTTTCTTGTTTAATAATTAATTTACAAGTAAAAAGTTACAATGTATTGAATTATAACAATTGTTCAACTGACTGGCCTTTTCCTTTAATATATGTTAGACTGCGTTTATCATTCATAAAAGGTCGTTTTATATAACATGTGTCTAGACACCTAGCAGAGCTCCAGATAAGCTGCGTATTTGCGTTATTTACGCTATGTAAACGAGTAAAAACCCATGTATTATCAGATCAGAGTGTACACATTACGCATACATATTGCTGTGTAAGCAAACTTTCCAAATTCGGAGCGTACTTGTACAGTCGTGTACATAACAATACATTTTTGTCTTTGAGAAATTCCCCGTAATTACTTCCCTTTATACTTTTCGAAGGAGAGAGCGCATACATCCGAGGGGTACCGAATGTTTGCCTTTCTAAGCATCGATGTCAAAAGAGATCTGATTGAATGTTTGCGATAAATCATCCAATCGCGGTCAATATTACAAATACATACGGTTTACGTAATAAGTAAGAACTAAAACGAAAGTAAATTTGGGAACACGTTGTTCGTTGAAAATGAGGGATTACCGAAAATGAGCAAGAACATGAATAAGCGCGCTACTAAGCGCAAGAGCGCTACGGAAAATTCTATACATAAGTTCCTGATTGTTTCGTCTGTGTCTAGTGACAGCATAGTTAAAGGAATCATTGATGACATTATCAAAACGGCTGTGAAAACTGCCGAAGTCGAGGAGCAAAAAACAAAATATTTACAAATTTTATTAATAAACATGACACAATCATGTCAAATTAAACAGAGATATACATTTCACGTGCATCCTGCGTTTACTGAATAACACTTGTGTCAAACAAAATTTTCAAAGTGTACATGTAAGCAATCTTTTCTGTAGTAGAGAGTACAACAGTGCAAAGGAAATATGCAAATACCCATCATTTTCAAAAGTAGGGGGTAATTACCCTTTGGACTTGAAAATTATCTGGAGCTCTGCCTAGTATTTAAATCTACTAAGTAAACCATATATTTGTTGATAAACATTACAACTGAAATAAACGAAAAAGGGAAACAACTCACACTGACTAAAGAACATGAAGAATCATTAGAGTAAGTAAGGCAGAGGATATAATGACGTGATAACAAATAAAAAAAATCGTAATAATTGTAGAAAACCAAACATATGGCCAAAAACTAGACATAGACAGACAATGATCAGCATTGCAAAACACAGAATGTTGATGATGAACAACATATGCCTCAATCAAAAATCTGAGATGAACTAAGATGGTCCGAAAGGATCAGCAGTTCGTACACCACACAAGGCAATGGTCGTGTTGTTGAAAACTTGACGATAGTAATCATTTTGAAAGTAGAAAATGTAAATTTAAGTTTTTTTTTAAAATCTATCAATTTGAACTTGTGGTGTATACCAGAGTTAAGGTATTGGGCATTATATCTCCACTTTTAGCAAAATTTCGGGCCGGTCATTTAGATTGTGGAGGGAAACCAGAATACCCGGAGGAAGACCATCGATCTGTCGTAATAAAAGTTTAAAAATACCAAAGGGGAGGTAATCAAAAGCCGTAAATGGAAGAAGGACAGACAATACATTGACGAAAAGAAAAAGGACAAAGGGACAAACAATGATCTACAAAACACTACAAAGAAATCTAAAGATCCAGTAACACCAACCCCACTAACACCGGTGGTGAAATCAGGTGCTCTAGAAGAGTAAGTATATGTCACGCTCCACATGCGACACCCGTCGTGTTACTCTTGGTTAATTCATGTGTTATGTGCTAATAGAGCACGGTATATTTAGCATAAGCTGGTTCCCTGTCTATAATACAATAGGTACCAGTAAGCTATGAATATTCATGATATATATTGTCAGTGAACCAGTCTATGTTTACCATACCACAAATTTAAATGTTGCACACATTACAAACGAATCATGCAAAGATGAGTAAATCTTGTTAAATCATTATCAGTATCGTTGAAATGCTAAACAGCGAATTTGGAGTTTTTTTTTCGATTGGCTACAGTAAATTTGATCAACGTGTTCGGCTTTCCTATTTAAGGTTGGATCGGTCGGGAAACAACACCTATTTCATGATTGCCCTTACAAGAAATTTGGAGGTAACGTCAACAAATCTATTTTTCAGATTTCCAAGCATATGGTTACGGTTTAATTGCCATTGTCTAGAATGTAAACAGGATCAAACAAGAGCGAAACTGATAAATCCTGCTACGATAGACTTAGAAACAACGATCCAAGCCACACAAATAACAGATAATGGTATAAACAAAACATTGAGCGTTATCATTGCTCTTTATCTTTTTATTTTTACGGGGTTTAGAAATATTATACGGTTTCTCCTGTCCTCAGTACCACTCTTTTCCTTACCTGGTGCTTTTTGCTTGTGGTAAACAATATAAACATCGTACTGTTACGTAAAGTTTTTTTTTCATAGACTATTCTAGTAACAGAAAGAAACAACCAACAATCAAGTTTATATACCTTCATAAAATAACAAAAATAAGTAAATGATACTGAGGTGAATTAAATACAAGAAGACCGGAGAGTACCGCCGATGTTCTGTATACAGAGAGGTCGGTATTTAGAGGAACATTTTGCTTAAGCTAAATGTTCGGTTTTCAGAGTAATCCGGGTTTGGGGAGTTCCACTGTAAAGTACTATGCAATTACAAAAATCACATTTATGAAGTTTAAAACTTGCCTGAATGCTCACAATTAGATCCATTGAAATAAATGTCCATTTCCTTTCTGGAAGTAATTCGATTCCTTGCCTATGAAATTGAATTCCAAATTGAATTAATATCCTTCGTTCAAATACACAAAAGCCCTGAAGTAAATATATAACAAATAGTTCATGGCACTGAGGGTCATATGGCAGTATATGGACAGGTCCGGCACCAAAAAAATAATATATGGACCGAAGCTTCTGATGGTGAAAGACCGGTCCATATACTGCCATATGACCCGAAGTTACATGAACTATTTGTTATATTATACTTTTTATCTAAAATAATAATGCAGGTACTTGGCCGGTCGATATACGAAAATAGTGACCGGCTGCGCTAACAAAGACAAATAGGGAAAATAAAAACGTAAAGTGTAATATATCCAAATACAATGCTATAAATTCCAGCTGTTTTATAAATCCAAAATTTCTGACTGACTACTCTGTAATTTACTGACGCTTATATAGATAGGTAATAATATCTAGAACTTCTAGGGATAGTCTGTATCTAATAGCCCAATGAAACTCGAGGCCAAATATTAAAAACTTGTAAACATCTCTTCTATTTTTTGACAACCTATTTGCAATGATGATGCAATATTATCTTCATCTTTGTCAACAAAAATATTTTCCATGAACAAAATAATACATCAAATTTATTACGTATACATAACAGGGGGCCATTGTGGACGTGATCGTTTAGTAGTTGGATTTATTGACTATCTGTGCAATCAGTGCCGATTATGTGATAAAGTTTGTCAGTAACTTGCGACAGGTCGATGGTCTTCTCCGGTTTCCTCCACCAATAAAACTGACCGCCACGATATAACTGAAATATTGTTGAAGTGGCGTTAAACACCATAAGCCAAGCCTAAACCAATAGATAACAGTACATTTTACCCACATTATGTTTTTCACTTGTAATCATGATTTGGTTTAGAAATATTTAGTACTTCACAGTTTACAATCAATAAACATGCTATATGTTACTTGTGTGAAGACCAATACCATCGTAGATATCTAAATTAGTGCACAAGTCTCGTTTCTGTAGTAACCTTCATCCGGTACGTTCAAGGTCAAACGTTTGGAAAGCCACTTACCTTAACACGTGAGAGCAAGAAAACCAAACAGGACAAGCAGAATCGGTCAAGGTTATCTATGCCTGAAGAAGATTAACCTTTGCTACATTATTAGAAACTCACTGCAAAAAGTCGGTTTACCCAAGTCCCATGTGATATTCTGTTAAATTAGACAACCATCTGGATACACGACACAATACCGTCAATACATAACAGTAAAATAATCGAAAACGCGACCAGGTGCTCCGGATGGGTGTGTATAAAGTGTTTTTTGATTTCACAGGAACAAACTTACAGATAAAGTGGACAGATCATGATGGAATAATACCAATTGATTACCTGCTGGAAAATAATTTCAATCAATTTAAAGACAAAGAAAGACATTCATGGATTAGAAAACCGGTAAGTGTTTTTTTATATTTATTTCAGTGTCTTCTTGGTGAAGGTTAAATCACAATTCGGGTCAACCATCGAAGAAAGAAGCACAATAGATTATATATTAAACAACAACTACAGAAACATGGGAGGCTCATATAAACAAGGATGAGGATTAATAATCAGACGGATCAAACAACACCATGTGTCAGAAGGTTTAATGAACTTGTATTGTATATTATACAACAACTACAGAAACATGGGAGGCTCATATAAACAAGGACAAGGATTAATAATCAGACAAATCAAACAACACCATGTGTCAGAAGGTTTAATGAACTTTTATTACAATGTATGCAAATTCCGGCTAGAAAAACAGCACCAACAAAAAGAAAATTTAAAACAACCAACTTGAAACGATTTTGTCACTTCGCATTTGTCTTAAAATTGTATTTCTCAAAGAAGCCATTTTAGGAATAATGCTTGATATTCAACATCTGTCTTTAAAGTCTTATTCTCTGAATGACGTAATTTTAGAGAGAAAAAATCTTGGTGTTCGCATTACATTTTCTCTCCTGAATAGGTTGAATACAGAAACATGCATTACATTTAATCATCGGTAATTTATAAATTTCTTTGATCTCATTAAGCGATATTTTCAGTATTAATGGCCCGA
Organism: Bathymodiolus septemdierum; assembly: GCA_963383655.1. NCBI lineage: Eukaryota > Metazoa > Mollusca > Bivalvia > Mytilida > Modiolidae > Bathymodiolus > Bathymodiolus septemdierum. The sequence continues at coordinate 52,667,729 of OY726527.1, forward strand.
ATCTTAAGCAGAAAATTATCGGCCAGTGTGACGTCAAACACATTATGGCGTTATCGAAAACACCAATAACGTCAGTTATTAAGTTCTCTCGGACTCACTGATTTACTGACGATAATATATATCTCAATCTCAACTTCTATAACAACCAGGGGTCCGTTGTTGAACTTATGATTAAGCTAATCATATGATTAGCCATAATTACATGATTCATTCCTAATCACATAATTAGCTAATTCAATGACTAGATATGATTAGTTAATACATTGATTAAAAAAGAATTTAGCAACAAAATTTAATCATTGAATTAGCTAAGTATGTAATTAGGAATGAATCGCGTAATTATGGCTAATCATATGATTAGCTTAATCGCAAGTTCAACAACGGACCCCAGTACTTTATATATATTGGTACAGAATAGTTAATACATATAGAACAGGAACTGCCTACCCTTCCGGGACACCTAAGTTCACCCTTTGTTTTTATTGGTGTTCATGTTGCTCGATCTATGTAGTGTCTTGGATATTGTTGTTTGTCCTTTTGTCCATGGCATTGTTGTTTGAACTTCTTTGATTTTCGCCTTCTGATTACCCCTTTGGTATCTTCAAACTTTTCGTAATATTTAAATCCTCATCAACCATTATTTGTTCTATTTCTACAGACTTTACCCATAATGAGTTACCCAGATATGATATCAAGCAAAACGAGTGTTCTAAAGTAAGTATTATATCTCACACTCTCCAAGCACTAAACATGTTCAGCAACTAAAGACATTTTGTTTTCTTGTTAATAATCTGGTATCTGGGAATAAAATTTTATAAACCAGTGACAACAGAACGAAAAAGATGTCAAGGGGCGGTGTCACACTCATTTTAGGGTATGCGTTAATATTCCCATTGTTGAACATCCTACTGTGACTGTGAAAAGTAGAACAGCAGCGGAAGCGCTGCTACTTTACTTTAATGTATGTCCAAGTGTAATGTTAGTTTAAACATATTTTATTAATTAATTCAATATAACATTACAATATTCAGCTATATACATTACATAATAAGAAGTAATTAATAGGATTGGGAAACAAGTTACAAGAACTTATATTAATCCCTATCGGTAATGTTGTGTAATGTTGGATAGTCTCTCATGTTCATTTATACATTCATATCCTTTCTTTCTAATTAAGTAGAATGAACTTATTAAACTCAAACACACAAACATTAAGCTGACGAGAGTAGTAAGTATAATGTGACGACGTGACAAGAGGACAGAGAAGCAATAAAAAACAATTTCTTAATCTTTGGTTGGACCGGACCAGGGATCGGATCAAACACATGATCTGTCTCACTCGGAGCGATCATTCTAACTATTACAAAATCATGGCGGTCTAGTTAAGTTAAAATAAGAAGAGGACAAACAACGATCTACAAAACACCACACAGAAAACAAAAGATCGAGGAACACGAACCCCACTAAATACCGGAGGTGGACTCAGGTGCTCCGGAAGGGTAATGTTTATAAACAAGTAGATAACAGGTGCCAAATGGACGAGTCAATCAATGATCAATGATATTTTTATTACAACATGGAAAAGGGGGGAATTAGACAGGGGTAAGCTACGTTAGCCTTACAACTAACCATCAGCAGTCACTCCATTGCAATCTTTTGAGAATTGCCACAAGCTTGTTGAAATGGCTCTTTATTCTCATAAAAATGACTAATACACATTTCTGGATATTCTGAAAAACACATGACATTCCCTGACCTCTCAATTTTAGCGAGAGAATGAAAGATTGTTGCTTAATGCCACGTGAGTAATTTGTCAGTTGTATCATGGCGAGAACGAGCTACGTTTCGGTGAGATGATGACGATATCTGTTACTACGTTACGGTGAGATGATGACGATGCCTGTTGCTACGTTACGGTGGGATGATGACGATGCCTGTTTTCTACTAAACCAACACTTGGATGGATTTTATAATGTTAGCTTACTACAGTCCGCGTGTAGATATGTGACACATTATCCTAATTCAGAGTCAACCAGTCTTTGTTCTTACTCCTCAATGTTGACGACTGTTTAGCGAAGAAGCAACAAATATCAATTTCATAGTCATAGACAATCACACCAACCGTTACACCATCGTTGCATTTCTAATTTATAAAATTTAGACTATTCAAGCACGGCCAAAAGCAAGTTTATTTCAGAAGTAAGTAACCGCTAGAGAAAACCGATGGTGCAACCAAATATGGACAATCCAGAGAAACTTGCAAAAAAGACGAAGACAAACAAAGCAAAACCGCAACACAATATGTCATGGACACCACTATTCACAAGCGCAAACACAAATAACGTTAATAAGACATTAGGTCTCCTACAAACAAAGTAACATGATTTTCGCGAAAATGTTATCTTGTGCGATCGCTAAAGACTAATGGCGTCCTGAATTATGTTGATTCTAATAGGAAAATCGACAGTCAATGTCGATAGATATTATCTTAGGTATTTATTCCAGAACAATTAGCATGTAGAGAAACAACAAGAGCTTCTTAATTTATGTAAATACCACGTACTGTTCTGTCTAAATACATGAAATCACTCTGGAATGATGAAGACATTGTGCCAGACAATACGCATATGCGAAGCATAAATATATCGTTAATTTTGTTTATATAACCAATGAACGTCGGCGTAGTAGAATATTATAAATGTTATGTAATAGGGTAGATTATACTATAAGTACTCATGTGAACACAATACGCTCATGCGAACATTCAGCAGTATTTACAGCGATAGGTTGCCGCCTGGGTGTCATTGACTTTTAACCACAAACGTAACATGTTGACGTAAGCAACCGTCCCGAAATCTACCTGAAGTGTTCATGTTTCCAGTCATCTACCCATGACCGGATGTTTTATCAGATAATTCGCTTCCTCTTTTAAGTCACTATATATTGCTTGGAAATTGTTGAAATAAACGTTAGAGAAAACCGAAAGGGCAGTCGAGAATAGACAATCCACAGAAAACCGAAGGGACAATCGAGAATAGACAATCCAGAGACACTGGCAACATTGGCTACACAAGACACAGGACAAATAAACGTTAGAGAAAACCGAAGGGGCAATCGAGAATAGACAATCCAGAGACACTGGCAACATTGGCTACACAAGACACAGGACGAAGACAATGCAGAGACACTGGCAACATTGGATACACAAGACACAAGACGAATTCAAACACACACACACACACACACACACACACACATACAAAAACACAACACAAAAATATAAAAAGATTAGCAACACGAACCCCACCAAATCCGGGAGTGTTTACAAAGGGTGAGAAATCAACGTAAAAAAAATTGAGATATGGATATTTCGAAACGGTCAACTAGATCCTGATGCCGACCTATTATTAAGTCTCCCAAACAACGTTTGGAAACTTATTGTTTTTGCTCCGTTTCTTCTTCTTCTTATTATTATTATTCTCCTTTCTTTCTTTGCGACATGAACGTGTTCACGGCAGATCTCAGGAACTACTGGACAGAATTTCATGAAACTTGGTGAAGTTATAGATATATGTTTCTAGTTAGTCCCAAAGTTTTCAGTTTTGTGGTAAGGGGGGCTATAAATAAAAGTCATATTTTGAGGGGTTCAAAGGGGGTGGGATTTACTATAGAATCCTATGAGAAAGTTGAAATTTCGTACATTAATGTTGATATGCGAGCGTGAGCGAGCTCTTTATGGAATAAAATGTGTACCTAAGATTTTTTGACAAACATGGTTCAGCACATATTGACGAATAAAAAAAAATTCGACGCTTTGTAAACACGTTACGTGTAACACACTAACACACTCAACTAATGAAGATCTTCTTAACATAAAGCGCAAAGGTGATCCTGAAGTCTCGTACCCTCTCTGGTACGTCCGATACCACTGAAACCCGGAACCCGTGTGTAATAAAAGTCACTTTGTTAGCTTGTTTTACTTATATTGATATTTTTTAATTTATTAAATCTCTTCTGACATACTGACAAGAATTTTTGTTTCTACGCGGAAGTTAACTTTTAAGATTTTGTAAGGAACGATAACTCGAATAAAGGAACGACAGCTTGATTGAATGAGACTAGATTCGACCCTAAGAAAAAGGCGTCCCCAATATATCTCGGCCCAAAAAATCTCAACACTTTTTGATGCACTGGATGAGAGTGAAATTGCCAGATAATTTTCAGATGCGCGAGCATTCAATGCCTTGCCGGTTTCATATTAACTTCTAAATGAATAATGATAGAGAATTTCGTCCATTTTTAAAATGGCCGCCAAAACACGGCATAAAAAATGGGCGGTAAAAATCCAACATTGTCCGATATCATCAACATTTGATATATGAGTAGATATATAGGGTCTAACACCGGGAGGGGTGCAGGATAGTAAAATCTGTGACACCCGAGGGTGTCACAGATTTTACTATCTTGCACCTTTTACGGTGTTTGACTCTTTTTCTCACCCCTTTCTACCGTGTCAATGCTTGTTTACTTGTTGTGTAGTTTGGTGCATTAATTTGCGAACCGTATCACAGACACAGGACCAAAATGCCACGTAATAAAATAAAAGAAGCTTTTCATTTTACAACTTTAAAGAGATTCAGAATAATAAAGTTAACAAACTTGTGATAGATTCTACAATAACAAAATCTTGCACCTTTTACGATTTTTGCCTCTTTTTCTCATCTCTTTCAATATTTGCTTACGTTGAGAAAATATAGAGTACTCTCCCTTGTTAGGTAACTAACGTAAATAAAAAAACAATTACCTCCCTTTGACCAACGTCAAATATATTTTTCTTACAGGCATTTATCGCTGTTGTAGTAGCATTTATAATATATTAATAAATTTTATTGTATTTTATTGTGGAATACATTTAAAAAACTGTCAAGACACTATAAATCGACAATTTAATTCAACAATGGAAAACAATTTTGCGGGAAAAACAGCGTGTAGCTTGTCTTACCCTGGAGCTGGGGTAAGATAGAAAAATCTTTTTCACCTAAACTAACGGATTACTTTATCCAAGGGGTGAGAAAATGATATCCCGAATTGATTCCCGACATTGAACAATTTCTATCGGTCGTCATTTTCAAAATGGCCGCCACAATACCGCAAAAATTCAACATTGTCCGATATCATCAAAATTTGATATGTGGGTAGAAAATGATGTCCCGAATTGATTCCCGACATTCAAAAAATTCTACCGGTCGCAATTTTCAAAATGGCCGCCACAATACCGCAAAAATTCAACATTGTCTGATATCATCAAAATTTAATATGTGGGTAGATAATGATGTCCCGAATTGATTCCCGACATTGAAAAATTTCTACCGGTCGTCATTTTCAAAGTGGCCGCCACAATACCTCACAAATTCAACATTGTCCCATTTCAACGACATTTCATATGTAGGTAGATTATGATGTCCCGAATTCATTCCTGACTTCGAACAATTTCTACCGGTCGCCATTTTCAAAATGGCTGCCACAATAGCGCACAAATTCAACATTGTTCGATTTCAACGAAATTTCATATGTAGGTAGATTATGATGTCCTGAATCGATTCCCGACATCGAACAATTTCTACCGGTCTCCATTTTCAAAATGGCCGCCATAATACCGCAAAAATTCAACATTGTTCGATTTCAAAGGTAGCTTTTGATTTATGTACGGGCATTTTGTCTGCTGTTGACTTGCTGTCTACAGGTAATAGAAAACACATAATATTTTGTTGTTGCTTTATGCTATATACCACAGTACTCATCTTCATATAACATTCATTCATATTGTTGATGGCGCCAAACTGAACTTGAAGTTGCTGTAAACAGTTAATTTGAGATAGCAAAGGCAAATAGTAAAATAATTAATATATTTGATTAGAAGTGTAGCTCTAAGTTCAGTTACAGAGTGATACCTGACACTAAATTTGAAATTGTTAATTTTTATTATTGAAACGTACTTATAATAAATAATCATATGATTATTTGATTATTTCAAAAGACAATTTCATCATGTCAGGTATCACTAGCATGATCAGGGCTGCAAGTCTGTAATTCCTCAACGTGGTGGCGCCGAAACAGTCATTGGCCGGTTTGGGAGACTTCATAATCGTTAGATTATAATCATATCTTGTTTTTGTTGCGATCACTTCATCTTAGGAGCAACGTAGCTTTAGAAGTTACTCTAAAGACACATAATCAAGTACAAGAGAGTATTTAGGCCTCAACATACATAATACTATGTTCTATATACAAATGGTCCTTTATCATGTCAATCCTAATTTCGTAAATGCTGCAAAACTTTAAAGCAAATTATAAGTGAAACCTGTCTAAACCGAACTTCCTTGGGACCAGCTTTTGCGTTCAGAATAGACAGGTGTTCGGTTTATATAGGTTAAGTTAACAAAGATTTCCTTCATTCGGATTTGATTTAATGTTTGATTTATACAGGATTCCGGGTTACTCGAAGTTTGATTTATACAGGATTTCGGGTTACTCGAAGTTTGATTTATACAGGATTCCGGGTTACTCGAAGTTTGATTTATACAGGATTCCGGGTTACTCGAAGTTTGATTTATACAGGATTTCGGGTTACTCGAAGTTTGATTTATACAGGATTCCGGGTTACTCGAAGTTTGATTTATACAGGATTCCGGGTTACTCGAAGTTTGATTTATACAGGATTTCGGGTTACTCGAAATTTTATTTAAACAGGTTTCATTGTATCTCACTCAATTTCCTAACAGAATAATTATACACAAATATTTCTGTCGGAACATACTATTTAGATAATGACAGAATATTATAATATCAAAGACTGACAATTGTTTGTAGTCGTGGAACATCGATTGTACTCGGCATGTTTTTGGACATGTTCAGACGGTGTGGTATTTCTTGTTATTCATTTTTTAACACTATATCTATATATAGTCAAACCTGTATTAGGAGGTCACCTATGGGATAAAGAAAAAGCGGCCTTATAAGACAGAAGACCACTTAAAAGAGGTTCAATTAATATCAAATTATCTGTGACAAGACAAGAAAAAAGTGATCTTTTAATACAGGTGACTGTTTAATAGAGGTGACCACATAGGCAGGTTTGACTGTAATGTCTGTATTCATCATTTCTATGAAGTTCTTTACATTCGTGGAAACCGCTGTTCAAGATTGGAGGGAAAATGTATTTTCTTGGATACGTAAGTTTGCGGATCCCCCGTTAGATAAGTACATATGTATATAGGTGACAAATATTCGTTGATTCTTAATTTCATGGTTTGATTCTATCCACGAAATTCACGAAAATATGCATAACACAAATAATAAAGTAATGTATTTACAGTAATCAACCGTGTATTGATGAAATTGAATTTGTATTTTTAGATGGCTCCGTGAAATCAATGACTGCGGCATGTGTCTTTTGACAGACGTTCCCACAGAAGAAAATACGATAGAAAAGGTAAACTAAGGTCAAACGTGTGTCCATATCCCGCGCTTGGTGATAGCAAGACGTTTGAAGATGATATCAAGGGGGTAATCAGAAGCCGTCAATCGAAGGTCAGACAATGCAATAACCAAAGGAAAATGGACAATGATCTACAAAGCACAGAAAACCAATTATTGAGCAGGACTTAAAACCGAGGGAGGCGTGAACTTGGGTGCCACGGAAGGGTAAGTGGTTCGTTCTCGCACCACTAGTAGCACCCGTCGTGTTTCTCGTGTTATAAAACTGGAGATAAGTGACAAATTAGGAAAGGATCGGATCTTGATTACCACAAATTAATTTGTCATATCTAAATGCTTGGTCAGATTTTAATCACTGAGTCTGAATAATAGTTGATTGTATATCATAGTATTTGTTTTAATCTGACTGATGTCGTGTTTATTTAAGAATTGAATCCAATCTGTTTTAGTTTTATTGGCATGTAAAAGCGTTGAGCGAAGTACATTGTAAGAAGTAAATCTTTGGATGGACATTTTACAATAATAAATGATAAGAACCGTGAGCAACAATCAGTTTTCATGACGTTGGAATATTTTCCGGAAATGGGTGAGGCTGAATGGCTGTGCGCTTCATTGATCGATGAAGTTTCAATTCAGAAGTCACGTGTGAAGCTTTTCGATCTATCATATTAGGCGTTCTAAATGACATGAACATATAATTTTAAATATAATTATTGTAGGTTGCAGAATGTATCGGTCCCGTTCAAGAGACCATGTACGGCAAAGTAAGTAATGTAGAACATTGTTATGCAATTCTTATCAAGCAAGTTTTTTCATTGGCTAATGTTTGCCGTCAAAGCCATAATTGTAGTCAGCGATTGTTATTTAACGCCAATTCTGGAATTTTTTTAGCCATATCATGGCGAGAAAAAGTTGATTTTAAAATTAGATGATGATGAAGTCCGCTTTGTACCAGACCAACATGCTGATATGGATTTGTATTGTGCTAGCTCACTGAAACAACAGTCCGCAGATAGATATGTCGCACCACTCAGAAACATTATCCTGATTCCGAGCCAACCAGTCTTTGCTCTTTCTCCTTAATGCTGAATGCTTAGCAGAGAAGCAACAAATACCAATGTTATAGTCTTCGGTTTGACACGATCGGCGCACGAACCGCGGTTGCCATAATATTGGCATGTCGTAGCTGGTGCTAGTGAGTGAGTGATTGTGGTTTAACGCCAACTCAGCAATTTTTCAGCTGTATCATGGCGAGAACAAGTTAATTTTCAATGAGATGATGATGAGGTCCGCGTTGTTCTGAGTTGGATTTTTATAGTGCTAACTCACTGAAACAACAGCCCCAGTGTAGACATGTCGCTCCACTCGGACACATTATTCTGATTCCGAGCAAACCAGTCTTTGCTCTTACTATTTAATGCTGCGTGCTTAGGGGAGAAGTAACAAATACCAATTGTATAGTCTTTAGTTTGACCCGACTGGGGCTCGGACCCGCGATCTACCGCACTCGCGGTGAGCACGCTAACCATTACACCACCGATGCGGTTATTCTGGTGCGAATACGACGCCATATATGTCAATAAATACAATAGAAAAGAAAAGACAAACATCGCCTATCCATAAGATTATTAATTGTTAGATTTTATGCGAAGTGGAAGGGGGCCGTCGTGATCCTATGGTAATTAGATTTACAACTACCTATGCAATCAGTGCCTATCACCACTGATGTTGTGAGTTCGAATCACGATCAGTGCGAGGTGTTCAACATTAATGTGATAAAGTTTGTCAGTGACTTGCGACAAGTCGGTGGCTATCTCCGTGTACTCCGTTTTCATCCACCAATAAAACTGACCGCCACGATATAACTGAAATATTGTTGAAAGTGGCGTAAGACACCAGCAAACAAACAAACAAACAAACCGAATCTGAAGCGTACATGTTGCCAAATAACATCGAGTTCATATGACATCACGATTTTCTATGACGTTTAAGAGCTAAGCTCATCCACATGTGTTCGTGGTATCTTATTAAGTCTCTCACGCAACGTTTGGGAGACTTATTGTTTTTGCTCCGTTTCTTATTACATCACCCCGACTGTTGTCGGGTGATGTATTGCTATTCTACGTTTCTTTTTCACTATTATTATTCTTCTTGATGAAATTGATGAAACTTGATAGGAACAACATCCACATCTAGTGGAACGAGATAAGACAAAAAAATCGGAATCGGTTGGACAAACTTTGTCGCAGTTGCCATGGAAACAAAAAAGGGGGGGATTTAAAAAGATTTGGATTCCTTTCATCAAGCTTCATGAAACTTTGTAGGAATATCCACCGTTGTATGTGGCAGCTTTTGGGGTTGAATAAATTCAAAATGGCGGCCGTTGCCATGGTAACCAAGGTGCAAAAAATGTTAAATTCACTCCAAACTTCACAAATTTTTGCAGTAATGTTTCCTGTCACATCCACATCTAGTGGAACGAGATAAGCAAAAAAATTCGGAATCAGTAGAAAAAACATTGCCGCAGTTGCCATGGAAATAAAAAAAGGAGGGATTTAAAAAAAAAATTGATTTCTTTCATCAAACTTCATGAAACATCGTAGGAATATTCACCGTAGTGTGTGGAAGCTTTTGGCATGTTGATACAATTCAAAATGGCGTTACCATGGAAACCGAGGTATCAAAATAATGGGGTGGGGTGATGTCAGCTATTGCTTTGCAATGGCAATTCTAGCTATTATTATTACTTCTCCCCGACTGTTGTCGGGTGATGTATTGCTATTCTACGTTTCTTTTTCACTATTATTATTCTTATTATTCTTATTATTATTATTCTTCCACACATCTTTGTCCGCTCTATTTCTCGGAGATGCCTTGATCAAACTTTATGAAACCTTGTAGGAATATCATATGCCATGTGAAGTTGTGCTGTTAATATTAATTTTTTTCAAAATGGCAGCCGTTGCCATGGAAACGGCCAAGATGCTAAAAAATTGAAAAACACAAAAATGATCATAGCAGGTTATTCGCCAAACAGAAATTGATGAAGCTTGATAGGAACAAAATCCACATCTAGTGGAACGAGACAAGCCAAAAAAATCGGAATCAGTTGGACAAACTTTGCCGCAGTTGCCATGGAAACAAAAAAGGGGGGGATTTAAAAAAAATTTTGATTCCTTTTATCAAACTTCATGAAACTTTGTAGGAATATCCACCGTAGTGTGTGGCAGCTTTTGGCGGTTGCAAAAATTCAAAATGGCGGCCGTTGCCATGGTAACCAAGGTGCAAAAAATGTTAAATTCACTCCAAACTTCACAAAGTTTTGCAGTAATGTTTCCTGTCACACCCACATCTAGTGGAAAGAGATAAGCCAAAAAAATCGGAATCGGTAAGACAAACTTTGCCGCAGTTTCCATGGAAATAAAAAAAGGGGAATTTAAAAAAAAAAAAAATTCTTTCATCAAACTTCATGAAACACTGTAGGTATATTTACCGTAGTGTGTGGAAGCTTTTGGCATGTTGATAAAATCCAAAATAGCATTACCATGGAATCCGAGGTACCAAAATAATGGGGTGGGATGATGTCTGCTATTGCTTTGCAATGGAAATTCTAGTTATTATTCTTCTTCTCTTTCTTCTCCTTTTTTTCTTTGACACATGAACTTGTCCACGGCAGATCTCAGGAACTACTGGACAGAATTTCATGAAACTTGGTGGAATTATAGATATATGTTTCTAGTTGATCCTAAAGTTTTCAGATATGTGGTAAAGGGGGTCAAAGCTATATGTTTAGGGGTTCAAAAGGGGTGGGGGTTACTATAGAATCCTATGGAAAACTTGAAATTTCGTACATTAATGTTGATAACTTCTAAATGGATAATGATAGAGACATAAAATTTGACATAGTGATAGGTCACTGTTAGAGGAGCAATTCTGCGTTGTCAAAATTTTCAAGATATCTGCCATTTTCAAAATGGCTGCCAAAACACGGCATAAAAATGGGGGGTACAAATTCAACATTGTCCGATATCTTCAAAATTTGATATGTGGGTAGATAATGATGTCCGGAATTGATTCCCGACATTGCAAAATGTCTACCGGTCTCCATTTTCAAAATGGCCATCACGATACCGCAAAATATCAAGCTCAGAATTTGTCACAATGCAAACAAAGTGTTCATTTAAACCTGTTGTCAGTGGCCGGTTTGGGAAACTTCATAATCGTTAGATTATAATCATATCTTGTTTCATTTTATTTTATTTGCAATTTTCTTCAGCCAAATAGAATTATTGTTTTTTTTTAATATTTGTATTTGAATAGTTGACATCTTACTCAATAAACTGGTAATTGTTTGAGTAATACAGGAAATATGTAGCTCTACAAATATTGGTATTTAATGCCACTTTCCACAATATTTCAGTTAAATCGTGGCCGTCAGTTATATTGGTGGAAGATACTGAAGTACCCGGAGAAAACCACCGACCTGCCGTAAGTTCCTGACAAACTTTATCACATAATGCTGTATAGAGTACACCTCGTGATGAGCGGAATTCAAACTCACAATGTTAGTGATAGTCAATAATGTCGGAACATTCTGATCAATCCCAAAAGAATGTTGCTCATTTGGATTCTCATATTTGTAAGCAAAGTAGCATTTCTCAAATGGCAATGGGGTCTTTACAGGTATTTGATGTTAGAGTTATGCCGAATCCAATTAACGCTGCATACACTTCTGCACAGTTGCAATTCCACATGGACTTAATGTACTATGAAGTCCCTCCAGGAATTCAATTATTTCACTCAATACAGTAAGTTTAAAATATTTCTAAATCTTGACATTCTAGCATTAGAAAAGTTTGAGGATACCGCAGGGATAATCTGGAACCGTAAATAGAAGGACAGATCATGCAATTACAAAATGATTAAGAACAAAAGGACAACCATCGATTGATAAAATACTACATGTACATAGAAAACTAAAAACAACACGAACCCATTAAAACCAGTGGTGAACTCAGGTGACCCGGAAGTGTGAAGAATGCCTGATCCTCCAGTGCAACTTGTGAATTTCTGCATTATACAGTAACAGATATGTGTTGGGCTTGGTATGGGGTGCTTTGTGTAACTTTCAACAATATACCATAAATATCACGAAACCGGAGTACCAGGAGATAACGACCGTCCTGCAGCATGTCAAACTTTATCAGAGTTCTATCGAGTACTCCTTAGAACTATCATGAAACCGGAGTACCAGGAGATAACGACCGTCCTGCAGCATGTCAAACTTTATCAGAGTTCTATCGAGTACTCCTTAGAACTATCATGAAACCGGAGTACCAGGAGATAACGACCGTCCTGCAGCATGTCAAACTTTATCAGAGTTTTATCGAATACTCCTTAGAACTATCACGAAACCGGAGTACCAGGAGATAACGACCGTCCTGCAGCATGTCAAACTTTATCAGAGTTCTATCGAACTAGCGGGAATCTATAGCTAGCTCACACATTTTAGTGGGAGTGGACACTTATTCTCTTTTCCGGGCATCCGGGTATTTCGGTCAACGAATTATCTCCCTTGTCATTGAGGTAGTGAAACATTCGCCATTTTAAATTTGATTTTCACCGCCTAAAGATGGCCGACTCGTTGTTGTTAGAGGAAGTGACGTCACCCCGGAAAAGAGAATTGCCATATGATCTCGGCCACTACGACTTCCTTACCAAAAAAACGAAACAGGATAAAAGGAAAGTTCGATTGAAGGCGGTACTCACAAAGGCAATAAGCTGGTGATCCTATCATAACAAGAAATATTTGATTTTATTTCTCAAACATGATACTCTCGTTCACATCTCCGACTGAGGGAGGGGTCTTCGTCGTCGTGATCGTGTAGTAGTTAAGCTTACAATTACACGTGCAATAAGCGCCTATCACCAACAATGTTGTAAGTTCGAACCCCGCTGAGGCTAGGTGTACTCGATGCAACATTATGTGATAAAGTTTGTTAGTGACTTGCAGCAGGTCGGTGGTTTTCTCCGTGTATGCCTGTTCCCTCCACCAATAAAACTGACTGCCACGATATAACAGAAATATTGTTGAAAATGGCATTAAACATCACAAACCATACATCCCTAACCCCGACTGAGGGACAATGTTTGTATTTTATATACCCGGCACATCTTGTGCACAATTTTATTGAATAGACCATTTGCAAAATTTCGAATTTGAATTATACATAAGTAAATGTGTTCCCTTTCATGCAAAGTTCAATGAAAATAGCTGATTCTTCCCATAATCTGCTTCAATTTTTAATGTTGTAGCAACTTGTGGATTAGGGGTTAGGGTTATGGTGTTTAACTCCACTTTCAACAATATTTCAATTATTTCGTGGAGGCCAGTTTTATTTGTGGAGGAAATCGGAGTACCCGGAGAAAACCACCGATCTGACAAACTTTATCACATAATGTTATATCGAGTATATCTCGCAATGAGCGGGATTCGAACTCACAACGTTAACTAGTTGTGATAAGCACTGATTGCACAGGTAGTTGTTAATTCACGACCATGACGCACCTAAACAACTTGTGAATTGTGTGCTATATAATCCTCTGACAAGGTGCAAATGTCTACAAATTATGAGAAAATTGTACTCGGATTCGATCGTTGTTCTTGCTTGAGCGCGTACCATTCTGTATCTGTATGGTTACTGAAGATTAACTCAATTCTGAGTAAAAGTCCTTCAGGTGTGTATGCGCATGTAAGTTCTTAGTTGCGCTTCAGGAGAGCTGCTTTAAATCTGTCCACTGTTTTGCTGGTAAGTGTAGCTTCAGGTAAGGAATTCCAATCAATAGTAGAACGCGGTATAAATGAGTGTTTGTAAATGTCAGTGTTACAGGTGTGAATTAATCATGTTTTTGTGTGTCTATTTCTCGGGGATCTCGGGTTTGGTTGAATGTGTTGATCGGCGGGGATTGCCACCAGGCCATTGATGATCTTGTGGAGCAGGATCAATCGTTGGTCCCTACGTCTGTCTGCTAGAGGCTGCCATTCTGTCGTCGTAAGGGACATAATTCTTATACAAACGTGTAAAACAATCGTAACTACTCGGCCATTCTCGCCACCCTGCAAATAACCTCGTATGCACTACTTTTTCACATGTCAGTTACATGAAAGTTTGGTAAAGTTATATTTTACGCACTTTTCTATATTTCAATTAAAGTTTTAATTAGTTTTGCATGATTAGATTTTACTTAGTATGTCTTACATATTGCACGGCCGTAGACCGGGTCTGAATAAAGAGAGGCAAAGGGGGTGAATTTAGACAAATTTTGAAGAAGAAAAAAGATTTTATTTGCTTTCAAAGGTTACACTTGCCATTTCAAAAGTGAGGCATTTGCCTCATTTACCTCCATTGCGCTACGGCCATGTATTGGATTTTCGTGGACTATATTTTTGTGCGGCTTAACTTAACTTAACTTCGGCAAACAATATAAGAAGAATTTATACTATGTACGTACGAGGTTATTTGCAGGGTAGCGAGAATGGCCGAGTAGTTACGATTGACGTGTAAAAGCGTATAAATTTAGAATCAAATCAGGAATAGCATTGAATATCATTGTAGATTTGATGATAGTGTTATAGGAGGTGATAGTATCTTATTAGATGTGTTCCATGTGGCGGAATTATTCAGAAATGAACATCCGGAAGATTTTGAGATTCTGACAAAAATACCAGGTACCTACGAGAGAATTCATTACAAGAGGTATTACGTAACTTAGGACAATAGGAAAAGTTTGAAGGTACCAAAGAGGTAATCAGAAGCTGCAAATCGTAGGACAGACAATGACCAAAAGGACAAACAATGATTTACGAAACACTACACAGAAAACTAAAGATTTAGCAATACTCTCATATACATTGAAGCATGTCTGAATATATAAACAAATGTAGACCAGTGGCGTAGCTAGGCCCTAGATGATATGTAGGCGAGGGGTCTGGGGACCAATGAGGTCTCCAGCGGGTCAAGGACAGAGCCCTTGTAGGGGGCAAAACCCCCCGAAAGTTGACGACATATTAGCATTTAAGATGGTTTTCTCACTTACTTACAGTATCTGAATATTACTCTTCTAATATCAGAGAAAAACCTATGTCGACCTCTGTTTCGTTGGGACTTCACTGTACAATTGACTTCTGCTAAATAAAAACAAGTTAATAGGCATTTGTTGGTCTAAGTTAAATAAAAAAGATGTAAAAAAAAATAGTTGTACAGCGTTATTGCAGACTAGTGCTTTTAAGTTTAGTATTAGCATTGTTGACATACCAACTTAATATCGTTTTACTTTCAAAAGAATGCAAGTTTTCTATTCTTTAGACTTGCGAACAGTTCGATGACGCGTTCCACATTGATTTCGATCTCACGGTGAACATGAAGCAGGGCTAGAGAAGAAAGACGATCATCTCCCATTGTTGACCGAACCGTGCAAAAATCAGTAAACATAACAATTGTTAAATAGGTCCACAAAACCTACGGTAACGCAGCTACACGTCAGTGAATTTAAAACTTTAAGAAAAATAAATATTGAGCTTTCATTGAATTTTAGATTCCCCTTCTCCCTACCAACCAACGATAAATAAGGCCTACTTATTTTCTTTTAAATTACATTTTTAAGTTGCAAGAGATTTTTTTTAATCATTTTTCTTCATATTTTAATAATACATTACCCCCTAATAACAACTTTTGAAGAAAACAAATGATACGTTGATAGGGAGAGGAGTAACAAATATATCTTCAAAGTACGGCAAAGACTTATCTTTATTGTTAGTTACACAACATCATTTGAAGCTCTCTGTTTAAGGAAACACTTTGTTGGAAATTTGAATCCAAAGGCACTATTCCATTTCTCTGTAAGAAGATCTAGAATCTTTTTAGCGATGTCACTGTGTAAACTGCCATCATTCATACACTCTGCAATATCAGGATACGGAGGACCACATTGTCGAGACTCGGTCTCTGACATACTCAGTCTCTGACATACTCGGTCTCTGATATACTCGGTCTCTGACATACTCGGTCTCTGACATACTCGGTCTCTGACATACTCTGTCTCTGACATACTCGGTCTCTGACATACTCTGTCTCTGACATACTCTGTCTCTGACATACTCGGTCTCTGACATACTCGGTCTCTGACATACTCGGTCTCTGACATACTCGGTCTCTGACATACTCGGTCTCTGACATACTCGGTCTCTGACATACTCTGTCTCTGACATACTCTGTCTCTGACATACTCGGTCTCTGACATACTCGGTCTCTGACATACTCTGTCTCTGACATACTCGGTCTCTGACATACTCTGTCTCTGACATACTCTGTCTCTGACATACTCGGTCTCTGACATACTCGGTCTCTGACATACTCGGTCTCTGACATACTCGGTCTCTGACATACTCGGTCTCTGACATACTCGGTCTCTGACATACTCTGTCTCTGACATACTCTGTCTCTGACATACTCGGTCTCTGACATACTCGGTCTCTGACATACTCGGTCTCTGACATACTCGGTCTCTGACATACTCGGTCTCTGACATACTCGGTCTCTGACATACTCTGTCTCTGACATACTCTGTCTCTGACATACTCTGTCTCTGACATACTCTGTCTCTGACATACTCGGTCTCTGACATACTCGGTCTCTGACATACTCTGTCTCTGACATACTCTGTCTCTGACATACTCGGTCTCTGACATACTCGGTCTCTGACATACTCGGTCTCTGACATACTCGGTCTCTGACATACTCTGTGCTTTCGGTTACAGTAGTAGCTGCACTATCCATTTGACTTTCATTTTGTAGGCTACTATCTGATCCTTGTGTCTGACTTGTCTGACTCAGTTGAAGGTTATGATCAGGCACGGGTGAGCTTCTCTTCTTGGTTTGAAGAAAGGGTCTAGATTTCTTTGTATTTTGGCATTTGTTTTTGGTGGATATAATATATCATGTAACGAATAAGTAAAAGAGTTGAAATCCGGATCGAATGTTGGCACCGGATTTACCGTTGTTTATTCAAGTGGAACGTAATATGATAGAACGAACGTCTTCTAAAAGGGATCTGGCACTTTAACGTTGTTTTATTTAAAACGATGATGAAACACAACTATTACAAAACCAATATTTAATGGGATGGGCAATTTTTTTTTTGGGGGGGAGGGGGGTTGGACGAAATGATATGTAGGCAACTGCCTACATTGCCTAACGTAAGCTACACCACTGTAGACGACTATTATGATTTGAATAGAGAGGTTTAAATTTAAACAGTTATCATGCATTGGAGTATATTGGTTGGAATAGACAGGTGACCGAATTAGACAGGACATATTAAAACAGTTTTCATGAATTGGAGTATATTGGTTGGAATAGACAGGTGACCGAATTAGATAGGACAAATTAAAACAGTTTTCATGTATTGGTGCTAAAATTGATGGTAGGCTTACACAGGTTTCCGGTTTATTTAGACAGGTTGCATCGTATTATTGTTGATAAGATTTTAGGTGCGGTTTACACAGAATTCCGATTTATTTAGACAGGTCTCACTGTATAATTGTGGATAGTATTGGCACACTAATCCAGATATGCAATAATATCCATACTTTTGCAAATAGTTTCATGTAATAGTCCGTTGTTAGTGTTGGACCGCCACGGTGTTGTAAATGTTGGCGTATTAGAATGGAGTGTAGAAGATTGTGGCTTCGATCTCCAGTTGGATCAGACTGACGACGAAGGCTATTATATGTTATGTGACAAAAACTCTGAATCAGATTATTTTTTTTTTTCCTCCACCAAAATCAGAATATTTTTTTCAGCAACATTGGGAATCAGAATCTTTTTTTAGAAAAAAACAAACAAACAAAAACAAGCCCGAAGCGACTGTTACATGACCAACTGACCGAGTTGCAATAATTTTACTTTACAATTCCGTCAAATATTCTTTTGTTATTTGTTAAAATATAGAAATATATATATAAAAACAAAATTGTGTAAAATATTTCCAGAGAACGTCCAGTTAAGATGCAGATTCAAAAACCACATATCATTCTAAATGATAAGCAGGAGGTAAATATCATATTTAAAACGTAGATATCCAAATTAGTGTACAGGCTACGTTTCTGGAATAACCTTTATCAGGTAGTACGTGCAGAGCCAACATATTTATAGCTAAGCGCATTATAGATATCAAAGGTACCTATATAGGTAAATCTTATTGAATTTAGGTGTTTCTTGTATCTGTTTTTTCCGATATACTGACATCGAACAACATTTCATTTGGTGTTGGGGCCCGGGTGGCTCAATGAGTTAGGTCGTTGTAGGGCCCGGGTGGCTCAATGAGTTAGGTCGTTGTAGGGCCCGGGTGGCTCAATGAGCTAGGTCGTTGTAGGGCCCGGGTGGCTCAATGAGTTAGGTCGTTGCAGGGCCCGAGTGACTCAATGAGTTAGGTCGTTGTAGGGCCCGGGTGGCTCAATGAGTTAGGTCGTTGTAGGGCCTGGGTGGCTCAATGAGTTAGGTCGTTGTAGGGGCTGGGTGGCTCAATGAGTTAGGTCGTTGTAGGGCCCTGGTGGCTCAATGAGTTAGGTTGTTGTAGGGCCCGGGTGGCTCAATGAGTTAGGTTGTTGTAGGGCCCGGGTGGCTCAATGAGTTAGGTCGTTGTAGGGCCCGGGTGGCTCAATGAGTTAGGTCGTTGGATCTAACAACTCATGCAAGCCTATCACCAATACGGCGTGGGTTCGCGCCCGACTTTGTAAATTACAAAAAAGGGTGCACTCGACTCGCAGCCGCAAGTGATAAAGTTTACCAGTTGCTTGCCCATGGTCGGTGGTTCTCTCCGGGCACTCCGGCTTCCTCCACCACTAAAACTGGTCGCCATGATATAGCTGAAATATTGTTGAAAGTGACGTTAAACACCAATAATCAAACCAAAATCATTTGATGTTATGTCATGTAACCTTTCATTCAGTGATAGTTCAATCAATATCAAAATCGTAGATATCTAATTTAGTGCACATGACACCTTTCATGAATAACCATCATCACTTATAGTCAAACGATTAGAAATAAGGGTAATAACAAAATTACCGAACTCCAAACAATCTTCCAAAGTGAAAGTCAAAACTCATAAGTATATAAACAGACAAAATCAACCGGAAAACTGTGAAAACCGTAATGACCCTGAAAGCCTTTGGGAGCAAATATATCCAAACGGACTAGACCGGATATCCAAAATTGGTAATTTTTTTCTTAACAAGCACCATGGCATCTTCCAAACACGAGGCATTTATTTGCGTCGTATCTTTACATGTGTAATTAACGATTAGATAACCGCCATATTAAACATTTTGTCGGTCAAGCTGAGATCGAAGGAAAAAAATCTGATCTATAGAAAATGAAGCAATGAATTATTGGCCTTGACAAGTTACACTGCATTACAGACAAAATATACAGACATATTTAATTGTACATTGATTTACAGATTGTTACTGTCAACTGGGACCCAGTAGCGGAGGGGCCATTGTCTATTCCACAGGTAAAGCGATAATAAATAAACGTTATGAAACACCGAAGGGACAATCAAGAAAGGAAAATCCAGAGATACAGACAATATGGGCACAAGAAACAGAACAAAGACATAAAACAAACACAACACAGAAAACAACAAAAAGATGAGCAACACAGACCACACCAAAAATATACCATGTCTAATGCACAGACCACACCAAAAATATACCATGTCTAATGCACAGACCACACCAAAAATATACCATGTCTAATACACAGACCACACCAAAAATATACCATGTCTAATTCACAGACCACAACAAAAATATACCATGCCTAATACACAGACCACAACAAAAATATACCATGTCTAATACAAAGACCACAACAAAAATATACCATGTCTAATACACAGACCACAACAAAATATACCATGTCTAATACACAGACCACACCAAAAATATACCATGTCTAATACACAGACCACACCAACAATATACCATGTCTAATACACAGACCACACCAAAAATATACCATGTCTAATACACAGACCACAACACCAATATACCATGTCTACTACACAGACCACACCAAAAATATACCATGTCTAGTACACAGACCACACCAAAAATATACCATGTCTAATACATATACCACACCAAAAATATACCATGTCTAATACACAAACCACAACAAAAATATACCATGTCTAATACAAAGACCACAACAAAAATATACCATGTCTAATACACAGAACACAACAAAAATATACCATGTCGAATACACAGACCACAACAAAAATATACCATGTCTAATACAAAGACCACAACAAAAATATACCATGTCTAATACACAGACCACAACAAAAATATACCATGTCTAATACACAGACCACACCAACAATATACCATGTCTAATACACAGACCACACCAAAAATATACCATGTCTAATACACAGACCACAACACCAATATGCCATGTCTACTACACAGATCACACCAAAAATATACCATGTCTAGTACACAGACGACACCAAAAATATACCATGTCTAATACACATATCACACCAAAAGTATACCATGTCTAATACACAGACCACACCAAAAATATACCATGTCTAATACACAGACCACACCAAAAATATACCATGTCTAATACACAGACCACACCAAAAATATACCATGTCTAATACACAGACCACACCAAAAATATACCATGTCTAATACACAGACCGCACCAAAAATATACCATGTCTAATACACATACCACACCAAAAATATACCATGTCTAATACACAGACCACACCAAAAATATGCCATGTCTAATACACAGACCACAACAAAAATATGTCATGTCTAATACACAGACCACACCAAAAATATACCATGTCTAATACACAGACCGCAACAAAAATATACCATGTCTAATACACAGACCACACCAACAATATACCATGTCTAATACACAGACCACACCAAAAATATACCATGTCTAATACACAGACCACACCAAAAATATACCATGTCTAATACACAGACCACACCAACAATATACCATGTCTAATACACAGACCACACCAACAATATACCATGTCTAATACACAGACCACACCAAGCATATACCATGTCTAATACACAGACCACACCAACAATATACCATGTCTAATACACAGACCACACCAACAATATACCATGTCTAATACAGAGACCACACCAAAAATATACCATGTCTAATACACAGACCACACCAAACATATACCATGTCTAATACACAGACCACACCAACAATATACCATGTCTAATGCACAGACCACACCAACAATATACCATGTCTAATACACAGACTACACCAAGAATATACCATGTCAAATACACAGACCACACCAAAAATATACCATGTCTAATACACAGACCACACCAACAATATACCATGTCTAATACACAGACCACACCAAAAATATACCATGTCTAATACACAGACCACACCAAAAATATACCATGTCTAATACACAGACCACACCAAAAATATACCATGTCTAATACACAGACCACAACAAAAATATACCATGTCTAATACGCAGACCACACCAACAATATACCATGTCTAATACACAGACCACACCAACAATATACCATGTCTAATACACAGACCACACCAAAAATATACCATGTCTAATACACAGACCACACCAAAAATATACCATGTCTAATACACAGACCACACCAAAAATATACCATGTCTAATACACAGACCACAACAAAAATATACCATGTCTAATACACAGACCACAACAAAAATATACCATGTCTAATACACAGACCACAACAAAAATATACCATATCTAATACACAGACCACAACAACAATATACCATATCTAATACACATACCACACCAACAATATACCATATCTAATACACAGACCACACCAAAAATATACCATGTCGAATCCTCGAAAAGTCTTGTCCGTGACAGAAGAAAGAATCTATAAAAACGGAAAGATCCATTTCCATGTGAGAAACGGCTTCTACCACAACAATGTAACCTTGTTTCTGGTAACAGTATTAGCTATATACTGTCAAATGTGAGAAACGGCTTCCACCACAACAATGTAACCTTGTTTCTGGTAACAGTATTAGCTATATACAGTCAAATGTGAGAAACGGCTTCCACCACAAC
This sequence comes from Bathymodiolus septemdierum, assembly GCA_963383655.1. Lineage (NCBI taxonomy): Eukaryota > Metazoa > Mollusca > Bivalvia > Mytilida > Modiolidae > Bathymodiolus > Bathymodiolus septemdierum. The sequence continues at coordinate 52,690,451 of OY726527.1, forward strand.
AATGTAACCTTGTGTCTGGGAACATTATTAGCTATATACAGTCAAACTTTCCCATGCGGTCACCTCTATTAAGCAGTCACTTGTATAAAAGTTCACCTTTTTCTTGTACTGTCATAGAAAATTTAAAATATGAATTTAACCTTTTTTAAGAGGTCACCTGTCTTAAAAGATCACTTTTTTCCCAAAGGTAACCTCTTCAAAGACATGTTTGACTGTATGAGCTTTTAACGCCATTTTGAACAATATTTCAGCTATATCGCAGCAGTCAGTTTTACTGATTGAGGAAACTGGAATGACTGATGGATATTACAGTACTTTCACAAGTCACTAACAAATTTTATCACTCGAAGTTTGATCAGTAACTTCTGGAACTACTTTTAGGCGTCACAATACAGACCAATCCCTATGCACAATAACGCCATTTGAAAATAAAATATGTTTATTGCATTTAATTATGTTAAAATGTAATCGTATGTATTCAAATGCATTCTTTTTAAATATTTAAAATCGCTGTCATAAACCATTATTAATTGATTCACAGGAGTACATTTTGTACATGCAATTCTGTTACGTTTGATACAAAATATACTCCTGTCAACACTTTTAGCTGCCAACAAATATATAAATGATCATATTCAATTATTTAGAAGAAAAAAACGTAGATAGCAATGTTATGACGCGTATCTAGATTAACCTTCATCAGGTACGCTTAAAAGCGAAAGATTGGAAATAGGTTAAACTTTTTGGAGCAATAAAATCAATAGCCAGAATAGCCAAAATGGGCTACGGTCGCCTATGCCTGAGGTAGGCGAACCTTAGTTTTAAATGATGTTTCATGTTAAACACGCATATGCCTTTCTATTGGTGGTTTCTTAAGTAGGCGTGTCTGTTTTCTTTTACACATTGCCTCCGAAAATACCAATTGGGTAATCAGAAGCCGTAAGTCAAAGAAGGACAGACAATACATTGGTCAAAAAGCACAAAGGGTACAGACAAACAATGAAGACACTGTACACAGAAAACTAAAGATCGAGCAACACGAACACCACTAAACGCCAGAGGTTAACCCCGAACTTAACTCAGGTGCTCCTTATTCAGAGATCTATTATATCTTAGGAAGCATCAGTCATGCATAGGTTTGTTCAATTTGGATGTGCGCAGTTCTACAGGCCAGAGAAGATTTAATTGTGAAAATAATAGAGATAACGAATCCATTTATAACCTGGAATGATCCAGTTATTGTAATCAAACGAAAAACAAAATATACTACACTGTCGGAACATTTCGTAAATCAAATAAATAAAAAACGAACAAACCGATGTAAAATGGGTACAGCTAACACACGTGATCACTCTGGTTTGGTACAGACACTTCAATAAAATGTGGAGATGTCAAACTAGACTTGTGGGCCCAAACCCAAAAAGCCTCTCTTAGTGAAATGATGCGGTCTTGTAAGTGTTTTTCACGTGCAAGTAAGATGCCAAACCTCATATAGGTGAGCAGCAAGTCATATTTATTGATCTTTATGCCTGATATATTAAATGTTCGTGACACTGAAGTTATCAGAAAACACATAATAGAGCAGGAACTTCCTACCCTTCCGGAGCACCTGAGTTCACCCCCGGTTTTTATTGGGGTTCGTGTTACTCGATCTTTAGTTTTATATGTATGTTTTGTCGATCGTTGTTTGTCCTTTTGTACTTTTTCTTTTGGCCATTGTGTTGTCTGTTCTTCTTCGATACACGGTTTCTGATTGCCCTTTTGGTATCTTCAAACTCTACTTATATGCAATGCTGTCCATATTTTACAGGAAGGTGTAGAACGGTATTATAAAGCGTACCAGAATTTTGCCAAGGCTATCATATATTCACCAGACATTGTAAGTATCAATAGGAATGTCCTGTACATATGTACCATGTATATACCACTAGATCACTGGGTCGATACCACTGCTGGTGGATTATAAGTCCCCGAGGGTATCATCTGCCCAGTAATCAGTGCTTCGTCACTGACATGGTTTATTAGATATATTTATGTCTTCGTCACTGACATGGTTTATTAGATATATTTATGTCTTCGTCACTGACATGGTTTATTAGATATATTTATGTCTTCGTCACTGACATGGTTTATTAGATATATTTATGTCTTCGTCACTGATATGGTTTATTAGATATATTTATGTCTTCGTCACTGACATGGTTTATTAGATATATTTATGTCTTCGTCACTGACATGGTTTATTAGATATATTTATGTCTTCGTCACTGACATGGTTTATTAGATATATTTATGTCTTGTTTATTAGATATATTTATGTCTTCGTCACTGACATGGTTTATTAGATATATTTATGCTTGAAAATTACAGTTCAATAATGAAATTGATCGATGATTTGCAATAATATCGCTGTTGTTGTAATGTGATGTTATACCGACGTCACTGACCCGTGACCGTACCAAATCTTCGATATACATACTATCCTTTATATGTTTTACTCGAGATGGACTTCTAATCACATATCACATCTCGGGCTTCGTATTCGATGCGATATTGCTCTGAGAAATCCAATCTCGTAAAATAAATCAACGATAGTATATATTTTTAAGCTATGTCTACCTTTTATATGATTATGGGTTAATGGTGTGTATACCACTTTATCTATAGCGCATTGGTTTGTTTTATTGGTGGGGCCGTCGTGATCGCATGGTAGTTGGATTTACAACTACCTATGCAATCAGTGCCTGTCACCACTAAAGTAGTGAATTCGAATGCCGCTCAAGAAGAAGTGTATACGCTACAACATTATGTAATAAAGTATGTCAGTGACTTGCGACAGGTCGGTGGTTTTCTCCGGGTACTCCGGTTTCCTCCGCCAATAAAACAGACCGCCACGATATAACTGACCTATTGTTGATGATGGCATTAAACTTCATAATCTTAACCTGCCAGTTCGAATAGAAGAGCGGAGACCAACCGACCGATACTGCCTGTAGTACAAAAATCCTACTACCATCCGATCTCGCACCCCAGCCATTCGATTTATATCGGAATTTTATTTGCAATGCTTATTTAGTATTTGGCATTGGTGGTTACTAGTAAAATACAATGTTTTAGAGGAATGTTTCAATGATAAATATAAGTGTTAGTAAGGAGTATTGAAGATTACTGTTGGTAATGATCATCAATGCAACGATCGTACGGTTCTAAGCACACATTTATATATATATATGTAAGACTCAGATCGGCCTCTAATCGACGTTCAATCCTTGTCCGATTTCTACGTCACAGACATTTGTACCTCAGATATATGTCATTGTTTTTCATTCTCAAATCGGCGTCCAAATCTATGGCTGTTTATCACTTTCTTCAATCGACTTCACTGACGTATGCCCTGACCCTAATCCTAACCCTTACCAATAAATCGGCCATAGATCTGAGAATATGGAAATGACGTCGATTTGACAATACCTTTAAATCGGACCGCGATATGTGATACTGATGTCAGTGGATATTGATTTGTGGAGTGGACACCGATTTGAGTCCGAACGCTGATCTGAGTCTATCATATGTTAACGTATTTCAGGTAACCATAAGATTAAAACCAGGCCATTTAATAGCTATGATCAACAGAAAAGTTTTACATGGTAGACAAGAATTCCAGTCCAATGGAGGTGTCCGCTTTTTACAGGTACGAATAGTTCATTTCAGTGTGTCGTTAATTGTTAATTAAAGCAGGGCTGCCAGGTTCGTCATCAACAGACAGGGAACCACATTGATCAGGTGTTGGTGGCATGTTACAACATTTGACCTGACCCAATCTTGAAGACAGAAGTGATTTGATTTGATTGATTTGATTTATTGTGTTTAACGCCACTTTCAGCAATATTTCAACTATATCATGGCGACCAGTTTTAGTGGTGGAAGATACCGGAGAGAACCACCGACCATGGGCAAGCAACTGGCAAATTTTATCATTTGCGGCTGTGTGTCGAGTGCACTCATTTTTGTAATTTACAAAACCGGGCGCGAACTCATGCTGTATTGGTGATAGGTTTGTATGAGTTGCTAGGTAATCCAACTACCTAACTCATTGAGCCACCCGGGCCCTGAAGACAGAAGTAACGATGCTTGTCATGATGTATTAAATAGCAAACGAAAATGAAATAGTTGGTCCATGCTGACATGTTATCAACTGATTCTATGACAACTCGTACTCATTGCTGATATGTGCTTGGCGATGTGTGCTACTTCATTGAATAGTTCTCAAAGTAAAGTGTGGTTTTACACATTATCAAGAAATTAAGAGTAAATACAATAGTGTAAATTATATAAGTACATATCTTGATTGAATTATTAATGAAGACAATGATTATGCCGCCGTGGAAACGCACACACTCCTTACAAACCAAGAAGGACCGTGATTTGCTTAAACTATGACTCATAAAGTCGAGATTTTGATTGAATCATGACCCTTGAAGTCCACATTTTATTTGAAATTGTGACCACTAAGTGCAGAGATTTATGATCATTAACACTAGTTTATTCCCGCCACGTTTTATTGAAGTGCCTGCATCAAGCCACGAAAGTGAGTGGTCATGTAGCGTATCGGTTGTCCCATTCAATTCTTGAACTGCTCTGAAAATGACTTATTATTATTATTATTATTATTTTAAATATTTTGCCATTTATATTTACAGGGATGTCATGTTCTGTTTGATGACTTCATAAGTCAGATAAAAGTGCTGTCTATGCTAACAGGGGATAAAAAGCCGCTTAAAAATGTTGGCTTCCAGATATAACATCATAGCATCGTGTGCAACACTAGATGTTACGTCATGACATCATGTGCAACACGAAATGTAACGTCATAGCATCGTGTGCAACACTGACAGAGGTGTGATATATTTATAATACACATATGTATTTTTGTGTTACTTTTATTGAAGTGAACTGTGGAATAATTTATTAAATAATGTAATTAATATTAAAACTAAGGTTCTCCTCCCTCGGGCATAGGTGACTGTATATTCGTATATTACACATACAAATTGCTCAAATTAGCTTATATTATTTATCTGTATATCAAATGTACATATATAAACAGATTGGTCAATAAACTAATTATAAAAACAAGCATCTCTTTAGGTTATTTTGTGTTGTCCTATTATGTGTCTTTTCGTTCTTAGTTACACGAGAGAATTGTCCACACTAAAAAAAAAATCAAATGTCAGTTTGTAAAATTTTATTTCCGTATTTTGTCTCGATTTTGGTACAGAACTATAAAAACAAAAAAAAAGAGATCGAATATAAAAATATATTCTGACAAGTTGACTTGCGCATGGAAACTTCCCTGCTCTTTCCACATCAAATTTGTCCGTCAGTCCGTCCGTCCATCATTTTCCCCACCCTAAATGTTTTCAGATAGTTGCCATTTGACTGCTACTTACAGGAGAGAACTGTGCCAATACTACCGTCTTCCATTATAAAAAAAAACCTCAAATGTCAGTTAGTAAGATTTTATTTCCGCCGTATTTTGTCTCGATTTTTGTACAGAACAATAAATACCAAAAACGAGATTGAATATAAAAATAAATTCTGAAAAGTTGAATTTGGTGCCTACTTCCACAAGAAACCTGTCCCTATCATCGTCTGTGGCCAATGAATATTTAATTACTTAGAAATCAGAAATTACATGATTGTCAAAATCATGGAATAACAGACCTATGACGTCAAAATCATGGAATAACATCAAGATCTTCATGTTAAACCATGGTTTGTAAAAGTTCACTATTTTTAAGTTGATTATTGCATTAAATTCATAAAAGGAAAATTCCATATTTATGTTACAATCTTTATTAAATGCTTGATAAATAAAATTCATACGTTTTTCTCGTGATTGTTTTTTTTTTTTTTACTTGAAATATAATATGTGGGTCCTTTGTGCTTCTTTGTTCTCATTTGTGCACAAAGGAGGTCCTTTGCGGTGTTTATAGAGACCCATTGTGATGTCCGTTACGATTTCCGCATAAAAACGATGTTCGGTTCGTCTTTACTCCCAGTTGTTTCGAGGAGGGTTATGTCTTATTTACATTATTTGTGTTTGTTTGTGCATCCTTGTGTATAACACATATTGTCTTGTGTCTTTTGTTTTGTTTGTCTTCGTCCTATGTATGGTGTTGTTATACACATATTGTGTCGTGTCTTTTGTTTTGTTTGTCTTCGTCTTGCGTATGGTGTTGCTATGCACATATTGTGTTGTGTTTTTTGTTTTGTTTGTCTTCGTCTTATGTATGGTGTTGTTATACACATATTGTGTTGTGTCTTTTGTTTTGTTTGTCTTCGTCGTGTGTATGGTGTTGCTATGCACATATCGTGTTGTGTTTTTGTTTTGTTTGTCTTCGTCTTGTGTATGGTGTTGTTATACACATATTGTGTCGTGTCTTTTGTTTTGTTTGTCTTCGTCTTGTGTATGGTGTTGTTATGCACATATTGTGTTGTGTTTTCTGTTTTGTTTGTCTTCGTCTTGTGTATTGTATTGTTATACACATATTGTGTTGTGTTTTTTGCTTTGTTTGTCTTCGTCCTGTGTATGGTGTTGTTATGCACATATTGTGTTGTGTTTTTTGGTTTGTTTGTCTTCGTCTTGTGTATGGTGTTGTTATACACATATTGTGTTGTATTTTTTGTTTTGTTTGTCTTCGTCGTGTGTATGGTGTTGTTATGCACATATTGTGTTGTGTTTTTTGTTTTGTTTGTCTTCTTCTTGTGTATGGTGTTGTTATACACATATTGTGTTGTGTTTTTTGTTTTGTTTGTCTTCGTCTTGTGTATGGTGTTGTTATGCACACATTGTGTTGTGTTTTTTGTTTTGTTTGTCCTGGTCTTGTGTATGGTGTTGTTATGCACATATTGTGTTGTGTTTTCTGTTTTGGTTGTCTTCGTCTTGTGTAAGGTGTTGTTATACACATATTGTGTTGTGTTTTTTGTTTTGTTTGTCTTCGTCTTGTGTATGGTGTTGTTATACACATATTGTGTTGTGTCTTTTGTTTTGTTTGTCTTCATCTTGTGCATGGTGTTGCTATACACATATTGTGTTGTGTTTTTTGCTTTGTTTGTCTTCGTCTTGTGTATGGTGTTGTTATACACATATTGTGTTGTGTTTTCTGTTTTGGTTGTCTTCGTCTTGTGTATGGTGTTGTTATACACATATTGTGTTGTGTTTTTTGTTTTGTTTGTCTTCGTCTTGTGTATGGTGTTGTTATACACATATTGTGTTGTGTTTTTTGTTTTGTTTGTCTTCGTCTTGTGTATGGTGTTGTTATACACATATTGTGTTGTGTTTTTTGTTTTGTATGTCTTCCTCTTGTGTATGATGTTGTTATGCACATATTGTGTTGTGTGTTTTGTTTTGTGTGTCTTCGTCTTGTGTATGGTGTTATTATACACATATTGTGTTGTGTCTTTTGTTTTGTTTGTCTTCGTCTTGTGAATGGTGTTGTTATACACATATTGTGTTGTGTTTTTTGTTTTTTTTTTGTCTTCGTTTTGTGTATGGTATTGTTATACACATATTGTGTTGTATGTTTGACCCTTCTGTTTCTCCTGATTGTTCATTCTTGGTTGACCTTTCGGTTTCTCTTGATTGTTTATTCTTGGTTGACCCTTCGGTGTTCTCTAACCTTTGTTTATATGTTTCTTTGGTTGTAGTGACAAACCACGATAAATGGTCACTGGTGTAGACATTATTGTCTAATGTTTTCTGATTGGCTCACTGAATTATACTTATAGAATACACATAGCGAAATGTTCCGTTACTGGTAAATCTTTATCAGTATTTAACGCTTGAGGTTGATTGCAGTTTCGTACAACACGATACCTGGATTGTCCGTTATTTGAGACAAGCAAGACTTAGTCTTCAGGGGTTGTATATATTGTAGCCAAGTCTCGTCTGTGCTTTTCAAATGTTTACTTGAACAGTTTATTTTGAGCTTGGACATAGTTTTGTCTTCGTATTTTCATATCATATGATGTTCGTGTCGTTTCACAGTAATACGACGGATATCACATGTGGAGCAGGAACTGCTAACCATTCCGGGACACCAGAGTTGACCCCGATTTCTAGTGGAGTTGGTGTTGCTCGATCAGTAGTTTTCTATGTACTGACAGTCTGTTTTGTAGATCTTTTGTCCTTTTTTTCCTTCTTCGATTTACACCTTCTGATTACCCTTTAGAATCTTCAAGCTTTTCTAACAGATCTTCAAGGTCACAAAGACAATAAACATTGTGACTGAATGGAGACTTCTTTAGATAATGGATTCGTTACTTGGAACTTTTACAAGACTGTATCTACATACAAGAGTAACACGAAGGTCTCACATGTAAAGCAGGAACTTCTAATCCTACCGGAGCACCTGAGTTTACCCAGATTTTTAGCAGCCAGGTGAGCTTTTGCTATCACTTGGCGCCCGTCGTCCGTCCGTCCGTCCGTCGTACGTCGTAAACTTTAATCTTCTTCTCAGAAACCACTGGGCCAATTGTATGGCCCTCTTCCAAAATTGCGCTCGTTGATCCCGACTTCCAGCCAAGATGGCCGCCAAGCTAAAAAATATAAAAAAGGGGGGATGAAATTTTAATCGTCCATTGCTCAAATTTTAATTGCAGCTACATGGCAAGGAGTAGTTTAACATATATTCCGGGTTTTTCTGTGAAAGTTTTTTTTCAGCCGATTTATACCGATTATGCAAATTAGGCATATTTTGATAAAAGATCACATTTAATTCTTCTTCTCTGAAACCGCTGAGCTAAATTACACCAAACCTGGCAGGGGTGGTCCCCGGATGGGTCCCTTTCAAAATTGTGTCCGACAGCTCCGCCCTCCATTCAAGATGGCTGCTGTTACAAAAAATAGAAATTTCTTCAATTGTCCAGTGCTGCTTTAGTATAAACCAAAATTAGCTCAAATTTTAATTGCAGCTACATGGCAATGAGTAGTTTAACATATATGTCGGGTTTTTATGTGAAATTTTTCTTTAAGCCGATTTATACCGATTATGCAAATTAAGCATATTTTGATAAAAGATCACATTTAAATCTTCTTCTCTGAAACCGTTGAACCAAATCAAACCAAATTTGGCTGGGATAGTCCTAGGGTAGTCCCATTTCAAAATTGTGTCCGACAGATCCGCCCTCTATTTAAGATGGCTGCTGTTACTAAAAATAGAAATTTCTTCAGTTGTCCATTGCTGCTTTATTATAATTCAAAATGAATTCAAATTTTAACTGCAGCTACATGACAATCAGTAGTTTAACATATATTCTGGGTATTTCTGTGAGGTTTTTTCAGCCAATTTATTCGTTTAGGAATATTATGAGATTAAAATCACATCAAAATCTTTTGCTCAGAAATTTTAGTTAAAATGATCTTTGGGTGGCTCACTTTCAAAATTATGTGCAACAACCCCATTTTCTATCAACTTTAGATGTCAAATTGAAAACCAGGTGAGCGATTACAGGCTCATGGGAGCCTCTAGTTAGTGGGGTTCGTGTTGCTAAATCTTTTGCTTTCTATGTAATATTTTGTATATCATTGTATGTCCTTTTGTCCTTTTTCTTGTAGCCACTGTATTATCTGTCCTTCTTTACATTACGATTTTGATTACTACTTTAGTATCATCAAACTTTTCTTAAGAATAAAAAGAACGCGGAAGATACATACCATTGTTACCGGAAAACATATCTATCGTACACTCATTGTGAAAACACATCAAATGGCTAAAAGGAGACTGCAATCAAATAAAATAGTGATATTATCATGTAACGTTAAAATGATATAATCAAAACATACAGTATATAATAAACATAACTGAAAATTTATTTTCACGAACTGGCCACATTTTCTGTTCATCATGTCAAAGATACTGATTTTCTCTGGTATATTTATCATTTTGATTGGAAAATGTAAGTACATGTTCTCATACATTTGTAATCAAGTTTTTTTCCTTATTATTTTGCTTTTTTTTCTGCATTTTGCATATTGTATTTTTTGTTCTATTTTGTATTTTTGTATTTTTTCATTTTTTTTTGGCGTTGTTCTTCACCCTATTAATTTGTTTAATCTATTCAGGAAAGCATAATAATCATATACTACCTCACTGTCACCGTAAGACGAGTAAAAATTATGAACACTATGCCCTTTCATAATTCAATCTAATTAAAATTAGATGTTAGTGGTATCCTTTTTTAACATCTTTGTTTGATAAATGCAGATAGTTTATTTTTAATTGAATTTTCTAACGTATACCATACTAAGTCAGATAATCCTTTTCTGTTCCCGGCAACATAACTCTTGTACAAGATCAACGTACATATTTCGTCCTTTATGTTAAGGTAAGACAAAGCATTCATAATACAAATCAATCATTGTCACAATCAAAATCAACACCAGGTACCTCTACATTTAACAACACTCTTTAAAGGGTCATCGTGAAGGGGTCATCGTGAAAGGGCCATCGTGAAAGGGTCATCGTGAAAGGGCCATCGTGAAAGGGCCATCGTGCCGTATCTACACATGCTGTCTATCACACTCAAGGCATGACGTGTACAAGTAAATTGCGACTGATCGACGATTATCTCTTAGTACATCCAAATTTGGCATCAACAAATTAACTATGATATATATGAAATATTGAAGTAACGCAATTGAAACATGGATGGGGGATAGGGTTTTTGAACAGATCTTCGCTTGTAAAATTACAATAACATTACACCAAAAATGTTATATAATACTATAATCACAAACAAATGTGACAAAAATGTGACTGAATGATTGTTGTTTAATGCCAAGTGAGCATCAAGAACAAATGGATGTCCTTTCTGTTCTAGAGCAACACACTTAGTTGTATTTAGAGTGCTGAAACAACAGTCTCTTCACTCCGACACATTTATTCTGACTGAGTCAACAACAGTCTCTTCACTCCGACACATTTATTCTGACTGCGTCAACAACAGTCTCTTCACTCCGACACATTTATTCTGACTGAGTCAACAACAGTCTCTTCACTCCGACACATTTATTCTGACTGAGTCAATAAGTCCTTACTCTTACTCCTTATTATTGAAGTGTCTGGGAATATGCATCCCATACTAAATTATATTAATAATGTCTCGCAATGCTGGCCATCTTCCTGAAATAGTTTCGAATAATATATGCAAGATTTACAGATGAAAATGACAGAAAAATATTTTTGACATGAACATGCATGTTCAGTTTTTAATGTGATTTTTTTTTTTTTGCAGATTCAATTCGTGGTCAGATACAAATTCAGAATGATTTAGATGACATTGCCAAAAATTTACGTATTAAAGTGGAGGTGGTAGACAATCTTAAATTTAATGGAAGCGAACATCTCTTACGTGTAACATTTGACAATAAGGGATACGTTTCCTTGTCAGGTACAAATTGGAAAATCTTCCTTTACAGCTTTTTTTGTTATTGAAGCAGACCACATTTTGTCTGGCGATGGAAACTTCATGTTAAGTGAAGGTTATGTGTTAAAGGAATTCAACATGAGTACAAGACAGATCCAAGGGAGTCTATATTCGTTGACACCTGTATCTGATTTTCCAGAAATACTACCAAATTCGACAAGGGACCTGACTTTCTACGCTGCAAATTGGGCTGTATCAAAATCGGATATTCCGCCAAATTGGTTCATTGTTGCAGACGGACTTGTTCCTCGAGTCCTCGAAAGTACAATGGTTGATTTTGTTGAAGACTTCACCACTCCAAACCAATGGAAAAGAACAAAGTATGATTTATATAACCCATACACACCACTGGGACGCTACAACAGATACAAAACGACAAACCCTCATGTCCAAACAAAACTCGTCATACCGACACCTAAAATACTGATTACAAAATATAATATGCCAAACCTAGATGTGAGTAGCGATGTATACATAGTACACAACAGTCTCTTGAATGAAGCGCACTATCTGGCAAGTAAGTGACATATTTTTTGGTTTAGATTACATATTCATAGTTTTACTGTGTGTCCACACCTAATTCTGAATAAATAAGGTAGATGTATAAACTAGTGTAGTCGAAACGTTTTGGCATAACCTTCATCGGGTACGCTCAGTGTCCAAAGAGTGGAGAGCCATATATTAATAAAAAGCGTTGGAGTAAGAACCCCGAAGGGCCTAAACAGTATAGTCAAAATCGGTTACGATCACCAATGCTTTAGTTTTATTTTGTTTAAGCGAATTATTATTCCGTTTTAGCGAATTTATTATTTCTTTTTATTTTCGAAATATTATTTCGTTTTTTCGAGAAAAAAAAACAAACAAAAAAAACAACAAGAAAACGAATTAATATTTTGCTGCTACCGAATTAATATTTTTCGAAACAACGAAATAATAATTCATTAAAAACCAATAGTATTTCGTGTAAGGGAATACAAAATGCCAGTTTGCGGTGTCCGTAGCATTTCATTAAGATATGTAATAAAAAAAGAATTGAATAATTATTGAATGGTCGGTGCTTTAATGTGTGGATTGGAAATCCAAGTTGACCACTACAACAGTGCATCAATAAGCAGATGGGCTAGTTTGTCTCAGATGGGCCCTCAGGGTAAAAACAAGGAGGTGGACTATATTGACTCAGATGGGCACTCAGGGTAAACACAAGCAGGTGGGCTATATTGTCTCAGGTGGGCCCTCAGGATAAAAACAAGCAGGTGGGCTATATTGTCTCAGATGGGCCCTCAGGGTAAAAACAAGCAGGTGGGCTATATTGTCTCAGATGGGCCCTCAGGGTAAAAACAAGCAGGTGGGCTATATTGTCTCAGATGGGCCCTCAGGGTAGAAACAAGCAGGTGGGCTATATTGTCTCAGATGGGCCCTCAGGGTAAAAACAAGCAGGTGGGCTATATTGTATCAGATGGGCCCTGAAGGTAAAACAAGCAGGTGGGCTATTTTGACTCAGATGGGCCCTCGGGCTAGAAACAAGCAGGTGGGCTATATTGTCTTAGATGGACCCTCAGGGTAAAAACAAGCAGGTGGGATATATTGTCTCATATGGGCCCTCAGGGTAAAAACAAGCAGGTGGACTATATTGTCTCAGATGGGCCCTCAGGGTAAAAACAAGCAGGTGGGCTATATTGTCTCAGATGAGCCTTCAGGATAAAAACAAGCAGGTGGGCTATATTGTCTCAGATGGGCCCTCAGGGTAAAAACAAGCAAGTGGGCTATATTGTCTCAGATGGGCACTCAGGGAAAAAACAATCAAGATGAATATGGAATTTGAACTTGTTTGAAATTAAACAACTAAACAGTAATGATCGATGATATAACTGACTACAAAAATAATCTGTCAAATCGCAAACTTCTAAATATAGAAATGACGACACAAGCGGATGGACATTCTGGCTTGGGACAGTTACAAAAGCGTGGCGGTGTGATTCGTACATTGTAATGATTTTTCTTTATTAAACATCCACATGTATTTTAGACAAGACGTCTTTCAAGGTAGTTGATAGACCCATCGTTGGCAAAGTCAACGTTTATCTTTCTGTAGATAATTATACAACAGCTACACCACATGGCTACACTCTCAGAACTGATCTGAGTTCCCATGAAATATTGATTAAAGGGAAAACAGCCAAGGGAGTGTTTAATGGTATTCAAACATTGCTTTCACTACTGAGCGGTGGCAATTCCCTTGTTAGAGTTCATATAATAGATGAGCCTCGGTTTCAGTTTCGATCCATGCATCTAGACATAGCTAGAAATTCCAGGACAAAGGCGACCATCTTGAAATTAATCGATGCGATGGCCATGTATAAACTGAACAAACTACATCTTCATGCGTCAGATCATGAGGGGTGGAGACTGGAAATTAAAGATTTACCAGAATTAACAGACGTATGTCATCAATAAACCTTTTGCACATTGCCAATTTAAATATTAAATAACTTTTCATTTGAATTATTTCGCACACGGAGGGTAAAATGGTACCCTGTCTAGCAAGAGCAAAGGAAAGGACAACAAATGTGTGTATTATTTTCTCATGATATTTTTTTGATATTTGAACCTTGTTGAAACTAAAGGAAAACATTTTGAAGACATTGTGGGAACTGATATATGTTATTTTCACTGAACTTTGTATGAAATTTGACCATTTTGTCAGCTTTAAAGGGAAATAACTAATTTAAAACGTAAATCGGTAATGTGCAAATGGTCTATTATCTTCAATGGAGAAATAACATTTAGTAATGATAAAATAAAACATTGTTTCATTATCATGAAGGCATGTTCAATACTTTAAGAAGAGTTTGAAGATACCAAAGGGGTAATCAGAATCCGTAAATAGAAGGGTAGACAGTACAATGGTCAAAAGAAAAAGTACAAAAGGACAAACACCGATCTACAAAACATACATGTAAAAGATCGAGTAGCACGAACCCAATTAAAAACCGGGGTTGAAATGTCCTATTAGTAAGAATTGAAATAGGGGTGTTAATGAATATGAGAGACTATCCAACATTACACTTAGACACAAATTAAAATAAATGAACAGCGCGTTTGTTGATGTTCTACATTTCACAGTCACTGTAGGGTCTTCAACAATTACTCATACCACTAAAATGAGTCTGTGAAGCCAAATAATTTAAAGCTTTGGGAGTATGAAAATCAAAACGTCGAAACAATTTAGCCAAAATAACCTATTATTCAAGAACTTTTAAAATCAATAATGCATAAGACAAAAACAAACAGCAAAAATAAAGGTAAAAGGTCAAATATATTTAGATTTTAAATATATATCAACAATCCACACAAACAATTAAAATTTCTAATTCATCTAAAAATAGAACAATAATCAAATAAAACATTGCTAAATTTTATTATTAATGACATTTTTTAATTTCTTAATTTAATGTTGTCAACTAAAGCCTTTCAAGTTTATTTCCAATGGATTCCTTTACAAATAATGGCTGAATTTAGATAATATTTCAGAGTGATATAGTGATTGTTGTTTAACGACAACCCGCAATTTGTAAGCTATATCATGGCGAGAACAAGTTAATTTCAATAAAATGATGATGAGGTCCTCTTTGTACTAGACCAACACGGTGAGTTGGACTTTTATAGTGCTAGCTCACTGAAACAACAGTCCGTGGATACACATGTCTCCCCACTCGAACACAATATCCTGATTCCGAGCCAACTAGTCTTTGTTCTTTCCCCTTAATGCTAAGTGCTTAGCTGAGAAGCAACAGTTACCAAATTTATAGTCTCTTGTTTGACTCGATTGTGGCTCGAACCAGCGATCTACCACACTCGAGGTAAGCACGCTAACCATTATACCACCAATACGTTAATATTTAACAAATAGTTCAGGGTACTGAGGGCCATTTGGACCGAAGTGCCGTGAATTATTTTTTATATTATTCTTCGCCTCCTGAAACAAGCCCAATTTTCTCCAGAAATAAGGACTCGGAGAAACCGGAAATAAATTTGACGTCATAATGGTGAATCTTGACGAAGACGTTATATATACATACTGCTATATGGATCTGCTGGCTAACAGAGACAAATAGGGAAAATATAAACGTAAATATATATATTTAACAAATAGTTCATGATACTAAGAGCCATATGGCAGTTTATGGACCGGGATGTCACCCACAAAATATTACATGGACCGAAGCGAAGCTGAGGTCCATATACTATTCTGTGGGTGACAGACCGGTCCATAACTGCCATTTGAGCCGAAGTGCCATGAACTATTTGTTATATTATACTCAATACATGCAAATCTGTCAGACGACATGTTTTTGTTATTGTATATCTAAGACATAAAACGAGTTCGGACAAAATTCGGAAGAAAACATCATATTGATCGGGCCCGGTCAATATATTAAAATATTTAACGGTCAATATACTAAAATATTGACTGGCTGCGCTAACAAAGACAAATAGGGAAAATAAAAACGTAAAGTATAATATTATTTGATATACATGTTGTATTGCTGGTCAAATTTTGTACGTATATTTTTCAGATTGGATCAAAACGTTGCTGGTCGACTACCGAAAGTGATTGTTTGATTCCACAGCTGGGGTCTGGCCCAGATACAAGTACATCTGGCAGTGGTTTTCTAACCATAGAAGACTACAAAGAAATAATACTATATGCTAAAACTCGCCACATTGAGGTTATACCAGAAATTGACATGCCCGGTCATGCACGTGCAGCAATAATTGCAATGGAAGGACGTAATAGAAAATTATTGGAGAATGGTAGCCTTACAGACGCTGAACAATATAGACTTATTGATCCAAATGATATGTCACGATACCTTTCTGTTCAATATTTCAATGATAATGCGATGAGTCCTTGTCTTGAATCGACATTTACATCTATGGAAAAGGTTTTCAAAGAAATAAAAACAATGCATGTTTCATTTCGGTGGAGATGAAGTTGCTAAAAATGCATGGAGTAATTCGTCAACTTGCACAAACTCTAATTTTACGGGAACATATAGCGACGTAGAACTAGCATGAAGAAATATTTCTTGGAGAGA
This sequence comes from Bathymodiolus septemdierum, assembly GCA_963383655.1. Taxonomy (NCBI): domain Eukaryota; kingdom Metazoa; phylum Mollusca; class Bivalvia; order Mytilida; family Modiolidae; genus Bathymodiolus; species Bathymodiolus septemdierum. The sequence continues at coordinate 52,707,040 of OY726527.1, forward strand.
GTTTCTAATATAACTCATTCATACGGTGTAAATCTTGCAGGATGGGAAGATGGCTTTATAGAGGGGAATGGTATCCCATATAATCGAAGTCTCTTAGCGAACACAGAGGTTATAAGCAATGCATGGAATAATGTATGGGAGTGGGGAGAAGCTAGACGAGCATATAATTTCGCAAATTCTGGATACAAGGTATGACTTATAGAAGAAAAAATACCTGTTGGTTGTGTTGGCATAAGAAAGTAAATGATAAGAACAAAAAATACCACACCGTCAGAACAATTCCAAAATCAAATTTCGAAATCGTAGAAAAAGACAAAATTGATACAACTAACGCACAAATACATGATCACTCACTTTCCTGGTTTGGCACATGCATTTCGATAAAAAGTGGCGGGGTTAAATTAGATTGATGGTCCCAAGCCCCCCTCCTTAGTAAAATGATGCGGCTATGTAAGTGTTTTCTACATATGAGTTAAATGAAACAATAGTCAACTATAAACCAAAATCTAATAGTTTACTCTCCATTAAACAAGCGATACAACTCAATCAAACCATAGACTGATTTCCTGACTAGATTTACATAATGAATATTCATATATCCGGGCAGGTTGAGTTCACCGTCATATCTCCTTTAAATTGAATGGGTTCGTGTTACTCGATCTTTAGTTTTATGTGTATGTTTAGTAGATCGTTGTTTGTCCCTTTGCACATTTTCTGTTCGCCATTGTTTTGTCTGTTCTTCTTCGATATACGAATTCTGATTACCCATTTGGTATCTTCAAGCTCTTCTGTGCTATATTTAGATTTCTTAACGTCATTGATGGGTTGTTTTCTCCCGGCAAGCACTTGTACAACGTCACCAATAACAAACGAACTGAACAATTCACTACATTGCGAGACACTTTGCAGGCATAATATGTGGTGTTAAGTATCAATACTTAATGCCTTCATTCCCTACCAGCCTATACTTGTATATACATTAGTTGATGTTCGATTCGTTTAATAGTAACACGATGGGTATCACCTGTGGAGCAGGAACTGCTATCCCTTCCGGAACACATGTCGACATGAGTTCATCCACGGCTTCTAATAGGGTTGATGTTGCTTGATATTTCGTTTTCGTGCACTGTTATTTAGATTATTGTTTGTCTCGTATAGTTTTTCTTTTGGGCATTTTTTTTTTGTCTGTTCTTCTTCGATATACGGATTCTGATTACCCCTTTGGTATCTTCAAACTTTTCTTTCAAAATATCTCCTGTCTTAACCTTGGCGACAAGTTAATACAACGGCATGTCTGTTTGTTCAATACGCTGCATACTAGAACTCCGAGGGAGCCCCTACATACATAACTATGACATAGTTTCTCCTCTGTGCCATATACTATATGTTGAACTACCGTAAGTCTTCCAAATATATATAAATGGATTCAGGCTATGATTTTGGAGTTTTGATTGGGAGTGCTTTGTGTCACGCATAAAGAAGACGTGTTTCGTCAGATCGTACAGCAAACATCATCATTGTTTTTGTTTTTATTTTTTGTCTCGCTTTGTTTTTGTCAAATTTGACTTCAATCCAAAGAATGCAAAATTTGTACTTCTTGCATAGAATAAAGGAGTAAGAGGCTGGATGTCTCGGAATCGGATTAATGTGTCCGAGTGGAGCGACATGTCTACCCGTGGACTGTTCTTTCTATGGGCTAACTCTATAAAACTCCAACTCAACGTATTTAGATCAAAGCGGATGTCATCATTATCAAAACAAATAATATATCAATTGCAAATTCTTTTGGGTTTCAAAATTTTCAGTGAAAACAGTTTGTCTGCTTGTGTAAAGCAAAACAAGCTCTAAAATTTATAAATGATCAGACATAACTTTCAAGATTTCATGTATGAAACTGCTTCTATGAAAGACTCACAATGTCCTCATGATTCCCATAAGATAAAGAAATATTTTACATAAACCAAAACATAGGTACGTCATGAAGATTTCTTATACATGTTTAACAAAGAGATATAAAGTTCAATAAAGATATTATATAAAAAGCAAAATGTAAATTATAATTTTCAGAAACATTTACGTATGATGCTGGTACTAGAATAACAAAATATTTTCAATCATAGATATTACAAATTAACACACAAATTGCAAGTTGTAATATTTGTAAAATTTTGGATTTTTTTGTGTGAAATTTAGCAATGGCGATTGTTACATAATTTGGTGTCATAAGACCTTAATTACACATTTTATCTGTGACACAGGTTATATTAACAGCTAGTTTATTATATATCCACAATAGACTTTGACAGGATACTTGAAATTATTTGATATATATATTATTAAAATGTGCAAATGTATGTTATAATATTTACTAATAGTATAGGATCATGATGGATTGAATATTGGTCATAGTTGTATGACACAACATATTTTATGCAAAAAAAAGAAAATTGAGAATTGCTGTTTATACTTTACAATGTGCTGTATGTTATTGTAATGATCACATTAAAACTAAATTGTAGTTCATAGTTCTGAGTAAGGAATACAAATCCATAATTTCTTTTTAGAGTAATTGGTCGATTCCTAAAAAAATCTTCTCCTCTGAAACCGCTTGGCCAAATGAACCTAGCTTGGTAGGAGGCATATATGGCAGGCTCACTATAAAGATTGCTCATTTAGTCCTGATCCCTTAGCAAACATGGTCGGCACAGGCAATTCATGTTGCTGATTGGTCGATTCCTAAAAAACCTTCTACTCCGAAACCGCTTGGACAAATGAACCGAAACGTGGTAGGTAGCATCTATGGAAGGCCCTCTCTAAAGATTGCTCATTTTGGATCTGTTAACAAACATGGCCAGCACAGGCAATTCGTGTTGCTGATTGGTCGATTCATAAACAATTTTCTCCTCTGAAACCGCTTGGCCAAATGAACCGAAACTTGATAGTTAGCAGCTATGGAAGGCCCTCTATAAAGATTGCTCATTTCGTTCCGATCCGTTAACAAGCATATCCACCACAGGCAATTCTTGTTGCTGATTGGTTGATTTCTAAAAAATATTCTCAACCTACTGAGCCTCTAGTCTATATATTGTATTGTATTATATGTATGCTAATGTTCCACCATGCCTGTCTGAATTTTTCAATAAAATCTTTAAGAAATAACTTGTGTTAAGATACTTTGTGTGCGAGATATTATCATGTATGTATGGCTGTTATTTAATTATTAAATTGACAAGTATGTGTGATACAAGTATCTGTACTTCCAAAACATACCAGCATGATGCAACATATTTATTTGAGTTATATTCAATGACATTAAAGACATTTTCATATGTTGTACCAGCGTCTGACAATCTACTTTCTAAAGGCTGAGTACATCATCCAAGTGATGAACAGTACAGTGAAAGATAAATGAGGTGTAGGCAGCTCGTTAAACCTCTCTCCCATCAAGGCCCCGATTCAATACAAACGCAAAACTCTAAACATTTATTGATAAAGAATAGAGATACATGTACATACGAAATTAGGATGCAGGCACCCTAAAGTACTACTGTTATTCCAAGATGTATAAATTTGTAGGCCCTTCTGAAGTTATATCCTCAAAACAGAAAAAAAAAACAGAAATAAAATTAGATATAAATCTGTTATCAAAAACAAACAAATACAAAACAAAACACACCAATCAAAAATATCAAACAGAAATAAAAAAAACCAACATCAATGCACCTTTTATCAATCTGACTTAGTTCTGTACACATAATTTTCATAAGAGATACAGGTAACTAATTTACCTGGAAATTTTACATATATTTTGTATCTATCATATTAAACAATGAATGTATCTTGTTTTCAAAGAAAACATTCAGATAGCTACATTGCTAAAAAGAGGTAATAAAAACGTAGATATCAAATTTAGTGCACATGAACGTTTCTGGAATAACCTTCATCAGGTAGCTCAAAATCAAAATATTGGAAAGCCAAATAATTTAATAGTTTTGGGAGCACAAGATCTATGGGTATTGATGTTATCTTTAAACCTGGTAGAGATATTGGGAGTGCTGGTTTTATGATGTGGGTGTTGGTGCAGTCGGGGATGTTGTCTTGTGATTCTACGGTGAATACGGACTGACACTGTTGGGGATGTTAGATTTTTGCTTTGTGTCAGCTGTGATCTGTCCATCGCTCGTCATTGGTGTGATATATGTTTTGTCTGTACCTAAGGATTTTATTTATAACAGCTCCTTTCATCACATATTGCTTAAGATTTTGACCAAGATATAGTTTTTCTGGTACCTGATTCATGTCGAGCGACGCCGAGAAACTTACACTATAAGCGCGGACGTCTAAAACGCTTAGAACGATGTCTGTTTCTGCTCTTTTTAGACAATTTGCCAGTTGTTTTTTTAACTATAAGACATTGCAGAATAAATACAATATACGTACATTGTCGGGGAAATATAAAAACTGTACGTAACAGCTTTAGTGAGTGAGCGATTGTTGTTTAACGCCAACTCAGCAATTGTATAGCTATATCATGGCGAGACCAAGTTAATGAGATGATGATGATATCCGCTTTTTTCTAGAACAACACACTTAGTTTTTTTTCATAGTGTTAGCTAACGGAAACAACAGTCCGCGGGTATACATGTTGCTCCACTCTGAAACATTATCCTGATTCCGAAGCAACCAGTCTTTGCTCTTTCTCCTTAATTCTGCGTTCTTTGCATTATAAGCAACAAATACCAGTTGATAATCTTTGGTTTGAAATATGAATTTGTTTATATACATGTACTCAAAAAGTCGCTTTTCATAAGTCTTCTGCCGAAGGATTGTGAAAGCGCGAAAAGTTGACCGTGCGTTGCACAATATATTTTGTATTGTTACGTTATCTATTGTCATTTATGTAGACAACAGGGGCGAATCCAGAGGGGGGGCATAAAATTGGAAAAAATAAGATTTTTTGGCGTAAAATCGTGATTTTTCACACGAAATACCCCAAAAATTTTCGCGCCTCCCTCCGCTCGGAACAATTTTTTTTAAGTGCGCCCCCTAACTTGAAATCCTGGATCCACCCCTGGACAATATATGTATTCGCTGAGAAACAGACCAGAAATGCTCACCAAAGACTCTCATCGGTAGTGTAATCGTTAGCGTGCTCGCCTCGAGTGCGGCAGATCGTGGGTTCGAGTCCCGATCGGGTCAAACCATGTTCTGTACACATATTTTGCCATCTTCCACATTCTGTTGGAAATTTATGATTTAGGGTTCTATTTTTACAAAATCCAAATAAGAAATTGTCATCAAGAGTGTGCAAATAGTTTCAGTTTCGAATTGAAATTAATCTAATAGCTACCAGTTCTTTAATATTGTAATAAATAAAGTTCCCAACTTTCATTATTAAATATATATGGAACATAATTTTATTTATTTCTTGAATTCAGAAGATAGTGTCAATAAGTAAGTAAATGAGTTAATTTCTTTATTTCAAGAGGGTAACACGGTTAGCAATAATAAAAGTGTGATTAATAATTATCATATATGATCTTATTAAGTTAAAGAATAATTTGCATAGTTTGAACATCACATAAATATTAAATTCTACCATAAATAGTCCACCAATCGATTTTTTAATAGCTGTAAAAATGATACATCGCGATGGTAAATTTTTAATTGAAACAGGATAGTTTGTAATTTAATCACATGCTATACAGCCATCCAGGTAGCATTTTGTTTTTCAACTATGAACACCACTAATATCCATTGTTTATTTTATTTTATATTGTGTACAGATCTATATGTCTCTCTTTGTCAATCAGTAACTCTTTTCCTGTTTATGTACATGCAGTTTTTCATTTTGTCCCTCCATTGGAAATACACAATTTGTATTTTGGTAAACACAATAAGGGAGACAAATCCTATAAGCTTATGCTACAAGTAGCTAATTTTCATAGGTAGCTAATGGAGTAGGGGTGATAAGGGCTTAAAAATGCCCTAAAAATATGTATTTTTCAATTGCAAATTCATTATTTTGAAAGTTTCTCGGAAAGCAGTACTGGATACGATCTCCCCAATTCAAACTTAATCTGGTCATAATTTTACACTATGACGTCACAATCAACCGCTAAATTATGTTTAAAAACTGAAAATACCACAAAACAGGCCTAAATTAACATAAAAAAGTAAAAAAATTATAGTCCCCGCAACCATGGAACAACTTCTTCTTTTGTATATCGAACCTGTTACTAAAAATGAACATGCGCGCGAAGTATTATGTTGTTCCAAGCTTGCGGGAGTATTTTTCTCGGTAATAATGTGAGAAGAAAGTTTATGATATTTCAGTTGGTATGACGCTAAATGCGATTGTCGTCACTGTATAAACAACGGATATCTATGCAGGAGCTGTTAAAATTGGAATAAGATACATCGAATATAGTAAATCAAAATACGCATCGATTTTAATGAAGGTCGGGGACGCTTTGCCTGTTTTAGAAACCTGGATATAAATAGCAGACTACAGTAAAAGGGGACTACAGTAGAAGCAGACGAAAGTTTTTCCAAACTTTATACTATTTCAATTTTCCAGAGATTTATCGCTAACAGCAGTCTTCACGCTTAACCTTTAACCTTACAAGCTCACCGGGCCTGTAAGTTCAAATATTTACAGGCCCACCATCAATTCCACAGGCCCGAATTTGAAAACTACATTAATGACCATTAATTCAAACTACCAAAACTCAAAACATGATGATGTACCAAATATTATGTGGACATGTCAATTATGCATTAGGTAAGACCAGAATGCAAGTAAAAAACACAAAAAGACACTTTATTTTGGATTCATGTTTATATTCATCTCCTGAAAATTCTAAAATCATATTGTCAATAGCATCCTCAGTATATTCCATATCATCACTGTCCACCTCCTCCTCCTCATCATCATCATCATCATCATCACAACCAGTATTGTTATAAGTCTCTTATAACAAAAACTTGTGATGTCATCATTGCGTGAGACATATATTTTGGTGATAATTTTTAATATGTACCCCCCTTTTTTTATATATCACTATGCTTTGAATTGATACCACACAAAATGCAAAAAGTCGTATTTGTGTAGCCTTCAGCAGAAGAAATATGTACAGTACATGTGTATATGCCAATTTGCTCAAATGTCCAACTATATATAGAAAGCTAGGGAATGCAAATATAGCACGAACGTATATTGACACTCGCTACCGGATGTTTCATCCCATAACCAAAACGGACCATAACCAAAACGGACCATTACCAAAACGGACCATAACAAAAACGGACTATTGAAATAAAAAATGTAAATTTCTTGAATAAATATGATATTTTATGTATTATTTCTATGATTTTATATGTATTTAATTATTTGTATTAATTTGTTTAGTGTGTTTTAATTATAAACATATGTTCGTTTGCACATAAAGAGGGAGAGGCGTTAATTATCGAAAATAACAAATCAAGGAAATTAGAATAATTTAAATCGAAGCTTGAAACTGCGCTTTGGTCATATGGCCTTGTACCCCAGTACTTAAAATTAGAAAGTACTGATGGGCAGACTGTTAAAGTCGATTTCAATCCGTCGTCCAACAAATCTTTACACCAAGATTTGTCTGAAGAAGAAAGACAAAAAACTAAAGATTTGTTATTTATTTTGGAAACATTTAATGTTAGCGAAAGCGCTAAAAGGGAACTGACAGTATTTTATGCTGGGCTTCCACGAACATATCTGGTTTCATCAATGCCAGGAAGATATTAACAGTTTATATCATTTTAAAAGAATTTCGGGAAATATCCCTGGCGCATATGTTACATCACATTTTCATAAATTATATAAAGTTTCCCCTTTTGCGCCCAAATTAAACTTTTAACTTCTATCAGTTCCATTCTCTTAAATCAACCTCCAATGGACAAATGATGGATCAAAAGTTTGTGTATGTAGTGCATTGAAAATGCGTTCTGTCATGTGCATAAGTTATTGTTTGCATGATTGACAGACACTATTCATCATATCGTTTTCTAGCTTCTGAACGATCGAGAAAAAAAAAATATTCTAGACAGGCAGCAAATAGCCAGTCAATGGGGTTTGCAATTAATATTTCGCATGCACAATAGAGACCCCACACTACAAGGTGTGGAAAATAGAAATATTATTTTGTGGCTTAAATGCGTATTAACTGCATTACATGTAAACTGTATGATTCTGTTTGATAAAGTCCTTTAACTAGAACAGGACAAAATGTACACTTGAGTGAACTAGTGTTGTAATAAAAGATCGTGAACGTGATATATAAGTTTGAAAGAATGTCAAGGTATATTTTAAATGAGGTTGAAACAAGACACCATTTGATATTAATTCGGTTGTATTTCATTTTGACGATTTTAATTACGGAAGATGATCACAACCATATTGTTTTTGATTGGATTAAAATTATAGCTGTATAATAATGTATAATAATCTATTATTATTAGGATCCTAACATGACTGCGAATTTGGCATAAATAAAATAACAAATGGCTTCCTATAGGAAAACGCCGACTTTATGTGAAAGGGACACCAGACAGCTATGATGAACAATTTTAATACATCCCTTAGCGCGGGATGTAAAGGACACACTCCTTACACGTAAAAGACAACTTACAGCAGATTCTGATAGCAATAGTTTATTAGGAGTGTTGTTGTTGTTGTTTTATCGACATCTGAGGTGGGGCCGATTTTGGCCCTTATAGCTCCCAGTCCTTTTATGCTCCGCCGTATGAAAATTAGCTACCGGAAGTTGGAGGTAGCTAATTTTCATGGGTAACTAAAAATTTTACCGCACCGGGTTACAACTTTTACTAACTTCGAAAACTTATATTGCCGATATTTCGTATAAAAACAATTTTTTTTTCATATTTGTTTAAAAAATGTGATAAAATACATAATTTTTATGCATTATGTTCAAATTTGATTAAAATTAATACCTTAATAAAGATGTAATATAGAAAATACGAATTTGGGCCCGGGTTTTTGGAACCGGACCCGGGTTACCACTTTTACTAACCACCGTATTGTGTGATTACGTACGTATTTGTTGTTCCCAAGATGTCAAACGAAATTTTATATGCATTTAGAATACTTTCAATATAGTCCTTTACTCATTCATAACTTATCACCGGGATTATGTAGCAAGAGTAACACGTTGAGCGCCATTGGTGGCAGGTAGTGCCGGATTTACCATTGTGCTTAGATGTGCTTAAGTACAGGGCCTCGTTGGCCAGGGGGGGGGGGGGGTGGCATCTTCCTGCCAATTTGTTTTTTACGATTGATTTTTGCTTATGTGGTACAATTTTAAATTTGAAGGCGTTCTGTTTCGGAGCGATTCCAGACATAATGACAGAGGTGATAGTCTATGGGAGTGTGCCACAAAGCAGGCTCAAGTAAGGTGCCTCATAGCTTAACTAGAACAGGGCCTCATTTGTCCTAAATCCGGCACTGGTGGCAGGTCCTATGAGAGTGGGGTTCATCCGGTACATATCGGTCCGGGACCCGGAAAGCCAAGAAGGGGCCTGTGAATCTCTGAGCACTTACATAGGCTATGGCTGATATGGATATTGTATAATTAAATTATGCACTTTATTTAATAAAATATTTTAATTGAAATTGAATCTCTGAAGGGCCCCATAGCCTTAGCCAACTAGACGGGTTTGGTTTTTTTCATTTTTTGGGGTATTTTCAATTTTTTTTAGCTTATTTAGAAAAATAATTATATCAAATTCACTTAGACTTCTGAATTCCGGTTGTTGCTATATGTCTGCACGTGAAATAAACCATTTATGAAAGCTTACCAGAGGTTTAATTGGACCTCAAATCCTCAATTTTGAGAGAATTTTCAGCCTTTCAGAGGAGCGGCACACGAGTTAACCCCCGTTTTATACTATGTGTAGTGTTTTGTAGATAACATTTGTCCTTTTTCATTTGACAATTAAATTGTCTGTCCTTATATTTACGGCTTCTGATTATCCCTTTTCTATCTTAAACTTTTCTTTCACTATCTGTAAACTCTACAAAGTTTGGTATTTCCAATCTTTTGATATATCACATTCATAGTTGTCTTTATAATACAGCGTATTTAAATCAGTGACTAATACATCACCTTTAACTTTGTTGGTTCGAATCCCGTTCATGGCGAGGTATACACGATACAACATTATGTGATAAAGTTTGTCAGTGACTTGCGACAGGTCGGTGGTTTTCTCAGGGTACTCCGGTTTCCTCCACCAATAAAACTGACCGCCACGATAAACAAACAAACAAACAAACAAATGCTTTATTGTCAATCAAGACGCCCACAATGAGCAGTATAATCAATAAAAATCACAGTATACAATTGATTCACATAATAATTTTTATGACTGAGTGAAATATAGTTAAAAGTGACGTTAAGTACCATAACCCTAATCCTACATCCACCCCTTAACAGCATATTTAAATGACGTTTTAATGCCTTGGTCTAAGTTGACTAGAAAATGGTCCTAAAATAGGAAAGAAGATTAGGAAGTGTAGAACCGATAATCCGCCACTTGTTCTATTTGAACAGGCAAATTGTGTTGACTGGATACATACTCCTCAATGACCGAAATATATAACTTTTGTCTGGTATCCCTGACACATTCACCATGTTGAGCTTTTGCAGCCTAGTTGTAAATACAGTTCATTTGTCTGGTATCCCTGACACATGCTACATGTTGAGCTTTTGTCTGGTATCCCTGACACATGCTACATGTTGAGCTTTTGTCTGGTATCCCTGACACATGCTACATGTTGAGCTTTTGTCTGGTATCCCTGACACATGATACATGTTGAGCTTTTGTCTGGTATCCCTGACACATGATACATGTTGAGCTTTTGCAGCCTAGTTGTAAATACAGTTCATTCCCTGTCGAAAGAAAAATATCAAAAGGGACAATCAAGGAATAATTATATAATTTAATTATTTAATTCAAGGTATAAACGTCGATTGATTAATGTGATTTTTCTGCAAGATAAACACAATCTTAAAATATAAAGTTTATCTGTATTAGTAGAAAACCGTGAGAAATGTTCGGTGAAACTCGCCTTTATCCCAGATTTTAAGCCTTGTATATAATCCACGAGTGTATCATCCGCCAAGTAGTTAGTGTTTTGGCACTGACATTGTTTATCAGATATACATGTATTAATTTTGAAATGTATAGTACCTAAATAATGTGTACTATCTAATATTTAAACGATGGTTGATGTCATCGGCTTACTGTGATAGAACTAATATTATACATATGGCAACTTGTGTGACACGAAGATTCAATATATATTATGTATAATGTTCAAGATTATAGCACTTTTCGTTTTTGTTTTTGTTGATAAGAAGGCTGTAAGCACGCGGTTTATGTGAGGGTTGGCATTTTACTCACATGTGGAGAAGAAAACGCTTGCATGCATGACGCATCATTTCACATAGAGCCCTTATAGAATTGGATTAATCCTGTTACTACTTTTTATTAAGAATAAGATGCCTGTGCTTAGCCAAGAAAACGAGCGTTCGTGTGTATATGTGCTAAGTGTATCGATTTTACCTCTATTTCCACGATATTTCTGTTGGATTTTTTAACTGTTCCGACAGTGCGGTGTTTGTATTAAACCTAAGGCCAATCTCCTCGATCATGTGTAACCTTAGTTGATAGTACCCTATTGAGGCCGTTGGGCGTTCTAGATCCCATAATCGTTTGGGTTGCTTAGCATTCCAATTTTTCTTTTGCTATGAGCGATTCTGGTCGGGCTGTTACGGGGGCGCTCTATGCGCCCTAATGCAGATATGTGCATTTTTAATCAAACAAAGCGACTACGTACCAGATAAAAATTAATTCATTGACGTGGCATCAAAACTATCGAAGAGCTTGTTAAAATTTTCGTCTTTTTTTTTTTGGTTCAGTATAACAAACGCAGACATCCAACGCATGTCTGTAGGGGATATGTCATGTAACATGTAATCCATCTTTGAACTTTCAATCATATACAGGGCAGTTACAAATATTGACCAACCGACCAACGGCTCTTGACATATGTACTCGATCGATCTTAATACCTAAAGATTTAGTAAGCTCATTGCCGATTGGTTGGTAGAAAATATGAACTATGACGTGACACCACACATGATGTCGTTAGATATCAGTGTATCGCCAAGGGAAATAAAAATAAAAATAATATAGTGATTTTCTGGACAGAACTCAGTTGCCGACACAAAAGCTAATTAAACAAGGCTGCGTTGTTACTAGGTTGAAATCAGCGCTACAAAAATGCTACGGTCGTCATCACAATCTGGTTGACGTTACGAAATATCCATATCTCAAATGACAATGGATTTTTTACTTTTTGCGTAGATGTTTCTTTCCTCTATCACTGCCAAGACTTTTACCGGACTGAACTTTATGAGTAACATGGCGGGTGTCTTCTAAGAAGCAGGAACTGCTTACCCTTCGCGAGCACCTGAGCTTATCCCTAGATTTTTGTTGCTCATCTTTTTAGTTTTTTGCGGTGTCCTATTGTGTGTCTTTGCGTTATGAGTTCCGTGTTGTGATGTCCGTTGCGATTTCCGCATGAAAACGATTTTCTGGTCGTTTTTATCTCCAGTTGTTTGTAGGAGGGTGCATGTCTTATTTACGTTATTTGTGTTTGTTTGTGCATAGTGGTTTCAACACATATTGTGTTGTGCTTTTGTTTTGTTTTTTTCTTGTGTACACTTTATTACCAGTTTCTCTAGATTATCCTGTTTGTTTGCCCCTTCGGTATTCTCTAGGTTATCCTGTTTGATTGCCACTTCGGTATTCTCTAACATTTCTTATCTAATTCTAATTATTTTGTTTGATGGTGTTTAACACCACTTTCAACAACATTTCAGTTATATCGTGGCGGTCAGTTTCATTTATGGAATAAACCGGAGGACCCGGCGAAAGCCACTGACATGTCGCAAATCACTGCCAAACTTTATCACATAATGTTGTACACCTCGGCCTGGTCGATATTCTAACTCACAACGTTACTAGTGGTGATAGGCGCTGATTGCATAGGTAGTTGTAAACCCAACTACATACTATCATGGGCACGACGACCCCTAAATAATTCTAATTATAATTAGACTGAAGTACACTGTGATAAGTATAATTTGTAATAGTTATTTCTCACTTTTGAGAGACAGACCTATTTTTAGCGATGTGAGATTTTCTTATCTTGCACTAGTGCAAGACAAAAAAATCACGTGCATTTTATCGACAAATGCATGATGTACAGTTTATGTCAACTTCCCTTTAAATAAACCACGCATGACGCAGTTGTACAAAGGTTGATATATATATTTTGTTGTTTAATGACTTGATAATATATACCTGGAAGATGGCACCCATGACAGTGACATTTAAGTTTAAATACCTATAGGTGATATATAATAGGACGCACAACGTTCAAGATTCAAGATTCTTTAGACGTTAGACGATTACCTGTGAGGGGCTAACAACGATAGACCATCAAGTGTGAGTTCATAATTTTATTACAAATGTTCTCTGATTAGGAAGTTGTTTTGATACACTATTTTATTTTAAGCATAAGTATTTTGGGATGAAAGTGCATTAGCTGCGAAAGTTTTGCGGACGCCATCATGACTTGGTTAAACGCTACGGAATATCTTTGTCACAGATGGCCACGGATATGTCCCGTTTTTCGTAGTCGCAATACCGTCCTCAATTGTTTTTTCTTATGACTTGCCACCTATTTTTAACAAGAGTAACACGACGGGTGTTACTAGTAGAACAGAAACTACTTACTCCTCTGGCGTACCCGAGTTCACCAATTTTTTGAGTAGGGTTAGTAGTTTTCTGTGCGTGGTTTGGAGATCTTTGTTTGTCGTTTTGTCTTTCTTTTGGCCATTGCAATATCTGTCCTTCTTCAACTTATAGGCCCTGATTACCCTTTTGGTATCTTTTTTTTAACAACAATATGATATTTTAATTCCGAATTCTTGCTCTCTTTTGGTATCATCACACTTTCATAACAAGTGCATATAAACTTTATAAACCAGTTGAAGCTGTCCTTGAAATAAAAAAACCAATAACCTGATTCATCTGAGATAGTATAGGCCATATTTGTAAGCGACATTGAGTGTATTAATGCATAATCTAACCGAAGTTGATCAAATATTTATTTTTAATCTACAAGTGTGGACACAGAAATGTGCTGTCCAAAAGGCAAGTGTGGATGTCAATATTTCATATTATTAACTTTAAAAAAAAAAAAAATCATGGACACAGGAGTCCTGGATTTTTTTTAATAAAAAAATAATCCTGGATTATTATTTTTGCTTAAAGTCCGGTCCTGTGTTTTTATTTCAAATTTTCATCATATTTATGATGAAGACTATTCCAGAAACGTGCCGTGTGCACTAAATTAGACATCTACGTTTTTTAATTATTATCTCTGAGTTATCTCCCATTATTACACGGCGTTTTTCAAAACTCTTCAGTGTGGAGGAGACAAAAGGCATATCCATTCTCGGATTTATTCTCCGATTCTCCCATTATTACGGCGTTTTAACCTCGCTCAATCAGTGGTGGAAAAATCTTTACACACTAGTTCTATTGTTATCGATAGGTATTCAAATTTTGGAAATACCTATTTGTCAAAAGAATTCGGATGTGTCTTAGGCCCAGGACAAATAGTGACGTCACTTTAACACCTCGGCACTGTGCCAGGTGTTCAAGCTTGAATTAACCACCTCGGCACTGTGCCAGGTGTTCAAGTGCCTTATCGATGACAAAAACGGCTGCATTTAATTGGATAAATATGTACAAGTAAATTCAAAATTTTTGATATTATATATTTTTTATAAACAATATCACTAGAGTGTAAGTCAGTTACCGACTTCGATCTCGGGTTCAAGCTAGATAAACACCCTCGCCCGTGTTTTGAGCACCTCGACCGCTACGCGATCTCGGCGCACAATTTGCATGGGCTCAGGTGTTCATCTAGCTTGAACATCTCGATCTCAGTCGGTAACTATTACGTAATCCTCTAGAGGATTAAAATGTTTCGTGCCTTTCCCCGCATGTTGTCAAATCGGTATTGTGTAGAGGTCCGCCAAAGGATTTTGAAATAAAGTTTGTGTTAAATAATGGCAGATACAAATTCTCCTTCAGTTGCCCATATGGGTTACGATATTTCTCCACTCTCGAGAGTTAAATTAAAAATCTTAAACACTCGCCTGACGGCTTGTGGTTAAAATTTTAAATTTAACTCTCTTGAGTGGAGAAATATCGTAACCCACGGGCAACTGAAGGATAATCTATATTTAGACACCGAGGATATTACACGTTTGTTTGCTTGATGGTGTTTAACGCCACTTTCAACAATATTTCAGTTATATCGTGGTGGTCAGCTTTATTGGTGGAGGAAATCAGAAGACCGAAGAAAACCACCGACCTGTCGCAAGTCACGGACAAACTTTATCACATAATGTTGTGCACCTCGCCCTGATCGAGATTCGAGCTCACACGATCACTGATTACATAGGTAGTTCCAGCTATTATACGATCACGACCACGACGCAATTATCATACGCTCAATAGTCTATTCCTCAAGACTGAAATGTTTTATTAGACACATTTTTTTATCTCATTGTAATTTACAGTTCCTAAATAATGTAATTATTAATAAATCTAAGGTTCTTCTCCCGCAGGCATAGGAGACCTTTGCTGACGTCATAGGAGACCTTAGCTGACGTCATAGGAGACCTTAGCTGACGTCATAGGAGACCTTAGCTGACGTCATAGGAGACCTTTGCTGACGTCATAGGAGACCTTAGCTGACGTCATAGGAGACCTTAGCTGATTTTGGCTTCCACAGTTAGGTCTTTTGGCTTTCTTTCTTCTGTACATTTTTAGATTATTAGCTTTCCATTCTCTTGACTTTGAGCGTACCTTATAAATTATTTGTTCCCAAGAAACCACGTCGTTTGCACTAAATAAACGTTAGAGAATACCGAAGGTAAATACAAAATTAATGTTAGAGAATACCGAAGGGGCAATCAAAAATGGACAATCCAGAGAAACGGACATCAAGAAGAAGACAAGCAAAAACAAACCAAACAAACAAACTAACAAACACACAACACAATATATGTTCGACATTACTATACGTAAACAAACACAAATAAGGCAAATAAGACATGATCCCTCCTACAAACAACTGGAGGTAAAGACGAAGCGTACATCGTTTTTGTATGTTTCTTACAAACAAATTGCATATCTAAATTTTTATTGTAATATTATAAAATAGTTAAATACATTAACCAAATCTGTGATATTTACAGAGTTTCGTTATTTTGTTTCAAAACCTGCAAAGCAGTGAGTTTTGTTCATGATAACAAATTGAAGGTACTACATAGCTTATGCAGAGCATACCCCATAAATACTATTCAAGAAAAGCGCCGTGCGCAGTAAACACTATTCAAGAAAAGCGCCGTGTGCAGTAAAGACTATTCAAGAAAAGCGCCGTGCGCAGTAAAGACTATTCAAGAAAAGCACCGTGCGCAGTAAATTAGTTATATTCGTTGTGTTTCTTTAATTATGCTAATGATGTTAAACATCAGGAGGTACCGTCGTGGTCGTGATCGTATGGCAGTTGGATTTACAATTACCTATGCAATCAGTGCCTATCACCACTAACGTTGTGCGTTCGGATCCCACTCGTGACGAAGTGTACTCGATACAGCATTATGTGATAACGTTTGTAGGTGACTTGCAGCAGGTCAGTGGTTTTCTCCGGTTTCCTCCACCGATAAAACTGACCGCCAAGATATAAGTGAAATATTGTTGAAAGTGGCGTTAAACACCATAATCCTAACCCATATCCCTCAAACATCAGATATTTTTCGGAGTTATCAATTTTACATGGTAGGTGGTCATTTTGTTGACTGTATTACACGTTGTTTTGCGTCATACATGTATATTAGTTGTCGGCAACACCTATGTTCGATATTTTTTAAGCAAACGGCCGAAATATTGTAAGACTACATTCATGCACTTTTTATGGATTCTGTCGTAGAGTATGTCAGATAGTGGGCATAACGTCAGAGAGATGACACACACTCTTCAAATTTAGTTGAGGCTGTGAGTTTGTTGATACAAAGTATGATTAACAAACCTTAACGGGTCATTGAGCACTCGCACAACATCTATCTGTAAGAGCACACATGTCGTAAATCAACCTTTATTTTACCGACAAGTAGGCTGTTGTTCCTGCAGACAAGGCATCTAACGATATCACGTTTGCATGTAAATTAGGTTAAGTAGAATGTTTGATAACGGCATAAACCTATTCCCGGACGACATTTACGAAAGAGGTAATTCTGTACAATCATTGGTCTGTTTTATGTTCATTTGGTATTGCAACCCTTGTTGAAGAACTGGGTCTTCCTTCATTCTACTGATACCTGAATTACATAAGTGTCCTTACACAACCAGCGGACGCCCATCTTTAGTTGGGGAAAAAGTGGGGTGTATACACAGCAACGAGGAAATATGTCATATTTCTAACCATGATCTTAATTGAACGTCCTGTCGATCATATGTGGACATATTACGTCGAATATAGCTTAAATACTTCTCATTTGATGCTTAACAACAATCTATCACTTAAAGAGGGATAACCTGTTCACACGATAACAAATTTTTTTCAGGAGTCATGCGACATATGTGTTGTAATTATTTGAGGAATGGAATCGGCCATTTTTGCCGAAATTTCAATGCACGCGAAGGATCTACGTCACGATTTAGAAACTACAGGTACCAACATTCACTTCCTAGAAACAAGGACCGTAAGTTTTCTATGATATTTTTTATTAAGAATACAATGTGCACTTATTATATACAGGTTAATGCACGACCGTTACCACATCGGCTAGGATATCATACCGCGGCGCAGTCGAGGGATGATAGCTGGGTTGATGTAGATATGGTCTTCTAATAATCTTTTTATATTTGCATTTGTACTTCCATGCTGAATAAAGTTTTACGGACGTAGTGAATGAAAGAATGTGATATAACTAACAATCAATGACATTTTGGTTATAGACTACATGTTTGTACAGTTTTTAAACAGACGAGTGGTATTCCAATGGGTACAAATTGTGCTTCGCTGCTCGTCGATATGTTTCTACATACAAATGAGGCAGAATTCCCTCGTGGGTTTCTCAAGAAAAAAGATAGAAAATTAGCCCAAACCTGTAATTCCAACTTCCGCTATATAGAGGATATTCTGTCACTGACCAATTCTCGATTCTGTCATTACCTTCATCTCATCTGTCCAAATAATCTTGTAGCAAAGAATATTCTATTTACATGTACATCTAATATGATATATCAACTTGTTTTTGTTAGTGTCTGTTGTCACAAAGAAGTGTACTGTTCTAAGCCGATGTCTGATTCGACCTTTCACAACAACAACCGTTACAAAGAATGTAAGTCCATGCAAAATATATATATATGACTGGAACCAGGAAGTAATAAATATTGAAATCCAAAGAACCTAATGACGCTTGAGTAGCTGGTGTTTAATGTCATTTTTACTATGTTTTGACTATATCGCAGGGGCCATTTTATGGTGGCTATCCGACTACCAGAAAGACCCCCCTCCCCCTCCCCAAAAATAAAAAAATTAAGTGATAAAATAATGCACACTGTTACCATTTATTTATGCAAAAAAATAAATACCACGCTGTCGAAACTTTTCCAAAATCAAATAGAAAAATCACAGAATCAGAAGTAACCTCGATACGCCTAACACACATATATACATGACCGCTCATTTTCCCACCTCAATACATAATTGCAGGATAAACTCGTTTCATAGGCTCAAGACAATCATAAGGAATACATGGAAATGACGAGTCATTTTTAGCACTTTCCATGTCCATACCATTGTTTTGTGCGTCCAGATCTGTTGTCAAAACAGATGAAACATATATAAATCGCTAAGATAAAAAAAAAAAAAAAATTGAAATATCCAATAATAGGATGTCACGAGTCTTAGAAGGTCAGGTGTCTTAGAAGACCAATTTTTCTTTGTCCCAAAGGTAGCCTCTTAAAGGAAAAGGCCATCGTCTGAACAAGTTAGCGTGAAAATTTAAATCACAGTAAATAAAAGACATTTGTGCTAATGAATGTTAAAAATAGTTTACCGTAAGGTAGAATTTGGTGATTGAAGTTGCCTGTAGCACCAAATAATGGGGATCGCCATTTTTCAAAACTCTTCAATGGGGAGGAGACAAAAGGCATAATCCATTCTCGGATTTATCCTGCCCGTGACGTCGTACAATCGGTATGGTATAATATATCAGCATTGGTCAGGTGCAATTTTATCATTAACAATTATGTAAATCGTAAAATAACGTCGTATATTTATCTTTTGGTATTTACAATATCATTACGGATTCATGTCAAGCATTTTATTGCACTAACGAAAAGGGAAAGTGTGAGAAGATTTTTGTTTTTGTAATTACGGGTCAGGACTATCCTTGTCAAAACATCGACCAGTGACCACGAAAGACACGGGAAAGTACGATAGCATTGGCGACAAAAAAGAAAAAAGCATGTGTACGCATAAAATAAGTTAAAACTGACAGTTATTTAACCTACGGACATTTACGTAAAACATGAAATTATACGTAGATACCCCCCCCCCCCCCCAACTACAAACAAACAATAAATTCATTTGTTTTATGAAAATGTAACATGGGATGGGAGTATATAGAAAAAAATTAGGACGATATACAATTGTAAACATTGTATTGCAGTTGATCTGATATTAAAACATAACCAAAAGGGCACGATGTTGGGAAGAGTAAAAATTTATTTATTTATTCAACTAACATGATCTGACTGTGTGACGTCACATGAAGAGGTGTCATGGCCGCTTACGCTCCGACAGGAAATTCCAAGTATTCATATTTTTAATTTGGCATATTAATGTTAATAAAGGTGTTTTTTGTTTAATAATTAATTTACAAGTAAAATGTTACAATGTATTGAATCATAACAATTGTTCAACTGACTGGCCTTTTCCTTTAATATATGTTAGACTGCGTTTATCATTCATAAAAGGTCGTTTTATATTACATGTGTCTAGACACCTAGTATTTAAATCTACTAAGTAAACCATATATTTGTAGATAAACATTACAACTGAAATAAACGAAAAAGGGAAACAACTCACACTGACTAAAGAACATGAAGAATCATTAGAGTAAGTAAGGCAGAGGATATAATGACGTGATAACAAATAAAAAAAATCGTAATAATTGTAGAAAACCAAACATATGGCCAAAAACTAGACATAGACAGACAATGATCAGCATTGCAAAACACAGAATGTTGATGATGAACAACATATGCCTCAATCAAAAATCTGAGATGAGCTAGGATGGTCCGAAAGGATCAGCAGTTCGTACACCACACAAGGCAATGGTCGTGTTGTTGAAAACTTGACGATAGTAATCATTTTGAAAGTAGAAAATGTAAATATAAGTTTTTTTAAAAATGAATCTATCAATTTGAACTTGTGGTGTATACCAGAGTTAAGGTATTGGGCATTATATCTCCACTTATAGCAAAATTTCGGGTCGATCATTTAGATTGTGGAGGGAAACCAGAATACCCGGAGGAAGACCATCGACCTGTGGTAATAAAAGTTTAAAAATACCAAAGGGGAGGTAATCAAAAGCGTAAATGGAAGAAGGACAGACAATACATTGACGAAAAGAAAAAGGACAAAGGGACAAACAATGATCTACAAAACACTACAAAGAAATATAAAGATCCAGTAACACCAACCCCGCTAACACCGGGGTGAACTCAGGTGCTCTAGAAGAGTAAGTATAGGTCATGCTCCACATGCGACACCCGTCGTGTTACTCTTGGTTAATTCATGTGTTATGTGCTATTAGAGCACGGTATATTTAGCATAAGCTGGTTCCCTGTCTATAATACAATAGGTATTCGTAAGCTATGAATATTCATGATATATATTGTCAGTGAACCAGTCTATGTTTACCATACCACAAATTTAAATGTTGTACACATTACAAACGAATCATGCAAAGATGAGTAAATCTTGTTAAATCATTATCATTGAAATGTTAAACGGCGAATTTGGATTTTTTTTTCGATTGGCTACAGTAAATATGATCAACGTGTTCGGCTTTCCTATTTAAGGTTGGATCGGTCGGGAAACAACACCTATTTCATGATTGCCCTTACAAGAAATTTGGAGGTAACGTCAACAAATATATTTTTCAGATTTCCAAGCATATGGTTACGGTTTAATTGCCATTGTCTAGAATGTAAACAGGATCAAACAAGAGCGAAACTGATAAATCCTGCTACGATAGACTTAGAAACAACGATCCAAGCCACACAAATAACAGATGATGGTATAAACAAAACATTGAGCGTTATCATTGCTCTTTTACGGTGTTTAGAAATATTATATGGTTTCTCCTGTCCTCAGTACCACTCTTTTTGTTTGTGGTAATTTCCCTTACCTGGTGCTTTTTGTTTGTGGTAAACAATATAAACATCCGTTAAAATGTACTGTTACGTAAAGTTTTTTTTACTAGAATATTCTAGTAACAGAAAGAAACAACCAACAATCAAGTTTATATACCTTCATAAAATAACAAAAATAAGTAAATGATACTGAGGTGAATTAAATACAAGATGAACCGGACAGTACCGCCGATGTTCTGTATACAGTGAGGTTGGTATTTAGAGGAACATTTTGCTTAAACTAAATGTTCGGTTTTCAGAGGAATCCAGTTTTGGGGAGTTCCACTGTAAAGTACTATACAATTATACAAATCAAATTTATGACGTTTAAAACTTGCCTGAATGTTCACAGTTAGATCCATTGAAATAAATGTCCATTTCCTTTCTGGAAGTAATTCGATTCCTTTCCTATGAAATTGAATTCCAAATTGAATTAATATCCTTCGTTCAAATACACAAAAGCCCTTAATGTCCAGTTGAAATTGTTTATGGTTCAAGTCACGTGACTTCACTGAAGTAAATATATCCAAATACAATGCTATAAATTCCAGCTGTTTTATAAATCCAAAATTTCTGACTGACTACTCTGTAATTTACTGACCCTTATATAGATAGGTAATAATATCTAGAACTTCTAGGGTTAATCTGTATCTAATAGTCCAATGAAACTCGAGACCAAATAATAAAAGCATCTCTTTCTATTTTTTGGCAATCTATTTGCAATGATGAAGCGATATTATCTTTATCTTTGTCAACAAAAAATATTCTCCATGAACAAAATAATACATCAAATTTATTACATATACAAAACAGGGGGCCGTTGTGGTCGTGATCGTTTAGTAGTTGGATTTATTGACTATCTGTGCAATCAGTGCCGATTATGTGATAAAGTTTGTCAGTAACTTGCGACAGGTCGATGGTCTTCTCCGGTTTCCTCCACCAATAAAACTGACCGCCACGATATAACTGAAATATTGTTGAAGTGGCATTAAACAGTGACTGGCTGCGCTAACAAAGACAAACAGGGAAAATAAAAACGTAAAGTGTAATATATCCAAATACAATGCTATAAATTCCAGCTGTTTTATAAATCCAAAATTTCTGACTGACTACTCTCTAATTTACTGACTCTTATATAGATAGGTAATAATATCTAGAACTTCTAGGGATAGTCTGTATCTAATAGCCCAATGAAACTCGAGGCCAAATATTAAAAACTTGTAAACATCTCTTTCTATTTGTTGGCAACCTATTTGCAATGATGATGCAATATTATCTTTATCTTTGTCAACAAAAAATATTCTCTATGAACAAAATAATACATCAAATTTATTACGTATACATAACAGGGGGCCGTTGTGGTCGTGATCGCATAGTAGTTGGATTTATTGACTATTTGTGCAATCAGTGCCTATCACCACTAACGTTATGAGTTCGACCCTGTTCATGTCGAGGTGTACTCCATACAACATTATGTGATAAAGTTTGTCAGTAACTTGCGACAGGTCGGTGGTCTTCTCCGGGTACTGCGGTTTTCTCCACCAATAAACTGACCGCCAAGAAATAGCTGAAATATTACTGAAGTGGCATTAAACACCATAAACCAAGCCTAAACCTATACATAACAGTAAATTTTACCCACATTATGTTTTTCACTTGTAATCATGATTTGGTTTTGAAATATTTAGTACTTCACAGTTTACCATCAATAAGCATGTTATATGTTACTTGTGTGAAGACCAATACAATCGTAGATATCTAATTTAGTGCGCATGACTCTGTAGTAGCCTTCATCCGGTACGTTCAAGGTCAAACGTTTGGAAAGCCACTTACGTTAACACGTGGGAGCAAGAAAACCAAACAGGACAACCAGAATCGGTCAAGATTATCTATGCCTGAAGAAGTTTAACCTTTGCTACATTATTAGAAACTCACTGCAAAAAGTCGGTTTACCCAAGTCCCATGTGATATTCTGTTAAATTAGACAACCATCTGGATACACGAAATACCGTCAATACATAACAGTAAAATAATCGAAAACGTGACCAGGTGCTCCGGAAGGGTGTGTATAAAGTGTTTTTTGACTTCACAGGAACAAACTTACAGATAAAGTGGACGGATCATGATGGAACAATACCAATTGATTACCTGCTGGAAAATAACTTCAATAAATTTAAAGACAAAGAAAGACATTCATGGATTAGAAAACCGGTAAGTTCAAACACAATGTGTTTTCATATATTTATTTCAGGTGTCAGAACCGAGGAGGTCAGCATCTTCTTGTCAATGTTAAAGGTTAAATCACAATTCGGGTCAACCATCGGAGAGAGAAGCACAATAGATTATATATTATACAACAACTACAGAAACATGGGAGCTCACATAAACAAGGACGAGGATTAATAATCAGACGGATCAAACAACACCATGTGTCAGAAGGTTTAACTAACTTGTATTATATATTATACAACAACTACAGAAACATGGGAGGCTCATATAAACAAGGATGAGAATTAATAATCAGACAGATCAAACAACACCATGTGTCAGAAAGTTTAATTAACTTGTATTATATAGTATACAACAACTACAGAAACATGGGAGGCTCATATAAACAAGGACAAGGATTAATAATCAGACGGATCAAACAACACCATGTGTCAGAAGGTTTAATGAACTTGCATTACAATGTATGCAAATTCGGCTAGAAAAACAGCACCAACAAAAAGAAAATTTAAAACAACCAACTTGAAACGATTTTGTCACTTCGCATTTGTCTTAAAATTGTTTTTCTCAAAGAAGCCATTTTAGGAATAATGCTTGATATTCAACATCTGTCTTTAAGGTCTTATTCTCTGAAAGATATAATTTTAGGAAAAATTATTGGTGTTTACATTTTATTTTCTCTACTGAATAGGTTGAATACAGAAACATGCATTAAACTTAATCATCGGTAATTCATAAATTTCTTTGATCTCATTAAGCGATATTTTCAGTATTAATGGCCCGAATCTTAAGCAGAAAATTATCGGCCGGTGTGACGTCAAACACATTATGGTATTACCGAAAACATCAATAACGTGTGACGTCAAACACATTATGGCGTTACCGAAAACACCAATAACGTGTGACGTCAAACACATTATGGCGTTACCGAAAACACCAATAACGTGTGACGTCAAACACATTATGGCGCTACCGAAAACACCAATAACGTCAGTTATTAAGTTCTCTCAGACTCGCTGATTTACTGGCGATAATATATATCTCAATCTCAACTTCTATAACAACCAGTACTTTATATATATTGGTACAGAATATTTAATACATATGGAACAGGAACTGCCTACCCTTCCGGGACACCTAAGTTCACCCTTTGTTTTTATTGGGGTTCATGTTGCTAAATCTGTGTAGTGTCTTGGATATTGTTGTGTGTCCTTTTGTCCATAGCATTGGTTGATCTTCTTAGATTTTGGCCTTCTGGTTACCCCTTTGGTATCTTCTGATTACCCCTTTGGTATCTTCTGATTAGCCCTTTGGTATCTTCTGATTACTCCTTTGGTATCTTCTGATTACTCCTTTGGTAACTTCTGATTATTCCTTTGGTATCTTCTGATTACACCTTTGATATCTTCTGATTACCCCTTTGGTATCTTCTGATCACTCCTTTGATATCTTCTGATTACTCCTTTGGTATCTTCTGATTACCCCTTTGGTATCTTCTGATTACCCCTTTGGTATCTTCTAATTACTCCTTTGGTATCTTCTGATTACTCCTTTGGTATCTTCTGACTACCCCTTTGGAATCTTCTGATTACTCCTTTGGTATCTTCTGATTACTCCTTTGGTATCTTCTGATTACCCCTTTGGTATCTTCTGATTACTCCTTTGGTATCTTCTGATTACCCCTTTGATATCTTCAAATTTTTCGCCATATTTAAATCTTCATCAACCATTATTTGTTCTATTTCCACAGACTTTACCCATAATGAGTTACCCAGATGTGATAGCAAGCAAAACGAGTGTTCTAAAGTAAGTATTATATCTCACACTATCCAAACACTAAACATGTTCAGCAACTAAAGACCATACATTTTGTTTTCTTGTTGATAATCTCGCATCTGTGAATAACATTTGAGTGACAACAGAACGAAAAAGATGTCAAGGGGCGGTGTCACACTCATTTTATGGTATGCGTTAATATTCCCATTGTTGAACACCCTACTGTGACTGTGGAAAGTAGAACAGCAGCGGAAGCGCTGCTCCTTCACTTTAATATATGTCCAAGTGTAATGTTGGATAGTCTGTCATGTTCATTTATACATTCATATCCTTTCTTTCTAATTAAGTAGAATGAACTTATTAAACCCACACACCCAAAAACAAATTAAGCTGACGAGAGTAGTAAGTGAGTACGTGCCATGTGGACAGAGAAGCAATAAACGTGACAAGTGGACAGAGAAGCAATAGACATGACAAGTGGACAGAGAAGCAATAGACGTGACAAGTAAGCAGAGAAGCAATAGACGTGATATGTGGACAGAGAAGCAATAGACGTGACAAGTAGACAGAGAAGCAATAGACGTGACAAGTGGACAGAGAAGCAATAGACGTGACAAGTGGACAGAGAAGCAATAGACGTGACAAGTGGACAGAGAAGTAATAGACGTGACAAGTGGACAGAGAAGCAATAGACGTGACAAGTGGACAGAGAAGCAATAGATGTGACAAGTGGGCATAGAAGCAATAGACGTGACATGTGGACAGAGAAGCAATAGACGTGACAAGTGGACAAAGAAGCAATAGACGTGACATGTGGACAGAGAGGCAATAGACGTGGCAAGTGGACAGAGAAGCAATAGACGTGACAAGTGGACAGAGAAGCAATAGACGTGACAAGTGGACAGAGAAGTAATAGACGTGACAAGTGGACAGAGAAGCAATAGAAGTGACAAGTGGACAGAGAAGCAATAGTCGTGACCAGTGGACAGAGAAGTAATAGACGTGACAAGTGGACAGAGAAGCACTAGACGTGACAAGTGGACAGAGAAGCAATAAACGTGACAAGTGGACAGAGAAGCAATAGACGTGACATATGGACAGAGAAGCATTAGTCGTGACAAGTGGACAGAGAAGCAATAGACGTGACAAGTGGACAGAGAACCAATAGATGTGACAAGTGGACATAGAAGCAATAGACGTGACAAGTGGACAGAGAAGCAATAGACGTGACATGTGGACAGAGAGGCAATAGACGTGGCAAGTGGACAGAGAAGCAATAGACGTGACAAGTGGACAGAGAAGCAATAGATGTGACAAGTGGGCAGAGAAGCAATAGTCGTGACATGTGGACAGAGAGGCAATAGACGTGGCAAGTGGACAGAGAAGCAATAGACGTGACAAGTGGACAGAGAAGCAATAGACGTGACAAGTGGACAGAGAAGCAATAGACGTGACATGTGGACAGAGGGGCAATAAACGTGGCAAGTGGACAGAGAAGCAATAGACGTGACAAGTGGACAGAGAAGCAATAGACGTGACAAGTGGACAGAGAAGCAATAAACGTGACAAGTGGACAGAGAAGCAATAGACGTGACATGTGGACAGAGAAGCAATAGACGTGACAAGTGGACAGAGAAGCAATAGATGTAACAAGTGGACAGAGAAGCAATAGACGTGACAAGTGGACATAGAAGCAATAGACGTGACATGTGGACATAGAAACAATAGACGTGACAAGTGGACAGAGAAGCAATAGACGTGACAAGTGGACAGAGAAGTAATAGACGTGACATGTGGACAGAGAAACAATAGACGTGACAAGTGGACAGAGAAACAATAGACGTGCCAAGTGGACAGAGAAGCAATAGACGTGACAAGTAGACAGAGAAGCAATAGATGTGACAAGTGGACAGAGAAGCAATAGACGTGACAAGTGGACAGAGAAGCAATAGACGTGACAAGTGGACAGAGAAGCAATAGATGTGACAAGTGGACAGAGAAGCAATAGACGTGACAAGTGGACAGAGAAGCAATAGACGTGACAAGTGGACAGAGAAGCAATAGACGTGACAAGTGGACAGAGAAGCAATAGACGTGACAAGTGGACAGAGAAGTAATAGACGTGACAAGTGGAAAAAGAAGCAGTAGACGTGACAAATGGACAGAGAAGCAATAGACGTGACAAGTGGACAGAGAAGCAATAGACGTGACAAGTGGACAGAGAAGCAATAGACGTGACAAGTGGACAGAGAACCAATAGACGTGACAAGTGGACAGAGAAGAAATAGACATGACATGTGGATAGAGAAGCAATAGACGTGACAAGTGGACAGAGAAGCAATAGACGTGACAAGTGGACACAGAAGCAATAGACGTTACAAGTGGACAGAGAAGCAATAGACGTGACAAGTGGACACAGAAGCTATAGACTTGACAAGTGGATAGAGAAGTAATAGACGTGACAAGTGGACAGAGAAGCAATAGACGTGACAAGTGGACAGAGAAGCAATAGACGTGACAAGTGGACAGAGAAGCAATAGACGTGACAAGAGGACAGAGAAGCAATATACGTGGCATGTGGACAGAGAAGCGATAGATGTGAAAAGTGGACAGAGAAGCAATAGACGTGACAAGTGGACAGAGAAGCAATAGACGTGACATGTGGACAGAGAAGCAATAGATGTGACAAGTGGACAGAGAAGCAATAGACGTGAAAAGTGGACAGAGAAGCAATACACGTGACAAGTGGATAGAGAAGCAATAGACGTGACAAGTGGACAGAGAAACAATAGATGTGACAAGTGGACAGAGAAGCAATAGAGGTGACAAGTGGACAGAGAAGCAATAGACGTGACAAGTGGACAGAGAAGCAATAGACGTGACAAGTGGATAGAGAAGCAATAGACGTTACAAGTGGACAGAGAAGTAATAGACGTGACAAGTGGACATAGAAGCAATAGATGTGACAAGTGGACAGAGAAGCAATAGACGTGACAAGTGGATAGAGAAGCAATAGACGTGACAAGTGGA
This sequence comes from Bathymodiolus septemdierum, assembly GCA_963383655.1. Lineage (NCBI taxonomy): Eukaryota > Metazoa > Mollusca > Bivalvia > Mytilida > Modiolidae > Bathymodiolus > Bathymodiolus septemdierum. The sequence continues at coordinate 52,735,705 of OY726527.1, forward strand.
CAGAGAAGCAATAGACGTGACAAGTGGACAGAGAAGCAATAGACATGACAAGTGGACAGAGAAGCAATAGACGTGACAAGTGGACAGAGAAGCAATAGACGTTACAAGTGGACAGAGAAGCAATAGACGTGACAAGTGGACAGAGAAGCAATAGACGTGACAAGTGGACAGAGAAGCAATAGACGTGACAAGTGGACAGAGTAGCAATAGACGTGACACGTGGACAGAGAAGTAATAGACGTGACAAGCGAACAGAGAAGTAATAGACGTGACAAGAGGACAGAGAAGCAATAGACGTGACATGTGGACAGAGAAGCGATAGATGTGAAAAGTGGACAGAGAAGCAATAGACGTGACAAGTGGACAGAGAAGCAATAGACGTGACATGTGGACAGAGAAGCAATAGACGTGACAAGTGCACAGAGAAGCAATAGACGTGACAAGTGGACAGAGAAGCAATAGACGTGACAAGTGGATAGAGAAGCAATAGACGTGACAAGTGGACAGAGAAGCAATAGACGTGACACGTGAACAGAGAAGCAATAGACGTGACAAGTGGATTGAGAAGCAATAGACGTGACAAGTGGACATAGAAGCAATAGACGTGACAAGTGGACAGAGAGGTAATAGACGTGACAAGTGGACATAGAAGCAATAGACGTGACAAGTGGACAGAGAAGAAATAGACGTGACAAGTGGACAGGGAAGCAATAGACGTGACAAGTGGACAGAGAAGCAATAGACGTGACAAGAGGACAGAGAAGCAATAGACGTGACAAGAGGACAGAGAAGCAATAGACGTGACAAGTGGACAGAGAAGCAATAGACGTGACAAGTGGACAGAGAAGCAATAGACGTGACATGTGGACAGAGAAGCAATAGACGTGACAAGTGCACAGAGAAGCAATAGACGTGACAAGTGGACAGAGAAGCAATGGACGTGACAAGTGCACAGAGAAGCAATAGACGTGACAAGTGGACAGAGAAGCAATAGACGTGACAAGTGGACAGAGAAGCAATAGACGTGACAAGTGGACAGAGAAGTAATAGACGTGACAAGTGGACAGAGAAGTAATAGACGTGACAAGCGAACAGAGAAGTAATAGATGTGGCAAGTGGACAGAGAAGCAATAGACGTGACAAATGGACAGAGAAGCAATAGACGTGGCAAGTGGACAGAGAAGCAATAGACGTGACAAGTGGACAGAGAAGCAATAGATGTGACAAGTGGGCAGAGAAGCAATAGTCGTGACAAGTGGACAGAGAAGCACTAGACGTGACAAGTGGACAGAGAAGTAATAGACGTGACAAGTGGACAGAGAAGCAATAGACGTGACAAGTGGACAGAGAAGCAATAGATGTGACAAGTGGGCATAGAAGCAATAGACGTGACATGTGGACAGAGAAGCAATAGACGTGACAAGTGGACAAAGAAGCAATAGACGTGACATGTGGACAGAGAGGCAATAGACGTGGCAAGTGGACAGAGAAGCAATAGACGTGACAAGTGGACAGAGAAGCACTAGACGTGACAAGTGGACAGAGAAGTAATAGACGTGACAAGTGGACAGAGAAGCAATAGACGTGACAAGTGGACAGAGAAGCAATAGATGTGACAAGTGGGCATAGAAGCAATAGACGTGACATGTGGACAGAGAAGCAATAGACGTGACAAGTGGACAAAGAAGCAATAGACGTGACATGTGGACAGAGAGGCAATAGACGTGGCAAGTGGACAGAGAAGCAATAGACGTGACAAGTGGACAGAGAAGCAATAGACGTGACAAGTGGACAGAGAAGTAATAGACGTGACAAGTGGACAGAGAAGCAATAGAAGTGACAAGTGGACAGAGAAGCAATAGTCGTGACCAGTGGACAGAGAAGTAATAGACGTGACAAGTGGACAGAGAAGCACTAGACGTGACAAGTGGACAGAGAAGCAATAAACGTGACAAGTGGACAGAGAAGCAATAGACGTGACATATGGACAGAGAAGCATTAGTCGTGACAAGTGGACAGAGAAGCAATAGACGTGACAAGTGGACAGAGAACCAATAGATGTGACAAGTGGACATAGAAGCAATAGACGTGACAAGTGGACAGAGAAGCAATAGACGTGACATGTGGACAGAGAGGCAATAGACGTGGCAAGTGGACAGAGAAGCAATAGACGTGACAAGTGGACAGAGAAGCAATAGATGTGACAAGTGGGCAGAGAAGCAATAGTCGTGACATGTGGACAGAGAGGCAATAGACGTGGCAAGTGGACAGAGAAGCAATAGACGTGACAAGTGGACAGAGAAGCAATAGACGTGACAAGTGGACAGAGAAGCAATAGACGTGACATGTGGACAGAGGGGCAATAAACGTGGCAAGTGGACAGAGAAGCAATAGACGTGACAAGTGGACAGAGAAGCAATAGACGTGACAAGTGGACAGAGAAGTAATAGACGTGACAAGTGGACAGAGAAGCAATAGAAGTGACAAGTGGACAGAGAAGCAATAGACGTGACAAGTGGACAGAGAAGTAATAGACGTGACAAGTGGACAGAGAAGCACTAGACGTGACAAGTGGACAGAGAAGTAATAGACGTGACAAGTGGACAAAGAAGCAATAGACGTGACAAGTGGACAGAGAAGCAATAGACGTGACAAGTGGACTGAGAAGCAATAGACGTGACAAGTGGACATAGAAGCAATAGACGTGACAAGTGGACAGAGAAGTAATAGACGTGACAAGTGGATAGAGAGGCAATAGAAGTGACAAGTGGACAGAGAAGCAATAGACGTGACAAGTGGACAGAGAAGCAATAGACGTGACATGTGGACAGAGAAGCAATAGACGTGACAAGTGGACAGAGAAGCAATAGACGTGACAAGTGGACAGAGAAACAATAGACGTGACAAGTGGACAGAGAAGCAATAGACGTGACAAGTGGACAGAGAAGCAATAGACGTGACAAGTGGACATAGAAGCAATAGACGTGACAAGTGGACAGAGAAGCAATAGACGTGACATATGGACAGAGAAGCAATAGTCGTGACAAGTGGACAGAGAAGCAATAGACGTGACAAGTGGACAGAGAAGCAATAGATGTGACAAGTGGACATAGAAGCAATAAACGTGACAAGTGGACAGAGAAGCAATAGACGTGACATGTGGACAGAGAGGCAATAGACGTGGCAAGTGGACAGAGAAGCAATAGACGTGACAAGTGGACAGAGAAGCAGTAGACGTGACAAGTGGACAGAGAAGTAATAGACGTGACAAGTGGACAGAGAAGCAATAGAAGTGACCAGTGGACAGAGAAGTAATAGACGTGACAAGTGGACAGAGAAGTAATAGACGTGACAAGTGGACAAAGAAGCAATAGACGTGACAAGTGGACAGAAGTAATAGACGTGACAAGTGGACAGAGAAGCAATAGACGTGACAAGTGGAAAGAGAAGCAATAGACGTGACAAGTGGACAGAGAAGCAATAGACGTGACAAGTGGACAGAGAAGCAATAGACGTGACCAGTGGACAGAGAAGCAATAGTCGTGACCAGTGGACAGAGAAGCAATAGACGTGACAAGTGGACAGAGAAGCAATAGACGTGACAAGTTGACAGAGAAGCAATAGACGTGACAAGTGGACAGAGAAGCAATAGACGTGACAAGTGGACAGAGAAGCAATAGTCGTGACAAGTGGACAGAGAAGCAATAGTCGTGACAAGTGGTCAGAGAAGCAATAGACGTGACAAGTGGACAGAGAAGCAATAGACGTGACAAGTGGACAGAGAAGCAATAGACGTGACAAGTGGACAGAGAAGTAATAGACGTGACAAGTGGACAGAGAAGCAATAGAAGTGACAAGTGGACAGAGAAGCAATAGTCGTGACAAGTGGACAGAGAAGTAATAGACGTGACAAGTGGACAGAGAAGCACTAGACGTGACAAGTGGACAGAGAAGCAATAGACGTGACAAGTGGACAGAGAAGCACTAGACGTGACATATGGACAGAGAAGCATTAGTCGTGACAAGTGGACAGAGAAGCAATAGACGTGACAATTGGACAGAGAACCAATAGATGTGACAAGTGGACATAGAAGCAATAGACGTGACAAGTGGACAGAGAAGCAATAGACGTGACATGTGGAGAGAGAGGCAATAGACGTGGCAAGTGGACAGAGAAGCAATAGACGTGACAAGTGGACAGAGAAGCAATAGACGTGACATGTGGACAGAGAGGCAATAGACGTGGCAAGTGGACAGAGAAGCAATAGACGTGACAAGTGGACAGAGAAGCAATAGACGTGACAAGTGGACAGAGAAGCAATAGACGTGACAAGTGGACAGAAAAGCAATAGACGTGACATGTGGACAGAGAGGCAATAGACGTGACAAGTGGACAGAGAAGCAATAGACGTGACAAGTGGACAGAGAAGCAATAGACGTGACAAGTGAACAGAGAAGCAATAGACGTGACATGTGGACAGAGAGGCAATAGACGTTGCAAGTGGACAGAGAAGCAATAGACGTGACAAGTGGACAGAGAAGCAATAGACGTGACAAGTGGACAGAGAAGTAATAGACGTGACAAGTGGACAGAGAAGCAATAGAAGTGACAAGTGGACAGAGAAGCAATGGACGTGACAAGTGGACAGAGAAGTAATAGACGTGACAAGTGGACAGAGAAGCACTAGACGTGCCAAGTGGACAGAGAAGTAATAGACGTGACAAGTGGACAAAGAAGCAATAGACGTGACAAGTGGACAGAGAAGCAATAGACGTGACAAGTGGACTGAGAAGCAATAGACGTGACAAGTGGACATAGAAGCAATAGACGTGACAAGTGGACAGAGAAGCAATAGACGTGACAAGTGGACAGAGAAGCAATAGACGTGACAAGTGGACATAGAAGCAATAGACGTGACAAGTGGACAGAGAAGCAATAGACGTGACATATGGACAGAGAAGCAATAGTCGTGATAAGTGGACAGAGAAGCAATAGACGTGACAAGTGGACAGAGAAGCAATAGATGTGACAAGTGGACAGAGAAGCAATAGACGTGACAAGTGGACAGAGAAGCAATAGACGTGACATGTGGACAGAAAGGCAATAGACGTGGCAAGTGGACAGAGAAGCAATAGACGTGACAAGTGGACAGAGAAGCAATAGACGTGACAAGTGGACAGAGAAGCAATAGACGTGACAAGTGGACAGAGAAGCAATAGACGTGGCAAGTGGACAGAGAAGCAATAGACGTGACAAGTGGACAGAGAAGCAATAGACGTGACAAGTGGACAGAGAAGTAATAGACGTGACAAGTGGACAGAGAAGCAATAGAAGTGACAAGTGGACAGAGAAGCGATATTATCTTAGGTATTTATTCCAGAACAATTAACATGTAGAGAAACAACAAGAACTTCTTAATTTATGTAAATACCACGTACTGTCCTGTCTAAATACCACGTACTGTCCTGTCTAAATACCACGTACTGTCCTGTCTAAATACCATGTACTGTCCTGTCTAAATACAACGTACTGTCCTGTCTAAATACATGAAATCACTCTGGAATGATGAAGACATTGTGTCAGACAATACGCATATGCTAAGCATAAATATATCGTTAATTTTGTTTATATAACCAATGAACGTCGGCGTAGTAGTCTTTTATAAATGTTATATAATTGGATAGATGATACTATAAGTACTCATGTGAACTTAATACGCTCATGCGAACATTCAGCAGTATTTACAGCGATAGGTTGCGGCCTGGGTGTCATTGACTTTTAGCCACAAACCTAACATGCTGACGTAAGCAACCGTCCCGAAATCTACCTGAAGTGTTCATGTTTCCAGTCATCTACCCATGACCGGATGTTTTACCAGATAGTTCGCTTCCTCTTTTAAGTCACTATATATTGCTTGGAGATTGTTGAAATAAACGTTAGAGAAAACCGAAGGGGCAATCGAGAATAGACAATTCAGAGAAAACCGAAGGGGCAATCGAGAATAAACAATCCAGAGAAAACCGAAGGGGCAATAGAGAATAGACAATCCGGAGAAAACAGAAGAGGCAATCGAGAATAAACAATCCAGAGAAAACCGAAGGGGCAATTGAGAATAGACAATGCAGAGACACTGGCAACATTGGCTACACAAGACACAGGATGAAGGCAAAAAAACCACACACACACACACACACACACACACACACCAGAAAAATTTCTACCGGTCTCCATTTTCAAAATGGCCGCCATAATACCGCAAAAATTCAACATTGTTCGATTTCAAAGGTAGCTTTTGATTTATGTACGGACATTTTGTCTGCTGTTGGCTTGCTATCTACAGGTAATAGAAAACACATAATATTTTGTTGTTGCTTTATGCTATATACCACAGTACTCATCTTCATATAACATTCATTCATATTGTTGATGGCGCCAAACTGAACTTGAAGTTGCTGTAAACAGTTAATTTGAGATAGCAAAGGCAAATAGTAAAATAATTAATATATTTGATTAGAAGTGTAGCTTCAAATTCAGTTACAGAGTGATAGCTGACACTAAATTTGAAATTGTTATTTTTTATTATTGAAACGTACTTATAATAAATAATCATATGATTATTTGATTATTTCAAAAGACAATTTCATCATGTCAGGTATCACTAGCATGACCAGGGCTACAAGTCTGTAGTTCCTCCACGTGGTGGTGCCGGAAACAGTCATTGGCCGGTTTGGGAGACTTCATAATCGTTAGATTATAATCATATCTTGTTTTTGTAGCGATCACTTCATCTTAGGAGCAACGTAGCCTTGAACGTTACGCTAAAGACACATAATCAAGTACAAGAGAGTATTTAAGCCTCAACATACATAATACTATATGCTCTATATACAAATGGTCCTTTATCATGTCAATCCTAATTTTGTAAGTGCTGCAAAACTTTAAAGCAAATTATAAGTGAAACCTGTCTAAACCGAACTTCCTTGGAACCAGCTTTTGCGTTCAGAATAGACAGGTCTTCGGTTTATACAGGTTAAGTTAACAAAGATTTCCTTCATTCGAATTTTATTTAATGTTTGATTTATACAGAATTCCGGGTTACTCGAAGTTTGATTTATACAGGGTTCCGAGTTACTCGAAGTTTGATTTATGCAGGATTCCGAGTTACTCGAAGTTTGATTTATACAGGATTCCGGGTTACTCGAAGTTTGATTTATACAGGATTTCGGGTTACTCGAAGTTTGATATATACAGGATTCCGGGTTACTCGAAGTTTGATTTATATAAGATTCCGGGTTACTCGAAGTTTGATTTATACAGGATTCCGGGTTACTTGAAGTTTGATTTATGCAGGATTCCGGGTTACTTGAAGTTAAATTTATGCAGGATTCGGGTTACTCGAAGTTTGATTTATACGGGATTTCGGGTTACTCAAAGTTTGATTTATACAGGATTCTGGGTTACTCGAAGTTTGATTTATACAGGATTTCGGGTTACTCGAAGTTTGATTTATACAGGATTTCGGGTTACTCGAAGTTTGATATATACAGGATTCCGGGTTACTCGAAGTTTGATTTATACAGGATTCTGGGTTACTCGAAGTTTGATTTATACAGGATTCCGGGTTATTCGAAGTTTGATTTATACAGGATTCCGGGTTACTCGAAGTTTGATTTATACAGGATTTCGGGTTACTCGAAGTTTGATCTATACAGGATTCTGGGTTACTCGACGTTTGATTTATATAGGATTTCGAGTTACTCGAAGTTTGATTTATACAGGATTCCGGGTTACTCGAAGTTTGATTTAAACAGGATTTCGGGTTACTCGAAGTTTGATTTATACATGATTTCGGGTTACTCGAAGTTTGATATATACAGGATTCCGGGTTACTCGAAGTTTGATTTATATAAGATTCCGGGTTACTCGAAGTTTGATTTATACAGGATTCCGGGTTACTTGAAGTTTGATTTATGCAGGATTCCGGGTTACTTGAAGTTAAATTTATGCAGGATTCGGGTTACTCGAAGTTTGATTTATACGGGATTTCGGGTTACTCAAAGTTTGATTTATACAGGATTCTGGGTTACTCGAAGTTTGATTTATACAGGATTTCGGGTTACTCGAAGTTTGATTTATACAGGATTTCGGGTTACTCGAAGTTTGATATATACAGGATTCCGGGTTACTCGAAGTTTGATTTATACAGGATTCTGGGTTACTCGAAGTTTGATTTATACAGGATTCCGGGTTATTCGAAGTTTGATTTATACAGGATTCCGGGTTACTCGAAGTTTGATTTATACAGGATTTCGGGTTACTCGAAGTTTGATCTATACAGGATTCTGGGTTACTCGACGTTTGATTTATATAGGATTTCGAGTTACTCGAAGTTTGATTTATACAGGATTCCGGGTTACTCGAAGTTTGATTTATACAGTATTTCGGGTTACTCGAAGTTTGATTTATACATGATTTCGGGTTACTCGAAGTTTGATATATACAGGATTCTGGGTTACTCGAAGTTTGATTCATACAGGATTCCGGGTTACTCGAAGTTTGATTTAGACAGGTTTCATTGTATCTCACTCAATTTCCTAACAGAATATGTATATACAAATATTTCCGTCGGAACATACTATTTAGATAATGACAGAATATTATAATATCAAAGACTGACAATTGTTTGTAGTCATGGAAACATCGATTGTACTCGGCATGTTTTTGGACATGTTCTGACGGTGTGGTATTTCTTGTTATTGTACTCAGCATGTTTTTGGACATGTCCTGACGGTGTGGTATTTCTTGTTATTGTACTCGGCATGTTTTTGGACATGTTCTGACGGTGTAGTATTTCTTGTTATTGTACTCGGCATGTTTTTGGACTTGTCCTGACGGTGTGGTATTTCTTGTTATTGTACTCGGCATGTTTTTGGACATGTCCTGACAGTGTGGTATTTCTTGTTATTGTACTCGGCATGTTTTTGGACTTGTCCTGACGGTGTGGTATTTCTTGTTATTGTACTCGGCATGTTTTTGGACATGTTCTCACGGTGTGGTATTTCTTGTTATTGTACTCGGCATGTTTTTGGACATGTCCTGACGGTGTGGTATTTCTTGTTATTGTACTCGGCATGTTTTTGGACATGTTCTGACGGTGTGGTATTTCTTGTTATTGTACTCGGCATGTTTTTGGACATGTCCTGACGGTGTGGTATTTCTTGTTATTGTACTCGGCATGTTTTTGGACATGTCCTGACGGTGTGGTATTTCTTGTTATTGTACTCGGCATGTTTTTGGACATGTCCTGACGGTGTGGTATTTCTTGTTATTGTACTCGGCATGTTTTTGGACATGTCCTGACGGTGTGGTATTTCTTGTTATTGTACTCGGCATGTTTTGGACATGTCCTGACGGTGTGGTATTTCTTGTTATTGTACTCGGCATGTTTTTGGACATGTTCTCACGGTGTGGTATTTCTTGTTATTGTACTCGGCATGTTTTTGGACATGTCCTGACGGTGTGGTATTTCTTGTTATTGTACTCGGCATGTTTTTGGACATGTCCTGACGGTGTGGTATTTCTTGTTATTTTACTCGGCATGTTTTTGGACATGTCCTGATGGTGTGGTATTTCTTGTTATTGTACTCGGCATGTTTTTGGACATGTTCTGACGGTGTGGTATTTCTTGTTATTGTACTCGGCATGTTTTTGGACATGTTCTGACGGTGTGGTATTTTTTGTTATTGTACTCGGCATGTTTTTGGACATGTCCTGACGGTGTGGTATTTCTTGTTATTGTACTCGGCATGTTTTTGGACATGTCCTGACGGTGTGGTATTTCTTGTTATTGTACTCGGCATGTTTTTGGACATGTTCTGACGGTGTGGTATTTCTTGTTATTGTACTCGGCATGTTTTTGGACATGTCCTGATGGTGTGGTATTTCTTGTTATTGTACTCGGCATGTTTTGGACATGTCCTGACGGTGTGATATTTCTTGTTATTGTACTCGGCATGTTTTTGGACATGTCCTGACGGTGTGGTATTTCTTGTTATTGTACTCGGCATGTTTTTGGACATGTCCTGACGGTGTGGTATTTCTTGTTATTGTACTCGGTATGTTTTTGGAGATGTTCTGACAGTGTGGTATTTCTTGTTATTGTACTCGGCATGTTTTTGGACATGTTCTGACGGTGTGGTATTTCTTGTTATTGTACTCGGCATGTTTTTGGACATGTCCTGACGGTGTGGTATTTCTTGTTATTGTACTCGGTATGTTTTTGGACATGTTCTGACGGTGTGGTATTTCTTGTTATTGTACTCGGCATGTTTTTGGACATGTTCTGACAGTGTGGTATTTCTTGTAATTGTACTCGGTATGTTTTTGGACATGTTCTGACGGTGTGGTATTTCTTGTTATTGTACTCGGCATGTTTTTGGACATGTTCTGACGGTGTGATATTTCTTGTTATTGTACTCGGCATGTTTTTGGACATGTTCTGACAGTGTGGTATTTCTTGTTATTGTACTCGGCATGTTTTTGGACATGTTCTGACGGTGTGGTATTTCTTGTTATTGTACTTGGCATGTTTTTGGACATGTCCTGACGGTGTGGTATTTCTTGTTATTGTACTCGGTATGTTTTTGGAGATGTTCTGACAGTGTGGTATTTCTTGTTATTGTACTCGGCATGTTTTTGGACATGTTCTGACGGTGTGGTATTTCTTGTTATTGTACTCGGCATGTTTTTGGAGATGTCCTGACGGTGTGGTATTTCTTGTTATTGTACTCGACATGTTTTTGGACATGTTCTGACGGTGTGGTATTTCTTGTTATTGTACTCGGCATGTTTTTGGACATGTTCTGACGGTGTGGTATTTCTTGTTATTGTACTCGGCATGCTTTTGGACATGTCCTGACGGTGTGGTATTTCTTGTTATTGTAGTCGGCATGTTTTTGGACATGTTCTGACGGTGTGGTATTTCTTGTTATTGTACTCGGCATGTTTTTGGACATGTCCTGACGGTGTGGTATTTCTTGTTATTGTACTCGGCATGTTTTTGGACATGTCCTGACGGTGTGGTATTTCTTGTTATTGTACTCGGCATGTTTTTGGACATGTCCTGACGGTGTGGTATTCCTTGTTATTGTACTCGGCATGTTTTTGGACATGTCCTGACGGTGTGGTATTTCTTGTTATTGTACTCGGCATGTTTTTGGACATGTCCTGACGGTGTGGTATTTTTTGTTATTGTACTCGGCATGTTTTTGGACATGTCCTGACAGTGTGATATTTCTTGTTATTGTACTCGGCATGTTTTTGGACATGTTCTGACGGTGTAGTATTTCTTGTTATTGTACTCGGCATGTTTTTAGACATGTCCTGACGATGTGGTATTTCTTGTTATTGTACTCGGCATGTTTTTGGACATGTCCTGACGGTGTGGTATTCCTTGTTATTGTACTCGGCATGTTTTTGGACATGTCCTGACGGTGTGGTATTTCTTGTTATTGTACTCGGCATGTTTTTGGACATGTCCTGACGGTGTGGTATTTTTTGTTATTGCACTCGGCATGTTTTTGGACATGTCCTGACGGTGTGGTATTTCTTGTTATTGTACTCGGCATGTTTTTGGACATGTCCTGACGGTGTGGTATTTCTTGTTATTGTACTCGGCATGTTTTTGGACATGTCCTGACGGTGTGGTATTCCTTGTTATTGTACTCGGCATGTTTTTGGACATGTCCTGACGGTGTGGTATTTCTTGTTATTGTACTCGGCATGTTTTTGGACATGTCCTTACGGTGTGGTATTTTTTGTTATTGTACTCGGCATGTTTTTGGACATGTCCTGACGGTGTGATATTTCTTGTTATTGTACTCGGCATGTTTTTGGACATGTTCTGACGGTGTGGTATTTCTTGTTATTGTACTCGGCATGTTTTTAGACATGTCCTGACGATGTGGTATTTCTTGTTATTGTACTCGGCATGTTTTTGGACATGTCCTGACGGTGTGGTATTCCTTGTTATTGTACTCGGCATGTTTTTGGACATGTCCTGACGGTGTGGTATTTCTTGTTATTGTACTCGGCATGTTTTTGGACATGTCCTGACGGTGTGGTATTTTTTGTTATTGCACTCGGCATGTTTTTGGACATGTCCTGACGGTGTGGTATTTCTTGTTATTGTACTCGGCATGTTTTTGGACATGTCCTGACGGTGTGGTATTTCTTGTTATTGTACTCGGCATGTTTTTGGACATGTCCTGACGGTGTGGTATTTCTTGTTATTGTACTCGGCATGTTTTTGGACATGTTCTGACGGTGTGGTATTTCTTGTTATTGTACTCGGCATGTTTTTGGACATGTTCTGACGGTGTAGTATTTCTTGTTATTAATTTTCTAACGCTATACCTATATATAGTCAAACCTGTATTAGGAGGTCACCTATGGCACAAAGAAAAAGTGGACTTATAAGACAGGTGACCTCTTAAAAGAGGTTCAATTCATATCAAATTATCTATGACAAGACAAGAAAAAGGTGACCTTTTAATACAGGTGACTGTTTAATAGAGGTGACCACATAGGCAGGTTTGACTGTAAAGTCTGTATTCATTATTTCTATGAAGTCCTTTACATTCGTGGAAACCGATGTTCAAGTTTGGAGGGAAAATGTATTTTCGTGGATACGTAAGTTTGCGAATCCCCCATTAGAAAAGTACATATGTATATAGGTGACAAATATTCGTTAATTCTTAATTTCGTGGTTTGATTCTATCAACGAAATTCATGAAAATAGGTATAGCACAAATAATAAAGTAATGTATTTACAGTAATCAACCGTGTATTGATGAAATTGAATTTGTATTTTTAGATGGCTCCGTGAAATCAATGACTGCGGCATGTGTCTTTTGACAGACGTTCCCACAGAAGAAAATACGGTAGCAAAGGTAAACTAAGGTCAAACTTGTGTCCATTTCCCGCGCGTGGTGATAGCAAGACGTTTGAAGATGATATCAAGGGGGTAATCAGAAGCCGTCAATCGAAGGTCAGACAATGCAATGACCAAAGGAAAATGGACAATAATCTACAAAGCACAGAAAACCAATTATTGAGCAGGAAAATCCCCACATAAAACTGAGGGAGGCGTGAACTTGGGTGCCACGGAAGGGTAAGCGGTTCGTTCTCGCCCCACTAGTAGCACCCGTCGTGTTTCTCGTGTTATAAAACTGGAGATAAGTGACAAATTAGGAAAGGACCGGATCTTGATTACCACAAATTAATTTGTCGTATCTAAATGCTTGGTCAGATTTTAATCACTGAGTCTGAATAATAGTTGATTGTATATCATAGTATTTGTTTTAATCTGACTGATATCGTGTTTATTTAAGAATTGAATCCAATCTTTTTTAGTTTTATTGGCATGTAAAAGCATTGACCGAAGTACATTATAAGAAGTAAATCTTTGGATGGACATTTTACAATAATAAATGATAAGAACCGTGAGCAACAATCAGTTTTCATGACTTGGAATATTTTCCGGAAATGGGTGAGGTTGAATGGCTGAGCGCTTCATTGATCGATGGAGTTTCAATTCAGAAGTCACGTGTGAAACTTTTTGATCTATCATATTAGGCGTTCTAAATGACATGAACATATAATTAAACAACCTTATTAATAAAAAAAACTGCTGAGATGTGCTAATTTGGGTCACGGGTCACTGTAATCGGGCGGCTGTATCGAGAAACAGATACGGTGTTGAAAAAACTGTTGATACTCATAAAATATTGATAAATGCTATAACATTTTATGTTTGTCTTCAAGAAATATGATAAACAAAACCATGTGTGAAGTTTTATGACGAAATATATCCGATTTCTATGTAAATTTACGAGTTGAAGTGAGGAAATTTTATGTTAGATTTCTAAAAATCTTCTACTCTGAAACCACAGGTAAATTTACTTTAGCGATGTATTTTTATCTTGTTTTAAATGTAATTATTGTAGGTTGCAGAATGTATTGGTCCCGTTCAAGAGACCATGTACGGCAAAGTAAGTAATGTAGAACATTGTTATGCAATTCTCATCAAGCATGTTTTTTCATTGGCTAATGTTTGCCGTCAAAGCCATAATTGTAGTCAGCGATTGTTATTTAACGCCAATTCAGCAATTTTTTCAGCTATATCATGGCGAGAACAAGTTGATTTTAAAATTAGATGATGATGAAGTCCGCTTTGCACCAGACCAACATGCTGACATGGATTTGTATTGTGCTAGCTCACTAAAACAACAGTCCGCAGATAGATATGTCGCACCACTCGGACACATTATCCTGATTCCGAGCCAACCAGTCTTTGCTCTTTCTCCTTAATGCTGCATGCTTAGCAGAAAAGCAACAAATACCAATTTTATAGTCTTTGGTTTGACACGACCGGCGCACGAACCGCGGTTGCCATAATATTGGCATGTCGTAGCTCATGGTTCTGGTGCTAGTGAGTGAGTGATTGTTGTTTAACGCCAACTCAGCAATTTTTCAGCTGTATCATGGCGAGAACAAGTTAATTTTCAATGAGATGATGATGAGGTCCGCGTTGTTCTGAGTTGGATTTTTATAGTGCTAGCTCACTGAAACAACAGCCCCCGAGTAGACATGTCGCTCCACTCGGACACATTATTCTGATTCCGAGCAAACCAGTCTTTGCTCTTACTATTTAATGCTGCGTGCTTAGCGGAGAAGTAACAAATACCAATTTTATAGTCTTTTGTTTGACCCGACTGGGGCTCGGACCCGCGATCTACCGCACTCGAGGTGAGCACGCTAACCATTACACCACCGATGCGGTTATTCTGGTGCGAATATGACGCCATATATGTCAATAAATACAATAGAAAAGAAAAGACAAACATCGCCTATCCATAAGATTATTAATTGTTAGATTTATTTTAGATTAGTTTTGCTTACCTGGGCATATAAGGTGTTTTGTTAACAGGCGAGTCAAACAATAAAGTATTATGTTATTAAAAAAAAAGAAAAAATTGTTAGATTGTATGCGAAACTGAAGCGGGGACGTCGTGGTCGTGATCCTATGGTAATTAGATTTACAACTACCTGTGCAATCAGTGCCTATCACCACTGATGTTGTGAGTTCGAATCACGATCAGTGCGAGGTGTTCAACATTAATGTGATAAAGTTTGTCAGTGACTTGCGACAAGTCGGTGGCTATCTCCGTGTACTCCGTTTTCATCCACCAATAAAACTGACCGCCACGATATAACTGAAATATTGTTGAAAGTGGCGTAAGACACCATCAAACAAACAAACAAACAAACCGAATCTGAAGCGTACATGTTGCCAAATAACATCGAGTTCATATGACATCACGATTTTCTATGACGTTTATGAGCTAAGCTCATCCACATTTGTTCGTGGTATCTTATTAAGTCTCTCAAACAACGTTTGGGAGACTTATTGTTTTTGCTCCGTTTCTTATTACATCACCCCGACTGTTGTCGGGTGATGTATTGCTATTCTACGTTTCTTTTTCACTATTATTATTCTTCTTGATGAAATTGGTGAAACTTGATAGGAACAACATCCACATCTAGTGGAACGAGATAAGCCAAAAAAATCGGAATCGGTTGGACAAACTTTGTCGCAGTTGCCATGGAAACAAAAAAGGGGTAATTTAAAAAAAATTTGGATTCCTTTCATCAAGCTTCATGAAACTTTGTAGGAATATCCACCGTAGTATGTGGCAGCTTTTGAGGATTGAAAAAAATCAAAATGGTGGCCGTTGCCATGGTAACCAAGGTGCAAAAAATGTTAAATTCACTCCAAGCTTCACAAATTTTTGCAGTAATGTTTCCTGTCATATCCACATCTAGTGGAACGAGATAAGCCAAAACAAATCGGAATCGGTAGGAAAAACATTGCGCAGTTGCCATGGAAATAAAAAAGGGGGGATTTAAAAAACATTTTGATTTCGTTCATCAAACTTCATGAAACATCGTAGGAACCAACAGAAATTGATGAAACTTGATAGGAACAACATCCACATCTAGTGGAACGAGATAAGCCAAAAAAATCGGAATCGGTTGGACAAACTTTGCCGCAGTTGCCATGGAAACAAAAAAGGGGGGATTAAAAATAAATTTGGATTCCTTTCATCAAACTTCATGAAACTTTGTAGGAATATCCACCGTAGTGTGTGGCAGCTGTTGGGAGTTGAAAAAATTCAAAATGGTGACCGTTGCCATGGTAATCAAGGTGCAAAAAATGTTAAATTCACTCCAAACTTCACAAAGTTTTGCAGTAATGTTTCCTGGCACATCCACATCTAGTGGAACGAGATAAGCCAAAAAAATCGGAATCGGTAGGACAAACTTTGCCGCAGTTGCCATGGAAATAAAAAAAAAGGGGGGATTTAAAAATAAAATTGATTTCTTTCATCAAGCTTCATGAATCATCGTACGAATATTCACCGTAGTGTGTGGAAGCTTTTGGCGTGTTGATACAATTCAAAATGGCATTACCATGGAAACCGAGGTACTAAAATAATGGGGTGGGGTGATGTCCGCTATTGCTTTGCAATGGCAATTCTAGTTATTATTATTACTTCATCCCGACTGTTGTCGGGTGATGTATTGCTATTCTACGTTTCTTTTTCACTATTATTATTCTTATTATTCTTATTATTATTATTCTTCCACACATTTTTGTCCGCTCTATTTCTCGGAGATGCCTTGATCAAACTTTATGAAACCATGTAGGAATATCATATGCCATGTAAAGTTGATTTTTTGAAAATGGCTGCCGTTGCCATGGAAACGGCCAAAATGCTAAAAAATTGAAAAACACAAAAATGATCATAGCAGGTTACTCACCAAACAGAAATTGATGAAACTTGATAGGAACAACATCCACAGCTAGTGGAACGAGATAAGCCAAAAAAATCAGAATCAGTTGGACAAACTTTGCCGCAGTTGCCATGGAAACAAAAAAGGGGGGATTTAAAATAATTTTGGATTCCTTTCATCAAACTTCATGAAACTTTGTAGGAATATCCACTGTAGTGTGTGGCAGCTTTTGGGTGTTGAACAAATTCAAAATGGTGGCCGTTGCCATGGTAAACAAGGTGCAAAAAATGTTAAATTCACTTCCAACTTCACAAAGTTTTGCAGTAATGTTTCCTGTCACATCCACATCTAGTTGAATGAGATAAGCCAAAACAATCGCAATTGGTAGGTCAAACTTTGCCGCAGTTGCCATGGAAATAAGAAAAAGGGGGGATTTTTTAAACATTTTGATTTCTTTCATCAAACTTCATGAAACATTGTAGGAATATTCACTCTATTGTGTGGAAGCTTTTTGGCATGTTGATAAAATTCGAAATAGCATTACCATGGAAACCGAGGTACCAAAATAATGGGGTGGGGTGATGTCTGCTATTGCTTTGCAATGGCAATTCTAGTTATTATTCTTCTTCTCTTTCTTCTCCTTTCTTTCTTTGGCACATGAACTTGTCCACGGCAGATCTCAGGAACTACTGGACAGAATTTCATGAAACTTGGTGGAATTATAGATATATGTTTCTAGTTGATCCAAAATTTTAGATTTGTGGTAAAGGGGGTCAAAGCCATATGTTTAGGGGTTCAAAGGGGGTGGGGGTTACTATAGAATCCTATGGAAAACTTCAAATTGTGTACATTAATGTTGATAACTTCTAAATGGATAATGATAGAGACATAAAATTTGACATAGTGATAGGTCCCCATTAGAGAAGCAATTCTGCGTTGTCAAAATTTTCAAGATGTCTGCCATTTTCAAAATGGCTGCCAAAACACGGCATTAAAATGGGGGGTAAAAATTCAACATTGTCCGATATCATCAAAAATTGATATGTGGATAGATAATGATGTCCCGAATTGATTCCCGACATTGCAAATTTTCTACCGGTCGCCATTTGCAAAATGGCCGCCACAATAACGCACAAATTCAACGTTGTCCGATTTCAACGAAATTTCATATGCAGGTAGATTATGATGTCAGGAATTTCTACCGGTCTCCATTTTTAAAATGGCCATCACAATACCGCAAAAAATCAAGCTCAGAATTTGTCACAATGCAAAGTGTTCATTTAAACCTGTTGTCAGTGGCCGGTTTGGGAGACTTCATAATCGTTAGATTATAATCATATCTTGTTTTATTTTATTTTATTTGCAATTTTCTTCAGCCAAATAGAATTATTGTTTTTTTTTAATATTTGTATTTGAATAATTGACATTTTACTCAATAAACTGGTAATTGTTTGAGTAATACAGGAAATATGTAGCTCTACGAATATTGGTATTTAATGCCACTTTCCACAATATTTCAGTTATATCGTGGCCGTCAGTTATATTGGTGGAAGGAACTGAAGTACCCGGAGAAAACCACCGACCTGCCGTAAGTTCCTGACAAACTTTATTACATAATGCTGTATAGAGTACACCTCGTCATGAGCGGGATTCAAACTCACAATGTTAGTGATAGTCAATAGTGTCGGAACATTCTGATCAATCCCAAAAGAATGTTGCTCATTTTGGATTCTCATATTTGTAAGCAAAGTAGCATTTCTCAAATGGCAATGATGTTTTTACAGGTATTTGATGTTAGAGATATGCCGAATTCAAAGAACATTGCATACACTTCTGTACATTTGCAATTCCACATGGACTCAATGTACTATGAAGCCCCTCCAGGAATTCTATTACTTCACTCAATACAGTAAGTTTAAAATATTTCTGAATCTTGACATTCTAGCATTAGGAAAGTTTGAGGATACCGCAAATCGAAGGACAGATCATGCAATTACAAAATGATTAAGAACAAAAGGACAAACATCGATTGATAAAATACTACATGTACATAGAAAACTAAAAACAACACGAACCCATTAAAACCAGTGGTGAACTCAGGTGACCCGGAAGTGTGAAGAATGCCTGATCCTCCAGTGCAACTTCTGAATTTCTGCATTATACAGTAACACATATGTGTTGGGCTTGGTATGGAGTGCTTTGTGTAACTGTCAACAATATACCATAAATATCACGAAACCGGAGTACCAGGAGATAATGACCGTCCTGCAGCATGTCAAACTTTATCAGAGCTGTATCGAGTACTCCTTGGAACTAGCGGGAATCTATAACTAACTGACACATTTTAGTGGTAGTAGGCACTTATTCTCTTTTCCAGGCATCCGGGTATTTCGGTCAACGAATTATCTCCCTTGTCATTGAGGCGGTGAAACATTCGCCATTTTAAATTTGATTTTCACCGCCTAAAGATGGCCGACTCGTTGTTGTTAGAGGAAGTGACGTCACCCCGGAAAAGAGAATTGCCATATGTTCTCGGCCACTACGACTTCCTTACCAAAAAAGCGAAACCGGATAAAAGGAAAGTTCGATTGAAGGCGGTACTCACAAAGACAATAAGCTGGTTATCCTATCATAACAAGAAATATTTGATTTTATTTCTCAAACATGATACTCTCGTTCACATCTCCGACTGAGGGAGGGGTCTTCGTCGTCGTGATCGTGTAGTAGTTGGATTTACAATTACACGTGTAATCAGCGCCTACCACCAACAACGTTGTGAGTTCGAACCCTGCTCAGGTGAGATGTACTCGATACAACAATAAGTGATAAAGTTAGTCAGTGACTAGTGGCAGGTCGGTGGTTTTATCATGGTACTCCGGTTTCCTCCACCAATAAAACTGACTGCCACGATATAACTGAAATATTGTTGAAAGTGGCGTTAAACGCCATTATCATAACCCTAACCCCAACTAAGGGACAATGTGTGTATTCTATATACCCGGCACATCTTGTGCACAATTTTATGGAATAGACCATTTGTAAAGGTTCGCATTTGATTCTAAAATTATTCGTTTGACAAGAGTTACTCCCCTTTATGTCGGGTAAATGGGTTCCCTTTCATGCAAAGTTCAATGAAAATAATTGATTTTTTCCATAATCTGTTTCAATTTTTAATGTTTTAACAACTTGTGAATATTTTATGTGCTTTAAAATTATCATCTGACAAGCTGCAAATATCTACAAATTATGAGAAAATTGTGCTCAAATCCGTTGTACATTCCCTTGTTCTTGCTAGACCGATTATCATTCTGCCGTCGTAGAGGACATAACTCTTTAACAAATGTATAAACACGTATAAGTTTAGAATCAAATCGGGAATGTCACTGAATATCATTATAGATTTGATGATACTGTAATAGGAGGAGATAGTATATTATTAGATGTATTCCATGTAGCGGAATTATTCAGAAATGAACATCCGGAAGATTTTGAAATTCTGACAAAAATACCAGCTACCTACGAGAGAATTCATTACAAGAGGTATTACGTTAGGGCAATAGGAAAAGTTTGAAGGTACTAAAATAAAGAGGTAATCAGAAGCCGGAAATCGTAGAAGGATAGACAATGGAATTGCCAAAAGGAACAAGACAAAATGACAAACAATGATCTACAGGAAACTAAAGATTGGACTGTACTGTAGTATACAGGAAACTAAAGATTGGGCTGTACTGTAGTATACAGTGAAACTAAAGATTGGGCTGTACTGTAGTATACAGTGAAACCTGTCTGAATATATAAACCATTGGATATCACTATTATAGTTTATATAGACAGGTGACCGGATTAGACAGGATATATAAAAACCGTGTTCATGCATTGGTGCTAAAATTGATGGTAGGCTTACACTGGTTTCCGATTTATTTAGACAGGTTGCATCGTATTATTGTGGATAGTATTGGCACACTAATCCAGATATGCAATAATATCCATACTTTTGCAAATAATTGGATCTAATAGTCCGTTGTTAGTGTTGGACCGCCACAGTGTTGTAGATGTTGGTGTACTAGAATGGAATGCAGAAGATTGTGGCTTCGACCTCCAGTTGGGTCAGACTGACGACGGAGACTATTCAGCTGGTTTTTGCTCTCTATCCACTAAACACACCACGTGCAGGACAAATCCTGTTTGGTTAGGAGTCAAGATATTGTATCAGAATGGAGAATGATCGCGACCTGCGTGCTGTCGCTTTAGAATAATGAAAATTCAGCTCACTGAGTTGACTGTGTTAGTCAAGTACAAAGCAATTAACATAATCATCTCATGAATAAAATAATAACTTATGTGTTGAACAACAGTCATACACTCATCGTAGCTTAATATAAGCTTATTAGGATAATTGATTGGTTAGTAATAGATAGGGACAGCCAAAGTCGCCGGGAACCGCCCTGACCAGAAATGACGTCACGGGAAGTCACGTGTCCGGAACTGGAAGTCACGTGACCGGAAGTGATCACGTGTGCATGCGCAACCGGTTCCCGCGCTTTTTTCATACCTTAGTAGTACCATTGCGCATGACCGGAAGTAGCATGGCTACTGGATGTGACGTCATCAAGCGTCACGTGACCCCTTCGAAGTTCCCTCGGAAGGAAGGGGTGCGCGCATGCGCAACCGGAAGTAGCGCAATATCTGCCCTAGTGGTGCCTTTTCACCGGAAGTGACGTCATCAACCGTCACGTTACCCCGAAGAGGTTCCCTTGGAAGGGTGGGATGTGCGCATGCGCAACCGGAGGTAGTGGATTTCTCCTTATTAGAGAGTCTTTTGACCGGAAATGACGCTATGAAACGTCATGTGACCCCGTAGTCGTAGAACTTCCTCTGGAAAATATGGGAGCGCGCATGCGGTATCAGAAGTGTCCTTGGGGAGTTCTCTATGACATTCGGGTCCTGTAACCTTATCATTTTCTACGAACTAGCCCTTTCGCTCGCCATTTTATCTTCATGGGGAGCGCCTTCAATGATTACACAACCGTGTTTTCGGATATGTTCGAGGTGCTGTGTAGTACTCCAAGGGTATTTTCTATCACGTCCGTGTTCTCACTAAGTCACCCAATAGAAGATCACTCTGCATTCAACCAGGTTTGTGACTGACTATAACTAAAAAGTTATAGGCTGCATTACCTTCTTTTTATTTCTTTTTTTCTTTTTTTCTTTTTCCTTTTTTTTTATTTTTCTTTTTTTCTTTTTTTTTCTTTTTTCATGTCTTTTTTTCCTTTTTTTTTATATCAGTCTTATTATTTCTGATATCTTTTTTTTTCATACAACATTTTCAACAAGTAACAACACAAAATGCTGTACAAACGCCGTGGCAGTACAAGAAGATGGAAGTACGGTGTGTGGGCACCACTGCGTGTTTTACTTGATTCATCGATGTTCAGGGCATGCCATGACAGACGTGACCAACATATTAAAAGACCCGGCAGAGGCGAAGACCATTGTACAGAATTTTGTGTTGTTACTTGTTGAAATTGTATGAAAAAAAAGATATCAGAAATAATAATACTGATATAAAAAGGAAAAAAAAAGACAAGAAAAAAGAAAAAGCAAAAAGAAAAAAAGAAGAAAAAGCAAAAAAAAGAAAAAGTAAAAAAAAGAAAAAAGAAAAAAGTAAAAAAAAAATGGTAAATGCAGCCTATAACTGTTTAGTTATAGCCAGTCACAAGCCTGGATAAATGCAGTGACCTTCTATTACACAACACTTCGAACATATCCGAAAACACCCGGAAAAAATGGTTGTGTAATTATTGAAGGCGCTCCCCATGAAAATTAAATGGTAGGAAAGGGGCAGATAACCAGTGAAAGGGCTAGTTCGTAGAAAATGATAAGGCTATGGGACCCGGGTGTCATAGAGAGCACCCCAAGAGCACTTCCGGTCGCGCATGCGCTTTCCCATATTTTCAAGGGGAAGCTCTACGGGGTCACATGACGTTTCATAACGTCATTTCCGGTCAGAAAACTATCCAATATTGAGAAATCCCCTACTTCTGGTTGCGCATGCGCGCATCCCACCCGTACAAGGGAGCCCCTTCGGGGTCACGTGACGATTGATGACGTCACTTCCGGTTAAAAGGCCCCCAATAGGGTGGTTATTGGGCAACTTTCGGTTGGGCATGCGTGCATCCCACCATTCCAAAGGAACCCCTTCGGGGTCACATGACGATTGATGACGTCACATCTGGTAGCCAAGCTACTTCCGGTCATGCGCAATGGTACATTTTGTATTACTACTATAGCAAGAAAAAGCGTGGGAACCGGTGGCGCATGCGCACGCGATCACTTCCAGTCAAGTGACTTCCAGTTCCGGTCACATGACTTCCAGTGACGTCATTTCTGGTCAGGGCCGTTTCCGGTGACGTTACTTCCGGTAGCTCCGCCTCGCTCCTCCTCAAATGCGACTTTGGCTGTCCCTATATACTACTTTGCTTGGTGTTTAGCGCCAACTTTAGTAGTATTTGAGCTATATCTTGGCGTGAACAATTTTATAAATTAATTTCCATAAACTAAATTTCTGTAGAAACAAACAAACAAACAAACAAACAAAAACAAGCCCGAAACGACTGTAGCATGACCAACTGACCGAGTTGCAATAATTTTACTTTACAATTCCGTCAAAATATTCTTTTGTTAACTGTGAAAATATAAAAATATATATATAAAAAACAAAATTGTGTAAAATATTTCCAGAGAACGTCCAGTTAAGATGCAGATTCAAAAACCACATATCATTCTAAATGATAAGCAGGAGGTAAATATCATATTTAAAACGTAGATATCCAAATTAGTGTGCAGGAATAACCTTCATCAGGTAGTACGTGCAGAGCCAAAATATTTCTAGCTAAGCGCATGATAGATGTCCGATCTGCTGACAACGAACAACATTTCATTTATTTTCTCCTTCGATGTTCTCATCCGAAAATAAATTTAGTCTTTTCTAAGCAAGAAACAAAAGTATAGGATGAGTGACTCGCTACAATTTTAGTAAACGAGCATTTTATTAAACATATATAACAAATATAGCATAAAAACAGTTTAATATATAAACACAATCAGTTCTTACAACTATTTTAAAAAATACGTTTTTCCCTAAAATATGAAGCAAACCAACCTTATAAAAAATGAGGGCAAAAATCAACGTAACGTTGTAGCGAGACTCGATAAATAATATTTAAATCGGGTACATATATATACCCTGAGCACGCATGAATTGCACGGGTGTCACATGCGGGTAGTAGGTACCTTTGAAATAAGGAAAGAGAATTACCGTAAATAAATTAATTTTAGAATCACATGTCATTGTATAGGTGTTTTGATTGGTTTAAAAGTTGAGTACATTTTCGTATGTACTTGAATCTGAAAATAGACGTCGTTCCCAAGGCGTCGCGTGCCGTTGTCATCAGGCGATTTTCTTTAAATGAGGCACCTTTGGGATTATTTAAATTTATTTCCAATTATTTGCCTTATTTTGAAAAAATTAATATATTTTTCAATATCATAGCAAAAAAAGTTTGAATTAATTTATAAGGATTGAACGAAATTATTTGTTCGGTTCATTAAGGAATATTTGAAATTGTTGAACAGGTTATACGATATAACCTGGTTTGGGTCTGTTTACTCTTAATAAACCGCTTAAAAGCGTAAAGTGACCCAAACCAGGTTATGCAAGTATAACCTGTTCAACAATTTCAAATATTCCTTATAATTTAATTTTTACAACAAAATTTAATGATTCCTCGATTTTAATTACGATTATTTCATGTGACTATTTGAATTTGTCGTTGGTGGACGAACACGTTGGTGACGTCACAATGCCAACCTAGGTTATCGAGAATAACCAAAATTTCCTCCAGGCGGATTAGCCAATCAGATTGAAATATTCAAATCAAATTAAATTATTTCGAAATAACCTCAATCAGGTTGTACACACCCTTCTACGCGGGTTACCCGGTGTGTACAACCTGATTGAGGTTATTTCTTCATGAATCGAACAAAAATTGCAATCGATCCTTACAGTCAAACGATTGGAAAGCCTTTGGGAGCAAATATATCCAAACGGACTAGACCGTATATCCAAAATTGGTATTTGTTTCCTTAACAAGCACCATGGCATCTTCCAAACAGAACTTGAAACAGTCGGAAACGACTCCTGTTCTATACCGGAAGAAGAAGAAGAAGAGGCATTTATTTGTGTCGCATCTTTACATGTGTAATTAACTATTAGATAACCGCCATATTAAACATTTGTCGGTCAAGCTGAGATCGAAGGGAAAAAATCAGATCTATCGAAAATGAAGCAATAAATTATTAGCCTTGACCATTTACACTGCATTACAGACAAAATATACAGACATATTTAATTGTACATTGATTTACAGATTGTATCTGTCAACTGGAACCCAGTAGTGGAGGGGGCATTGTCTATTCCACAGGTAAGGCAGGAATGAAGGGACCATTGTCTATTCCACAGGTAAGGCGATAATAAATAAACGTTATGAAACACCGAAGGGACAATCAAGAAAGGAAAATCCAGAGATACAGACAATATGGGCACAAGAAACAGAACAAAGACATAAAATAAACAAAACACAGAAAACAACAAAAAGATGAGCAACACAGACCACACCAAAAATATACCATGTCGAATCCTCGAAAAGTCTTGTCCGTGACAGAAGAAAGAATCTATAAAAACGGAAAAGATCCATTTTCATGTGAGAAACGGCTTCTACCACAACAATGTAACCTTGTGTCTGGTAACAGTATTAGCTATATACAGTCAAACTTTCCCATGCGGTCACTTCTATTAAGCAGTCACTTGTATAAAAAGTTCACCTTTTTCTTGTACTGTCATAGAAAATTTAAAATATGAATTTAACCTTTATTAAGAGGTCACCTGTCTTAAAAGATCACTTTTTTCCCAAAGGTAACCTCTTCAAAGACATGTTTGACTTTATGGGCTTTTAACGCCATTTTGAACAATATTTCAGCTATATCGCAGCAGTCAGTTTAACTGATTGAGGAAACTGGAATGACTGTTGAATATTACAGTACTTTCACAAGTCACTAACAAATGTTGTCACTCGAAGTTTGATCAGTAACTTCTGGAACTACTTTTAGGCGTCACAATACAGACCAATCCCTATGCAAAATAACGCCATTTGAAAATAAAATATGTTTATTGCATTTAATTATGTTAAAATGTAATCGTATGTATTCAAATGCATTCTTTTTAAATATTTAAAATCGCTGTCATAAACCATTATTAATTAATTCACAGGAGTACATTTTGTACATGCAATTCTGTTACGTTTGATACAAAATATACTCCTGTCAACACTTTTAGCTGCCAACAAATATATAAATGATCATATTCAATTATTTAGAAGAAAAAACCGTAGATATCAATGTTATGACGCGTATCTAGATTAACCTTCATCAGGTACGCTTAAAAGCGAAAGATTGGAAATAGGTTAAACTCTTTGGAGCAATAAAAATCAATAGCCAGAATAGCCAAAATGGGCTACGGTCGCCTATGCCTGAGGTAGGCGAACCTTAGTTTTAAATGATGTTTCATGTTAAGCACGCATATGCCTTTCTATTGGTGGTTTCTTAAGTAGGCGTGTCTGTTTTCTTTTACACATTGCCTCCGAAAATACCAATTGGGTAATCAGAAGCCGTAAGTCAAAGAAGGACAGATAATACATTGGTCAAAAAGCACAAAGGGTACAGACAAACAATGAAGACACTGTACACAGAAAACTAAAGATCGAGCAACACGAACACCACTAAACGCCAGAGGTTAACCCCGAACTTAACTCAGGTGCTCCTTATTCGGAGATCTATTATATCTTAGGAAGCATCAGTCATGCATAGGTTTGTTCAATTTGGATGTGTGCAGTTCTACAGGCCAGAGAAGATTTAATTGTGAAAATAATAGAGATAACGGATCAATTTATAACCTGGAATGATCCAGTTATTGTAATCAAACGAAAAACAAAATATACTACACTGTCGGAACATTTCGTAAATCAAATAAATAAAAAACGAAGAAACCGATGTAAAATGGGTACAGCTAACACACGTGATCACTCTGGTTTGGTACAGACACTTCAATAAAATGTGGAGATGTCAAACTAGACTTGTGGGCCCAAACCCAAACAGCCTCTCTTAGTGAAATGATGCGGTCTTGTAAGTGTTTTTCACGTGCAAGTAAGATGCCAAACCTCATATATAGCTAGGTGAGCAGCAAGTCATATTTATTGATCTTTATGCCTGATATATTAAATGTTCGTGACACTGAAGTTATCAGAAAACACATAGTAGAGCAGGAACTTTCTACCCTTCCGGAGCACCTGAGTTCACCCCCGGTTTTTATTGGGGTTCGTGTTACTCGATCTTTAGTTTTATATGTATGTTTTGTCGATCGTTGTTTGTCCTTTTGTCCTTTTTCTTTTGGCCATTGTGTTGTCTTCTTCTTCGATACACGGTTTCTGATTGCCCTTTTGGTATCTTCAAACTCTACTTATATGCAATGCTGTCCATATTTTACAGGAAGATGTAGAACGGTATTATAAAGCGTACCAGAATTTTGCCAAAGCTATCATATATTCGCCAGACATTGTAAGTATTAATAGGAATGTCCTGTACATATGTACCATGTATATACCACTAGATCACTGGGTCGATACCACTGATGGTGGACTATAAGTCCCCGAGGGTATCAACTGCCCAGTAATCAGTGCTTCGTCACTGACATGGTTTATTAGATATATTTATATCTTCGTCACTGACATGGTTTATTAGATATATTTATGTCTTCGTCACTGACATGGTTTATTAGATATATGTATGTCTTCGTCACTGACATGGTTTATTAGATATATGTATGTCTTCGTCACTGACATGGTTTATTAGATATATTTATGTCTTCGTCACTGACATGGTTTATTAGATATATTTATGTCTTCGTCACTGACATGGTTTATTAGATATATTTATGCTTGAAAATTACAGTTCAATAATGAAATTGATCGATGATTTGCAATAATATCGCTGTTGTTGTAATGTGATGTTATACCGACGTCACTGACCTGTGACCGTACCAAATCTTCGATATACATACTATCCGTTATATGTTTTGCTCGAAATGGACTTCTAATCACATATCACATCTCGGGCTTCGTATTCGATGCGATATTGCTCTGAGAAATCCAATCTCGTAAAATAAATCAACGATAGTATATATTTTTAAGCTATGTCTACCTTTTATATGATTATGGGTTAATGGTGTTTATACCACTTTATCTATTGCGCATTGGTTTGTTTTATTGGTGGGGCCGTCGTGATCGCATGGTAGTTGGATTTTCAACTACCTATGCAATCAGTGCCTATCACCACTAAAGTAGTGAATTCGAATGCCGCTCAAGAAGAAGTGTATACGCTACAACATTATGTAATAAAGTATGTCAGTGACTTGCGACAGGTTGGTGATTTTCTCCGGGTACTCCGGTTTCCTCCGCCAATAAAACTGACCGCCACGATATAACTGACATATTGTTGATGATGGCATTAAACTTCATAATCTTAACCTGCCAGTTGGAATAGAAGAGCGGAGACCAACCGACCGACACGGCCTGTAGTACAAAAATCCTACTAACATCCGATCTCACACCCCACCCTTCTAGCCATTCGATTTATATCGGAATTTTATTTGCAATGCTTATTTAGTATTTGGCACTGGTGGTTACTAGTAAAATACAATGTTTTAGAGGAATGTTACAATGATAAATATAAGTGTTAGTAAGGAGTATTGAAGATTACTGTTGGTAATGATCATCAATGCAACGATCGCACGGTTCTAAGCACACATTTATATATATATATGTAAGACTCAGATCGGCCTCTAATCGACGTTCAATCCTCAAATCCATGTCCGATTTCTACGTCACAGACATTTGTACCTCAGATATATGTCATTTTTTCACATTCTCAAATCGGCGTCCAAATCTATGGCTGTTTATCACTTTCTTCAATCGACTTCACTGACGTATGCCCTGACCCTAATTCTAACCCTTACCAATAAATTGGCCATAGATCTGAGAATTTGGAAATGACGTCGATTTGACAATACCTTTAAATCGGACCGCGATATGTGATACTGATGTCAGTGGATATTGATTTGTGGAGTGGACACCGATTTGAGTCCGAACGCTGATCTGAGTCTATCATATGTTAACGTATTTCAGGTAACCATAAGATTAAAACCAGGCCATTTAATAGCTATGATCAACAGAAAAGTTTTACATGGTAGGCATGAATTCCAGTCCAATGGAGGTGTCCGCTTTTCACAGGTACGAATAGTTCATTTCAGTGTGTCGTTAATTGTTAATTTAAGCAGGGCTGCCAGGTTCGTCATCAACAGACAGGGAACCACATTGATCAGGTGTTGGTGGCATGTCACAACATTTGACCTAACCCAATCTTGAAGACAGAACTGATTTGATTTGATTTATTGTGTTTAACGCCACTTTCAGCAATATTTCAACTATATCATGGCGACCAGTTTTAGTGGTGGAAGAAGCCGGAGAGAACCACCGACCATGGGCAAGCAACTGGCAAATTTTATCATTTGCGGCTGTGTGTCGAGTGCACCCATTTTTGTAATTTACAAAACCGGGCGCGAACTCATGCCGTATTGGTGATAGGTTTGTATGAGTTGCTAGGTAATCCAACTACCTAACTCATTGAGCCACCCGGGCCCTGAAGACAGAAGTAACGATGCTTGTCATGATGTATAAAATAGCAAACGAAAATGAAATAGTTGGTCCATGCTGACATGTGATCAACTGATTCTATGACGACTCGTACTCATTGCTGATATGTGCTTGGCGATGTGTGCTACTTCATTGAATAGTTCTCAAAGGAAAGTGTGGTTTTACACATTATCAAGAAATTAAGAGTAAATACAATAGTGTAAATTATATAAGTACATATCTTAATGTTCGTCAAATATTTTATTGAGTTATTAATGAAGACAATGATTATACCGCCGTGGAAACGCACACACTTCTTACAAACCAAGAAGGACCGTGATTTGGTTAAACTATGACTCATAAAGTCGAGATATTGATTGAATCATGACCCTTGAAGTCCACATTTTGGTTGAAATTGTGACCACTAAGTGCAGAGATTTATGATCATTAACACTAGTTTATTCCCGCCACGTTTTATTGAAGTGCCTGCATCAAGCCACGAAAGTGAGTGGTCATGTAGCGTATCGGTTGTCCCATTCAATTCTTGAACTGCTCTGAAAATGACTTATTATTATTATTTATTTTTTTTAATATTTTGCCATTTATATTTACAGGGATGTCATGTTCTGTTTGATGACTTCATAAGTCAGATAAAAGTGCTGTCTATGCTAACAGGGGATAAAAAGCCGCTGAAAAATGTTGGCTTCCAGATATAACGTCATAGCATCGTGTGCAACACTAGATGTTACGTCATGACATCGTGTGCAACACTAGATGTTACGTCATGACATCATGTGCAACACGAAATGTAACCTCATAGCATCGTGTGCAACACTGACAGAGGTGTGATAAATTTATAATACACATATGTATTTTTGTGTTACTTTTATTGAAGTGAACTGTGAAATAATTTATCAAATAATGTAGTTAATATTAAAACTAAGGTTCTCCTCCCTCGGGCATAGGTGACTGTATATTCGTATATTACACATACAAATTGCTCAAATTAGATTATATCATTTATCTGTATATCAAATGTACATATATAAACAGATTTGGTCAATAAACTAATAATAAAAACAAACATCTCTTTAGGTTATTTTGTGTTGTCCTATTATGTGTCTTTTCGTTCTTAGTTACACGAGAGAATTGTCCACAATAAAAAAAAATCAAATGTCAGTTTGTAAAATTTTATTTCCGTATTTTGTCTCGATTTTCGTACAGAACTATAAAAACAAAAAAACGAGATCGAATATAAAAATATATTCTGACAAGTTGACTTGCGCATGGAAACTTCCCTGCTCTTTCCACATCAAATTTGTCCGTCAGTCCGTCCGTCCATCATTTTCCCCACCCTAAATGTTTTCAGATAGTTGCCATTTGACTGCTACTTACAGGAGAGAACTGTGCCAATACTACCGTCTTCCATTATAAAAAAAAAAACTCAAATGTCAGTTAGTAAGATTTTATTTCCGCCGTATTTTGTCTCGATTTTTTTACAGAACAATAAATACCAAAACGAGATTGAATATAAAAATAAATTCTGAAAAGTTGAATTTGGTTCCTACTTCCACAAGAAACCTGTCCCTATCATCGTCTGTGGCCAATGAATATTTAATTACTTAGAAATTAAGTAATAATCGTGATTTGATGGGGGAGGGGGGTGCATAATAAATATTACCTTTTTTGTTTTATTAGTAATTTAGACATTATAATTATTATATATGTCGGTCTTTACTGTACTGTAATTAATATTTGTGTGATGTAAAAGTATTTCAGAATATTTACAAAATACATATATTAGAAACAGTAAGTCTGTAGTAAAGAATGAGATGGTAACACACACACAACACACATACGATATATAAAAACCAGTAAAGATTTACGATAATGCTATAGCAAATTCCGTATATTCGGGTCTGTGCCGATACTCATTTTCTTTATTACCGTTCATCATCTTTATAAGTTGTGACAAATTAATCTTTATTAAATGCTTGATAAATAAAATTCATTCGTTTTTCTCGTGATTTTTTTTTTTTTTTTTACTTAAAATATAATATGTGGGTCCTTTGTGCTTATTTGTGCACAAAGGAGGTCCTTTGTGGTGTTTATAGAAGAGACCCATTGTGATATCCGTTACGCACTCGTCGCAACTTCGGCTGATTCCGTACATTCATCAAACCTCGTCCGTATTACGATAGCTCCCATTGGAACTACTTTCGGAAATCTTCAATGCAGGAGGTATTAAAATAATTTCACTTTGGAATATTCGTCCAATAATAATATATTTTCATTCGTCTCAATGTCGGCTGAATCCGTACCTTCATCAAAGACCAATATTTTTCAAAGCAAACTCTATACACTCATCTATTGTCGCCATTTTATAACTTATTCGTGGTGCGCAATGTTTGATTGAAGTGATACGGTCTTCCAGCGATCTTAAGTTTTCTGTGTAGTTTTGTAGATCTTTTATCCATTTTTTTCCTTCTTCGATTTACGGCTTCTGATTAACCTTTAGAATCTTCAAGCTTTTCTAACAGATCTTCTAGGTCACAAAAAACAATAAGCTTTCTTCTTTCGGTATACAGCTATCCATCCACTGGATGATCACTAGCTGTTGCGCATGCGTGGGAATAAGAAATAATAATAAATTCAGTCAGTTTATAATATATTTACAAGTGGTGCCAACAGAAATAAATTTTGTGGTTAAAACTATTTACAATTTCATTTTTATTTAAATTTGTGATTGTAGATGGCTGAGAACAGTTGGTGTTAGCTGTTCTCTAAACGTGTTGACTGTTGGGCATAGAACTATAGTTTGAGGTAGTAAATTCCAGTGAATGATTGTGTTCGGAAAGAATGAGTACTTGTACGGATCTTTGAATGCATGAAGATGTCTGTATGTAAATGGATGAAATTGTCTGATTCTTGGGTCTGTAGGTAT
This sequence comes from Bathymodiolus septemdierum, assembly GCA_963383655.1. Taxonomy (NCBI): domain Eukaryota; kingdom Metazoa; phylum Mollusca; class Bivalvia; order Mytilida; family Modiolidae; genus Bathymodiolus; species Bathymodiolus septemdierum. Next base: position 52,768,310 of record OY726527.1, read on the forward strand.
TAATATTGTTGTAGGAACTGCAACTATATGGTGAACAATCTTGTAGAACATGATAAGTTTTGTTTTGAATCGACGTTGTTGTAATGTAGGCCAAGTGAGAGTTTGTAGCATGTCTGTGACGCTGCTAGTATTATGGTATCTGTTGCAGGCATACCTAGCTGCCCGTCGTTGGACCATCTCAATTTTATTGCAATGTTCTGCAGTGTGAGGGTTCCAAACTGAGCATGCATACTCTAGTTTTGGACGGACAAGAGATAGGTATGCCTGCGACTTTATATTTGTGTCGGAGGTTTTAAGGTTTCTTTTCAAGAATCCAAGACTTTTATTTGCATTGGCTACTATGTTGTTAGCATGCTGTGTCCATTTTAAGTCGGATTGAAGAGTGATTCCAAGATATTTTGCTGAAGAAACTGATTCCAAAGTATGATTGTGTAGCAAGTAGTTATGTTTTACAGGATTTTTCTTGTTTGTTATTGTAAGGACTGAGCATTTGTCTGGGTGGAAAGTCATCAGCCAGTCACTTTCCCATCTTGCGGCAGCATCAAGGTCTTCTTGGAGACTATCACAATCTTTTTGGGATTTGATAGTTTTGTAGATGATGCTGTCGTCGGCAAACAGTCTGAGTTAGCTGGATTTCATATATTCTGATAAGTCATTAATATATACCAGAAAAAGAACAGGAACCAGAACTGTTCCCTGAGGGACACCAGAAGTGACCGGAGCAATATCTGATGACTCTCCATCCAGAAGCACTGTTTGTGTACGGTTTGATAAAAAGGCAGAGATCCAGTTTAATGTTTGATTCTTGATTCCATAAAATTTGAGTTTGTATAGAAGTCGTTGATGTGGAACTTTGTCAAAGACTTTGGCAAAGTCCACAATAATGAGATCAGTTTGAATATTTTTATCTGAATTTGCAGCAAGCTCTTGAACAAAGGACATTAGTTGGGTTTCACAGGATCTAGAATGTCTGAAGCCATGTTGAAGATCATATAATAAACTGTTGCTTTCCAGATGGTTAAGTATGTGTTTTGTAATGACATGTTCCATAATTTTACAGCTGATACAAGTGAGAGAGATTGGTCTGTAATTTGCTGCATTGTATTTTTCACTTTTTTTGTATGCTGGTGCAACATTTGCATGTTTCCAGTCAGTTGGTATGCAGCCAGTCTGAAGTGATTTTTGAAAAATAATGGTTAAGATTGGAGCTGTAAAATTTTGAAGATCTTTTAGTATTCTGCCGCTGATGTTGTCTGGGCCACTGGCTTTATGCGGGTTGATGTTGTCAAGTAGCTTTCGGATGCCAGGTGTTGTGATGGTAAGTGGTGGTATATCTGGATGTGGACTCACACCCTTGTTAGGAATGTTATCTATTGATTCAGTGGTAAATACAGATTTACATTGTTCGTTTGAGATGTTTGCCTTTTGTTTAGTGTCGGCAACTAGTTGTCCCTCTTTTTTCAAGGGAACAACTCCACTGTTGTCAGTTCTGAGTGACTTTATGAAGGAGAAGAGTTTTTTGGGTTTCGATTGATTATTAAAACTTTGATCTGGATCATTTGTTGGAGGGTCTAGGATTAATTTTTCGATATAGGTGTTGTAAGCATGTCTTTGTTCTTTCTGGACCTGATGTTTCAGCTGTTTATATTTCTCTTTATATTTTTTGTCCTTTTTCATTTTGAAGTATAATTTGTTCTTTTTATTAATCATCTTTCTTAGTTTATTATGGATCCAGGGTAGTCGATGTTTGTATATTAGCATTTCATGTGGATGCTTTTATTAATTGATTTTGTAAGATAGTTCTTTAAATAAGCTCCACATTTCATTTACAGCACTTTTTGCATCATTGTTTATGTTTATTATCTTTTTAAGTGTGTCTTCTAAATCAGATTTGATGTTATCCCAGTTTGCTATGTCATACCTAAGGATTTTTCTGGGTTGTTGACGTACTTTACGCAGCCATATGTCTGCTTCTATGTAAACAACATCATGGTCACTAAGCCCAAGAGGTGGTAATGTATGAACTTTATTGATGATAGATGGATTGGTTACTAGGATGAGATCAAGAGTTCGCTCTTTTCTAGTTGGAACATTTACTAATTGAAGGAGATTGTATTCATCGATGATATCTAAGAGTTTGATGTTAAGTTCTGTTTCTGGTTTACCTGGTATAACTTGTGTTATAGACCAGTCGATGTGACCCAGATTAAAGTCTCTTCCTAAAATAATATTGGTATTGGATGCATGATTTATTCTACTGAGGGATAATTCAAGCTGTTGTAGAGATGTTCCCTTATCAGATGGTGGTCTATAGTATGCACCTATTAGTAAGTTCTTACTTCCAGACATGTTTATTTGAGACCAAACTATTTCGCAATCAGTTTTGAGCTCGCTTACTTCAGTACTAATAAATTCTTAGTTGATGGCAATAAGCACTCTTCCATAACTTTGGTTGTTTTTATTTGGTTTCCTGTCTGACCTGTAGACATTGAATAATTCTGATGGAAAGAACTCGTATGATGATGTATCTTAATCGATTTTTATTTGGAGTTTTCTTTGGTGGTTTAGAATTTAGTTTAACCTTAGTCATAGGCGATGAAGATGCATGTGGAGCTCCTAAGATTAAGAGATGTATCATTCATCAAGCTCCAGTTATTTGTGGTATTAAATGATATATCGGTTTGATTATTAAATAAGCTGGTGGAAAAATTTGGCATTCCACAGTTGGTACATTCCCAGTTTATGTTACTGGCATTCATACATTCATAGTTGTGAGATGTCATACCTTGACAGTGTATGTGGTACCAAGTATCACAACTGTCACAGCAAAGTGTTTTTTGCTTCCATGTTACTGCCCTCTGGCAAGTGCTACATGGCCATCGTGTGACTTTGTTACTGAATGGAGACTTCTTTAGATAAAGGACTCGTTACTTGGAACTTTTACAAGACTGTATCTACATACAAGTGTAACACGAAAGTCTCCCATGTAAAGCAGGAACTTCTAAACCAGACTCAAGCTAGCAGCCAATTTCTAGCGACCACTAAGCTATCGACCAATAAGGAGATATGTCTCTAAACCAAAAACATAAATAACAGCAAAATGTACTTTTAACGATTTCTAGCGACCAATAATAAATATATTACTGTAAATGCACATTCAACACATTGAATCAATATCTTGGCATACAGGAAATATTTCTGGACCCCCCTCCACAGAACAAAGTTGACATTGACAATAGTATTATACTGTGGACCTAAGGTGCAGAATCTCACACAGACACTCATACATTTAAAAGACAATACATTTTATGTTCACCCGTACATAAAATATTTCTGGGATGTCGAGCTTACAAAACAATCGGTCAACTTTAAATAAACACAGCGTAAGCAAATAATTTTACTTGATGTAAACCGGTATATAATTTGGATTTGCCAGCGTTTTGTCAAACAAAATAAAGTCCCAAGATTTCCCGTTCACATGAAGACGTCTAATAAATCTAAAAAAAAATGTAAATATAGAACATTAGAAAAATATAGCAAAATTTACGTTGGATCACTTGTACTTGGCGACAACAATACTCGTAGCCCCTTGTAAATATAAAAGAGTTTATTTCTATTTCGGTGTTCAGAAGAAGTTAATAACTTATTAAATATCAACAAATGATATATATATATATATATATATATATTTTTTTTTGTGTAATTGCCCAGTAGACTCTTCCAAATATTATACTCATCAGAGACATAGATATGTTTGGTACTTATGTACCAATCTAATTTCTGCAAATTACTTGTTTGTATACTGTTTATGTATTAGACTGTTTATTGTTTTTTTGTGTTATGTAAATCACTGTAATGGCTCTTCCCCTTGCTGGAACCTTGATTGGACAATAAAATCTTATCTTATCTTATCTTATACGAGTATTGTACAATACTCGTATACCAGTATTGTCAATACATAATCAAGTTGTATTTAAGTATTGTCAATTATTATTGATTTCAGGTAAAATATTGGAAAATAAAGTGTAAAAAGTTTGATTGATTTTTGTTAAATATAATGGACAATTTTGTAAAAATAGGTTTGATGTGTTTTGTTGATTATGAAAACTAATCAAATAAAGGGAGCTATTTTGAGACATAACACAAATTTAGTTTCTTTTTTTACGATTTGTTAGCCCTGAAAAGGCTGTTTGTTTGTGACTCTGTTGCTGTTTCTTTGCACAGGATACTGTTCTGCTATGTGATTGCAGATGCTCTCGAATGCGTCTTTTGTATTACTCGTTTTTTTATAATACTCGTTTTATAAAAATAAACAAAATATAAACCCTGAGTGTGCGTGTCACATTTATTTAATAAATAATATTATTTTGTTTTATCTATTTATTTTTAAATTGTGTATTTAAAGGTGCCAAACCACTAATTTAAGTCACCAATTAGAGCTTAGAACAAAAGTAGTCCCTTTTAAAGAAAACATTTCCTTTCACTTTGTTGCATTGTGAATAATATTGAATGGAATGGAATAATTAGAATTGATAATTAAAGTTAAATATATCAGGATTATTTTGAGCCTAAATTTGATTGCATTTAGTTGTATTTGAATACTTTATAAAGGTCTTGATGTATAACATATAAATGCTGAAATTCCGGGAATGACGTCGCTATTTTTAGAGTACGGAATGTCCCAGAGCATGACATTTTGCTGCCAGACTTTAACATCAAGCCATCAAGGCTTAGTCTTGCAGTGTTCTGGCTTAAACGGCGTGGGTTCGCACGCGGCTTTTTAAATTACAAAAAGGCTTCTTCCACCACTGAAACTGGTCGCCATGATATAGCTGAAATATTGCTGAAAGTGACTTTAACCACAATAATATCACACACTTTGGTGGGGAGACATATTGTTTTTGTCCTGTATGTCTGTCCGTCTGTCCGTCTGTCCGTCACACAGTTTGTCAGCGCAACTCCTCTGAAACTACTGAACAGAATTTCATGATACTTGGTAGGTAGTAAGGACACAATATGTAGTTGTGCATATTACCAAGAAATTTTGATCGCCTGAATTTTGTGGGAGTTATGCCCCTTTGAACTTAAAAATTTCCCGAAATATACTTCTGAAGCAGCTTGTCAGCGCAACTCCTCTGAAACTACAGAACAGAATTTCATGAAACTTGGTAGGTAGTAAGGACACCATATGTAGTTGCGCATATTACCAGGAAATTTTGATCGCCTGAATTTTGTGGGAGTTATGCCCCTTTGAACTTAAAAATTTGCCGAAATATACATGTACTTCTGAAGCAGCTTGTCAGCGCAACTCCTCTGAAACTACTGAACAGAATTTCATGAAACTTGGTAGGTAGTAAGGACACCATATGTAGTTGCGCGTATTACCAGGAAATTTTGATCGCCTGAAATTTGTGGGAGTTATGCCCCTTTGAACTTAAAAATTTGCCGAAATATACATGTACTTCTGAAGCAGCTTGTCAGCGCAACTCCTCTGAAACTACTGAACAGAATTTCCTGAAACTTGGTAGGTAGTAAGGACACCATATGTAGTTGTGCATATTACCAGGAAATTTTGATCCCCTAAATTGTGTGGGAGTTATTTGCAAACACTCTAGTGTAATATCCATTACTGAAACTTGTATATTATATACAAGAGTCTATCATAATGTCACTATTTCCCTGAAAAAAATTTCATCACCAATCCATTGATTTTAGAAGAACAAAGCTCCTTTAAAATCATTGGAACATAGGCTGAGCAATTTTCTGGAATGGGGAACTTTGCCATGACAATATGGAATAGTACCTGTAACCCTTGCTTTAGCACTTTTGATAAAAAAAAATTGTGTTTCAAGGATTAAAAACAGTTTTTTTTTGTTATTCATTGAAGCTTAATTTTATTTGTTACCTAAATAGATTTGTTACCTTTGACTACAGTTTGTGGGACGGGGGGAGACATACGTTTTTTGCGGGCAAAAACAAACTTTAATTAGGATGAATTTTGGCATTCGACCTCATAGTACATGTATATAACAAAATGAGTGTTTCCTCACACATGATTAATAAAAAGCATTCATTGATTATCTAGTTTTATCTCTTAACCAATCAGATCTTCTCAACAGGGAATGTAAAAAATTCAAATCTGTTTAGATACTAATGATTCGTTATAACAATTATACTTAAAATGAAAATTGAAATATTTGATCGCGTCTTAAAACAAATTTTCATTTCACTAGCTGGAGCCGATCAGTCGGGAGATAAGTATGATGGGAGAGACGGCACGTGCATATGCAAGTTTCAAATCATAGGTTATCAATACCTCTGGCTCATTTCACATGCAGTAATACACGATAGTAATAGCTGTTAATATATTTCTCATTAATAATTTTGTGAAATATTGCTAATCGTTTATTAATCTATAAAACTACCACATAAAATGTATATAATGTGATGCTATTGTACAGATAATCAAAACAATAATATTTTACAAACAAGGAAGCGCACCTAGGGGTTAATTATGGGAGGCCGTAGCGGCCATTTCGATTTTTCGAGTTTGTGTTTTTCCGCTTTTTTTTATTTTGAATTGTATTTCTAGTTTTAAACCAGAAACGAAGCACCTAAAGAAAAGGTCGTCGTGGTCGTATGGTAGTTGGATTTATAACCACCTACATGTATTGTGAATTCGAATTTCGCTTGGGCGAGGTGTACTCGAAACTACAATTTTATGATATGGCCTGGTTTGTCAGTGACTTGTGGCAGATCGGCGGTGGTTTTCTCCGGGTACCCCCGTTTCCTCCACCAATAAAACTGACCGCCACGATATAACTGAAATATTGTTCAAAGTGACGTTAAACAGCATAACCCGAAACGTCTAAAGAGTCACGTCTTCTCTCCCCGTCTGCTGGACTTATTAATCAAAAGTATATCCAATTCAATCACGTTTGATTTTATACTTTCTTCATTGCATTGTTTCATTCAAACATTAGTATGTAACTACATTATCTTTGTACAAAAATACCCCCTGTAGGGCTATTGCAAACGTGGCCTCTAATTTTATAAGACACTACTTTTTACACGAGTGGTTATATTCATATTTAAAGGTAAATAGTACGATGACCTTGTGGCAAGTAGCTATAGAATTGTGATTGGCTAAAAATTTACTTCTAACACTTCATGGAAGCCGTGCTGTGTATTTCATACGGCACAGAAAATCGATAATCGCTCTCTATGACCTTTTTCCAAAGATGCACGTATTTATGTTTTTCCTATGACATACTTATTAATGTTAGAACATTCAGATAAAAATGTTATCAGTCTCGAGATGCTATTACATATATATATATATATATCAAATCAGATTACAGACGCATCTTTTTTTTATATCGTTGTGCTAACATTTTAGACGTTTATTTATCATTTGTGTTTCTTTGCACAGTATCGTTAACACTTGTCTCCGATCCGACATCCCGTAGGTTCATACGTTGGCAACTTTTTCAGACGTTTATATATATACCTTTGAAAATTAAACCAAACAGTGTTAGAATTAGATTTTAGAGCTGTCAAATTTTTGTTCTTCCCTCGACTGGATTTGAACCCACACCATTGATACACTGCAGCACCATTCGCTTAGCCTTACGTCCAGCGCCCTAGACCACTCGACTACATCCACTCCCTTAAAAAGGAGCTTCAATAATCGTAGTGTTACCTTTTCTCGTAAGGTAATATATATAGGGATTATATATTCGTTTCCATCCCATATATCGGCTTTGTTATTACTTCACACGAAAACAGATGACGCCATTTTACTGACAACAAAAGTTGCCAGATAATCAAGAGTATATTAAAATACAAGAATGGCTTTAAAAACAATCTTATGTACAAAGAAATATTTAACTAGCCATTCTTTGAAAATTCCAATCGTCATATGAATGAAGGATTAACACTGTTAATCGCTATATCTGAAAATCGATAATAGCACTAAAACCGATAACACGATGCTATATAAATGCAACGAACATCTAATATTAAATCAAATTGGTTTGACGTTAAACAACAACAAATCAATCAATCAATCGATAGATGCAGTAGTTATATAACAAATTGATGATTTAATTTCAATAAAATTCTAGCCAACTAGTTTTTACTCTTACACTGTATTGCTGCATGCTTAGCGGAGAAGCAACAAATGCCATTTCTATAGCCTATGGATTTACCCGATGTGGGCTAGAACCCACGACCTACCGCACTCGGGGCGAGCACCAACCATTGCACCGCTTATGTAGTTTTGACGTTAAGAAACAATCAATCATCCAATCGATAGACAAGTAACAAATTGTATATTTTTAAGGATCTTGCCAATGTAAAATTAGTCTGCATCATTTGTTTCTATCTCTCTAGTCAGGTGTCAGTCAACACAGACTGATCGGAGCTCATCAAGTAGACTTTAGCTGATGAGAATTCGATGATCCTTTCTAACGGGTTTACAAAAATAACCTCTGTTTCCCCGCTCAATCAATCATATATTATTGACAGTGTGGTTGTTTTACTGGCATTTATTACTTTTTTATATAGAAAATCTATATCTCAAGAAAAAGTCAAATACATGTATATTCATACACTAGAACATTTCGCAATCGTAACTACTCGGCCATTCTCGCTACCCTGCAAATAACCTCGTATGCATTAGGCGTATAAATCGCACTACTTTTCACATGTCAGTTACATGAAAGTTTGATAAAGTTATATTTTAAGCAAGTTTCTATATTTCAATTAAAGTTTTAATTAGTTTTGCATGATTAGATTTTACTTAGTATGTCTTCCATATTAGATTTTCGTGGACTATATTTTTGTGCGGCTTAACTTAACTTAACTTCCGGTAAACAATTTAAGAAGAATTTCTACTATGTACGTACGAGGTTATTTGCAGGGTAGCGAGAATGGCCGAGTAGTTACGATTGGAACATTTCGTTCAGTCACAGGGACTTGCTTCCGGCCACTGAATTTGCCCACCTGATTTTTTTTTACTGTCAATGTATTACCCACTATTTTTAAGTGGGTAATACATTGGCAGTAAAACAAAATTCAGTGGGGCAAATTTAGTGGACGGAAGCAAGGTCCTTGTGGTTCAGTGTTGAGAGTGCACGTTGTTGTGCCATTTGTATGTTTTCCTGTCTCTTAGCAAACCAAGTCTGCTTTCACATCCTTAAGCGTTTAACTTTTAAAAGTTCTATTTTTTAAGTAGAAGTTTGATATGCTTATTGGAATTACCAAATAATTTGACCCAACCTGCACCTTTGAACAAGAAATTTTGGTAAAAGAGGAAAAAGTGTCTTTTTTTTTTTAGCTTAAAAAACGAATAATCTGATTTTTCCTTCAGGCGAAAACAATTTCTGGCTTGGGGAAAAACATAGTCCCGTCCCCATAAAAGTTAAATGGTCGGACCCTTGCTCATTAATGACGTGTACTCAACGGAGAATCGGCTTTCTACGTATAATTAAGCTCTAGACTAAGGAAAATGCAGTTTGTTGTTTAAGGTTCGGTTTGGTTTATGGTGTTTAACGCCACTTTCAACACTATTTCAGTTATATCGTGGCGGTCGGTTTCATTGTTGGAGAAATCCGGAGTACCCGGAGAAAACCACCGACCTGTCGCAAGTCACTGACATGGTGTTTAAGTGAGTGATTGTTGTTTAAAGAGGAGAGTGAGCTATTTTTCTGGTGTATCACATATTTGTGAGACGAGATTAAATAAATAAATATGAATGTTTTATGTTTGAGTACTACTATATATATACATGTACAGGGCCTCCAAGAGAAATTTTGCAAGGCGGAACAAGACTGCTTTTGAGGCCCCGGGAATAGTCTGAGACTTCTCTCAACATTGAGGATTTGAGGTTCTGGTATAATATCAATGTGAGTGATGATCAACAACCAGAATTCAGAAGTACATGTATAAGTGAATATTACATAATTATTTTTCTAAATAAACTAAAAATAGTTGAAAATATCCCCTCCCCCTCACCCAAAATGAACAAAAATCTAATTAAAACGTCTGTGGCTAAGGCTATGGGACCCTTCAGAGATTCACGGGTCCCTCAAGGCTCTCAAGACCCCGGACCAATATACCGACTGAACCCCCTCTCATAGACCTTGTGTACATAATAAAAACAATCTTGTCAGGCTCCCACCTATGGTATATATGTCACGTGTGAGAACAATATTAAACTTCTTTTTGATTAGATGATGACGACACCTGCTCTTACAAGTAATGAAACTGCAAGTGAAATCTGTCAAGTATATTGTTATTTGTGTCATTAATGTCCACGCATCTCCCTTCAAGCTACGGTGATATTCATGACACACCCATGCTAGGGTCGAACTCCGTCCCTTCTGCACGGCACGTCCGTGCTAGGATAAAACCCCGTCCCTTCTGCACGGCACATCCGTTCTAGGATCAAACCCCGTTCCTTCTGCACGGCAGGTCCGTGCTAGGATCGAACCCCGTCCCTTCTGCACGTCCGTGCTAGGATCGAACCCCGTCCCTTCTGCACGTTCGTGCTAGGATCAAACCCCATCCCTTCTGCACGGCACGTCCGTGCTAGGATCGAACCCCGTCCCTTCTGCACGTCCGTGCTAGGATCGAACCCCGTCCCTTCTGCACGTCCGTGCTAGGATCAAACCTCGTCCCTTCTGCACGTCACATCCGTGCTAGGATCGAACCCCGTCCCTTCTGCACGTCCGTCCTAGGATCGAACCCCGTCCCTTCTGCACGTCCGTGCTAGGATCAAACCCCGTCCCTTCTGCACGGCACGTCCGTGCTAGGATGGAACCCCGTCCCTTCTGCACGGCACGTCCGTGCTAGGATCGAACCCCGTCCCTTCTGCACGGCACGTCCGTGCTAGGATCGAACCCCGTCCCTTCTGCACGTCGTGCTAGGATCGAACCCCGTCCCTTTTGCACGTCCGTGCTAGGATCAAACCCCGTCCCTTCTGCACGCACGTCCGTGCTAGGATCAAACCCCGTCCCTTCTACACGTCCGTGCTAGGATCGAACCCCGTCCCTTCTGCACGGCACGTCCGTGCTAGGATCAAACCTCGTCCCTTCTGCACGTCCGTGCTAGGATCGAACCCCGTCCCCATCTGCACGGCATGTCCGTGCTAGGATCAAACCTCGTCCCTTCTGCACGGCACATCCGTGGTAGGATCAAACCCCGTCCCTTCTGCACGACACGTCCGTGCTAGGATCGAACCCCGTCCCTTCTGCACGTCCGTGCTAGGATCAAACCCCGTCCCTTCTGCACGGGACGTCCGTGCTAGGACCAAGCCCCGTCCTTTCTGCATGGCACGTCCGTGCTAGGATCGAACCCCGTCTCTTCTGCACGGCACGTCCGTGCTAGGATCAAACCCCGTCCCTTCTGCACATCAATGTTAGGATCGAACCCCGTCCCTTCTGCACGACACGTCGTGCTAGGATCAAACCTCGTCCCTTCTGCACGTCAATGCTAGGATCGAACCCCGTCCCTTCTGCACGACACGTCCGTGCTAGGATCAAACCCCGTCCCTTCTGCACGTCAATGCTAGGATCGAACCCCGTCCCTTCTCCACGGCACGTCCGTGCTAGGATCAAACCCCGTCCCTTCTGCACGTCAATGCTAGGATCGAACCCCGTCCCTTCTGCACGACACATCCGTGCTAGGATCGAACCCCGTCCCTTCTGCACGGCACATCCGTGCTAGGATCGAACCCCGTCCCTTCTGCACGTCCGTGCTAGGATCAAACCCAGTCCCTTCTGCACGGCACGTCCGTGCTAGGATCAAACCCCGTCCCTTCTGCATGGCACGTCCGTGCTAGGATCGAACCCCGTATCTTCTGCACGGCACGTCCGTGCTAGGATCAAACCCCGTCCCTTCTGCACATCAATGTTAGGATCGAACCCCGTCCCTTCTGCACGACACGTCGTGCTAGGATCAAACCTCGTCCCTTCTGCACGTCAATGCTAGGATCGAACCCCTTCCCTTCTGCACGACACGTCCGTGCTAGGATCAAACCCCGTCCCTTCTGCACGTCAATGCTAGGATCGAACCCCGTCCCTTCTGCACGACACGTCCGTGCTAGGATCAAACCCCGTCCCTTCTGCACGTCAATGCTAGGATCGAACCCCGTCCCTTCTGCACGGCACATCCGTGCTAGGATCGAACCCCGTCCCTTCTGCACGTCCGTGCTAGGATCAAACCCAGTCCCTTCTGCACGGCACGTCCGTGCTAGGATCAAACCCCGTCCCTTCTGCATGGCACGTCCGTGCTAGGATCGAACCCCGTATCTTCTGCACGGCACGTCCGTGCTAGGATCAAACCCCGTCCCTTCTGCACATCAATGTTAGGATCGAACTCCGTCCCTTCTGCACGACACGTCGTGCTAGGATCAAACCTCGTCCCTTCTGCACGTCAATGCTAGGATCGAACCCCTTCCCTTCTGCACGACACGTCCGTGCTAGGATCAAACCCCGTCCCTTCTGCACGTCAATGCTAGGATCGAACCCCGTCCCTTCTGCACGACACGTCCGTGCTAGGATCAAACCCCGTCCCTTCTGCACGTCAATGCTAGGATCGAACCCCGTCCCTTCTGCAAGACACATCCGTGCTAGGATCGAACCCCGTCCCTTCTGCACGTCCGTGCTAGGATCGAACCCCGTGCCTTCCGCACGTCCGTGCTAGGATCAAACCACGTCCCTTCTGCACGGCACGTTCGTGCTAGGATGGAACCCCGTCCCTTCTGCACGACACGTCCGTGCTAGGATCGAACCCCGTCCCTTCTGCACGGCACGTCCGTGCTAGGATCGAACCCCGTCCCTTCTGCACGTCCGTGCTAGGATCAAATCCCGTCCCTTCTGTACGGCACGTCCGTGCTAGGATCAAACCCCGTCCCTTCTGCACGGCACTTCCGTGCTAGGATCGAACCTCGTCCCTTCTGCACGGTACGTCCGTGCTAGGATCAAACCCCGTCCCTTCTACACGTCCGTGCTAGGATCGAACCCCGTCCCTTCTGCACGGCACGTCCGTGCTAGGATTAAACCTCGTCCCTTCTGCACGGCACATGCGTGCTAAGATCAAACCCCGTCCCTTCTGCACGGCACGTCCGTGCTAGGATCAAACCCCGTCCCTTCTGCACGTCCGTGCTAGGATCGAACCCCGTCCCCATCTGCACGGCACGTCCGTGCTAGGATCAAACCTCGTCCCTTCTGCATGGCACATCCGTGCTAGGATCAAACCCCGTCCCTTCTGCACGGCACGTCCGTGCTAGGATCAAACCATGTCCCTTCTGCACGGCACGTCCGTGCTAGGATCGAACCTCGTCCCTTCTGCACGGCACATCCGTGCTATGATCGAACCGCGTCCCTTCTGCACGTCCGTGCTAGGATCAAACCCCGTCCCTTCTGCACGGCACGTCGTGGTAGGATCAAGCCCCGTCCCTTCTGCATGGCACGTCCGTGCTAGGATCGAACCCCGTCTCTTCTGCACGGCACGTCCGTGCTAGGATCAAACCCCGTCCCTTCTGCACGTCAAAGCTAGGATCGAACCCCGTCCCTTCTGCACGACACGTCCGTGCTAGGATCAAACCTCGTCCCTTCTGCACGTCAATGCTAGGATCGAACCCCGTCCCTTCTGCACTACACGTCCGTGCCAGGATCAAACCTCGTCCCTTCTGCACGGCACATCCGTGCTAGGATCGAACCCCGTCCCTTCTGCACGTCCGTGCTAGGATCGAATCCCGTCCCTTCTGCACGGCACGTCCGTGCTAGGATCAAACCCCGTCCCTTCTGCACGTCAAAGCTAGGATCGAACCCCGTCCCTTCTGCACGACACGTCCGTGCTAGGATCAAACCTCGTCCCTTCTGCACGTCAATGCTAGGATCGAACCCCGTCCCTTCTGCACTACACGTCCGTGCCAGGATCAAACCTCGTCCCTTCTGCACGGCACATCCGTGCTAGGATCGAACCCCGTCCCTTCTGCACGTCCGTGCTAGGATCGAACCCCGTCCCTTCTGCACGGCACGTCCGTGCTAGGATCAAACCCTCTCCCTTCTGCACGGCACGTCCGTGCTAGGATCAAACCCTCTCCCTTCTGCACGGCACGTCCGTGCTAGGATCAAACCCCGTCCCTTCTGCACGGTACGTCCGTGCTAGGATCGAACCCCGTCCCTTCTCACGGTACGTCCGTGCTAGGATCAAACCCCGTCCCTTCTGCACGGCACGTCCGTGCTAGGATCAAACCCCGTCCCTTCTGCACGTCCGAGCTAGGATCGAACCCCGTCCCTTCTGCACGGCACGTCTGTGCTAGGATCAAACCTCGTCCCTTCTGCACGGCACATCCGTGCTAGGATCGAACCTCGTCCCTTCTGCACGTCCGTGCTAGGATCGAACCCCGTCACTTCTGCACGGCACGCCCGTGCTAGGATCGAACCTCGTTCCTTCTGCACGGCACATCCGTGCTAGGATCGAACCTCGTCCCTTCTGCACGTCCGTGCTAGGATCGAACCCCGTCCCTTCTGCACGACACGTCCGTGCTAGGATCAAACCTCGTCCCTTCTGCACGTCAATGCTAGGATCGAACCCCGTCCCTTCTGCACTACACGTCCGTGCTAGGATCAAATCCCGTCCCTTCTGTACGGCACGTCCGTGCTAGGATCAAACCCCGTCCCTTCTGCACGGCACTTCCGTGCTAGGATCGAACCTCGTCCCTTCTGCACGGTACGTCCGTGCTAGGATCAAACCCCGTCCCTTCTACACGTCCGTGCTAGGATCGAACCCCGTCCCTTCTGCACGGCACGTCCGTGCTAGGATTAAACCTCGTCCCTTCTCCACGGCACATGCGTGCTAAGATCAAACCCCGTCCCTTCTGCACGGCACGTCCGTGCTAGGATCAAACCCCGTCCCTTCTGCACGTCCGTGCTAGGATCGAACCCCGTCCCCATCTGCACGGCACGTCCGTGCTAGGATCAAACCTCGTCCCTTCTGCACGGCACATCCGTGCTAGGATCAAACCCCGTCCCTTCTGCACGGCACGTCCGTGCTAGGATCAAACCATGTCCCTTCTGCACGGCACGTCCGTGCTAGGATCGAACCTCGTCCCTTCTGCACGGCACATCCGTGCTATGATCGAACCGCGTCCCTTCTGCACGTCCGTGCTAGGATCAAACCCCGTCCCTTCTGCACGGCACGTCGTGGTAGGATCAAGCCCCGTCCCTTCTGCACGGCACATCCGTGCTAGGATCGAACCCCGTCCCTTCTGCACGTCCGTGCTAGGATCGAACCCCGTCCCTTCTGCACGGCACGTCCGTGCTAGGATCAAACCCTCTCCCTTCTGCACGGCACGTCCGTGCTAGGATCAAACCCTCTACCTTCTGCACGGCACGTCCGTGCTAGGATCAAACCCCGTCCCTTCTGCACGGTACGTCCGTGCTAGGATCGAACCCCGTCCCTTCTCACGGCACGTCCGTGCTAGGATCAAACCCCGTCCCTTCTGCACGGCACGTCCGTGCTAGGATCAAACCCCGTCCCTTCTGCACGTCCGAGCTAGGATCGAACCCCGTCCCTTCTGCACGGCACGTCTGTGCTAGGATCAAACCTCGTCCCTTCTGCACGGCACATCCGTGCTAGGATCGAACCTCGTCCCTTCTGCACGTCCGTGCTAGGATCGAACCCCGTCACTTCTGCACGGCACGCCCGTGCTAGGATCGAACCTCGTTCCTTCTGCACGGCACATCCGTGCTAGGATCGAACCTCGTCCCTTCTGCACGTCCGTGCTAGGATCGAACCCCGTCCCTTCTGCACGACACGTCCGTGCTAGGATCAAACCTCGTCCCTTCTGCACGTCAATGCTAGGATCGAACCCCGTCCCTTCTGCACTACACGTCCGTGCTAGGATCAAACCTCGTCCCTTCTGCACGGCACATCCGTGCTAGGATCGAATCCCGTCCCTTCTGCACGTCCGTGCTAGGATCGAACCCCGTCCCTTCTGCACGGCACGTCCGTGCTAGGATCAAACCCCGTCCCTTCTGCACGTCCGTGCTAGGATCGAACCTCGTCCCTTCTGCACGGCACGTCCGTGCTAGGATCAAACCTCGTCCCTTCTGCACGGCACATCCGTCCTAGGATCAAACCCCGTCCCTTCTGCACGGCACGTCCGTGCTAGGATCAAACCCTGTCCCTTCTGCACGGCACGTCCGTGCTAGGATCAAACCCCGTCCCTTCTGCACGGTACGTCCGTGCTAGGATCAAAACCCCGTCCCTTTTGCACGTCCGTGCTAGGATCGAACCCCGTCCCTTCTGCACGGCACGTCCGTGCTAGGATCAAACCTCGTCCCTTCTGCACGGCACATCCGTGCTAGGATCGAACCCCGTCCCTTCTGCACGTCCGTGCTAGGATCGAACCCCGTCGCTTCTGCACGGCACGTCCGTGCTAGGATCGAACCTCGTCCCTTCTGCACGGCGGATCCGTGCTAGGATCGAACCCCGTCCCTTCTGCACGTCCGTGCTAGGATCAAACCCCGTCCCTTCTGCACGGCACGTCCGTGCTAGGATCGAATCCCGTCCCTTCTGCATGTCCGTGCTAGGATCGAACCCCGTCCCTTCTGCACTGCACGTCCGTACTAGGATCAAACCCCGTCTCTTCTCACGGCACGTCCGTGCTAGGATCAAACCCCGTCCCTTCTGCACGGCACGTCTGTGCAAGAATCAAACCCCGTCCCTTCTGCACGGCACGTCCGTGCTAGGATCAAACCCCGTCCCTTCTGCACGGCACGTCCGTGCTAGGATCATACCCCGTCCCTTCTGCACATCCGTGCTAGAATCAAACCCCGTCCCTTCTGCATGACATGTCCGTGCTAGGATCAAACCACGTCCCTTCTGCACGGCACGTCCGTGCTAAGAACAAACCCCGTCCCTTCTGCACGGCACGTCCGTGCTAGGATCGAATCCCGTCCCTTCTGCACGTCCGTGCTAGGATCGAACCCCGTCCCTTCTGCACTGCACGTCCGTACCAGGATCAAACCCCGTCCCTTCTGCACGTCCGGGCTAGGATCGAACCCCCTCCCTTCTGCACGGCACATTTGTGCTAGGATCAAACCCCGTCTCTTCTCACGGCACGTCCGTGCTAGGATCAAACCCCGTCCCTTCTGCACGGCACGTCTGTGCTAGGACCAAACCCCGTCCCTTCTGCACGGCACATCCGTTCTAGGATCAAACCCCGTCCCTTCTGCACGGCACGTCCGTGCTAGGATCAAACCCCGTCCCTTCTGCACGGCACGTCCGTGCTAGGATCATACCCCGTCCCTTCTGCACATCCGTGTTAGAATCAAACCTCGTCCCTTCTGCATGACATGTCCGTGCTAGGATCAAACCACGTCCCTTCTGCACCGAGGGCAACCGCCCTATGCCATCTTGACTCGAGGACATCTCCATTGTAAAAAATATCAGAGGGGATATAAGCATATTGTGACAACCGAATTGTCAGGCTATCAACCAAATTTCGCTACATAATTAATCCAGGACAGGCATGGATCCGAGGCCTAGCATTCATCAAAACTACATTGCCTGATGAGGGTCTGAATAACGAAAGGGGGTACTTAGTTTATAGCTCATCTCGTCATTGCCTCGTCATAAGTGAGTTAGTTGTCAGTATTATATTGTAACATTAAATCTTCTCAGTAACCAAATATAGCCAAGGTTATGATAATCCTTATATTGTTTTCTTACTACTAAAATAGATATTTCATTAAATGTTTAAAATGTGTAGATTTTAAGCTTGAATTGACTGAGAATTTGACCTTGTCACCTGATAAAGAGTTATTTCATTTAAATCAAATTTCGTCACGTTAAATATTTCGTCGATTTTGATTTAAGACTTATTTGGACGAAGAAAAAAATATTCTTCCCTGAAATGAACAGGTCAACTTTATTCTTCGTGTATTATGGATAACACATGGTCATGATAATCCTCTAATGCTCCCATTTAAAAAAAAATGAAATATTATCCTCTAGTCCTGTCCTCAACCGGAGTCCAAGAGATCAGTATTCATTAAAAATGTGACAAGCCCTAGAATTGTTTTAGATAACCCCCTCCCAAAACATAATGAGCTGATCTTGATAATGGTTAAAATTTGAACATGTTGGGGTAGTTACCTGTTTGTATCTGAGAAATAGTAATTTTGCAAAATCTGCAAATTGTCCCAATTTTCAAATAACACAATGGTTGAGATGATTTAAAATCAAGTCAAGTTATGCTTCTTGGGGTGCGGGGTATGGTGGGTTAAGTTGTTTATTGTCACTTACAGCAGTTTTTCAGACTCACTGCAACGGCCAGACTTAACGAAGACTGTTATAACGAACGCATAAGTTAAAATTCGACCACTGGGAGGTGTCTAGAAACCTTAAAGAGGTACACAGAGTTTAGTTTCAAGACTCCGGTGGAAACCATGGTCGGGGGTGTTGTTAGCCCTGTGTGCAGATGTTAATGATCTGACTCGTCTGTCCATTCACCTTTTGGGAATATCATTAAAAAATAGGTGACCCCCACCCTAGGAGAATGTCCGAGTAACTCCCTATTCCTTAAAAATAAATGGAGCCGAGGACCCGAAGGGACCGAGGCCCATTGTTTTTAAGGAATGGAGAGATACGAGGATATTCTCCAACTTAAAATCCACCCATTGTACTTTATTAATTATTAATCTTGAAACAAAAAAATATGTGTATAGTATCTAAACAAGGATTTATATAGTATGAGTAATATATTTATTCTCTCATGATTTAAGTATTTATACAGTATATGTATTTAATTTCGAAAATGTAGTTATTTCGCATGTATAATATGTGTGCGAATGTGTTATAGTCCTATTTGCACCGGCCATTGGTTTCATCTGCATTTGTACAACTACCGTACAGTACTTGTCCATGTGCATAGGACACGGGGAGGACTTGACCACTACACTACATGTAAATTAATCATTGACGTCTGATGTGGCCAACAATGTCATGGTCGACGACACTTAATTATTATTATAATTATTATTAGTATAAGTATTTAGTATATTTTATGGGCAGTTCTGTTCATTGTAACGTATAATATTTATATTTTTATTTTTTAATGTTATTGTTTATGAATCACTGTAATGACTTTGCCCCTTGTGGGCCCTCTATTGGACAATAACATTCTTATTCTTATTCTTATAGTAAAATCCAAGTTGATCTAAAGTACAAAGAGAACAATAACTTTCCATTTCTTAAAAATAATGGAGAGTTTTGACAATAGATTTACATAACAGGTGGATTTTTAACTAAAATTAATCTTTTTATGTCTGTTATAAATACACAGATCAATACTGATAATATTTATTTTCAGCAAATAACTATCTTACACTACAGTGTAGAATTCCAGGTAGATTATCATTGGTTAAAAAAACAAATCAGTGATAAACAATTCCTTATTTTTAAGAGGGCAGGAAAATTAAAAAAAATCAATCTCAACAATATGATCGATGCAATCATTTCTTTTTTGAACAAGTGCGCGAACCACAGCGCCCCCTGTGTATGCAAATGACTTCCTAATATGGCATCCTCGACCTTTTACCCCAAACTTCCATTGTGAAAAAGAAACCATCATGGCGTACGGGTAGTTAGTCGTTCAGTGGAATTTTAAATAGTCTGAAGTAACTTCTGGAATTAATATTGAAAATTTACATCTAATTGAAAGGCTACATAGTGTTTCTAGATCATGTAAGTATTTCAACTCTAAGATTTAATTACACACGAGAGCATTATAAATTATTGTACTAAAAGTTTTTTTTGTTTTGATGTTGTCTGGACTGGACCGACGAGATCGCGAGTGTAATGTTTGTTTATAATAACGAGAAAGAAGTTATTAATAATATATATGGATTGTTAAATTGATATTACGATAGAAAATAAAATTAAGTAAATAAAAACGGTATTTTATTTGAAAATGAGACAGTTTCAACAACAAAAGCAATCGTCGATAAAAAATAATTTCGAAATTGGATGACGGTATGGTCATGCAATATATCGCCGTAATTACAATTTAAATGTTTATTTTTGTATGTGAATTTGTTGTCTTTTGAATCATTCATCGACGTTAGATAAACTACAACAATATGCAGCTGAAAACACATTTTAGTGACTGGTTATTTGAACATTCGGAGGCCTGTATCACCTCATTTTAAAGCAATAACAGCTAGGTCAGTCAGTAGGACAGTTAGACCGAATTATTCTGTTGTTTTGGAAGCCCTTTCTATCATTCTATATTTATCTTTTACTTATCTGACTTTTTATTTTATTTTTTTATTCTGCTTTCTACGACAGAATGATCTCTTGTTCAAAATCATGAGATCGCTTCCATTTTGGAAGAGGTGGAATTTCGGCATGGAGGGATTGTGTCAGACCAAGTGCAGGTAAGATTTCATATATAGACATATTTTCTAGTTCAAATCTGCAAAAATATTGATATTTCCTTACCTTTTACAGTGTATATCCGACAAAATAATCCAAAGTCAAAATCCACTTCGAAAAAGTCTGCCATTTTAGTGAACTACACCACGTGATCAAAATCGTCATCGGATTTGATGCAGCCTGTTTCTAAATTAAAGGTCGATGTCAAATATTTATTGTGTATATGCAAGCATATCCTTTATGGGCTGTTGATTGGTTTTAATAAAATATTTATGACAAAATTAAAAAAGTTCAAGTCGTGTATATGGGATTTTTAAGTTATAATAAAATATTTGACATCGACATCTAGAAACAGGCTGTAGCAAAATCTGATGACGATTTTGATCACATGGTGTAGTTCACTAAAATGGCAGACTGTTTCGAAGTAGATTTTGCCTTTGGATTATTTTGTCAGATATACATGTGTATGCTGTAAAAGGTAAGGAAATATCAATATTTTTGCAGATTTGAACTAGAAAATATATCTATTTATGAAATCTTACCTGCACTTGGTCTGACACAATCCGTCCATGCCGAAATTCCACCGCTTCCAAAATAGAAGCGATATCACGATTTTGAACAAGAGATCGTTCTTGTCTATCAGATGAGTAAAAGATAAATATAGAATGATAGAAAGGGCCTTCTAAACGACAAAATAATTCGGTCTATAGGACAGTTAAAGTGATATTTGGTTGCTCAGTTGAAATTCTACTTGCTGTTGGTGACTGTTAGCTTTTATCAATTGATTTATGAAAATTTGATGTGAATATTTCAGAATAAAATTTTACAAAATGCAGCACAAGACTACAAAATTGATTCATACTGTCGTACTGACCTCCGTTGACAGTCACCCAGTTAGTAGTCCGTTCATGCTGTCGTACTGACCCCGTTGACAATCACCCAGTTAGTAGTCTGAGATTCCTCTGCCGTCCGACGGCTTTTTGTTCGACTTGCTGGAGCCGTCGAACGGCAGAGGAATCTCGGACTACCAGTTAGCGATGCAATACAATGTCTATCAAGTTCTTCTTGAGTTAGATAGTAAATTTCAGTTTAAATTTCTGGCAAACAAATAAATAAACAAACATGTGGCATTTCACAAGAAAGACATGCTTTGAAATCCGTGATGATGTTGTTTTTTGAATAAAATATAGCACCATTTCTAACTAAAGTATTTTATTAAAAAAAATGTTGAGCCCCAAACACATAGTAAATCCACGACTCAACCAGACGAGTTTCAAGTACATTGTATGTCTTCAATTGTTCTGTTAACACAAAAAATGTCACAAATACATGTAGGATAAAACATTTGCATCTTCGGTGGTCACAGAAAAATTGGTACCATGTACTGTACATTGTATATCCTGTTGTTCCCACAAGGATAGCTAAATTACTTGAATGTTAGGCAGGCAACAAAAATATGTGTATTTCAGGTTTCCTGATTGATGCTATTTATACCCCCACTCGTAGAGAGGGGGCTATATTGCAATCACCTTGTCCATCCGTTTGTCCATCCGTTCACACTTTCGTAACAGATATCTCAGCTTCTACTGGAAGAAATGATTTTATATTTGATATATGGCTTTGGCATGGTGACTTGTACTGTGTCTCCCCTTTCCAGGTTTACCGCACATCTACTTCTTGTTTACAGTGCGACTTAGAATTTTTCATGTTTGCCGTAATGAAAACTTTCGTAACAGTTATCTCAACTTCTACTGGAAGAAATGATTTTATATTTGATATACCTATATATGGCTTTGGCATGGTGACTTGTACCGTGTCTCCCCTTTCCAGGTTTACCGCACATCTACTTCCTGTTTACTGTGCGACTTACAAATGAACGAGTGGGGGTATTCTTAGCACGACATAGCGTGCAACATCTTGTTTTTTATTCCTACGACCCTAACAGTTTTATTGATTAAAAAGTATTCGTCCAAAAACTGGAATCGAGACTTAATTATAATACTCCATCAGTTATTTTTGTTTCAGTCTGTGCCAAAAACTTTTTCAGCTACTAGCCCAAATAGCTGATTTTGAGGTTTTGTTCTATTTGTTTATATAAATTTCAGTAAAATTTCAATAGCCCGAACAAAAGTTTACTAGTCTCAGGCATAGGGCTAGTGGCTAAAGGCACAGTCTGTTGTTTTAGAATTTTGAGTAGCGTACTTGGTTAGTTGTACAGATTGTTTTATGAGCTTCTTTTCTTTTTGAAGTTCAAACTTTAATAGAAACATTATTTCTAAAAGTTCATAATAAATAAAGTCCCCAAAACAAACACCATATCTCAAGATGTCATAATAAATAAAGTCCCCAAAACAAACACCATATCTCAAGATGACAAGTAAAAAGTCCCCAAATAAAATCACTTAACATGAAATAAAGACCAAGATCAATCGATTGGAAATAACAAGATCTGATTATAAAAACATTGAGGTAAAATATAGGGTTAGGGAATGGTGTTTAACGCCACTTTCAACAATATTTAAGTTATATCGTGAGGTAAAATAGAAGATGGTGAATACAGAGCACATGAACTAACTTAGACTGGTAGTATATTCAAATACAAATGCTTGGATCAATAATTTTTATTTTATGCAAACATGATGTGCAATTTCTATTGTCAGTAACCACTGTTGGCACTCAGGGTTTCAGTTTGGAGCATTTTCTATGTCATTGGCCAAAAGATTTTCAAAATGACCAAAACTTTGAAGAGTTTTAGGACAAATATTAAAAGTAGATAAGGAATGACTGATAAGAAATACTGCTTTAAAGATGATTGTCCTTAACATTTATTGTTCTAACAAAAACCCTGGCACTGAAACTGTTTCAAAAGAATATGATGAGGGAGGAAATTAACAGTATTTTATGATGGAGATGACAGATATCAAACTTTTCTTCATGTTATTGATAATGTACCAGCAGTTTCTGTCATTTGACATGTTTGAACAAATTGGATTTTAAAAAGAAATTAAAAAAAAAATTCAAATCTATGTACATATACCAACGATCATTGTCATGTTTGTAATCTTTGCCTTAATTTTTTTTACCTACTTTCCCGAAAGGCAAATTTGGAAATATTTTCTATTTGTTCAAAGAAATTCTTTCATAATTTTCACTTGTCCGAATCCAGTTTTGCTTGTCCTGGGCTTTGGGCAAGTGGGTTAGTGCAAAGTACTGTGCTTGTAGGATGTAATTTTGATGAGTCCCAACCAAATATGGTCACGAGTCCCACTAGTGCAGTCCTGTACGAAAGTCACGAGTCTAGGACTCACCTAGATGAGTTACAAGAAATTCTGAGCTTAACATGGATTTTTATTAACGACTTCATTCATGAATAATTACAATCTTGAAGATTTTTGTAAACAAATGAAATTGAAAACGATGTTGTGAAGAAGAAAAGAAATAGGAAATAATGACGATCTGAAAGAACAATAAGTATTGTTAATCCACTTGAGCTCCCCCTTATTTAACATGCATATCAATCAGTTAGTCCTTTGTGTAAAATACATTATCACCAGAGAGACAAATTAACATAACGTCTTTTTAACATGCCTTAATACTAGTATAAGAATCTTACATCCAACCAAATATTAGAATGGTTCAATTTAAATAATTGATAGAAAATCAAGCTAAAATCCTAGAAAGCTATTTGAAGTTGGTGCCAGCGAGTCTCGTTGGTGACAAATCTGATTTGAATTGATTGTGGTTTATTAGAATACGCATTACCAGGATTTCACACTTTACAAGATTATTGTGTCCACGACAAAGACTGTTTCTCAGAAATGATTCTGAAATGAAAATGAAGATATCAAATTTATTGTGCACGATGCGTTTCTAGAATAACCTTCATCAGGTCACTGAAAATCGAAAGATGGGAAAGCTAAATAATTTTTTGCAAATTTTGATATCTTTCTTGCTGACAATGTTTGCAAAAATTATACATTCTCACTCTCATTTTAGCTGATAGAATTTTTTTTAAATATCGAAGATTTCACAAGTCAAGATTATTGTGTACCATATAGACTTTATTTCTCGAAAATTATTCAGGTAGATTCAATCTTCTTTGCTGACCATGTTTGCAAAAAAAAAAAAAATTGTTTTGCAATCATGGATTTCTCAGAGCTATTTCACATAGAAGGCGAAGCGTGAGATGTGATCAAGAGATAAAGCGTGAGATGTGATCTTGAGATGCGATGAGAAGTCCACCTTGAACAAAATGATAGTATGTTTATCAAGGATTTAGTAAGGTGACGTAATTATTATATCACATTAGAAAACTGTGATATTATGTTATTGTCACTATCACGCTAGTTGCTTCATAATTGAAGTGTGTATATCAAAGGAGAAATGTTCAAATCATTGATAATTGTATTTTTTTGGGCTTAAATAATTTGGGAGATAAATTGCCTCTTTTTGTTCATTTAACCAATTACTGTTATATTCAGATAATCTCAAATCAGTATTTTATTCCTTATTTTGTATAAAAAAATTGATTGATCTGCTTCTAATTTTGTATCATAGTTGTATTATTTTTTAAATGTGCTAGACCTGGTAAAAATTATAAATTGAGCTTCATTTTGTACCAACATGAATGAATATGGTATCTCAGTGCCTGAAATGGACGGTCGCCCAGTCGCCAAATGCGACTAATATCTTATTCGGGCGACCAAAAGCTGCTCCAAATTAGGTAGTCACTGGCCCAACAAAAAACGTTTGGGCGATTGACTAAAAGACCGTTAAAAATTATTGTTTTACCGAAATCGGACATACATGTAAACTGTAACTTCAGTGGTAGATAACTCTTCTGTTCTAGTCGAAAACGGTTTGTTACGAGCACAGCGATTGGTCCAATTACATTTTTGTAGCCAATGAATACACAGCTAATGTAATTTACTGTTCTCCCCAATTATGTATTTTTATCGAGCCAATCAATACACGTTTTCATGTAATACACAGAGCTCTAGATAAGCTGCGTATTTGCGTTTTTTACGCTATGAAAACGAGTAAAAATGCATGTATTATCAGATCAGAGTGTACATTTACGCATGCATATTGCTGTGTAAGCAAACTTTCCAAATTCAGAGCGTACTTGTAGGCTGTTGACGATAATACATCGTGTACATAAACAATACATTTTTGACTTTGAGAAATTCCCCGTAAATACTTCTCTTTATACTTTTCGAAAGAGAAAGTGTATACATCCGAGGGGTACCGAATGTTTGCCTTTCTAAGCATCGATGTCAAAAGAGATATGATTGGATGTTTAGGATAAATCATCCAATCGCGGTCAATATTACAAATAAATGCCGTTTAGTTAAGAACTAAAACGAAAGTGAATTTGGGAACACGTTGTTCGTTGAAAATGAGCAAGAACATGAATAAGCGCGCTACGGAAAATTATATACTTTTTTAAAAGTTCCTGACAGTTTCATCTGTGTCTAGTGACAGTATAGTTAAAGGAATCATTGATGACATTATCAACACGGCTGTGAAAACTGCCGAAGTCGACGAGCAAAAAACAAAATATTTACAACATTTTATTAATAAACATGACACAATCGTGTCAAATTAAACAGAGATATACATTTCACTTGCATCCTGTGTTTATTGAATAACACTTGTGTTCCACATAATTTTAAAAGTGTACATGTAAGCAATCTTTTCTGAAGTAGAGAGTACAACAGTGCAAAGGAAATATGCAAATACGCATCATTTTCAAAAGTAGGGGGTAATTACCCTTTGGACTTGAAAATTATCTGGAGCTCTGATACACAAGTATTCACTAAATATTAGAAAAGAAACATGTTTTTTTGTTTCTTTATGATTTAATTATTAAAATTGTTAAAAATCACGAACGAAGTGGAGAGTTGTGAACAATAAAGAGAATTCTGTCAACTTATAATGTTTGCGATCTGGTATCTTCCACGGTTCGGAAATTTATTCATTCAATCTGCTGCAAAATGTACATGTACGAATTTCATTTTACAGAAATCGGAAACCTTTTTGTGTCAATCCTTAGGTAATCATTGAAAAACTTTTCCCCAACAACGGAGAGAAAATCGTTGACAGTAATGTCAAACTACGGAAGCGATCTGGCCTGTCACTTCTTTTAAACTTTTCATAGTTCATGTACACAGCTACATTTTAATGACAGTTTAGGGGTTAACAAATCTTGGACCATCTCACTAGCCCAGGGCTAGCATACTTCCAAATATTACTAGCCCGAATCTATGAACCACTAGTCCTGGCCTATACCGTGATTTCATGAATCCGACTTGCAGACTTGAACCCTTGTACAACATGTACAATGTATATTAATTTAACTATCTTTCTTTTCAGATCTGGTATTGCGTTTTATTTTCACTTATTTTCCGCAGTTCAGGTCACTGTAAGGCCAAAAAAAATAATATGTGTATTTATGATCACATATAAAAAAAATCTAATTATTTAAACAAAATTTTTTTTTTTTTTTTACTATTGGCAAAACCGGAAATAATCGTTCCGGAATCCGATTCCGGTATTTCATTTCCGAAATTTCCGGTAAGCCGTCGTTTGTTGAAGCTGTTTTATGACGAGAATACACAGTTTTTCTACCTTCTTTGCTCTCAATTTCGACAAAAAACTAGCGGTTGAATAAATAAAACATTGCTGCTGATTAAACAACATATAACATATATGAATATATGTAGATACGCGAATATTGACAAGTTTGTCAATATCCGATATATATTTTTACCAACCCGTCGGGCATACAGCTGATTATTTCAGCTAGCCCAAATGTGGAAATTACTAGCCCCGGGCGTCGGGCTAGGGAATTTGTTAACCCCTGCAGTTGGGAGTGGTTTTCTTTTTTGGAACCAGAACTTTTGTTTACAAATTAAAAAATAACAGGAAAAGTTAACAGTTGTTTATATAACAGAAAATGACAGCACCGTTTGTTATTTCAACAAAGCGAGATACTTGTTTGGAATGAATAACCAACTGACATTACCCCGACCTGAGAGGTTATTTTACTTTAAAATCACTTCTTCATAGTGGATTGAAACAAGTGATGTCACTCTTCACTCTGGGGAGTGCAAGAGCGGTCTACTCTTTTCCGGATGTCTTTAATGAGATCATGGCATTGATCTCCCCTTGCACAAACCAGCCTTTTATTGTCCTCATCCGATGGACTAGCATCGTCAGTATGCCCACAGGTTTTTTCATCTGGGGGTACATGTACCCTTTTACCTTCCTTTTTCGGGGTACATCCAAATTTTTGGGGGTGCAATGTACCCTCTAACTCTTCATTTGGGGGTACAAAGAAAATGAACTGCAATTTCTCCACACAAGGTCGTGCACCATGCTTTTTTTTGTAAATATTAGGTAAAAAAAAAAATGTGTATTTACTGTCACATGTCAAAAAAATCTAGTGTCGGTAGGTTGGGATTAATTTTTTTTTTTTATTATTGGCAAAACCGGAAATAGTCGGTTCCGGAATCCGATTCCGGTATTTCATTTTCGAAATTTTCGGTAAAATGACGAATTATGCAGTTTTTCTACCTTCTTTGCTCTCAATTTCAACAAAAAGCTAGCAGTTTGAATAAATAAAACATTGCTGCTGGTTAAACAACAAAAATGGTTATTTAACTAATCAGAACAACTCTATTACGTGCTTTGAAGTAAATTGTAAGCAAAAGGTAATTTTCATAGTGCTCACAACGGGTTCTTTACGTGCACACACGTAGGGTTCTTTCAATTATACGTGCATGATTTTTATTCTACGTGAAACACGTACTGCAGTACGTGAATGGGCATGCTGATCGTTTCTTAAGACCACTCTAGCCAATGGCGTCAAGGTTGTCAAAAAGGTTATAACAAGTAAATTTAGGTTTCATTTGATAGCAATATATGCATTGGGGTGTTTTCGCAATTTCAGCTGCACACCTGTACCTACCAAAATTACCTCGAAGAGCCCCCCAACCCCTTTGAGACTAGTGAAAGAATGAATTTTAATGTTATTGATAAAAAAACAATTAATCTGAAAACTGTTTATATATTGATATCTGATGTCTTTTTTTCATAAAAAAAATGTCACAAAATGTTTGGGCCACCATTATGCCATTTGGACCAGTGACTAATTTTTCACTGGCCCCAAAAAATGTTTTCAGGCACTGTATCTTATGAATTTTCTTTAGGCGTTAGGCAAAAAAAAAATCCCTGTGTTTCTGCTAACCATACCGACCTGACACTAATATATAGTACATACCCTAAAGTTTGTATTGTCATTTTTCAACAAATACTTGTCCTGTATATACAATATTCCAAGTAAGAATTAAAATAAAAAATGGCATCAAATAGATTTTAAATGGTAAAACGTCCAATCCAATTTATGTTCACTGTATACAATGTACATTTATCTTGTTTACTGTTCCTATTTGACAATAATTGGTAGATGCAGTAATAGTTTGCTAAGATTTCTGTCTGATAAAGTTTGTCAGTGACTTGCGACAGATCGGGGGTATTCTCAGGGCATCCTGGTTTCCTCCACCAATAAAACTGACCGTCACGATATAACTGAAATATTGTTGAAAGTGGCGTTAAATACCACCACTTGTCTAGTAAAAATAGAAAAGTGAATAAAAAACAATATTTACAAGGAAATTTTGTCTACAAAAGTACAGTAAATTGTATGCAGTAGACTGTACCATTGATCAACAGGTTTCCTCAATATATGTTGTACATCTATATTACCAAGGAAAACAAGACTTAAATAAAACAAACACACATACAACTTGTCCTAATTATAGAATGAATGAGACAACATCTGTGGTGTAATACAGTAATGGTTAGCATGCTCATCTTTAGTGGGCCCGTTGATCATGGGTTGGAGCCCCAGTCAGGTCAAACCAAAGACTTAGTGTAAAATTGGTTATTTACATGTACATATACATAACCAATTTTATAATACTTTTGTTGCTTCTCCACTAAACATGCAGCATGTATGCATTTGAGCAAAGACTAAGGCCAAAAAAAAAATATGTGTGTTTCCGATCGACCGACCGACCCTAACATTTTTTATGCCAAAAAAAAATAGATCGGCAAAATCCGGAAATTCGTCTCCGTTTCCGTGTTTGTTTCCGAATTCAACAATAGACGCTTGACTTGCGATATTGACGGAATTTTCTTCATTTCCTTGATCGATGTTTGGAACCAAAAACATTGTACTGCATGTCAAATGACAAATAATTAATAAGCTGTAGTAAGAAAGAAAGAAACAAGTTTGTGTGATTTTAGAGGAAGGAGCATACTTGTAGGTTTGAAAAAAAAAAAATCCCGACCTACCGACCCTAATTTTGAAGACCATGCAATCGGAAACGCACATATTTTTTTTTTGCCTAATTGGCTCGATAATGTGTCCTAGTGGAACGATATGTACATATATACCCATGGACTGTTGTTTTAGTGAGCTATAAAAATCCAACTAAACTAGTTAGTCTAGTACGAAGTGGACCTTATCATCAAATCATCGGAATATCATTTGTTCTTGTCATGATATTACGGTAGTTGGTAAATTGTAGATTTGTAGTTGATCAGTCCTCACAATGAGCACTGGTCCTCCGGTCCAAGACCAGTAAAGCTTTGTTTGGACCAGTAATTTCCTCCGGTCCAAGACCAATAAAGCTTTGTTTGGACCAGTAATTTCCTCCGGTCCAAGACCAATAAAGCTTTGTTTGGATCAGTAATTTCCTCCGGTCCAAGACCAGTAAAGCTTTGTTTGGACCAGTAATTTCCTCCGGTCCAAGACCAGTAAATCTTTGTTTGGACCAGTAATTTCCTCCGGTCCAAGACCAGTAAAGCTTTGTTTGAACCAGTAATTTTCCCCGTTCCAAGACCAGTAAAGCTTTGTTTGGACCAGTAATTTCTTTCCTCCGGTCCAAGACCAGTAAAGCTTTGTTTGTACCAGTAATTTCCTCCGGTCCAAGACCAGTAAAGCTTTGTTTAGACCAGTAATTTCCTCCGGTCCAAGACCAGTAAAGCTTTGTTTGGACCAGTAATTTCTTCCGGTCCAAGACCAGTAAAGCTTTGTTTGGACCAGTAATTTCCCCCAGTCCAAGACCAGTAAAGCTTTGTTTGGATCAATAATTTCCTCCGGTCCAAGACCAGTAAAACTTTGTTTGGACCAGTAATTTCCTCTGGTCGAAGACCAGTAAAGCTTTGTTTGGACCAATAATTTCCCCCAGTCCAAGACCAGTAAAGCTTTGTTTGGATCAGTAATTTCCCCCAGTCCAAGACCAGTAAAGCTTTGTTTGGATCAGTAATTTCCCCCAGTCCAAGACCAGTAAAGCTTTGTTTGGATCAGTAATTTCCCCCAGTCCAAGACCAGTAAAGCTTTGTTTGGATCAGTAATTTCCCCCAGTCCAAGACCAGTAAAACTTTGTTTGGACCAGTAATTTTTTCAGTTTTTATTTAGAACTACATGAAAATAAATTCAAGACTTTGATTCAGACCAGTAAATTCAAATTTTCATTTCGAGGACTGGTTGAGCAACAATCACTCACTAATATTAATGATTGCACTGTAATCTCAGAAAGGTCAACAATACTACAGGTTGTTTGGGTATTAAACTTAACCACTTGTGTCAATATTTAGTATGTTTAGAGCTACAAGTCAATTGTATGGTGTCAATATTTACATTGAGGAAATGTTAAACCATTGATCTTCAGCTTTTAGTTTCTGTCAATTTTCTCATATTTTCTGGTCTGGAGAGTTGCAAGTGATTGCAATTAGACTAATTGTCTTTATGGTAATAGGTTGTATTGTGTCAATCCAGGCATTAAATTATGATGTCATACATTTGTTGTTTCTATGATTAAGAAGAATGAGAGATTAATTGTAACAATTATATATATGAAAAGGAAATAAAGGTAGGGACTCCCAAGTCAAAATTATTCTTAGAATATTTGTTTAAAATTTAATTACCATGTTTAAGAACTTTTCAAGACCAACAAAACAAAACAAACGGATTGAAAATTGGTTGAGATTTGACGAAACTATGTACATTCAAAGTCGTCAATAACAGCCCTATTCTTGGAAAATGGTAGAAATTGGCATACAGACGATCTCAAGTGTAACTTTCAACCTTTATTAATTTAATAACATGTTAACAATACAGGCAATCATATAGTAAATTTTAAACACCTCAAGACATATAACAAATAAAATAAAATACTTCTGGCATATCTCTTATGCACAAAAATATAAGGGCTTTTGAAAATCCTGAAAAAACAGTTGGAATTAGTCATTTTCTCGATGGCACCACCATTTTTCTGGGGGAGGGGGAGTCTTGAGGATAAGTAATGAATATACCTGTGTGATATCACGTTTCACAAGACAGCTTCAGTGCCAGTGGTGTAATGTCTTGATAACAGTGGATTGTGAATTCAATATCAAGCAGTCCTAGAAATGAAATAAGTTCCTGTCGCCACTAATGTCGTGGCGAGGTGTACTCGATACAACATTATGTGATAATGTTTGTCAGTGACATGCGACAGGTCAGTGGTTTCCTCAACTAATAACTAATGGCCGTGATATAACTGAAATATTGTTTAACCTTGACCCTGCTCTTTGAAATTAGGAGAATATACAGGATTCATTTTAAATTAGTAAAAATATATGCCATAATATGGTAGCACTCCATTTTTAAAGGCTTGAATGAAACAAGGATGATTTTTTCATTTATTTAATTGATTTCAGCTATTTCTTTTTAAAAAAATCCAGAAAGTTGCAGGACATCGTCAGAACAAGTAAAAAATGGACCTGTTGAAAAGAGGTGTAGATGGTTTCAGCTATTTTCAGCTATTTAATCTTCTAACCAGAATCATCGGATCACATTCATGATAAAATCAAGCGTTCTCTTTATGTACATATAGCTGATATACTGCTCACCCAACATTAAACATCAATCAATCTCTGTTTCGATTATTTCCAATAAAAATTCATTAATTTGTAACCATCAATTCAATATTTGTTGTTGGCAAATATTGAAATACAATATATTTTTATCTGATACACACACATGTTTGTTATACATGTATAATTTCTATTATTTCATACCCAATAAAACTTTTGTGTTCATTTCTTTGAAGATTGCATGCCATTTTCCTTTTAAAGAGAAAATCAGTCTGAATCAATACTCCAGTCTTCATTTCAACGTTTGCCAGGCTTTGGTGCATTTCAAATTTTTTCATTGCTCTTTTGATCTTTTGTATGTTTTAATTAACTGGGTATAAGATAAGGCAATCAAAGACTTTTAATGATAATGATCAATATATCAGATTTTGTTTCTATTTTTAGAATTTTTGGAGCATCCTGTCTGTTTTATTAATTTGCATATAATATGCATTAGTAATTATGATTACAAGGTTCTATGACTGTCTAGTTCAAGAAGTACAAAACATATGACCCTTTAAATGTTTCATATTCTTGTCTACAGAAACAATTATTGTATCACAATATTTAAGTTTTAAATCTAAACTATAGTCAAACCTGTCTGAGCCGTCATTGTCATGACAACTACAAATACCTATGGATCAGTGCCTATCACCTCTAACGTTGCAAGTTTGAATCCTGCTCAGGCGATCGCGAGTGTACTCGATACAACATTATGTGAAAATTTCATTTATTTATAAGGAATCTCAAGAGCAGAGAATCTTATTACTATTTCTATATCGTCAAGGGTACATTTGTATTAAAATGAAAAAATAAATAAAAATAAAACAAATTAAACAGTAATATATAATCAACCACATCATTTAATTAATAAAATTAAAGTTTCTTTAAACCGAAATGGATTACTTTTCAAGAAAATACGATAGATTTTACATAAACATGATATGGACATTTCCATAAATGACACTTGGAAAAAACGCAAGCAACATGGGGAGACTTCAAAATTACAAGGCGAGTTGACCAACGAGAAAGTGAAGTCAACCTCCACAAGGCGACTTCTTTGCCAGAATCGCCCTCAAACGTGAGGCGTGATTTTTGTACGATATGTTTTATCCATGATTTATACTTCAGTAGTTAGTAAGGCCAAAAAAAATATATGTGTGTTTCCGATTGCATGGTCTTCAAAATTAGGGTCGGTAGGTCGGGAATTTTTTTTTTTTTTTTGAAACCTACAAGTATGATCCTTCCTCTAAAATCACACAAACTTGTTTGTTTCTTTCTTACTACAACTTATTAATTATTTGACATGCAGTACAATGTTTTTGGTTCCAAACATCAATCAAATGTACAAGGAAATGAAGAAAATTGTTGAATTTCCGGATTTTGTCGATCTATTTTTTTTTTTTGGTATAGCAAATGTTAGGGTCGGTGGTAATATTTTAGGGTTAACCGGAAACACACATATATTTTTTTTTTGGCCTAAGTACTAGTCAAAAAAAGTATGTATGCTGTACTACATTTGTAGATACTGGGTTCATGTACTATACATTGTACCTGAAGCTTAATATTATATTAATAACAACATTGATTATTGTAATTAGTATTTTTTGTAGTTAATTAAGCATGTATGCACATTTCTATTACACAAAAAAATAAGTAGATTAATCAGTTAATTAATATTTCCCTTTTCAAATTTTTGTTGCTTAAAGCAATTTTTAAAACTCGTTCTATAATAAATTACATTGTATTTTTGGATTAAAAAAATTTAAAGATTTATGACTAATTATTAGTACAAGTTGAAGTATGAGTCAGTTTTAAAATAAACTTGAAATTTATTGGGTTTTTTAGAGGGTAAACAATTGTGGTTACACTAAGAAATGTAAAAATATCCAATAAAAGATATTAAACTAGCCAGCATTGGTATCAACGATGTAATCCTACAGATAAAGTCAGATAGAAAAAAAAATACATTGATGTAAACTATTTATTTATATCTTATTGTGATTCTTTCTTCAACTTGTTGGGGCCGTCGTGATCATATGGTACATGTGGTTGGATTTACAATTACCTATGCAATCAGTGCCTATAACCACTAAAGTTGTATGTTTGAATCCCGCTCATGTCGAAGTGTACTCGATACAACATTATATGACAAAGTTTGTCAGTGACTTGCAACAGGTCGGTGGCTATTCTCCAGGTAATCCGGTTTCCTATACAAATAAGACTGAATGCCATGATATAACTGATATATTGTTGAAAGTGGCATTAAACACCATAATCCTAGCCCTACCCCTTCAACTCGTTTGTTTTTAATAACCTCGACTGAATATATTGAATTAATTTATAAGGATTTATCGAAGTAACCTCAGTCAGGTTGTACACACCCTTTCGTAACCTGCTAATATTAGTGCTACGGGTTACACAGTGTGTACAACCTGATTGAGGTTATTTCTTCATGAACCGAACAAAAATTGCGATCAATCCTTAAATATATATATATTTTTTTCAGGAGTAACACACTTATGGGTATTTATACATATATATATAATATATATACGTGTACATGTATAAATACCCATAAGCTAAGTTACTGCTGCAAAAAATAGAGGGTAAATACCCTCATCAAGTTAATCTGGAGCTCTTTTGTGCCTGTCTTGGTAGTTCAATTTCCTTTATCAAGTACTGGTATCTTGTTGCATGGTTATCTCCCCTGTTATGGAAGTTCTATTTCTTGTTGTATGGTTATCTCCCCCTGTCTGTGTAGTTCAGCTTCCTTTATCACAAGTTGGTTTACATCAAAAGCAATAAAAGTTGGGGTCTGTTTACTAGTAATCAGTAAGGTACTCCAGAGTTCAAAGGCCATAATCATTAAAATAAACCAGGCATTGTTTGGTAGATTATAAAGACATATATCTATGGTTTTAAAGTAGATGATTATCATGATTATAGAAGAAGGAAAATTTGGTAATGTAGTGGAATGTCAGAGATAACATTGTGTAAATAAAACTAGAAAATTGCATAAATTTATAAAAATACATTGTACAAGACTCAGAAATCCTTTCAACTCGCCCAGATGAGTCCTGAACTCCCCATTTTCAGTTGGGACTCAAAAACAAAAAGTTTTCAAATTTTATATATCGTCACGGTATGTGTTTTCGTGCGTCATCTGTTTTCGTTTTATCCATTTTATTTTGATTTCCACAGTGCACACATTATTTTTGACGTGTCTTCCGGTTTCTATTTATGGAACATAAACAAGACTACAGCGTGACATCTGTAAAAGATGTTAAAGTTTGCTTTTAAAGACGTAAGTACCAAAAACAGTGAACCTACCTACTGAACCATACTTTTTGTAATGCTAAAAATTTACTTCATTTATAAAGTAGCTGGAAAAAAATCCAGAAGGGCTATATAAAATTTAACTGTGGTCTGCCTCTTAGACACCTGCTCTTCCTGTCATGTAACTGTCATGGGGTCACTGATCGTACCTGTAAACAAAAGAGCTGACTGAAATGTGCCTGTTTCTTATATAAAATACATGTCACTTTGCAGTGCATTGTGGTTTCAGCACTAAAAAAAACATCTAAAGTAAACACAATTTTGAAAGTGGTCATTTTCAAACATTCTGTTATTTTATTTAGATATAGTATGATTTGGTAGATGGCCAGAACCATGAAATTTTAAAACCAGCCATTTCTGGATTTTATATTCGTTTCCATCCCGTATATCGGCTTTGTTATTACTTCACACGAAAACAGATGACGCCATTTTACTGACAACAAAAGTTGCCAGATAATCGAGAGTATATTAAAATACAAGAATGGCTTTAAAAACAATCTTATGTACAAAGAAATATTTAACTAGCCATTCTTTGAAAATTCCAATCGTCATATGAATGAAGGGTTAACACTGTTAATCGCTATATCGGAAAATCGATAATAGCACGAAAACCGATAACAGGATGCTACAATAACATTTGAACATTAATACAATGTCAATGGTGGGACTTGCCAAAAATTTCAGAAATGTTTTCGAATTCTGGACTCATCAAATTCAATTCCTGCAAGTACCTTGTTGCTCCACTCTGCCACATTATTCTGGTCCTCAAGCCAACCAGTTTTTGTTCTTACTCTTGCTTAGTGGAGAAGCAGCTAATGCCAATTTAATGTCTGGTTTGAACCGATCAAAGAACGAACCCATGATCTACTACACTCAAGACAGCACACCAACCCATTACACCTTCTGTTCTGTTTCAAATAAGTGTTTTAATGCATGATTCTTTGTTGATTATTTAAATCAATGTTTTTAATAAAATTTCGACTCCATGCATGATTGATAGAAAATGTAGCCAGTAAACTCAAGTTGTGACCATCAAATCTCCAATTGATGCCGTGAAATTTTCAAATACAATACAGTTATCTCCTAATGCTATGAAGTTTGAATAATCTATTTTAAGAAGGCATGTTTATAATAATTATGTAAATTAACATTTGTTGTGAAGAACATTTTATTTTCATTTCATGATTAATTATGTAATTGTAAGAAAGGTGATAAATTTTGTATATAATATAGGTTAGTCTATATATATATATTTAATTTGAGTATGCATATGCTGTACTTTTCACATATCTTTGTGCCATTAATATTAAAATAATTGGTTACACAGGTGACAGTTTCCTTACAGTAGAGACACCTGCAGTTTATTGACATTTTCATCTCAGGTGAATTTATATGGTCTACTATAAACATTAGTACTATTTATATACAGTCAAACAGTCCTCACGATGAGCACCGGTCATCAGACCCACGATGAGCACCGGTCATCAGGCCCAAGACCCACGATGAGCACCGGTCATCAGGCCCAAGACCCACGATGAGCACCAGTCATCAGACCCAAGACCCACGATAAGCAACGGTCATCAGGCCCAAGACCCACGATGAGCACCGGTCATCCGGCCCAAGACCCACGATGAGCACCGGTCATCAGGCCCAAGACCAATGAAACTTTCAGACCAGTAAATTTTTCAGTTTTAATTTCTAGATATACATTGTATATATAAATAAATTCAAGAATTTGATTCGAACCAGTATTAAATTATAATTTTTATTTCGAGGACTGGTCAAACCTGTTTTAGTTACCACCTCTAGATCTATTAAGCAATAACTTGTATTATGTTGCCTTAATTTTAATTTCCCTTCACAGTGCATTTAATATTAAATAATCCTGTATTTAGCAACCACCTGTCTTATGAGACCCTATTTCCATGTTCCCGTGGAAGGTCACTTAATAAGATAAGACACATTTGACTGTAGTATACATGAGGACCCAGGTGGCTCAATGAGTTAGGTAGTTGTAGGGGGCCCAGGTAGCTCAATGAGTTAGGTAGTTGTAGAGGGCCTGGGTGGCTCAATGAGTTAGGTAGTTGTAGGGGGCCTGGGTGGCTCAATGAGTTAGGTAGTTGGATTACCTAGCAATTCATACAAGCGAAGCCTATCACCAATATGGCGTGGGTTTGCACCCGGCTTTGTAAATTATAAAAAAGGGTTCACTCAACTCGCAGCCGCAAGTGATAAAGTTGACCAGTTGCTTGCCCATGGTCGGTAGTTCTCTCCGGGTACTCCGGCTTCTTCCACCACTAAAACTGGTCGCCATGATTTGATATAGCTAAACTATTGCTGAAAGTGGCGTTAAACACCAAAAATCAAATCATTACATATACATGGTCAGAGCTCCAGATAAGCTGCATATTTGCATTTTTTACGCTATAAAAACGAGTAAAAACGCATGTATTATCAGATCAGAGTGTACACATTACGCATACATATTGCTGTGTAAGCAAACTTTCCAAATTCGGAGCGTACTTGTACGCTGATAATACAGTCGTGTACATTAACAATACATTTTTGTCTTTGAAAAATTCCCTGTAATTACTTCCCTTTATATTTTTCGAAGGAGAGAGCGTATACATCCGAGGGGTACCGAAAGTTTGCCTCACTAAACATCGATGTCAAAAGAGATCTGATTGGATGTTTACGATAAATCATCCAATCGTGGTCAATAATACAAATAAATGCGGTGCTCCTTATAAGGAGTGGTTTACGTAATAAGTAAGAACTAAAACGAAAGTAAATTTGGGAATATATTGTTCGTTGAAAATGAGCAAGAACAGGAATAAGCGTGATACTAAGCGCAAGAGTTTCATCTGTGTCTAGTGACAGTATAGTGAAAGGAATCATTGATGACATTATCAATACAGGCTGTGAAAACTACCGAAGTCGACAAGCAAAAAACGAAAAGAAAACATGAAAAAATTATCAGTCAGTTATATAAAGTAAACACAGAACAAAATATTTACAACATTTTATTAATAAACATGACACAATCGTGTCAAATTAAACAGAAATATACATTTCACTTGCATCATACGTTTATTGAATAACACAAGTGTCAAACATTATTTTAAAAGTGTACATGTAAGCAATCTTTTCTGAAGTAGAGAGTACAA
Source organism: Bathymodiolus septemdierum (assembly GCA_963383655.1). NCBI lineage: Eukaryota > Metazoa > Mollusca > Bivalvia > Mytilida > Modiolidae > Bathymodiolus > Bathymodiolus septemdierum. The sequence goes on from OY726527.1 coordinate 52,807,237, forward strand.
CAGTGCAAAGGAAATATGTAAATACCCATCATTTTCAAAAGTAGGGGGTAATTACCCTTTGGACTTGAAAATTATCTGGAGCTCTGATGGTACAAAAATATATTTGAAATGTTGAGTAAAACAGAATTTTTAGTCACGATTACATTAGTTTATCAGATTCTTAGCATGTTTTACCAGTTGATTATATTTTTGTAATATTTTTATTCACCATGGTGGTTAAATTAATATTCCTGTAAAAGAATTCCCACTAATTTCCTTTAGATGATCATTCACAACTTTAAAACACAAATGTATTTGAGGTTTTGATCACAGCCCAAATTTTGCTGGTCATATGTCTGACAAAACTGACAAATTTCATGAACTCTATCTGGGATCGAATGCTTGTTAACTGGTTTTCAGGTTTTTCGTGAGTACATTTTTATTTATTTACAATATGGAGAAAAAATTTAATTGAAATATTCTGTGACCTATGAACTGTGTATACAATAGCATAAAGTCTCTTCACTGTATATACGTAGACAATCCAATATGACATTTTTCTTCCTTTCAATATAAATTTCAGATAATTTAAAACAAATGTAAAATTTCGTACAAATATTTGATCAGAATGGCAGGAACGGTGCTAATACAGTTTTAGGTTTCCCTCAAGAACTATAAGATATGCCTCATAAATGTCAGGAATTAATGAATAATAATTTTTACTGAGGAAAAGTGGAGTTTATGTTTCTTACATTGTAAACTGGATCCATACCATAAATAATGATTGTACGAGGCTCTACTGGGATGGGTGGTTTTAAGGTGTTAAGTATAGGTGGCTCTTGTGATATTTTTATGGTGGTGTCAAGGAGTGGTACATTGTAGATTAAGTGGCTCTTGTGATGATTTACATAGTATGAGGCTCTACTGGGATGGGTGGTTTTAAGGTGTTAAGTATAGGTGGCTCTTGTGATATTTTTATGGTGGTGTCAAGGAGTGGTACATTGTAGATTAAGTGGCTCTTGTGATGATTTACATAGTATGAGGCTCTACTGGGATGGGTGGTTTTAAGGTGTTAAGTATAGGTGGCTCTTGTGATATTTTTATGGTGGTGTTAAGGAGTGGTACATTGTAGATTAAGTGGCTCTTGTGATGATTTACATAGTATGAGGCTCTACTGGGATGGGTGGTTTTAAGGTGTCAAGGAGTGGTACATTGTAGATTAAGTGGCTCTTGTGATGATTTACATAGTATGAGGCTCTACATGGGATAGGTGGTTTTAAGGTGTTAAGAGGTGGAAGATTAAATGGCTCTTAGGGTGGCTTGAATGAAATTAAAGATGACATACATGTATTAGGTGGCTCATGTGATGATTTTATGGTGGTGTTGAGGAGTGGTACATTGGTGATGAAGTGGCTTTTAAAAGACGGCACATTTAGTGGTTTCTATGGTGATTTAGAACAAGTAACTGTATATTCCTTTAATTTCATGGGTACTTATTTTTGTCATTTGAGGAAAAATTGTACTTTCATGGACCCTCTTTACTATATATACTTAGTGCATATGTACTTGTACCGTATAATATATAGACAAGGTGGCACAATATTCTTTGAATTTTTTATTTCGATAATTCATATAATCCACGAAAATTAGTATGCCACAATTAATTAATTCTCAATATTAGCGTCTTTAGGGTTAAATTCAAACAAAAGTGATAAAGAATAGACCCTAATAAATAACAGACCTGACCTTTGATCCAATAGAAAGTCTAAATTTAGAATTGATTTACTCTTAAGCTTTGTTAAGAACTTATCTTCCATAATTTTATTAAAAAATCCTTAAAAAACCTGCCTTCCCCTCCCTTCTCCTCCCTTCTCTTAACAGTAATCTTCAGACACATACATATAGATGTTTATTTACAGTAGTTGGACAGAAGACATTTCTAAGAGATTTATGTTTTTCTGTGATGGATCTTTAGAGAATTTCTATCTGTCTGTGTCTTGAAAATATGGGAAAATTTATACTTAATAAAAATTACATCTTGTATATGACCCATTATTTGACCTTTTATCTCCCTATAAATTATTACGGATGTGAGGTTTATGGATAATAAAATTTCACGGAAGCTTTGATTTTCATTAGTTGTGTACTAAAGTATAATCATATACAAAGTGTATATACCAGAGAGCGGAGAGGCACTATTAAACAGTTACATTTTTGATAAGAATACATTGATCTTTCAGAGTTGTAATAAATTTTTTTTCAAACAGAAGAAACAAAATATCCACCCTTTACGGTATGAAAAAGTAAATTTGTCAGTGACTTACTGCAGATCAGTGGTTTTCTTTGGGTACTATGGCTTTCTAAACTAATAAAACTGACCACCACAATATACAGTACGCACAGAGGTTTTTAGCACGAAATCACCTTGGTCGGTGTTTTTTCGCGGTGAAATGTCATAAAATCTCCGTAAAATGTCTGTGAAATCGCGGTGAAAATATACAAATTAGGGCCTAAATGTCGGTGAAATATTTTAATTGTCGGTGACAACACCGCGGCGAAAATCAAATCTCGGCGTAGAAGAATTTTCTGTCTTTTGTTGGCGTTTTGATAACTGAGTCTAAGAGTATTTATGCATCATGCTAAATAGTCTATGAATAAAATCCATGTAAATTTTCTGAAGGGTCTTTGCTTTTAAAAATGACCCGGCAAAAAGGTACAATTTCAATTTTTATTGCAGAAATTGAATAAGATAACCTATATAAATGCAAGGTTTAATTATTCCGACGTGCCAAGATAAAGAAAACAAATTTATGTAAATTTTTATCTAAACGTGCGTTTTCGTTTTCGTATTTGTATGTCGTTAATCCCCTATGCCATATTGTGGGAAGTGTTTTTGGACCCGTCAGATTCCTACTTCCTGTTTGCCGACTTAGTTGGTTTTTATACACATTGAACATATATGCGGGGGGTATCATAAGTGAGCATTAGCTCACAGTTCATCTTGTTGTTCAAGCAAACACAAATAGTAATCTCCACTCTTTATGGGAATAAAAAGTGCTTTGATGAATATGATATCTATAATTAGGCTAGACTAGGTTTGTAATGTCATGAGTGACTTATTAATTTTGACCTGTTTGAAGTTCTGTAAGTGGATACATTTGTAGGAATGTAGAGACAAATATTTTTTTCCTTTCAAATATATTTCGATATATATAATAAAAAAGCTTGCTTTAATGTATAAAAAAATCTATGGAATTCCTGATAATATTTTTGAGGTAATTTTGACCTCAAACAAGAGTACCAGTACTGTATGTCACATCAGCATAATTCTAAACAGGGTTATGATTTAAGATTAAGGAGAATTACACAATCAATTAAAAAATATTATTTCATGGTGACCTAATTTCTTTCTTATCCCTGTCCATTTTGGAATTTTGGGGGAAAGGGGAAGGATTTCCAGTGTAATTGACTTTTAATTTAAGGATGACATTTGTGTTTGGAACTCACCATTTTTTTTACAGAAAATAAAAAAGAATGTTCTCGTGGGATTCATGACTTTTTGGTTGGGAGTCAGGGACTGGACAAAATATTATCCTTCAAATTAAGGAACTCTGACCTCCACCTTTCAGTTTTATTAAAACACTAACTTACATTGTAGATATTAATTTCAATAACCTATATCTTCTGATCTCTAGTGAATTATCCCCTTTTTCAGTTTTATTAAAACACTTAACTTAGGTATTAATCTCAACATGCCTATCTTTTGATCTTTAATGAATTACAAAATGTACTTCAGTCCATTCTATATCAACATGTAATATCTTATCAACTAACTGAAGAAAAATATTGTTGTAAGCTAGAAGCAATAATAAATAACTAATCTTATTGTTTTGCTTTCATTATGTCCTCCCCTAAGTTTGTAGGTATTAGATAGACTTAAGATAAGTGGACACATTTTTCTGATCAAATCTCATAGATTTTTGTATTATTACCACCAACATCAAAAGGGGGGCCGTCGTGGTAATGATTGTATGGTAGTTAGATTTACAACTACTTATGCAATTGGTGCCTATCAGGTCGGTGGTTTTCTCCTGGTATTCTGGTTTCCTCCACCAGTAAAACTGACTACCACGATAAAACTGAAGTATTGTTGAAAGTGGCATTAAACACCATAAAACCAAACCAATCAAAATGAGGATTTTGCAAGTTAATAATTAATAATAATAATAATAAATTCTTTATTTACAGAGGGTTACACAGTTAGTTAATAACTAATCTTCACTGAGGCCCTCATTGACATTAATATATTTATTGTAAAATACAGTCTATATAAAAGTTATACAAGAAGCAAAACATTGTAGTAAATATACACAAAAAGATGTAGTTTATATTTAATGGTAACTTATGGTGCATCATCATTTAAAATGAGACTTTTAACTTTTGCTTTAAATGCATTATGAAAAGAAGCTTGCCATATCGAAAACAGAAGTTCATTCCATTGCTTTGGTCCAGAGTATGTAAAAGTTTTCTTAAAAAGGAATATGAGAGAGCGACACAGTTATTACATTGTACAGTGAAACCTGTCTAAACCGAACCTCATTAGGACCAATTTGTGTGATTGGTTTATACAGGCTAAATTAACAAAGATTTTATACTTTAGGACTTGATTTAATGTATGGTTTATACAGGACTCCATTTTATTTAAAAAAAAAGTGTGTGTTATACAAATCAGTTACGGTAATACTAACAGTTTCCCAACAACCAAAAATGTGTGTGTTATACACGTACAAAATGTAGATTACAAAAATAATATCAGTTCCCCCAACAACCAAAAAAGTGTGTGTTATGCAAATCAGTTACGGTAATACTAACAGTTTCCCCAAAAAGGTGTGTGTTATATAAATCAGTTATGGTAAAACTTAACAGTTTCCCAACACCTAAAAAAGTGTATGTTATACAAATCAGTTATGGTAATACTAACAGTTTCCCAACAACCGAAAATGTGTGTGTTATACAAATCAGGTACGGTAATACTAACAGTTTCCTAGAAAAGTGTGTGTTATACAAATCAGTTACGGTAATACTAACAGTTTCCCAACAACCAAAGAAGTGTGTGTTATACAAATCAGTTATGGTAATACTGACAGTTTTCCAACAACCAAAAAAATATGTGTTATACAAATCAGTTACGGTAATACTAACAGTTTCCCAACAACCAAAAATGTTTGTGTTATACAAATCAGTTATGGTAATACTAACAGTTTTCCAACAACCAAAAAAATGTGTGTTATACAAACCAGTTATGGTAATACTAACAGTTTCCCAACAACCAAAAAAATGTGTGTTATACAAACCAGTTATGGTAATACTAACAGTTTCCCAACAACCAAAAAAGTGTGTGTTATACTAATCAGTTACGGTAATACTAACAGTTTCCCAACAACTGAAAATGTGTGTGTTATACTAATCAATTACGGTAATACTAACAGTTTCCCAACAACCGAAAATGTGTGTGTTATACAAATCAGTTACGGTAATACTAACAGTTTCCCAACAACCAAAAATGTGTGTGTTATACATGGCATATTGTGGTACGAATAATTAAATAATGATGAATTATTTGTATTCACTTGTGTATTGTAAATAATACCCTTCTAATCTTTCTATAACTGACAGATTATCTCCCCTGTCTTTGATGATTTATTAATCAATTATCAGCATGATCTATTGACCATGTAATATATCTTATTGTTATTGACCTTCTCATATTGACCAGGGCAACATGTTTTATTTGACATGTCATACATGCTGTTGCAAGGACAGCTTTTATGGCTTGATAAAGTGTTTAAGATTTGTAGACTTGGGGGGAAATCTTTATCATAATTGTATTTGTCTGCAATTTGACCATAGTTGCATTTGTTACAACATAATGGGGCTGTAATTTTTCAAGACAATTTATTTTTGTTTCTTACATCTTGAAATTCATGTCTTAAATCATTGCACCTATATTAGAAAATGTCTGATTTACTTGCGATAGCTACATATGATCAAATATTGATATGAGACCTGTCATTTAACTTTTAGGGGATGGGACATGTTCTTTTTCCCCAAGAAAATTTTTTTTTTTACCAGTAGCAAAAATCAATTATTTTTTTTGCAAATGAACTTTTTTATTTTATTTTACCAAATTTTTTAATTCATTGAAAACGGGAGGGTCTGATTTTCCCCCCACCTTTATCTCTATTTATATTTTCTATAAAGTTTGTTGACAGAAAATGAAAAAAAAAACAAACTCAAAATAATACATAATAATGTATATATTTATTTATCATGTGTCCCTTCCTTTATAATTAGCCTAAAACAAATAAAAAATCAGTGTCAATCTTTATCTTTTGTTTTAAAAGCCACATGATTGATTGTCCTGTCTTATCTCTGATTGGCTGAAATTTTAAATGAAAATGAAAGTGTAAACAATACCACAAAGTGATAAATAACTTGATATAATTACTGCAGATGTTGTCAAATTAAATATTTACAGCTTTTGGCATGCCTTTAGGCCAAACATGAGATAAAAGTGTTAGTTAAAGCATTCAGGTGATGCAGATTAAACATTCAGGTGATGCAGCTGTTAATTAGTTAAGGGGGAGATTACTAGTTATCTTTGGATATGATAGTATGATACTAGGCAATAAATTTGAATAATTAAAAAGTAGGGCTCATGCTGTTAATATTATTGACATCACATTTCATAAGGTTATGACATGTTTGTTTTATCAAAGTGATTCCATGTAGCTGACTAGCTGTACTCAAGATGATATTACTTATCTGAATGGTGTGGGGCTTAATCTTGACATTTTTGATAAGACACAAAGAGAAAAAAAAAATTGTAAATGGTTTTAACATTAAAACAGGATTTTATGTTTTTTAAGATCCAGATTAAAATGTTTGTGAATAAAGTTTGTTAGTGATTACGTTTTAGTTGTGGCGACATTGTATTGTGGGAAAACAATTTTCATATGGATGTGAATTTTTGTATAGAAGGATAAAAAGCAAGATATTGTGGAAGTTTTTGTGTGAATATTTGTTCAGGTATAATTTTATTCCATAAACATATACATGTAATCATAGGTAAGGTATTCTTATGTTATAATTTTATTTAATTGAAATGTAATTCGAAGTTTAAAGGTTCATATAAAATCTACATTTGCCTGGGAAAATTTTATTTTGTTGTTTAAAAAAATGACATAAATTCAAATTTTATGTCAAAGACAGGTAAATTAAAGATTTTTTTTTTATTTTGTTGTTTAAATAAAAATGACATAAAATGTACATGCCAATGACAGATAAATTAAAGGAAAACAAATTAAGAGAATTTATTTGTCAATTAAAATGTCACAAGATTTAAAAGAATTATAAATGAGGACCCAATACCGGAACTGTGTAGCTTCGTGTACATGTATGAACATTTTAAATTTCATTTTCAAATAATTATAATTTCAAAGTATAATTTTGAATTGAAATGATGAATGAAAGTGAAATAAATAAAATTAATGCAGTAATTCAAAGATAAAGATAAAACTAGATTATGATGTTTGATTATAGTGATGGGGGAGATTGATTGTAATTTACAAATGTAGCTGGGAATCTGTGTCTTGTCATATTCATAAAGATATAGATTGTATCAATGCATGGTCATGGATAAAATTTACATTTTATTTGATGGCAGACAACCCTAGTAAGATAAAAACAAAATCTATTATATATACCTGTAGCTGCAAATTCTCAGTGCTGTATTTACTTATAGGCTTGACAGGTTGAAGCCTAGGGCCTCAACATTTAGAGGGATACGGCCAACGTGTATATTATTTTTGACACTGTCATTACACTTTCATACATGCAGAAGGCATTGTATTCTTAAAACAACCCTTCAGTAATTTTCCTTGCACAGTTGCACTCCGTTCAGAATCATGCAGAATTTTAAACACCCCTCATCATTGTCGCCTTAATTCAAATTGATTAAGCAATCTTCCATCTTCATCTAGTCGTGAGAGTGTGGAGTTTGAAATGGCCCTATAGCTAGCGACATAGCCTAGGCCCTCTCTTCATCTAGTCGTGAGGGTGTGGAGTTTGGAATGGCCCTATAGCTAGCGACATAGCCTAGGCCCTCTCGTCATCTAGCAGTGAGGGTGTGGAGTTTGGAATGGCCCTATAGCTAGCGACATAGCCTAGGTCCTCTCTTCATCTAGTCGTGAGGGTGTGGAGTTTGGAATGGCCCTATAGCTAGCGACATAGCCTAGGCCCTCTCTTCATCTAGTCGTGAGGGTGTGGAGTTTGGAAGGGCCCTATAGCTAGCGACATAGCCTAGGCCCTCTCTTCATCTAGTTGTGAGGGTGTGGAGTTTGGAAGGGCCCTATAGCTAGCGACATAGCCTAGGCCCTCCTTCATCTAGTCGTGAGGGTGTGGAGTTTGGAAGGGCCCTATAGCTAGCAACATAGCCTAGGCCCTCTATTCATCTAGTTGTGAGGGTGTGGAGTTTGGAAGGGCCCTATAGCTATTAGCTAGCGACATAGCCTAGGCCCTCTCTTCATCTAGTCGTGAGGGTGTGGAGTTTGGAAGGGCCCTATAGCTACTAGCTAGCGACATAGCCTAGGCCCTCTCTTCATCTAGTCGTGAGGGTGTGGAGTTTGGAAGGGCCCTATAGCTAGCAACATAGCCTAGGCCCTCTATTCATCTAGTTGTGAGGGTGTGGAGTTTGGAAGGGCCCTATAGCTACTAGCTAGCGACATAGCCTAGGCCCTCTCTTCATCTAGTCGTGAGGGTGTGGAGTTTGGAAGGGCCCTATAGCTAGCGACATAGCCTAGGCCCTCTCTTCATCTAGTCGTGAGGGTGTGAAGGGCCCTATAGCTGGCGACATAGGCTAGGCCCTATAGCTAGCGACATAGCCTAGGCCCTCTCTTCATCTAAATCCAGCACGGCTGCAGATCGAGGAGTGGCATGATAAAAAAGTAAAACTGTTTATAAGGAATGACGAAAATTCATTCAGGTTAACAGTCCACACATTGAGCACAGGTCCTCCGGCCCAAGACCAGCAAAACTTTGTTCGGACCAGTATATTTTTCAGTTTTTTAAGAACTATATAAAAATAAGTTCAAGAATTTTATTTGGACCAGTAAATTCAAATTATTATTTCGAAGACTGTGTCACATTGTCAATCTTATTACCTCAGTGCGCAATCTGTCCTAACATTTCAAATATGAAATACAATATCATACAGTGTACTTAGATTTAAAAACTATGTAAACCATATTGTTTAATTTTTTTGTTAGTCAGTTTAACATTAGTTTGTTTAACACTATTAATTCATGGTATTGTATTAAAGATATACATTTTGTATGTAATTAAATATGATCTAAATTTGTAACATATATTTGTAAATCATATATCTTGTATTCTCCAGGTGTTGATCTTTCTAAGATGTAATCTGTGTCATCTTATACCCTTCCTATTGAAATCTGTCCAAACCTCTAGATTGTTGTAGAAAAATATACCCAGTGAAGATTTAGTGCGATTTTTCTCCAGATCTACTACTAGAAAAATATATGTAGTGAAGATTTAGTGTGACTTTTCTCCAGATCTACTACTAGAAAAATATACGTACTGAAGATTTAGTGTGATTTTTTTCATGTCCTATTATTATACAAGTTCTCATTTTTTGGAAAGAAAAAAATATAGGAAGTTTTTTTGGGGAAAAGAAAGATTTCTATTAATTATTTCTGACATAATCTTCAACTTGTTGAAGGCAGTCAGTATTTGGTAGAAATAGAAGTAAAAGTTATTTGAAACAAAATGAATAATTTACATATTTACCAACCACTTTAAAAAACTTATAAGCCAAAGGAAAACAGCAGTATTGTTTTTGTACCAGCACATCTTCATGGATTGATTTTTTTGTATCAGTACATCTTCATGGATTGTATTTTAGTACCAGTACATCTTCATAGATTGTATTTTTGTACCAGTACATCTTCATAGATTGTATTTTTGTACCAGTACATCTTCATAGATTGTATTTTTGTACCAGTACATCTTCATAGATTGTATTTTAGTATCAGTACATCTTCATAGATTGTATTTTAGTACCAGTACATCTTCATAGATTGTATTTTTGTACCAGTCCATCTTCATGGCTTGTATTTTTGTCCCAGTACATCTTTATGTATTGTATTTAACATACAATGTAGATAAACTGAAAATTCATACTGTTTTTATTACTGTACAAACATAATAACCCAGGTCAGCCATACAGATTCAGTTTTATCCATATGTTCTTGTTAACAACAGTTGTAGAAAATAATTTAGTGAATGTAATTATGTTATGTCACTATGACACCTGATAATAATGTGGCAGCCATCTTGTTTGACAAGAAAAAAGTACTAACATGGTTTATTTGATAATTATCAAATTCATACATTTTTGTAATTACTATTTAAACTGAGAGTGAGGTTCTCCCTCCTCAAGCATGTATACCTTATAATTAGCTGTTTTTTGGCTACCCTAGAGCTTTCAATATTTTTCATGTGTACCAGTAGTTCACTGTTTACAGACAGTACTTCTTATTAAAATTTGAACATCATGTACAACACTCTTTAAAATCAAGAGGTACCAAAGGCAATTTTAGGCAGGTACATTTTTAAAAGTACCTGGTAGTCTGTCCCTTATTGAAATGCCTTTTGTTTTCTTGCTCCCAAAGACTGAAGGTTATTCCATCAATTTTGATATAGAGCTATCAATGTTTTTATTCTGTGTTATATATTTATTTACATTTTACTAAAAAAAAAAAAATCCTGAACTAAATTAGTTGGAACAAACTTATATTAAAGAAAAATAAAAAATGTACTGTTTCAGCTTTGCTGATATCCTGAATATATTGCCCATCATCAGATCCTCAGACTTAATATGGGAACAAAGGTTTTGTCAGTATTTTGAATCTAGTTGGTGGTTTTCTCTAGAAATTCATTATAAAAATCCGATGCGTTGGTCTAGAACAAAGCGGACCTCATCATCATCTCATTGAAAATTCACTTTTTCTCGCCATGATATAGCTGAAAAATTGCTGAGTTGGCATTAAACAACAAACACTCACTCACTCTAGAAATTCTCAATTAAATGTACTCCCAATAAATCCTTTTGTGTATTACTGCATTAACAACTTTTAATTAATGAACAATTTTAAACTTTACTCTGTTCATTGGTGCTTAGCTTGACCAATAGAAACCTGATATTCCTATTCATTTTACAATTATTTCATGCAACTAAACTGTAAATCACCCACAAAACAAAGATTGAACAAGTTTAGTGATGAATGGGAACTCTCACAGGTGACTGGTCCTAAACTTAATCAATTAGAAAAGGGAGACAACCCATCATTATGAACCTTGTATTGTAAATTGATGAAATTTAATGAGTGGTATTAAGTTTTCAGAGTTGATTAATGAAAGGCATTATAAATCATAAGACCTTATTTACTCAAGATGTGGAAGACTTTTATACTGGTTATGAACTTGTGATGATAAACAGGTGATAATTATAATATTGGCGAATGGACAGTTAGTATACTGCTATAGATGAATGGTTGAAAAAGTAGTGTAGAAAAAAAGAAAAGATTTTTTCTTCATTTTGAAGTAAACATGTAACGTTATGAAGAAATAGTAGTGAAAAAAGAAAGAAGAGAAATCTCTTTTTCATTATTAAGTAAACACAACTTTCTGGAGAAATAGTGAAAAAAAAAAGAAAAGATTGTTTGATTGATTGATTGATTGTTGATGTTTAATGCCAGTAAGATTTAGCAATACTTCAGCTATATTGTGGTGACCAGTTTACCACCGACCATGGACAAGCAACTGGTAAACTTTATCACTTGCGGCTGCAAGTCGAGTGCAAAAAAAGAAGGAAAAGAAATATTTTGTTGTTATTAAGTAAGCACCACATTCTGTAGAAATGCTCGTATTGATTTTGTTTCTGCTTAATATTTATAAGTTCTGATATTCACTAGAGAATCAGCTAACTTTAACATGTAATGGAATTCTTAAGTAAATCAGAAGTAGATACTGTTGGAAATATACAAATGTTGATATCAAACTGCACGAAAATGTCCCTGATCGCTTAACCCACTTTATAATACAATATGCTGGTATCTTATATTTGAATATAATAATTATCACCCATTCCAGACATAAAAGAAGAACACACTCAAAAATTATTATATCTTTATCACCAATATTTCAGCTATATCATGGTGACCAGTTATCTAAAATTATTGTGTTAAAAAAAATATTATTTTTGCAATACTTTGTTTAAATATGAATATAATTAAATACAACAACAAATATGTAACAATTTCACTGTATACAATGTATATCTGACAGATTTATGTTTTCCTCTGATCAGCAGATTTCCACTTTTTAAGCAAAATATTTGGAAATAAAATGTGTCAAGCTTCAGGTAGAAATAGCTAGAAAATGAAGGTATTTCAGCACTATTTAAGGGGATCCTTTTCTTAACAAGAAGCACTTTCATCTCTGTTCTATGTTGCTTGTACTGGAATAACACAATAAAGTACTAGTACCTAACATGAAAATGCTGTATTTTGATTGGATAATCTGTGTAAACTATTTTTGAACAGTACACTTGACAATGGGTGACTATACCTACATGTAGCGACGGGAACTATACCAGTTTCAAACGATTTCCCGCAGTGACTATACCTGTGGCATAGATTTTCCCGTGTAATTTTTATATATTTTTATCAAGATTTATCTCCCTTAAAATATACTTGTGCTGTAATCTGCTGTCAACATGGCCAGGTTTGGCATTGCAAATATAATGTTACATTGTAAATTTTATTATTATTATTATTATTAATATTATTATTATTATTATATTAAATTTGAATGTGTTCTTTTATGTCTGGAGTGGGATGTTATGTACTAAATATATTATTGTCTTCTCCCTCGAGAACAGTTTTCCTATAGTTGGCTCAAACAATATGCCTCACCAGACAACTCTATTGAACAGTGACCTCAGGAGTAGACAATAATAGAATAATAGTTCTAATTTATTTAAAAAAATCAATACAAAAATGGTGTGGTCTTCAGTACATATACATTTGTACATGTACAGTAATTAATATTCGATGATTTCACTCTGATACTACATCCAAGTAATATACTGTGTAGGTCGACCGTCAAGTTGATAGCTTTTGTAAACTTCACGACCAAAATTGAAAAATGTGGAGATTAAGAAAAATAGAAATGAATTTGAACAAATACTGTTCAGTGTTTCAGTCTTCGAAATTAGACTTTCGAATATACTGGCCAGAAAACTTCAAAATTAGAATATTTATATAGATTCTTTTGTTAAAATTTTGCAAAAGTCACTGGTCCGAATCAATTTTCTATGGCCGTGGGCCACCAGACCACTGCTAAAGTCGATGACTGGTGTTTATTACAGAAGCAACATTTTCAGTATTGTCTGTTATTTTGTTTTGATGGTTTGGCTCTTACACTATTTGTACTTACTCCATGCAGATTTTTTCACTTTAGAAAATATAATTAACATAGAGGCCTAATAGGTAACCTTTTTAATAATGGACCAAAAATTTGAAATTAATTGTCAGAGTTCGTATATATAATATATCAATATACATCTTGAAAAGCAAATTGTTGATTTGAAAACTGGATTTTTAAGATTTTTTTCTGAACATATAGAAGTAAAACAGACTACAGCATATTTTCAATGTTTCAGCAGCTGACAGGGAGAAATATTGGGGGCTCCACAGCAGACAAGTCTATATTATTTTGACATGATTTGTTACACATGACTGAAATGTTTTACATTTTCTTCTTTTTTTCAGAAAGAACATAAAGAAGCCATGTAATTAACAGGAGACGGAGCAGTCTACAATTTTTTCAAAGATGGATTATAAAGTTTACCATGTGAAGTACAAAACTGGATGATTATTTTACAACTACCATGTAGATCTGTCGGAATTAAAACTGTTTTTTTTTTAATTTGACAAAGAGAGTGAAAGAAGGGAGATAGTTCATATTTTACAAAGGGAGATAATTTGCTATAGTGCAACCAAAAGGAGTTAACTCATTTCCAAAGGAAATATATTGTAAATATTTTTTTTTTCTGTGAGGCTCAACATGAAGATAAGGTGTTATGTGACATTTTCACTCCTTGTGACTTTGGAATTTTTACAGCAGATCAGTGGTAAGTTTAGCTAGAAATTAAAAAGAAACAACTTTTGTTTCATACTTGTTTTGTGACAACTTTTGTCGAAATTACTAAAATGTAAAAGGTTGTATTTCTTAAAATTCTGTGAAACTCTAAGGTTTTGTTTAGCCTTTCCAGTGCCAGCTGCAGGAATAAACAGGAAAACATATATTTTTTTTATATATACAATGTGTTCACATAAATCCTGTTTATTTAATGACTTTAGACAGAGAATAAAGAGAAGACAATTGCAGCTCGTTCTCCTAAAATGTACTGAAAAACACATTTTTGACACCTAAAAATCAAGTAAAATCTTGATCAATTTCTTTCCAACTGGTTTTAAAAATGATTTTCAGGAAGAAGTTACTTGCCCCTCATTATTTTTTGCTTTATGCAAATACAGTCAAACCTGCATTAAGGGTTCACCTTAGGGACAAAGAAAAAGTCGTTCTTTAAGACAGGTGACCTCTTAAAAGAAGTTCAATTCATATGAAATTGTCTATGATAGGACAAGAACAATGTGACCTTTTAATACAGTTGACTGCTTAATACAGGTGACCACTTGGACAGGTTTGTCTGTATAAGAAAATGGCATGTTTCAGTAGATCCTGATTTATATGTAATGACCTTATTTACTAAGTGTTTTATAGTTAGGTAACAAGATGTCTGTTTGGTTTCATGACATTCATGAAGAAAATAGAAAGACATTTGATACACAATTTTCTGTTCTTTTAATTTTCACATGCCAATAACTTTGCATGTCAACTGCCATCTGTCCATACACAAGGCTGTCATGTCATCTGTTACAATATACAAAACTTTCATGGTATGGAAGCCTATATGGAACATTGAGAAAAAAAAATGAAGTCAACATTTTTTACTAGTAAAATCTCAAATTTTAGACCTTTAAGTTTAAGCTCAATATTTTTACTTTTTAAATCTCAAAATTAAAATTTTAAAGTTTCAAGTTTCAACTTTTTAAATCTTGAAATTCCAGCTTTTTAAACTTCAAATACTGACTTTTTAAATCTCCAAATTTTAAATGATAAAACTCGAAATTTTGACTGTTTAATCTTGAAATTGATAGAAATTAGATATGCAATTTTCTTTTCCTTTATTTTTCACATGGCAAAAATCTTACATGTCAACATGCCATATGTCCTTAATACACAAGCCATGACCTATCATCTGCTGCAATATACAAAACTCTCATATATCTATCATTACATATTGTGTCTGTGTAATTACTATAGTGGACATCTGTGTTATGTTAATAAGATGGATTTACTTTTTAAGGAAATAGTTTTCACAGACAATTTATTAGATATAATTCAGGCATCAGGAAGTCAGGGAGCAACTATATATAGCTATATACAATGTATTTACATGTACATATAACTTTTAGGACAGTCCTAGCTAGGAGGAGGTATTTAAAAAAAAAAATCCTGTCACCATATTTCATATAAATAAATTATTGTCCTACAAAAATAAACATTCTGACCCTGCAGTTTTCAATGAGAAATATTTGTTAAAATAAAAAAAAATAAAAAAAAAAATCATTTTTTTCTGGCTGCAGGGGAAAGAGTATAGCCCATCTTTAAAGGTAAATAGTTGGTCCCTATATAGACAATGAAGAGCCAGTGGAAAACTATTATTTTATATAAAAAATGTGTAAAGCAAAACATGTACCATTCAAAATTAACCCAAGTAGATGTAATTTTTTGTGAATAAAAAAACCCAACAATAATTTGTTATTCTAATTGCATTCCACATTGAACTTCCTCTGATGACGTTTTCCTTGAATCTCCAGATGGAGTTTATAAACAGCCTAAACTATTTGATTTACTGATTAAATCTGGTTAGTTTAATGTGGGTTTATATCCCTACTCTGAGTTAATTATTACCCATATGTTGGTGTTATAAAGATCGTAAACAAGTTATTGCTGTTTTATCAGCCACCAGGGAAAGATAAAGATATTTTTTGTGACATAAAAAAACAGTTAAACAAATTTGGAGGAATTTCCTGTTTTAATGAGTTTGAATTTATCAGTTGTTTCAAGATTGACATCTACTTCATCCAGTCTTAATAAATAATACATGGGTTCGAATCCTGTTTAGCCCTGCCACATCTTTGTGCCTGTCCCAATGCAGGACCTGGATTTCTAATGTTATACATGCATGTTGTATTTTTTTGTGTTCAATGATGTGAGGTGAGAGAGGTACATGTACAAAATGTAGTTGTGAGAGTTTGAGGGAAATTACACTTTATAACATCATGTATTTGTTCTGTAGTAAACAAATTTTAGATGATTTCAATTTTCCCATTGTGAATTTTCCATTTACATGTATATGTAGCAATATTCCAGCAGCACTTGCATGTCATGGTGATACAATACTTCAGATCATGTGGTTCCTATGAAGGAGAAGGTTACTACTACATCTAAGTTTAACAAGAAAGCTACTGAACCAAGGCTTTCTAGCGGTTAACTTGAAGTCATCACTTCAGAAGGTTTATGGTCACCATCACAGGGGTTAACAAATCTTGGACCACCTCACTAGCCCAGGGCTAGCATACAGGGCTAGCATACTCCCAAATATTACTAGCCCGAATCTATGAACCACTAGTCCTGGTCAATACCGTGATTTCATGAATCCGACTTGCAGACTTGAACCCTTGTACAACATGTACAATGTATATTAGTTTAACTATCTTTCTTTTCAGATCTGGTATTGCGTTTTATTTTCACTTATTTTCCACAGTTCAGGTCACTGTAAGACCAAAAAAAAAAATATGTGTGTTTATGGTTACATGTCAAAAAAATCTAATTATTTAAAAAAAAAATTTTACTATCGACAAAACCGGAAATAATCGTTCCCGGTTCCGGAATCCGATATTTCATTTTCGAAATTTCCGGTAAGCCGTCGGTTGTTGAAGCTGTTTTATGACGAGAATAAGCAGTTTTTCTATCTTCTTTGCTCTCAATTTCCACAAAAAACTAGCGGTTGAATAAATAAAACATTGCTGCTGATTAAACAACATATAACATATATGAATATAAGTAGATACGCGAATATTGACAAGTTTGTCAATATCCGATATATATTTTTACTAGCCCGTCGGGCATACAGCTGATTATTTCAGCTAGCCCAAATGTGGAAATTACTAGCCCCGGGCGTCGGGCTAGGGGATTTGTTAACCCCTGCATCACCATTACATTATATCTGTGACACAGATCACCATGGATATATTCTGTTTGTTGTATGTAGTCCTAATCCTCTTCTTGTTTTCTCTTTCATGACTTTTCATTGGATTTTTAACAAGGGTAACATGACAGCTGCCACTTAGGCCAAATAAAAAAATATGTGTGTTAACGGTCACATGTCAAAAATCTAGGATCGGTCGGTCGACATTAATTTTTTTTTTTTTTTTTTATTGTCGGCAAAACTGGAAATAGTCATTTCCAGTTCCGGAATCCAATATGCGATTCCGGTATTTCATTTTCGAAATTTCTGGTAAGCCGTCATTTGTTGAAGCTTTTATGATGAGTTATGCAGTTTTTCTACCTTCTTTGCTCTCAATTTCGACAAAAAGCTAGCGGTTGAATGAATAAAACATTGCTGCTGATTAAACAACAAAAATGGTTATCCGAATTCTGTGTAAAAATTGATAGGGTTGCTAGCAAAAATTAGGGTAGAATAATTGCCGATAAAAAAGGTTAGGGTCGGCGGCTGAAAAATAGGGTCAGTTGGGTGACCGTAAACACACATATTTTTTTATTTGGCCTTACTGTATTAATCACACATCCAAAGCTCCAGAGTTCACCTCTTGTTTTAGTGTGTTTGTACATGTGTTGCTCCAGAGTTCACCCCTTGTTTTAGTGGGGTTTGTACATGTGTCGCTCCAGAGTTCACCCCTTGTTTTAGTGGGGTTTGTACATGTGTTGCTCCAGAGTTCACCCCTTGTTTTAGTAGGGTTTGTACATGTGTTGCTCCAGAGTTCACCCCTTGTTTTAGTGGGGTTTGTACATGTGATGCTCCAGAGTTCACCCCTTGTTTTAGTGGGGTATGTACATGTTATGCTCCAGAGTTCACCCCTTGTTTTAGTGGGGTTTGTACATGTGTTGCTCCAGAGTTCACCCCTTGTTTTAGTGGGGTTTGTACATGTGTTGCTCCAGAGTTCACCCCTTGTTTTAGTGGGGTTTGTACATGTGTTGCTCCAGAGTTCACCCCTTGTTTTAGTGGGGTTTGTACATGTTATGCTCCAAAGTTCACCCCTTGTTTTAGTGGGGTATGTACATGTGTTGCTCCAGAGTTCACCCCTTGTTTTAGTGGGGTTTGTACATGTGTTGCTCCAGAGTTCACCCCTTGTTTTAGTGGGGTTTGTACATGTGTTGCTCCAGAGTTCACCCCTTGTTTTAGTGGGGTATGTACATGTTATGCTCCAGAGTTCACCCCTTGTTTTAGTGGGGTATGTACATGTGTTGCTCCAGAGTTCACCCCTTGTTTTAGTGGGGTATGTACATGTTATGCTCCAGAGTTCACCCCTTGTTTTAGTGGGGTTTGTACATGTGTTGCTCCAGAGTTCACCCCTTGTTTTAGTGGGGTTTGTACATGTGTTGCTCCAGAGTTCACCCCTTGTTTTAGTGGGGTTTGTACATGTGTTGCTCCAGAGTTCACCCCTTGTTTTAGTGGGGTTTGTACATGTGTTGCTCCAGAGTTCACCCCTTGTTTTAGTGGGGTTTGTACATGTGTTGCTCCAGAGTTCACCCCTTGTTTTAGTGGGGTTTGTACATGTGTTGCTCCAGAGTTCACTCCTTGTTTTAGTGGGGTTTGTACATGTGTTGCTCCAGAGTTCACCCCTTGTTTTAGTGGGGTTTGTACATGTGTTGCTCCAGAGTTCACCCCTTGTTTTAGTGGGGTTTGTACATGTGTTGCTCCAGAGTTCACCCCTTGTTTTAGTGGGGTTTGTACATGTGTTGCTCCAGAGTTCACCCCTTGTTTTAGTGGGGTTTGTACATGTGTTGCTCCAGAGTTCACCCCTTGTTTTAGTGGGGTTTGTACATGTGTTGCTCCAGAGTTCACCCCTTGTTTTAGTGGGGTTTGTACATGTGTTGCTCCAGAGTTCACCCCTTGTTTTAGTGGGGTTTGTACATGTGTTGCTCCAGAGTTCACCCCTTGTTTTAGTGGGGTTTGTACATGTGTTGCTCCAGAGTTCACCCCTTGTTTTAGTGGGGTTTGTACATGTGTTGCTCCAGAGTTCACCCCTTGTTTTAGTGGGGTTTGTACATGTGTTGCTCCAGAGTTCACCCCTTGTTTTAGTGGGGTTTGTACATGTGTTGCTCCAGAGTTCACCCCTTGTTTTAGTGGGGTTTGTACATGTGTTGCTCCAGAGTTCACCCTTGTTTTAGTGGGGTTTGTACATGTGTTGCTCCAGAGTTCACCCCTTGTTTTAGTGGGGTTTGTACATGTGTTGCTCCAGAGTTCACCCCTTGTTTTAGTGGGGTTTGTACATGTGTTGCTCCAGAGTTCACCCCTTGTTTTAGTGGGGTTTGTACATGTGTTGCTCCAGAGTTCACTCCTTGTTTTAGTGGGGTTTGTACATGTGTTGCTCCAGAGTTCACCCCTTGTTTTAGTGGGGTTTGTACATGTGTTGCTCCAGAGTTCACCCCTTGTTTTAGTGGGGTTTGTACATGTGTTGCTCCAGAGTTCACCCCTTGTTTTAGTGGGGTTTGTACATGTGTTGCTCCAGAGTTCACCCCTTGTTTTAGTGGGGTTTGTACATGTGTTGCTCCAGAGTTCACCCCTTGTTTTAGTGGGGTTTGTACATGTGTTGCTCCAGAGTTCACTCCTTGTTTTAGTGGGGTTTGTACATGTGTTGCTCCAGAGTTCACCCCTTGTTTTAGTGGGGTTTGTACATGTGTTGCTCCAGAGTTCACCCCTTGTTTTAGTGGGGTTTGTACATGTGTTGCTCCAGAGTTCACCCCTTGTTTTAGTGGGGTTTGTACATGTGTTGCTCCAGAGTTCACCCCTTGTTTTAGTGGGGTTTGTACATGTGTTGCTCCAGAGTTCACCCCTTGTTTTAGTGGGGTTTGTACATGTGTTGCTCCAGAGTTCACCCCTTGTTTTAGTGGGGTTTGTACATGTGTTGCTCCAGAGTTCACCCCTTGTTTTAGTGGGGTTTGTACATGTGTTGCTCCAGAGTTCACCCCTTGTTTTAGTGGGGTTTGTACATGTGTTGCTCCAGAGTTCACCCCTTGTTTTAGTGGGGTTTGTACATGTGTTGCTCCAGAGTTCACCCCTTGTTTTAGTGGGGTTTGTACATGTGTTGCTCCAGAGTTCACCCCTTGTTTTAGTGGGGTTTGTACATGTGTTGCTCCAGAGTTCACCCCTTGTTTTAGTGGGGTTTGTACATGTGTTGCTCCAGAGTTCACCCCTTGTTTTAGTGGGGTTTGTACATGTGTTGCTCCAGAGTTCACCCCTTGTTTTAGTGGGGTTTGTACATGTGTTGCTCCAGAGTTCACCCCTTGTTTTAGTGGGGTTTGTACATGTGTTGCTCCAGAGTTCACCCCTTGTTTTAGTGGGGTTTGTACATGTGTTGCTCCAGAGTTCACTCCTTGTTTTAGTGGGGTTTGTACATGTGTTGCTCCAGAGTTCACCCCTTGTTTTAGTGGGGTTTGTACATGTGTTGCTCCAGAGTTCACCCCTTGTTTTAGTGGGGTTTGTACATGTGTTGCTCCAGAGTTCACCCCTTGTTTTAGTGGGGTTTGTACATGTGTTGCTCCAGAGTTCACCCCTTGTTTTAGTGGGGTTTGTACATGTGTTGCTCCAGAGTTCACCCCTTGTTTTAGTGGGGTTTGTACATGTGTTGCTTCAGAGTTCACCCCTTGTTTTAGTGGGGTTTGTACATGTGTTGCTCCAGAGTTCACCCCTTGTTTTAGTGGGGTTTGTACATGTGTTGCTCCAGAGTTCACCCCTTGTTTTAGTGGGGTTTGTACATGTGTTGCTCCAGAGTTCACCCCTTGTTTTAGTGGGGTTTGTACATGTGTTGCTCCAGAGTTCACCCCTTGTTTTAGTGGGGTTTGTACATGTGTTGCTCCAGAGTTCACCCCTTGTTTTAGTGGGGTTTGTACATGTGTTGCTCCAGAGTTCACCCCTTGTTTTAGTGGGGTTTGTACATGTGTTGCTCCAGAGTTCACCCCTTGTTTTAGTGGGGTTTGTACATGTGTTGCTCCAGAGTTCACCCCTTGTTTTAGTGGGGTTTGTACATGTGTTGCTCCAGAGTTCACCCCTTGTTTTAGTGGGGTTTGTACATGTGTTGCTCCAGAGTTCACCCCTTGTTTTAGTGGGGTTTGTACATGTGTTGCTCCAGAGTTCACCCCTTGTTTTAGTGGGGTTTGTACATGTGTTGCTCCAGAGTTCACCCCTTGTTTTAGTGGGGTTTGTACATGTGTTGCTCCAGAGTTCACCCAGTTCACCCCTTGTTTTAGTGGGGTTTGTACATGTGTTGCTCCAGAGTTCACTCCTTGTTTTAGTGGGTTTGTATCAGAGTTCACCCCTTGTTTTAGTGGGGTTTGTACATGTGTTACTCCAGTATAGTTCACCCCTTGTTTTAGTGGGGTTTGTACATGTGTTGCTCCAGAGTTCACCCCTTGTTTTAGTGGGGTTTGTACATGTGTTGCTCCAGAGTTCACCCCTTGTTTTAGTGGGGTTTGTACATGTGTTGCTCCAGAGTTCACCCCTTGTTTTAGTGGGGTTTGTACATGTGTTGCTCCAGAGTTCACCCCTTGTTTTAGTGGGGTTTGTACATGTGTTGCTCCAGAGTTCACCCCTTGTTTTAGTGGGGTTTGTACATGTGTTGCTCCAGAGTTCACCCCTTGTTTTAGTGGGGTTTGTACATGTGTTGCTCCAGAGTTCACCCCTTGTT
Source organism: Bathymodiolus septemdierum (assembly GCA_963383655.1). Lineage (NCBI taxonomy): Eukaryota > Metazoa > Mollusca > Bivalvia > Mytilida > Modiolidae > Bathymodiolus > Bathymodiolus septemdierum. The sequence continues at coordinate 52,829,418 of OY726527.1, forward strand.
TTAGTGGGGTTTGTACATGTGTTGCTCCAGAGTTCACCCCTTGTTTTAGTGGGGTTTGTACATGTGTTGCTCCAGAGTTCACCCCTTGTTTTAGTGGGGTTTGTACATGTGTTGCTCCAGAGTTCACCCCTTGTTTTAGTGGGGTTTGTACATGTGTTGCTCCAGAGTTCACCCCTTGTTTTAGTGGGGTTTGTACATGTGTTGCTCCAGAGTTCACCCCTTGTTTTAGTGGGGTTTGTACATGTGTTGCTCCAGAGTTCACCCCTTGTTTTAGTGGGGTTTGTACATGTGTTGCTCCAGAGTTCACCCCTTGTTTTAGTGGGGTTTGTACATGTGTTGCTCCAGAGTTCACCCCTTGTTTTAGTGGGGTTTGTGTTGCTCAATCTTTAGTTTGATGGTAGTGTTTTGTTGACCATTGTTTGTCTTAAATGTTTTCCTTTTTTTTTGCACATTGTCTGTCGTTTGCTTGCGACCTCTGGTTACCCCATTTTGTACAGTATTTGCACACTTTTCTTCTTGAACTGAAAGCCTAATCCATCTGTATGTTTATTTAATCAAAGGAGACTTTTAATCGGGAAGTAAAATCATATGTTTTGACATACAGGTGTATCTCATTATCTGATCTAAAATTCTACAGTAATTACAAAATCTATTTTTACATATATGACAGATTCTCCCAACGGTTTGATAAATTTTTGAAGAGAGATAATTTGTTGTTTATTCTAGTGTGTAAATTGACAAGCCTTGTTAAACAGAAACTTACATGATTACGAGCAATCAGAGTCATGTGTTAAATTTGTTTTTTCATGAAAGCGTGACATCTCTCATATGTTATCTTGGCTAATGTTGTGTAGTAACACAGTCTCGTGGGTAAACATGATTGACAGCTGCGTTTGTTATGCTGCTCAATAATTTGTTGGCTTTCAAGCTACATTTGTATATCTTGTAAGAAGACAATTTCTACAAGTTGTATTAGATGTTGCAGGTTAATATAGAATATATTTATGTAGGGAAAACTACAGATTATTATGTAGACATTGTACAGTGAGAAACCTGTCTATAATAAACCCTGTATTTTATTAAAGCCATGATACAGTTATCGATCCTGGTCTTTTTTTTGTGTTCGGTGATCAATGAGTTAAGGTGAGAGGTTGCTGTTTGTTAAATAGAGAATATTATATGGCTCTTTCCGTATCACATCCTGTATCAACCCAAGACACCAATATCATCCCTCGGGATGATATTGGTCGAGGGTTGATACGGGATGTGATATGGAAAGAGCCATATCATATTATGTTTATCATAATACTTAAACATGAGAAAGTCTTGTTCTGTATTATGAACCTTTAGTCTCGTGATCAATATCATCTTAAGGGGTATACGTATGATAAAGGGGTGATGATATCGATATCAGTCACGGCAGACAAATACAGGTGTAATGTTCTTCCAGTATTATATATGCAAATTTCCTTTATTTAGTACTAAGTATATGATAAATGTTAATATTAATGAATTGTTGACCATCACTGTTTACACTTTCTTTCCATAAAATCTGAAAGTTGCTGGACATACAATGTAGTCAAAACAGGTCAAAAATGGCCCTTTTGAAAGGAGGTGTACATGTAGATGGTTTCAGTCATTTTTCATTAATTTTCTTTTATTTTATTTGCAATCAGAATCATCCCAGTAAAATGTAAAGGAATACATTGTATACATGTACTTCAGTAAAGGAGTACATTGTATACATGTACTTCAGTAAAGGAATACATTGTATACGTGTACTTCAGTAAAGGAATACATTGTATACGTGTACTTCAGTAAAGGAATACATTGTATACGTGTACTTCAGTAAAGGAATACATTGTATACGTGTACTTCAGTAAAGGAATACATTGTATACGTGTACTTCAGTAAAGGAATACATTGTATACATGTACTTCAGTAAAGGAATACATTGTATACATGTACTTCAGTAAAGGAATACATTGTATACATGTACTTCAGTTAAGGAATACATTGTATACATGTACTTCAGTAAAGGAATACATTGTATACATGTACTTCAGTAAAGGAATACATTGTATACATGTACTTCAGTAAAGGAATACATTGTATACATGTACTTCAGTAAAGGAATACATTGTATACATGTACTTCAGTAAAGGAATACATTGTATACATGTACTTCAGTAAAGGAATACATTGTATACATGTACTTCAGTAAAGGAATACATTGTATACATGTACTTCAGTAAAGGAATACATTGTATACATGTACTTCAGTTAAGGAATACATTGTATACATGTACTTCAGTTAAGGAATACATTGTATACGTGTACTTCAGTAAAGGAATACATTGTATACATGTACTTCAGTAAAGGAATACATTGTATACATGTACTTCAGTAAAGGAATACATTGTATACATGTACTTCAGTTAAGGAATACATTGTATACATGTACTTCAGTAAAGGAATACATTGTATACATGTACTTCAGTTAAGGAATACATTGTATACATGTACTTCAGTTAAGGAATACATTGTATACATGTACTTCAGTTAAGGAATACATTGTATACATGTACTTCAGTAAAGGAATACATTGTATACATGTACTTCAGTAAAGGAATACATTGTATACATGTACTTCAGTAAAGGAATACATTGTATACATGTACTTCAGTAAAGGAATACATTGTATACATGTACTTCAGTAAAGGAATAAATTGTATACATGTACTTCAGTAAAGGAATACATTGTATACATGTACTTCAGTTAAGGAATACATTGTATACATGTACTTCAGTAAAGGAATACATTGTATACATGTACTTCAGTTAAGGAATACATTGTATACATGTACTTCAGTAAAGGAATACATTGTATACATGTACTTCAGTAAAGGAATACATTGTATACATGTACTTCAGTAAAGGAATACATTGTATACATGTCCTTCAGTAAAGGAATACATTGTATACATGTCCTTCAGTAAAGGAATACATTGTATACATGTACTTCAGTAAAGGAATACATTGTATACATGTACTTCAGTTAAGGAATACATTGTATACATGTACTTCAGTTAAGGAATACATTGTATACATGTACTTCAGTAAAGGAATACATTGTATACATGTACTTCAGTTAAGGAATACATTGTATACATGTACTTCAGTAAAGGAATACATTGTATACATGTACTTCAGTAAAGGAATACATTGCATACATGTACTTCAGTAAAGGAATACATTGTATACATGTACTTCAGTAAAGGAATACATTGTATACATGTACTTCAGTTAAGGAATATGTAGCAAAATATAGTTGTTGTTATTATTATAAATTTATCGATCTCTCGATCTCTCGTTATCTACAAAAAATGTATTAGACCACCGTGCTCTTCATGGGTAGGATTATACTACTTAATTGATCATCCATGTTCACACTGGTCAAGTAGTGTTATAGACATGAAGAAGGGGAAGATCTGCCAAACTATCAAAACAAGACCAGAAATTGATTAAAATAAATAAAATAAACATGTAAAATACATCTTTATGTGCCATCATCAATCTCTTAATAATCTAAATGTACTGCTTGTAAAAATGTAAAAGTTTGTCAGTGATGGTCAGCTGGCTTAAAATAAATGAAGGAAACATGTAAAATACATTTCTACTGTACATGCCATCATCATTCTCCTAATCTAAATGTATTGTGTGTATAAATATAAATGTTGGTTAGTGATGGCTTGGATTAAAATAAAACCCATCTAATGTGACCTTCCAAGGGAACAGTGAAATATGGTCACATAAGAGAAGTTGTCACTTAATACAGGTTTAATTGATATGAAATACACTGTGAAGGGAAATAAAAATTATGGTCACATAATACAAGTTATTGCTTAATAGAGGTGGTCGCTAAAGCAGGTTTGACTACATATACCTGTAGTTTTGTTTGTTGCTAAAATATACAATATTGGTGTATTGACAGTAAATACAGAATTTATGTGGCGAGGCTTAGAAACGGGGGAAAGAACGAGCTTTAGCGAGTCTTTCCACCCGTTTCGTGCCGAACCACATAAATTCTATATTTACCGTCAATATACAAGGTACCATGTACCAATATTGTATTTATCCTGCAATAAAATTTGCAAAAAAATGTTATTTAATCTAATAATAATAATAAAAAGATAACGGAAACCCCATTGATACCTCAATAATAGTTCCGGTAAGGGGCATGGCTTAATAGCTTTGTTAGGCTAGTGTGAAAAGTGTTATTATGACAGGGGAGTGGCTTTTTAGCTTTATTAGGCTAATGTGAAGTGTTATTATGACTGGGGTGTGGCTTATTAGCTTTATTAGGCTAATGTGAAGTGTTATTATGAAAGGGGAGTGGCTTATTAGCTTTATTAGGCTAATGTGAAGTGTTATTATGAAAGGGGAGTGGCTTATTAGCTTTATTAGGCTAATGTGAAGTGTTATTATGAAAGGGGAGTGGCTTATTAGCTTTATTAGGCTAATGTGAAGTGTTATTATGACTGGGGTGTGGCTTATTAGCTTTATTAGGCTAATGTGAAGTGTTATTATGAAAGGGGAGTGGCTTATTAGCTTTATTAGACTAATGTGAAGTGTTATTATGAAAGGGGAGTGGCTTATTAGCTTTATTAGGCTAATGTGAAGTGTTATTATGCCACTGTCATAATAAAGCAACAGTTTATTTCAACCCATTTATTATGACAAAAAATAACCCAAGGCCAATTGCAGGATAAATTACGTATACAGTACAGTCAAGAGACATACATTGTAGCATAATAAATCACTGTGATAGACATATCACTCTTCTTAGTGATACTGTACTGATACATTGTATAACTTTTGGTCTGTTTAATCTATTTACTTGTGCATTTTGGGTGATAGCAAGTACAAAATGTAACACTCTAAATACAAAAGAAATTTTGAAGATATATTAAACAGAACAAAAGATATATCAGTATCACTAAGATGAGTGATGTACATGTAGAAACATGTACCTTGTATGTCTATCACAGTGATTTATCATGGTACATGTGTATGTACATGTATGTCTCTGACTGTACTGTACCAACAAATATTTGATTTAGGCCTCAGGTGCATGTTGTTTCCATGAACTCCAGTTTCTTCTGCCAAAAAACTTAGTCTCCCGATATATAAAACTGAAATGCAACTGGGTGATTTTCAAAAAAATGAAGACTTTTCATTTTCAGAGAATAATTTGAATATTAAATGATATGAAAGAAAGGTAAATATCTTAAAACAAGCACAATGGTAACAGATATCTTCATGCAAAGTGTCATAGAGATTGCTCTTCCGGTTAAAAAGTTATCCTCTAAAAACAGGTCAAATTTGTCAGGAGTGTGACGTTTTAGCGTGACAAACTTTAAATTGCCTCAACTTACCTCGATGATAAAAAAAATAAAATAAAATATATATTAAAGAAAGATGGTATTCTATAATTTCGTACCATTTTACTTCAAATATCTAGATGTTTTGTGACCCTATGATTATGCGACAAAAAATTATTCTATTTTTTAAGTTAGTGTACGTGAATAAATTTAACTTGGAAAATTGTACAAATGTCAAATTAAACCTTAATAGTTTTTCATTGTTGAGACTAATTAGTTCAGAAAAGTCAAAATCTGTTGTAAAAAAACATTAGTTATAATAATTTAGTAGTATTAGACTGGATGAATATGATAGTTGTAAAATTGGGCTTGCATAAGGAGAGATACAAAAAATGTCAGGAGTGTGACATTTGATCTTAGTTGTATAGTACTATGTTGTATGCTTTAATAGTTCACAATTTTCTTTATTTTCCAAAAGCTCCAGACCCAATCAAAGAAAAAAGTTGGAAATAGCTCTGATATATGACATATCATAGCTAGGAAATCAAAATAACTAATGTCAGGAGTGTGACACTTTTAATAGGCATATCTTTTAAATAAAAAAAATAATAAACCATGCTTCTACAAACTTCTACAATGTTTTCAATTTAATTACATATATACAATAAGTAATAATTGTAGTATTTTTGTATATTGCATGACACCTTTCTCATAATAAGTGATGATAAAGGGTTATATTTTCTTAAAACATGTCAAAATATGGATTTTTTTCTAAATGAAAAATTGATATATGTTGCTTTAGATAAACAGAATACTTACTTTAATATATCTTGCCTTTCATAAAACATTTTCATTCTTTTGATATAGCATTTTTGAAAATTTATCAATAATTTTTCATTCAACAGTAATGTCACACTCCTGACATAAAAACTTTAAATGTCAATTGCAATTGCAGTAGGAAGTTTTTTTGCAGAGTAAATTATTGAGAAACAACTAAAAAGTAATTTTATACTAAGAAAAGATGATCTATTGCTAGTTTTTATAAATTTCAAATCCATTTTAACCATTTTTGATAAGATAAATTGCTAAAGGGCAAATAATTAGCACACTTATCATTAGAAAACACAAATACATACTTTAGAATCTTCCATTAATATTTACTGTTAACTGTAAGAAATATAAGCTTTTGAAGAAATATAACTTTTAGCTTGGAAAGAATAAGTTGGTTATATTATTTTCAGCTCGACAGGTTTATTTTCGAGAGGGAGTCAGGAGTGTGACAATTTTACTTATGAAATAGATTATTTTGTAAGCATATACCCTCCATAAAACTGCTTGTAATTGTCTTGGGGAATTATTTAATTCTCAATAAGCACTATACTCTTGAAAAGATGTATAAATGGTTGAAAATTGAGTTGTCATTTTTTATAATTATTAAAGTATTACTTAGAATATAATAAAATACGATTGAAATAACATCATAACAATGCAAAAATAAAATATATTTAAAGGAAACCTTTTTTCAGTCAAAATAGATTATGTACTACTAATTAAAAAAGTTAATGTGACCAACAATGATTGCATTTAGCTTGATATTTGGTGTATTCATCTTTTAGAAAAATGTGTCAGGAGTGTGACAAAACATCAAAAAATGGACAGTATTTTCATTTGGTTACCTCTAGTTTATACCACCAATGATCAACTTAACTTAGCTTTTGTTATATTTATTAGGCATATATAAATAATTGATTTACAACTATTAAGCCTCATTAGATCATATTTTTTATGCTTGTATGAAAACTTTAATTACCAGATTTTTTAAAATATACAGTAACAATAGTGTTTCTTTGATATACTGAAACTGTTTTCTCATGATATATACAAAGTTTGGTACCAAAATGTGCCTTTTTCATATCATTATCAAATGGAAATAAACTTAGGTCTTTTACCATACCCAAAAGAAAATGATACCTCTGAGGAAGTAAGTCTGTATTTGTTATCATTTTAACACTGTGTTGCTAATAAAAGTTGGAAAAAAAAAATTTGTTTTCATATATTGCACTGAGCAACTGAATCTGAAAAATATATCATATTGACATTATTTTACAACCAAAATTATGTCAATTTGTCCAATTTGAAATTTCACCCTCTATGTCACACAAAGTCTTCATTTTTTTGAAAATCACCCAACTGTTGAAAGTTGCTTTAAATACAAAAATGTACCCTTAACCTTTCACCTACATTGTAATTATAACTCTGTAATATCTTGAGCAGAATGGGGATGATTTTTATAACTGGAAGTCTTCCTAGCTAATTTTCAATATTGTCCGCTACGATTTCCGCATAAAGACGATGATCGGTTCGTATTTACCATCCGTAGTTTGTAGTAGGGCTACAAAAAATGTATCTCTTATTTACGTTATTTGTGTTTGTTTGCATGTAGTGGTGTCTGACATGTGTTGTGTTTTTGTTTTATTCGTCTTGTGGGTCCTATGTTGCCGGTTTCTCTGGCATGTATTATCCATTTTTGATTGCCCCTTCAGTGTTCTTTAATGTTTAATTTAATAATAAATATAGATTCTCCTTCAGTTGACCGTGGGTTACCATATTTCTCCACTCTCGAGAGTTAAATTAAAAATTTTAACCACTCGCCGTCCGTCATTTAACTATCGAGAGTGGAGAAATATCGTAACCCACATGGGCAACTGAAGGAGAATTTGTTTCTCCCATTATTTAACACAAACTTTATTTCAAAATCCTTTGCCGGACCTCTACACAATTCTGCGGGGAAAGGCACGAGACATTTTAATCCTCTAGAGGATTACAGATTTTTCCAACACTGGTTCAGCGGGGTTAAACGCCGTAATAATGGAGAAACAAATATCTATCCATGACCATGGCCAGTTATTAAGTCTCAGCAGCCAATTTTTTCTCAATGTGCAAAGTAACAAATCTAGATATTGTAAAAATAATTTTTTTTTTTGATGTTTTCAAGAATAATACACAAATATGATTTTCTCTATTTTCAGCTGTTGTTCCTGTGCCAAAATTTACAGATTTTTATTTTTCTGTGGAACCAACGAATGTGATAGCTATCAGGGACCAATCAGCACTCTTTAATTGTGCTGTTTATGTAGGGGACTTAACTGCTAATGGGGAGATAACTCCAACAGTTGAATGGTTGAAAGATGGCCAAAAATTAAATTTACAAGATGATAATAGAAGGTAGGTTTATTCTGCGATAAATATAGAATAACGTCAATTTTAACGTTGAAACAGACATTATTGCTAGTATTGCTGCAAGTCTGAAAGGATGAGCTGTGATACTAGTGATAATGTACCTGTATGTTCTCAAAACATGGACCCTGATTAAACAGTCTGTAAACAATATTTATTCACTGTACAAAATGTATGTCAATTTTTAACAATACGGTGAAACCGGTCTAAACTGAACTTTTATTCAGGGTTCATATATTAGACAGGTTTCTCTGTGATGCCAAAAAAAAATAATATGTGTGTTTAGGGTAGGTACAAATACAGGTAGGGATTTTTTTTTTTTTTTTCAAAATATTTTTACATTAAGTTAAGGGGGAAGAAATCCAAAGTTTAACGGTGCTTAAGCCAAAATGACCATAAAAATGTTAGGGTAGGTAGGGAAACCCTAGACACATATTTTTTTTTTGGCCTAATTAATTTAAAAGCAGCTAGCTGCCAGATTTCAGAGTCAAAACAAAAAAATTTCTGATTCAATTAATTAGTAGAGTGACAGTTTTTCAAATTGAAATGACAACACACACGTAAGTTGGCCTAGAAATACGAAATTTAATAGAGTAGGCATAATCATGATATAAAGGTCTACAGTGTCAGCTGATTTGTACTGATTTAATAATTAGCAATATAATGATTCCTCGTTAATTATAATACACAAAATATAGACAAGTGAAATAAAAGTTAAATTAATTACCGGAAAAAACCAAGAAGAAAATAACAAAAAAATTTAAAAAAACAAAAAAAACCAGCATCTTCAAAGAAATTCATTAAAATGCTGTAAATCATGTTGAGAGTAGTGTTGACTTTCATCTTTGTTCCATTTCTAGAATTCGTCTAAAGTAAATATATGATATACATGTACACAAATCATGATATATTTTCAAAAGAAATTGAGTTGATTGTCTTCAAGATGAAATAGCATTTTTGTTTGTAAAAAATAGCATGAAATTTTTGTTTGTATGTATTGGCAAATATAAGTATTGATTTATTAATAGTTAAAAATGTACATGAAAGGCAGGGAATACTGTTATTTGTGGACGATTTATTAATTTTCTTTAGGGAGTACAGTCTCAAGGCATGATATACTGTTATTTGTGGACGATTTATTAATTTTATCTAGGGAGTACACTCTCAAGGCATGATAGTATCTATAACATGATACAAACATATTATTGTTGATTTCTACATGTAATATTTACATGAGGTCACCATGACAAATTAAGGATATGTTTTACTCAAAATCATCCGAAAGACTTTGATAACAGATTGATCTAAGAAATTCATTCTCACAACAACAAAAATCATCCATAGTATATACACTGTACATGTATGATCCTCCAAAAAAAATCTGCCTCATCAATTTTGTGGTACATTTTGTAAGTTGTATCGAAAAGGTACTGTAGTCTGCTGAGATGTCCCAATAGGGCACCATGCTGGAGTTATCTACTCTTGGCTGTTCAAGTACACACAACAATATTAATACACTGTAGGCTTTACAATGCTGTTAGTTTATTTCATCAATTCCGTAGTATTTTTCTTTCATACATTTTTGTACTGTCAATTCTGTCCATAGTTTTGTTCAAGAAGAAGAAAAAAATATTTGGGGAAAATAATTGCCATCCAATTATGGTTCTTGTGGACGTTAATTAAAAGCGCAAGAGTTTTCAATATAATGTCAGCCTTGTGGACACACGATAATTTAATTTTTTCCCAAAAATTAAATTACATCTTTAGCCTCGACCCATTTCCATTAGATTTAGAACATGTTTAGCAAAAACCAAAATAATTTAAAATCCTGACATTTAAAGGCAAAGAAACCCAAAGGAAAAAATTTAGGGTGCAAATGTCTGTAATAATTATTTTGGGTTAATTTAGGGCACGAACGTGCTGTAATAAATTATCTTGCTTAACAGTTTCCTGACCGACTAATCATCATAAAAATGCTCGCTCCCACCAAGAAAATATAAAGAGGGGAAATAAAAAATTATCAAGTTTCCTGGAAAAAAACCATGGATGCCAGTCAGTAATTAGAATTTCTAAAATTAGTTATTAAAAAAAATCGAGACACATAAGAGAAACATGCAATCAACTATTTTTAAGAGTTGATTCATATTCTGTTAAACTGTTTAAGCTCAGCATTTCTCTGCTGTCAGCTTTTGTTTTAGGTGAGTCACTGGACGTAGAGTTGACATTTCTCTGTCGTCAGCTTTTGTTTTAGGTGAGTCACTGGACGTAGAGTTGACATTTCTCTGTCGTCAGCTTTTGTTTTAGGTGAGTCACTGGACGTAGAGTTAACATTTCTCTGCTGTCAGCTTTTGTTTTAGGTGAGTCACTGGACGTAGAGTTGACATTTCTCTGTCGTCAGCTTTTGTTTTAGGTGAGTCACTGGACGTAGAGTTGACATTTCTCTGCTGTCAGCTTTTGTTTTAGGTGAGTCACTGGACGTAGAGTTGACATTTCTCTGCTGTCAGCTTTTGTTTTAGGTGAGTCACTGGACGTAGAGTTGACATTTCTCTGCTGTCAGCTTTTGTTTTAGGTGAGTCACTGGACGTAGAGTTGACATTTCTCTGCCGTCAGCTTTTGTTTTAGGTGAGTCACTGGACGTAGAGTTGACATTTCTCTGCTGTCAGCTTTTGTTTTAGGTGAGTCACTGGACGTAGAGTTGACATTTCTCTGCTGTTAGCTTTTGTTTTAGGTGAGTCACTGGACGTAGAGTTGACATTTCTCTGCTGTCAGCTTTTGTTTTAGGTGAGTCACTGGACGTAGAGTTGACATAGGAACATTGTTATGTTGACTACCACCATGGTCACTATCAGTTTGACATTACGAAATTTTCTTAAAAATTAAGTTTAAAAAAAATCATCTTTGTTAGGCATTTGTAATAATATTATTTAAATATATAATATGTTGGGGATCGTTTGTTTGTTGAACGTTTCAAGATAAAAAATAAAAAAAGAAGCCTCCATCCATTGTTCCCAGTATATCTCCTTATTACAGCTGTTTATACAGACTTTCAGGCCTTTCTCACCAAAGACCACTCAATTTAACAGATTAGACTTAAAAGTTAATTAAATGGACCTAAAACTCATTATGTTAATTATTCTAGGAAGTTGTTTGATTGTTGATCAGCAACAATTAATCTTTTCACAAATTGTCTTTGTTAATTAATGATATGCACTTTATGCGAGCATGATTGAATAATATTAATATCTTGTTCAAACAATTTAGATTCCGTAAATTAAAGTGATTTTTCACAAAGTCCTGATAAAACAAATGAATCATCAGTAACAACTTCTAACAAGCTAATGACAATAGATGAACAATTTTAACACATTTTTAATTAACATCCTTAATGAAATTGAGGTATCTTTGAAGAATTCTGTCTCCAATATTCTTCATGGAGGCTTGTTTCATTATCATGATTATTTTCTTGCTTCCTGCGTCTCCAAAGGTAATATGGTTGTCCTAAAGCATCATCATAAATAAAAAAAAATAAGTATCAATTGTGACTAACTTTAAAATTAATTTTTGGCAATTTTTATTTTATTTAAAATTTCAATTTTATTTTTAGCTTTCAATAATTTCTTCTTAATGAACTATAAATGTTACATATTGAAAAACCTTACATGGCCCCTGCACGCTTGATGAGATTGTGTCTGTGACACGTAACTTTGTGAAAATGCAATGTGTTGTCATTATTTTTGTCTCATTGTCTAAAAAGTTAATCTGGTTTTTCTTGTTTTTTTTTTTGTGTAATTACAGACGTTTCTGATGTGGTTGAATTGTATCAATAATTTTTTTGTAGTGATTTTTATTGGAAATGAACGAATGCCATGTCTAATTTCCTTTTGAAGTCTGTCCTTTTCAAATGATTTTTCTGTGGAAATATATCCACGTAGTAATATGTACAGGTACATGTAATTCTAAAAGTAAGAGACAAATTTATCAAATTGTAAGATATATTGGGTCCTTTTGATTTATTAATTGTTAATTAATCGTGTCTGTCCATGTGAACCAAAAAATCATTTGCAAGATGGAAGTTTACGACAGCTGTAAATCTATCTCTTTAAAAATAAAGATAGAAAATGCAAGGCCCTACATTTGTAATAATGTAAAAAAATCTGTTATGAAGCTACGAAGGCAATAAATTGGATTAATTTAAAAAAAAATGTATTATAAAGTTATGAAGGCAAAAAATTGGATTAAAAAAATCATTTGAAGATCATTATGTTAAATTCGTACTAAAGTCTCAGAAAGAGAAATTAACTTGTTTGTTCATGCAAAAAAAATCATACCCTGGATTTAAAATGGTCATTCTTCTAAGATTCTACTACAACAGATGGCAGAGGTGCTTTAATTGTTTAATGTTAATGTATTTATTAGATTTTTAACGGGAGGCTCAAACAGAAAAATCAAATATTCCAATTATTCTTTTGAATTTTAGATATTTTTGTTCGGAGTCCGATAATGGCATTTTGATTCATCTGTCAGTGCTGTTTTCATAGGGTAGTAGAAAGAAACCCTGTTAAGAATCTGATAATAGAATTTTGATTCTGCTGTCATGGGTCTTTTTTCGTAGTGTAAATTTATACCAAATGTAGAAGTACATTTTTTTTTTTTTTTTTTTTTTTCATTCATTATTGAAAGTATGATTTTGAACTAACAAATATACATGAAATAAAATAATTTGAATAATTTTAAAATGAATTGAAATTTTTAAATGTATGTTTTTTTCTCAAATTAAGGACAGTCTCATTTCCTATTATAAAAATGTAGATGTCAAATTTAGTGGGCAGGATGCAAAGTGTTTCAGGAATGCATGTCCTTGTAATGTGTAATGTTCCAATGCCAACACAGTTTGAAAATGTTGTTTAGTGCTTGAGGGTAAATATCTTCATGTGAAGACATCAAATATAATTGATGTTTTTTAAATACAACATGTCATGTTTTTGCATGTAGGTCAAACTTATCACAATATTGTGTATTTAATTTGGCATCTAAATATTTACAAGATCGTTTTCATTCAAAGTAGAGCCAATTGTTTGGTATAGTTTTCCAATAGAAATTCAGTTTTTTAGTCTGGGTAAGGAAGGGATACTTTTTGGAAAAATAAAATGTACACTTTATTTTTAATTCCAAAATAATAATTTGTTTATTTTGAACAAATTATTTAATTTTGCACTAAAAGAAACTTACTTAAACCCACCTCGGCCTGCCATGGTAGGGCTGAAATATTGCTCATTTGGTTTTTAACAGTAATCATTCACTCGACAGAGCTCCAGATAAGCTGCATATTTGCGTTTTTTACGCTATGAAAACGAGTAAAAACGCATGTATTATCAGATCAGAGTGTACACATTACGCATACATATTGCTGTGTAAGCAAACTTTCCAAATTCGGAGCGTACTTGTACAGTGGTGTACATAACAATACATTTTTGTCTTTGAGAAATTCCCCGTAATTACTTCCCTTTATACTTTTTCGAAGGAGAGAGCGCATACATCCGAGAGGTACCGAATGTTTGCCTTTCTAAACATCGATGTCAAAAGAGATCTGATTGGATGCTTACGATAAATCATCCAATCGCGGTCAATATTACAAATAAATGCGGTTTACGTAATAAGTAAGAACTAAAACAAAAGTAAATTTGGGAACACGTTGTTCGTTGAAAATGAGCAAGAACATGAATAAGTGCGCTACTAAGTGCAAGAACGCTACGGAAAATTCTATACTTAAGTTCCTGACAGTTTCATCTGTGTCTAGTGAGAGTATAGTTAAAGGAATCATTGATGACATTATCAAAACGGCTGTGAAAACTGCCGAAGTCGACGAGCAAAAAACAAAATATTTACAACATTTGTGTCAAATTAAACGGAGATATACATTTCACTTGCATCCTGTGTTTATTGAATAACACTTGTGTCAAACATAATTTTAAAAGTGTACATGTAAGCAATCTTTTCTGAAGTAGAGAGTACAACAGTGCAAAGGAAATATGCAAATACCCATCATTTTCAAAAGTAGGGGGTAATTACCCTTTGGACTTGAAAATTATCTGGAGCTCTGCTCGATCATTAAAATATTTTGTTTATCAACCTATAAATGATTTTTGGTTGCACAATAGATAAATAATTCATCCCTGATAATGTTAATTATAGTTTGATTATTATTTATGAGTTTAAGATGTCAGAAATCTTCATCAAACCTATTTATCTTGGGTGGTAATTATTTAGTGAGGTAGGAGGAGATAGATAAACACTCTAGGTCAAGGCTATATCCTAGTTAATATTACAACTTTAAATCACATAGACATTATCATCAATATGTTCAAGATTGAAATTTTTCTTTTTTGGAAAGAAACACATGTAAAAGTTAAAACAAAATAAATCTATTAGGATCTCTGCTTAGTCCTCCAAATGAAAATTTGAATTTATTTGTCCGAACAGGTCTTGGGCCGAAGTTCATCGTGAGGACTGTCTCCTTGTAACATTGCTTTGAAAACAAATGTTCACCTTAATGCAGTGTGCATGTACAATCAGCCATATAAGAAATGTTGACCATACAAAATGTACCAAGCGGGTTACAATACGTAAACCTCTGTATGGTTGGTTATGGTGTTTAATGCCACTTTCAACAATATTTCAGTTATATAGTGTCAGTCAATTTTATTGATGGAGGAAACGACTCCTGGTGTACATGTGTCATGAAAGAATTATTGATAACAAAGGGAGGTAATGTGATAGTTTAGGTTTTTACTTCCTTGTTCATGGAACATTAGGTTTGGTATATAATGTTTTAATGCCACTTTTAACAATATTTCAGTTATATCATGGGGTAGGAACATTAGGAAGTGATTATTGAGGTTGATATGGTAATAGGTGTTACTATGGAGATCATATTACCCATAAATCATCACTATCCTAATGGTCATTTCTGGTGTATCCATTCATGCATGGTATTTCTGAGAAAGATATGTAGAAAGGGTTACAGAGGGCACAAAATATCTAAGATGAAATATTGAAAAAATGGATGCTAGAATTATTTGCCTCATGGTGCATGAAAATGGTGGTAAATAATTATTAATATGAGAAGTTCCAAGAGCAACAAAAAAAATATAAAAAAATAAAAACTAAAAACTCCCACAAATAACTTAGCAGTATCATAAAACTTCCTCAGATTAAATTTTGCTTTATTTATGTCTGCAATTCTGTATTTTTGGTCTTGGTTGCTAAGAAACTCAAAACAAAAAGGATTAATTTTGATCCAACATGATTCATTTTTTGTTGACTTTCATTATATGTGTATCCTTTGCAACTCACCTAAGTGAGTCCTGGACTCACCATTTTCAGTTAGAACTCACCTAAATGAGTCCTGGACTCACCATTTTCAGTTAGAACTCACCTAAATGAGTCCTGGACTCACCATTTTCAGTTAGAACTCACCAAATGAGTCCTGGACTTGCCATTTTCAGTTAGAACTCACCAAATGAGTCCTGGACTCGCCATTTTCAGTTAGAACTCACCAAATGAGTCCTGGACTCACCATTTTCAGTTAGAACTCACCAAATGAGTCTTGGACTCACCAGTTTCAGTTAGAACTCACCTAAATGAGTCCTGAACTCACCATTTTCAGTTAGAATTCACCAAATGAATCCTGGACTCACCATTTTCAGTTAGAATTCACCAAATGAGTCCTGGACTCATCATTTTCAGTTAGAACTCACCAAATGAGTCCTGGACTCACCATTTTCAGTTAGAACTCACCAAAGTTTTCAAATTACAGACCGTCATGATATAGCTGAAATATTGTTGAAAGTGGTGTTAAACACCATAACCATTATTCCATGCAAATTTTAGATTTTTACAATGATGGGACTCTCTAAATTTTTTCGGAGTGACTTTTAGACTCGTATAATAAAATTGCTACAAGCTAGTATCACTGTGTTTAGCACATTTACAATTTGTAATTCTCATTTTATACATTTTTGGGTATATTTTATTTTTTTATTACATATATAATGTAAATCAAATTGACTTTTCTGTCTGACATAGAAAATACTAAGATGATTAAATACCAGTGTAGTTTCTACTGGTAGACTAGAAATTCACATGTTATGTGTAATAGGTTTATAATGGAAAAATTATGTTTCTTGAAGTATGAAATAATTATCGACCTCTAGTCTGAAAAAATATGGTACATAATGTATATATGATGATAAAAATACGCAGATTAAAAGATGATATCACAGATTAAAAGATGATATCGTTTTGCACTCTCTGTACATTTTTGAAGTTAAATTATTTTTTATCAACCTCTTGTCCAAAAAATATTTTTATCAACCTCTTGTCCAAAAAATGTAGTATGTGAGGAAGAAAAACACAGATTACGCAATGATTAGGTTTTGCATGCTTTGTGTGTTTTTGAAGTTAAAAAAAGAAATAAAAAAATTTATCAACCTCTAGTCCAAAAAAATATGGTTGCTATGATGAAATACATAGATTACATGATGAGTAGGTTTAGCACTCTCGGTGCATTTGTCGACAGACGTAAAGAAATTAACGTTGATTCACAGAACATACGCAATAGACATCAGTCTTATCTCCTTATGTTAAATCTTATTAACACAAACATTTATTTGATCAATTTCAATTGATGTCGGGCCTCTTTAGATTTTATTGATGAACCCAGTTTTTATGACATTACAGGGTTAGACATTAAATATTTGTGAATTGAGATACATGTAGTAGTCCTTGGGCAATTAAAAAAAATATTTGGGCTAATCCTCCAGAATTCTGACTAGCCTGTGCACACAGCATAACGCAATGAGCCTTGTTAGGGGGGGTCTTTAGAAATTATTGACGAACCCTAGTTGGCCTTTATGACATTATGATGGGGAAAAATGGATTTACATATTTTACATACAATGTATACCGATATGTGATGGCAATCTTGAAATGTTATTGAGAATTTTGTAGAAAAATCAATTTTTGTTCATTGCTTGCCTTTTGATGGTAAATCAACTTTATTTTGTGTTGGAAGTTCAACTTACCATAGTATTATTTGGTTTTCACGATTCACAATTTTTTTTCCACATAAGTATAATTAACCAGCTTTATGTCAATCCTGTCTGGTTTACGTTTCCTAATATTGTCTGAATTTATTTTGCAAACAAAAGACCAGCCCTTAATTAGATCATACAAATTTTTGAGTATGAGTTTGTACTCCTACATGAAAACAAGTTATCAGAACACTATTATATTCAATATAGTAGTGTTCTGAAAGGGTACAAATAACTACCATATGATCATGACCACATCACGACCATGATGCTTGTCAGATTTTGTATTTAAACATCAAACTCATTTCATCCCTAAAAATTGTGTGTGTACATTTTTGTATAATAATTCATCAGTAATTTTGATATTTTTCCTTTGATCTCTCAGATTGATATTGTTGGTATCAATGAACTGTATTGCAGTAAGTACTGGAAATGATTGGTCAGTGTGACATCACATTATGACATTTAATATCAATAAAAACAATAAAGTCAGTTTTGAATGTCACGACATAAATTATCACTAGTATCACAGCTCGTCCTATCACTCTATGCCATATTAGTGATAATGTCTATCTCGACCTTCAAAACTGCAATTATTCTATATAAATTGTTATCATTTAATAGATAGATATACATTTTAGATGACAAAAAATCGTTAGAGATATTGGCCCTGTCGACAACCGATTGATGGATTCTGTCATCTTTGTCTTACATTAGATACAAATCTCATGTTATGTGTCTGTCAGACACAGCTGTCCTGCTTCATTCCACTTAAAAATTCAAAAAAGACAAAGTGTTGATAAGATAACTTAAAATTGTTATCTGTTAATAAGTAACTTGATATATATCACACTGTATGTAGACCACAATACATTGAGTGAAGATTTAGTGTGGCTGTTGACATTTACCTGTACATTCAGTGAAGATTTAGTGTGGCTGTTGACATTTACCTATACATTGAGTGAAGATTTAGTGTGGCTGTTGACATTTACCTGTACATTCAGTGAAGATTTAGTGTGGCTGTTGACATTTACCTGTACATTGGGTGAAGATTTAGTGTGGCTGTTGACATTTACCTGTACATTCAGTGAATATTTAGTGTGGCTGTTGACATTTACCTGTACATTGAGTGAAGATTTAGTGTGGCTGTTGACATTTACCTGTACATTGAGTGAAGATTTAGTGTGGCTGTTGACATTTACCTGTACATTCAGCAAAGATTTAGTGTAATTTTAAATAACCATCAAATTATATTTAACCTGCATCTTGATATATTCAGTAAAGATTTAGTGTATTAAATGAAAGTTCATAACAAACAAACAAACATACAAAATAACACAAATAGATCATGTTATGTTCTGTGAAGAAGAGTTATTGGCTTCTATTTGAAATGGTCATTAGAACTGAGGACAGAAGTCTTATTGCAACATAAATAACTCATTATGTTTGTCCTTTTTTTTATTTTCTTTTTTTTTTCTTTCCATACACACAATTGTTTGTTTGTTTGTATTTGTCACAGACATGTTTATATATGTTTAATGACAATAAAGCTATTATTATTATTAATTGTATTACAATATAACTGAAAGATAAAATAAACATTTTACAAAATTTCCTACATTTTGATATACATCTGTCGAAGATTTAGTGTAACAATTGACAGCAGAACAAATGTTAAACAAGAACCTATATGTCAGTTTAATTAATGACAGCTTTCAATCATTTTGATTTAACATTGAAAACAAATACACCTACAACGTAGCTAGAATCTTGCTCTCTTGAGAAAGTCATGTTTTTTCTTTAAGTAGGTTAATATAGCCCTACCTAAATATTTACCCAGGTGTCTAATTTGTATTATCACCTGTTTTATAATAATGGTAATTTGGATGGCCTCGCAATATGTTTGAAAAAAAAAGATGCTTAATTATAAATAACTGTTAAATCTGGTATGTGTATATAATACATTTTTCTTGTTTTATGATTATAAAGATTACACACCATAATAAATCATCAGAATATACAGAAGTGCAACTAATAGTATTGAAAAGTACAGTCAAACCTGCCCATGTGGTCACCTCTATATCACCTGTATTAAGTAGTCACCTGTATTTTAAGATCATCCTTTCCTTGTCCCGTCAAAGGAAAAATTATATGAATTGAACTTCTTTTAAAAGGTCACCTGTCTTAAAAGGCCACTTTTTATTTGTCCCTAAGGTGACCTCTTAATACAGGTTTGACTACCGGTATATGTTAATTTTGAAAACGTTTAAAAATGACTTGCATTATAATGTATCATTTTAAAAGGCTACTCTCAGTCTGTGTGGGTTGTAACAAGCATTGTATTGTTCAGTTTAAAAAGCCACTCTCAATCTGTGTGGGTTGTAACAAGCATTGTATTGTTCAGTTTAAAAGGCCACTCTCAATCTGTGTGGGTTGTAACAAGCATTGTATTGTTCAGTTTAAAAAGCCACTCTCAATCTGTGTGGGTTGTAACAAGCATTGTATTGTTCAGTTTAAAAGGCCACTCTCAATCTGTGTGGGTTGTAACAAGCATTGTATTGTTCAGTTTAAAAAGCCACTCTCAATCTGTGTGGGTTGTAACAAGCATTGTATTGGTCAGTTTAAAAGGCTACTCTCAATCTGTGTGGGTTGTAACAAGCATTGTATTGTTCAGTTTAAAAGGCCACTCTCAATCTGTATGGGTTGTAACAAGCATTGTATTGTTCAGTTTAAAAGGCCACTCTCAATCTGTGTGGGTTGTAACAAGCATTGTATTGTTCAGTTTAAAAGGCCACTCTCAATCTGTGTGGGTTGTAACAAGCATTGTATTGTTCAGTTTAAAAGGCTACTCTCAATCTGTGTGGGTTGTAACAAGCATTGTATTGTTCAGTTTAAAAGGCCACTCTCAGTCTGTGTGGGTTGTAACAAGCATTATAATGTATCATTTTAAAAGGCTACTCTCAATCTGTGTGGGTTGTAAATAACAACTTGATTACCTGGAGGGGCTGATTATTTACGATAAATTAAATTATTTAATGATCCTGAAATTATCAAATTAAATCAAAGTAAGCTTGTGTTTTTTTACAACTTTGTCTGGTAGGTTTTCTTTACATGGTTATTATCTTGTTCTGGAGGGTATTATATGTGCAATATTGTAGGATCTCTGTCTCCATTTAATAAAGATAGATTTAATGTTAGAAAAATCAATTCTTTATAGTATAAAATCTCTTTTAAATGCTTAATAATGAACTTTTATGAATGGAAATATATATATATATATAAAAATAGACTGTTAATCTGTCTGCTTGTGATACAATTATTTTATAGTAGGGGCCTGTATAAGATAATAATTTAATTTGATGTGAATACTTCAATCTGATTGGCTGAGCCGCCTGGAGCAACATTGGTTACACTTGATAACCTTGGTTGGTATTGTGACATTGCCAAACATATTCATTTGCCAACGAAAAATTCAGATAGTCCCATGGAATAATCGTAAATAAAATCGAGGAATCATTAAATTTTGTTGAACAGGTTATTATACGTACTTGTATAACCTGGTTTGGAACAGCTTACACTTTTCATAAACTGCCCCAAACCAGGTTATATTGTATAACCTGTTCAAAAATAAAATATTTTCCATATACATTTTTTTTTGTAAGTAACATCAATTCTCATTGGATGCTATTAAAAATTTCATGGCTCCAATTAAATCAAGGACTGATGTTGTTGTATAGGGGTATACTTCACAGTCGGTTTGACAATTGACAGTAGAATGGAAATGATTTTTTTTCCAAATCTAATGAAATCAAATATTTGTTTGTCTTCACTTGTTAAAAACCTTTTTAGAATTTGTGACAAATTAACAAAATGTGTGTATAACAGTAAATGAACAGGATCTGTCGTGGTCTTAACGTATGGTAGTTGGATTTACAACTACCTATGCGATCAGTGCTTATCACCACTAAAGTTGTGAGGTTGAATCCCGCTCATGGCGAGGTGTACTCGATACAACATTATGTGATAAAGTTTGTCAGTGACTTGTGGCATGTCTGTGTTTTTCTCCAGGTACTCTGGTTTCCACCACCAATAAAACTGACCACCATGATATAGCTGAAATATTGTTGAAAGTGGCGTTAAATACCATACCTCCCCCCCATAAAGGAACATACATATCCAAAATTCTTATTTATTATCATGTTTAATATTTACTCAACTAACATCAATATTGGCCATAAAAAAAAATGAAAAGAAAAAAAAAACTGTCGAGAGCTACAATTCTATAACTAATGTTTGATAATCCGTTCAAGGCCACTTTCATTAATCATCGTTGGATTCATAAGAAGTCATCTTTACAATGTCCCCCTCCCTTGAGACGTCATAACAACAATGTATATTTCATTGCAAGGTTTTATTTTCCATTGAATTAGATAATTTGTTCACTTGGACATAACTTGCCTGATATAGATTAAATATTGATTGGAATCATGTATTGAATTGAATCATTCTGTCTAAGTTGTAACATCAATTCCTTGACCATCAACATAAATTTTTTTTCATTCTTGAGGTACAATAAGTGGCTTTCTAGTTCACTCGAGTTTGTGAAATTGTCAGTCCTGTCAGATATGACCAGCAAAATTTGGGAATTTTTTTTGATAAGGACTGACACAGGATTGGTATTTTGCAATAGAAAATTAATGAGGACTGACATTATTTTAACTAGGATCATCAAGCCCATATGTAATTTGCGAACTCTGGTTCACCACTGGTTTGTAGTGTGATTTTTGTTGATCAGTCTTTAGTTTTCCGTAAGATGTTTTGTAGATCATTGTTTGTCCTTTTGTTCTTTTTTCTTTTTGGCCATTGTGTTGTCTGTCCTGTGGTTTACGGCTTCTGATTACCTCCCTTTGGTGTCTTCTAACATTACTTATTATAAAAAATGAACATCATTAGGGAATTTTTTTTTAGAAAACCCGTTAGCTAGAGAACCGTCGCTCGTAATGATTTTTCCTTTTATTCTCACTTTTTGCTTTTGTATCTATCTAGATAATTGTATTATTAAACTGTTGTATTAGCATCCTACATATATTCCTAGGAGAAAACTTCATAATAAACGTTAGAGAATACCGAAGAGGCAATAAGAAAATACACAATCCAGAGAAACTGGCAACATAGGGGGTACGGTACACAAGACGAAGAAAACCAAAGCAAAAACACAACACAATATGTGTTGGACACCACTATGCACAAACAAACACAAATAATTACATAAATAAGACATGAACCCTCCTATAATATAACTGGAGGTAAAGATTGTTTGTTTGATGGTGTTTAGTGCCACTTTCAACAATATTTCAGTTATATCGTGGCGGTGGAGGTGAAGACGAAACGAACATCGTTATTATGACTTTACGTGTGTCTGCTCCTATTTGCATATAATTTAAGCAGCCAAGAAAAATATATTCAAACTAAACTAAGCTGTCATTACTTTTTTTACTGGTAAAAAAAAACCACCATAATTTTTTCACCAAATATATACATTTTTTTGTTATTGAGTTTTGGGAGAAAAACATTGCATCCGCTGTAATACATTTGAACTTACACAGTCTTTGTATTTATTTTTTTCACCTACATGTACTAGCCTGAAAACCAAATTAAGAAAAAAAATTATATTTATTCAAATAAATTCTTTCATAATTTTCACTTGTTCGAATCCAGTTTTACTTGTCTCTGGCTTTGGGAAAGCGGGTTCGTGCGAAGACTGCATACATGTACTACATACTCCTACAAGGGAGAATATATCTCATTGTTATTGGATTTATAAATTTTTGATAGAGAATTCTGGAGTGTTATTGAGGACAGCTGGTGATTTGTCATAGACTCATACATGTATATTTTATGTAAATCTAGACTAATTATAAAATCTTTAATGTCCAGTCATGTTCTAGGATCTGTTTGAGTCACTGATCAAGTCATATAATCAGATTTTATATTTAATTGTTTTTCCAAGTAATGGTAAATTGATCATTTTACAAATTGTTTGTTGTATGGAGTAATTAATTAGAGCTCAGTGACCACCAAAATTGAATGAATTCTACATGCTATAAATGCTAAGGTTCATACAATGAATCCTACATGCTATAAATGCTAAGGTTCATACAATGAATTCTACATGCTATAAATGCTAAGGTTCATACAATGAATTCTACATGCTATAAATGCTAAGATTCATACAATGAATTCTACATGCTATAAATGCTAAGGTTCATACAATGAATCCTACATGCTATAAATGCTACAATGAATTCTACATGCTATAAATGCTAAGGTTCATACAATGAATCCTACATGCTATAAATGCTAAGGTTCATACAATGAATTCTACATGCTATAAATGCTAAGGTTCATACAATGAATTCTACATGCTATAAATGCTAAGATTCATACAATGAATTCTACATGCTATAAATGCTAAGGTTCATACAATGAATTCTGCATGCTATAAATGCTAAGGTTCATACAAAGTAGAGTCCTCGAAATAAAAATATGAATTTACTGGTCCGAATCAAATTCTTGCTTTTATTTTTTTATATAGTTTTAAATAAAAACTGAAAAATTTACTAGTCCAAACAACGTTTTTCTGGTCTTGGATGCTCATTGTGAGGACTGAAGTAATATATCTATTTGATTGATTGATTGTTGTTTAACATGTATAGTTCATTGTGCATATATGCATGTGTGGTAAATGTAATTGTATACATGTCTAATTTTATGAGAACCACTGAGGATGTTGAATTAACAGTAATTATTTGCTTACAGTTAAACCTGTCCTAGCGGTCACATCTCTATTAAGTAATCACCTAGCAGTCACATCTCCATTAAGTAATCACCTAGCGGTCACATCTCTTAAGTAATCACCTAGCGGTCACATCTCTATTAAGTAATCACCTAGCAGTCACATCTTTATTAAGTAATCACCTAGCGGTCACATCTTTATTAAGTAATCACCTAGCAGTCACATCTTTATTAAGTAATCACCTAGCAGTCACATCTTTATTAAGTAATCACCTAGCAGTCACATCTTTATTAAGTAATCACCTAGCAGTCACATCTTTATTAAGTAATCACCTAGCAGTCACATCTTTATTAAGTAATCACCTAGCAGTCACATCTTTATTAAGTAATCACCTAGCAGTCACATCTTTATTAAGTAATCACCTAGCAGTCACATCTTTATTAAGTAATCACCTAGCAGTCACATCTTTATTAAGTAATCACCTAGCAGTCACATCTTTATTAAGTAATCACCTAGCAGTCACATCTTTATTAAGTAATCACCCAGTAGTCACATCTTTATTAAGTAATCACCCAGCAGTCACATCTCTATTAAGTAATCACCTAGTGGTCACATCTTTATTAAGTAATCACCTAGTGGTCACATCTTTATTAAGTAATCACCTAGCAGTCACATCTTTATTAAGTAATCACCCAGCAGTCACATCTCTATTAAGTAATCACCTAGCAGTCACATCTCTATTAAGTAATCACCTAGCAGTCACATCTTTATTAAGTAATCACCTAGAGGTCACATCTCTATTAAGTAATCACTTAGTGGTCACATCTCTATTAAGTAATCACCTAGCAGTCACATCTTTATTAAGTAATCACCTAGCAGTCACATCTTTATTAAGTAATCACCTAGAGGTCACATCTCTATTAAGTAATCACCTAGTGGTCACATCTCTATTAAGTAATCACCTAGCAGTCACATCTTTATTAAGTAATCACCTAGCGGTCACATCTCTATTGAGTAATCACTTAGCGGTCACATCTCTATTAAGTAATCACCCAGCGGTCACATCTCTATTAAGTAATCACCTAGTGGTCACATCTCTATTGAGTAATAACCTAGCGGTCACATCTCTATTGAGTAATCACCTAGCGGTCACATCTCTATTAAGTAATCACCCAGTGGTCGCATCTCTATTAAGTAATCACCTAGTGGTCACATCTCTATTAAGTAATCACCTAGCAGTCACATCTCTATTAAGTAATCACCTAGCAGTCACATCTTTATTAAGTAATCACCTAGCGGTCACATCTCTATTGAGTAATCACCTAGCAGTCACATCTCCATTAAGTAATCACCTAGCAGTCACATCTCTATTAAGTAATCACCTAGCGGTCACACCTCTATTGAGTAATCACCTAGCGGTCACATCTCTATTAAGTAATCACCCAGTGGTCACATCTCTATTAAGTAATCACCTAGTGGTCACATCTTTATTAAGTAATCACCTAGCAGTCACATCTCTATTAAGTAATCACCTAGCGGTCACATCTCTATTAAGTAATCACCTAGCAGTCACATCTCTATTAAGTAATCACCTAGAGGTCACATCTCTATTAAGTAATCACCTAGCAGTCACATCTCTATTAAGTAATCACCTAGCGGTCACATCTCTATTAAGTAATCACCTAGCAGTCACATCTCCATTAAGTAATCACCTAGTGGTCACATCTCTTAAGTAATCACCTAGCAGTCACATCTCTATTAAGTAATCACCTAGCAGTCACATCTCTATTAAGTAATCACCTAGCGTTCACATCTCTATTAAGTAATCACCTAGTGGTCACATCTCTATTAAGTAATCATCTAGCGGTCACATCTCTATTAAGTAATCACCTAGCGGTCACATCTCTATTAAGTAATCACCTAGCGGTCACATCTCTATTAAGTAATCACCTAGCGGTCACATCTCTATTAAGTAATCACCTAGCGGTCACATCTCTATTAAGTAATCACCTAGCAGTCACATCTCTATTAAGTAATCACCCAGTGGTCACATCTTTATTAAGTAATCACCCAGCAGTTACATCTCTATTAAGTAATCACCTAGCAATCACATCTCTTGAATAATCACCTTGCAGTCACATCTCTATTAAGTAATCACCTAGCAGTCACACCTCTATTAAGTAATCACCTAGCAGTCACATCTCCATTAAGTAATCACCTAGTGGTCACATCTCTATTAAGTAATCACCTAGCGGTCACATCTCTATTAAGTAATCACCTAGCGGTCACATCTCTATTAAGTAATCACCTAACAGTCACATCTCTATTAAGTAATCACCTAGCGGTCACATCTCTATTAAGTAATCACCTAGCGGTCACATCTCTATTAAGTAATCACCTAGCGGTCACATCTCTATTAAGTAATCACCTAGCGGTCACATCTCTATTAAGTAATCACCTAGAGGTCACATCTCTATTAAGTAATCACCTAGCAGTCACATCTCTATTAAGTAATCACCTAGCAGTCACATCTCTATTAAGTAATCACCTAACAGTCACATCTCTATTAAGTAATCACCTAGCGGTCACATCTCTATTAAGTAATCACCTAGCGGTCACATCTCTATTAAGTAATCACCTAGAGGTCACATCTCTATTAATTAATCACCTAGCGGTCACATCTCTATTAATTAATCACCTAACAGTCACATCTCTATTAAGTAATCACCTAGCGGTCACATCTCTATTAAGTAATCACCTAGCGGTCACACCTCTATTGAGTAATCACCTAGCAGTCACATCTCTTAAGTAATCACCTAACAGTCACATCTCTATTAAGTAATCACCTAGCGGTCACATCTCTATTAAGTATTCACCCAGCGGTCACATCTCTATTAATTAATCACCCAGCGGTTACATCTCTACTAAGTAATCACCTAGCGGTCATATATCTATTAAATAATCGCCTAGCAGTCACATCTCTATTATGTAATCACCTATATATGATAAGGTCACATTTTTCTTCTCCTGTCATAGACAATTTAATATAAAAATTTCATATAGCTTGAACCTCCTTTAAGAGGTCACCTGTCTTAAACAAATCACTTTCCTTTGACCCAAAAGTGACCTCTTTATACCGATTTGACTACATATTTCAGGGATATTTTTTTTCAGTTATTTTACTGATTTCAGTTATTTTCCTCTGAAAATTGTTTTCTGAAAGTTGTTTGACATGATCAGAACAAGTAAAAAATGACCATTTTGAAAGGGGGTGTAGATCTGGTTTCAGCTTATTTTCCGTTGATTTTCAGTTATATTATATTCTAAAATCATACCTGATATTTATACAGCTTCTGATTGTTGTTTTTTTTATTTTACAGATTATTATTGTCAAATGGATCATTACTTATATCAACAGTACATTCAGGGGGGCAGAGAATAGACTCTGGTCACTATCAGTGTACAGCCACAGTGCCTGAGCTTGGGACGCTAGTCAGCAGAAAAGCCTACCTTCATTTAGCTCGTAAGTATAAGTCTTTGTGTATATATTAGAAAAATAAAAGAATTTTAAATCTGTGCGAATTTAAATATTTGAACTTGGCTATTTAGATCAATTTTCAGTTTAAAACAAGATTTTTACCTGACTTTACTATAATGAGTAACACAGCAGGTGTCTTATAAAAATAAAGAACTGCTTACTCTATATGAGCACTTTGATTCATGTAACTCGAATAATACTGTGCCCTCTATCGGCACTATCGCTGGACGAGGGCTTGAACGCGTGTAATGGAAAAACTCTGTCAGCTGCTGTCTGGTTCAGACGACCAATCAAATGTCAGATATTAGTGTGTATGCGTATTAGTGACTTCCTTTACTTCCGTTTGTAAATATTGACAAAACAAACATGGAGAATGATTGTGCCTTTGCATGATTTTTTTGGTGGGTTGTGTTGTTGTTGTTGTTGTTGTTGTTGTTGTTGTTGTCCTGTGTCTTGTGCCCAATGTTGCTTGTTTCTCTAGATTGTCCATTCTTGATTACCCCTTCTGTTTGCTTCAGAAGCCAATCAATCAATTAATCTTTTATGGTGCAACATATTTCTAAAATGTTGATGCTGTGGTATTTTATCATTTGAAGTTAAAGGATAAAGGTTAAAGTTCAAAGGTAACAATATTCAAATGATGTAATTCAGTAGTTCAGACTTACATAATGTACAGATGTAATATATGATAATGTATATGTATGTAGAATTCTTTCACCGAATTAAATTTCACACGAATGTTATTTTAAAAACAAACCAACAAAATAAATTTATCAGTAAAGAATGTCTTTGAAAAGTGTAATTATGTTCAGGCACTGATGCATGATTTTATGTTACGGAGGTGGATTTTGTATAAGAGGAGTGTGAGGATCGTTTATGGTCCCATGTGGGTCCAGGGCAGTGTTTGTTGAAGTCAAATCCCCATGTAAGTTCTCGAGAATTATAAAGGAGAGGAGGTCAGTGATTACAAAGAGAAAAATTGTATTGACACTGATTTAGCAACAAACTTTTGACAGCTGATTCCTTGTCATTTTTAAGGCAAAACACAATGGTCCACAAAACACCACACAGAAGACTGAAGGTTGATCAGCATGAACCTTGAACCTTGAACCTTGCTAAAAACAAGGGGATGAACTACATGTAGGGTGCCCCTGAAGGTTGATCAGCATGAACCTTGAACCTTGAACCTTGCTAAAAACAAGGGGATGAACTACATGTAGGGTGCCCCAGAAGGTTGATCAGCATGAACCTTGAACCTTGAACCTTGCTAAAAACAAGGGGATGAACTACATGTAGGGTGCCCCTGAAGGTTGATCAGCATGAACCTTGAACCTTGAACCTTGCTAAAAACAAGGGGATGAACTACATGTAGGGTGCCCCAGAAGGTTGATCAGCATGAACCTTGCTAAAAACAAGGGGATGAACTAGGATGCCCCGGAAGGTTGATCAGCATGAACCTTGAACCTTGAACCTTGCTAAAAACAAGGGGATGAACTACATGTAGGGTGCCCCTGAAGGTTGATCAGCATGAACCTTGCTAAAAACAAGGGGATGAACTAGGATGCCCCAGAAGGTTGATCAGCATGAACCTTGCTAAAAACAAGGGGATGAACTAGGATGCCCCAGAAGGTTGATCAGCATGAACCTTGCTAAAAACAAGGGGATGAACTAGGATGCCCAGGGAAGGTTGATCAGCATGACCCTTGCTAAAAACAACGGGATGAACTAGGATGCCCCGGAAGGTTGATCAGCATGAACCTTGCTAAAAACAAGGGGATGAACTAGGATGCCCCGGAAGGTTGATCAGCATGAACCTTGCTAAGAACAAGGGGATGAACTAGGATGCCCCGGGAGGTTGATCAGCATGAACCTTGCTAAAAACAAAGGGATGAACTAGGATGCCCCAGGAGGTTGATCAGCATGAACCTTGCTAAAAACAAGGGGATGAACTAGGATGCCCCAGAAGGTTGATCAGCATGAACCTTGCTAAAAACAAGGGGATGAACTAGGATGCCCCGGGAGGTTGATCAGCATGAACCTTGCTAAGAACAAGGGGATGAACTAGGATGCCCGGAAGGTTGATCAGCATGAACCTTAATAAAAACAAGGGGATGAACTAGGATGCCCCGGAAGGAAAACAGTTTATTGATAAACAAATAATTTGGTACCGAGTGCTTATGTAGATGTATATCCAACTATCATATCACCATGGCCACACCCGCTGCAACCTTATTTAAATTTTGAGTAAAATAGAAAACAAAAATAGCCTCGTTAGCTTAAAATTTTTATTTTTTAATATTACATGTATATCTTTTAATAATATATCCATCCATTTTAATTTCAGATTTATCAAAAATATTTCATACAGAACCTCAAGATCTTTTAGTGTACCTCTATGATGCTGCCTTGTTGGGCTGCGTCATCAACGGTGTGCCAAAACCAAACATTTCATGGTACAAGGACGGAAAACCGTTACAAGAAAAGCAAAACATACGTGTACATGTCGATGGAGTCCTTGAAATTTATCCTGTTGAATTCATTGATTTTGGATCGTATTATTGCGTGGCGGAGAATCTTGATAAAAAATTAATCAGCCGAACATCAAAATTAGAACAAAATGCTGATGTCAGTAAGTATATCAATATTACATAAAGTTTGTTGCTTTACTAGAAATAAAATCAGCACTTTAGAGAGTAAAAAGACACATAATTTTATCTAATATTTAGATAAATAATTTAAAGTTTGTTGCTTTACTGGAAATAAAATCAGCACTTTAGAAAGTAAAAAGACACAGAATTTTATCAAATCTTTAGATAAATAATTTAGAGTTTGTTGCTTTACTGGAAATAAAATCAGCACTTTAGAGAGTAAAAAGACACAAAATTTTATCTAATCTTCAGATAAACAATTTAGACCATAAATGATGTATTAGCCAGTAAAATTCTGTTTGACTTACAATATTTAATGTCTACACATGAAAATGAAAAAATAAATTGCTGGAATTTTGCCAGAAATTTCTGAGAATATGTACATGTAATGGATTAGTAAATCACAAAGTTTCAATAACATTTCATAGTATTCTTTGTAAAGGATTGAACAATGTTTTATGTTTTAATCAACTGTCTTTCTATATGCAGCCTATTATAGTGCTCATATAAAATTGAAAATAAAAAGATAAACAACAGAAATGATTGTTACCAGCTACAAGGACACAAACCTCTCCTGGCAAACCTCAAACCTGAGTTACCTCTCCTAGCAAACCTCAACCCTTAGTTACCTCTCATCTAGCAAGCCTCGAACCTCTCCTGACAAACCTCAATCTTAAGTAACCTCTCCTCTAGCAAGCTTCAAACCTCTAAGCATTTTGACTGATTGATGTGTACAGCTTTCTTAAAAAAGAAGTAAACATGAAAAAGGTGGGCGTGGCAGATGAAATCTTAAAGTCAAGGGACTTAATTCTATTTCAACTTGAAATAGGATTTAAAACCCACTGTATTAATAGCTTATCAAGTAATTTAAGAATAATTGTTTAACATCCTTCCCAGGTTGACGTAATGAAGATTTAATGTTATTCTGTGTGGGTGGGTAAATACTTTGGAAGAATCGTTGCTTTAATTTCTCATTAACACCATGATGTTATTTGCATGACTTGAGGATTTTCCCGTTAAGATGTTATTTGGAGTTAAACTTAAACATTTACATTTAATTTTTAATATTTGAAAAATTTGACCCAATTACAATGTACTACAGAACATTGTTTGGAGTTTTGACTTGGGGAGGGGGAAGAATCTTGCAATTCCTCTCATGATGGGACAGTGCAAATTATGATTTAATGCATGAAGGATGACCATGATTTATAAATTAAATGGCATGAGCTACTTCCAAGTTCTGTGTACAGATACATGTAGCTGAGGCGAGGTCTGTAATTTTGTTTTATTGTAATACAGAAGTGATATTATTCCAAGTTTTATATACCACCAAACAAGACAAGCTTTAAAGCCTACTACTGTCACATTATTTATTTTATTTGTACTAATCACTGTTGCCAAGGTGATATTAAATGGTCTACCCCTAAGTTTTGTGTACCTGAAGATGAGTCTGGGTCTATTCCATTGTTACCAAGGTGATATTAAATGGTCTACCTCTAAGTTTTGTGTACCTGAAGATGAGGCTGGGTCTATTCCATTGTTACCAAGGTGATATTAAATGGTCTACCTCTAAGTTTTGTGTACCTGAAGATGAGTCTGGGTCTATTCCGTTGTTACCAAGGTGATATTAAATGGTCTACCTCTAAGTTTTGTGTGCCTGAAGATGAGGCTGGGTCTATTCCATTGTTACCAAGGTGATATTAAATGGTCTACCTCTAAGTTTTGTGTACCTGAAGATGAGGCTGGGTCTATTCCATTGTTACCAAGGTGATATTAAATGGTCTACCTTTAAGTTTTGTGTGCCTGAAGATGAGGCTGGGTCTATTCCATTGTTACCAAGGTGATATTAAATGGTCTACCTCTAAGTTTTGTGTACCTGAAGATGAGTGGATCTATTCCATTGTTACCAAGGTGATATTAAATGATCTACCTCTAAGTTTTGTGTACCTGAAGATGAGGCTGGGTCTATTCCATTGTTACCAAGGTGATATTAAATGGTCTACCTCTAAGTTTTGTGTGCCTCAAGATGAGGCTGGGAATATTTCCATTGTCACATTATTTATTTTAATTGTACTAATCACTTTTACAGAGGTAATACTAAATGGTCTATCTCCAAGTTTTGTGTACACTCCAGAGGACACACAAGCTGAAGCGGGGTCTACCGTCACGCTATTTTGTGGTGCTAATGGCCGAGACACGCAACAGAAAGAACCAATGATAACATGGCTGAAGGACGGCAATGCCATAGATTTCAAGTAAGATAATGAATATTATTCATAGAGATATGTACTTTCAAGGAGATATTGCTGAAAACTGGGTTTGTCATGATCGTGTTCGTATGGTGGTTGGATTTACAACTATACCTTTGCAATCAGTGCCTATCACCACTAACGTTGTGAGTGAATCCCGCTCAGGTGAGGTGTATTCGATACAACATTATGTGATGAAGTTTGTAAGTGACTTGTGGCAGGTCAGTGGTTTTCTCCAGGTACTCCGGTTTCATCCACCAATAAAGCTGATCACCATGATATAACTGAACTATTGATGAAAGTGGCATTGAACACCAACCTAAGAATTTGAAGAAATAAAAGATACAACTACCGGTACATTTTTGTATATTTTAATTAGATTGCAGTTTTGACACAATTTCTTCAAGACTAGCAGGCCTAGACAATAAATGTTATTACAACTTGTCCATGAGGCAAGCAATATGGAAATTCTTTTAGTCTTTCTTAATACAAAAGTTATTGTGATATGGAAATTATTTTAGTCTTAATACAAAAGTTATTGTTACTTGTTCAAAATGTTAAGAAAATCAATATACAATGTATTTCAAATTTTCACTTGTCGTTTGGACAAAACTGTTCTTATTTTTTATTTTTCTGAATTTAGCCTGAAGTAGACCAAGTTTGAATTTAGAGCCTTTCTTCATTCCTACGTTGATGCAGTCAGATCTAACCTGTATGCGATGTTAGCTGTGACTGGAGGCATTCTGTCAAATTTCTGTCCTGTACTGTTTCTTAAATATAGACAAATCTCTTTAATTATCACTGAAAAATATACACATGTATATATTTACGTCGTCAGATACATGTACATTTATATGAAAATATTTTTTATGTAGCCATTTTTGAAATGGATTAATGCACATGGTCATTTTAAGCTCAGCGGTTTTGGAGAATATTATCAGTATGAGTGGGGAAGCTCTCAAAATATAAAATATATATTTCTTTATTTCAGACAAGCTCAAGGAAAATTGGGGATTGTTGGGAGGGGAAGTTTCAAAATATAAAATATATATTTCTTTGTTTCAGACAAGCTCATGGAAGATTGGAGATTGTTGGGAGGGGATGTCTCAAAATATAAAATATATATTTCTTTGTTTCAGACAAGCTCAAGGAAGATTGGAGATTGTTGGGAGGGGATGTCTCAAAATATAAAATATATATTTATTTGTTTCAGACAAGCTCAAGGAAGATTGGAGATTGTTGGGAGGGGATGTCTCAAAATATAAAATATATATTTCTTTGTTTCAGACAAGCTCAAGGAAGATTGGAGATTGTTGGGAGGGGAAGTCTCAAAATATAAAATATATATTTCTTTGTTTCAGACAAGCTCAAGGAAGATTGGAGATTGTTGGGAGGGGAAGTCTCAAAATATAAAATATATATTTCTTTGTTTCAGACAAGCTCAAGGAAGATTGGAGATTGTTGGGAGGAGAAGTCTCAAAATATAAAATATATATTTCTTTGTTTCAGACAAGCTCAAGGAAGATTGGAGATTGTTGGGAGGGGATGTCTCAAAATATACAGTGCCAACGAAGATGACACAGGGACCTACACATGCAGAGCTGAAAATCTCTTGGATTCTGTTGATTCTGATGCCAGTCTTGTTGTTCTAGGTAAGTATTAAAAAGTAGAAATACTGTGGAATCATTATTAATCGTGAGGTTTTAATTTTCGTGGATTTCGTGGTTCACTTAAGCCACGAAAACTAAAATCCAACGAAATACAATTTTCCCATTTACTGTTGCCTGTAGTGTTTGAAAACATGAATTCAAGAACCTGTGGATCAATGCATTTTGTAGAAACCACGAAAATTGGTGCCGATGAATAAAAGTACTTTCAAATCTGGGAGGCGGCCATCTTATTTGACTTAAATAAATCAAGTTCACGTGTAGGTAACATATTGTCAGATATAATTTCATGCGGGACAGCATCCAAGTAAAATGTCAGATAAATTGTATGCAGGACAGTATCCTAGCAAAAATAACATTAAACTTGACATTCAGACAGTATATGATTTTTGTTTATTAAAATATTAATCAAATATTCAGCTACGATTTAATAATTCATTTTTAATTCACTATTTGCAAGCCATTTCACAGTATCTGTTTCGCATTAGATATGTGCAGACATCTGTCAACTATTTTACTGTTCCAAAATCATAGTTAAAGATTTTTTTGTCACCAAATAGTGCATCTAAGCAATTTGTCAAAAATGTATGTCGGGCATTAAGTTTTACACATGTCCGTCCGTCTGTTCATCTTCCATTGTGCATTTGGTTTCCGCTGAATATATTAACTTCTGCTGAAATTTATACACAGCATTAGGTACCATAAAAGGAAGACCAAGTATGATTTCTGACTATACCACTTTTTTCATTCTGGAATTCCTGCCCCTTGATTTGTCAAGAAATTCCTGCTTACAGTACTGTAGCTGGAAACAGATTTGATGATTTGATTTTTGGTGTTCAGCAATATTTCAGCTATATCATGGCGACCAGTTTTAGTGGTGGAAGAAGCCAGAGTACCCGGATAATACCACCGACCATGGGCAAGCAACTGGTAAACTTTATCACTTGCAGCTGCGAGTCGAGTGCACCCTTTTTTGTAATTTACTAAGCCAGGCGCGAACCCACGCCATATTGGTGATAGACTTGTA
This sequence comes from Bathymodiolus septemdierum, assembly GCA_963383655.1. Lineage (NCBI taxonomy): Eukaryota > Metazoa > Mollusca > Bivalvia > Mytilida > Modiolidae > Bathymodiolus > Bathymodiolus septemdierum. The sequence continues at coordinate 52,865,056 of OY726527.1, forward strand.
TGAGTTGTTAGGTAATCCAACTACCTAACTCATTGAAGCTAGAAACAGAAGCCTCTGTATCCTATGAATATATTCTTCTATGTCTGTTTTGAACATATCTTAATTCACACAGTGATATAACCACTTTATGATATTTTGCCATAACAGATCACTATCACCATAATATATTTCAGTTCCACCAAAATTTGTACAGCAGCCATCCAACCGTATTGCTCACAAACATTCCGACATAGTCTTCCAATGTGACATAATCGGTAGCCCTCCTCCCGACGTTATTTGGATGAAAGATGGTCGAGTACAACAACCGTCGGATTATTTCCAAATTCTTGATAAAAAACACTTGAGGATTCTGGGATTAATGGAAAGTGATGCAGGAATGTATCAGTGTTTCGGTAACAACACAATTGGAAATATCCAAGGCAGCGTGCAGTTGATGGTTGTCAAACAAAGTAAGTTATCTCCCTTTTAAGCGAAACACCATTTTCATAAATTTATACTTCAATTGTATGGGAGCAGGACAATTGCCCCCCACAATTTTTTTTCAGTTTTATATTTAGTTTCTGATTATCCCTTTCTGACTCTATGAACTCCATTGCACTACTATACTTTCACTTCAAAATACACTCCAATTTAAGCCAGTTCTAAGCTTGTACTTAGCTTGCAATCATTATTTCTCAAAATTCTTTTTAATTATTAACCTTTGTACTTAGCTTTGATCATTGTTTAATCAAATTCCTTTTTATAATTTTTCTTTGAAGACCAATTTTGTAAGGTAATTAAACTTAATTGGGAAATCATTAAACTCTATCTAAAAATAAAATATCTACAAATGATATTGCAATTTAGTGTATAAATAATAAGAGAAAGCGATTCAAACCCCTTTGATTAATATACAAAGAAGAAAATCCAACTTATAAGTAATTTGAATAATTTAATCTGAGTTTATGCATATTTATTTCTCATAAAAATGAAATAAAAAAATTGGGGGATGGGTGGCAATTGTCCGGGGGGCTATTGTCTGGGGGCTATTGTCCAGGGGGCTATTGTCCGGGGGGCTATTGTCCTAGACCCCAATTGTATGTATGCAGGGATGATTTATTTCATTAATTTAATTGCTTTTTGCTTTTTCACATTTAAAATGTTTTGACTTCTAATTTGTTCATTTAGCTGTGAACATATCATTTAATAATTAGTATGTGTTGGATAAAATTTGTGTCTGAAGAAATAAACATATTCTAGTACATCTTAAATGTTAAAATTCACTTGAATACCGTGGTTCAGAAATATTTTTATTAATTGATGAAAATATAAATGAAATGAACGTAGAGAAAACAGTTTAATTTTGTTATTCTGCATGAAATCTAGTCCGAGATTCCTCTGTCGTTTAACGGCTTTTATAGAGTTGCTGTAGCCGTTCAACGTCAGAGGGCAATACATACGGAAAACAGTGGATTTGCTTCTCCAACTCTGGGTCAGCACATTTCCATGTTTCGTGGCTATCAGATTTTATTTTCTATCATAAACCCTTATATAAATCGCTTCACCAATCATTTTTCTATTCATTCATAAACATCTTACCCTCAGAAAGTGGTGTTACACTCCATTACAGCACGATTTTGCCTTAGAACCTATGATTTCGACATTTGTCTTCCATTTTTCAAACATTTGTCACGTGACTACGAGAAAACTACGATTACCGCAATGTATCATGGGAGATGATTTGCATATATACAAACAAACAAATATTTTTATTGCCAATCATAGGTGTCTGTTAAGGCAGAACAATTAACATAAAATTTAATACAGTTGAATATATTGATTGGTAATGATTTTAACAGCAAATTTAGTGAATTACAGATAACCATAAGAAAAAAAAATGTAACACATGCTCTTTCCAAAGCCCGTTGGTAACACTCTGCCATTGAATCTTTTCTTTCCAACACATTCTGTATTATTTCCTTCTGCTCTGCTTTGATCTGTAGATGGACTGTTTGTCCTGCAGAATACGCTTAAATGTATCGTCTTCCATGTGATTTGAATGTTGTTTACGTATGCAAATAATGCTCCAAATAATTTGGCACGCTGCATTAATTAGCTCCCATCATGCAATGCGTTGCTGTCATCATTCAGTTAGTATCGCGAGATCACGTGTAGATTCGAAAATGGAAGTTAAATGGCGGAATAATAGGATCTAAGGCAAAATCGTGCTGTAATGGAGTGTAACACCACTTTCTGAGGGTAAGATGGTTATGAATGAATAGAAAAATGATTGGTGAAGCGATTTATATAAGGGTTTTTGATAGAAAATAAAATCCGATAGCCACGAAACGTGGAAATGTGCTGACCCTAGAGCTGGAGAGGCAAATCCGCTGTAATCTGTATATATTACCCTCTGACGTTGAACGGCTACAGCAACTTTATAAAAGCCGTTAAACGACAGAGGAATCTCGGACTACATGAAATCATGAATCCCTGTTTGATGTTGATTTTCATCTTGAAGACATTATCTTTCTGCCAACCCTGTTTATTTTGCTACTTTTAAAAAAAATTACATTAGAACTTAGACCTGCATGTAATTGTTGTTCCAGATTGGCATTAAAAGTTATACATTGTATTTATTTTGTTAGTGTTCTTAACACTAGTGTCAAACTTCTATTTTAACATGTTAATCTACAAATTTTAAATCTTAGACTTTTTTTTCTTTCCCAAAACAATAAATAGATATTTTTCATGAAAGTTTCAAAAAACATGATGACAGTAAAAAATACAAAACAGTTCAAGGTGTGAGAAAAAAAAATGTGTTTTTGTTTAAATCAGGAAGTAATTTAAATTTATGAATCTCAAGGGATTTAGGCTAAAAATAGATGTCATGATTGAGTAGGAGCTTTGCATGTTTTAGTTGTTGTTTCTGATTTATTTTTCAGACTGTTAATTGAATTTGTTCAAAATGTCAAAGTGTTGTCAAACCTTTAGAGACTTTTGCCATTAAGAATATTCTAATCTTAAAATAATGGATTTCAGATTTTTTTTTAAAAGGTTTTTAGTTAATTTGGTAGCAATTTATTTCTACCCGTCAAATTTCAATTGGACAATTACTCCCTAGCGAGTAATTGTGGTCATGATAGTTGGATATACAACTACCTTTGCAATCAGTGCCTATCGCCACTAACATTGTGAGTTTGAATCGAGCTCATTGTGCGGTGGACTCGATACAACATTATTTGTAATAAAGTTTGTCAGTGACTTGCGACAGGTAGGAGGTTTTCTCTGGGTACTCAGGTTTCCTCACCAATAAAACTGACCGCCACGATGTAACTGAAATATTGTTGATAGTGGCATTAAACACCAGTACCTTAACTCTTCGTACAGTTGAAGTTCTGTATCGGTATTTAGCATTTCATATGATTTGATTCTTTTAGAATAGTTATTTGAAATAAAAAAAGAAATGAGGCAAGTTGACATTAAAAAAAAGAGAGGATACTTTAACAATAAAATGAAGATAAAAAATGCCACTGAACATTTGAACAGTTCCAAATTCTAATTGAAAAAAATCGTAGTTAAAAAGTCAAAATCAATACCCATAACACACATATATAACTCGCTTACTTCCCTGGCTTGGTACAGGCACTTCAATAAATAGTGGCAGTGTTAAACTAATTTTATGGGCCCAAATCTTCCCTCTTAGTGGAATAATGTAGTCGTGTAAGTGTTTACAACAAGAACTTATCTTCCATTCTAAAACTTCCATTGTGTTGTATGTAGTTTATCTCAGGTTTTTTTTATTGTAGTCTTTTATTATAGATGATGTTATTCTTTATTATTTATTTTTATTTTTGATATAGTTTCCATGACTACATGTTCTTTTTTTATGCTCAAAGTTTGTACGTTTATTCACAATTTTCAAAAAGTTAATGAACAGTGAAGGTGAAAAATTCCATCAATATCAACAAAATGAATCATAACCCCTCGTCTAAATTCTCTGAACACTAAAAACACCATAACATATGCTATGACATTGGAAATCAAGGTTCAGACTTGGATTACCAAATTCATTCCAGTGACTTTATTTTGCTGCAATTGAAATTAAAGAAAGTATTATTGAGTTATTTTTTCCACTTTCCGTTAAATTTGTGAAGTTCTCTTTTTTCTTTTTTTTTTTAATATAAATGTAATTTATCAAGAAGGATTTTACCACAATTAATTCAAAACAAAATGAAGCAAAGGACAGAAAGACAGATTTTGACCAAGCGGAGAAAAAAAAAGATAAATTGCAAATTTGCTGTAATTTTATTGATTGAGTTATTTTACTTTGAGCATTGTGACTTGTTTTGTTGTTTTGCATGTGTTTTTATTTTGATTACGCTTATGTTGTTTTTTCCTTCTTTTTTTCACCCCTCCCTGTAGATGTACCTCTCCCTACAACACCTTCGTACTTCAAGACATTCCCCAATTATCCAGGTGCCAACATCGCTGACCAGAGCAAACTACCATTAGAACCAAAGAACCTGCATGCAGCTATTGTGTCTAAACAGTTTGTCACCTTGAAATGGAATGTTCCAGAGAAGACTGGTCCATTAACAGAAAAGGAGCCATTGATCTACTCTGTGTTTTGGAAGGAAAAAGATTCACAAAGGTGAGACTCGTTACCGTGGGTTACCAGTATCTAGTTGTATCTAAAACTTGTCTGTTTTATTATTTGCATGTTTTAATTTTTAAGCTCACCTGACCTAATAAAGCGTAATGAATGGTATTGTCATCACATTGCCCACCGGTACTATTTTTATGCCCCAGTTGATAGGCTTCGGGTGTCATTAAGTTTGACCAATGTTGGTTTGCAGGGCCTATGAGAGGGGGTTTCAGCCGGTACATCAGTCCTGGGCCCTTTGCCTTAGCCATAGACATTTTATTTTGATTTTTTCATATTTTTCTTGTATTTTCAACTATTTTTAGTATATTTAGATACGTTATCTGGAAATTCTGCTGCACAGGAAATAAAGCATTTATGAAAGTTTACCAGTGGTTTTATTGGAACTCAAATCTTCAATTTTGAGAGGAGTCTCAGCCTGTCCCCAGGGCCCCAAAGCAGTCTTGTTCTGCCTTACAAAATTTCTCTTGGAGGCCCAGTTGGTTTGTATATCCAGCATTTGGTTTCCGCTCAATAACTTAAGTTCCCTTTAAACAACTCATTTGAAATTGACACGCAAGGTCAGGAACTATAATGGGTCGGCAAAGGAGTCCTCGAAAGGATAATTTAAAATTAACTGGTCCAAATCTAATTCTTAATTTATTTTTATTATAGATCAAATAAAAATTGAAAAATTTACTAGTCCAAACAAAGTTTTACTGGTTCTCATCGTGAGGACTGCCAAGTTCGATTTCATACTTTACCACTTTTTCTGTTCTTGAGAGTTATGCTTCTGTTTATTTTAGCTGGACGCTGGGACCATCCATGTCCTATGTTTATTTTAGCTGGACGCTGGGGCTATCCATGTCCTATGTTTATTTTAGCTGGACGCTGGGGCTATCCATGTCCTATGTTTATTTTAGCTGGATGCTGGAGCCATCCATGTCCTATGTTTATTTTAGCTGGACGCTGGGGCCATCCATGTCCTATGTTTATTTTAGCTGGACGCTGGGGTCATCCATGTCCTATGTTTATTTTAGCTGGACGCTGGGGCCATCCATGTCCTATGTTTATTTTAGCTGGACGCTGGGGTCATCCATGTCCTATGTTTATTTTAGCTGGACGCTGGGGTCATCCATGTCTTATGTTTATTTTAGCTGGACGCTGGGGTCATCCATGTCCTATGTTTATTTTAGCTGGACGCTGGGGCCATCCATGTCCTATGTTTATTTTAGCTGAACGCTGGGGCCATCCATGTCCTAGATTTATTTTAGCTGGACGCTGGGGCCATCCATGTCCTATGTTTATTTTAGCTGGACGCTGGGGCCATCCATGTCCTATGTTTATTTTAGCTGGATGCTGGGGTCATTCATGTCCTATGTTTATTTTAGCTGGATGCTGGGGCCATCCATGTCCTATGTTTATTTTAGCTGGATGCTGGGGCCATCCATGTCCTATGTTTATTTTAGCTGGACGCTGGGGCCATCCATATCCTATGTTTATTTTAGCTGGACGCTGGGGCCATCCATTTCCTATGAACATATTCTACCATTTTTACTTTAGTAGTTTGACAGTAATAGTTGGTATAGCTGTTTTTTTGGTAAGGGTGGAATTTAAAATAATGTATTAGCTGGTTCCTTAGAACTTTCTCTATCTTTTATTTAATTTTTACAGATTATGGTAGATTGGCCGATTTAGTCAATCAAGCTTGACCATAACTTTTATTCCTAAAAACATTATTTTGCTGTTTTTAATTATAGATCGTTACAGTACACAGAGCAGTGGGGGCACAGGGCAAATCACATTTTTTCCCGTTACTTTATTTTCAAAAAGGAAAATGTGAAAGTATAATATGGCATTGTTTTGTATACTGGTTTATCTTTTGCACTCTAAATAGCTCAAAATGGGAATCAAAATAAGAGAGTAAGAAGAAAATATTGTGAATTTTGCATGATTTTAGAATATTTTTCATTGGGAAAGGGTTCTTCTACTGGGCCCTGTGGAAGGCTAGAAAATTTCCTGCCCTTCTATTTTAATATTACCACCTCCTACTTGAAAATGAGTTGAATGTCCTGAGTACATCAGCAAAATATTATTTAGTAATTTCTAAATTATCAGTGTAGCATTGAAACTTTTATTATCCTTGAAAAAAAAAGTAAAGATAAGAAGATGCTGATTATAGTTTTTAGATGAACATTTCATAGAAAAAAAGTTTGTCTCTCAAATCATAAAATAAACAAGAAACGAAGAAAAATAAAACATTCTGCACCTGTGAATGCCATCATTTTAACGATTGAAAAGAAAAAGAAGGAAAAATTAATTTAGCAAAAATAGAATTATGAATGAAATTGATAGCGCCTCCTCTGCATGAAGTTGTTATTTTTCCTTAACTCGATATGTAAAAACAAATAGATGTACAGATCATATGCCTATAGAAATCTACAATCCATAACATGGAAGCAGTTTGTGCATGTCTCGTTAAAGTTTTTGAAAACATTATCAGATGATAGATGTTTTGTGTCAAATTATATGAAATGTACATGCATCTAGAGTCGGAATGAATTGACGAGTGCAATCAACAGTGTTTTTGTATTCTTCACTTATTTAACTGATTTTAGCTATTTTTCACTGGAGAGAAATTGCCCAAAGTTGCTGGACACAGTCAGAACAGGTCGAAATGGACCATTTGAAAGGGAGTGTAGATGGTTTCAGATATTCTCCATTGATTTTCAGTTATTTTGTTTTCTAACTAGAATCAGCCCTGCTGAATCAGTTGATGAGTGCAGTCAACAGTGGTTTTGTAGTCATTAGTTTGCTGAATCAATTGATGAGTGCAGTCAACAGTGGTTTTGTAGTCATTAGTTGTATAGAGAGTTTAAAGAAAATTCCTTTAATCGTTTATCTAGATTGATTTGTTAATTTTTTTCCAGATTTTAATTGATTTTTATTTGGTGAAATTCAAGAGGACATCTGAAGACATTTGATCCATTTTTAGAATGATAAATATTAATTATTTTTTTTAAAAGATTAATGAGGAATATGCACTCTAGTCTATATTAAGAAACACTTGGATATGGGGGAATTAATATTTTTATAGAAAAAAGGGGGCAGTGAGGATGCAGTGTTGAAGGTGACTGATTGTTTAAATACAATGGAGTACAGGTATTAGCCAGACCCATCCCAAGACAGGACCTAGAATTCCATCGGATACTGTCGATGTCATTTTCGTGTTTTTAAATTTGGCAGGGTGGTTCATATTTTTGTAGTTCCCCACGATTCTGATTTCCCCAATAACTAAACCTGGTCGTCATGAAAAATTACTGCAAGCGACGTGGAAGTAAACATTTGGTGGTGAATCAATAGACACAAAATACAGTATATGTAGATATCCTTTTAAATACAAAATTAATTGCCGTCTTTACATCTGATCATTAATAATTTTAACAAATGTTGAAAGAAGAAAAAGAAGATTTATGATTTTTCTTGCTATAGATTAATGGAGGTATGTCTAAATACCAGATATAAAATCTATACTGCTATTTACAAGTCATATCTTTCATTGGTAATATGTTAAAATTACTTAGTTTAGGATTAGTTGAAGTTCTATCTGAACTAGTAACATGGTTAAAAGAAAGGTTAAAATTACTTAGCTTAGGATTAGTTGAAGTTCTATCTGAACTAGTAACATGGTTAAAAGAAAGGTTAAAATTACTTAGTTTAGGATTAGTTGAAGTTCTATCTGAACTAGTAACATGGTTAAAAGAAAGGTTAAAATTACCTAGTTTAGGATTAGTTGAAGTTCTATCTGAACTAGTAACATGGTTAAAAGAAAGGTTAAAATTACCTAGTTTAGGATTAGTTGAAGTTCTATCTATTAACGATTAACATGGTTAAAATCTGAACTATTAACATGGTTAAAAAGAAAGGTTAATTAAAATTTTAAATTCAAATAAATCTTCTATTTATTGACAAATAATATTCTTTAAGGGTTGAGGCTATGGTATTTAACGCCACTTTCAACAATATTTCAGTTATATCGTGGCAGTCAGTTTTATTGATGGCAAACTTTATCATGTAATGTTATATTGAGTTTTGTATATTGTTTAGGCATTTATTAAGGGTAACAAATTAAATATATTGCAAAAATCAGGACAGGAAAGGTCAGAATCTAGAACAATAGAAAACATGGTACAATGGGCAAGCTAATCTGCATACAGTTTATAATTTTATATATGGGATTAAATTTGATGTGAATACTGCAATCTGATTGTTTGATCTGCCTAGAGGAAAATTGGTTATACTTGATAACCTGAATTGGTATTGTGACGTCTCCAACATATTCAGTCGCCAACGACAAATTCAAATAGTCACATGAAATGTTCGTAATTAAAATCGAGGAATCATTAAATTTTGTTGTAAAAATTAAATTATAAGGAATATATATAAAAAATCAAATTTAGTTTAAATTGAACTCTAACCTATGACATGGTAGGTTGTTTTTTGTTGTTGCTGCTGCAGTGCTGGGGGTTTTTTTTGGCACTTAGCTGGACCTTGAATCTGTTTTCAGATTGATGGACATTAATTCTCATAAAACGCCGAGATCTAGATCTATTATATTACAATAACAACATTTTTTTGTGAGTTATCACACAAGTGGGAAAAGACAATAACAACATATTTTTGTGAGTTATCACAAAAGTGGGAAAAGACAATAACAACATATTTTTGTGAGTTATCACACAAGTGGGAAAAGACAATAACAACATATTTTTGTGAGTTATCACACAAGTGGGAAAAGACAATAACAACATATTTTTGTGAGTTATCACACAAGTGGGAAAAGACAATAACAACATATTTTTGTGAGTTATCACACAAGTGGGAAAAGACAATAACAACATATTTTTGTGAGTTATCACACAAGTGGGAAAAGACAATAACAACATATTTTTGTGAGTTTATCACACAAGTGGGAAAAGACAATAACAACATTTTTTTGTGAGTTATCACACAAGTTGGAAAAGACAATAACAACATTTTTTTGTGAGTTATCACACAAGTGGGAAAAGACAATAACAACATATTTTTGTGAGTTGTCACACAAGTGAGAAAAGACAATAACAACATATTTTTGTGAGTTATCACACAAGTGGGAAAAGACAATAACAACATATTTTTGTGAGTTATCACACAAGTGGGAAAAGACAATAACAACATATTTTTGTGAGTTATCACAAAAGTGGGAAAAGACAATAACAACATATTTTTGTGAGTTATCACACAAGTGGGAAAAGACAATAACAACATATTTTTGTGAGTTATCACACAAGTGGGAAAAGACAATAACAACATATTTTTGTGAGTTATCACACAAGTGGGAAAAGACAATAACAACATATTTTTGTGAGTTATCACACAAGTGGGAAAAGACAATAACAACATATGTTTGTGAGTTATCACACAAGTGGGAAAAGACAATAACAACATATTTTTGTGAGTTATCACACAAGTGGGAAAAGACAATAACAACATATTTTTGTGAGTTATCACACAAGTGGGAAAAGACAATAACAACATATTTTTGTGAGTTATCACACAAGTGGGAAAAGTATTTTCTTGTTGTTTTTAAAGTAGGCTTGAAATTAATAATTATTTCATATCTGACAATATTAACGAAAGTTTATTGCCAATGGTTTCCTTTTTATTCGGAAAATTTATATTATTTTTGTCAGTGACGGTAATTTAATTGATTTATTTTCTTGAAACGATGTACGTTTTCGCTATAAATAAAACGATAAAAATCTATTTGTTTTTGAAATTATCATGTTTACTTGCTAAAGTTCAGAAAACAAGGGAATAACTCAATATATCAAGTAGATATTAAATAAATTGAAGGAGAGATAATATCTTTATTTTTTTTTCATGAGATCAAATCTTGAACATTTTACAAGTACAATGGGATACATAAAGATTAGTTTTATTGTGACATTATAGCATACTTACATAAAGAGCCAAATGTATTTGGCGATTTTATGTTAACCTTGCATTTTCAATATTCGTCTTTACCTCCAGTTGTTTGTAGGAGGGCACATGTCTTGTTTACATGATTTGTTTTTGTTTGCGTATAGTGGTGTCCAACACATATTATGTTGTGTTTTTTTTTGTTTTTCTTCATCTTGTGTACCCAATGTTGCCAGTTTTTCGAGATTGTCCATTTTTCATTGCTCCTTCGGTATACTCTTAACGTTTATTTAATACCGTAATTTCACCATATAGCTGGAAAAGTTGGCATTAAGCATCAATCAATCAATCAATTGTGAATTTCATAAAATAATAGTATTACATAATAAACACATGTTCATTTTCGTGGGGTCAGGATTTTTTGTAGCCGTGTGTAAAATAGAATGATCTGTTTGTTATCTAATGTCAAGTGGTTCAGCTACATTTATATTAATGACAAGATCCTGATCAGGTCAAACCAAAGACTATAAAATTGGTATTTGTTGCTTCTCCACTAAGCACTCAGCATTAAGGAGAAAAAGCAAAGACTGGTTGTAGTCAAATTAGGAGGCATTATGTAAAGTCTCATTTAATTTGAAAATGCATCACATTTTAGGGGGAAAATATTTTAAAAAGTCAGGTCACCCTGAGCATGTAATATTCTCATTTTTGTGTATTTTTTTAAATTGTCCCTATATTTCATTACAAATGGGGTATTTGAACCTGTTTTTTCCAAAATCCTTGGTGCAACCCTTACATAACCTCAATTTATTACCTCAAGATAATAAATTTTATTAACCTTTTATGAATTTTTAATGTATCCATTGTTTCTTGTTTCTTTATAGAGCAGGTGTTCCTGATGGAATTTTTATTATTCTCATAAATCTACCATTGAAGTGTTTAGATAAAAAAAAATGTATAGAAATTTTGTGCCTTGAAAAATGAACTTTACTGAAGACTGTAAACTGTCAGGGGCATTCCCCATTGATAGTGTGTAATGCTGCCTCACTGTCAGGGGCATTCCCCATTGATAGTGTGTAATGCTGCCTCTCTGTCAGGGGCATTCCCCATTGATAGTGTGTAATGCTGCCTCTCTGTCAGGGGCATTCCCCATTGATAGTGTGTAATGCTCCTCTCTGTCAGGGACATTCCCCATTGATAGTGTGTAATGCTGCCTCACTGTCAGGGGCATTCCCCATTGATAGTGTGTAATGATGCCTCACTGTCAGGGGCATTCCCCATTGATAGTGTGTAATGCTGCCTCACTGTCGGGGGGCATTCCCCATTGATATTGTGTAATGCTGCCTCACTCTCAGGGGCATTCCCCATTGATAGTGTGTAATGATGCCTCACTGTCAGGGGCATTCCCCATTGATAGTGTGTAATGCTGCCTCACTGTCGGGAGCATTCCCCAGTGATAGTGTGTAATGCTGCCTCTCTGTCAGGGACATTCCCCATTGATAGTGTGTAATGCTGCCTCTCTGTCAGGGGCATTCCCCATTGATAGTATGTAATGCTGCCTCTCTGTCAGGGGCATTCCCCATTGATAGTGTGTAATGCTGCCTCTGTCAGGGGCATTCCCCATTGATAATGTGTAATGCTGCTTCTCTGTCAGGGACATTCCCCATTGATAGTGTGTAATGCTGCCTCACTGTCAGGGGCATTCCCCATTGATAGTGTGTAATGCTGCCTCTCTCATATCCCCTGGATGAACAACGGTATTACCAATTTTACCCACCATTTACATATTCTGTGTACCCCTGCCCCACCATCCCCTCCCTAATCATGCCATATTAACTATTGCTGCTGTCCCTCGTTTATATGTTCAGGCCACTCTCTACAGAGATAATTTCTTTTATAAGGCCAGATTTCAGATGTACTGAGATAGTAAAATTTTACTAAATTTTCCCCTCCTTTGGAAGGTCACTTTTTCATAGCAGAAGTGATGACCTTATAAGTAATCCCCCTCCTTTGGAAGATCACTTTTTCATAGCAGAAGTGATGACCTTATAAGTAATCCCCCTCCTTTGGAAAATCACTTTTTCATAGCAGAAGTGATGACCTTATAAGAGGGGGATTACTGTATGTATTATTTATCCCTCAGTTTTGTCATAAATTAGTATATAACAGGGTTATCAGCTTACAAACCTGTATATAAAGGGCACTCAAGGCAAGCCAAAAATGTGCCCTTTATTAGCAGTTGCCCTCTATATACAGTTTAAATTATATACCCTATTCAGTAATATATAGACAGAGATTTGTTTTATAGAGGTGCCCTTTATAGACAATGATTTGTTATATAGAGGTGCCCTTTATAGACAGTGATTTGTTATATAGAGGTGTCATTTATAGACAGTGATTTGTTATATAGAGGTGCCCTTTATAGACAGTGATTTGTTATATAGAGGTGCCCTTTTTAGACAATGATTTGTTATATAGAGGTGCCCTTTATAGACTGATTTGTTATATAGAGGTGCCCTTTTTAGACTGATTTGTTATATAGAGGTGCCCTTTATAGACAGTGATTTGTTATATAGAGGTGCCCTTTATAGACAGTGATGTGTTATATAGGGATGCCCTTTATAGAAAGTGATTTGTTATATAGAGGTGACCTTAATAGACAGTGATTTGTTATATAGAGGTGCCCTTTATAGACAGTGATGTGTTATATAGAGGTGCCCTTTATAGACTGATTTGTTATATAGAGATGCCCTTTATAGACAGTGATTTGTTATATAGAGGTGCCCTTTATAGACTGATTTGTTATATAGAGGTGCCCTTTATAGACAGTGATTTGTTATATAGAGGTGCCCTTTATAGACAGTGATTTGTTATATAGAGGTGCCCTTTATATACAGTGATTTGTTATATAGGGGTGCCCTTTATAGACAGTGATGTGTTATATAGAGGTGTCCTTTATAGACAGTGATTTGTTATATAGAGGTGCCCTTTATAGACAGTGATTTGTTATATAGAGGTGCCCTTTATAGACTGATTTGTTATATAGAGATGCCCTTTATAGACAGTTCTTTGTTATATAGAGGTGCCCTTTATAGACAGTGATTTGTTATATAGAGGTGCCCTTTATAGACAGTGATTTGTTATATAGAGGTGCCCTTTATAGACAGTGATGTGTTATATAGAGGTGCCCTTTATAGACAGTGATTTGTTATATAGAGGTGACCTTTATACAGTGATGTGTTATATAGAGGTGCCCTTTATAGACAGTGATGTGTTATATAGAGGTGCCCTTTATAGACAGTGATGAGTTATATAGAGGTGTCCTTTATAGACAGTGATTTGTTATATAGAGGTGACCTTTATAGACAGTGATTTGTTATATAGAGGTGCCCTTTATAGACTGATGTGTTATATAGAGATGCCCTTTATAGACAGTGATGCATTTATAGAGGTGCCCTTTATAGACAGTGATGTGTTATATAGAGGTGTCCTTTATAGACAGTGATGTGTTATATAGAGGTGCCCTTTATAGACAGTGATGTGTTATATAGAGGTGTCCTTTATAGACTGATGTGTTATGTAGAGGTGGCCTTTATAGACAGTGATGTGTTATTTAAAGGTGCCCTTTATAGACAGTGATGTGTTATATAGAGGTGCCCTTTCAGGCATGTTTGACTGTATATTAAATTGTTTTTTCTTCTCTATTTCAGAGAGAGAGTTTTGAATGCAACATTGAACGAGGCCAATGTTCAACACCTAAAACCAGACACTAACTATGAGTTTAGGATCAGGACCTATAACAGTCATGGACCCAGTCCTAACTTTGCTAGAATATCTATCACAACGGAGAGAGATAGTAAGTTGTCATCACATTTTGTAATGCCTATATCAGCTTGTGCAGGCCTTAGTTGTATATTGTATCACAAACTTTTATGTTACATCTCTTTCATCACAAAAATCTATGTAATTTTCGGACAAGTCTGGTTTATTTTTATTTTTTTTTGGCTCATGGCGAGGTGTACTCGATACCACATTATGTGATGAAGTTTGTCAGTGATTTGCGGCAGTTCAGTGGTTTTCTCCGGGTACTCTTGTTTCCTCCACCGATAAAACTGACCGCAACTATATAACTGAATTATTGTTGAAAGTGCCGTTAAATGCTATAACCCCCAACCCCCTATTTGTTTTTTTTTTGTTTGGGAGTAATTTAGGATAAACAGATATGTTTGTTTATTTTTCTGCAAAAAATGCAATATTATTCTTGGAATACTTGGATTTGTTCACACATTTTTCTTCAGACAGACAAGTAAATTGTGTATTTTTTAACATTTCAATGACAATTTATGTTGGATATAAATGATAATGTATGTCGAGATCTTCAAAACTGGCGTTAATTGTTTTTATCCGTGATGTCAAAATGTGTTTGAGGTCACACTGACTGATAATTTTTAATATCAGTCAGTTCTTGCGCATGTGAGTTATGAACTGACCTAATATTTTTGTGGATCAAGGTCAGTTCAGTGATCCAGACTTTTATCAGTGGCACACATCAAAGGGAAAATGTCCAATTTGCCATAAACACTGATAAATGATTTAATCGATAAACACTGATAGCTGATTTAATCGATAAACACTGATAACTGATTTAATCGATAAACACTGATAGCTGATTTAATCAATAAACACTGATAGCTGATTTAATCGATAAACACTGATCGTTGATTTAGTCGATAAATGCTAATAACTGATTTAATCGATAAACACTGATAGTTGTTTTAATCGATAAACACCGATCACTGATTTAATCGATAAACACTAATAGGTGATTTAATCAATAAACACTGATAGCTGATTTAATCAATAAACACTGTTAACTGATTTAATCGATAAACACTGATAACCGATTTAATCAATAAACACTAATAACTGATTTAATCAATAAACACTGATAACTGATTTAATCAATAAACACTGATAGCTGATTTAATCAATAAACACTGATAGCTGATTTAATCAATAAACACTGATAGCTGATTTAATCAATAAACACTGATAACTGATTTAATCAATAAACACTGATAGCTGATTTAATCAATAAACACTGATAACTGATTTAATCAATAAACACTGATAGCTAATTTAATCGATAAAAACTGATAGCTGATTTAATTGATAAACACTGATAGCTGATTTAATCAATAAACACTGATAACTGATTTAATCAATAAACACTGATAGCTAATTTAATCGATAAAAACTGATAGCTGATTTAATTGATAAACACTGATAGCTGATTTAATCAATAAACACTGATAACCGATTTAATCCATAAACACTGATAGCTGATTTAATCAATAAACACTGAAAACTGATTTAATCAATAAACACTGATAGCTGATTTAATTGATAAACACTGATGGCTGATTTAATCAATAAGCATTGATAGCTGATTTAATTGATAAACACTGATAGCTGATTTAATCAATAAACATTGATAGCTGATTAATCATTAAGCATTGATAGCTGATTTAATCGATAAACACTGATTGCTGATTTAGTCGATAAACACTGTTAACTTATTTAATCGATAAACACTGATAGCTGATTTAATCAATAAACACTGATAACTGATTTAATCAATAAACACTGATAACTGATTTAATCGATAAACACTGATAATTGATTTATTCGATAAACTGATTTAATCAATAAACACTGATAACTGATTTAATCAATAAACACTGATAGCTGATTTAATCAATAAACACTGATAACTGATTTAATCAATAAACATTGATAGCTGATTTAATCGATAAAAACTGATAGCTGATTTAATTGATAAACACTGATAGCTGATTTAATCAATAAACACTGATAACCGATTTAATCCATAAACACTGATAACTGATTTAATCAATAAACACTGAAAAGTGATTTAATCAATAAACACTGATAACTGATTTAATCAATAAACACTGATAGCTGATTTAATCAATAAACACTGATAACTGATTTAATCAATAAACACTGATAACTGATTTAATCGACAAACACTGATAGCTGATTTAATTGATAAACACTGATGGCTGATTTAATCAATAAGCATTGATAGCTGATTTAATTGATAAACACTGATAGCTGATTTAATCATTAAACATTGATAGCTGATTTAATCGATAAACACTGATCGCTGATTTAGTCGATAAACACTGTTAGCTTATTTAATCGATAAACACTGATAGTTGATTTAATCAATAAACACTTAACTGATTTAATCGATAAACACTGATAGCTGATTTAATCGATAAACACTGATAGCTGATTTAATCAATAATATTGACAATATTGATACTGAAAATTATTGGTCAATGTGAGGTAAAAAACTTAAGTTTTGAAGGTCTTAACTTTAAGCCCATCTTACTCAACAGTTACTGTAACATCTTTGAACAGTTTTAAGTCAGCTCTAAATGAAGAGGACTGGAACTATTTCAGGTTCATTAATTCATATTAATTTGTGCACACCTATATCAGTTACTGTTATAATTAAGTATCAATATAATATATTTATTACACGACGAGAACCAAATATGTAAGAATATGAAGAGGGGTCTATAGAAGCCATTAGGGCTTATTTCTGACCCCGAAAACAAAGGTACAAAGGTATAAAATAAAAGTGCTGTTATTCTATCTTTTAACAGGTTAGGTCAAGAAATTACAGGATCTGGAAGATTTCTTGGGAGGTTGTAAATAATTTTCACTTTTTTTATATTACAGTTGATGTTCCTACACCGCCAGTCAACGTAGTGGCCACGCCTAGAAGTCCTGATAGCATCCGTGTGTCTTGGGATCCACCCTCCCAAGCTAAAGGCAAAATAACAAAATATAAACTGTTGTACTACATGATCGGTGAAACTCGGGAACATAAAATTGAGGTTTGTAGCAAAAATCAAAACAAAGGAGGAAAATGTTATCTCTTGGATAGAATAATGGAGGTTATCTTTGCATGATGCATATTTTTTTGGGGGGAGGGGGGTTATGGTGTTTAATACCAGTTTCAACAATATTTCAGTTATATCGTTTCACATTTTGGTATTCATTTTTAACAGCCTCACCACCATAGTATAAGCTGTGGAGCCCCTATTTTGTTCATTTACATCCATATCTCTGGCCACAATATGTCTGAAATATTGTTGAAAGTGATGTAAAACACCATAACAACTACTTGTGTTATCAGTGCCTGTCACCACTAACGTGAGTTTGAATCACGCTCAGGCGAGGTGTACTCGATACAACATTATGTGATAAAGTTTGTCAGTGACTTGCGTCAGGTAGGTGGTTTTCTCCACCAATAAAACTGACCGCCACGATATAACTGAAATATTGTTGAAAGTGGCATTAAACACCATAACCCATACCCTAATGAAATATGAATGTATTTTGCAGGTTATCAAGACTTACCACACTTTACAAGGTTTAAAGACATACAGGATATACAGTATTAGTGTAGTAGCCTTTAATGAGAATGGAGAGGGAGGACGTTCAGACGAAATAACAGCCAGAACACTGTCCAGCCGTCCCAGTGACATCCCCCAAAACGCTACACTAGAGGCAGCAAGTTCCATAGTAAGTCTCTATGTAGTCTTCATCTGAAAGCCCCACTGTAGTATAAGCCCCTGCAGTGCCTTTCACCACTAAAATTGTGAGTTTGATACAACATTATGTGATAAAGTTTGTCATTGACTTGCGACAGGTCGGTGGTTTTCTCCTGGTACTCCGGTTTCCTCCACCAATAAAACTTACTACCACGATATAACTGAAAAATTGTTGAAAGTGGCATTAAACACCATAAACCTTACATAACCTATGAGCCCCTGAGTTCATTTTGTTTTGGTGAATTTTTTTTATTTTTATTCATATTGTAACAATAGAGCATTGGATTCAATCCCTTGACATATTGCATTGTAAGCCAATGCTATACCAAATGATCTAAAGGAGATCTCCACAACGCAGTAAGTAGAGGTGATTATAAACCTATTACAGTTCCTATTACCTTAGTACAGCAGGACCTATCACATTGTAAGCCACAGCTGATCTAAAGGAGGTCTCCACAACACAGTAAGTAGAGGTGATTATGAACCTATTACAATTCCTATTACCTTAGTACAGCAGGACCTATCACACTGTGGCAGCTGATCTAAAGGAGATCTCCACAATGCAGTAAGCAGAGGTGGTTATGAACCTATTACAGTTCCTATAACCGGAAGTAGAGGAATATACCCATTACATGTATATCAATCAGTTCCACTGGGAGCTGGAGAGTCTAGGAATATTAAGACAATTCTCAACAATGGACTGAAATCTTACAACATTATTTTTATGTGCTATATTTCTGTTGCACATAAAAGTGAATTTATTTCAATCATTCCTATGGCCACTCTCAACTAAAAAAGCTTGAAATGATACATATGTTACATATAGAGATGATTATTTTCAGTTATTTAAATGATTTCAGCTATTTAAAAAAAAAAAAAAATCCAAATGTTGAAGAACCTGGTTAGAACAAGTCGAAAATGGAGGTTTTGAAAGAGGGTGTTAAGATAGTGTCAGCTGTTTTTCATTGATTTTCAGTTATTTTATTTTCTTACCAGAATTATCCCTGTGTATATCCCATAAAAAATAATGTGATCTCATTTTTCAATCAATTTTTCAGAGTTTAATTTTGAGATGGGAACCACCACCAGAAGAGTCAAGGAATGGAGTGATCACGGGTTACAAGATACGCTTCAAGAAGAGAGAGGATCAGAGAAGTCGTACAGTCACTACAGATGGTAATCGTAGGTTGTACGCGCTGACCAACCTAGAAAAAAACATGCAATACCAGGTGAAGATAGCGGCAATCAACGTGAACGGAACTGGTCCATATACTAATAAGTTTAGAGCCACGACTTTCAGAGATGATTTAAATGGTAATTATATTAATGCGGTTTATCCTGCAATTGGGTTATTTTTTGTCATAATAAATGGGTTGAATAGTGTCATAATAACATTTTTCACATTAGCCTAATAAAGCAATTAAGCCACACCCCTGTCATAATAATACTTTTCACATTAACCTAATAAAGCTATTAAGCCACGCCCCTTACCGGAACTACTATTGAGGTATCAATAGGGGTTTCCGTTATCTTTTTTTTTAGCTCACCTTGCTAAAGGCAATGTGAGCTTTTGCCATCACTTGGCGTCCGTCGTCTGTTAACTTTTCACATTTTAATCTTCTCCTCTGAAACCTTTCAGCCAAATGAACTGAAACTTGGTAGGAAGCATCTATGGAAGGTCCTCTCTAAAGATTGCTAATTTTATCCCGATCTATTAACAAACATGGCCGCCACAGGCAATTCTTGTTTCTGATTGGCCGATGTTTAAAAATCTTTTCCTCCGAAATCGCTTGGCCAAATGAACCAAAACTTGGTAGGAAGCATCTATGGAAGGTCCTCTATAAAGAATGTTCATTTCATCCCGAATCGTTAACAAACATGGCCACCACAGGCAATTCTTGTTTCTGATTGGCCAATTTTTTTTAAATCTCCTCCTCTGAAACCGCCTGGCCAAATTAACTGAAACTTAGTAGGAAGCATCTATGGAATGTCCTCTATGACGATTGCTCATTTCGTCCCGATCGGTTAACAAACATGGCCACCACAGGCAATTCTTGTTTCTGATTGGTCGATATCTAAAAAATCTTCTCTGAAACTGCCTAGCCAAATGATCTGAAACTTGATAGGAAGCATCTACATGTATGGAAGGTTCTGTATTAAGTTTCCTCAAAACAGAATGATAGGTGAGCGACACAGGCTCAGCCAACTGAGCCTCTGGTTTTATTATTAAATTAAATAACATTCTATATTTACCGTCAATACACCAATATTGTATATGTAGTCTCATAAAAATCATTCAAACGTAGTCTTATCTGTTTTATTTTGATCTGTCTAAAGCATACATCACCTGTTTATTCATTTAAGTTGATCTCTGTGTTCAGTTCAGACATACTACGGTGAGAGGGACTACTATACTCTATTCCAATTTTGGGGTCATCGTGGTCATGATCGTATGGTAGTTGGATTTATAACTACCTGTGCAATTAGTACCTATCACTACTAATGTTGTGAGTTTGAACCCCGCTCAGGAGAGGTGTACTCGATTCAACATTATGTGATAAAGTTTGTCAGTGACTTGCGGCAGGTCTGTGGTTTTTTTGGCATCAATGTAGGAAATTTTAGTACTATAGTCATTAAGCAAACATGCATGTATAATCAACCCAGTTACTGACAGATTTGTTATCTACTGAGTTATCTCCCATACCAGCACTTGCTTTCTTTAAGAAGATTGTAAATTTCATATTTTGTTTTATTATTTATTGCATTTTAAGAAATATAATAAAGGTTGTATATCTCTTAAATATTTTTTTAAATATTTTATTCACATGTGGAAAGCACGTTCATGATCACATCATTTGAGTAAGAGAAGAAGTTTTGGGCCCATAAAACTAGTTTAGATCTGCTACTTTTATTGAAGTGCCTGTATTAAGCCAGGAGAGTGCAATATATGTGTGTTAGAAGTATCGATTTTTCGATTGGATTTTGCAACAGTTCTGACATCGTTATATAATCGTTTTTCATTTCATTTCTTTTGTTTTCAGAATCTGTAGTACCGCCACCACCTAGAAAGCTACGTGTTACATCCTATGCCACTTCTATCAGAGTGTCGTGGACGGCTCCAGAACCAGAGTCTAAGATAATGGTTAGAGGGTACAGTTTAGGCTATGGGAAAGGAGTAGCTGATGTGTACTCTCGAGCTTTAGGACCTGACGTCAACGTGTTTATTATTGAAGAACTAGGTATGATCAGATTCTCTGTTTGTTGGACAGTTTTCCTCCTTTTGTGCGAAATATTTGGAAATAAAATATTTTCAGATTCAATTTTGGAAGTGATTGTCCTTTAGAAAATACTCTTTCAGAAAATGACTTACAGTACAGTCAGAGACATACAGTACACTCCAAGTGTATCAACGATCATACTCTCAGGTCGGACATATTCCTCCCGAAATGTCCGACAAATGTCAGACAAATTTGACAGTCAACACTCTCTAAGTTCGACTAATTGCAGTGTTTTCATTTGATGACGGGAACCGGCGCATTTCACCGACTATTGCTATAAAATCCCCGGCTATGAATTTTCCAAGCATGGGATAAATGTTCAAAAATAAATCGAGTTGTCTTTTCTAGATTTTAATACTGTAAGTTTGTCATTTGCCGGCATGTACTCTCGGAGTGAACATGGGATTATATAATCGTGATAATTCGGGGATTGATAACAAATCTTAGTGTTTGAGCTTGGTTACGATTTGACCTTAATTTCGTGTATGAAAAAGCGCTGCTGTGACAAAGAAACGAGTCGATGGCCAATTTTTTCTTTCAGCAGCTCAAATTCTCGTCCCATTTATAATATTTCAATTACTTCCGGTTTTTATCTAATTTCGTTTACTTCAGAGGATAAATATATGCAATGACCGAAGGCTGAAGAATTGAAGAATTAATTATTTCTTTGTTAAAACATTACGATTCACAATAGGAATAATAAATAAAAAAAATTTAGATTTGAGGCCGACTAGCTTTGGTCCGAATGACATTGATAACATCGACGAAGCGGTAGAAGTCAATTTTGGACTTTTGTCCAAAAAAGCAAAAAGATGATTAAATTAATTTGAATTAGATGATTGAAAGAGTGAAGGGAATATAACCCACTTTTGTTTTTCTATTAAAGTAAGCAGGGTCTGATCTTATAAAGTTGTATCAGTATGGAGAAAGGGGAGGGGGGGGTATACTACCGAATACGATGAACACCGGTTCTCCTGCCCAAGATCAGTAAAACTTAGTTTAATTGTTCAGACCATTAAATATTTTCAGTTTTTATTTAGAACTATATAAAATAAATCGCAGGAATTTGATTCGGACTAGTAAATTCAAATGTTCATTTCGGTGAAGATGCCACGTTTCTTTTAAAGTTCTGATTCAAATATCGCGAATGATATTGCAAATATTAAATTCAAATGTTCATTTCGATGAAGATGCCACGTTTCTTTTAAAGTTCTGACTCGAATATTGTGAATGATATTGCAAATATTCGATGTCCCTAGTAATTTTCAAGAGTTCCCTGTCTGAAATTATTTTGATTTTCTGTTTGAGGACATGGGATATTCATGTATATGTATTAACATGAAAAAGTATCTAGTCTGTCAAACTATAGACTATATGCAGATGTCTTATGACTGTCCAAATGACTATGAATATAAGGAACTGTCGATCCCTGAAGCACATGCTTGAGTTCTCCCTTAAAATATTTTATGGGGGTTTGGTCATAAAAGTTTATTGAAATGTACGAGTCTTTTATTCTTCATTTTGTATTGATTACATAATTAACAATCAGATTCTTGAATATTATTTAGCTTTGAAAGTTCTATTCTGTTATTAAAAAAAGTTAAATGCATACTTTATTTCAAAATCTTAAGAGAGAAATTACAGTAAAAGACTAGCAAATTAACATTTTTTAAATGTGCATTTAATATAATAATATAAGCTATGATGCTATTTTAATTATTCAAAAACTGCAAAGAATCTGAATGTTGATATAAATTCATCATACTATGTTAATGAAATGAAACAAGCACCAATACTATCAAATCTTTATTTTCAATAATACATAATCATAGGGGAAGTCCATATTTCTTTTCTGAATGATCAAGTTTATTTCTACTAACTGCCTACCAAACTTGTACATTTATCTTTGACCTGAAAAATGGCAGAACCATGTGACATCTTTCTCAGAAATAACAATGGAAAATGACTGATGGTTGTTAATCTTGAGAAATCATTCTCAATGAATATTGTTCAATGGTCAAGAAGATCCTGAAAATCCTGTATACCTGTCTGCAAAAAAGGTTTATTACGTTTTTCTTTTTCTCAAAGTTAGTCAGTGTAAATTGAAGCAAAAAGAAACAATTTTAAAGCTAGGAAACCCCCTCAAAAGCAAGTCAAAATTCACTAAATCAAAAATTGGCTTGGGTACTTCCACCTCCACCCACTACCAGGGCATTACACTGAACCCACTGGGGGCCTTCTGACTCTTGGCTGAATTTTCTCTCCGTCTATAATTCTAAAATCTCCCCCTATCAACATTTGTAGTGAAAACACTGATTTGGTCGGACATCGTGGTCGGACGTGAGAGTGGATATTTAAAGATTTTGTTTACATTTCTCGAGGTGAAGATGTCAAACATTTTGTGATCAATGCGTATTTGTTAGCGTACTTTCTTTCCGGTATGTAGAATGTTCGGGTACATAAATACCCTAGTGTATTTCTACCTTGCACCATATTCGCGCCAGGATGGGTAGCTCAAAGGTCAATATATAACTGAAATATTGTTGAAAAGTGACGTTTAAACACCCCATAGCCTCATATAAATTATTGCAATAAAATATCGATTAAGTAACGAAATCGATATAAATTATTTTCCAGTATATTTAGAATAAAAAGCTTGTTCTACACGTTTACTGTGAGATGTATTGCAACTGCCATTTTCTACTACAATCACGTACGCATGTTCGTGATTGATTGAAAAGCTATAGCTATATTTAGATATTTTGTGATAATAATTTTATATTGTAAATCGATCAACCCTGTGAATTTTTTCAACAAGATACATTTTTTATAGTATATATTTTATTATAAAATACAATATTGAACTGATTTTCGCTAACACTTCAATCATTGAATATTGATTTTTTTCGGATGTTGAATATTTTATCCCCAGAATTGCACCCCCTGTTAGTATACTTTTATTGCTTTATTTAAAAAAAATAACACCAAGAACATCGATGATACGAGTCTTCTTATTCAGAAATAAACCTACAGCAAAATAAAGGTATACATTTTTTGTACTTGTAAACAAAATCGTCATTTTTATCTAGATTTATCGTCCGAAAAATACGGTACTCCTCTACTATACTAATTTGGATTAGGTGATGGGAATTAAAAATAAAGATTAAAAAAATGTATTTTATGATAATGATGGCTGATTAAATATTGTTTGTCATGCATTAGCTGTCAGTTGTAATATACAGGATGTAACCAATATACAGGAAGAGCCCCTGCTGTGAAGCCATCTATTTTGAGATGCCATTAAATGAAAATAACAACCTGACCCTAATGTTAAATAAGAATAAGAATTAGATAAGAAATTAAAATTTATAGAAGGCAAGGATTTATATAATTAACACATTAAGTCACATTTCATTTATTTAGCTTGGGTCAGTTATCAGTTAAAAAGACAAAAATGGTTTTAAAAAAAATTTGTCTAATAAGTATTTACCTAAAGAACGATATCATGACGTATAATAATTTCTCACCGTAAATGTATTTATTTTATTAAGATATTTATACACATATATAAGAAAAAAGATATAAATTTATTTTTTAAGTACAAATAAATTGGAAGACGGCTTGAAAATCGAAAACGCAAAATAGTTATCTATGTTTATAAGTCTTAGTAAAAGGAGTCTTGAGCAACGTTTTTTTTCCACACCTGTGATAGGTGTATTTGTATATCATGAATGCACGATGCGATGACATGCTGAGATGAGTGATGTTTTGACAGGTAAACTGTAAAAAAAAACGTAGAATACACTAATCAAATATTATTTCACCTATATCAGGACTCCGCAGACTGCCAATTTTCAAGGAAAAAAAACAGGATTTACGGATTTATGACCCATTCGCCATCAACAAAATAAAACTTAAATTTTACTAATTAATTTTAATCCAAATTTGCCTTTAAAGAAATAAATGTATAAATTAGAATTATTTACCTGGGTTTGTTCGCCCTACATTTGGCAAACATATCGTAAACCGGCAACTGTCTTCAGCAAGTGAAAGGGCCTTGGCATCAATTGTCGTGAGTACATAGGGACATATTAATATTCACTTCTAGTGCATTTAAAACATGGGTACTGCATGTTAATACATTTTATTCATGGATATTATTATATATATCGCCCGTGACAGCCGTTAGCATATCTATACTTTCCGTACTGTATTTCACTCATTTACTTCAGCTTTACTAAGATACGCATGTTTCTTTATACACGAATTTATTGGTTAGCAGAATTTGGGGACGTTTCCTGTTTACAGTTTAACTATCTGAGAGTAGAGACTCTCACTCCGACCTGGGAGGATTTTGTCGGACAATTTTATCTGACATTTGTCGGACAATTTTAAGAGTGAAGTCCGACAAAACTCTGTGTCCGACCTGAGAGTATGATCGTTGATACACTTGGAGGGATCTGTACCATGATAAATCACTGTGATAGACGTATCACTCATCTTAGTGATACTGATACAGTAGTCAGACAGATAAATCACTGTGATAGACGTATCACTCATCTTAGTGATACTGATACAGTAGTCAGACAGATAAATCACTGTGATAGACGTATCACTCATCTTAGTGATACTGATACAGTAGTCAGACAGATAAATCACTGTGATAGACGTATCACTCATCTTAGTGATACTGATACAGTAGTCAGACAGATAAATCACTGTGATAGACGTATCACTCATCTTAGTGATACTGATACAGTAGTCAGACAGATAAATCACTGTGATAGACGTATCACTCATCTTAGTGATACTGATACAGTAGTCAGACAGATAAATCACTGTGATAGACGTATCACTCATCTTAGTGATACTGATACAGTAGTCAGACAGATAAATCACTGTGATAGACGTATCACTCATCTTAGTGATACCGATACAGTAGTCAGACAGATAAATCACTGTGATAGACGTATCACTCATCTTAGTGATACTGATACAGTAGTCAGACAGATAAATCCCTGTGATAGACGTATCACTCTTCTTAGTGATACTGATATATCTTTTGTTCTGTTTAATATGTCTTTAAAATTTCTTTTGTATTTAGAGTGTTGCTTGCTATCACCCAAAATACACTAGAAAGTAAGTAAATAGATTAAACAGAGGAAAAAATATATCAGTATCACTAAGAAGAGTGATACGTCTATCACAGTGATTTATCATGGTATGTCTCTGACTGTACTGTAATTTAGAATTTGCAGGAAAAATGGAAGTGTTTTTCTCAGTGTCAGTGCCCATACTGTAACAATGAAACATATTTAGTTTTAAAGATGGTCCTAAAGACTAATTTATTTTCTGTCAAGATCACAGGCCTTCATTGTGTGTAGTTCTTTGTCTATGAATACTGACCGGACTGTAATAGGGATAGCAGATCTTTGTAAAATAAAATTATTGTTAATGACACACTGTGATACATCATCTTTGAATGTTTTTATGAATGGATATACAGCATAAGATTGGATGCTTGTTTTTGACTTGACAATGGAAGTGTCTCTTGAATGTTTTAAGTAATGAATGTACAGTATAAGATTTGATGCTTGTTTTTGACTTGACAATGGAAGTGTCTCTTGAATGTTTTAAGTAATGAATGTACAGTATAAGATTTGATGCTTGTTTTTGACTTGACAATGGAAGTGTCTCTTGAATGTTTTAAGTAATGAATGTACAGTATAAGATTTGATGCTTGTTTTTGACTTGACAATGGAAGTGTCTCTTGAATGTTTTAAGTAATGGATGTACAGCATTAGATTTGATGCTTGTTTTTGACTTGACAATGGAAGTGTCTCTTGAATGTTTTAAGTAATGGATGTACAGCATTAGATTGGGTGCTTGATTTTGACTTGACAATGGAAGTGTCTCTTGAATGTTTTAAGTAATGAATGTACAGTATAAGATTTGATGCTTGTTTTTGACTTGACAATGGAAGTGTCTCTTGAATGTTTTAAGTAATGAATGTACAGTATAAGATTTGATGCTTGTTTTTGACTTGACAATGGAAGTGTCTCTTGAATGTTTTAAGTAATGGATGTACAGCATTAGATTGGGTGCTTGATTTTGACTTGACAATGGAAGTGTCTCTTGAATGTTTTAAGTAATGGATGTACAGCATTAGATTGGGTGCTTGATTTTGACTTGACAATGGAAGTGTCTCTTGAATGTTTTAAGTAATGAATGTACAGTATAAGATTGGATGCTTGTTTTTGACTTGACAATGGAAGTGTCTCTTGAATGTTTTAAGTAATGGATGTACAGCATTAGATTGGATGCTTGTTTTTGACTTGACAATGGAAGTGTCTCTTGAATGTTTTAAGTAATGGATGTACAGCATTAGATTGGGTGCTTGTTTTTGACTTGACAATGGAAGTGTCTCTTGAATGTTTTAAGTAATGAATGTACAGTATAAGATTGGATGCTTGTTTTTGACTTGACAATGGAAGTGTCTCTTGAATGTTTTAAGTAATGGATGTACAGCATTAGATTTGATGCTTGTTTTTGACTTGACAATGGAAGTGTCTCTTGAATGTTTTAAGTAATGGATGTACAGCATTAGATTGGATGCTTGTTTTTGACTTGACAATGGAAGTGTCTCTTGAATGTTTTAAGTAATGAATGTACAGTATAAGATTGGGTGCTTGATTTTGACTTGACAATGGAAGTGTCTCTTGAATGTTTTAAGTAATGGATGTACAGCATAAGATTTGATGCTTGTTTTTGACTTGACAATGGAAGTGTCTCTTGAATGTTTTAAGTAATGAATGTACAGTATAAGATTGGATGCTTGTTTTTGACTTGACAATGGAAGTGTCTCTTGAATGTTTTAAGTAATGGATGTACAGCATAAGATTTGATGCTTGTTTTTGACTTGACAATGGAAGTGTCTCTTGAATGTTTTAAGTAATGGATGTACAGCATTAGATTGGGTGCTTGTTTTTGACTTGACAATGGAAGTGTCTCTTGAATGTTTTAAGTAATGAATGTACAGTATAAGATTGGGTGCTTGATTTTGACTTGACAATGGAAGTGTCTCTTGAATGTTTTAAGTAATGGATGTACAGCATAAGATTTGATGCTTGTTTTTGACTTGACAATGGAAGTGTCTCTTGAATGTTTTAAGTAATGGATGTACAGCATTAGATTGGGTGCTTGATTTTGACTTGACAATGGAAGTGTCTCTTGAATGTTTTAAGTAATGAATGTACAGTATAAGATTGGATGCTTGTTTTTGACTTGACAATGGAAGTGTCTCTTGAATGTTTTAAGTAATGGATGTACAGCATTAGATTGGATGCTTGTTTTTGACTTGACAATGGAAGTGTCTCTTGAATGTTTTAAGTAATGGATGTACAGCATTAGATTGGGTGCTTGTTTTTGACTTGACAATGGAAGTGTCTCTTGAATGTTTTAAGTAATGGATGTACAGCATTAGATTAGGTGCTTGATTTTGACTTGACAATGGAAGTGTCTCTTGAATGTTTTAAGTAATGGATGTACAGCATTAGATTGGGTGCTTGATTTTGACTTGACAATGGAAGTGTCTCTTGAATGTTTTAAGTAATGAATGTACAGTATAAGATTAGGTGCTTGTTTTTGACTTGACAATGGAAGTGTCTCTTGAATGTTTTAAGTAATGGATGTACAGCATTAGATTGGGTGCTTGATTTTGACTTGACAATGGAAGTGTCTCTTGAATGTTTTAAGTAATGGATGTACAGCATTAGATTGGGTGCTTGATTTTGACTTGACAATGGAAGTGTCTCTTGAATGTTTTAAGTAATGGATGTACAGCATAAGATTGGGTGCTTGATTTTGACTTGACAATGGAAGTGTCTCTTGAATGTTTTAAGTAATGGATGTACAGCATAAGATTGGGTGCTTGATTTTGACTTGACAATGGAAGTGTCTCTTGAATGTTTTAAGTAATGGATGTACAGCATTAGATTGGGTGCTTGATTTTGACTTGACAATGGAAGTGTCTCTTGAATGTTTTAAGTAATGAATGTACAGTATAAGATTGGGTGCTTGATTTTGACTTGACAATGGAAGTGTCTCTTGAATGTTTTAAGTAATGGATGTACAGCATTAGATTGGGTGCTTGATTTTGACTTGACAATGGAAGTGTCTCTTGAATGTTTTAAGTAATGAATGTACAGTATAAGATTGGGTGCTTGATTTTGACTTGACAATGGAAGTGTCTCTTGAATGTTTTAAGTAATGGATGTACAGCATTAGATTGGGTGCTTGATTTTGACTTGACAATGGAAGTGTCTCTTGAATGTTTTAAGTAATGAATGTACAGTATAAGATTGGATGCTTGTTTTTGACTTGACAATGGAAGTGTCTCTTGAATGTTTTAAGTAATGGATGTACAGCATTAGATTGGATGCTTGTTTTTGACTTGACAATGGAAGTGTCTCTTGAATGTTTTAAGTAATGGATGTACAGCATTAGATTGGGTGCTTGTTTTTGACTTGACAATGGAAGTGTCTCTTGAATGTTTTAAGTAATGGATGTACAGCATTAGATTGGGTGCTTGTTTTTGACTTGACAATGGAAGTGTCTCTTGAATGTTTTAAGTAATGAATGTACAGTATAAGATTGGGTGCTTGTTTTTGACTTGACAATGGAAGTGTCTCTTGAATGTTTTAAGTAATGGATGTACAGCATAAGATTGGATGCTTGATTTTGACTTGACAATGGAAGTGTCTCTTGAATGTTTTAAGTAATGGATGTACAGCATTAGATTGGGTGCTTGATTTTGACTTGACAATGGAAGTGTCTCTTGAATGTTTTAAGTAATGGATGTACAGCATAAGATTGGATGCTTGTTTTTGACTTGACAATGGAAGTGTCTCTTGAATGTTTTAAGTAATGGATGTACAGCATTAGATTGGGTGCTTGTTTTTGACTTGACAATGGAAGTGTCTCTTGAATGTTTTAAGTAATGGATGTACAGTATAAGATTGGGTGCTTGATTTTGACTTGACAATGGAAGTGTCTGTTTTAAGAAATGGATGTATAGCATTGGGTAAAGCATTTGTTAACTCTGACAATTTCTTCTTTTTCAGAACCAAATGCGGAATATGTAATAACTGTAAGAGCACACAATAACAAGGGAGATGGTGAACCTAAATACCAAACAGCTAAAACTAGTAAAGCAGAAGGTAAGGAACTTCTTACAACTATTTAGTTTGTAGGGGGATCTTGAATTTTGCAAAAAGGAAAGGAAATACTCTTTCAGTCCTGACAAAATATATTATCTTTCAGATATTCTGGCTTACAAGTCGAAACAAATATTAATATGACAGTTATAATACATTCATCTACATGTATACAGGGGGTTTATGGTGTTTAACACCACTTTTCAAAAATATATCAGTCATATCGTGGTGGTCAGTTTTCTTGGTGGAGGAAACTGGTTTACCCTGAGGAAACCACTGACCTGTCGCAGGTCACTGACAAACTTTATCACCTGGAGGAAACCACTGACCTGTTGCAGGTCACTGACAAACTTTATCACCTGGAGGAAACCACCGACCTGTCGCAGGTCACTGACAAACTTTATCACCTGGAGGAAACCACCGACCTGTCGCAGGTCACTGACAAGCTTTATCACCTGGAGGAAACCACTGACCTGTCGCAGGTCACTGACAAACTTTATCACCTGGAGGAAACCACCGACCTGTCGCAGGTCACTGACAAACTTTATCACCTGAAGGAAACCACCAACCTGTCGCAGGTCGCTGACAAACTTTATCACCTGGAGGAAACCACTGACCTGTCGCAGGTCACTGACAAACTTTATCACCTGGAGGAAACCACCGACCTGTCGCAGGTCACTGACAAACTTTATCACCTGGAGGAAACCACCGACCTGTCACAGGTCACTGACAAACTTTATCACCTGGAGGAAACCACCGACCTGTCGCAGGTCACTGACGAGCTTTATCACCTGGAGGAAACCACTGACCTATCGCAGGTCACTGACAAACTTTATCACCTGGAGGAAACCACCGACCTGTCACAGGTCACTGACAAACTTTATCACCTGGAGGAAACCACCAACCTGTCGCAGGTCACTGACAAACTTTATCACCTGGAGGAAACCACCGACCTGTCGCAGGTCACTTACAAGCTTTATCACCTGGAGGAAACCACTGACCTGTCGCAGGTCACTGACAAACTTTATTACCTGGAGGAAACCACCGACCTGTCGCAGGTCACTGACAAACTTTATCACCTGGAGGAAACCACCAACCTGTCGCAGGTCACTGACAAACTTTATCACCTGGAGGAAACCACCGACCTGTCGCAGGTCACTTACAAGCTTTATCACCTGGAGGAAACCACTGACAAACTTTATCACATAATGTTGTATTGAGTACACCTCACCATGAGCAAGATTCGAACCCTGAACTTTAGTGGTGATAGGAACTGATTGTACATTTAGTTGTATATCCAACTATTATACGATCATGACTACGATGGCCCCCTTATATACAGAGATAATTGTACACTTAGTTGTATATCCAACTATCATACGATCATGACTACGATGACCCCCTTATATACAGAGATAATTGTACACTTAGTTGTATATCCAACTATCATACGATCATGACTACGATGACCCCCTTATATACAGAGATAATTGTACACTTAGTTGTATATCCAACTACCATACGATCATGACTACGATGGCCCCCTTATATACAGAGATAATTGTACACTTAGTTGTATATCCAACTACCATACGATCATGACTACGATGGCCCCCTTATATACAGAGATAATGAAATTATAAGAAATCAGAATGAAATTCAAAATGATTAACACTTTCATTTTTCATTTCTTCCTTATTTATGCACAAGAGCTGATGTGGTCGTGATCGTATGGTAGTTGAATTGATGACTACCTCTGCAATCAGTGCCTATCACCACTAACATTGTGAGTTCGAATTCAGTTAATGGCGATGTGTACTTTATACAACATTATGTGATAAAGTTTGTCAGTGACTTGTGGCAGGTTTGTGGGTTTTTTTCCGGGTACTCTGGTTTCCTCCAACAATAAAACTGACCGCCACGATAAAACTGAAATATTGTTGAAAGTGGCGTTAAACACTATAAACCAAACCAACCAATCTGAATTTGTCTCCTTAATTTGAGATAAGAAACATTAAGCTGAAAATAGTTCAAATAGAAATTGACAAAATCACTCCATTCACCTCTTCTTTTTTTGTAGTGATTGAACGTGTAACACCCATGATGCCCCCTGTTGGCCTCAAGACTATTGTATTGTCATCTTCTACTGTTTTACTGACGTGGTCGGACTCATCCCTAGGGAGCAATCAACGAAACACAGACAATCGTTACTACACTGTAAAGTACACCGTCTTACAGGGATCAGGTCGTCGTTACAGATACGTCAACTCAACAGGACTCAACTGCCACATTGACAATCTGAAGCCATACACTAATTATGAATTCAGTGTCAAGATCATTAAAGGTCGTAGACGGAGCACGTGGAGCATGAGCGTGCTGAACACGACAGAAGAAGCAGGTATTTAAATTGAAATCATGAAATCAAATTTATATATTAGAAGAAAAAAAAATTAATCTGCTCGCAGGCCTTTCAATAAGGGATTTTACCAGGTACTTTTACCTGCCTGAAATGGTCTTTGGTACCTCCTGATTTTAAAGAGTGTTGTATAAGATATTCATAATTTTTTTCTTAAAATTTTGATAAAAAGTACCACCTGTAAACAGTGAAGTACTGGTAGACTTGAAAAAAAATTGAAAGCCCTGTGCATTGTACAACCTGTAAAATTTAAAAAACTTTCTAAAATAAGGATGATTTTGTTTTCAATTATTTAAATGATTTCAGCTATTTTCCTCTGTAAAGAAATTGCCAAAAGTTGTTGCACACAGTCTGAACAGATCAAAAATGGACCATTTGAAAGGGGGTGTAGATGGTTTCAGCTATTTTTCATTGATTTTAAGTTATTATATTTTCTAATCACAGAATAATCCCTGTAGTAAAACATATTAGGAAGCCAAATAATTTTAAAGTCTTTGGGAGCAAAAAAACCTAAATAAGATAGCTGGAGCAAAAAACCTAAATAAGATAGCTGGAGCAAAAAAACCTAAATATGATAGCTGGAGCAAAAAAAACCTAAATAAGATAGCTGGAGCAAAAAAACCTAAATAAGATAGCTGGAGCAAAACAACCTAAATAAGATAGCTGGAGCAAAAAAACCTAAATAAAATAGCTGGAGCAAAAAAACCTAAATAAGATAGCTGGAGCAAAACAACCTAAATAAGATAGCTGGAGCAAAAAACCCTAAATAAGATAGCTGGAGCAAAAAAGCCTAAATAAGATAGCTGGAGCAAAACAAACTAAATAAGATAGCTGGAGCAAAAAAACCTAAATAAGATAGCAGAGGCAAAACAACCTAAATAAGATAGCTGGAGCAAAACAACCTAAATAAGATAGCCGGAGCAAAACAACCTAGATAAGATAGCTGGAACAAAAAAACCTAAATAGGATAGCTGGAGCAAAAAACCTAAATAAGATAGCCGGAGCCAAAAAACCTAAATAAGATAGCCGGAGCAAAAAAACCTAAATAAGATAGCTGGAGCAAAACAACCTAAATAAGATAGTCGGAGCAAAAAAACCTAAATAAGATAGCCGGAGCAAAAAAACCTAAATAAGATAGCTGGAGCAAAAAAAAACTAAATAAGATAGCCGGAGCAAACAAACCTAAATATGATAGCTGGAGCAAAAAACCTAAATAAGATAGCTGGAGCAAAACAACCTAAATAAGATAGCTGGAGCAAAAAAACCTAAATAAGATAGCTGGAGCAAAAAAACCTAAATAAGCTAGCCGGAGCAAAAAACCTAAATAAGATAGTCGGAGCAAAAAAACCTAAATAAGATGGCCGGAGCAAAAAAACCTAAATAAGATAGCTGGAGCAAAAAAAAACTAAATAAGATAGCCGGAGCAAACAAACCTAAATATGATAGCTGGAGCAAAAAAACCTAAATAAGATAGCCGGAGCAAAAAAACCTAAATAAGATAGCTGGAGCAAAAAAACATAAATATGATAGCTGGAGCAAAAAAACCTAAATAAGATAGCCGGAGCAAAAAACCTAAATAAGATAGCTGGAGCAGAAAAACCTAAATAAGATAGCTGGAGCAAAAAAACCTAAATAAGATAGCCAATCGCCAAAGGTCACCTTGAGGGAGATTGACCTTAGTTTTGATAATACAATTTTAAAGTAAACTTCTTTTTAAAGAATATATGAAAAAATATTTATAAAAATTCACACTTTTTCTACTTTTACTTGATTCCCAGACTCATATTTAGGGTTAAGGTTATGGTGTTTAATGCCACTTTCAGTTATATCGTGGCGATCAGTTTTATTGGTGGAGGAAACTGGAGTACCCGGAGAAAATCACCAACCTGCCGCAAGTCACTGACAACCTTTATCACATAATGTCGTAGCGAGTACACCTCGCTTGAGCTGTATTCGAGCTCACGACTTTAGTGGTGATAGGTACTGATTGCATAGGTAGTTAATTATAAATACAACTACCATACTATCACGACCACAAAGAAAGCTTTTGTTTAAAGAAGATGTAATGTTAAGAGATACACAATTCAATGCTTGTATACATTTCTGTTTTAGCACCTGGCACCCATCCTAGAGATTTAACAACAATAAGGATCGAGAATAACCCACAGTCTGTAAGACTAAACTGGCAACCTCCAGTGTCTCCTAACGGCCAGATTACAGGTAGAAATTTACTTTATAAGTTATAGTTTTTCAGAGTTCATGAAATTCGTCAAACATGACCAGCAAAATTTGGGCAGAATTTTCTAAGGACTGATACAAGATTGGTATTTTGCAATAAAAGATTTAACTGACAATTTTTTCACTAGGACCACCAAACCCATATGCAATTTTGTGAACCCTGCTTTTGGAGTTGAGCTTGATTGCAGTAGAACTGGTACAGGAGAAAGCCCTTGTCCACTTGCTGACATCGTATCATTCTGTGCCATGAGAAAGCCCTTGTCCACTTGCTGACATCGTATCATTCTGTGCCAGAAGAAAGCCCTTGTCCACTTGCTGACATCGTATCATTCTGTGCACGATGTAGTTCTTTAGTGTTTAAATTTAAGCTGAGTAATTTAAAGAGATATCTTTCTACAAAAAAAACCCACACATTTTGTTGATTATCGGTAATTTATGCATTTTTCCATTGATCTCCACAGGCGGGTACTTTCTATGTCAACGGTCTGACTCTGAAGCTGAAAATTATCGTTCAATGTGACATCAAACACATGATGTTACCAATAAGAATAATTATTATTTTTCATTGTAATTAGATTTCATTGATTGGAGGAATTTGTGACACGTGATAAAATATATAAACACGTTTAGCATGCTACAATAAAATTGTAAACCTCATGTTTCCTGAAATAGATTCGCATTCAAATATCCCCGCCAATTTCAAAAATTTCAAAAAATTTCAAAATTCTAACAAAAAAGTTCAAAATTTTCAAAAAATTTCAAAATGATAAAATTTTCTAAAAGTTTAAAAAAAATGACAGTTTTCATAAAATTTCAAAATTTTAATATTTAAATAATAATATTGAAAAATGATAAAACAATTATAGCCTACTTTTTTACAGTGTTTAAAAAAATAATAAAGCAATTAATAGCCTTTTAATATCGGTCAATGCATGAATTTATCGACCCGTAATCCATGTATTGACCTCATCAAAAGGCTATAATTGTATATAACGTCAGTTTTGAAGGTCTCGAACATGCTGCGATACGAGTGATAATGTCTTTCTCGTCCTTCATATCAGCTGTTATTCCATATTTATCTGCAAATTGGACATTTTCCCATTGATGTGTGCCACTGATCAAGTCTGCTTCACTGAACTGACCTTGATCCACAAAAATATTAGGTCAGGTCTTTACTCGCATGCGCAAGAACTGACTGATATTGAAAATTATTGGTCAGTGTGACGTCAAACATGTTTTGAGGTCACCGATAAAAATAATATGGCCAGTTTTGAAGATCTCGTCATACATTATCACTAAAATCACAGCTGGTCCTGCTATACTAGCAATAGTGTCTGTCTCGACCATCAAGACTGACGTTATTCTATATTTAAATAGTGTCTGTCTCGACCATCAAGACTGCCGTTATTCTATATTTCAATAATGTCTGTCTCGACCATCAAGACTGACGTTATTCTATATTTCAATAGTGTCTGTCTCGACCATCAAGACTGATGTTATTCTATATTTAAATAGTGTCTGTCTCGACCATCAAGACTGACGTTATTCTATATTTCAATAGCGTCTGTCTCGACCATCAAGACTGACGTTATTCTATGTTTAAATAGTGTCTGTCTCGACCATCAAGACTGACGTTATTCTATATTTAAATAGTGTCTTGTCTCGACCATCAAGACTGATGTTATTCTATATTTAAATAGTGTCTGTCTCGACCATCAAGACTGATGTTATTCTATATTTAAATAGTGTCTGTCTCAACCATCAAGACTGACGTTATTCTATATTTCAATAACGTCTGTCTCGACCATCAAGACTGACGTTATTCTATATTTAAATAGTCTGTCTCGACCATCAAGACTGATGTTATTCTATATTTAAATAGTGTCTGTCTCGACCATCAAGACTGACGTTATTCTATATTTCAATAGTGTCTGTCTCGACCATCAAGACTGATGTTATTCTATATTTAAATAGTGTCTGTCTCGACCATCAAGACTGATGTTATTCTATATTTCAAAAGTGTCTGTCTCGACCATCAAGACTGACGTTACTCTGTTTTTCAATAGCGTCTGTCTCGACCATCAAGACTGCCGTTATTCTATATTTCAATAGTGTCTGTCTCGACCATCAAGACTGATGTTATTCTATATTTAAATAGTGTCTGTCTCGACCATCCAGACTGACGTTATTCTATATTTAAATAGTCTGTCTCTACCATCAAGACTGATGTTATTCTATATTTAAATAGTGTCTGTCTCGACCATCAAGACTGATGTTATTCTATATTTCAATAGTGTCTGTCTCGACCATCAAGACTGATATTATTCTATATTTCAATAACGTCTGTCTCGAACATCAAGACTGACATTATTCTATATTTCAATAGCGTCTGTCTCGACCATCCAGACTGACATTATTCCATATTTAAATAGTGTCTGTCTCGACCATCAAGACTGCAGTTATTCTATATTTCAATAGTGTCTGTCTCGACCATCAAGACTGATGTTATTCTATATTTCAATAGCGTCTATCTCTACCATCAAGACTGCAGTTATTCTATATTTCAATAGTGTCTGTCTCGACCATCAAGACTGATGTTATTTTATATTTCAATAGCGTCTGTCTCGACCATCAAGACTGATGTTATTCTATATTTAAATAGTGTCTGTCTCGACCATCAAGACTGCCGTTATTCTATATTTAAATAGTGTCTGTCTCGACCATCAAGACTGATGTTATTCTATATTTAAATAGTGTCTGTCTCTACCATCAAGACTGACGTTATTCTGTATTTCAATAGTGTCTGTCTCGACCATCAAGACTGATGTTATTCTATATTTAAATAGTGTATGTCTCGACCATCAAGACTGATGTTATTCTATATTTAAATAGTGTCTGTCTCGACCATCAAGACTGATGTTATTCTATATTTAAATAGTGTCTGTCTCTACCATCAAGACTGCAGTTATTCTATATTTCAATAGTGTCTGTCTCGACCATCAAGACTGCAGTTATTCTATATTTCAATAGTGTCTGTCTCGACCATCAAGACTGATATTATTCTATATTTCAATAACGTCTGTCTCGACCATCAAGACTGACATTATTCTATATTTAAATAGTGTCTGTCTCGACCATCAAGACTGATGTTATTCTATATTTAAATAGTGTCTGTCTCGACCATCAAGACTGCAGTTATTCAATATTTCAATAGTGTCTGTCTCGACCATCAAGACTGATGTTATTCTATATTTCAATAGCGTCTGCAGGGGTTTCAAAGTGGGCCGGTACCCGGTACTTTTACCCGTCTGAGATCGTGTATAGTACCGGCAGAAATTACTGATCCCCCCAAAATTAGCGATGGTGAAAACCACAAGTACGATGGTCGATAGGCTTGTAGAATATTGTTCATAAAAAATTAATGATCACGTCAATTGCTGAATTCTCGCATTCAAATCGAACAACTGCGTCACGACCAAGTTGATGGGATATTCCCTGTTTTTAAAAATAACTACCTTAGAATCGTAAATAGCAGTTTGCGCATGCGGTAAATAGATATGTTTTCGCCCCAATATCTTTTCATCCTTGTGTAAAACTCGGACCGGAACAAAGCTGACATCATTTCAAATTAAAAAAATGACCGATTACAAATTATGTTCAAACACAATTTAGTGTAATCTTCAGTAATGTAAGTATGATCATTATGTATTATGAATATATGACTACACAATATTTTGTGCGATTTTTTTTATCCATTTAAAACCCAGGTTCGGTATACAAAAATAAAAACCTATGGTTAATTTATTTACATATTTTGACGGGGCCCTACCGCGGTTGTTCACAGAAATGAAAGTGTGCTGAAAAACATTTTTACAAGGGGGTACAAGGAGATAAGGGATAGAAAATTACTAGAAATCTTGAAAAAGGACCGAACATGACTCAAATACGAATTACATTGTAATGTCAAAATGCCGGCCCCCCCCCTTTTTTTCCAAAATAATTTAACTTTTGTGATTCAAATGTTAATAAATGTCTTCCCGCGAATCGCTTTTGTTCGAACATTTTTTTTGCACATAAGTCGTGAAAGTAACAATATATATTGTTTTTGTTTAATTATATTTGTATTGATCTATTAAAAATATAAATTTTATTAAAGATTGATGATTGCAAATTAAATTTATATGTTTCATTAATTATGACACTTGTATGTCTTGATCCGTGCCAATGGTCTTTGATGAGTTTAATTACTGGCAATAAAGTAAAAAAAAAAAAAACACACAAGCCAAGGTATTGTGAAAAAGAAAAGAACAAAGCCAACAAAAGAATTTTGAGAAGTTTAAGCTTTAAACACAATGGTTTGGTCAAGCCTAGCTGCGGAACCGTAGCTCTTTATGGTCCTTTTGGGTTTTTTTAAGATATGGTGGACTATCTATGAATAATCTTGGCTGAAGTGTGTAAACTGAAATATTCAATAAAGAAATTGGGGGAGGGGGGGGGGAATCTAGGCATTATGCATGGTCTTCACTCTTGGTGAAATCTGAACTCGTTAATGGGATTTTTCTTTCAAAAACACTTAATGTTTTGCAGTCTCTGAAGTACATTTTTTGGCCACAAAATGCTAGATTTCAGGAGCTTCCGCCCTCCTGGACCTCTTACGGCCCTCAGCCTAATTTTTTAGGTACCTCCTAAAATTTAAGAAGTACCTCCTATTATAAAAAACTTTGAAACCCCTGCGTCTGTCTCTACCATCAAGACTGCAGTTATTCTATACTTCAATAGTTTCTGTCTCGACCATCAAGACTGATGTTATTCTATATTTCAATAGCGTCTCGCGACCATCAAGACTGATGTTATTCTATATTTAAATAGTGTCTGTCTCGACCATCAAGACTGCCGTTATTCTATATTTAAATAGTGTCTGTCTCGACCATCAAGACTGATGTTATTCTATATTTAAATAGTGTCTGTCTCTACCATCAAGACTGCAGTTATTCTATATTTCAATAGTGTCTGTCTCGACCATCAAGACTGATGTTATTCTATATTTCAATAGCGTCTGTCTCTACCATCAACACTGATGTTATTCTATATTTCAATAGTGTCTGTCTCGACCATCAAGACTGATGTTATTCTATATTTAAATAGTGTCTGTCTCTACCATCAAGACTGCCGTTATTCTATATTTCAATAGTGTCTGTCTCGACCATCAAGACTAACGTTATTCTATATTTTTCGTTAACAAGTTACTTTTAAACTTTGTGATATGACAATACTGCTAATGTTGGTATTTAACACCAATCAATCAATAAATTAATATGATAAGACATACATTACAGGTTATTTAGTATTCTACACAACTGACCCCAACTTAGACGACATCAGGTGGGTAGTAGAGGGAGTACTGGGAGAGAGACTGACCTCGTCAATCAAAGGACTGACCCCTGATACTACATATTACTTCAAGGTACAGGCTCGTAACAGTAAAGGATATGGACCCATCTCGCCCACCGTTATCTACAAAACACCTAAATGTAAGTATTATTATTTGTTAGTGGTTAGATTTATGGTGTTTAACGCCACTTTTAACAATATTTCAGTTATATCTTGGCGGTCAGTTTTATTGTTGGAGGAAACCGGAGAAAACCACCGACCTGCCGCAAGTCAATGACAAACTTTATCACTTATTATTTGTTTTTGCCCTAAGAGACATTCTATCTAGAAGTTTTAAATAATTAAAAACTTCCGTCACTTTTTATTTGACTAATAAATCTATAGATAATACCCCATCTTTACCAACATCTACACATGCATAGCCGACTCATTATACATCAATAATTCACTCTTAAAAACACAAATACACACCATTTTACAACATATTGTCGTAAAATTATTTTGTGTCGTAATTTGTGTGTCTACAGTTAAGACATACATTACACAGAGAGACTACTCTTTGAAAATAGGACGACCACTCTATAGTAATTATTTCTTTTTTTATATCAGACCTGATTTTCGTCTGCTTTAAAGTGGAAATCTGCTTTTTTTATTCCGGATTTTACCGTAACGATTCCTTTTTTTTATAGTATATTCAATATTTCCGATTGCCGATTCCCGCTTTTTTGTTGTCCTCGTAAAATTAGGTCTGTGATATAGTATGTATTGATAATTATTTAATGATCTATTTTTAGCTGATGAGACCGGAGGAGGTAAAATAAACCCTCAATTCCGAACAGAGTTTGTAGACATACTCAAACCATTGATAATTATTTAATGATCTATTTTTAGCTGATGGGACCGGAGGAGGTAAATAAACCCTCAATTCCCAACAGAGTTTGTAGACATACTCAAACCATTGATAATTATTTAATGATCTATTTTTAGCTGATGGGACCGGAGGAGGTAAAATAAACCCTCAATTCCCAACAGAGTTTGAAGACATACTCAAACCATACTTGCGTAAGTTTTTTTGTATTTTCTATATACAGTGAAACCTGTAAAGCCGAACCTTCATGGAAACCAGGTATTGTGTTTGGAATATACAGGTGTTTGGCTTAAACAGGTTAAATTAACAAAGATTTCCTACATTAGGACTTTAATATTTAAAGTTGGGTATTACAGGATTTACCTGGTGTAGAGGTCATAAATTGAGAATTGAGGATTTGGTTTAGACAGCTTTCACTGTGTTATATATAAATTTCTAGATAATATGGTGGAGGGTTTGGTTTAGACAGCTTTCACTGTGTTATATATAAATTTCTAGATAATATGGTGGAGGGTTTGGTTTAGACAGCTTTCACTGTGTTATATATAAATTTCTAGATAATATGATGGAGGGTTTGGTTTAGACAGCTTTCACTGTGTTATATATAAATTTCTAGATAATATGATGGAGGGTTTGGTTTAGACAGCTTTCACTGTGTTATATATAAATTTCTAGATAATATGGTGGAAGGTTTGGTTTAGACAGCTTTCACTGTGTTATATATAAATTTCTAGATAATATGGTGGAGGGTTTGGTTTAGACAGCTTTCACTGTGTTATATATAAATTTCTAGATAATATGGTGGAGGGTTTGGTTTAGACAGTTTTCACTGTGTTATATATACATTTCTAGATAATATGGTGGAGGGTTTTGGTTTAGACAGCTTTCACTGTGTTATATATAAATTTCTAGATAATATGGTGGAGGGTTTGGTTTAGACAGCTTTCACTGTGTTATATATAAATTTCTAGATAATATGGTGGAGGGTTTTGGTTTAGACAGCTTTCACTGTGTTATATATAAATTTCTAGATAATATGGTGGAGGGTTTGGTTTAGACATGATTTTGTAGAATATTGTTAATTGGGGTTTCCTTATCTGTGTTTAACACTACTTTCCAAAATATTTTCGTTATATATAATATGTCATTATACCCCCTGCAATGAAGTTGTAGGGGGGTATACTGGTTTCACCATGTCCATCCATCTGTAGACAAATCCTATGTTGTATGATAACTTGAGTTGTGTTTCTTAGAATCTTTTAAAATTTTATCAGCTGTTTACTGGTGAAGAGAGGAGGATCCCTTTCACTTTTGCTGTTCCAGAGTTATTGGACTTGATATGACGAAAAATAGTATTTTTATTTTTATTTTTTTTGGAGGATAAAACCAAAGACCTGCTAGAAGTCACTCACAAGCTTTATCACATATAAAGTTTTATTGAGTACTCATCTCTGAGGAAATTGTTATCAAGTTGAAATTAGGGTCAATATACCTACTAATAGTAAAGAGTTATATGCCTCACTTGTTCCAGATGTTCTGTTAAAAAAATAACTAACACGGGTTAGAGGAACACAGCATAACCAAGTTGTAAAGGATATTTAGGTAAAGGGAGACAATCCAGATACAAAAAAACAACAAACAATAAAATAAATTAAAGAAAAAAACGACTATCAAAATAAGATTGACCACATACACATGAATGACAATTAAACCACAATGGGCTAATTAAATTACATGTTTGTTGTATCTGTTTTATATTTGTTCTGGTATTAACATCTATTAACATCCTGCCTGGGGTCATGTCGGGTAACCTTGCCAGGGGTCATGTCGGGTAACCTTGCCAGGGGTCATGTCGGGTAACCTTGCCTGGGGTCATGTCGGGTAACCTTTCA
Organism: Bathymodiolus septemdierum; assembly: GCA_963383655.1. Lineage (NCBI taxonomy): Eukaryota > Metazoa > Mollusca > Bivalvia > Mytilida > Modiolidae > Bathymodiolus > Bathymodiolus septemdierum. Next base: position 52,908,591 of record OY726527.1, read on the forward strand.
TTCATCTATTAACATCCTGCCTGGGGTCATGTCGGGTAACCTTTCATTCATCTTTCAACATCCCACCTGGGGTCATGTCGGGTAACCTTTCATTCATCTTTCAACATACAATCATGTGTAAGACAGTTAAAATATATTGACCAATGGCAATGGGACTACTGCACTTGGTTTGAACTAAGTTTTAGTGTCTTAAGATTTACCAGTAGTAGGCTTGTCTTTGATTGGCCAATTTAATATGAACCCTGATATGACTCCAAACATAATATGTTAATGTATCACCAATAAGTAAAAAAAAAAGAGGCAACAAACATCTAATTTTGATAAAATCGATTTAATGTCTGTTTTAGAGCAGGTTAGTGCCTTTTATGTTTATTTTATATAATATTTTTGCAGTGTTTACAAAAATTATAAGTCCAAGCATTTCATTTTATCGTAAACAAGAGTTTGAGTGTACATTTCTATTTATAGCCCCAGAAGAACCAGAAGATGAAGAGGAGGCTGACGATAATTCTAAAGTGGGAGGCTTGTCAACTAATATTATCATCATAATCATAGCGTCTGTCGTAGGAGCCGTGTTCTGTGTCGTTATCATCGTGGTGGCCATTGTTTTCTGTAACAGAAGAGATTACGGAGAAAGAGTAAAAAGACCGTGAGTAGAATGTGAAAATGTATTGTTCTTCTGTAAACAAAAAATGTCGTTACTGTGTCATATCCTGAGACTTGATATCTTAAACCTTTTATTTTTCTTGTGAAATAAAAACGCAAGTGTACATGACGCGTTTCTAGAATAACATTCACTAGGTACGGTACGCTCATAATCAAAAGTTTGGAAGAATAACATTCACTAGGTACGGTACGCTCATAATCAAAAGTTTGGAAGAATAACATTCACTAGGTACGGTACGCTCATAATCAAAAGTTTGGAAGAATAACATTCACTAGGTACGGTACGCTCATAATCAAAAGTTTGGAAGAATAACATTCACTAGGTACGGTATGCTCATAATCAAAAGTTTGGAAGAATAACATTCACTAGGTACGGTACGTTCATAATCAAAAGTTTGGAAGAATAACATTCACTAGGTACGGTACGCTCATAATCAAAAGTTTGGAAGAATAACATTCACTAGGTACGGTACGCTCATAATCAAAAGTTTGGAAGAATAACATTCACTAGGTACGGTACGCTCATAATCAAAAGTTTGGAAGAATAACATTCACTAGGTACGGTACGCTCATAATCAAAAGTTTGGAAGAATAACATTCACTAGGTACGGTACGCTCATAATCAAAAGTTTGGAAGAATAACATTCACTAGGTACGGTACGCTCATAATCAAAAGTTTGGAAGAATAACATTCACTAGGTACGGTACGCTCATAATCAAAAGTTTGGAAGAATAACATTCAATAGGTACGGTACGCTCATAATCAAAAGTTTGGAAGAATAACATTCAGTAGGTACGGTACGCTCATAATCAAAAGTTTGGAAGGACAACATTCACTAGGTACGGTACGCTCATAATCAAAAGTTTGGAAGAATAACATTCACTAGGTACGGTACGCTCATAATCAAAAATTTGGAAGAATAACATTCACTAGGTACGGTACGCTCATAATCAAAAGTTTGGAAGAATAACATTCACTACGTACGGTACGCTCATAATCAAAAGTTTGGAAGAATAACATTCACTAGGTACGGTACGCTCATAATCAAAAGTTTGGAAGAATAACATTCACTAGGTACGGTACGCTCATAATCAAAAGTTTGGAAGAATAACATTCAGTAGGTACGGTACGCTCATAATCAAAAGTTTGGAAGAATAACATTCAATAGGTACGGTATGCTCATAATCAAAAGTTTGGAAGAATAACATTCAATAGGTACGGTATGCTCATAATCAAAAGTTTGGAAGAATAATATTCACTAGGTACGGTACGCTCATAATCAAAAGTTTGGAAGAATAACATTCACTAGGTACGGTACGCTCATAATCAAAAGTTTGGAAGAATAACATTCACTAGGTACGGTACGCTCATAATCAAAAGTTTGGAAGAATAACATTCACTAGGTACGGTACGCTCATAATCAAAAGTTTGGAAGAATAACATTCACTAGGTACGGTACGCTCATAATCAAAAGTTTGGAAGAATAACATTCACTAGGTACGGTACGCTCATAATCAAAAGTTTGGAAGAATAACATTCACTAGGTACGGTACGCTCATAATCAAAAGTTTGGAAGAATAACATTCAATAGGTACGGTACGCTCATAATCAAAAGTTTGGAAGAATAACATTCAGTAGGTACGGTACGCTCATAATCAAAAGTTTGGAAGAATAACATTCACTAGGTACGGTACGCTCATAATCAAAAGTTTGGAAGAATAACATTCAATAGGTACGGTATGCTCATAATCAAAAGTTTGGAAGAATAACATTCACTAGGTACGGTACGCTCATAATCAAAAGTTTGGAAGAATAACATTCAATAGGTACGGTATGCTCATAATCAAAAGTTTGGAAGAATAACATTCACTAGGTACGGTACGTTCATAATCAAAAGTTTGGAAGAATAACATTCAGTAGGTACGGTACGTTCATAATCAAAAGTTTGGAAGAATAACATTCACTAGGTACGGTACGCTCATAATCAAAAGTTTGGAAGAATAACATTCACTAGGTAAGGTACGCTCATAATCAAAAGTTTGGAAGAATAACATTCACTAGGTACGGTACACTCATAATCAAAAGTTTGGAAGAATAACATTCAATAGGTACGGTATACTCATAATCAAAATTTGGAAGAATAACATTCACTAGGTAAGGTACGCTCATAATCAAAAGTTTGGAAGAATAACATTCACTAGGTACGGTATGCTCATAATCAAAAGTTTGGAAGAATAACATTCACTAGGTACGGTACACTCATAATCAAAAGTTTGGAAGAATAACATTCACTAGGTACGGTACGCTCATAATCAAAAGTTTGGAAGAATAACATTCACTAGGTACGGTACGCTCATAATCAAAAGTTTGGAAGAATAACATTCACTAGGTACGGTACGCTCATAATCAAAAGTTTGGAAGAATAACATTCACTAGGTACGGTACGCTCATAATCAAAAGTTTGGAAGAATAACATTCAGTAGGTACGGTACGCTCATAATCAAAAGTTTGGAAGAATAACATTCACTAGGTACGGTACGCTCATAATCAAAAGTTTGGAAGAATAACATTCACTAGGTACGGTACGCTCATAATCAAAAGTTTGGAAGAATAACATTCACTAGGTACGGTACGCTCATAATCAAAAGTTTGGAAGAATAACATTCACTAGGTACGGTACACTCATAATCAAAAGTTTGGAAGAATAACATTCAATAGGTACGGTACGCTCATAATCAAAAGTTTGGAAGAATAACATTCAGTAGGTACGGTACGCTCATAATCAAAAGTTTGGAAGAATAACATTCAATAGGTACGGTATGCTCATAATCAAAAGTTTGGAAGAATAACATTCACTAGGTACGGTACGCTCATAATCAAAAGTTTGGAAGAATAACATTCAATAGGTACGGTATGCTCATAATCAAAAGTTTGGAAGAATAACATTCACTAGGTACGGTACGTTCATAATCAAAAGTTTGGAAGAATAACATTCACTAGGTACGGTACGCTCATAATCAAAAGTTTGGAAGAATAACATTCACTAGGTACGGTATGCTCATAATCAAAAGTTTGGAAGAATAACATTCACTAGGTACGGTACACTCATAATCAAAAGTTTGGAAGAATAACATTCAGTAGGTACGGTACGCTCATAATCAAAAGTTTGGAAGAATAACATTCAGTAGGTACGGTACGCTCATAATCAAAAGTTTGGAAGAATAACATTCACTAGGTAAGGTACGCTCATAATCAAAAGTTTGGAAGAATAACATTCACTAGGTACGGTACACTCATAATCAAAAGTTTGGAAGAATAACATTCACTAGGTGCGGTATGCTCATAATCAAAAGTTTGGAAGAATAACATTCACTAGGTACGGTACGCTCATAATCAAAAGTTTGGAAGAATAACATTCAATAGGTACGGTATGCTCATAATCAAAAGTTTGGAAGAATAACATTCACTAGGTACGGTACGCTCATAATCAAAAGTTTGGAAGAATAACATTCACTAGGTACGGTACGCTCATAATCAAAAGTTTGGAAGAATAACATTCAGTAGGTACGGTACGCTCATAATCAAAAGTTTGGAAGAATAACATTCACTAGGTAAGGTATGCTCATAATCAAAAGTTTGGAAGAATAACATTCACTAGGTACGGTACGCTCATAATCAAAAGTTTGGAAGAATAACATTCACTAGGTAAGGTACGCTCATAATCAAAAGTTTGGAAGAATAACATTCACTAGGTACGGTACACTCATAATCAAAAGTTTGGAAGAATAACATTCACTAGGTACGGTATGCTCATAATCAAAAGTTTGGAAGAATAACATTCACTAGGTACGGTACACTCATAATCAAAAGTTTGGAAGAATAACATTCACTAGGTACGGTATGCTCATAATCAAAAGTTTGGAAGAATAACATTCACTAGGTACGGTACACTCATAATCAAAAGTTTGGAAGAATAACATTCACTAGGTACGGTATGCTCATAATCAAAAGTTTGGAAGAATAACATTCACTAGGTACGGTATGCTCATAATCAAAAGTTTGGAAGAATAACATTCACTAGGTACGGTATGCTCATAATCAAAAGTTTGGAAGAATAACATTCACTAGGTACGGTATGCTCATAATCAAAAGTTTGGAAGAATAACATTCACTAGGTACGGTATGCTCATAATCAAAAGTTTGGAAGAATAACATTCACTAGGTACGGTACGCTCATAATCAAAAGAATTACAAAAAAAATTTTAATATTAAAGTGAAAAGGTAGACTCTCTCTCCATCTCTTGTACACATATTTACTCTCTACATTCTGTCTGTTACAACTTGTACATTTTCAAATATTTGCTAATACTGTAAAAAGTGTATTCTTGTTCCTATCATATACAATTGCTTTACAATACCTTTTTAATTCAGGATAATATATATAGGTGCTCAAAATTTGTCATAGGCTTGAACCGTATTATTTTTCTTTGCTATATACTGATCAAAAGATTGATACTTCTTAATCTTATTTTTTAACTCAATTAGAGAAAATAATGGGGAGGGGACCAGTTGCTTCTATAGGTATCTTTACACAGTCAAGTTTTGTCTTCAAATTCTCTTTAAATGTTGCTGTGCATCTGTGTCAAAAACAAATTTGATATATGGACCCATCAAACATGTTTGATGAGTTTAGATTGTCAAATATATGTTCTAAACTTGTGCATTTGTCAATACAAGTTTGAAGCAAATTTGAAGAGAAAATTAGTCATTGTACACACACATTAAAGAGGTTACATCTCCATGCATTAGGTCCTTATCATATAATAGTCATATAAATGTTGTTTTTTATACACCGAAAATCACATGGTTGTGATCATATGATAGTTGGATTTACAATTACCAATGCAATCAGTGCCTATCACCACTAAAACGTTGTGAGTTCGAATTCCGCTCATGGCAAGATGTACTCGATACAACATTATGTGATAAAGTTTGTCAGTGACTTGGTGTAGATCAGTGGTTTTCTCCGGGTACTCCGGTTTCCTCCACCAATAAAACTGACTGCCGCAATATAACTGAAATATTGTTGAAAGAGGCTTTACATGTTATATACATTCCCAAAATGCAGTAGGAATGAGTGACAAAAAAATGTGTCTATTCTCTTATCTAGAGTGACATGCATTATGTAATTGACCAGTCAATGATTAGAATTTATAATATAAAGTAAATGTTTGGAGGAAAAGACAAGCATAATCCTCATGATTCTACATAGACTGCAATGTTAATTAAATTGTTTTTTAAATATTGTAATTAAATTCTCATCTGGTCCTGGTTGACATTTAATCAGATTTGTATTTTGATTTACTTCAAATTATATATGACAGGTTTATTTTATGTTATGAAATTCAAAATTTTCATTGAAATTGAGGTAAAATCACGAGGATACCTACTGACTTCACCTCTTTCAATTATCAGAAGCCAGGATGTCCATACAAGAGCATGCAGAAATCGTATTTTACGCCAAAATATCTTTATTATTTTTATATATTTCTGATTCATGAATGTGTAGTGTAATAGTATTCATGATTTTTTTTAGACCACCAGGAACACAACAGTCCCCGAGTAAGAAACCAGGACAGAAGGACTTAAAACCACCAGACCTGTGGATACACCATGATCCCATGGAAATGAAGAGTCTAAACAAACCTGATCGTAGCGATTCTATGTTGACAATGAGTACGCTGAGAAGAAATTCCCAGGATTCCAAGTCAATCGATGATAATTTACCGCCGTACAGATCAGATATGGACAGACAGAGTAAGTGTTATTAAAAGTAGCCCCCCCTTTTATAAGGCAACCCCTTGGGCAATGAACAAATGGCCTTATAAAAGCAGTGACCTCCCCTGAATCAATCAATTTAGTAATTTACTGTCTCTGTGCTTCTGAAATCTGGCCTGATAAGAGGAGTGGCCTCCCCTGGCCTGATAAGAGGAGTGACCTCCCCTGGCCTGATAAGAGGAGTGACCTCCCCTGGCCTGATAAGAGGAGTAACCTCCCCTGGCCTGATAAGAGGAGTGACCTCCCCTGGCCTGATAAGAGGAGTGGCCTCCCCTGGCCTTATAAGAGGAGTGGCTTTGAAGGAAGTATAAGAGGGGGACTACTGTATTGAAAGTTAAAAATTAATTAACTTTCAATACAGTTTTCTTGATTTGTTTTGCTGTAATTTGCAGGTCAAGATGTGTATTATTGTGGAGAGGACAGCTTCCCTCGTCGTGCACAGCACACTCAAGGAGGACTAATCCGTCCAAAACCTTCTAAGTTATCTATATCTGTAGATACTCAAGGCCCACCAAGAGAACGTAAGTGTATTGAATATTTATTTGACAAGTTTTCCTAACAATTAATTTTGTACAAAGAGTAGAATCATATGAACTCAAAACCACTTTGGTGGTGTAATGGTTAGCGTGCTCGCCTCACTTGCGGTAGATCATGGGTTTGAGCCTTTATCCGGTCATACCAAAGACTATGAAATTGATATTTGTTGCTTCTCTGGTAAGCATGTAACATTAAGGAGAAAGAGCAAAGACTTGGTTGGCTTGAAATTAGGATAATGTGTGGAGAGACATATCCACCCGTCAACTGTTATTTCAGTGAAATAGTACAAAGTGGATTTCATTATCATGTCATTGAATGTAACTTATTCTCGCCATGGTATAGCTAAAAAAATATTGCTTATTTGGCATTAAATAATAATCACTCACTCACCCATACTCTAGCTGTTGGGGATGAAGCAATTACACAACTCCCTGTTAGGACAGGATTCAAATGATTGCCTCATGTATGGAGAATGTCACGTTCTTTGCATGTTAAAAAAACAGCTTACAGCAGTTCCTTAGCAACAGTTTGTTAGGAGCGGTTGTTGGGGACGTCATTGCAAGACACATATTTTACATCTATTTCTGAAATAAACCACCACCTACAAAATTTATGTGTCTTCAGATCTCGCCATGCAATCCTTTCTAGGAAAAGTCCTTACATGAATAATAAAAAAAAGATATTTAATATGAAATTTTGAATTTGAGACATTGTTTTTTGTTGTTGCAGCTGTTGCCATGGTGACAGCTTTACCTAATGGTATGACACAGGACAACCAATCTCAAGGTCATCCTCGACCTGGTTTCCCAAGAACACAGTACAATATGCAGTATAGTAGTACACCAAGAGTCAATGCTGGAGATATGCCACAACCCTCTTCAAGTAAGTAGTTCTTATATACCAGAGTGCATTTGGCCGGATGTCCTCAGAATTTATTATGATATCAACTGGTAGGTGAGAGTTCGCAAAATGTGTTGATCTTGTTAGACATGACCGGCAAAATTTGGTAATTTTGCTAAAGACTGACACAAGATAGGTATTTTGCAATAGGAAATTGACGAGGACTGACATTTTTTTCACTAGCACCACCAAACCCATATTCAGTTTTGTGTACCCTGGTAGGTAAAAAAAAGACAAAACTTTGGCAGACTATATTAGACTACATTGTCATATTTTAATCACAAATAAACCTCAGATATGCCTAAACATCAACAGAAAGTTGTTATTGAAAATGTAAAGAGAAAATTAATGCAGGGAGGTTAACAACTTGACAGCCCCTTAGAAACATGCAGGGAGGTTAACAACTTGACAGCCCCTTAGAAACATGCAGGGAGGTTAACAACTTGACAGCCCCTTAGAAACATGCAGGGAGGTTAACAACTTGACAGCCCCTTAGAAACAATGATAGCCACCATGTAATGTTAAATTTTCTGTGTGAAAAAGTTTGAATATGTATTCATTCATTGAAATTGTCAAGGGAGAATATAAAACATGGACCGTCTACTTTGTGATGAAGTATAGTATTTGATTGTTAATGCAAAAGGGTAAGAAATGGTCATATACAAATAAGTACGGGAAAAGGGTTCATGTGGCACAGAGTATTATTGATGAGCTAAATTTGGACTACAGATTAAGAATGTTATATCTTGTTTTATAATTCAACTACAAATATTTACTTTTGTCTCTGACAAACATAAATTATTCCTAAGCAATGAATTGTTAAGTGAGGATAGTCAACCCACCACAACAAAATGAAAATTTTAATTTACTGGGTACGAATCAAATTCTAGAATTTATTTTTATATAGTTCTAAATAAAAACTGAAAAAATTTACTGGTCGTACAAAGTTTTACTGGTCTTTGGGACGGAGGAACAAAGTTTTACTGGTCTTTGGGTCGGAGGAATAAAGTTTTACTGGTCTTTGTGACGGAGGAACAAAGTTTTACTGGTCTTTGGGACGGAGGAACAAAGTTTTACTGGTCTTTGTGATGGAGGAACAAAGTTTTACTGGTCTTTGGGACGGAGGAACAAAGTTTTACTGGTCTTTGGGACGGAGGAACAAAGTTTTACTGGTCTTTGGACGGAGGAATAAAGTTTTACTGGTCTTTGGGACGGAGGAACAAAGTTATACTGGTCTTTGGGACGGAGGACTGGTGCTCATCATGAGGACTGTTAATATTGATTTTGAATTTGCATGGAATGATCTTTAATTTGCTTGTGTCAGAATGAAAGTCTTGATTATTTTAAATATTTGTGAAGCATGAAAATGCTGAGATTATAACAAGCTGCCTACAAGATTTTTAAAGAACTTTTGCTCTCATTTAGTCTTAAGTTCATTAGACAATTTCAAGATTATTTATATAATCTGAATATAATCAGCTGTTATAAAACACTACACTCCCCCCCATAACAGACAAACTTTTGTATCAGGTCTTTCAATAAAGGACGGTACCAGGTTCTTTTACCTGCCTAAAATTGTCTTTGATACCTCCTGATTTAAATAAAAATTACTGTCTGTAAATAGTGAAGTACTGGTAGCCTTAAAAAATATTGAAAACCCTGTTGTATATGAAGACTTATTAATAAAAAAAAATTTTTTTTAATCCACCAATCAGAGAAATTTATGTTTGTGATGTGTTTAAAAACAAACGTGGAAGGAACTGTTAAGATTTTACAAACAGCTTTCTCCATTGGCCGATCACGAGTTCATCTGGATATGGCCATCCATCAGGTTCTGTCAGATGTTAGGGGGAGTGTGGATTATTATAACAGCTGATTTTAATCACATTCATCATTCACATAGCATGAAGAAACTTCATTGTTTCTGTTTCCATAGCAACAAAGCAGCATGATTGTATATGATTTTTAACACGATTTTCTCATTTTTAGAATTAGATCCTAACAGTGTGCATTATTTTTATTTTTTTCAACAGTGCCCATACTGAACACAGATTATCATTGTAAGTTTTATGTCACATATATATCATCATGTTTGAAAAAATGAGGGATTTTTGGTTGTGTAAACTGTTGGTCATTAATATATTGTCCTAGAAGAGATGAGAGTGTATGTGTGTACACACAGTGAAACCTGTCTAAACCAAACCCTGAATAAACTGAAATCCTGTATAAAGCAAACTTTAAATAAAGTCTCAATGTAGGAAATCTATGTTAATTTAACCTGTATAAACCAAACACCTGTCTATTCTGAACACAATAGTTGGTCCCGGTTCAGTTAGCACAGGTTTCACTGTGTATAGAAACATGTTATATGGTAAAGATTATCATGACCCTTTTTATGTCTGTCGAGCATTTCGTTACGCCTCAATAACTTAAATTCCCATTAAGCAAATCATTTGAAATTTATGCACCTGCGTAACAAAGCAGACAATTATATCTTACTTTTATGTCTGTGTCATTGTCAATCTATTGTTGATTATTAAAGCACCTTTTACCACATTTTATAGAATTTAATCAAACTTAGCTAAATTCCATCTTGTAATCTTCTGATGTACCTCCCCTGTGTTATTTCAATATTCTCACTCAAGTTTAAACCTTTCTTTAGCCTTGCTGTTTTACTCATCAATGGAGTGACAGCTGACACACATCTTTTAGCATGTAGGTCAGACGAGTACAGATGTTATGATAACTCTATATTTAGTAGTATTTGTTGTTGTTTATTTTAGAATGTTTTTTTTTTATTTCATTTTGATTGGCTGTTGATTGTTGTAAATGAATGTAGTAGTATACTTTGTCAATTATTTGTCAATTTTCCCTTTCTTGATAAACATGCTATGTTGATAGGTTTTGGTCAAAGTGGACTTCTCATTTCATCTAACATCTCATTTCATCTAACATCTCATTTCAATCTAACTTCTCATTTCATCTATCTTCTCATTTCATCTAACATCTCATTTCAATCTAACTTCTCATTTCATCTAACTTCTCATTTCATCTACCATCTCATTTCATCTAACATCTCATTTCATTTAACATCTCATTTCATCTAACATCTCATTTCATCTAACTTCTCATTTCATCTAACATCTCATTTCATCTAACTTCTCATTTCATCTAACTTCTCATTTCATCTAACATCTCATTTCATCTAACATCTCATTTCATCTAACATCTCATTTCATCTAACATCTCATTTCATCTAACTTCTCATTTCATCTAACATCTCATTTCATCTAACTTCTCATTTCATCTAACATCTCATTTCATCTAACATCTCATTTCATCTAACTTCTCATTTCATCTAACATCTCATTTCATCTAACTTCTCATTTCATCTAACATCTCATTTCATCTAACATCTCATTTCATCTAACTTCTCATTTCATCTAACATCTCATTTCATCTAGCATCTCATTTCATCTAACATCTCAGGCTTCACCTTCGTAATTGCTCTGAGAAATCCATTCTCATAAAACAAATCAACGATGGTTTATATTTGCTAAAGACAGGTTAACAATGGATGGTCAACCATTAGGATCTCGTTTGAAATTTATGTGAATATTTGAATGTTGACACAGAAAGGAGATGTTGATTAATTTCTTATTCAAAATGAGAAAAAGCTAAATTTTTATTGTCAAAAATGTTTTCTTAAAATTAATGTTTTCTTAGATAAAAATATAGTTTTGTTATCTGTAAAATCCAGTCAATATAATTAGTTCATCATTTAAACATTGTAATTAATATATATTGTCCTAATTAACCAGCTATAATATACAAATTTTATGCAATGCTTGCAAATTCTTGCATGACCTTGACCTCTGTTTAGCCTTTGACCCTAGCATGACCTTGCATGTATTGATGTTGTTTTTTCACAGATAAGTTGTCTACTCTTGATGAAGATGACTTCAGCAGTGCGAATGACACAATGGAAGACTGCTACCCTGCTAGAGTTGGTTATGGCATGTATATTATAATGATCTTAAAGTTACCAGTTCAATTTTATCCTGTTTTGGTGATGGAGTTATCTGCTCTTGAATTAAACAAATATATTTTATTTAAAAGTTTAAATGGGAGCTTCATTGCCCAAATCAGGCTCAGTTTCAACAAAATTGTAAAATAGTTTAAATCGTTTCATTAATCAAGTTTTGGATTACTTGTGATGTCATGCCTATGACCATTTATGCACCCTCTCTTTCATATAGATTTGATCAAATTAAAAGTTCAAAGTTCATAGTGGGTGCTAAAAATTTAGTAGCATTTTTCAAAAAAACTTTTGAAATGTACAAGAACTACATTCAAGCACTTTCAGAATTTTAAATCTTACGTTTTATTTATCATATATTTCTAAAGAAATGTTTGCTTTATTTATAAAGCTGGCTTGATATGCATAGTATAGAACAGCAATCATACTGTGTGTGTGGGCTTAAATCATTTCATTTTAAATTCATTTGCAGCATGTCCATTTACCCTCTGTAGAGGGTTTTTTACCCCCAAAATTGTAGGGACTTTCTATATGCAGGGGTACAAAGTTAAGGAAAAAACAGCAATTGTACCCCATTGTACCCCATTGTACCCCAATTGTACCCCTAGTTTCAAAACTCAGTGGGCACCCTGCATTTGTTTTTGTTTTATTTTATAGTGTAATAATAAGCACAAGTTTTATTTACCAGTATTCTATATTTTATCATGATATTTTTATTTTTTTTCTACATTGTTTATTTATTTTTATTTAATTTTGTTTACTTTGCATGACATTATTGCATGATGTATTGCCAACATTGAATCTATTTCTTTTTAAGTAATTGGTTATTGTTAAAAATTTGATTTTAAACTTTATCATTGCAACATACCTCTCATGGAGCCACCTACCCAAGTTATACCGCAATCCCCATCGTATATGCAATGAAAATGTGACCTTAAAAGAAGGGTGCTTTTCTTGAGAGGGACAATTAAGTATAGTAGTCTCTCCTTATAAGGCAACTCGCGCCAAAGACCATTCTTCATATCGGACCAAATTTCAGATGAATTCAGATAGTAAATTATCCTCCTCAAGAAATGTCACTTCTCTTTAGGTCACTTTTTTATTGTAAAGGGGTTGGTCTTAAGAGGGGAACTAAATCCAAAAGCTATTTTCAAGGTTTTAAATTCTGTGGCATTTTTTTCATACAACACCTACAGGTGTGTATACTACCTGTTTTTGAAGCATAAGGAGGATACAGTACTATAGAAGAAAGCATGATAACCTATTAGGTAGTGAAAAAAATCTATTTTGGTCCAGAAAAAACAACAGAAAATCAACCACTTTTGGCTCACCAAAAAGGCCATAACTTTTGAACAGTTCAACCGATTTTAATAATTTTTGGACCAAAATTTCCCATTTTGTATGTACTGTCATATTAAACTATAATTGTATGATATTTTAGCATTTCAATTTTTGGCTTGACCACCCTACTTTAGTTCACTTTTTCATTGCAGAGGGGTTTGTCTTATAAGAGGGGAACTACTGTAGTATTTTACTATCTTGGTGCATTAGAAATCTGGCCTGCGATAAAAGGGATGGCCTTTGAAGAGAGTGGTCTTACTAAAAGGGGGAATGCTGTAGTCCTTGACTATTCGTTGAACATTAATTTTCAGTATTTATTGTGTAAATAGTCGTATGATTCAAATTTGGCAGTAATTCATTTAGTTTAATCAGTACCCCAGTTTGGTTGCTATGACAAACAAAAAATGATAAATTAATTAACATTATCCAGTAATTTGAACAGCTGGGGATACATCTATGTTGAAATTAATTTTGATTGTACAAATATTTGTGGAAAGAATCAGATCACATTTCATGAACATTAGCACAGTACTAGTATTTAAATTTATTCTAAAGAAAACTTAAATTGATAAAAATAAAAAATAAATTTTGGCATAAGATATTAAAGATATTGTTTAAGCTGAATTTCGCTTGGTTTTACATATGAATTGACCGATCTGTCTGTGAGGTATCATCAACATGTGTTGGTTTTTTTTCTGTCGATCGAAGATGGCGACCACCACAGGACAAAGTTTAAACATGTGTTCTATTGAGCTTATAAGAAAAATATTAATTTATTTCTTCCCTGAAACCATTGAATCAGTTGAGCAACTTGGGTAGAATATTTTTTTACTGACCTTTTACAATGTGTGTGTTTTTGTGTAGATAAGAAAAAAAGGTTTTACCATTAGACCCTTTGGGGAAAAGAGTATATATATTTCTTCTCAGAAAATTGAAACTTGATTGAGCCCAAGCTGCATGTAAATAATCAATGAATAGTCCCTTACAAAATTTTAAGATTATGAGTCACCATGGAAAAAATATTTTTATTCTGTATGGAAAAATATTTGTATATCTATTCTTATCTAAAACCACCATAGCATTTGACAGCAAACTTGGCTGGCTGGAATATTCTTTGAATAGTGCTCTTCCAAATGCCCAAAATTACTGCCACGACGGGACATAATTAATTATTTTGATATAAAAGATAAATTCCCCTTGCAAATATGAATAAAACGTTTTTTTCTCAGAAACTACAAACCCAAGTAAGATAAGCCACTTGTAATTATTTCAATATTTTGATTGTTAGGGAACTATCTGTAACAAGAATGATTTATTAAAAAGCAATAACCAAAAAAAAATCATGAAAGATTGTATTTGTCAGTCCACAAAAATTTGTACCAATTCAAATATTTTTACACAGTTTTGTTTAAAGATCAAATCCATGTTTTCAGCTCGTTCCACAGAAGCCCTGTCCATTAGGGGACGTTCACAACCAACGGCCATCGTTACTCCAGATAAACGGATAAACGATGGCCACACAAGTCTTCCTCGACATTGTGACGGGCACAAAAGTCTACCTAGAAACATGCATCCAATGAGAAGCTTTAGTGTACCAACCCCACCCCCACTCGGACCAAAATCGCCTGGTGGTCCGACCCCTAAACACCAAATTGGTATGTATCACCCTGTAGATTTAATTCCCATAGATAACATCTGTAACTTTTATGAGATAATATATTTTTTTAACTATATATATCAGCAGACAAAATGGGGATTTTATAATTTACAGATTTTGCCAAAGTTTACAAAATTGATAAATCTGATTTAACTAAAATCTCTGACTTTTACTCTTTTACTGATATGTCGGGGAGAAAACATATTACAGATCACATGAGAATGACCCTATGTCATGAATATTTAATGATGTGATAAATACAGGTTATTACCTTTTTCGACCAATTGGATTGCCTGTAACAAACAAAGCAGTTTAAATTTAAATGAAACATTTTGTCTGCTTATTTTATTCCCTTTACCTAATATAGCATAAAAACCCAGAAAATAATTACCAAATACAAATGTACACATTTTTTGTCATCATATATTTTAGTTTTAGTTTAGTTCACATCACTAGCTTCTTGCTTTCTCAGTAGTTTTTTAGTTTCATTTTATACTTTTTTCCTTTTCGTTTTCTTTTTTTTTGTTTGAATGTTAGCTGTATATTATATCTATCAGTAGTTTCAGATTCCAGAGAGCAGAAAAAAATAAATTTTAATGTTTTTACCTCAGTGTTGTAAAGTCTATAAACCAATGGCCAGTTATCTCCCTTGATTAAATTAATCAAAGGAGATAATAAGATAGTTTTCCTTTATACAGAAGTGTACAAACCATTGACCAGTGGATTAACTTCTATTGCTATGAAAAAACCTAATCACAAAATCAGTAAAACAAGCTAATTTAGTGTGAATGACACATTTCTGGAGTAGCCTTCACCAGGTCGCTCAATAGTCCAAAGATTAGAAAGTTTGTTCAAGCCACGATATAGCTGAACTACTTATAAAGCTGGTGTTAAACACCAATCAATCAATATAATTGGGAGAACCTTATTTTATTGGTTTCCATTTTATTCTTTGCTTTGTTTTTAAAGGAAATATCGACCAGAAATTATTCAGACTGATATGATTTTTTTTACAGTGAAACCCCAGCAGAGTCCATACAAGAAGACTACACCTATATCTAGTGTGCCTATAAAACCCAGGACTATGACTGTCATTAATACACCTAAGGCTCCAGATATTGTACTAAATTCTGGGAAGGAATCTGATGGGGAGCTCCAGGTAAACTTTAGTAGTGTTAAAACATAGATATATAATTTAATGTGCACAACATGATTATGAAATAGCCACCATCAGGTATGGAATAACCACCATCAGGTATGGAATAACCACCATCAGGTATGGAATAACCACCATCTGGTATGGAATAACCACCATCAGGTATGGAATAGCCACCATCAGGTATGGAATAACCACCATCTGGTATGGAATAACCACCATCTGGTATGGAATAACCACCATTGGGTTTGGAATAACCACCATCGGGTATGGAATAACCACCATCGGGTATGGAATAACCACCATCAGGTATGGAATAACCACCATCAGGTATGGAATAACCACCATCTGGTATGGAATAACCACCATCTGGAATGGAATAACCACCATCAGGTATGGAATAACCACCATCTGATATGGAATAACCACCATCAGGTATGGAATAACCACCATCGGGTATGGAATAACCACCATCGGGTATGGAATAACCACCATCAGGTATGGAATAACCACCATCAGGTATGGAATAACCACCATCAGGTATGGAATAACCACCATTAGGTATGAAATAACCAACATCTGATATGGAATAACCAACATCTGGTATGGAATAACCACCACCAGGTATGGAATAACCACCACCAGGTATGGAATAACCACCACCTGGTATGGAATAACCACCATCTGGTATGGAATAACCACCATCAGGTATGGAATAACCACCATCTGGTATGGAATAACCACCATCATGTATGGAATAACCACCATCAGGTATGGAATAACCACCATCAGGTATGGAATAACCACCATCAGGTATGGAATAACCACCATCTGGTATGGAATAACCACCATCAGGTATGGAATAACCACCATCTGGTATGGAATAACCACCATCAGGTATGCTTAGTCAAAAGCCCCTAGCCTGCTGTTGAATGGCCCCTAGCCTGTTGTTGAATGGCCCCTAGCCTGCTGTTGAATGGCCCCTAGCCTGTTGTTGAATGGCCCTAGCCTGCTGTTGAACGGCCCCTAGCCTGCTGTTGAATGGCCCCTAGCCTGCTGTTGAATGGCCCCTAGCCTGTTGTTGAATGGCCCCTAGCCTGCTGTTGAATGACCCCTAGCCTGTTGTTGAATGGCCCCTAGCCTGTTGTTGAATGGCCCTTAGCCTGCTGTTGAACGGCCCTAGCCTGTTGTTGAATGGCCCCTAGCCTGCTGTTGAGCTGTTGAACAGCCCCTAGCCTGCTGTTGAATGGCCCCTAGCCTGTTGTTGAATGGCCCCTAGCCTGCTGTTGAATGGCCCCTAGCCTGCTGTTGAATGGCCCCTAGCCTGTTGTTGAATGGCCCTAGCCTGTTGTTGAATGGCCCCTAGCCTGCTGTTGAATGGCCCCTAGCCTGCTGTTGAATGGCCCCTAGCCTGTTGTTGAACGGCCCCTAGCCTGCTGTTGAATGGCCCTAGCCTGTTGTTGAACGGCCCCTAGCCTGCTGTTGAGCAGCCCCTAGCCTGTTGTTGAATGGCCCCTAGCCTGTTGTTGAATGGCCCCTAGCCTGCTGTTGAAAGGCCCCTAGCCTGCTGTTGAATGGCCCCTAGCCTGCTGTTGAATGGCCCCTAGCCTGTTGTTGAATGGCCCCTAGCCTGTTGTTGAATGGCCCCTAGCCTGCTGTTGAATGGCCCCTAGCCTGTTGTTGAACGGCCCCTAGCCTGCTGTTGAGCTGTACTTCTTACTTCTGTTGACTTCTGGGTAATCTTTGTCATTTAGATGATATTTTATAGAATTTTAATTCTCAGATGTGGGGTTATCAACAAGAAAACAAAATTACAGGTGAAGTCATCTTATAAAATGGAGAGGGCCATCATGGCTGTGATTGTATGGTAGTTGGATTTACAACTACCTGTGCAATCAGTGCCTATTACCACCAACGGTGTGAGTTGGAACCCTGTTCACGGCTAGGTGTAATCGATACAACATTATGTGATAAAGTTTGCCAGTGACTTGTGACAGGTCGATGGTGTTCTCTGAGTACTCCAGTTTCCTCCACCAATAAAACTGACTGCCACGATATAGCTAAAATGTTGTTAAAAGTGGTTTTAAATACCATATACCCTAACATATAAAATGGAGCAGTGTATTCTTTTTTTTATGCCCCCGCGACGAAGAGTCGGGGGGCATATTAATTTACCCTTGTCCGTCCGTTCGTCCGTCCGGATATAGATACATGGTTTGTCCGGCTAACTGCATAAAGGGAACATGGTTTGTCCGGGTAACTCTTCCTACAGTTTTGGAGCTACAGCTTTAATATTTTGTAGGATGTTTATACACATAATGGAGGTGTGCATGTCCACAGGATTTTGATTTTCATCAAATATTCTCAAAATGACAGGTAGTTGGACTTAGTCATTTTGTTCGTATGTCTGGATATAGATACATGGTTTGTCCGGCTATCTCCTCCTACAGTTTTGGAGCTACAGCTTTAATATTTTGTATGATGTTTATACACATAATGGAGGTGTGCATGTCCACAGGATTTAGATTTTCATCAAATATTTGATAATGACAGGTAGTTGGACTTAGTCATTTTTTTATGCTCCCGCGACGAAAAGTCAAGGGGGGGGGGGGGGGGGGAGGATTTTTGTCAAATATTCATTTCCGTCTTACTAGCTACATAATGGAAACATGGTTTGTATGGCTCCTCCTACAGTTTTTGACTCGTTTATAATTTCTTATGGTCAGGCGGGGGCATCATTTGTGTCTTACAGACACACTTCATTTTTACAAAAT
Organism: Bathymodiolus septemdierum; assembly: GCA_963383655.1. NCBI lineage: Eukaryota > Metazoa > Mollusca > Bivalvia > Mytilida > Modiolidae > Bathymodiolus > Bathymodiolus septemdierum. Next base: position 52,927,500 of record OY726527.1, read on the forward strand.
CATGCCTAACAAAACAATTTTATCCATAATTATCAAGTGCGGGGGCATACTTCTTTTCTAGTTTAATTTTTTTTTTTTTTTAGAAATCGGCCAGTACTGAAGAACTTACAGCAGAAATGGAAAATCTAGACTGTTTAATGAAAGATTTAAATGCTATTACTCAACAAGACTTCCAGTGCTAGCAGAGGTCAAAATATATGTCATCACCGTAGTGTCAAATACAATGCAAAATTAATTTCATTATGTCCAGATAAACTTCAATTAACCAATGAAAACACTGCTGTCATATATGTAAATGAAGCAAAGAAAATTCCTTATTTGTTTTTATTCTGGGAATTAACAGCTCAAGGTTTACTGTTAAAAATATTCAAAATATTCTTTGAGATACTGACGGTTGTAGAATCTAGACGTACTATATTCTAGAAATCGTGACGCTGTACAATAAAAGAGATCAGTAGAGACATTACATTTCTGTTTAACAAAGGAATCAACAAATTTATATTCAATCAGTAAAGCCAGTAGAACAAAATGTTTTGTTTTAACAAAGGAATCAAATCTGAAAAAAATGATATCATTGAATCAGTAAAAGCCAGCAGAACAAAATGTGTCTCACTTAACAGACAAATTGTTAATAATGTTAGATCTGATCATATGAAGGTTGTAAAATAAAAAAAAACATGTTGAGTTTTTTTTTTTTTGCAGTGTTCGATTATAATTTAAAATCAATTTTCTACGTCAGAACTAAAACGTGAAAATAAATATGCAAATTGTATCATTCTGTAGTATTAATATGTTGTGAAATAAATTTGATGTTTTTTTTATTATTGAAATGGACGTGGACAAAAAATGGCAGTGGATTTCATCATATGATAAGGTTATTATGTTCTTAAATGATGAAATTGATATATTGTTTCAAAAAATTTCGTTTGTTTAAGCTTATGACCAAAAAATAATTTGTTCACGCCACAATATAGCTGAAATATTGTTAAGGTTGGCATTAAACACCAATCAATCAATCAACCAAAAAATATGTTTCACAGATGAAGTATAGATTCAACAGATGTTTCAAGTCATCAAAATCATGTTACCATAGTTACCAAAAATGATCCAGACAGAATTAATGCCAAAGCTAAATATAAAAGTATAAATATTTTTTTACACTAGAAAAAAATCGATGTTGAAAATTACTCTTTTTTTTCTTCTTTTTTTATTCAATAAAAATTTCATTAAGATTTCAGATTTTTGTTGTTGCTGCAATGTAATTTTTTTTTTTATATAACATGTATGTAACAGGTATATAACATGCTTTCTCCCATTATAACGGCGTTTTAACCCCGCTGAACCAGTGGTGGAAAAGTCTGTAATCCTCTTGAGGATTAAAATAGCTTGTGCCTTTCCCTGCATGTTGTCAAATTGGTAATTGTAGAGGTCCGCCAAAGGATTTTGAAATAAAGTTTGTGTCAGATAATGGGAGAAACAAATTCTCCTTCAGTTGCCCATGTGGGTTACGATATTTCTCCACTCTCGAGTGGAGAAATATCGTAACCCACGGGCAACTGAAGGAGAATCTATATATATATATATATCATGTGGCGTATACAGGAGCGGACGGGTAACTGGCGTGGGCATCCGTCATCAATCAGATTGGCTCATTGTTCTGCATATCCCAAATGCTTGTTTGGCCAGTCCGCCTCTGTGCATATATCATTTAAAATTTGAGTGGAAAAAAATTATTGATAGAAGTTTTGGTGGTGGGGAACGTGGAATTGTTTTATGTTTTTACTAAAAATTATTTTATGCTGTATGTTACATTTGTTTAATATTAAACAGCATTGGTTTTTTTTTTTTTGTCATTTTAAATATTGACTGAAGAAATGAAAAATAGATTAAAATATGACCTAATTTTGTTAATTAAATATGAATTTAGTGTAATATCATAAAATGTTGTAAATTACTGTTAGTGGTTCTTGGTCAGGAGGAAATTTTATTCTTTGATCCATATCTTTTAAGTGTTTTTTATGTGGTTGTTATATCATTTAGTGAAAAGAACTTTCCATGCAATATTTACAAATTTTATTGGTGTTTTTTGCCTTATTTATATAGATGTCAAAAATTGTTGTGAAGCTGTTCAAATGGTGGTCTTGATTAGTCTTCATGATAAAACTTTCGACATAAAACCAGAAAGATGCCATCATGGCCGTGATCGTATGGTAGTTGGATTTACAACTACCTGTGCAATCAGTGCCCATCACCACTAAAGTTGTGAGTTGAATCCCACTCGGGCCAGGTGTAATTGATACAACTTTACGTGATAAAGTTTGTCAGTGACTTGCAGCTGGTCGGTGGTTTTCTCCGGTTTGCTCAACCAATAAAACTGACCGCAACGATATGGCTAAAATATTATTGAAAGTGACGTTATACACCATAGCCCTAAAACCACAAATGGCATTTGAAATAATTTAGGTTACACATCTAAATAACTATCAATGTTATATTACAAACCAGAAGGAAATTTTATAGACCCTGGGGGGCTTCAGGCATGAGGTAAACCCTGGGGTTTCAGGTGTGAGGTAAATCATGAAGACTGCTCAATTAAGGTTCATTTCATATCTAATTTATTATATATATTTTTTTTGCTTTTGTTGACTTGTGCTAACTTAGAGAAGACTTGTCATCATATTGAATGATATTCCTGACAGAATAATCTCCCTTTGACACATACTGTAAATGTTTATCTCCCTTTAAAACAGACCGTAAATGGTAATCTCCCCTTAACACAGACCGTAAATGGACTGATATTTGTCATGCACAAATTACTTAAACAGAATTTTAGATTGACTTTTATGTTTTTTTAATTCATCTATATGAGGTAATATTTTGCCATAGAATATTAATTATTTTTTTAAGGAAATGCAAATGAGTGGAATTTTACAGAAAATGTTAATTTAATATTGTAATTATTTTTTTTACCAATCTGTCACTTTCTTGTTAAAACCTATTAATTTTTTTAATTAAAATTGTATTTTACTTTTTACTTTAGTTCTCAAATGTATGAATTTATTCTTTATATGATAATTGAATCAAAATGTTTTTTTTTTTTATCATATTCCTGTGAATATTATGTTTTATTTTTATATCATTTTAATTAGTGTGAATGTTGATCAGTGTAATTACAAACCATGAAGATGTAGTGTAACTGTAAATACAAACCATGAAGATGTAGTGTAGCTTTTCCCATGAAATATAACACAGGTAACTTTTATCTTGCCTGCAACAAAGAAACATTGACAGTGGTGGTGTTCATCAGTGTCTAAGATTTGATCTTTTCTCATACTTTGTAACTGTATATCGTTCATTACGATTGGTCAACATGTAGTGTCACATGACCTTGTCCTCATTTTAATTGGTTGTTAACTATTCAGATTGTAAAAATTTCCGTCAAGCATTCATGATTTTTCAATAACGTAGGGCTTCAGTTCATTACACTGTTTGTGAAGCTTGTTCTGGTTCATTCTCTCTTTGAGAAAATGAAAATGTCATAAACTTGCAGAATATTATGGTCAGAAACTTCTCCTTAACTAGACTATCTGATTTAGTAAGCACATTTTTCTTTAATGTTTTCAGGGAAAGCCACACTAAATCTTCGCACGTTGTCTTTTGATGTCAGAAGTGTTATGTATTGTAATAGATTTATTTATTTTATAGACTTTTTTTTATTGGTGTAAATTTTTTTTCAATTAAAGGCCACAAATAATCAATTCTTAGATTTCCAAGCTACCGTAAATGTTGGAGTATAATGAGCACATTTATGTATAATGAGCACCCATCCTTTTGACTTAGTCCTCGAAATGAAAATTTGAATTTACTGGTCCGAATCAAATTCTAGAATTTATTTTATATATATTTAAATAAAAGCTGAAAAATTTACTGGACTAAGCAAAGTTTGACTGGTCTTGGGCCGGAGGGCCATTGTTCATCATGAGGACTGTTGACTTTTTATTTACTGATTGTAAAAGAATGTTAAATACATTTTCTGTATTCAGTGTATAATACACACCCAGACTAATCAAGATTTTTTTTTTTAGCAAAAAAAAGGTGAATATTTTATACAACTGATTACAATTTTTCTGATCCAAGAAAGAAAAATGTGTATTGATTACAATAATAATAAAAGATATGATAAAATATTAAAGTTATTTGCATATTCATACATTCATACAATTTCCACTTGTAAAATTATGAATGGTGTCTAGGAAGATTACAGTTGTAAAATTATGAATGGTGTCTAGGAAGATTACAGTTGTAAAAATTTATTATGTAACTAGTGAGTCATAAGAAAAACCTTTTTGGATGAAAATGAAATTTACGGTAACAAAATATTAAAATAAAAAAAAAAAACTATTTTTAGAGATTGGTTGTTAAGCAGGAAGTTCTAAGAATTGAATTTGTATGACCAACACTTTAGCATAGGCAGCATTGTGTTAGTTAAGCAGAATTGTGCTGGCAGTTTTATTCTTCAGACAAGAACAATAAGTAGCCATATTCTTCTGTGATTTTTTGTCCTTTGAAACTTTATAATATTTGCTTGTTTCATGGACAAAAAAATTATAGGAAAATCAAAATAATGCAAGTAACAGTATTCTTCTTAAACTGGTACTAGTCTCAATTGCTCTTTTGTTGGTACCAGTCTATCTTCTTAGACTGGTACTAGTCTCAATTGCTCTTATGTTAGTACCAGTCCATCTTCATAGATCAGCATTTTTTTTCTTACACTGGTACCAGTCTCATCGTTCTTATATAATATTGGTACCAGTTCATCTTCTGAATCCATTTCAATCTACAACTCTTTTAAAGTGCCATAAAAAAATCAAATTGTCTTCCCTTTTTTAATGTACACATATATTAACCTTTGATATAAAATCATAACTATATATTTTCTTTTCTGTTTAAAATATTGTACAAATTTCCTTGCTAGAAATTAGAGAGAGAAAAAACATTGTTCATTTATTGATTTTCTTTTACATATTAACTAATAGTCAACAGTGTAAGTGCCAAGTGTGTTGACTATTTCTCTAAATGTTAATTTTTTTCATTTTGATTTCGAATTTCTCATATCTAGATTATAATAGAAAAACAAGCATCTGTATGTCATATAATAGAATTTTATTTTGAAAATGTAAGAAAGATGTATGGAGAGTTTTGTCCTTCACTTGTTGGTCATTTCCTCGTGATTCTGTTCCATGTATTACATAGCCATGCTCTAAGAGAATCATTTATAATGCCTTAAATACCAATACACATTGACAGAAAGTCTAATGCAGAAAAGGCCGGGAAAAAACAGTTGTCTAGTGAGGTGATATTAAAAAATTCCATATTTTTTAATTTTCATCACCATCGAGGCCTAAATTAAAATATTGATTGTTTGCCGTCAGCCATACGACCCAAAAAAATCTGCACGACTCAAAAGATTTTATTGCCGTTTTTGAAATACAATTTTTTTTATTTCCGACATTTTTGTTCCGGTCCGTTCCGTGTTTTAGTAAAGTTCCAGAATTCAGAATTCTCGTAGTCCCAAAAAGTGCAAGGTTCATGTATCTAAATCTAAAACAGAAACATGCACAGATGTTTATTTAGCTTCATGCATGCTCAGTACATGTATATTCATACTGTATACTTAATATTTTAAACATACAAAAAATGTATGTCTGGTTCAGAAAAATAAAATAATATACCTACCTACCTACCCACACAAAAAAATGTGAGTCGGAGAATGGCAAACAAACAATTTTTTAATTTAGGCCTGAAGGATAAATTTTCCCAGTATGTAACATAAAAACTTTTTAATATCAGCTCGCTCGATTCAGTGTGCAGTTACGGCTCTGGACAGTGTGCAATGGACATGAATTGAACAGTTTGGAACAGGAAGTATCTTTATTCAAGATGGACGAAAGTTGTGCTGTTGTTATTACTACAGTCGCCATCTTTATTACATCACTGTTCCAAATAAACCACATATTTATTGGAACAACTAGAACAAGTTCCTTGCACTGTTCCAAATCATTCGATCATTGTTCCATACACGCAGAACGTAATTCACGGTGAATCGAACGTGTCATCATTTGTGACGTCATTACCTTATGTATAAAACATCATCATTTCTGTGACTGTGACATCTATCATCATTTTGTCTGATCATGTAAACAGAATCATTTGTATATATAACATAATGTTGAGATGTATGTGTGAATGGTAGATGAAAACTTTGAAGAAAAATTTATACACTGACTTCAAATTAAATCTTTTTCAAATACTAATGTTTCTTTTATTTATATGCAGACAACTGAAATATTGTTGAAAGTGGCATTAAACACCATAACTCTAACCCCTACTCCCCTCTTCCCTATATGATTCTAAATGTATATCTTTTTATATCGTTTTGATAGTAAGAGTTATTTCCCTTACAACAACCAAAATGGTGTCCGTTCTAGTAAGATAAATAGAAAGGACAACAAGTTTGAGTAATCTGAACCTTGCAAACAATCAGAGGATAATTGTATAGTTAATAGAAAAAAAGTTGTAACAATAATATAAAAATCTTATACAGATAGTTATGGTTATGGTGTTTAACACCACTTTCAACAATATTTCAGTTATATTGTGGTCGTCAGTTTTATTGGTGGAGGAAACTGTAAAAAGCCACTGACCTATCGTAAGTCATTGACAAATTTATCACATAATGTTGTATCAAGTACACCTCTCCATGAGCAGGATTCAAACTCACTACTTTAATGGTGATAATCACTGATGGCACAGGTAGTTGTAAATCCAACTACGACGACCACGACAGCCCCTCAGATATGTTATTTTCATTGAACTTTGCATTAAAATGGACCCTTTTACCATTAAAGGAAAACCACTCCTATTAAATCAAGAAAAACTGTATAATTTTAGAAATCAAATTGGAAATGTCCAAGAGGTCAAAAGGTTTATTATATTATGAAAAATAAAGTTTAATCTGTGATGGTCAACAATTCCACCAATATCAACAAAGCGAAAAATTAACTCAACTCAAATCATTGACCAGAAAAAAGGATGACTACATTTGCTGATGAAAATAGTCATGGCTCGAGACGGGTGCAATAATGTGACTGGATTAAAACGGTTAATGGAATCCCAAGGTAATTGAATGTAGGTATGTTTTCTGTCTAAGGGGTTAGGGTTTATGGTGTTTAACGTCACTTTGAACAATATTTTAGTTATATGGTGGTCAGTTTTATTGCTGGAGGAAAACATAAAACCACCGACTTTTTGCAAGTCAGTTTTTTTTGTATACCATTGAATATAAACAGACTGGTTACCAGCCACAATGACACAAACCACCACTCCCTTGGGGAACCTCAAACTTTTAAACACAGAAATCATAAAGTTATAGGTCAATAAAAATTTAAGTCCTGGTTTGGGATGACGCCGAAAAAATAATTTATTGTTTTGATTTAGGTTAGGATGGTACAAATAATAATAATGAAAACACAGGTGCCCTTATCAGCTCACCTGGCCAAATGCTATGTGAGCTTTTGCCATCTCTTGGCGTCTGTCTCCCGTCTGTCGGTCTCTATTGATGAATATTTCAAAAAATTTAGATGGCACAAATAATGATAAAAAAAAATGGGTGCCCTTTTTAGCTCACCTGGCCAAATGCTGTGTGAGCTTTTGCCATCTCTTGGCGTCTGTCTTCTGTTGATTAAGGTTTTCACATTTAAATTCTCAAGTCTGAAACCACTCAAAATTGTTACAGCGGCGCTATCCATTCAAGATGGCAACCATTACTAAAAATAAGCAATTCTTCAATTGTCTAATGCTGCTTTATTATAAGTCAAAATGGCTTAAACTTTTAACTGCAGCTGCATAGCAATGAATAGTTCAACATATAATCTGAGAAATAATTTCTTTTCAGCAAGTTTATATGGATTATTCAAAGTAGGCACATTGTGATAAAAAGTCAACAACAAAACGTTTAGTATACTCGGACAATTACAAAAAAGGGTGCACTCAACTCGCAGCCGCAAGTGATGTTTCCCAGTTGCTTGCCCATGGTCGGTGGTTCTCTCCGGTACTCCGGCTTCTTCCACCACTAAAACTGGTCGCCATGATATAGCTGAAATATTACTGAAAGTGGCGTTAAGCACAATAAATCAATCAAATCACTATATGGTGTACAAGAGTGAGTTTAACGCCAACGCAGCTATTTTTCATCTATTTCATGGTGAGAAGTTAATTTTCAATGAGATGTAATAGACCAACACCTTAGTTGGATTGTTATAGTGCTAGCTCACTTAGTTGGATTTTTATAGTGCTAGCTCACTTAGTTGGATTTTTATAGTGCTAGCTCACTTAGTTGGATTGTTATAGTGCTAGCTCACTTAGTTGGATTTTTATAGTGCTAGCTCACTTAGTTAGATTTTTATAGTGCTAGCTCACTTAGTTGGATTTTTATAGTGCTAGCTCACTTAGTTGGATTGTTATAGTGCTAGCTCACTTAGTTAGATTTTTATAGTGCTAGCTCACTTAGTTAGATTTTTATAGTGCTAGCTCACTTAGTTGGATTGTTATAGTGCTAGCTCACTTAGTTGGATTGTTATAGTGCTAGCTCACTTAGTTAGAATGTTATAGTGCTAGCTCACGTAGTTGGATTGTTATAGCGCTAGCTCACTTAGTTGGATTTTTATAGTGCTAGCTCACTTAGTTAGATTTTTATAGTGCTAGCTCACTTAGTTAGATTGTTATAGTGCTAGCTCACTTAGTTGGATTTTTATAGTGCTAGCTCACTTAGTTGGATTGTTATAGTGCTAGCTCACTTAGTTAGATTTTTATAGTACTAGCTCACTTAGTTAGATTGATATAGTGCTAGCTCACTTAGTTGGATTGTTATAGTGCTAGCTCACTTAGTTAGATTGTTATAGTGCTAGCTCACTTAGTTGGATTTTTATAGTGCTAGCTCACTTAGTTAGATTTTTATAGTGCTAGCTCACTTAGTTGGATTGTTATAGTGCTAGCTCACTTAGTTGGATTTTTATAGTGCTAGCTCACTTAGTTAGATTGTTATAGTGCTAGCTCACGTAGTTGGATTTTTATAGTGCTAGCTCACGTAGTTGGATTGTTATAGTGCTAGCTCACTTAGTTGGATTGTTATAGTGCTAGCTCACGTAGTTGGATTGCTATAGTGCTAGCTCACTTAGTTGGATTGTTATAGTGCTAGCTCACTTAGTTAGATTGTTATAGTGCTAGCTCACTTAGTTGGATTGTTATAGTGCTAGCTCACTTAGTTGGATTGTTATAGTGCTAGCTCACTTAGTTGGATTGTTATAGTGCTAGCTCACTTAGTTAGATTGTTATAGTGCTAGCTCACTTAGTTGGATTGTTATAGTGCTAGCTCACTTAGTTAGATTGTTATAGTGCTAGCTCACGTAGTTGGATTGCTATAGTGCTAGCTCACTTAGTTGGATTGTTATAGTGCTAGCTCACTTAGTTAGATTGTTATAGTGCTAGCTCACTTAGTTGGATTGTTATAGTGCTAGCTCACTTAGTTGGATTGTTATAGTGCTAGCTCACTTAGTTAGATTGTTATAGTGCTAGCTCACTTAGTTGGATTTTTATAGTGCTAGCTCACTTAGTTAGATTGTTATAGTGCTAGCTCACGTAGTTGGATGTTTATAGTGCTAGCTCACTTAGTTGGATTTTTATAGTGCTAGCTCACTTAGTTGGATTGTTATAGTGCTAGCTCACTTAGTTAGATTTTTATAGTGCTAGCTCAATTAGTTGGATTGTTATAGTGCTAGCTCACTTAGTTGGATTTTTATAGTACTAGCTCACTTAGTTGGATTTTTACTGAAACAACAGTCCATGGATAGACATATCGCACCACTCGGACACATTATCCTGATTCCGAGCTTAACCGTTTTTAACCTTTCTCCTTAGTGTTGTATGCTTAGCAGAGAAGCAAAAAATTGGGTACGAGTTGGAAAAGGTACGAGTTGACATGGAACCATTTTATAGTCTTTGGTTTGACCCGATCGGAGCTCTAACCCACGATCTACCGAGGAGATCATGATAACCATTACATACTACATTGTGTACAAGAGGTCAATTCAATATACAATACATAAACATTTAGTTGACAACAACAGTTAAAGTACAATTGACATATAAATGTTAAGCTTGGATCATGTGGTCTAAAATAAAGTACATATCAAACTGCACCCAGTGCGGATTTACTTATAATCTCGACAGGCTGAAGTCTAGGGCCTCAAAATTTAGGCGGCCTCCGGCCAAGGTGTATAATATTTTTAACATTGTTATTGGACTTTCACACTTATGCTGTCATAACGTACTGTACTTTCTATACAACCCTTTAGTAATTGTCCTTACACAGTTGCACTCCATTTCAGAATATTGCAGAATTTTAAACACCCCTGATCGTCTTCGCCTTCATTCAAATTGGTTAAACACACTTCCATTTTCCTTCAGTCGTGAAAGTGGGAAATTGGGTGAGGCCTCACAAGTGGAATAGCCTAGGGCCTCTCTTTATCTAATTCCGGCACTGACTGCATCTGGTGTTTGGTTGTATGTGAATGGAATATATTATCTATATGTGTGAGTAAGATTTAAATCTTTGTTGTAGTTTTTATCATTTCAGAGATATGAGAGGAACCAAAATCTTATTTTAATGGACTAAAGATTAGCACAGGTATATAAAATATTCTTTCTGAAAATCTAGATTTGATTGAACATAAATTGTCTTAATGACCAAGTGAGTCTCTACTTACAATTATTAGTTGTAATAAAATTAATAAATAATAAATAGATAAAAAAAAGTACGTTTTTAATTTACTAATTCTTTATTAATAGACAAGAAAATTAATTATCTTAATGATAGATACATTTCTACACCTGTATATGTTAGAGGTAAAGTACATCTGACAAAGGAAGTGCAAGACAACTAATCCATTATGATAAAAGACCCTGCCATAAGGGAAAGACCATTTAAATAGTACGTGTGTGTGTGTTGATGGGGTGATCTGTTATTTTGCCAAATTTTATAGAGAAAAGCATCTTGACCTGAAGAATGCCGTATATAAATAACCTGAACATGCAGAAAAAATGCCGAAACTAAATATTCTCATTTTAGTTTCGTACTAGAATTTTTTTTTTTTTTATCTCTGGGGAAAAATCATAGTACCCACCCCCCGCGGAAAAGTTAAATGGTCGATCCCTACTATAATTTTTGAATTCCTCTGTTCCTATGTAGTACAACTGTTTCAATAATATTAATAGTACCTTCATCGGTTTTGTCAAGGTACACATACTGACGTTGACGGCCATTACATGTAGTAAATGTATAAATTGCCTTAGGAAATGTATATATAGTATGTAAGCTATCATTTATCCTTAAGAGTTTCTCCGATGATTTGATTAATGTCTTAAGCTCTGGGCAATTTTATCCGATTTCTTCCTTCATGTATATATTTTCAACAAGGAACCATTTTTTTCTTGTGCAAAAGGAATGCAGTTGTGAGCCCATCATACTTGATAGTCACGTGGAGTAACTTGTATGAGGATATCTTGTGTTAGAGAGGTAAGATGCAACCATTTTAAATACTTTAAGATTCTGATGAAAGAGGTGGAACAAAACTTAATCCTCAATTAGCGAAAGGATGGCGTATTTTTTTTAAATTCGAAGTTTACCCCCCCCCCCCCTCTTTTTCCAACATTCGTTCAAATGGGGGGTGCCGGGATAACCCAGTAATGAAAGCGATTATCGCATAATGCCACTACTGTCTTGAAACGGCAAGTGCCACGTGTTTTTGTAATTAGAATATCTTAATTTAGAATGATTGGAAAAAATATGAGGGAACAGTCATTAAACTTTTATGGAGGGGGTATTTTATTTAATTCTTGTTACCATTTTTAATGGAAATAGATAAATTGATCTGAACGTTTAAAAAAAATAACTTGCAGTGTAAAAATCGGAGGTAAAAAAAGCACAATTTTGTTTTCATGTTAAAAGAAAAGGAATAATCTGATTTTATTGTCATGTGAAAACATTTTGGCCCGGGGGAGGGGAGAGTGAGCAATGCTCCCCCCTCCCCCCAAAGGTACCTTGTCGGTCTCTTACAAAATGACACATGTTAATTTCAGTTTTGATTGATTCACTTTGTTATTTTTACACGGTCTTTTATTTGTATTGTTTGAACAATAAATAATGCAGATGTAAGCATATTTATTCCATTGTTGGCACAAAATCAATCACGTGATTAATCAAATACAATGCGACAACCTTTACTAGATATTCTTATGTACAATGTATAACATATATATAATCGGATCAAAATGTAAAACTTTGGTTCCTTCCCCAACTTAACTTGAAATGACGGCATGCAACGATATAACTGAAATATTGACGGAAGTGACGTTAAACACCAATATCAAACCTATCTAAAAACAAATTATATATATCGAGAATACACAGAATATAAAAATATACTGTCAAAATTGTATTAAACAGTCACCTGTAATAAAAGGTCACCCTTTTCTTGTCCCGTCATAGAACATTTCTTATGAATTGAACCTCTTTTAATCTTTTAAGAGGTCACCTGTATTATAATGCCACTTTTTCTTTGTACCAAAGGTGACCTCTTAATACAGGTTTGACTGTATATAGGTTTTTAGGTGTATAAAAAGTAAAGACATCAAACAACACAGTCTTTTATTACATGTAATTTTGACTTATTTTATGATCACTTTACGACAGGAAGTCTATGATATACACATATTACATCACATTTAATGTGTCTATGATAAATTATATATCATTTGGTCATTGACATAGTTACGTTTTTCTTTAATCTGAATCAAATCATTTCACTAAAAGGGTAGGTTTTAGCTCATCAGACTAGTTTAACACCGCCACTTTTGAGTGAAGTACATCCACCTGCAAGCTAGGAAAGTGAGGACCATGAATGAGGAAATGATCGGATAGTGATTACGACAAGTAATACCGTTGATTCAACTTACAGTATGAACTTCAGGTTCTTAAATCAACAAATAACACAGTGCCGTATCCATTTCTATTTTGGCATTTGCTTGCAGGTAGCTCTTCTTCATTATGATTGTATAATACAATAATCTCAAACAGATGTCACTACATATAATTAGATTCCTCTGAACTTGTTTTCCTACAGAAAAAGGTGAATATCCATCAAGCTTTTATATTCATTACAACATGCAGGTCATGTCTCATTAATGAAGTTGGGTGGGAGTCGAATTGCGCATAAATTACAGCGACAATATCACAATTTTCAAGAAATAGACGTCGCAAATCTTATATATATATATATATTGTTTTATATACACAAACTAACGTTTCACTGCAAACAAAGGACAGAAGAAAATATATTGCGTATAATATTGCCGAGCCTATTATGAAATAAAAGTTTAAACAATGACGGTCAACAATATCAATAAAACGAACAAACTCCTGTTAGTACAAACAATTGAACACAAAAACAGAAAACCACGACATATGGCATTGGAAGTCCTTGTCCTGGTACGATTACGTATAAAACTAAATTAAAATGAAAATCACTAGTTTTTACACGACGGGTGCAACTAGTGCAGCAGGAACTGCTCACCCTTCCGGAGCACCTGAGTTCATCCCCGGTTTTTACTGAGTGAGGATCGTGTTATACTCGTTCTTTAGTTTTATGTGTATGTTTTGTAGATCGTTGTTTGTCCTTTTTTCTTTTGGCCATCGTGTTGTCTGTTCTTCGATTTACGGATTCTGATTACCTCCCTTTGGTGTCTTCAAACTCTTCTTGAGACTTAGGTAGCATAACTTATAAAATGAGTATTTTCAAATTTTAAAGATAGATTTATTGATATACTACACATGTCTATATTAATTAACACGTTAATCTTCAGTAGACCAGTAGACAAATTTGTTTTTCTTTTCTTTTTAGATGAATCTGTTTATCATAGTCATTTTACTGACGTTGGGAATATGTGAAAACGCCGTCGCTGGAACAAAAATAATATCATATGAAGTTACTTTGTTCGACGGAAGGAAGTTGTCATACCCGTTCAACAAGACTGACAATGGAGATTGCCTGTACAGACCACAACACGATACAGTCACGTGTATGAGGAAACATAATTATAAAAATGTAGCAAGCGAGTGGAAGTACCGACCTGACGATATATTTTACATATCAGTTAATTGTATGAAGCAAACGTTTTATTCATATCACCGCCATGTTTGTATTTGTGTGAACGGAAGTGACGCAGCGAATCCTGGTAAATATAAACAACACGACGAAGTGCATTACTGCCACCTAACATCATTAAAAGAAGGAATGTTCAATAAGCTGTCTCAATTAAAGGCTTTAGATTTGTCCAACAATGGGATAAGAAATGTTGAAAATAATGCATTAGTTGGATTACATTCTCTGGAATATCTTGATCTCAGCCACAATCCAATAGATGCACTTCCGGAGCGTCTCCTGTGCGACAGCCCTAATATAGAAATTTTAAAATTACAAAACATCAATATGAATACTAGTCATTTTCACGAACATTTCATCAAATGCAAAAAGGACTTGACAAAACTTCTTTATATTGATCTAAGCGGCAACAACATAGAGAGCGTTCCCAATGAAGTGTTTGATCATATTCTGAACGTCCAAACCCTCATTCTACGCTCAAATAAAATTCAGTATATTTCAGAAAGTGCTTTCTTTGGCGCAAGTCAATTAGAATTTCTTGACCTTTCTGGGAATCACTTACCGGCCATGCCTCGTGCGTTTTGTGACTTCCTGTATCGGGTCAGATATATTGACCTCTCTTCAAACTTGCTGACAAACTTCAATATGAACGATATGACCAACTGTGACACGACGGAAGTATTAGATATTGCAAACAACAAAATTAAACGCATAAAGGGGTCTCTTTCTCAACGTTCTGATCTAAAAATATTCAACGCATCAGGTAATGGATTAAAAAGTATTAGTGATGGATTTCTAAGAAATGCGACATCCGTGGAACGTATTGATTTGTCATTAAATAACTTAGGTTCATTTTCATTGGCTGTGTTTACCAAACTTAGGAAGTTAAAACAATTAGATTTACAAGGCAATATATTTACAGACACTACAGATATATTAACAATTTTCAACAATACTAGACAACTAGTATCGTTGAATCTTAGTTTAAATAATATAGGAAATATAATAAACGGCACGTTTCAGGCATTGACGGATTTGCGTATTTTGAATCTATCTCGGAACAATATTTCAGTGACGCATGCGGACACATTTAAAGGTCTAGAGTCGCTTAAGGCATTGTTCCTTCACCATAACAACATAGACGAAATCAACAATACAACACTAACGCCTTTAAACTCATTAGAAACTCTTGATTTATCACATAACATGCTCCATTCATTTGACGACATTAAAATACCTATGTCATTAACGCATGTGAATCTGGAACAAAATGTTTTCAGCACCTTCCCGTCATCTTTTGGAAATACGAATGTTACAAGTCTTAATCTAAAAAGCAACGTAATTGATGACATGTCAGGAATCAGAACTACAGATTTAAACAATATAGAGTTCTTAGATTTGAGTTTCAATCAGCTGAATTCGTTCGCAAATGTTTCGTTCGTAAACATGACTTCTTTGGCCGATCTTAACTTGTCCTTCAACGACATTTCTGGAAATTTGTCTAGCGAACTATTTGAAGGAACAGAAAATTTAACCGTACTGAATTTGCAAAAGAATTATATTGGAGGCTTGGATTATTTCTTTTCGTCTCCATCAACGAAAACAATAACGCATATAGATCTGTCGTACAATACCATAGGAACAATCACTGCTTTAATGTCACATGACAGTATCAACCAATCAGATTTTATGTTACGTGAAATGAACTTTGAGCATGGTTACCTCCACCGTATTTCACAAGATGCATTCCTCGGATTTTTAAATCTACGCACAGTAAATCTACAAAGTAATATGATTGAAACAATTCAGCCATTTAATATAGCTTACGGTACCGAATTTAAATTACATAACAATCCCTTACAGTGTAGCTGTAATATGAGCTGGTTATCAGAAAGCTATGTTACAGTTAATGGCCGTAAGGTATCCACATTCGATTACGAGGTTGACACATGCGTGGTACATCCAGAAAATATCAAACTTCCGGTGCGAAAAGTTAAGAAAAATCAATTTCGATGTAAAATAGAAGAGGATTGTGATTCTCTATGTAAATGTTATTCCTATGGAAACGGTGTTAACATTGATTATGTTAACTGTGATGGTTTAATTGGAAATATGCCAGAAATTTTATCACGTGATGCTGGAGTTATCTACCTTGATGGAAATCGGATTCCAAATTTGAAATTACCAAAACATTACAGAGCCGATTTTCAAACAACAGAGCTATATCTAAATAGAAGCCAGATAAGTATAATAGAGAATATCTTCTTCTCTGGATTTGAGAAACTTGAAATATTAGATTTGAGTCGAAACAAAATATCAAATCTTCCAAAGGTCATTTTCAACAACTTAATGAATCTTAAGAAGCTGTATCTATCGTATAATAACATCAAGGTAGTATCTGCGCTTTGGTTTGATGGTCTCTCATTACAAGTTCTCAATTTAAATGCTAACAAAATACAACATGCTAATCAGTCATTTCTGTCAATACTGGACAGTATGCACAGCTTGAAATATGTCCAATTACACAATAACCCATGGCAATGCAACTGTAATACCAAAGACTTCCGTATATGGCTGAAAAATTTCGGCAAAGTTGTCCAACATCGGTATGACATACAATGCTTCGATAGCAAAAAGCCATTATTATCAATGGGCGTCTCAGAATTTGAATGTCAAGCTGTTGAAGGACACACAAACAAAAAAGGTATCATCACCGTTCTTATCATAGTCTGTGTATGTCTCCTTTTTTTGGCGGCAGCTTCAATTTACTATCGGCGCGACATTCTTGCAGTTTTGTACGTAAAATTAGGCATCGGCTGCCTTCGTCATAAATATGATACAAACAGACCATACGATGCATATTTAGTGTATGATGCGAATGATACAAAGTGTTCTGATTGGATAAATATTTCATTGTTACCTTTCCTTGATAAACGTAAAAATCCTTATAAAATTGTGACTACTGAAAGAAGTAAACTCTTATCAGCACTCATAGATACAGAATCTACACAATTACAAGAGAGTAAAAGTTGTGTATTTGTTATAAACAACACGGTAATGTCTAACTCATGGTGTGTTGACTGCTTCCACCGCGCATGGTCGTATGCGCGGAAGAATCCAAACTTCAAACTCATTGTTATTGTTTTTGGTGATATAGAATTGAATTTGTTAGAAGAGGAGATGCGACTTATGTTATCTAAAGGACAATACATCACGGCACGTTCGCGGTCGGTATGGGATAGATTAGTTTATGAATTACCCAATCCAGAGCTGGGAATTCATTCTGTGCGGGGCGACGATGACGTGTCAGAAAATGACGTCATAATTTATAGTGCAACAAGTAATACCCTTGATGAATACGGTAGTGTTACGATACGGTAATGTTTATGTAAAGTATTATTATTATTTATTTATTTTTGCTTTATGTTATTTATGAGCGAAATAAAAGAAATAAAATATATTTAATTTCGTTCCATTATTATTTTAATAAGAATAAGAGCAATTATTTTGACACAACATGCAAAGTTGCGATTATATCCTACCGTGACATCTGCTCGGTCATGCAATAATGTCGGTCATTTGTTTTGATTTACAATTCTCGCGCAGCACGAGATCAATGACGTCATTCTGTATATTCATAGCGTACATAAACACAGAGAGAATACTTTTCAACGTCAAAATTACAAGATGAGATTAAAACAGAGAAGTTTGAATTGAATAAATTCCATGCAAGTAAAAAAGATCCTTTTTACTAATGTCTTTTTTCCCTGATCATTATGCTTGTTAAATATGTTTCCATCGATGGTATTCTCCAAGCATTTGTATTTTTCCGGTTTGTTGACATAATCGACATCACAGTTCATGACCGTTTCTGGAATGTAGGCCAAGCAAATTATATTTTAAAATACTTTGAAAATATGATGATTGATTATTCAGATTCCACCATTTTCTAGAAAATGGCCGATTTTACCGGGAAAATACATTCAAGTGCTCTCCATTAGTCACAAAATGGCAGATTATTTTGCATTTCCACTGCTGCTTTAATAACAAATATACCCCTTACTTCTTGGGGTAATGAAATGAAATTCACAGAGAAGATAGAAAAAGAATTAATTTAACAGCAATAATCAAAATTTATAGCATAAATTGAACAGAGAATTAAATTAAACCAGACAGAAAAATGAGATTGTCTGGGTGAAAAAAACCTGTCATTATTACAAATGGCATCAACAAAACTGTATTGTTATCACTCTGTGATAATAAATGTGATAAAAATATATTGAAATCAGTCATTAATTGTTTTACCAAAATATGTCGGTCTAATAGATTGTATTGACAAAAGCAAAAACACCAAATTCACTGGATTAAATACTTTTTATGTGGGTAAGCAAGTTTAATATTTGCATCAAATAATAAATTTTTAAATACTTCAATTTTAAACTCTTTGAAAAAAACATCTTTTGAAATTTTTCAGACAAATCAATTACCATTACACTGAAAAAGCTAAAATACTGTACTCTCTTAATCTGGTTTACTTTTTAAGTTTGGTTGGCCTATGACAAAATCATGTGCTTTACTGAACTTTGACCGACTTTATGTGACGTCATACGACGCCATTTGGAAAAAGGATGGTAAATAAATATGGGTCAGTATGTAATTATTATCGATCTTTTTTCCATGGAACTTTACACATGTGAGCAAGAATAGATGTGGAACATAATTAAAAAGAAAAAAATGTTTACTTTTCAAACATGAAAAAAATAATCAAACATTATTCAATGACTGACCGACTTATTATCAGACGAGGATATTTGATATTGCACACTTGCATGTATTTTAACTCTATAATCTGTGTAATATCTCTTATGAAACAAGTGTGTTTCTATCATGCTCTATACATGTATGTATTTTGTATGACAATTTTCACCCCTTTAGAATAACTGAAATAAATTACTTTCTATTTTGCCACGTCAAAAAAGAGAGTTTGTGTATAGTGGTGTCCAACACATATTGTTCTGTGTTGGTTTTTTTTTTATTTGCTTGACTCCGTCTTGTGTCCCTATGTTGTCAGTTTCTCTGGATTGTCAATTTTTGTATTGCCTCTTCAATATTCTCTAACGTTTATTTAAAACAAAACTAACGATAGGAGGATGGCTATCTGAGTAAGCACAGAACTAAATAGAAAGAGGGATTGATGCTAGAAGTCGAAGTGGGAATAAAGTTTAGGAATGTGAAATAAAGGTAATAACAAAATTACCGAACTCCGAACAATCTTACAAAGAGAAAGTCAAAACTCATAATTATATAAACAGACAAAATCAGTCAAATTGAGTAAGTAATTGAAAGCCGTAATCACCTGTAAAATTAAAAGGATAGATAGAAGAATTTAAAGATACCAAAGGGGTAATCAGAAGCAGTAACCTCAAGACGAACGGACAACACAATACCCAAAAGTGGAAAAAAACAAAAGAAAATATAACGGCCGACAAGACACTACACAGAAAACCCAAGATAGCACAACATGAACCCCTTTAAAAATAGGTGAATTCGGGTACTCCGGAAGGGTAACCAGTTCCTGGTCCATTAGTGACACCCGTGTAACTCTGGTTGTAAACACGATGATAAGTAATGAAAGAGGAAGGAATAACTACGACAAACGGTGCATATTTACTGTGGTAAGGTCAAAATCAGAAGATTGGAAGGTCAAATACATGTACATAATTCAACAGTCGTTAGGAGCAAGAAAGTCAAATACATGTACATAATTCAACAGTCGTTAGGAGCAAGAAAGTCAAATACATGTACATAATTCAACAGTCGTTAGGAGCAAGAAGGTCAAATACATGTACATAATTCAACAGTCGTTAGGAGCAAGAAAGTCAAATACATGTACATAATTCAACAGTCGTTAGGAGCAAGAAAGTCAAATACATGTACATAATTCAACAGTCGTTAGGAGCAAGAAAGTCAAATACATGTACATAATTCAACAGTCGTTAGGAGCAAGAAAGTCAAATACATGTACATAATTCAACTGTCGTTAGGAGCAAGAAAGTCAAATACATGTACATAATTCAACAGTCTTTAGGAGTAAGAAAGTCAAATACATGTACATAATTCAACAGTCGTTAGGAGCAAGAAAGTCAAATACATGTACATAATTCAACAGTCGTTAGGAGCAAGAAAGTCAAATACATGTACATAATTCAACAGTCGTTAGGAGCAAGAAAGTCAAATACATGTACATAATTCAACAGTCGTTAGGAGCAAGAAAGTCAAATACATGTACATAATTCAACTGTCGTTAGGAGCAAGAAAGTCAAATACATGTACATAATTCAACAGTCTTTAGGAGTAAGAAAGTCAAATACATGTACATAATTCAACAGTCGTTAGGAGCAAGAAAGTCAAATACATGTACATAATTCAACAGTCGTTAGGAGCAAGAAAGTCAAATACATGTACATAATTCAACAGTCGTTAGGAGCAAGAAAGTCAAATACATGTACATAATTCAACAGTCTTTAGGAGCAAGAAAGTCAAATACATGTACATAATTCAACAGTCGTTAGGAGCAAGAAAGTCAAATACATGTACATAATTCAACAGTCGTTAGGAGCAAGAAAGTCAAATACATGTACATAATTCAACAGTCGTTAGGAGCAAGAAAGTCAAATACATGTACATAATTCAACAGTCGTTAGGAGCAAGAAAGTCAAATACATGTACATAATTCAACAGTCGTTAGGAGCAAGAAAGTCAAATACATGTACATAATTCAACAGTCTTTAGGAGCAAGAAAGTCAAATACATGTACATAATTCAACAGTCGTTTGGAGCAAGAAAGTCAAATACATGTACATAATTCAACAGTCGTTAGGAGCAAGAAAGTCAAATACATGTACATAATTCAACAGTCGTTAGGAGCAAGAAAGTCAAATACATGTACATAATTCAACAGTCTTTAGGAGCAAGAAAGTCAAATACATGTACATAATTCAACAGTCGTTAGGAGCAAGAAAGTCAAATACATGTACATAATTCAACAGTCGTTAGGAGCAAGAAAGTCAAATACATGTACATAATTCAACAGTCTTTAGGAGCAAGAAAGTCAAATACATGTACATAATTCAACAGTCGTTAGGAGCAAGAAAGTCAAATACATGTACATAATTCAACAGTCTTTAGGAGCAAGAAAGTCAAATACATGTACATAATTCAACTGTCGTTAGGAGCAAGAAAGTCAAATACATGTACATAATTCAACAGTCGTTAGGAGCAAGAAAGTCAAATACATGTACATAATTCAACAGTCTTTAGGAGCAAGAAAGTCAAATACATGTACATAATTCAACAGTCGTTAGGAGCAAGAAAGTCAAATACATGTACATAATTCAACAGTCGTTAGGAGCAAGAAAGTCAAATACATGTACATAATTCAACAGTCGTTAGGAGCAAGAAAGTCAAATACATGTACATAATTCAACAGTCTTTAGGAGCAAGAAAGTCAAATACATGTACATAATTCAACTGTCGTTAGGAGCAAGAAAGTCAAATACATGTACATAATTCAACAGTCTTTAGGAGCAAGAAAGTCAAATACATGTACATAATTCAACAGTCGTTAGGAGCAAGAAAGTCAAATACATGTACATAATTCAACAGTCGTTAGGAGCAAGAAAGTCAAATACATGTACATAATTCAACAGTCTTTAGGAGCAAGAAAGTCAAATACATGTACATAATTCAACAGTCGTTAGGAGCAAGAAAGTCAAATACATGTACATAATTCAACAGTCGTTAGTAGCAAGAAAGTCAAATACATGTACATAATTCAACAGTCGTTAGGAGCAAGAAAGTCAAATACATGTACATAATTCAACAGTCGTTAGGAGCAAGAAAGTCAAATACATGTACATAATTCAACAGTCGTTAGGAGCAAGAAAGTCAAATACATGTACATAATTCAACAGTCTTTAGGAGCAAGAAAGTCAAATACATGTACATAATTCAACAGTCGTTAGGAGCAAGAAAGTCAAATACATGTACATAATTCAACAGTCGTTAGGAGCAAGAAAGTCAAATACATGTACATAATTCAACAGTCTTTAGGAGCCAGAAAGTCAAATACATGTACATAATTCAACAGTCGTTAGGAGCCAGAAAGTCAAATACATGTACATAATTCAACAGTCGTTAGGAGCAAGAAAGTCAAATACATGTACATAATTCAACAGTCGTTAGGAGCAAGAAAGTCAAATACATGTACATAATTCAACAGTCTTTAGGAGCAAGAAAGTCAAATACATGTACATAATTCAACAGTCTTTAGGAGCAAGAAAGTCAAATACATGTACATAATTCAACAGTCGTTAGGAGCAAGAAAGTCAAATACATGTACATAATTCAACAGTCTTTAGGAGCAAGAAAGTCAAATACATGTACATAATTCAACAGTCTTTAGGAGCAAGAAAGTCAAATACATGTACATAATTCAACAGTCGTTAGGAGCAAGAAAGTCAAATACATGTACATAATTCAACAGTCGTTAGGAGCAAGAAAGTCAAATACATGTACATAATTCAACAGTCTTTAGGAGCCAGAAAGTCAAATACATGTACATAATTCAACAGTCGTTAGGAGCCAGAAAGTCAAATACATGTACATAATTCAACAGTCGTTAGGAGCAAGAAAGTCAAATACATGTACATAATTCAACAGTCGTTAGGAGCAAGAAAGTCAAATACATGTACATAATTCAACAGTCTTTAGGAGCAAGAAAGTCAAATACATGTACATAATTCAACAGTCGTTAGGAGCAAGAAAGTCAAATACATGTACATAATTCAACAGTCGTTAGGAGCAAGAAAGTCAAATACATGTACATAATTCAACAGTCTTTAGGAGCAAGAAAGTCAAATACATGTACATAATTCAACAGTCGTTAGGAGCAAGAAAGTCAAATACATGTACATAATTCAACAGTCATTAGGAGCAAGAAAGTCAAATACATGTACATAATTCAACAGTCGTTAGGAGCAAGAAAGTCAAATACATGTACATAATTCAACAGTCATTAGGAACAAGAAAGTCAAATACATGTACATAATTCAACAGTCGTTAGGAGCAAGAAAGTCAAATACATGTACATAATTCAACAGTCGTTAGGAGCAAGAAAGTCAAATACATGTACATAATTCAACAGTCGTTAGGAGCAAGAAAGTCAAATACATGTACATAATTCAACAGTCTTTAGGAGCAAGAAAGTCAAATACATGTACATAATTCAACAGTCGTTAGGAGCAAGAAAGTCAAATACATGTACATAATTCAACAGTCGTTAGGAGCAAGAAAGTCAAATACATGTACATAATTCAACAGTCTTTAGGAGCAAGAAAGTCAAATACATGTACATAATTCAACAGTCGTTAGGAGCAAGAAAGTCAAATACATGTACATAATTCAACAGTCGTTAGGAGCAAGAAAGTCAAATACATGTACATAATTCAACAGTCGTTAGGAGCAAGAAAGTCAAATACATATACATAATTCAACAGTCTTTAGGAGCAAGAAAGTCAAATACATGTACATAATTCAACAGTCGTTAGGAGCAAGAAAGTCAAATACATGTACATAATTCAACTGTCGTTAGGAGCAAGAAAGTCAAATACATGTACATAATTCAACAGTCTTTAGGAGCAAGAAAGTCAAATACATGTACATAATTCAACAGTCGTTAGGAGCAAGAAAGTCAAATACATGTACATAATTCAACTGTCGTTAGGAGCAAGAAAGTCAAATACATGTACATAATTCAACAGTCGTTAGGAGCAAGAAAGTCAAATACATGTACATAATTCAACAGTCGTTAGGAGCAAGAAAGTCAAATACATATACATAATTCAACAGTCGTTAGGAGCAAGAAAGTCAAATACATGTACATAATTCAACAGTCGTTAGTAGCAAGAAAGTCAAATACATGTACATAATTCAACAGTCTTTAGGAGCAAGAAAGTCAAATACATGTACATAATTCAACAGTCGTTAGGAGCAAGAAAGTCAAATACATGTACATAATTCAACAGTCGTTAGGAGCAAGAAAGTCAAATACATGTACATAATTCAACAGTCTTTAGGAGCAAGAAAGTCAAATACATATACATAATTCAACAGTCGTTAGGAGCAAGAAAGTCAAATACATGTACATAATTCAACAGTCATTAGGAACAAGAAAGTCAAATACATGTACATAATTCAACAGTCTTTAGGAGCAAGAAAGTCAAATACATGTACATAATTCAACAGTCTTTAGGAGTAAGAAAGTCAAATACATGTACATAATTCAACAGTCTTTAGGAGCAAGAAAGTCAAATACATGTACATAATTCAACAGTCGTTAGGAGTAAGAAAGTCAAATACATGTACATAATTCAACAGTCGTTAGGAGTAAGAAAGTCAAATACATGTACATAATTCAACAGTCGTTAGGAGCAAGAAAGTCAAATACATGTACATAATTCAACAGTCTTTAGGAGCAAGAAAGTCAAATACATGTACATAATTCAACAGTCGTTAGGAGCAAGAAAGTCAAATACATGTACATAATTCAACAGTCTTTAGGAGCAAGAAAGTCAAATACATGTACATAATTCAACAGTCGTTAGGAGCAAGAAAGTCAAATACATGTACATAATTCAACAGTCGTTAGGAGCAAGAAAGTCAAATACATGTACATAATTCAACAGTCTTTAGGAGCAAGAAAGTCAAATACATGTACATAATTCAACAGTCTTTAGGAGCAAGAAAGTCAAATACATGTACATAATTCAACAGTCGTTAGGAGCAAGAAAGTCAAATACATGTACATAATTCAACAGTCGTTAGGAGCAAGAAAGTCAAATACATGTACATAATTCAACAGTCTTTAGGAGCAAGAAAGTCAAATACATGTACATAATTCAACAGTCGTTAGGAGCAAGAAAGTCAAATACATGTACATAATTCAACAGTCTTTAGGAGCAAGAAAGTCAAATACATGTACATAATTCAACAGTCGTTAGGAGCAAGAAAGTCAAATACATGTACATAATTCAACAGTCGTTAGGAGCAAGAAAGTCAAATACATGTACATAATTCAACAGTCGTTAGGAGCAAGAAAGTCAAATACATGTACATAATTCAACAGTCTTTAGGAGCAAGAAAGTCAAATACATGTACATAATTCAACAGTCGTTAGGAGCAAGAAAGTCAAATACATGTACATAATTCAATAGTCGTTAGGAGCAAGAAAGTCAAATACATGTACATAATTCAACAGTCTTTAGGAGCAAGAAAGTCAAATACATGTACATAATTCAACAGTCGTTAGGAGCAAGAAAGTCAAATACATGTACATAATTCAACAGTCGTTAGGAGCAAGAAAGTCAAATACATGTACATAATTCAACAGTCGTTAGGAGCAAGAAAGTCAAATACATGTACATAATTCAACAGTCGTTAGGAGCAAGAAAGTCAAATACATGTACATAATTCAACAGTCTTTAGGAGCAAGAAAGTCAAATACATGTACATAATTCAACAGTCTTTAGGAGTAAGAAAGTCAACACATATAAACATATCCTTTAACTTACATATAGTAGATCAATCTCTAACCAGAGTTATCGGTCCTTACACTCTCTCCAATCTCTGTCAACACATATAAACATATCCTTTAACTTACATATAGTAGATGATCAATCTCTACCCAGAGTTATCGGTCCTTACACTCTCTCCAATCTCTGTCAACGCCTATAAGCATATCATTTAACTTACATATGGTAGATGATCAATCTCTACCCAGAGTTATCGGTCCTTACACTCTCTCCAATCTCTGTCAACGCCTATAAGCATATTCTTTAACTTACATATAGTAGATGATCAATCTCTACCCAGAGTTATCGGTCCTTACACTCTCTCCAATCTCTGTCAACGCCTATAAACATATCCTTTATCTTACATATAGTAGATGATCAATCTCTACCCAGAGTTGTCGGTCCTTACATTCTCTCCAATCTCTGTCAACACATATAAACATATCCTTTAACTTACATATAGTAGATCAATCTCTACCCAGAGTTATCGGTCCTTACACTCTCTCCAATATCTGTCAACGCATATAAACATATCCTTTAAGTTACATATAGTAGATGATCAATCTCTACCCAGAGTTATCGGTCCTTACACTCTCTCCAATCTTTGTCAACGCCTATAAACATGTCCTTTAACTTACATATAGTAGATGATCAATCTCTACCCAGAGTTGTCGGTCCTTACACTCTCTCCAATCTCTGTCAACGCATATAAACATATCCTTTAACTTACATGTAGTAGATCAATTTCTACCCAGAGTTGTCGGTCCTTACACTCTCTCCAATCTCTGTCAACACATATAAACATATCCTTTAACTTACATATAGTAGATCAATCTCTACCCAGAGTTGTCGGTCCTTACACTCTCTCCAATCTCTGTCAACACATATAAACATATCCTTAACTTACATATAGTAGATCATCTCTACCCAGAGTTGTCATCCTTACACTCTCTCCAATCTCTGTCAACGCATATAAACATATCCTTTAACTTACATGTAGTAGATCAATTTCTACCCAGAGTTGTCGGTCCTTACACTCTCTCCAATATCTGTCAACACATATACACATATCCTTTAACTTACATATAGTAGAGCAATCTCTACCCAGAGTTGTCGGTCCTTACACTCTCTCCAATCTCTGTCAACACATATAAACATATCCTTTAACTTACATATAGTAGATCAATCTCAACCCAGAGTTGTCGGTCCTTACACTCTCTCCAATCTCTGTCAACACATATAAACATATCCTTTATCTTACATATAGTAGATGATCAATCTCTACCCAGAGTTGTCGGTTCTTACACTCTCTCCAATCTCTGTCAACACATATACACATATCCTTTATCTTACATATAGTAGATGATCAATCTCTACCCAGAGTTATCAGTCCTTACACTCTCTCCAATCTCTGTCAACGTCTATAAACATATCCTTTAACTTATATATAGTAGATCAAAAAAATCTCTACCCAGAGTTGTCGGTCCTTACACTCTCTCCAATCTCTGTCAACGCCTATAAGTATATCCTTTAACTTACATATAGTAGATCAATCTCTACCCAGAGTTATCGGTCCTTACACTCTCTCCAATCTCTGTCAACGTCTATAAGCATATCCTTTAACTTACATATAGTAGATGATCAATCTCTACCCAGAATTGTCGGTCCTTACACTCTCTCCAATCTCTGTCAACACATATAGACATATCCTTTAACTTACATATAGTAGATGATCAATCTCTACCCAGAGTTGTCGATCCTTACACTCTCTCCAATCTCTGTCAACACATATAAACATATCCTTTAACTTACATATAGTAGATCAATCTCTACCCAGAGTTATCGGTCCTTACACTCTCTCCAAGCTCTGTCAACGTCTATAAGCATATCCTTTAACTTACATATAGTAGATCAATCTCTACCCAGAGTTATCGGTCCTTACACTCTCTCCAATCTCTGTCAACGTCTATAAGCATATCCTTTAACTTACATATAGTAGATCAATCTCTACCCAGAGTTATCGGTCCTTACACTCTCTCCAATCTCTGTCAACGCCTATAAACATATCCTTTAACTTACATATAGTAGATGATCAATCTCTACCCAGAGTTATCGGTCCTTACACTCTCTCCAATCTCTGTCAACGTCTATAAGCATATCCTTTAACTTACATATAGTAGATCAATCTCTACCCAGAGTTGTCGGTCCTTACACTCTCTCCAATCTCTGTCAACGTCTATAAGCATATCCTTTAACTTACATATAGTAGATCAATCTCTACCCAGAGTTGTCGGTCCTTACACTCTCTCCAATCTCTGTCAACGCCTATAAGCATATCCTTTAACTTACATATAGTAGATCAATCTCTACCCAGAGTTGTCGGTCCTTACACTCTCTCCAATTTCTGTCAACGTCTATACGCATATCCTTTAACTTACATATAGTAGATCAATCTCTACCCAGAATTGTCGGTCCTTACACTCTCTCCAATCTCTGTCAACACATATAAACATATCCTTTAACTTACATATAGTAGATGATCAATCTCTACCCAGAGTTGTCGGTCCTTACACTCTTTCCAATCTCTGTCAACACATATAAACATATCCTTTAACTTACATATAGTAGATGATCAATCTCTACCCAGAGTTGTCGGTCCTTACACTCTTTCCAATCTCTGTCAACACATATAAACATATCCTTTAACTTACATATAGTAGATGATCAATCTCTACCCAGAGTTGTCGGTCCTTACACTCTCTCCAATCTCTGTCAACGTCTATAAACATATCCTTTATCTTATATATAGTAGATCAATCTCTACCCAGAGTTGTCGGTCCTTACACTCTCTCCAATCTCTGTCAACGTCTATAAACATATCCTTTAACTTATATATAGTAGATCAATCTCTACCCAGAGTTGTCGGTCCTTACACTCTCTCCAATCTCTGTCAACGTCTATAAACATATCCTTTAACTTACATATAGTAGATCAATCTCTACCCAGAGTTGTCGGTCCTTACACTCTCTCCAATCTCTGTCAACACATATAAACATATCCTTTAACTTATATATAGTAGATCAATCTCTACCTAGAGTTGTCGGTCCTTACACTCTCTCCAATCTCTGTCAACGTCTATAAACATATCCTTTAACTTACATATAGTAGATCAATCTCTACCCAGAGTTGTCGGTCCTTACACTCTCTCCAATCTCTGTTAACGTCTATAAACATATCCTTTAACTTACATATAGTAGATGATCAATCTCTACCCAGAGTTGTCGGTCCTTACACTCTCTCCAATCTCTGTCAACACATATAAACATATCCTTTAACTTATATATAGTAGATCAATCTCTACCCAGAGTTGTCGGTCCTTACACTCTCTCCAATCTCTGTCAACGTCTATAAACATATCCTTTAACTTACATATAGTAGATCAATCTCTACCCAGAGTTGTCGGTCCTTACACTCTCTCCAATCTCTGTCAACGTCTATAAACATATCCTTTAACTTACATATAGTAGATGATCAATCTCTACCCAGAGTTGTCGGTCCTTACACTCTCTCCAATCTCTGTCAACACATATAAACATATCCTTTAACTTATATATAGTAGATCAATCTCTACCCAGAGTTGTCGGTCCTTACACTCTCTCCAATCTCTGTCAACGTCTATAAACATATCCTTTAACTTACATATAGTAGATCAATCTCTACCCAGAGTTGTCGGTCCTTACACTCTCTCCAATCTCTGTCAACGTCTATAAACATATCCTTTAACTTACATATAGTAGATGATCAATCTCTACCCAGAGTTATCGGTCCTTACACTCTCTCCAATCTCTGTCAACACATATAAACATATCCTTTAACTTATATATAGTAGATGAAACTTAGTTTTTCATGGTGAATTTATATTCATAAGCTATTGATTGAACTATGACCTAGAATGCATTGATGGCGTATTAATAAGGCATAACAATGAACATATAAACACAACAAAATATATACCAAGACTTGTCAACAAAGGGCGCACCAATCACTTTTACAGATGCTGTAAAAATTTACACCAGGACTAAGAAGAGTTTGAAGATACCAAAAGGGGTAAATCAGAATCCGTACATCGAAGAAGAACAGACAACACAATGGCCAAAAGAAAAAGTACAAAAGTACAACAACGATCTACAAAATATACATATAAAACTAAAGATCGAGTAACACGAAGCCCACCAAAAAGCGGGGGTAAACTCAGGTGCTCCGGAAGGGTAAGCAGTTCTTGCTCCACTAGTGGCACCCGTCGTGTCAATTTAGTTACAAACCATGATATAGTATTGTATAAACAAAGTTTTGACGCGTTCTTTTGTAGTCGTCAGCAAAACTGTTTACCTCTATCTTCCTTTCTTTGCCGAGTACTGGTGACTGTCCTCATGTATCGGGCGACACAGCTGCCAATCTCGTCCATATGTGGTGGATAGTGGGTGTCATCGCTTTGGAATGTGGTAGGGGTTCAGGTTGTTATACGCAAAGCCTCACTAAGGACCATAGTGGATGATGTGTGGAGAGTGAAACGCGGCTTCCTGCACGTACAACACCTCTTTTGTAGATTTCAAAGAAACAAAAAGGGCAAAATCAATCTAATTAAAATTCTATCTTTGATTGCTACCGATTATGTCGCAAAAGAATGCCGGCATCAATAAGCTTGCTAATGCACCAATCGTAACTACTCGGCCATTCTCGCTACCCTGCAAATAACCTCGTACGTACATAGTAGAAATTCTTCTTAAATTGTTTGCCGGAAGTTAGGTTAAGTTAAGCCGCACAAAAATATAGTCCACGAAAATCCAATATGGAAGACATACTAAGTAAAAACTAATTATGCAAAACTAATTAAAACTTTAATTGAAATATAGAAAATTGCTTAAAATATAACTTTATCAAACTTTCATGTAACTGACATGTGAAAAGTAGTGCGATGTATACGCCTAATGCATACGAGGTTATTTGCAGGGTAGCGATTGGCTAATGCACGTAGTGACGTCACAATTCAAAGGGGCAAAACGAGGTTCGGAATAAATAAAGAGCACCCATCGGATTTAAATTCCGGAAATTTGACAAAAACATATCCCCAAAATTCCCTTTTATTAAATTAGTTTTTCCTTATGTGATAAACTTTATTAACCAAAGATTCATTTAGGCATTATCTTTATTGGCGACATAGCAAAACCGGGAGCAATTAAAGATCGAATTTTGATTAGATTGGGGCAAAATGTAGTGGCAATATTAGAGGTTTTGTCTTCACATCTTCTCTCTCACTCCATGAAAGCCATACATAGTATTCTATGCAAAATAAAACTAGTTCTAACAAGACATAGGTCTAGCATCAACTGGGTGGTCACTCTACATTTGTCCAGACTTGTGACTGGCAAGAATTGAAACAATTCTTGGTTGTATTACCCACCCTGCACATTAATTATTATCCCCTCGCCAACGAAGCTGCGAAGGGATATAGTAACGCTACCGTCCGTCCGTCCGCCTTTCCTTCCGTCTATCCGTCCTTCGGTAACATCCTTGTGAACACTCTAGGATCAACACCCTTCAATGGATTTTGACCAAACTTGGTATATATTTAGTCCTTAAGAGAATCTGGAACCCTATTGATTTTCACGGTCAAAGGTCAAGGTCACCGGGTCAAAATTTTACCGCATAATATCCTTGTGAACACTCTAGAATCAACATCCTTCCATGGATTTTGACCAAACTTGGTACATACATAGTCCTTAGGAGAGTCTGGAACCCTATTGATGTTCAAGGTCATAGGTCAAAGGTCAATGTCACCGGGTCAATTTTTTACTGCGTAACATCCTTGTGAACACTCTAGAATCAACATCCTTCAATGGATTTTGACCAAACTTGGTACATACTTAGACCTTAAGAGAATCTGGAACCCTATTGATTTTCAAGGTCAAAGGTCAAGGTCACGGTCTAATTTTTAGGCAAGGGGATACGCCACGCTTTGCGTTGCCCTTGTTAGATTTTTATTAAAGGTCTTTTGTAACCTAGATTTAATCAAAGGGTTTTTTCACTTAGATTTAATGCAAACTATTTGTCTTTCACCAAGACTTAATTCAATGTCTTTTTTTTCTTTCACCTAGACTTACTTTAAGGTCTTTTTTTTTATTCTACCTAGACTTAATTTAAGGTCTTTTTCTTTCACCTAGACTTAATTTCATATGTCTTTTCCTCCCACCTAGATTTACTTTAAGGCCTTTTTCTATCTTTCACCTAGACTTGTATTATGGTCCTTTTTTTTTTTATTTCACATAGACTTACTTTGAGGTCCTATTTTCCTTCTCTTAGACTTAATTTCAGATTTCTTTCTTTCACCTAGATTTACTTTAAAGGTCTTTTTTTCTTTCACCTAGACTTACTTTAAAGGACTTTTTTTTTCTTTCAAACAGCCTTACTTTAATGACTTTTTTCTTTCACCTAGACTTACTTTAAAGGTCTTTTTTTTCTTTCAAACAGACTTACTTTAATGACTTTTTTCTTTCACCTAGACTTACTTTAAAGGTCTTTTTTTCTTTCAAGTAGACTTACTTTAATGACTTTTTTTTCACCTAGACTTCATTCAAAATCTTTTTTCTTTCACCTAGACTTACTTCAAGGTCTTTTTTTTCTTTCACCTAGACTTAATTCAAGGTCTTTTTTCACCTAGAAATAATGCAAGGTCTTTTTCACCTGGATTTAATTAAATGATTTTTTTTCATCTGGATTTAATTTTGAAAAGTATTTTCTTTCCTCTGGTATCAAATTAAAGTTTTTTTTCTTTTACTTGCATTTAATTAAAGGGTTTTCTGTCAATTACAACCTACATGGGATATGATTATATGATATACAAATGTACTGGGTGGTCACTCTACATTTGTCCAGACTTGTGACTGGCAAGAATTGAAATAATCCTTGGTTGTATTACCCACCCTGCATATTAATTATTAGATTTTTATAAAAGTCTTTTATCATTAGATTTAATTACGAAAGCTCCTATTTTCTTTCAAATACATTTTCTTTTTCACCTGGATTTAATTAAACGTCTTTTTTCCCCCTTACACCTGGATTTAATTTAAGGTCCTTTCTTTCACATGGATTTAATTAAAGGTCTGTTACACCTGGATTTAATTACTGATGTTTTCTTCTTATTAGTAGTCATAATTTTTTTTTGTGGCAGCGGAAATACGCAGCCACCTTTTTGATATCCCACATCTAATCATTTTCATTTTCAGAAATGCTTTGACATGTTGATGGTGGGTAGTATTTGGTAGAGGTAGAAGTACTCCTATCAATGCTTAGCATAATGTTCATTGATTTCTGGCAAAGTACAAAATTGGGAAGTGCATGTGCAATCGATTTGATTTAATTTGATATTTGGTGCTTAACGCCACTTTCAGCAATATTTCAGCTATATCATGGCGACCAGTTTTAGTGGTGGAGGAAGCCGAAGTCCCCGGAGAGAACCACCGACCATGGGCAAGCAACTGGCAAACTTTATCACTTGCCACTGTGAGTCGAGTGCACCCTTTTATGTAATTTACAAAGCCGAGGCGAACTCATTAATATTCATTGATTTCTGGAAAGTACAAAATTGGGAAGTACATGTACAATCGATGCAGTAATTCCATTGTCGTAATCAAGAATTGGTTGATAAACATCATATACGTAAGTCGATCTCAAATGTCTTTCAACTGATTGCAGAGATACTTATAGTTCTAATATAAACTTGTGCATCCATGTTTATTCTTCATGGAATTAAACGCTACGACGAAGAAGATGTTGACGCATCTCACTTCCGATTTGTTCAGTGTTTTGTTTTGTTTATATCTTTGTGTTGATAGTGTTGCAGTTGTTTGTGTATCTATTTTGTCTCATTACTCGAATATCCCTTCGGAATTTTGGGACATTCTGCGTTCGTTTTATGCATGGAATTTATTTTACGATGCACGTTGATATGACATTCAAAACGTACTTCACAAATAACAACGAACGTCACTGCTCAGTATAATATCAACTATATGAATAAACTTGTCTTAACCACCTACAAATCGGAGGTTGAACTAGACTTTCCTAGAAGAGAAGATCCTCTACATTATACAGCCCAAAATGCGGAGGTGGACAAAGTATGGGCGGAATCGTCACGCACTGCGGATATGTCATTACGATCCTCTGTTTTATGTATTGCATGGATATTCTTAAACATGAAGCAAAAACAACTTGATGTCTACCAAAAAAAATTATTTTAACATATTTTTTAAGCTTGAAATAAAAATCTTTTAATAGATAATAGAAAGTAAGAATATTTATAAACACATGAACCATGTTTAAAGTTTAAATTCTCCGCTTTTTCCCGAATCTCAATAGACAATCATCTCAAACAAGATTTTAAATTTCATTTAATCTAAATTGATTTTTTCTTTCTTCACATCGTTGCAGGGTGAGTGGACAAATACGTATTACAACACAAATCTGAAAACATGTAACATACATACTAGCATACAACAAAATATACAGAAATTATTGATGCGAACAAAATGGCGAATTAAGAACTAATCTACCTTACCTTCAGCAGAACATTTTCTGAGTAATTCTCTATAACCTAACGAACATTAGTTTCCATGACATTATTATGCATGAAATCATATTAATAGCCAAACACGAGTATATAGGCAATAATGGATAAACGTAATTATGGAGGGACATGAGCATTCACGCAATCGGCATGAATCATAATAATTATGCAGATAATCATGAATTAAAGTTTGTATTCCCGTCATCAGAGACAGTCGTTAGTATTTTCTTAATCAGCGATAATCGTTAGTATTCCCGTAAGCAGCGATAACCGTTGGTATTCACGTAATCATCGATAATCGCTAGTATTCCGTAATCATCGATAATCGTTCGTGTTCTAGTAATTATCGATAATCGTTAATACTCCCGTACTTCCATGGATCTGCTATAGCCATTAGTATTCCATGGATCTGCTATAACCATTAGTATTCCATGGATCTGCTATAGCCATTAGTTTTCCATGCATCTGCTATAACCCATTAGTATTCCATGGATCTGCTATAGCCATTTGTATTCCATGGATCTGCTATAACCATTAGTATTCCATGGATTTGCTATAGCCATTAGTATTCCATGGATCTGCTATAGCCATTAGCATTCCATGGATCTGCTATAGCCATTAGTATTCCATGGATCTGCTATAGCCATTAGTATTCCATGGATCTGCTATAGCCATTAGTATTCCATGGATCTGCTATAGCCATTAGTATTCCATGGATCTGCTATAGCCATTAGTATTCCATGGATCTGCTATAGCGGGGGACAATTTTAGACTACCCTTTTGTAATACTGTCTCATATAGCAAACGTTTCATCCCTAGTACGTTACGATTCTGGAATAATCTGCCTGCCTCAACAAAGTCCAGTCCTTCTCTTAATATATTTAAGACAAGACTGAACTCTGGTACAAAAGCCTAGCCTAAATATTTTCATATAGGTGACAGAAAAGAAAATAACATACACTGTCAGATGAGGAATGATGCTAGCAATCTAAATCTACATTTGCAGCAACATCACTTATCTGACAAACCATTTTGCCCACATTACAATGATCCCTGTGAAAGCCCCTCCCATTATTTTATGCACTGCCCTTTATATAATATTCATAGGCAACAACTTGTTGATTCCTTTAATGAACTTAACATAGAATTTACTATTCAAACCATTCTTTATGGAAGTGAAACCTCTGATTATAATCAGAATGTAAAACTTCTTCGTGCAGTACATTCCTTTATTAAGCGGAGAAAACGATTTGATAATAATATAGTAATATACATTTTAAAAAAAAATTAAATTTTAAATTATACAGTATTCTCACATATGATGGACCATGATTGCAAATATCGGTATTATACCTCTCACATGACTAAATTAAATTAACTTATTGATATTCTATTTATAATTTATTTTGTTTTGTTTTATGAATATATACATGTATATGTTACAGGCAATTTCTTAAATTAGGCATTTTGTAAAATGCCTGAAATTTTAGTCAATTTACAAAATGCCTATTTCAGTCAGGCATTTCATAAAATGCCTAAAAATCTCTAGGCATTTTACAAAATGCCTGCATATTTTAACCCTTTTTCTATAAATTGCCTAACCCATTTCAGTTATTTTAATAAAAATGAATTTAAATATAATACAGCATTTAGAATGTCAGTTGAAAAAAAGAAAAGTCGCTAGTAAAGGCCTTGTTGTGAAACCGTTACTTTCTAAAGACTTAAACTGCAGAGGACAGGTCGATTTAGTAGATATACAATCATTGCCAGATGGAGATTATAAATTCATAATGCACTACCAGGAACATGTTACAAAATTTTCTGTTTTGAAAGCTCTTACATCGAAGCGTGCTGCAGAAGTTGGTTATCAATTGCTTGATATATTCCTCCTTTTTGGAGCGCATCACATCTTGCAGTCAGACAACTGTCGGGAATTCACTGTTAATGTAATCAAAAAGTTGAAAGATTTATGGCCTCATTGTTGTATTGTTCACGGTAAACCAAGACATTCACAATCTCAGGGGAGTGCAGAAAGAGATAATGCTGACATTAAAGACATACTGATAATTTGGATGAGAGAAAATAACAGCTTTTCTTGGAAAGTTGGTTTAAAATTTGTACAATTCAATAAAAACAACAGCCATCATTCTGGAATAAATAGGACACCGTACAAGGCGATGTTTGGAAGTGATGCAAAAATGGGCTTAACTTCGTCACCACTACCACATGAAATTTGTCTACCTTGTCTACGGAAGAAGATCTAGTTGCACATCTTGAAAATAAGCAAACCCAAGATCCTACACCACAATAGATATGAAAATTTAGTTTATACTTCTTCGCTTTGTACAATTAAACATGTTTTCAATACAATCTTATATCTATTGCATTAAAATTATGTTTATAAATCAATTCAGGCATTTTACAATGCCTGCCATTTTTTCCATGCATTTTACAAAATGCCTTGAAATTTTAGTCATTTTATAAAATGCCTAAAATTGGCAGTCATTTTATGAAATGCCTACATTATGAAATTGCCTGTAACATATATAATGTCATAAATCTCATATTTACACTATGATTACCTATTTACTGCATGTTAATAAATTTTTTCTGAAATGAATTAAGTATTTAAATTAGATTGAGAGGTAATAAATCTAGCAACATCGTACACTGGTTACACTTTTTGATAGCAACTAAGTGTATTTAAAAAAAATCAGTAGATCTCATATCAGCCAAATTGTCGATAAAATCTAATCAATGTTAATTACTTATCAATAACTGAATATATGAGATTTCTGACTGCTATTGTATACTCGAGTTATTTCCCTTTGAGTGTGAAATTCTATATTGTGTATTGTAAATATTAACTGCATGCATTGTTGATTGTTGCTGTTGCCTTGTGTATGGAGAGGATTTGTATAGGCTATTGCCTACTATCCAATCCATTTCATTTATTTATGAATAACATATGTTTAAATTAAATAGCCATTAGTATTCCATGGATCTGCTATAGCCATTAGTATTCCATGGATCTGCTTTAGCCATTAGTATTCTAGTAATCAGCCATAAACGCTAGTATTCGTGTAATCGCTCACAAACTTTATAGTGTACCCGTAATCGCTCACAAACGTTATAGTATACTCGTTATCGCTCACAAACGTTATAGATACCCGTAATCGCTCACAAACGTTATAGTATACTCGTTATCGCTCACAAACGTTATAGATACCCGTAATCGCTCACAAACGTTATAGTATACTCGTTATCGCTCACAAACGTTATAGATACCCGTAATCGCTCACAAACGTTATAGTATACTCGTTATCGCTCACAAACGTTATAGATACCCGTAATCGCTCACAAACGTTATAGTATACTCGTTATCGCTCACAAACGTTATAGATACCCGTAATCGCTCACAAACGTTATAGTATACTCGTTATCGCTCACAAACGTTATAGATACCCGTAATCGCTCACAAACGTTATAGATACCCGTAATCGCTCACAAACGTTATAGTATACCCGTAATCGCTCACAAACGTTATAGCATACTCGTAATCGCTCACAAACGTTATAGTATACCCGTAATCGCTCACAAACGTAATAGTATACCCGTAATCGCTCACAAACGTTATAGTATACCCGTAATCGCTCACAAACGTTATAGTATACCCGTAATCGCTCACAAACGTTATAGTATACCCATAATCGCTCACAAACGTTATAATATACCCGTAATCGCTCACAAACGTTATAGTATACCTGTAATCGCTCACAAACGTTATAGTATACCCGTAATCGCTCACAACCGTTATAGTATACCCGTAATCGCTCACAACCGTTATAATATACCCGTAATCGCTCACAAACGTTATAGTATACCTGTAATCGCTCACAAACGTTATAGTATACCCGTAATCGCTCACAACCGTTATAGTATACCCGTAATCGCTCACAACCGTTATAATATACCCGTAATCGCTCACAAACGTTATAGTATACCCGTAATCGCTCACAAACGTTAGTATTTCCGTAATGACCGGTAAGCTCGCTACTGTTAGTATTCCCGTAATTGATTACAACTGTTAATATTCCCGTAATCCCTCGCCACTGTTAGTATTTTCGTAATCAGAGACAAACGTTAGTATTCACTTAATCTGCGATAAACGTGATAATTCAGACAAAAATGATATTTCATTTGATCAAGAAGAATCATTTAACTAATTGATATTAAAGTAATCACAGACACACATGAGTATTCAGGTAAATATGGGAACAAAATTTAGGTAATCAAAGAAAACATAAAATTTTACGTAATTACGGACAAAGATCAGAATAAATGTTACAACTGACACATGCTTGTTTATGTAAATAAACGTTAGAGAATACCGAAGGAACAATACAAAATGGACAATCCAGAGAAACTGGCAACATAGGCTACACAGGAGGATGAAAAAAACAAAACAAAAACACAACATAATATGTGTTGGACACCACTATGCGCAAACAAACACAAATAACGTAAATAAGACACGAGTCCTCCTACAAACAACTGCAGGTAAAGACGAACCGAACATCGTTTTTATGTAATCAAGGATATATTCGTGAGCATTCTGATAATCTAATAAACACACAAGTAGTTACCTCCTCTTGAATAAACATGCATGCTTAGGAAATTAAGGACACACAAAAGTATTTAGAAAAGGAGTAATCAGAATTCGTAGAAGGCCAGACAATAAATCTGAGAAAAGAGAAAAATGACAACACGACAACAATGGTGGACATAACACAACATAGAGAACTATAGCAGCACGAACATCACTACAAATAATGATTGGATTTGATTTTTGGTGCTTAACGCCACTTTCAACAATATTTCAGCTATATCATGGCGACCAGTTTTAGTGGTGGAAGAAGCCGGAGTACCCGGAGTGAACCACCGACCATGGGCAAGCAACTGGTAAACTTTATCACTTGCGGCTGCGAGTCGAGTGCACCTTTTTGTAATTTACAAAGCCGGGAGCGAACCCACGCCGTATTGGTGATAGGCTTGTATGAGCCTAGGAGGACTGCCTAACACGAATAAAGGAACAAGTCGGTTATCTCGTAAAAACAGGCGGAATTAAGTAACCAGACATGTACACATAAATACAGTATTTAGATATTCACTAACAAACACGAGTATTCATGTATTCACTGACAAACACTCGTATTAAGGTAATCACTGGTACACGAGTATTCATTTACTCACTGACAAACACGAACATCCAGTATGCAGATAATCACTCACAAACATGCGTATTCGGGTAATCACTGACAAACACGAGATTTCAGGTAATCACTGACAAACACGAGCATTCATTTACTCACTGACAAACACGAGCATTCAGCTAATATCCTGGACATTTTTATGTCAACAAACTCTGGGATTTGATAAAAACCAAACTGAACTAACTAGTTAGGGAGCATATTCCACATAAAGGGACGAAAACCAAAAGACGGCTTACCCTGGATCACACAGGAAATGAAAAATAAAAATAATCAGGAAAATAGATTGACAAAATTTAAAAAAAAAATGAAAATTTCCAGCCAAATATAATTACATGTATCCAGAGGCTGCTTCGACCTATTAGCAGTACATCGAGAACATTGTCAGTCATAAATAAACGTTAGAGAATACCGAAGGGGCAACACTAAGTACACAAGACGAAGAAAAACAAACCAAAAACACAACACAATATGTATTGGACACAACTATACACAAACAAACACAAATAACGTAAACTAGATATGTTCCCTCCTACAAATAACTGTAGATAAAGACGAACCGAACATCGT
This sequence comes from Bathymodiolus septemdierum, assembly GCA_963383655.1. Taxonomy (NCBI): domain Eukaryota; kingdom Metazoa; phylum Mollusca; class Bivalvia; order Mytilida; family Modiolidae; genus Bathymodiolus; species Bathymodiolus septemdierum. The sequence continues at coordinate 52,967,869 of OY726527.1, forward strand.
TTTATGCGGAAATCGCAACGGACATCACAACACAGAACTCAGAACGTACAGACACATAATAAAGACACACAATAAAGACATAATAATAAAGGATGAACAACACGGACCCCACCAATTTTTTTGTTAACACCGGGAAATACAATGATAATACAATGATAATATACTGAAACGTTTTCAGATCTACATCAAACAAGAAAACTGACCACCAACGAGTCTCGTCCATCAAACAAGACGTAAAACTAACCACCGACCCCGTCCTAAAAGGAAATACCATGAACCATCAATTCCAGTCGATTTTTTCTAGTGCAGAATATTATTCATCATTTGAAATTGAAAAATAATGTAATATGCCAGCTGATTCTCTATTCCTTAAACTGCCCGGTATGGTCGTAGCATGTAAAGTTGTTACCAAGCCACTATTGAAATTACATAACAAATATATCACATATACATATGGAAAAGAGCATGCGCATTAATGAAAGTATACTATTAACAATAACACACGTAGAGAGCACAGAAAAATAGAAAGAAAAAAATATTGTCAGTAGTATTATGACACATGTGGATACAAAGATTGTCAGTAGTATTATGACACATGTGGATACAAAGATTGTCAGTAGTATTATGACACATGTGGATACAAAGATTGTCAGTAGTATTATGACACATGTGGATACAAAGATTGTCAGTAGTATTATGACACATGTGGATACAAAGATTGTCAGTAGTATTATGACACATGTGGATACAAAGATTGTCAATAGTATTATGCCACATGTGGATACAAAGATTGTCAGTAGTATTATGACACATGTGGATACAAAGATTGTCAGTAGTATTATGACACATGTGGATACAAAGATTGTCAGTAGTATTATGACACATGTGGATACAAAGATTGTCAGTAGTATTATGACACATGTGGATACAGATTGTCAGTAGTATTATGACACATGTGGATACAAAGATTGTCAGTAGTATTATGACACATGTGGATACAAAGATTGTCAGTAGTATTATGACACATGTGGATACAAAGATTGTCAGTAGTATTATGACACATGTGGATACAGATAATTGTTCCGACAGTGTGATATTATTTTGTTTTTCATTTTAAATTACCATCTTCACCGTGGGTTTCGTAAATTAGGATCATACGAAACCCAATTGATAAAACTTATCGATGAAGTCTCAAACACATAGAAGACGGTAGACAGACAGACATCTTAATAATGGACTTTTCTAAAGCATTTGTTAGATTAGCCATTCCATACTTCTTCATAGATTAAGTAATTAACAGGACACTATCTGTGATCATTAAAGACGAAAAAGACCCTTTGTCATCATTGACTCTGGAGTACCACAAGTCTATTTTTGTATTATATAAACGATATGACGATCGGTCTCAACACCAGCAAACGATTATGTGTACACTACCACATTGCTTACAAAATCTACTATCGCTGCAAAGACATAAAATGTGCAACCAGATCTCGACAAACTTGCAATATGGGAAGGAAAATGTAAAATGGCTTTTCTTCCAGACGAATGTATCGTACTGTCTGTCATTCGGGATAACATTCCTATCAAATCTAATTACACCCTCAAGATCATTAGAATAAGACAAATATTTTGGATTAATAATCAGACAAGATTTAAAATGGAAAGGTTATGCAAGAAGAGTTTAAAGATATCAAAGGAGTAATCAGAATCCGCATATCGAAGAACGACGGACAACACAATGGCCAAAAGAAGAACGACAGACAACACAATGGCCAAAAGAAGAACGACAGGCAACACAATGGCCAAAAGAAGAACGACAGGCAACACAATGGCCAAAAGAAGAACGACAGACAACACAATGGCCAAAAGAAGAACAACAGACAACACAATGGCCAAAAGAAGAACGACAGGCAACACAATGGCCAAAAGAAGAACGACAGACAACACAATGGCCAAAAGAAGAACGACAGACAACACAATGGCCAAAAGAAGAACGACGGACAACACAATGGCCAAAAGAAGAACGACAGACAACACAATGGCCAAAGAAGAACGACAGACAACACAATGGCCAAAAGAAGAACGACAGACAACGCATTGGCCAAAAGAAAAAGGACAAAGGGACAAACAACGATATACAAATCACACACACAAAACTAAAGATCGAGTAACACAAACCCAACTAAAAACCGGGTGTGAACTCAGGTGCTCCGGAAGGGTAGGTAATTAACGTCTCCACGCAAGCTAATTAAACATTTGTCTCGCTACGTCTAAACCGTAACGTCAGTTTGACCTCAAAAAAAGAAACATATCTATAAATATATAATTAGACAATCACTTGAGTCTGCTTGTTCTGTCTGGGTGAAAGGTGAAAAGTGAAATCGATGACCTAGAAATGGACCAACGCAGGGGTGTAAGGTACGCCAACAACACAGAGCGATATACATCTAAAGATCCATACTTGAACTGGTGTGATCCTGAAGACAGGCGTTAAGATGTTCAACTTGGCATGATGGTAAAATAACAAACGAAAATGTCGCTATTATTAAAACATGAAATAGTTATGCCACCTTTAGACAATTGTGATACATGTATCTCCTCGCTTCCATTATCGCTCTCTCTCTCTCTCTCTCTCTTTCTCGATCGATCGATCTTTCGATCGACAAGAATCGGTTTTCGTTGCCCCCTGGTACGATATCCGACTAGAACCGGCTACCACAGCCCATTAGTGTGAGTTGCTGGATTGGAACATTCAAAGCTGATGTCTCCTCTGTCAAGTACTACGCTATGCAACCTTTAAATAGTTTTAATCCTTTTTCACTTGTCGTGTAAAACCTCTGACACAATCTTCAACTTGTTGAATACGGTCAATATTTGGTAGAAGTAGAAGGAGAAGGAGAAGTAAAATAAACTAGCCCAATCCTTTTTATTTCACGTTTTGCTAAACAAAGTTCTCTCACTGAACAATTCACACTTTCACAAACGTTAATGTATTTAGATCATATTTTAACAAGTTTTGGTTTTCATGATGTCATTCAATTCACAAATCGTTTCGAATACATTGGAATGTAGCACAACAGTATGTTTTTTTTTTCATGAAGAAATTCCAATTGTACAAAGTCTTTATTCACGATAATTGATAAATGTACATTTATTTTGAAAACTGCGTATGTCAAAATCACATTTATTTATGTATACTGGTGTCCAACACAATATCCATATTAGATGATGTCCGTTTAACAGTAATACGACGGATGTCACTAGTGGAGCAGGAACTACTTAACCTTCCGGAGCACCTGAGTTCACCACCAGTTTTAGTGGGCGTGTCACATATAGTTTTCAGAGTATTGTCCATTGTTTGTTCTTTTTCTTAAAGCCATTTGAATGTATGTCCTTGAAACTTCAAAGTTTTCTCGTCATTCATAAATCCATGACTTTGTAGTTAAATCCTTTGTTATATCCGTAAGGCATTGTCCGCGCACAATTGTATTTCAATGACGTGGGGTTATCCGTGTCCACGAACGTTTGTTATTTAGATTTACATCTATAGATCCAACTTTTTGGTTGGGATATATATTTTTTTTATTTTCTGTCGACAAAATTCATAGAAAAATATATGCTGGCTTAAAAGATGTGACCCTGCACTTTTCAACAAGAAATTTTGGTAAAATTTGAAGACAATTATCTTTTTTTCTTTTTCTTGTTTTACATTTTTTTTTAATTTAATTTTTTTTTCTTTCTTTTTTCTTTTTCTTTTTTTTTTCTCTTTCTTTTTTCTCTTTTTTCTCTTTTTTCTCTTTTTTTCGTTTTTTCTCTTTTCTCTTTTTTTTCCCTTATTTTTTTTTTCTTCGTTTTTTTTTCCTTTTTTTTTTATGAAAACAAAAAAATAAAGTAGGATAGTAATCGGATTTTTGTTTTTGGTATAAAAACAAATTCTGGTTCGGGGAGAAACATACTCACTAAAAAGTTAAATGTTCTGTCCATAATGCTCATTTCCATGCAACATGCAGTCATGATTTCGATTAGCGCCCCCAGGGAGATATATGTAGTCAATACAACTTCATGTGTGAATGTTTGTCAAATCCTTGGCAAGTATTCTGATTTCCTGCACCAATAAAACTGAAGTATTGCTTAAATTGGCGGCCTACATTATTCCCAGTCGAAGACATGACCAAGCTTAATTTAAGTTAGGGCTTAGGATTACCCTATCCTAACCCTAATTTTCCCAAGAACTAAGATAGCTCGGAACAAATTACCGTATATGGCAATGCATATTCGCATATTGTAAACTTTCAAAACATATTTGTGTGCAAGTGCGGATGTCAAAATGTGTTCATCCCTGTACCATTTGTACATGCAATATTATGTTGTTACTTAGACAAGTTATATTTTGTAATGAACCAACGCATGAGCGAAAATATATATAAAGTCAAATAATTTCTATCATGAAATGTTTGATGTTTAATATAGCGAATTTATAAACACATTGATTTGATGTCAAAAGTAACTGATAATTTGGTTTGGTTGTTGCTGTTACACAAAGGATACTACGAACACAATATATATATATATAGCTACGTCACAATAAACACATTCCTTCAATCACGATTAGTAACAGTCGGGAAACCAGACACAGTCATTACTAAGGTCATATGACTTTGCCACATTGTCAACTTTCACTTTCATTTTCAAATCATATATCTCTCAGTGTATCGTACCATCAGTCGCTTATGTTTCTGTCGTACCTGATGAAGGTTATTCCAGAAACACGTCGTGCACACTAAGCTTGACAGACAGCTGAAAACCCAACCTTCCCCGCGTGAAACTGACTATGATAGATTGACAGATTGGATCCGCCCCCTTGCACGTGGACTAACAATATATAGCTTGACAGACAGCTGAAAACCCAACCTTCCCCGCGTGAAACTGGCATAGTAGATATACTATTTTCGCATAGTATATCAACGGTATATCATTCTTTGTGATATTATTATATATGCCAAAATATCGTATGAACTTATAGTACAAAAGAAATTTACAGAAAGCATAATAATATATATTATATATAGTTGAATATTGTAATGTTATGTTATGCTGAATTAATTAATAAAATATGCTTAAACTAAACCACTGAGCACAAAAAAGACCAATACATATAGCGATGGAAATCCAGTTCCTGCATGATTGTATCAGTGGTGTTTCAAGCTTGTATGTTGTTCCAGTCATGAGTTTGTTTTCTGTCACTGATGATGCTACTTATTGTACACTGTTCAAAGGACAAGTTTCCCCTCAAAATATCCTGGAAAATGGTGCATCATAGTGTCATTAACTATTACTTCAGTATTGGTTTTTAATTTACACATTTAATAATATGATTTTTTGTAAAAATGTTTTATTTTCAAATGACAAATTGTTGACAATTTTATAATATTAAAAGAAATAGAAGATATTTTTTGCAACTTGAAATAATGTACAACACACCACTCATAAAGTGGAGCGACATATCTACCTGTTGGACAAACGACTGTGGAATGTGCTTTAATGCCACACCCCCCCCCCCTCTTCTCCCCAAAAAAGAAAGAAGATGTCACATCGTAAGCCACAAAAAAAATGCAGAACAAAGCAAACAAACACACACAAAAAAAAAAACAAGATAAAAAAAACAAAAACAAAAAAAAAACAACAACAAACAAACAAACAAAAGCCAGAAATTTTACATTGGACATATACTACACAAATAGCGCTAACGAGTTTAAATGGATTACCCATATATTCACCGCAGGGAAATAAAGCAAACTCATCATTAAGTTTACTAAGAAAAATAAAGTAAAAACACAGTAGATACTTCACAAATTCCAGTTGATAACTCGCCAAGAGTAGATAAATATATGCAAGGGTTATGGGTTATGGTGTTTAACGCTACTTTCAACAATATTTCAGTTATATCTTGGCGATCAGTTTTATTGGTGGAGGAAACCGGATAAAACCACCGACCAGTTGCAAATCACCGACAAACTTTATGATAATGTTGTATCGAATACACCTCACCATGAGTGTGATTCGCAGTGACAACTATAGTGGTAATATTACAATCAGTGCCTATCACCACTAATGTTGTTAGCTAGAATACCGCTCATTGATAAATTAACCCAAAAGGGGCTAAAAAGTGCCACATTTCAAAATTTGAAGTTTCATATTTTTCATTCAATTTAAATACATTTTTGTCCAAAATGTTCATTTTTATTAGCTATTAGTCATTAAAAAATGGGGATTTTTTATGAAAAGGGAAAAGGGACATAAATTCCGAAAATTTGCATATTTGGAAGTCATATTAACGTGGGGTAGAATTTTAATTTTTCGTTTAATTTTGATACGATTTTTTCTTTGAATATATTGTGACAAGGTTTCCAGTTATTATCAGAGACATGTCTCTTGTATTATTCAGCATAGTTCCTCTATCAGTTATGGTTTTTGAGTTAAAATTGATTGCAGTAAAATTGGTGCAGGAGGAAGCCCTTGCCCACTTGTAGCAGTCGTATCATGCTGCGTCCGGAGTAGCCCGACCAAGTGTCAATGGATCAATGGGTAATATAAAAAGAGTTAAATGTTTGGTGGTACAATGCTTTCGGATGACAGTCTTTCAACAAACCAGAAACTACTGCGCATCGTGTTAAACATTAAGAATCTCTGCGGTCGTATCATGCTGATCCCGTCCAGCCCAATATTTATTCATGTTTCCATTTTGGTAAATACCACACCCTTCCACCGCTCTGTGATTAAAATGAATACAAACAGGTTGTTCACTTCAGTATATTAATATTTTGAATTGAATATTCTTTTTTAATCTAGCTTTGAATTAATTAGAGAAAGTAGTTAATTCAATAATTCTGAGGGGTATTCAAATTTATTTTTTGAAAGGCTTCCTGTAATGAAACAAAATTTAATACCCCCCCCCCCCCCACTTCAAGTTAAATGGTCGGTCCCTAAAGCTTCTCAGCAATTAAATGTTCTAAAGCGCATTGGCTGTTATCTTTCTAAATTGATTAAATTAACTATTTTTCATACTTTTATTTTGTCAAACTTTAATTTCTGTCCTTTGGCATGGCATTTTTGCAACAAAAATAACACCTCAAAATTAGAAAAAATTCAGGAGAGGGCTTTACGATTTATATATGATGACTTTGTGAGTAGCTATGATGAATTACTTGTAAAAGCAAAAGTACCATCACTGAAAGTTAGAAGAATGCTACCATGGCAAGCAACTGAATGTTTTAAGATTTTAAGCAAACTTTCACCAACATGTTTACATGATTTAGTTGTTTTTAAAGATTGCAAATATAATTTTAGATATTCAAATATTGTAGATATACCAAGGGTACGAACAACTAAAAATTCTTTTAAATATACAGCTGCAGTTTTATGGAATATCTAATATCTAATATCTTATTTTAATCAGCTTAAGAATATTTTAAAGTCATGGAATGGGAATGATTGCAAATGCTCAGTTTGTGCTGACTTTTAAAGTATGCTTTTTACCATCAATAGGTCATGTCCATCTTATTTATATGCTATACTTAGTTTTTATTATTGTGAAGCTTGTTACATCCGCTTTTAGTTATGCTTAGCTTTCATGTAAGCTTATTATTTTAGTCAGTTCTGTTCAGCTATGACATCTGCTTTTAAATTGCTTTTCATGCTTTAGTCATTTCAGATTTCTACCAACTTGCATGTCTGTGTTTTTCTTGTATTTTTGCATGCCTTGATTATTGTTATTTATGTTGTATGTCGGTCATTAGAGCTTATGTTTGTATGCTTGTTGTTTTTAACCATGCCGACTTTAAATAAAACTTATTTATTTATTTATTTATTTATTTATTTATTTATTTATTTATTATATCGTAATAGATTAAGTTGTTTGGATAAAAATCGGCAACTTATCGATTACCCTTATATGAGCCCCCGATAGAAAAGCAACATCACTCTCCTCTGAGAAGGTATTAATGGACCACCACTTAAGAGCGCCATCTGTATTTGCAAAACAAAGAGACCTGTCACTTTTGAAATGTTGATCACAGTTTAAACAAAGCAGCAATGTAATTTATTGAAAGAATATTTATATTTCATTTTTTACCTATTTAATTTTAATTGCATCGTCCTACACTGGTTATTTTTGTCAATGTGCACGAGAGTAATTTCTCAACGTGTAGCTCGACAGATCTTTTTTGCCCCGGTCTGGAAAAGTATTGCAGCATTTTAATGGACTATAGACAGATGGCAAGTAAACTTGTATGGTTTAAATACTTAACACAGAAAGTATTAAGAACATGTGCGACATGAGAGGCGAGCGACAGTTAGTCCAATCAAAGATTCATACTGACACTGTCGGCAGTGACTCGATACTTTCGTTTAGACAAAAAAATAAAATGTCATGTCTAAATGAAGGAGTTGTGAAAACTGAATGTACAAATACTCATAAATAATGTTAACAACAAGATAAGTACTGGTACTAGTCATAGACATAGAAAATTCAATTTAGATTAAGTACAGCGTCAGCAGTTGTCAAATTTCCTTCGTCTTTTGTATTTTTATGAAAACAAATGTAATCATTCAAAATATAAACCCAGACTCTGGTTATTGTAAATTGTGATTTGATTGGTTTGGGTTATGGTGTTTAATGCCAGTTATATCATGGCGGTCAGTTTTATTGGTGGAGAAGTATCCGGAGAAAACCACTAACCTGCCGCAGGTCACTGACAAACTTTAACACATAATGTTGTATCAAGTACACCTTGCTATGAGTGGGATTTGAACTTTCAACTTTAGAGGTGATATGCACTGATTGCAAAAGTAGTTGATTTGATTAGATATTGGGGCTAGGCAATCACTGTAAAATGTAAACATATAAAAATTGATAAAAGGTAGAGTTCTGTCCCTTAGCTCATGCAAATACTGTATTTCATACCTGTTAACCCTCCCCCTTTTCGCGGGAGTCTCCAGCGTAAGAGCCTTATCTCCCGCATGGACTGGGTCTCATGCGCGGGAGACATTCATCTCCCGCACACACCTTTTCCTCCCGGACGATCTCTCCCAACAAAAAAATCAAGTACAATAAAATCTTGACCAACATTTTGCCATCAATATTTCTGGAAATTCCCCATTTGGAACTCCCGCGCTGATGAAAAATGCCGAGAGTAACAAATGGTAAAGGTGTTTAAATGATATCCGGTTATTGATCTGTTTGACACCTTTACAGGTAAATCGGGTCATGGAGATTAATTAAGGTGTTGATGATTATACAACAATTATCCACTGATTGACAGTTAATTGGGGATAAGGAAGTGGGTTTGTGGCACACGCTTATATGATTAGAAGTGTGATAGCAGCAATTAAAAATAGTTATAAACCGTTGTGCAAACAGGAGTCGGACAACTTTTGATGCCGAGGAAAACTTCTTATTTCGATCAAACGTGCAATGAATTCATCTCGGAATGAGTTGTTATGGCTTGTTTGGGACCAAAGCCGATCAAAGTATTATTTAAGGACTAAGTTCCAGGATGGAATTGATAAACCACAAAAATGCCAAAACGTATGCTATCACCCAACGCGCCAGTAGCAACGTGACTTTTTAATTTTAGTGCTCTATGACTTTATTTTTCAGAGCATTATGTCTTCATTGTTATTGCTTTGATTATGAATAAATTATAAATACAGTTTTTATCCTTCATTCATCATATGAAACACTACTAATAAGACAGAAATGTAAACAATATATATTGAAATGGGATGCAGTTGGTTCAATACTGAAACAAACAAAAAAGAAAACATCAATTAACAATAAAAACATGCATCAAATACGTCGATAAAAAATCTCCAGTTATGAGACCAAATCTCCAGTTGTAGCATAGCAACTCTTGTCACATGTATGCAACTACAAGGTACAATTTTGTGCGTTTAAAGGCGACGCACAAAATCTCCCCCTTAGAAGAGTTGGTAGGGGGGAGATCTCCCCCCTAGCAGTTCCCAGAGGTTAACATGTATGGTATTTAGTTCATATCTTTGTTGATAAAACATTTCAAATGAAATGTGACAAGTTGCAATGTCTGTAAAACATAGATGCTTGCTGTAAAGAATTATTACGAATTAAACGCTCCTGTAAAATGTCCAAAATAACATGTACACAAACACTTCTAAAAGGGAAGGGTACAAAATAATAATAGAAAACAAGCTGTACTAAATAAATGGGTAGGGCCATCCTTAAAAATATGTTTATTTCCCACACCCGACCCTACATTTATCTAGTGGGTCGGTCGGTAGGGCAATTTTTTTTGTTTAAATCAGGAACTAAACTCGATAATACAAATCACTGTACATTGTAGCTACTTACAATAAATACCTTTATTCTAGGCATCAATTGGAAACTTAACATACAAATGAAATACAACTCTGATTTCAAACAATTCTTTTGATTCAGTATTATCTAGAACGGAAGAAAGTGGAAAACCGCAATTTGTCGAACATAAAATCTGGAACAGTGAGTATCGGAACTTTCCACGTTGAGTACAGGAAAATAATTTTAAAATAAAATTTGATGTCCAAATACCAAACAAAAATTTTCGGTCACAACAATTTTGAATGGTCGATCGGGTGCTGGAAAGAAACGTAATTTTAATTTTGGCCTACTATATACTCCTTCTCGCACTTGCAAATTGTCTGGAGCTCTGTTATGAAATGGTTACTGACACCCTATAGCTAAATGATAAATGCAGTGATGACGGAGTCAAGGTTAAACATGAATGAAAGTAAAATGTAGGTCAAACATCTCAGCTACTAGGACTCGTGTTACTTAGCGTTTGGGAGAAGAAGTCACCTCATGTATCTTGACTTTGCTTTAATTTTTGGTCAAAGGCAAATCACAAAATCGTCTTGTAGCTTGGGTGGTGGTGTTAACCATTAGGGGAATACTACATGTAAGTGCAATAAATGTACACATAATATTACAAATTTTCCTCTTCTACTTCTACAAAAACTATTTACATCTTTCATGAATTAGTATTTGATAAAGAAGCCAGCAGCCTTGAATGTTTAAATTGAGTGACTCATAAATTTTGACCTGGAAAGTATGTTAATTTTAACAAAATGTATTTTTCTGATTCCAGGGTTTTTATACAGGAGGCAATATTTAGACAGAAATCAACACCAGTGACAAAGATGTAGAATTTGAGTTAATTGCTAAATAGGGAATGGAGCCAGCATTATGTCCTTTGAGTCAAACATGGTTCATTACAGTTCAGATGACAACAAGCCATGTTGTAAATTTTGTGGCAAAAAGTTTGCGCAGTCGAGCTATATTAAAGCTCACATGAGATTACATACGGGTGAAAAACCATTTGCCTGTTCATTTTGTCCAAAACGATTCAGCGATTGCAGTAACTGGAAGAAACATGAACGTATACATATCCGTCAACTTGGTATTAAAGTGGAAACTCCCCCTCCTTCTACAAGAAGTTCTACAGAGAAGGTGAAACCTGCTCTAAACTCACCTCCAGTCAAGTTTAAACAAGAACAACCTGCTGGATTTCAGTGCAAACTTTGTACTAAGTCATTTGCCAATGCGAGTAGTTTGACTACTCATAAAAGAATTCATAGCGGAGATCGCCCCTATCGTTGTGGAATTTGTGGCAAATCGTTTACACAGATTGGAACTCTACGAACGCACGAACGTGTTCATACTGGGGAAAAGCCATACATTTGTAAAATTTGTGGTCAAACATTTGCCCAGAGTGGTAGTTTTCGAATGCACGAGCGCCGTCACATGATGGAAATGCTACATCAATGCCCCTTGTGTCCTGTCAAATTTGCCCATTATGAAGATGCAAAACGTCATTTAGCAACACATTCAGAGATGTCAGAATCTAGCAAATCTGAGGGATCGCTATTAACACAAACTGCTGGAGATTCAAAAGAAGCAATATCACCACAAACTATATCACCAAGAAGTAGTCATGCTGATCCCATCTCATCACCGTTATTTCAATTTCCACCACAAATGCCAACTTTTGTCACAGCAGGATCTGTCTGCTTACCAGTTACTATTTCATCAAACAACAATGTACCAACACCAGTCAGCATTTTTCAGTCACAAGTAATTAGGTCAGAAGCTTTAAATTTGCAAGCCAGATCAATAGCTGACTTTTATCGCCAACCATATGCACCAAATGTTGGAAATCCTGATCGCGCTGGACAGGAAAGTAATGATGCCAATGTTGTGAGCACCACCACTACGCGAAACAGGAAATACAGTTCTGACTCGCACACGTCACGATCGGTTTCGACTCCAGATGGCAATAACCATCATGAAGGTGGTAACAAAGCTAATTCAGATTCCGACGTTATCGCGAACGAATTAAACCAAAAGACATCTGAAGACTCAAGCGTTACAAGTGAACATTCTGACAATGTAGTCAGCGACGAACCAACCACAGTCAACCGTGCAAATGTGCACTCCAGGATACTCGGATCGTCTAATTCAAGAAAACAGCGCAATCCACAGAGGAGATACAGCTCCAGCGCAATGATGGATCCCGACACATCAACTCAGCCAAGTACCAGTTACATTTCAGTGGAAACCAGTTCAAACGTGTCGGGCGATATGACTGAAGACGAAGGTAGAGAAGAGGTCAATACGTCACAGAAGCAATATAGATGTAATCATTGTCATATTATCTATGAAGATTGTACCTTATATCTATTACATAATGGGTTTCATTCCCACGATAGCGATCCATTCAAATGTGTTATCTGTCGTAAGTCGTGTCGTGACAGGATTGAATTTAATTGTCACTTGACAAGCCATTTGAAATAAATATTTTTATATAAGACTTTGGCAGATTGAACATTTGTAGAGGAAATGGATTTAAAATCAAACATTGGTAATTAAAACATGTACATGGTACACTTGTTTTAAATTGTGGAAAACTGTAAGGGTTGATCCAGAAATAAATGCATTGGGAGTGTAACTAAGGAGGAACTTTATGAAAATATCAAGCTCTCATGAAAAAACCTCAATACCAACACTCACAGTTTCTTATATCTGTCAGCAGAGTTCAATTACTAGTAATAGATAATAATCACCCCCCAGATCTTGTCCCTCTACCAAACCTTACCAGTCCCTCTTAGATTTTACCCCTCCCTCTCCTGGTACTCTGGCCCAAGACCAGTAAAGCTGTGTTGGGACCAGTAAATTTTTAAGTTTTTATTTAGATACATGTATTATATATAAAATAAATTCACATTTTCATTTCGTGGACTATCTATGAAAGTATATTGCACCTAGATTTTTTTTATACCCACACAGTTTGACTTCCTCCGATCCTTCATAGTAAAAAAACGAGGGTATACCTCCAAACTCTCCCATTACATTATTTCCGGAAATAACCCAACTTCAGCTGACAGAAAAATACAAAAATGTACCATTTTATCAAAATATTTTCATTGCATGTTAAAATAGCATTACGTGTATATTTTGTAGTTTTCTATTCTCATTGAGTCCATTTTTTAAGTCAACTCAAAAAGTTAGTGAATTGTTTTTGTTTTTTAAATGTTGACTTTATTTATATAAATGTTATTCTTATATATGGGAGATAACTCTTCCTCATTTATTATACAAATTTAACCTGGAGTTATCTCCCTTTTGTTGTAAATGTCCTATTTTTGTCAGTCAATTGAATTTTAATATGAACAAAGCAGTATTTCATTGAGGAAATGTTGCATTTTCTATTTTTGTGATTCATACTCGATTTTTCATCTAGAAATGTTTTTTCTCTAAATTTCATATTTGTTTATTTATTCACGGGAATTGGTTATTTAAAATAGTGCAATAAAAATCCCTTGGATGCCATACATTGTAAGTTCGATGATAATGTGTTTACTGAAGCACAAATGAATAATATAGTTTTGATCTTTTTTACAATAGAACAGTAGAGTTGAACCTTGTTGGATTGAACCAAGTGACATATGATTGTATTTTCAAACTCACCCAAATTTTACTTAGAGCCCTACAAGGAAACAATTTATCGGAATTTAACACAAGGTTTCAATTAGATTTACTTTTTTTTTACATAAATGATAAACATTTGATGGATTTTTTATTTAACTCAACAAGATTGCGACTACATTTACTTTTTTTTTTACATAAATGATATACATTTGATGGCTTTTTGATTATACATTTGTAGAATGTGTTTAATGTTGTTATCTGTAGTATAGGGACCATGTGTGTCGTAATTTGTATGTAATGTTTACAGCATTAATATAAATGGCATTATATTTACTTCTTGCACATTTTAAGCCTCAATACTTTATACTGGTAAATTTCTAATTAGGTCAGCATTAGAAATATACTATGATTTACTGGTTTAATTTTTGAAGTGAGTAGGTTGGATATTCCGTTAAATAGAGTTATAAAATGGTGCTATTTTTTTCATTATTCCATTTTGATAATGTATTAAAATGACTATAAAATGGTTAGAATACCCCAAAAAAAGAATGACGATACAAATACAATTTACCATATTTTCTGGAGTATAAGCCGATGTGAACTATAAGTTAACTTGGTTAATTCTCCATAAAATTATATAGGAAAAGCTGCTCGTCTTAAAACTTTTGAAAAAAAACCCAGCTAATCAGAACACTGTTTCTTTTAAGTACTCTGTTTTGATTGGACAATTTTGGAGTATACATACGAATCTTGTACTCGAATGTTTTATTACCGCGAGGTCAGAGCTATAGTGTGAAAAGTACAATAGTAATAACACATAGTTTCATAAATAAGGCGGGCCATCGTGGTCATGATTGTATGGTTGTTGGTTTTACAATTACCTATGCAATTGGTGCCTATCACCACTAACGTTGTAAGCTTGAACCCTGTTCATGGTTAGGTGTACTCGATACAACATTATGTGATAAAGTCCGTCAATTACTTGCGACAGGACGGTGGTTTTCTCCAGGTACTCTGGTTTCCTTCACCAATAAAACTGACTGCCACGATATAACTGAAATATGGTTGAAAGTGGCATTAAGCGCAATTAACTCTAACCCACACGTAGGTATTAAATTATTAGATGTGTAAGGAGTAAACAAATAGTTGTTGTTAGTCGTACATTTCTTGTTGTTTATTAGTGTATTATTTGTTGTTTATGTTTATGATAATTTCATGATATAAAAAAAATGTTATTTAATTTGTTAATGAATAATGGTCCAGCAATAAATATTTACCTAGGAAAAAAAAAAAAATGTGTAATATACACTACACTTTATGGTTAAAAAAGGTGTGTTTTATACACTACACTTTATGGTAAAAAAAAAAGTGTGTTTTATACACTACACTTTATGGTAAAAAAAGGTGTGTTTTATACACTACACTTTATGGTAAATATCTGGACACTGGCGCCAGTAACAATTATGCTTAAAAATAGACTTAAAAAACTATTTTTCTAGAAATTCCATTTGTTGTGAACGATGTATAATTTATGCTGCTTGTTGTCTAAAGGTGCTTAGCTAACTACCATTTATATATGTTAATATTGTCTTTTTTATAATATGGCATAAACTAATGTATAATTTGATGTTCGTTGGATAATTTATTTTGGCGATACACTTACATCTTCCATAGGTCAGTAGTTACCGTAGGATATCTTAGGGGGAGTGGACTTGATAAACTTGCAATGTGACATTGTTTTATTATTTATTTTTTTTTTGGGGAGGGGGTTAAAATCTAGACTTCCATTGTCATAGTTCATCAGGAATCCTGATTTTGGTCACAATTCAACCACAATCTTGACTTTAATACTGTTGTATGAACCCCTTGTCTACGAGTGTCTTAACACTTCTTGTATGTGACCATTTCTGTAACCTCTCATTCACTTTGATTATTAAACATATATTGACGAACTAGACAACAAGCTCAGTCATCACAGTGAACACTGGTCCTCCGTCCCAACACCAAGAAAAAACTTTGTTCGGACCAGTGAATTTTTCAATTTTTATTTAGAACTATATTAAAATAAATTCAAGAATTTGATTCAAACCAGTAATTGAAATTTTCATTTTGAGGACTGCAAGCTCTCATCTTGTGGTTGTTTAATGTTAAACATAGCGATGTCTATAAATAATAGAAACTGCTATTGCACAAAAAAAAATCCAGATTATTTAACATCAGTTTAGATAAATGAAACCCTACTTTCGTCAAATAAATTAGATCAACCTTAAATATTTTCGTGCATTCTCAGACATTTTAAAACAACATATAAGAAAAAAAGTTTAATCTGACCTCATCATGACACCCATACTAATTATTATTTATTGTGTATTGCCCCCCAAAAAATCCGACAAAAATCAAATTTTAATAAGATTGAAGTTTTCCATACATGAGTTCTCCTAAAATGTAATTGTTTTTTTTAACCTTAGTGCAAACAAGGAGATATGTAAACATTTGGACAAGATTTGTTCTCTATATTACCCACGTTTTATTTGTATGTAGAGTTTCGCATGTACAGCCATCACGGTCATAAAAAACAAGTACAAGTCTTGTACTCATTCTCCAAAATCGACCAATCAGAAAACTGTATTTATTAGATATAATGTTCTGATTGGATGTTTTTCAAGTAGGATTACAAAACTTGTAGTCGTAATTTTTATGACCGTAATAACAGGTCTCGCTGTACATCTCTGAGACTTTATCAAATTTCTTTTCCATTTATGTGAGTTGTGTCAAATTTACATTAATGTGTGAGTGGTGTCCCCTTTTTCCATTATATCAATTATGCAGCAATAGTTGATCATGTTAGTTAGTTTAAGATTACATTTCAATTTTTTATTGGATTATATTTCTTTCCTATTCCTTGGTTGTGTCCCTTTACAATATGAGAGTAATGCAGCATTGGGAGACAGGGAACCAGTAACAAAAGGGGGGATAAGACACATAAATTCCTTGGACACAATTTATTATTTATTTATGCAATTATGATTTTTGATTACACTTAGTTAAATCTTTTTTCCTCTTCTGTTAAGAGTTATTTCCCCTTTTAGATGAAAAATAATAAATCTAACAATTCCATTAGAGATGAAAATTAAGAGATCAAGCAGGGGAGACAAATCAGTATGTCAAAATTAATGAAATATATAGAAATGGATGAAAATTATATATCAACAGGGTCAAATAAATTTCAAAGGAAATCTTAAGGAAAATGGTTTTATTGTAGTTCCAGGGTAGAATCTTTACCATGAGTGTACACATGATATTAATAGAAGTGAGGAAACACTGATTTTAGACTGTATAAGGTTTAATTTTTGAAGTTGAAAATTAAACAGACATGTTAAGTTTCAAGGGTTTTCCGGGAGGCTCCCGAATTTTGACTTTATTTTTGGTCAATCTCACGGCTACAGGATTGAACAAAAAGTCTCACAGAAGAAGATTACAACCCCCAAAAATAAAATTTTGTAATATTGTCTTCGCGTGAACATTCAATACTTCGTAAAGGTGATTAGTTCTCATTGATTACATTAGATACAGAAAAAATTGTGTCTTCTCTGCCGAGGAAACACAAACGTTACAATTAAAAGTTCCAAAAATAAGTTAATAAAAGACGTATACTCCTTATTTTGAAACGTCGAGGAAAATCTTCCTGAAGGAATAGCAAAATTTCCCTGAAGGCAAATTCCCAAACTTAACATGTCTGAACATAAATTTCTGAGGATCCAGGGTACTACTTAAATGTTATATATGGTATATTTAACCCACGCTACAAACATTACTTATCAGATTAATACATTTACATATATTGTTGTACAATAAAATGGTTGTTAAATTGTAAGTTGTGAAATGACTTTTAAAAATGTATATCATGTAACATAAACTCTAGATGTACACCTTGTCAAAATAGAGCTTGAAAATATTTTGTTTGTTTGTTAAGATTGTGGGGAAACCTGATATAACTTATAATAATTTAATTTGATTTGAATACTGCAATCTGATTGGCTAATCCGCTTGGAGAAAATTTTGGTTATACTTGTTAACCTGGGTTGGTATTGTGATGTCACCAATATATTCATTCGCCAACCACAAATTAAAATAGTCACACGAAATAATCGTAATTAAAATTGAGGAATCATTAAATTTTGTTGTAAAAATTTAATTATAAGGAATATTGAAATTTTTGGTTTGGTACAGTTTATGCTTTTCATAAACCTTAAAGAATTTTTTTTATTTGTAGTGAAAATATGTCATATAGTTCTTCAATACAGATCTAGGCATACCAGTAAATGGTATGTTGTTGATAAATAATGAAATTTGAAATATTTTAATTATTTTTTTTGCATTTTTTTTTTACAACAGAGGGGTATATTCAGTGGAGCAACATATATCTGAAGTTGGGTTATTTAACACATTGTTTTTCTTAACATAGGATACCAAGAAAAATAAATCAATTAGGAACATTGTTTTTTTGTTTTTTTTTAGAATAATTGCAAGCTTTATTTTGACAAGGTGTAAATGGGTGCTCCTGTACAAGCATTATAGTTTTTTGCAATAGAATCTCAATTTGTTACAAGCAATCTCTGTATTATTTTATCATATCAAAACAGTATTTAAATTCCATCTACAATTTGTTGTTCTTGTATATATGAAGTAACTGTTTTCCCAGGTCATTGCAAGAATTTTATCTAACGTAGTGACGTAAATGTCTGTGCACATTTTTGTTTTATTTTCACCCATTCTTTTTACTACCACACTAGAGATCAATATGCTAACTACTACACCAATGATGTATTTGTCAGCTGTTGCATCAATAATAAAATTTATAGACTTTTCCATTTTTATGTCAAATACCTTATCATTACTGTACAATTTAATATAAAAATAGATTTGACCTTTGACCTGGGAAAATAGTTCTTAAATATTGCAATATAGTTGTTATTCTGTAGTTTATATGCTTTTTTTTACTATATTTTAGAAATATTTTAGATTTTTTTTGTTATTTATTCCATCATAACAAAGTGCTAATGTTTTTTATTTTATTTTGTAAATTATACATTTTGAAATGAATTAATTGTTGTATATGTATATATGTTAATTGTTATTTTTTTCTTGTCACAAGATACTGTTTTGGACATTTTTTTTCTTTCTTTTTAAATGTGGAAACAGGCATCAACTTTTACATGCCAGTAATTTCTTTAAAAGAAAAGTTTTGTTTCTCATACTCTGTCTATAATACTGCTACATCAATCATTTTTATTTCTCATTTTCATTGCACACGTGCAGAACCGGATTATTACTTTATGGTGCCTCTAGGCTAATAAAATTATGGGGGACCTGTCAGATGGAGCCACCCTGTGACTCGCCCGCACCCATCTTGAATAGTTTTTACTAGTGATATATTTTAGCGACATTTACATAGCTTGAAGTAAACTTATTTCAAATTCTTTAAATAAACTAGAATATGATACTCATTTAAAAAATATATATATATTTGAAAATCTTTTAGCAGGGTCACTCAAGCTTGGGGGCCCTAGGGTGCAGCCTATACTAGCCTAAAGGATAATCTGGCATTGCACACCTGTAGGGAGGATGTTTTCTGTCAGATATTGCACACCTGTAGGGAGGATGTTTTCTGTCAGACATTGCACACCTGTAGGGAGGATGTTTTCTGTCAGACATTGCACAACTGTAGGGAGGATGTTTTCTGTCAGACATTGCACACCTGTAGGGAGGATGTTTTCTGTCAGACATTGCACACCTGTAGGGAGGATGTTTTCTGTCAGACATTGCACACCTGTAGGGAGGATGTTTTCTGTCAGAAAAAAAGCAGCAACTCCAAAACCAATAACATTATAAAAGCCATAAATAACAAAATCAAAATATGTTGGAATCTTACAATTATTTCTGGAGGTTGTTTTTGTTTGTACAAATTAAAGCTTATTAAGGTGATTATACACATAAATCTACAAGAAAAAGAGTAAAAATTCCTATAAAATCAAAAAAAATGCTAAAAATAGATAAGGGTATTTCCATGCATTTCTACTTTCACTTTGTTATTTAATCATGTGTGTTGTTTAGTATAGTGTTTTGTGTTTAAATGTTGTGTTTGTTTATCAGATGTTGGTGCTATTTAAATATTGTTAAATTTTGCTGAAGATAAAAAGCTTTTTAGTTCTTGTTGTTGTACATTATTGTTAGAAAATAAAAAATGTTTACAAAAAATTATGACTTGTCAAACTGCCTGATACCATAACAATACAACAAGTTTACAGTTTTCAGTGTTCCGACACTGACACGACTTATTAGATAACTATCACTGGATCATGACTCTACTTGTGGATTATTAGTCCTGGACGGTATCATCCACCCAGTAGTCTGTGTTTCGGTGGATTATTAGTCCTGGACGGTATCATCCACCCAGTAGTCTGTGTTTCGGTGGATTATTAGTCCTGGACGGTATCATCCACCCAGTAGTCTGTGTTTTGGTGGATTATTAGTCCTGGACGGTATCATCCACCCAGTAGTCTGTGT
Source organism: Bathymodiolus septemdierum (assembly GCA_963383655.1). NCBI lineage: Eukaryota > Metazoa > Mollusca > Bivalvia > Mytilida > Modiolidae > Bathymodiolus > Bathymodiolus septemdierum. The sequence continues at coordinate 52,988,435 of OY726527.1, forward strand.
TTCGGTGGATTATTAGTCCTGGACGGTATCATCCACCCAGTAGTCTGTGTTTCGGTGGATTATTAGTCCTGGACGGTATCATCCACCCAGTAGTCTGTGTTTCGGTGGATTATTAGTCCTGGATGGTATCATCCACCCAGTAGTCTGTTTCGGTGGATTATTAGTCCTGGATGGTATCATCCGCCCAGTAGTCTGTGTTTCGGTGGATTATTAGTCCTGGACGGTATCATCCACCCAGTAGTCTGTGTTTCGGTGGATTATTAGTCCTGGACGGTATCATCCGCCCAGTAGTCTGTGTTTCGGCATTGACATGTTTTATTTGATATATTTATTATTGAATTTCTTAAGTAACGTAATTATTATTAATAGTAAAGCTATTCTCTCTTAGCCGATTATGACTACATGTATTCTGTTCAGGCCCTTTGGTTTACTTGCTGCCAAAGACTTATATTATGCTTTCCGATTGTTTGACTTTTACCATATCTGGTGACCAAATGTGACTTTTAGCATATCTGGTGACCAAAGGTGACTTGTAGCATATCTGGTGACCAAAGGTGACTTTTAGCATATCTGGTGACCAAAGGTGACTTAGCATACCTGGTGACCAAAGGTGACTTTTAGCATATCTGGTGACCAAAGGTGACTTTTAGCATATCTGGTGACCAAAGGTGACTTTTAGCATATCTGGTGCCCAAAGGTGACTTTTAGCATATCTGGTGACCAAAGGTGACTTTTAGCATATCTGGTGACAAAAGGTGACTTTTAGCATATTTGGTGCCCAAAGGTGACTTTTATCATATCTGGTGACCAAAGGTGCACTAAATTAGATGTATACGTTTTTAGACAGTTAGATTCTATGAATATTTTGGATATTGGGGCTAAATTATTTGGTTGGCTTCCGCAGGATTCGCTGCTTTCGTTATGTAAGATTTCACTGTATAATAAGTACATCCTAGCTCTACAAAAGGCTAAAATTTACCTCCCAACCAAACTATATATTTTGTCAGTGTCATTCAGAAATCGTTGCCCTCATTTCTGTGTGGTTTTTAAATATTGATGAACTTGCTCTCATCCTTAATATAGGGAGTATGAAAACAAAAAATACCACACTGTCGGAAGATTTTCAAAATCAAAAGAAAAGTCGAGATAACCACTGATTTGCCGCAAGTCAAACAAACTTTATCACATAATGTTGTATCGAGTACTTTTCGCCATGAACGGGATTCGAACTCACAACTTTAGTGATGATGGGCACTGATTGCACAGAGGTAGTTGTAAATCCAACTAACATACGATCACGGCAACGACTGCCCCATAGGAAAGAGACAATATAATGGACAGGGTCGGAAGATAAAATCAGTTTTATTTAAAGGCTGCATGTCAAAACAACAAATACAACACAAGTTTTAATTTTACGATAGGACATCAAGAACTATTCCTAATAAACTTACTCGAGTTTCTGTGTGGCGTCTTTTACATGCAATGTCGTGATCTTTTTTGTTCATTAATTTGAGGTTAGTGGTTGCTCGTTATGTTGGGAATTGTTGACCAGCAGTGTGAAGGTACCAAAGGGGTAATCAGAAGCCGTAAATAGAAGGACAGACAATACAATGGTCAAAAGTGTGAAGGTACCAAAGGGGTAATCAGAAGCCGTAAATAGAAGGACAGACAATACAATGGTCAAAAGTGTGAAGGTACCAAAGGGGTAATCAGAAGCCGTAAATAGAAGGACAGACAATACAATGGTCAAAAGTGTGAAGGTACCAAAGGGGTAATCAGAAGCCGTAAATAGAAGGACAGACAATACAATGGTCAAAAGTGTGAAGGTACCAAAGGGGTAATCAGAAGCCGTAAATAGAAGGACAGACAATACAATGGTCAAAAGTGTGAAGGTACCAAAGGGGTAATCAGAAGCCGTAAATAGAAGGACAGACAATACAATGGTCAAAAGTGTGAAGGTACCAAAGGGGTAATCAGAAGCCGTAAATCGAAGGACAGACAATACAATGGTCAAAAGAAAAAGGACAAACAACAACCTACAAAAAACTACTAAAGATCGAGCAACACGAATCTCACGAAAAACAGGGGGCGAACTCAGGTGCTCCGTAAGGAGCTATGGACGAAACGTTAGACTGCCATAGAAAAGAGACGATGTAATGGCTAGGGTCGGGAGCCGTAAATGGAAGGACAGACAATACAATGGGCAAAAGGACTAACAATGATCTACAAACTGTGACACCACTTAGTAAACTAAATATTGAGCAACACGAACCCACTAAAATCAGGAGTGCCCCAAGGTGCTCTGGACGGATGAGCATTTCTCTAAATCATAAGGAGTGTGACATTCCCCGTGCAAGAGGCACTCATTGAGGTCTAACGAAGTATGAAAGTTTATTAACTATGGGTAAAGTTTTGAAACAAATAGTGTCATCATTATGCCCGACATCACATCAAAATAACAATATACAGCATGAAACAATCTGCACCATGCTGTCTTCGTGATATTTTTAAGATTGAAAATTTGAAAAAAAAATAAGACGAAAAAACCTAAAAATAATTTCAAACACTACACAAAGAACGCCATCTATCTCATGATTAAAGAGGAAGCATAAATATAAAATAGCTTATCAAGCACTATGCAATTTTCAAAACTATAAATAATGAATAGGACACACTCAATATTATTGTCAACTTCATAGTTCAAAGAAGATAATTCTAAAAACGTCTCGATGTTATCTCTCTTTGTACGTTTTCGTGAATTTTTATACAACCGCAAAAACTTTGCAGTCGTATTATGCTATGGCGCTGTCGTCGTTCGTCTGCAGAGAGAATGGTTTCCGTGTGATAACCTAAGATGTAGTTGACGGATCCTTTTGTGTTTTGAGCACAATGATCATTGGCACTTAACATAGGCTGGTTTTGATTTTGGGTATCATAATACTGTCCGTTTTCAAACAAGAGGTCATGAAGTGCAAAATAGGTGTGTCTGTTATTTCTACTCGGAGAGCTTATTTTTTTTATCTGACTTGGAGGGATTTTTAAATTGGATTCCTAAGGAAAATCCCTTTCATAAATATACTTCGCGCTATAGGTAACAATTGCCGTTTTGACATAAAAGCGTTCCATAAGGGGAATTTTTTACTTTATAATTTTTCATCCAATTTTAATGCTGTGTTTTGCAAATTGATCATCTTAATGGGTTAATAATGAGTCATTAAAGATTTTGGTATTTGATTTCGAAAAGGGGTCTAAAAGGTTCCCAAAGTCCGACATTTTGCATATTTGGAAGGCATATTTAACACTTGAAATAGTAAAACAAGACAAATGTCCAAAAGATAATGGGTCTAGCATATTACGGGGTCCAACACATTATTGTGTCCAGCAGTTTACTGTGTCAATCAAAATACCGTGTCCACACTTGCTTTTAATATAAACTTGTTCAACTTTTCCTTTTCGATTTGCTTCGGTTGTATCATGTGTGTTCTACGTAGCCCTTTATTAGCATCATAATTTCTTAGCTATAAGTTTAATTCAGTAGGTTTGAGTTGTGTTGAAATGTGATGAATAAATATTGAAGATACCAAATGGAAATCAACAGTATTATGACTCCATTGTGACGTCATTTTGCTTGCACTCCAAAATGACGTAATAAAATGAAAAATGCAAAATACCACACCATGAGAACAGTTTCAAAATCCAAAAGAAATATCATAGAAAAGGTCAAGTTCGACAACCCAAACACACAACTACATTCCCGCTCACGTTCCTGGCTTGGCAAAATAACTTTAATAAGAAGTAGAGGCGTTAAATTAGTTTTATGGACCCAACAATGAATTTCCTACTGTTTGGGGTCGAGCTAAAGAAGCTTAATACAGAAACAGACACATCGTCTTGTACATTCAGAATGGTATGAACTGCTTCGATAATTAGTATTTAAACTTGGCTTAAGTCATCAGTTCACATAACCCACAAATTATATGACGGTTTAAAAAGTGATGTCATTTTTTATTTTAACTTTGGTGGTGCACTTTATATTGCAAAAAAGATAATAAAGGAACGACCATTCAACCATATGATGTTTGGGGGGGGGGGGGGGGGATAAATAATATGGTACCATCCTACCCACAGGCGGATCTGCACACTTCGATCAAACAGGAGTCACCAGACCAACTTTCGTTTAATATTACAATGTACGAGTTACGATTAGAAGGTCTCGAATTGGCTCAAATTTAATACAGAAATGCTTCTTTTGTTGTAGCCAATTAAAATGGTATTCTTATACCCCCATCCCCTATATAACCCCGATAATAAATGCTTGATTGTATGTAGAATTAGACATGTCCACATTTCCAGCTTCCAAATGTCTTGAATTATTTGCCTTTCCATTACTTTGACCATCAGCATATCCGATGAATGAATTAGTACACGGGGGGCCAGGTGGCTCAATGAATTAGGTCGTTGGATCTAACAACTCATGCAAGCCTATCACTAGTACGGCGTGGGTTCGCGTCGGCTGTGTAAATTGCAAAAAAGGGTGCACTCGACTCGCAGCCACAGGTGATAAAGTTTACCAGTTGCTTGCCCATGGTCGGTGGTTTTCTCCGGGTACTCCGGCTTCCTCTACCACTAAAGCTGGTCGCCATGATATAGCTGAAATATTGTTGAAAGTGGCGTTAAAACACCAAGAATAAAATCAAATCAATTAGTGCACATCTACGTTGTTATTCGTGCACTCCTTGGAACAGTATCATTGCTCCAGCTCGATATGAAGTTTTCATTGATTTTTGACTGGATATCTTTCACTTTTATATTTTTAGCTCGATTTTGTTTATTATAATCCACGGACACATTAAATGAAGATTGGATGCATGTTCCTGTGTAAAAATATATACATGTACCGCACCATTTATATTTATGATTTTCGTTAATTTATCTACTCATGAATTCCGTCAACTTTCTAATTTCTCTCGACTTTCAATATTCTATTCTAACTTTATGTTCCTTTCTTCCATTTTTACTTCAACTTCAAACATAGCACTCAGGCTAACAGCATTACACAATTTATTTTGATTGGCTCATTTTGTGGCCATGCAGAGCATACAAAAAGTCACATATCACGCTCACTGTCTTCGTGTTTGTCTAAAGCAAATAGCATTCTTAATTATTCCTCTTGAAGACGTAAAAACTACCAAGCTAAATTATATTTGTGGCTGATAACTTTACCTTCTAAACACCATTTTCCTATGTATGATTAGTATCTTGACACTGAGCTGACTGTTTAAGGTTGAGTTATTTCCCCCTTGAAATGTTTCCAGCTGATGATTCACCTTCAGGAGATATACTTCGAGTCTTTAGCAGAAAACAAATCAAGTTCATTTTTAAACTTGCTTTTGGTTGGTGTTTATGATCTTTTAAATTTCAAAAAGAATATCTATCACATATTTAGTACGACAGATTCGAAACTAAAATATTGTACAAGTCACAATATATCGACAGATTCGAAACTAAAATCTTGTACAAATCACAATATATGATCATCTCTGTAAAGGTTCAGATGATATTTTTCAGTGTTTTATAAAATAAATGATTTTCTTTCATTAATTTCAATCAATGTGAAATAACAATGGAGGGTAGTGGTCATGTTGAATTTCTAATTACAAAAATGAAAATATATATTTTTGAGGAATATCCATCCATAACTTTTGCACATACATAATGTGTTCTCTAAGAATTTATGGGTGAACTCTTATCATAATAACAAATATTAGAATAGTGGACTATTTACATTCTGCCAAATACATTTACAGGGTTATATGCTGATAGAACCAACTTATTCTCTTACAATACTAATATTTACATTTTTATAGAAAAAAAAACCCTATAAAAAATAGGAAATCATCATTGTCATTATAGCTAAAATAGTACACCCTAAATGTTATCTATATTCAATGGTCGACATCGTAATATTGATGAAATTAAATTTTGGAGAAAAATAATCCAAAAATGTTAGGCTGTATAAATTGAGATTAGATCAATAGACAGATGTCCGCGCATGAATATGAACATTCTGGTCTTACTCCTCATATATACTTTGAGCTAACAATGATAGAAATGTGACGTCACAGCAACATATTATTTTTTGTGCACCATCAAAGCTAATATAACAAAGGGCATCAATTATCATACCGTTACTTTTCTGACTGTTTTTGCTTTGTTTGATTTGTGGTCCGGCGAACGAACTGGCTGAGGGCGTCCAGTCAAATTTTGGTTTCGTCAACATAATTCGGTTTTCAAATATTTTCGATAATTTCAATATTTTCCCCCGAATGATAATGAATTATACTGGCAACTGATCTGACTGAAAACGTCTTATTTTGGCTTCAACATCATAATTTGGTTTTGCTCTAAACACTTTCGGCAATTTCAGTAATTTTCCCCTAGGCGATAATAAAGTTTCTCTCAAAGAATCCCAAATCGGGTTTTAAAGACTCGGTAGTTTCAGCGATAATATTCAATGGGTTGTACTATCTGGAAACAGAACCATATCACAGCTCCAGTTCAACTTCAAGTAATTCAAGTGTTTATAGTTATACTATTTCTATTGTTATTTGTGTCTGGGTGTCAACACTTTGATATTTTGATCTCGATTTTCGAATCGTTGATTGATTGATTGATTAATTGATTGTTGGTTGCATAACGTCCAGCTGAAAATAGTTCATGCATATGCAGGACGAGTACAATTAATATTCAAATCGTAATTCTAGGATTCATGCAATTAAAACTTTAGAAGTTTGTTGATTTTTAGAATCAATACGACGCTATGATTCTTATACATTTCATTGAGTTATCTTCTCCTGATCAAATATCGGAAAAATAATTTGGTGGCCACAAAACTGTCTCCGTATTACACCGATAATTTCGCCTGCATTTCGCTGATATCTTAATTTCACTTAATTGTTTTACTTCTATTTTCACTCCTACTTGAACGATAACCCCAGGTCAACATTATCACAAAATCTATTTTGAATGGTTCCTGTTCCCGTTATAATGTAGGTTACGAATACGGCAAAAAATCACGGTTACTTCCCTTTTCTGTACAGAACAAACACCTTGTCAAATTTATTCCTTTTGAAGATGTGGACAATACTTAGATTAATTTAGTTTGAGGATGATAACTTCATATTAATTTGAATTCAACTACACCATTTTACACGTTTGAGAGTTATTCCCCTTGAAGAGTTTCCGGTTGACATTTCATGCGAAATCCCTGTCGAGATACATTACTACTGTTCGAGATGCTCTTGGATAACATTTATGCAAATGTAAAAATTACATTATTGCAGGAAGAATCCTTACATTTACTAGTTATCGGCTTTGTCAGAAAACATAAAATTACTTTCAGATTTCGAGATGCTTTTTGATAAAAATGTAAAAATGGGTATTACAAGAGTGTAAGTCCGTTCTATCAGCAAAAACCCAAAGCTAAGTATAACAAAACAAATGACATCAATCAGGGGCGGATCTATGGAAATTGACACATCATTAGAAGCTTGAAAAATTTCCTTTTTTTTTTCCCTTTCTTTGTTAGTTTTTAGGTTAAATAATCATAAATAGGCTAAATAATCATAAATAGGTTAAATAATCATAAATAGGTTAAATAATCATAGGTTAAATAATCATAAATAGGTTAAATAATCATAAATTTATAACTTTACTTATGGTAGTTATCTAAGATTTCATATTCAATGTAATATGAATTTTAGTGAGGGACAAACCACTTAACTTGAAGAGGGGGTTAAAAGCCTATGGTTATATTCATGAGTCAAACATAGGTTATTTCTTTATCGTGAAGACGAAATATCATTTTCCAAAATACACCATTATTTGCGTAGGAAAACATCATGAAACTGAATATGTTTTTCATCCAATTCTCTTGCCATAACATGCTTACTAAGAAATTCAGCATATTATATGCTTGGAAAAAATCATAACCCCCTTTCTAGTTACATGGGCGGAACAGAAATATTTACACAAGGACTCTTAATAGTAACGTATCTAAATGTTAGTGGGATTGAAAATAAGTCACAAATACATTTACATAGTACAGGCGCGGATCCGGGATATTACGTTAGGGTGGGGGGACACTTTTTGGTGAGGGGTCTGGGAAGCTCCTGGGAATTAGAAAATATAGGACCTCTTTTCTGAATCGAAATTGATTAAAATTGTACCATGTGCGGCATGATGCTTTACATCGAAGGTACGTACAATGAAGTATGATATTTTACTCAAGACGTAAGGCCTTGTTACGACTTCAATATGAAGAACAGCAATCAAAGGCTTTTGCTTGTTCCAGGAAAATATGCTTGATTTTGTTCAATGCACTTTACCCTATATCCCTTCGCTCAAACGAGAAAGAACTCATTCCTATGTTTGAAATAGTATTAGGAAGGGGGACTGTGACTTCTGCTTTAAAATTGATCAATAATTGGTAATCCTAGGGAAGATTTATATATTACATGTACAAACAAATAGATCACGAAATAAAAAAAATTGCAAAAAATGACCAAACCGAAACTATATGATGCACATATAACCAGAACACATACACATTGTTATATACATTCCTCAACACAATATAACCAGAACACATATACATTGTTATATACATTCCTCAACACAATATAACCAGAACACATATACATTGTTATATACATTCCTCAACACAATATAAATGTATGTATACATCCTGCAGGTATCGTAGTTTATTTGTCAGACAATGGATTTATAAGCATCATTTTCCGAGGATGTTTTCCGGCAAACTTGTCAACTACATGTATCTTGTTAATATCAATCTGTAGATCTTTACAACAAAGCATTGAATCTGTCCTCTCCCATTGTACTTCTAAGTGGATTCTTAATGTAGTTTAATGATGAATTGGCTCTTTCAACGGAACTTGATGTGACCGATGTCAAAGGCAAAAGATATAGTATTTTGGTAATATTTGAAATGTAACAGATGCCGGTTTTTACATGAACGGAACGGGGCAGCAAAGACATGTAAGAATATTCATTGCAATGTAGAGATGAGTCGAAAGAACAAAGTGTTAATATCACGTATTTAACATCAAGCGAGTGTCAGTCCAGTCACGCCAATTCTCTTTTTTTCTTAGGGGGTGGGGTGGAGGGCGCCGGGTGCGCCCCGCCTGGATCCGGGCCTGTGGTATGTGGATGTGTTCGTGTGTGTCTGTCTATGTTTTGTCTTATACTGAATTATTATAGATTCCATCCATCTTATTTTAAGCTTGTAAGTCTACTCTCAATTTGTAGCTCTCAATTATATAAAAAAAAAGTATCTATGTTTATAAGAAAAATTGCAGCTTTATTCTGAATTTGTATATTATATGTATAAAGAATATTTGTCATAACTTTTATGGAGCAAGTTTGTATTAACTATTCTGTTTATTCCGCCATGTTAATTAACATTATTTTGTTATATTTGACCTCATGTTACACGTTTATATGTGTCTGAGTGTTTTCTCAATAAACTGTTCAAACTATTTTGTGAAAACGAGGTGGATGCACGTACATCCGTGCCTCTGTGTAGCTACACCCCTGTCAATTTTGTTATACAGTTCTATAATGGTATGTTGTACTTTGTGATATGTGGACTGGCGACAGAGCTTGTTAAAGGCGTCATGTTGTACTTTGGGATATGTGGACTGGCGACAGAGCTTGTTAAAGGCGTCATGTTGTACTTTGGGATATGTGGACTGGCGACAGAGCTTGTTAAAGGCGTCATGTTGTACTTTGGGATATGTGGACTGGCGACAGAGCTTGTTAAAGGCGTCATGTTGTACTTTGGGATATGTGGACTGGCGACAGAGCTTGCTAAAGGCGTCATGTTGTACTTTGGGATATGTGGACTGGCGACAGAGCTTGTTAAAAGCGTCATGTTGTACTTTGGGATATGTGGACTGGCTACAGAGCCTGTTAAAGGCGTCGTGTTGTACTTTGGGATATGTGGACTGGCGACAGAGCTTGTTAAAGACGTCATGTTGTACTTTGGGATATGTGGACTGGTGACAGAGCTTGTTAAAGGTGTCATGTTGTACTTTAGGATATGTGGACTGGTGACAGAGTTTGCTAAAGACGTCATGTTGTACTTTGGGATATGTGGACTGGCGACAGAGCTTGTTAAAGGCGTCATGTTGTACTTTGGGATATGTGGACTGGCGACAGAGCTTGTTAAAGACGTCATGTTGTACTTTGGGATATGTGGACTGGCGACAGAGCTTGTTAAAGGCGTCATGTTGTACTTTGGGATATGTGGACTGGCGACAGAGCTTGTTAAAGACGTCATGTTGTACTTTGGGATATGTGGACTGGTGACAGAGCTTGTTAAAGACGTCATGTTGTACTTTGGGATATGTGGACTGGTGACAGAGCTTGTTAAAGACGTCATGTTGTACTTTGGGATATGTGGACTGGCGACAGAGCTTGTTAAAGGCGTCACGTTGTACTTTGGGATATGTGGACTGGCGACAGAGCTTGTTAAAGACGTCATGTTGTACTTTGGGATATGTGGACTGGTGACAGAGCTTGTTAAAGACGTCATGTTGTACTTTGGGATATGTGGACTGGCGACAGAGCTTGTTAAAGGCGTCATGTTGTACTTTGGGATATGTGGACTGGCGACAGAGCTTGTTAAAGGCGTCATGTTGTACTTTGGGATATGTGGACTGGCGACAGAGCTTGTTAAAGGCGTCATGTTGTACTTTGGGATATGTGGACTGGTGACAGAGCTTGTTAAAGACGTCATGTTGTACTTTGGGATATGTGGACTGGCGACAGAGCTTGTTAAAGGCGTCATGTTGTACTTTGGGATATGTGGACTGGAGACAGAGCTTGTTAAAGGCGTCATGTTGTACTTTGGGATATGTGGACTGGCGACAGAGCTTGTTAAAGGCGTCATGTTGTACTTTGGGATATGTGGACTGGCGACAGAGCTTGTTAAAGGCGTCATGTTGTACTTTGGGATATGTGGACTGGTGACAGAGCTTGTTAAAGGCGTCATGTTGTACTTTGGGATATGTGGACTGGCGACAGAGCTTGTTAAAGGCGTCATGTTGTACTTTGGGATATGTGGACTGGCGACAGAGCTTGCTAAAGGCGTCATGTTGTACTTTGGGATATGTGGACTGGTAACAGAGCTTGTTAAAGGTGTCATGTTGTACTTTAGGATATGTGGACTGGTGACAGAGTTTGCTAAAGACGTCATGTTGTACTTTGGGATATGTGGACTGGCGACAGAGCTTGTTAAAGGCGTCATGTTGTACTTTGGGATATGTGGACTGGTGACAGAGCTTGTTAAAGGCGTCATGTTGTACTTTGGGATATGTGGACTGGAGACAGAGCTTGTTAAAGACGTCATGTTGTACTTTGGGATATGTGGACTGGCGACAGAGCTTGTTAAAGGCGTCATGTGGTACTTTGGGATATGTGGACTGGTGACAGAGCTTGTTAAAGGCGTCATGTTGTACTTTGGGATATGTGGACTGGTGGCAGTTTGCTAAAGACGTCATGTTGTACTTTGGGATATGTGGACTGGCGACAGAGCTTGTTAAAGGCGTCATGTTGTACTTTGGGATATGTGGACTGGTGACAGAGCTTGTTAAAGACGTCATGTTGTACTTTGGGATATGTGGACTGGCGACAGAGCTTGTTAAAGGCGTCATGTTGTACTTTGGGATATGTGGACTGGCGACAGAGCTTGTTAAAGGCGTTATGTTGTACTTTGGGATATGTGGACTGGCGACAGAGCTTGTTAAAGGCGTCATGTTGTACTTTGGGATATGTGGACTGGTGACAGAGCTTGTTAAAGACGTCATGTTGTACTTTGGGATATGTGGACTGGCGACAGAGCTTGTTAAAGGCGTCATGTTGTACTTTGGGATATGTGGACTGGCGACAGAGCTTGTTAAAGGCGTCATGTTGTACTTTGGGATATGTGGACTGGCGACAGAGCTTGTTAAAGGCGTCATGTTGTACTTTGGGATATGTGGACTGGCGACAGAGCTTGTTAAAGGCGTCATGTTGTACTTTGGGATATGTGGACTGGTGACAGAGCTTGTTAAAGGCGTCATGTTGTACTTTGGGATATGTGGACTGGCGACAGAGCTTGTTAAAGGCGTCATGTTGTACTTTGGGATATGTGGACTGGCGACAGAGCTTGCTAAAGGCGTCATGTTGTACTTTGGGATATGTGGACTGGTGACAGAGCTTGTTAAAGGTGTCATGTTGTACTTTAGGATATGTGGACTGGTGACAGAGTTTGCTAAAGACGTCATGTTGTACTTTGGGATATGTGGACTGGCGACAGAGCTTGTTAAAGGCGTCATGTTGTACTTTGGGATATGTGGACTGGTGACAGAGCTTGTTAAAGGCGTCATGTTGTACTTTGGGATATGTGGACTGGAGACAGAGCTTGTTAAAGACGTCATGTTGTACTTTGGGATATGTGGACTGGCGACAGAGCTTGTTAAAGGCGTCATGTGGTACTTTGGGATATGTGGACTGGTGACAGAGCTTGTTAAAGGCGTCATGTTGTACTTTGGGATATGTGGACTGGTGGCAGTTTGCTAAAGACGTCATGTTGTACTTTGGGATATGTGGACTGGCGACAGAGCTTGTTAAAGGCGTCATGTTGTACTTTGGGATATGTGGACTGGTGACAGAGCTTGTTAAAGACGTCATGTTGTACTTTGGGATATGTGGACTGGCGACAGAGCTTGTTAAAGGCGTCATGTTGTACTTTGGGATATGTGGACTGGCGACAGAGCTTGTTAAAGGCGTCATGTTGTACTTTGGGATATGTGGACTGGCGACAGAGCTTGTTAAAGGCGTCATGTTGTACTTTGGGATATGTGGACTGGTGACAGAGCTTGTTAAAGACGTCATGTTGTACTTTGGGATATGTGGACTGGCGACAGAGCTTGTTAAAGGCGTCATGTTGTACTTTGGGATATGTGGACTGGCGACAGAGCTTGTTAAAGGCGTCATGTTGTACTTTGGGATATGTGGACTGGCGACAGAGCTTGTTAAAGGCGTCATGTTGTACTTTGGGATATGTGGACTGGCGACAGAGCTTGTTAAAGGCGTCATGTTGTACTTTGGGATATGTGGACTGGTGACAGAGCTTGTTAAAGGCGTCATGTTGTACTTTGGGATATGTGGACTGGCGACAGAGCTTGTTAAAGGCGTCATGTTGTACTTTGGGATATGTGGACTGGCGACAGAGCTTGCTAAAGGCGTCATGTTGTACTTTGGGATATGTGGACTGGTGACAGAGCTTGTTAAAGGTGTCATGTTGTACTTTAGGATATGTGGACTGGTGACAGAGTTTGCTAAAGACGTCATGTTGTACTTTGGGATATGTGGACTGGCGACAGAGCTTGTTAAAGGCGTCATGTTGTACTTTGGGATATGTGGACTGGTGACAGAGCTTGTTAAAGGCGTCATGTTGTACTTTGGGATATGTGGACTGGAGACAGAGCTTGTTAAAGACGTCATGTTGTACTTTGGGATATGTGGACTGGCGACAGAGCTTGTTAAAGGCGTCATGTGGTACTTTGGGATATGTGGACTGGTGACAGAGCTTGTTAAAGGCGTCATGTTGTACTTTGGGATATGTGGACTGGTGGCAGTTTGCTAAAGACGTCATGTTGTACTTTGGGATCCGAAAATAGATAAACATTCAAGTTTAGATATGCTTGTTGCTACCATTGTAAATATCAATAACATTTGTAGAATAAACAAAACTATCAACACATATGCTGACTATTTTAAATGAAAGGTTCTATCGTCTATTACTCTCACATTTCTTTGTAACTGTGGAAGCATACAACGTATGTTCATGTTGAAGGAAATATCAGACATTTTTTATATGTATATAATGTTCGTTAAGTTATCTACAACTGAATACAAAACGGGATATCACATGTAGACCACAAGGTTGTTTCCGGATTACAGCCGTAGTTTCACCTGAATTATGTCGGCATTCTATTACTTCACTTTACTTTCATCATTCTATTTTCACTTCAACGTCAACAGTTTTATAAATCTATTAAGACTGGTTCTTTCCGGTGCCATGTAAGTTAAGAATACCCCAAGATCACTCTTACTTATCTTTTTGTCTACAGAACAAATACCTTTCTAAATTTCTTCCTGATGGAAATAGAAACAATGCCAAAAACAGCTTTATTTGCGGATGATGAGATCATTTTTATTTGAATTCAACTACATTTTTACTATTTCTTGGTCGTTTGAGTTATTCTCCTCGAAATGCTTCCGGCTAATATGTATTTGAGATGCATTACTAATTTTCGGTTTTGGTAGAAAATTGATTAAATTCAGTTTTCGAGATGCTTTTGGATAGCACTTATGTAAATGTAAAAATTGCCATTACTGTATTAGAAGTAACAAGAAGTAAGAACTCTTAAAATAACACTGGATATTTCTTAGTGGAAATGTTCGTTCTACTGGCTTTATCCTTGACATTTCCACTTGAAAAGGGTTTGGCTGCGTGTTAATATTTAATGGATAAAGAAGTAACTATGGTAAATAACCAGTAGGATTGAGGAGGGACAAGGCGGAGGGGGAAAACTTCTGCAATTAAGGAATCTACAATCAACAATAATTGTAAACGAGTACATATCATTATATAGAGATTGATGGTGTCTGAATCAATTCAAACCTCAAAATAAGAAAGCCAAATCTAGCAGAATGATTAATATCCATTGATCTAGTAACAGACATTCAGCTTTGTAATTTTTTACGATATTATTTTAATCACCAGACATTGTCCAATATTTTACGAAGAGTTATTATGGCACAAGTTCTAGTTTTCATACCTTCGTTGATCATTTTTATAGCATTATTGCAAGAGTAATATATACTGAGGGGCCTTAAAAATATATTAACAATTTCTCAATTGGAAATTCAATATATGGCCACCGCACTTAATCGTTCCTGATTGGTTGAAATGTTATATTAGTAAAAACTATTTTCTACTGACAAAACACTGAAAATTATAATCTGTTATGATCAGTAGTGATATGTTGTCGATTCGTCCACGATTTTAGTTTTAGTTTTGATTCGAAATGCAGTTTGGACATGCACCAGGAAGTATTCTTTTACATTAAAAACCAAATTTTGCAATGTGTACCACACGTCGTCTAAATGAAATGGTCGCAATACTATATGCACGATTTTCACTTAATGAAATTTGAAGACAATAAATAGTCCAAATATGCTAGGACATTTTGTCACTAGATTTATAGAAGTCCGTAAATGGAGATGTCCATGAACGATCATTTGTTTATTAGGGTCATTGGTCTTTCTCCCCTACAGCTTGAAGTTAGAATGATAAATACTGGGATACCAATCGGAATATGACGTCATAATATATATTTTTTCAGATCAAATATTTTACCAAATTTAAAATATTGAATTGCATCAAATTTTAGATCGTCCTATTTTTGCTTGTGCTGCCGGACAAAGCTGACTGAAGGCGTCAGCACACCCAGGACCATAACAAGTGGTTTTTGAATCGTAATTCCATGATCAAAGGTAGTATGTTAAGGATAAATACGACATTATTTGTAGCTATAATTTTCATTAAGTAATTTACTCCTGAGCAAACGTGCGGGGAAATTATGTGATGGCCACTGATTTGTTTCCGCATTACACCGGAAGTTTCATTTGAATTCCATCGACATTCCTATTTCACTTGACTTTAGTTGTTTTATTTTCTCTTCAATTCATACATAATCCCAGGTCAACAGTATTACAAAATTTATTTTGATTTCTTCCTCCGTTCGTCATAATGTATGCTAAAAATACGCAAAAAACACGCTTGTACAAAATATATATCGTTCCAGTAATTAACGTAGATATCAAATTTATTGCGCACGACGCGTTTCTGGAGTAACCTTCATCAGGTACGCTCAACATCGAAAGATTGGAAAATCAAATAATTTAAAGTTTTGAGAACAATAAAACCAAAGGTCATAAACAAATTACTCTTCTTGAAGGCGTAAACAATACCAAATTCAGTTTTGCTTGCGGATGGTAATTTCATTTTCATTTGAATTCAACTACACCATTTTGACGTCGATGGTTGGTCCTGATCGTTTGAGAGTTTGAACAGTTTTCGGTGGATATTTCATGTGACATATAATACTAATTTTCGGATTTGAGAGAAAACAATTCAAATTCAGTTTTCGAGATGTGTGTGGATAAAATCTATGTTAATGACGAAATGGCAATTGCAATAATAGAAGTGAGAACTCTTGAAATGCAAAACTCGGTAATTTTTGGCACGTATGTTGTTTCTACCGCCTACACCCTTAACATTTCACACCAACATTTCTGGCTGAATTCTAGGCTTAATGGGGTAAAATAGCTTTATGTAATATACCACAAGCACGATTGAAAAAGTTTTAGTATAGAAAGCTTATACAATTATGGAATCAAAAATTGCAACAAAATCAATACTCTTATCTGCATCAATTCTATTCTAGAAATAAGAATACTAAATCTAGCAGAATGATTAAAAGCGGCACTAAAATACTAATGAAAATAAAAACTTATACCGGTATATATCTAATTTAGTGCGCACAACGCGTTTCTAGAATAATCTTCATCAGTTACGCTCAAATTCAAAAAAGATTGAAATCAAAATAATTTCAGTCTTTGGAGCAAGAAAACCAGATAGCCAAAATCAGTTAAGGTCAACTATGACGTCAACAAAGGTCACCTATGACGTCAGCTAAAGTCAACTATGCCCGAGAGAGAAGAACCTTTGATTGTAATACCTTGTCCGTAAGAACCATGAATTTTCTACGATATTACCCCAATTACCTGACTTTGTCCAAGTTTTTACTATTAGTCATTACGATACCAATCCTATATTTAAAACTACTGCCGAGCCATTTTTACAGAAATAAAAAAAAATAATAGTAGGAGATTATCGTTGTCATTTAAAATACAAATTTTCACCGTAAATATTGTCTAACTAAAATGGTCGCCATCGTAATATATACCATCTAAAGTCAATAGAGTTTGAAGAAAAAAGTCTAAATATTTGGCTTGGCTGGTTGACGTGAGACTAGATGACTAGACAGATGTTCGTGGACGAAGGTTTACATGAACGGGCATTTGTTTACTCGTGTCTCTGGTCTTACTATCCAAATTTACAAAACCATACAGTTTGAACAATAATGCAGATCATGATACTTTTAGGAAAATGACGTTATAACATTTTTTTTTTTCAAAATCAAATTCACCCCGAAGTTAAAATAACAATCTACATCATTTGTTTTTCGTCCTATTTAGTTTAATATAATGCTTGTGTGTACTTCATGTATCAGACATAAGAATGGGCTGGTTGAATCGTTGCACGACGTTTGAGCGCATTGGTCCTACATTTGAGCGCAAAAAATCCTACGTTTGAGCGCAAAAAAATCCACGATTGAGCGCATTTTACCTTTGCTATTTACCTGAGAAAAAAAATTAAAATTATAAAATTTTTAAGAAATTATACGGTTTTTCACGGTATGATGGTTGTGTTCACTATTTTAGAGACAGGAGACATTTCTAGAGCAACTTACATGAAGTCAATGGGGTTGAAATTTTCCGCAAGAACCGATTTGTAAGATTTTAGTGCTACTTTTATAGATATTTTTAAACATTCTTAAATCTATTTCATAAAACATTTTAAATAAATCCTATGATGTTTTCATGATGTGTTTTTTAGTGCTGTAATCTTTTATAATAAAGTGTATATATTTTTATTTCTATTTTTCACATTTTTATATATTAAATTCCCCAGGTAAACCACAGGTAAAATGCGCTCAAACGTAGGAAAGATTTGCGTTCAAACGTAACACACCTAAAATTGAAAATGCGCTCAAACGTAGGAAAGATTTGCGTTCAAACGTAACACACCTAAAATTGAAAATGCGCTCAAACGTAGGAAAGATTTGCGTTCAAACGTAACACACCTAAAATTGAAAATGCGCTCAAACATAGTGCGCCCGGTTGAATGCGTCCAGTCTTTTTTTGGCTTCGACACCACACTGTGATTTGGATGCAATCACTTTCGGTAATTTCAGTAATTTTCCCTAGTCGACAATCGTTGTAATTGCAGAATTCATCCAAATAAATGTATGGCAGCATGTTGATGTACAAGACGACACTACCGGGTATTTATATTTATACTGCAATCGTTCTATTTGAGCAGTTAAAATGCATTGACAGTACATTTACAAGTGATAAACGGTAACTGACCGTTTATAACATTTAGGCCACGCCTACTTGACCAAAATCAGTTGGGGTCAATCGGCAAACCTCGGGCGAGTCCGCTTTTCTCCCTCAATACCTCGGCTGTAATACGGTATTTGATATGCGTCTACGCGTCACATTTCTTCGCCGGAAGACCGTATCACTTCAATCAAACATTGCGCACCGCGAATAAGTTCTAAAATGGCGACAATAGATGAGCTTGCTTTGAAAAATATTGGCCTTTGATTAAATTACGGATTCAGCCGACATTGCGACGAATGAAAATATATTATTATTGAACGAATATTCGAAAGTGAAATTATTTTAATACCTCCTTCATTGAAGATTTCCGAAAGTAGTTCCAATGGGAGCTATCGTAATACGGACGAGGTATGATGAAGGTACGGAATCAGCCGAAGTTGCGACGAGTGCAGTTGGGGCCTCTTGGGGGTAACTAACATTTTAAATAATTTGAATATTGGTAGTAATATTCATTAATGTCACTAATGATTGCAGTATAAAGACAATAACAGTGCATTGACTTGACATAAAATTCGATATACGTATTCGGCACGAATCCGTATATCGATTTTATGTCAAGTCAATGCACTGTTATTTTCTATAATTTTTCTCGCCACGTTATAAATCTACTTACTTTTGATCAAAAATCTAGATATCATATAAAAAGTGATAAATGTTGTCCACATGACACTCGGATTGTCACTTGAATAGCGTCACCATTATGATTTAACTTGTTAGCTTTTTTTTAAATAATATCTTATTGTACATAAACAATAGGATTTGACAGCAAGTTATACCAACTTAAATGAAGTCCTCTACTTACAAAATATACACATGAATTAATGACAACATGACAAAACACTAACAATAGACAGTTACAATTTTGACACTGATAAGAAGAAAGTAAGAAGTAAAGGTGAAGAACTTGTTAGCTGAATTTCATCATTCTATTTTCACTTCAACTTCAAATATAATACCAAGTTCAAATCTGTTGCAAAATCTATTGTTTTGTTCTTTTCTTTAAAAATAATAAATTTATTTCTTTTGAAGGTGTAATCAACACTAAAATCAATTTTGTTTGAGGATGATAATAATAAAAACGTAGATATCATATTTAATGTGCACAACCCGTTTCTAGAATAACCTTCACCAGGGGTGCGTTCAACATCGTAGCTGCTAGGTTGAGCTACGAAGAAAAATCATATTGAACGGAAAGCTAGCCTATCCGCTACATAGCTCTAGCTAGCTTAAAAAATGTCTGCTAGCTTTTGAATCCAAGATGGCGGCTAAGACTAAATTTAATTTCGTAAGGTAAAAATAGTGGCATTGCAGGAAATGACAACGCTTTTAATACGGATGATAATTTATTAAAGTCACTAGACAAATACGATTAGCTAAAATGTTCCAAGAAATTATTCTATATGATTGGCGCCATATTTGTTAGCACTGCTACGTAGCTGATCGTTCAATAACGTCATGGCCAGTTTACATTGCAGCTAGGCTAGCTGCTACGATATTGAACGCAACCCAGATACGCTCAAAACCAAAATATTGGAAACCCAAATAACGTAAAAGTGTTTGGGAGCATGAAAACCAAAAGGTCTAAAGGGGATACTTCACTTTCATTTAAATTTTACTTTACCATTTTTTTTTGTCCATGTTTGGTCAATCGTAACTACTCGGCCATTCTCGCTACCCTGCAAATAACCTCGTATGCATTAGGCGTATAAATCGCACTACTCTTAACATGTCAGTTACATGAAAGTTTGATAAAGTTATATTTTAAAAAAATTTCTATATTTCAATTAAAGTCTTAATTAGTTTTGCATGATTAGATTTTACTTAGTATGTTTTCCATATTGGATTTTCGTGGACTATATTTTTGTGCGGCTTAACTTAACTTAACTTCCGGCAATCAATTTAAGAAGAATTTCTACTATGTACGTACGAGGTTATTTGCAGGGTAGCAAGAATGGCAGAGTAGTTACGTTGCATGTTTGGTATCACGATGTTACCGATTGTTTCAGAGTTATCCCCCTTTAAGCGTTGTACGTCGGTTGATATTGAGATACATTTAAAAATACTATCTTTCGACTTTTACAGAAAGCAAATCAATTTCTATCTTAGATATGATTTTGGCTAGCTTTGCAAATATCAATTACTCTTAAAATGTAAAATGATTATTTTTAGAGTAGAGTTCGAAGATACCAAAGGGGTAATCAGAATCCGTAATTCTTCGAAGGACAGAAAACACAATGGCCAACAGAAAAAGGACAAGAGGACAAACAACAATCTATAAAACATTACACAGAAAACTAAATATCGAGTAACATGAACCCAACTAAAAACCGTGGGTTATGAACAAATTTTCATTCTACCGGAATACTCTTCTGACATTTCCACCCCGGATAATTTCACTGTATGTTAATATTTAAGGTACTAAAGGAGTATTTTATGTGATACTAGTATAAAGACAGCTAGACTAGTGGGTATATCGAATGTTTCTACGTTTATACAATCAACAATCGCTAAACTACTGAAAATTAATAAATCTCGGTATGTTGCGGCTTATGGTTCATGAATCAATTGTGATATCAAACTAAGAAAGATAACTCTAGCTGAATTATTTAAAATCGACACTACGCAAATTAACGACAGAATTGAACCATGTCCATAGCATAATATATTTTTTTATGAACTATGTTATTGGTAGGATATTGCTCCAATGATCTGCCCTTGTCCAATGGTTCGCGATTGGTTATTATGACACGATTTCGAGCCATTTTTACAGAATTTTAGAAAGAAAATTTTCGCCCAATTTTGCTTGCAAAAATATTTTTTTTACTCGAGAATCACTCTACTGTATACGGGAGGTAGAACTCATCAAAGACTGTCGCCTCACTGATGCCTGTCAATACACTCCCCTCTGAATTCATCTCTGAACGACTGGATCAATATTATGTGTAGCTGCTTCGACAAATGTGCCTCATATACATCGATATCATAAATACTAATCTAAACAAACAAACGTTAGATAATACCGAAGGGACAATCCAGAGAAACTGGCAACACGAGATGGGGATAACACAAATTCCGGGGTCATATAATAAAAACGTATACATCATACTTAGTGTGGACGACGCGTTCAGGGATTAACCTTCATCAGGTAAGCTCATAGTCAAAAGACAAAAAAGTTTCAAAAGATTGGAAAACCAAATAATTTAAACGTCTCTGACAGCAACAAAGCCAAAGGGCTTTAACAGGACAGCCAAAATTTACTAAGGTGACCTATGCCCGATGTTTTAATAAATTACATTAATTATGAACAGTAAATTTCACATATAGATATATCTTTAATAAACCATGTCAGTTCCGAAGCATCATTCATATAGATTAGTAATAATCTATCTTCAGACTGCAGTATAATCAATATTTTGTCATCCCCCCAGAGAAATGATTGTTCTTCATTCTAGGTTCTAAACCGACTTAAAATAGCATGAAAATGGAAATTGTCAGTCTTTTTTTGTGTTGATAATAATATTATCTAATTGTATTTATATCTCTTTTTAACAGTTTGTACTTTTTTTCATATTATTTTACTATTTTGGAAGTTTTGAGACCTTAGTTTTTTTTAGTACTTTGATTACATCTTTATCACATGTTTTGTGATTCATATGTTATGTGAATCATATGTTATGTGAATCATATGTTATGTGAATCATGTTATATGAGTCATATGCTATGTGAATCATATGTTATGTGAATCCTATACTATTTGAATCACATGTTAATGTGAATCATATGCTATGTGAATCATATACTATTTCCTAAATCTGACCCTTTTATGTGACATGCGTATCGCACATGTGCCATATACATCCAAGCTGTGATTGTATTGCATATGAGACGCTGTCATAAAATCTAATTAAAATTGTATATTTGTTTAAATTAACATCTTCTTGTTATATCAAGGGTCCACCGTGAGATCCATTAACATGCAACTTTTTACTTGAAAAATTTCTATTGGATGTTTAATTTTTCTTATAATGCACTGGTGCTTGCTATTACTGGATAAACATTTAGTTTTAAGTAATGGTATGGCAGAGCATATTTTATCTCTAAAAATATAATGTCCTCAATGGGATTCGATCCAAGAACCCAGGCCAAAGCTCTACCTACTGAGCTGAAGGAGGTCTCTACCAACGCAATTAGCGGAAAGTGGTTATGTCCAAACCACGGTTGCTCCAATATTATGGAGAGGACTGTTCCCATTACATTTCATTAAATAAACGTTATAGAAAACCGGAAGTGCGACAATTGCCAGAGACACACACGATATTGCGCCCAAGGCTCAGAACGAAGACCAACAAATCAAATTACACAACACAAAAAAGTAAAAAGACAAGCAACACGGACTCCAGCAAAAACCTGAGGGTGACACCATGCAACACGGACCCCAGCAAAAACCTGAGGGTGACACCATGCACTCGCAAAGGGTAAGCCGTTCCTGTTTAGTAAAGACACCAGTCGTGTTACTCATATACGTAATCAAGTCCGGTAAAAGTCTTGTCGGTGATAGAGGAAAGAACAAATCTACGTAAAAGTCTTGACTCCAGCAGCCGAGCTATGATAATGTTCAGAAATATCTCTTCACTTGTTGCAAACCCTATCTAGAATAATGTACGAGTTGTGAATAGTAAACTACATGTGCTATGTTTGATCAAATTGTACAATCTCTTGATGCACGAATCTGAATACGATGAGTTGAGATATGAATACGATGAGTTGAGATATGAATACGATGAGTTGAGATATGAATACGATGAGTTGAGATATGAATACGATGAGTTAAGATATGCTTGTTCTATTTGTTGATATTAGGGTAATTGTTGATTTTATTTTATTTTAACTTTTCTTTTATAATTATGTAAACTCAAAATTCAACTTCACTCAAACGCTTGACTGATATACAGTTAGTGACAATAGGATCGAAAGATTTTGTTTCTTCATAATCCGACTGTTAAACACACTTCCCATTTGAATGGCGTTTGGTTCTGATCATCATAAACTGACTTTCATTATCACCGTTGAGTACTCCATACAAACTATGTTTGTTGTAGTAATACTATAATAATAAGCTTTGAAAATATGTAACATGGCAACAAGATATCCACTGACCCCTGAACTAATGTGGGCTTCGATTTGTGATCACGACTCGGCATAGCACAGCTCTCTCTCTCTCTCTCTCTCTCTCTCGACACGATGTAGCGTATTGTTGAAAGTGACGCTAAACATCCACGTGTTTATAACCTTATATACATCAATCGAAGTTTAAGAAAAATATTATACTGTGCACCTTTTAAGTTTGTCCATGCAACATTTGGAGATTAGTGACAGAACAGTTCACTGTTAAAGGGCTGTGCCTTTTCCACGATCCATATATTTTTTTCATACAAACATAAATCAGACAATCTCTTTTTTGAACATGAAATATGTTATTTGGTTGCTTTTCAAATTTTACCCCCCCCCCCCCCCCCCCCTACACACACCTAAAAGTAAAACGGACGTTCCATTAACATAATTAACATTCTGTCGTTTGGTGTTAACGTATAAGTTTGGCCGTACACTTCAGTTATATTCGATCAGACCAATATTTCAAATTAGAAGCGAAGAAAATTGACAGGGTCTGAAATATGTGCATTTGTACGGTTCTCATTACCACTTTGGGATTTTCAAATTGATCACAGGCCATTATTGTTCATCAGGGGCCATTATTGTTCATCAGGGGCCATTATTGTTCATCAGGTGCCATTATTGTTCATCAGGTGCCATTATAGTTCATCAGGGGCCATTATTGTTTATCAGGGGCCATTATTGTTTATCATGGGCTATTATTGGCTTGCGTTTTATGCTTAAGGAGTGTGGTGTTCTCTATAAACACAAGATATTTATTCGCTTAGTACATCCCTCACAACTAACACTCGTCACAACTCGGCAAATTGTGTCCCTCCATCAGCAGCGGTAACACCCGAGGTCTGCCTATTGTCTCAATTTGGCGGAAACCAGTATCTGTCTGGTTCTATTGAAAGCTGTTCTTATTACATTAACGTCGGGAGTTACGTCGGTAGAATAATAATATATATTTCCCTGGATAATAATATCATAATGCGAATAGAGGGTCTACAGGGAGAAACACAGCGAAATTGCTATAATCCATACAAGTTTCTCAAACTGAACAAATCCCGGTGCCATTGTTAACGAAACATAGTGTTCTCTCTACTTAGCGTGATGTCTGTTGAACTTGACTCTTCAAATCTGAAAATTATTACAAAAGATAATCAAATGTGAAAAGAAAATGGTTATGAAGTTTAAGTTTAACGAAATAACGTGTACACGAGATTTACACGCGCGATAATGTGGTGGGAAAGGGGATGGGACTGGGAAAGATGAAATCAGACTACATCAGTCTTGCTGGGTGGCCAATTGAAATAAAATAACGAATACATAAAAGTAAATCGGATAACAAATAACTTTATAAAATAAGGATTACAACTGTGACGTACTTTTAATAGAAAGTTTTAATGAAATTTAAAAATTTAACTGAAATATCACAAGTGTAGATTTTTTTAAACTATATTCCATTTTTCCATTTTCTTCAGTGTAGATTTAGATGGAAAGAGTCCGGCTTGAATATAAAAAGGGTTATTTTAACATCAATGACACTAATCCGTAGATCTGTATTACAAAAACTGACCTTAGCTTTATACAGTATTATTCTTAAATATATTTATGAAAAGATTTTTACATACGCTATAAAATACGTATATATAAAACCCACAATTCCATAACAGTAAACATAATAAATATTAAAAAAAACGACATTCCTACCTTACATCTTCTACCAGTCCATCTCATCTTCTGTTGTGAAATAATTAAATGTCTTGTACTTTATATAGGTAACCAGTGACGTATAAATCGTATATAAATCGTTTGATTGTTTATTGGACGTTTCACAACGCATAACCTACGTTTGTGCTATAAATAGAAATGACTCGAGCTATTTTTATCGCTTGCTTATGAATACTATTAGATATAATGGGGGAAACCCCAACATATTATCTACGTTTTATGTTGGTTATTTATAGAAATTAATGACACTATATTTCATCACATTTAATCTATTTTTATTTCATCATTTTACAGAAATAATTTAAACAAATATAAATAATAATAAAATAACAAATCCCATTTCATTATCAATCTTTATTTCCTCTTTTACAGAAATAATTTAAACAAATATAAACTAGAACTGTGAGTGACCTCATTGAGTGATACCCCTCGCTTGCAATACTACTCAGATGTTCAAACTTTGGAATTTTAGACAGCAACGGTATTCCTTCATGCACATCTGCAGGTTGTGTTCTACAACTGTGAAAAGTTTCATAAAAAATCAATAAGCAGTTTAGTAGGAGTTGCGCTTACAAGGTACACCCCCCCCCCCCTTTTCGTGAAAGTATAAGTTGAATTACCTCCCCTTTTAAATTTTGGACAGCAACCATATTCCTTCATGCACATCTGCAGGTAGTGTACTACAACTGTGTAAAGTTTCACAAAACTCCAATAAGCCGTTTAGGAGGAGTTGCGCTTACAAGGTACACGACCCCCCTTTTCGTGGAAGTATAAGTTGAATTATCTCCTCTTCTAAATTTTAGAGAGCAACGGTATTCCTTCATGCACATCTGCAGGTTGTGTACTACAGCTGTGAAAAGTTTCATAAAAATTCAATAAGCAGTTTAGTAGGAGTTGCGCTTACAAGGTAAATGCTTCATTTTCGTGAAAGTATAAGTTGAATTATCTCCCCTTTTAAATTTTGGACAGCAACCATATTCCTTCATGCACATCTGCAGGTAGTGTACTACAACTGTGTAAAGTTTCACAAAACTCCAATAAGCCGTTTAGGAGGAGTTGCGCTTACAAGGTACACGACCCCCCTTTTCGTGGAAGTATAAGTTGAATTATCTCCTCTTCTAAATTTTAGAGAGCAACGGTATTCCTTCATGCACATCTGCAGGTTGTGTACTACAACTGTGAAAAGTTTCATAAAAATTCAATAAGCAGTTTAGTAGGAGTTGCGCTTACAAGGTATATGCTCCCTTTTCGTGAAAGTATAAGTTGAATTATCTCCCCTTTTAAATTTTGGACAGCAACCATATTCCTTCATGCACATCTGCAGGTAGTGTACTACAAATGTGTAAAGTTTCATAAAAATCAAATAAGCGGTTTAGGAGGAGTTGCGCTTACAAGGTACATGGACGGACGGACGGACGGACAGGGTGATTCCTATATACCCCCAAACTTTGTTTGCGGGAGGTATAATAATAATAAAATAACAAATCCCATTTCATTATTATCAGTTTTTATTTCCTCTTTTACAGAAATAATTTAAACCAGTCATCGAAATGAAAATTAGAATTTACTGGTCGGAATCAAATTCTTGAATTTATTTTTATATAGCTCTAAATAAAAACTGGAAAATGTATTGGTCCGGACAAAGTTTTAATGGGCTTGGGCCTGAGGACCGGACAAAGTTTTAATGGGCTTGGGCCTGAGGACCAGTGTTCATCGTGAGAACCGTAGAACAATATAATAATAATAATAATAAAAATGAGTACATGTTTCATGTACGGCCAACATACAAAATGTTCATTATGAATATGTTTACCAAAATAACAAATAAAACAGAGATCATATGTGGAAGATTTTTTTTTGCTTTGTGTTCTTATGAGATATTTGTGATCAGTGCCGCATTTACCATTGTGCTTAGGTGTGCTTAAGCACAGGGTCCCGTTGGTCAAGGGATCTTCCTGCCAATAAATATTTTTTACCATGAAATTTTGCCTATGTGGTGGTGCAATTTTAAATTTGAAGGCGATCTGTTTCGGAGCAATTCCAGACATAATGATAGAGTCGATAGTCTATGGGAGTGTGCAACAAAGCAGGCAGTCATTGACCTCCTTCAGGGCCTAAGTAAGGGGCCTCATAACTTAACTAGCACAGGGCCTCATTTGTCCTAAATCCGGCACTGTTTGTGATTTATTTAGATCTGTGTTAAATACGGGGATTAGTTCGGAATTTCAGATCTCCATATAACAAACAGTTTGTTTTGAAGTTTTCATGATAAATCTTAAAATATATATTTCATTACACAAAACAGTACCTTTAGTTCGCACAAAAGGCAAACAATATTTTTCCAATCTAATTTTAATTAAATTGATATTTTCCCAACCTACTGTCTATAACTTTTATGGGAGGAGTATGTTTTTCACACCAAACAAAAATCATATAATATTTTTTCTGACATGCGAAATAAGTAATTTTTTAGCAAAACAAAAATCAATAAAAAAAAACCCACCAAAAATAAAAAAAATAAAGACAAAACAAAACATCAAATCAAAATCTTTATTGTATATATATATGAACTGACATGTATACACCAGCCATGACGGGTTTATCCTGGTTTGCCCAATTTTAATTACAGGTAATTAAAGATTGATATAATTTACTATTGAATATGAAATGTCAAAATCATTATTTTCAGTTTTCTAAAAATTTCTGATATATGTAAAGATTAAATATATAAAGAACGTAAACCATGCACATTTTAACAATAAATCTTTCACAAATTCTGTAGAAATATGCTTAATTTTAATAACAAAATTTGCAAAACTTATACAATTTTGACGAAATATCTTATAAAAAATCTTCTATTTATACACAGAAACATACATATTTGACACCTATATATTTGGAACAGACTATATAAACCTTTTTTGTTTGATAATTGGTGTAAATAAATGTGGGAAAACCAGGATTAAACCGCCATGACCAGCTGTCACAGTTAATTTGTACCTGTAATTTAAATATTTATCATACCTGTAAATTATACGTTACGCAGAACACTATACACACGTCACCGTTATTTACATAGCGCTACGTATATACACAGTGGCTAGCTATACTCGTACATAAAATCAATAACTTGTGTATTGTCCGTAAACAACATAGTGATTTTACAACCGTATTTACAACACAAACAAACCACTGGGTCGATTTAACAACAGGATATACATTGATGTGCATTGTATATACAAGGACTTTGTAAAATACAATATTTTAAATTAAGATCGTTTAATGATATTGGATTATTATACAACATTATAATTATCTAAACTACTGAGAATCGATATTCAGGATCGAACTTCCGTGTAAATATTCACAGCATTGGAGCCATATTTTTTTCTGGAATACAGACGCACGTTTTTAGTTTCTTTATATAACTGAAGAACCACACATCAAAGGAATGTATCTGTACAACATACCGTTGTAGATACAAGATAAGTATATAGTATATTGATTGGTTTTAACGGTGAATAGTGTATGACAGAGAGATTATAAGGATGTCCTCAACCGTACATCGATTGTGAACTGCTTTACCCGATCGTGTAACACGTGTGACACAGCAATTGAACTAATATTAACACAATATAATTATATTTACTATCTTGCCGGGTCGTACACACGTGTGACACAGAAATTGGACTAATATTAACATCTACAACCTTAGCGGGCCGTGCACACGTGCGACACAGAAATTAGACCAATATTAACATTTACTGCCTTGGCGGGTCGGACCCACACGTGCGACACAGAAATTGGACTAATATTAACATTTACTACCTTAGCGGGTCGTGCACACGTGTGACACAGCAATTGGACTCATATTAACACAATACTATCTATATATACGTATTTATTCGTTTGTTACATATTTAATGGCTCATCTTGAGGACAATGAAGTGGAGCAGATTATTCCAATTAGCTTAAGGGTAGATGGAAATAGTGATTACAACGACGATGAAAGTGACCAAAGTGAATTACAACATCCTGATCTTGAACTTCATCAATGTAAATCGAATGAGACCTATGGATTTCCTAGTGCTCAGGATCAACAAGGAGTGAGAGATCAGAACATTAACATTAATTCCAGTCGACCGTATCCTGGATCTTATGGTTGGTACCCTCAACTGCCCCCAACTATTAATATTTTTGCCTGTCCTCCTCCTCCTCCGCCATATTGTTCAAATAGTGGACAACCTATTTTTAAACCAACAGTTTTACCCGGATTTGATCGTGTTCAAGTACCTCAACACGGGTTTTCGATTAGCGTTCCCTCAAGTGTAGCACAGTTTGATGACAATCGAAACTCGTCATCGGGCGTAGAAACCCCACCCCCTCCACAATTAACAACACCTTTCTACTGTGACGAAACGAAAACGAATAATCAGATTCCTGTTCAATCAAACGCTCATTTTTCTTTGCAATCAAACAATCCAGCATTTGTCCAATCGAACAACCCGGCATTTGTCCAATCGAACAATCTTGCACATTCTCCTTCATTGCTTCGAAGGTCAAAAGCCACAAGATTCCATCCATATCAATCGGAAGCTTGTCATACAAGAATTAAAAAAGAGACAGATTCAAACACTCACAAGAAGCAGCATTTATGTGTTGACACGCAGGATTTTAACGCCAGTGACATATCGATAAAACTGAAGGACAAAACGTTAACAATAGAAGGAACAAAACCAAGTAATATTAATTGTGGGAAATTTTCCAGTATGAAGCACGAATATACGTTCATAAATAAACTGGAGGCAAAGAGCACTTCCTGTACGTTCCACTCCAACGGAACGTTGATTTTACAGTTCAATTATGATCCTGATGTTAACCAAAAAGAAACTTCACAAACAGGAAGTATAACATAAAACACGAAATGTCATACGGAAACGGCACATATCATTATATAACGGAATTTCTAGTCATTTTTAAAGTGAAATGTTACGGTCAAGATAAGGCACGCAATACAGAATACCACAATGTTGTGAAAACTACAGTAGATAAAGTGGAATGCTAGACACTTCGGCACCGGGACAATTCGGCACCAGGACACTTCGGCACCTGTGTGAGACATTTCGGCACCAAGACAGTTCGGCACCCGGACAATTCGGCACCTGTGGGAGACATTTCGGCACCAAGACAGTTCGGCACCAGGACACTTCGGCACTTGTGTTTTTTTCTTTAATTTTACGTACAGAACTTCCAATAGCCTTGATTCTGATGTTTTGATATCTGTTTTCTAGATTTCACAAGATTTACTCGGAACTGAATATGAAAACCCATAATAAATCGTTATTATTTTAACAATTTTTTAATTAGTAATTTTTGGTAATAATGACGTAAATCATTTCGCCCATACTTTTTACCAAAACGCCCCCACTTTTCATAAAAACGCCTCCACTTTTTCCCAAGATAAATCATTATAAAAAAAAATTATTTTGTGATTCAAATCCTTGTTCAAATGTTTAATGGCTTCTCGCGATTCGTTTTTGTTCGAATATTTTGTTTTTGTTTTATTATATTTTTAATAATCTATTTATTAAAATTACGTCTACATACATTAATTTTCTAATATTTTTCTGTCATGGTGTAAACAAAAAAAACCCCATGCTATATGGCACCTGATAGACAAATCAATTAATTAATTATTTACTCAAATCATCACAATGTGTCGTTTTATCGTATGTATCGTATATATCCATAGATACACATCATTCTTAACTGAGGCCGCATTAACCAAGGCCGTATCAACTAAGGCCGCATTTGTTTAAGGCCGGATCATCTCGAAAGCAAACAATCACCAATGCAAACACAAGCTGTAAACATTTGATCACTGCTTTTGATCTTTATTAAGTTAATCACAGGGCCTTGTCACTATCCAGGTAAATATACTATCAATGTATATACATTGATAATATATTTACCTGGATAGTGACAAGGCCCTGTGAGTTAATAATGGCTTCTTTTAAAGAATATTTAAATAAAATATGTTTTGATTGTATTTAAACGATCATTGATGGGTTTTTTTTAAATTTTCGTTGATTTTATTTTAAAAAAGGTAATCACGTTTGTTTGAAAGAAAATGCGGTGCCGATTTGACACTTTTTTTCAACGGTACCGAAATGTCTTGGTGCCGAACTGTCTTTTTCAACGGGTGCCGAAATGTCTTGGTGCCGAACTGTCTTGGTGTCGAACTGTCTTTTTCAACGGGTGCCGAACTTTCTTGGTGCCGAACTGTCTTGTTTCCGATAAAGTGGTCCTGGTAAAATGAATCCGTATGGACTAATATTTCTAGTAAAAGAAATCCTAACATTACAAATTGTCCTTGGAATACTATTGCTAGTCAAAATGGTCTATATATATATATGAAACACTTCTTTTTATTAAACATGATTCCTGTGAATATTTTACTTTATTCCGCCGGGACCACATTCACACCAGGGGGTATTTCACTATTACGAAAAAGATCAATCCCTTTGGCACAACTACATTCGACTGTCTTTATTGGAGATTAGATTTTTCTTCCTAATAGATATGGTCCAAGAAATTATTATACTAGTATATTTAACTTCGCCCTGAAAGCGGTGAAAGTCACAAGGGTTATTTATTTATTTCAAATAAAATATTTGTTAAAATGCGGTAACCAGATTTATTGATGGATAAAACCGGAGAAAAGCACAGACCTGTCGCAAGTAACTGACAAACTTTATCATATAATGTTGTATCGAGTACACCTAGCCATGAATGGGGTTCGAACTCGCAACTTTGTCATTGATAGAAGTTGTATCAAATACACCTCGACACGAGCGGGAATCGAACTCAAAACTGGTGACCAGCTCTCATTGAATAGGTAATTCAAATGGCATACGATTAGTGCCAATCGGCAAAGCTCATATAGGATTCCGTGACTTTCATCAAAATGACGATACGAAATCGACCGAAGCTGTGACCAGTGCGATTAGTACTTCCATGGCGGATTTGTATAGTTATGTAGAATGTAAGCTTACTGATTTGGTATAGCCATTTCTTTAATTATTTTTATATCTTATCTGACAAGTGGGACCAGCTTATAAGTACATCTGTTTCCACTGTATTGATCGAAAATGCTATTTTGGCATAATTTATCAAACTTTGATCGTGATTGTATGGAGGTTGGATTCACAAATGTTGTGAGTTCCATTCGCACCCATGGCGAGGTGCGCTCGATACAACTTTGTCTGATAAAAATTTGTCAGTGACTTGCGACAGGTCGGTGGTTTTCTCCGGGTACTCCGGTTTCCTCAAGCAATAAAACTGACAGCCACGATATAGCTGAAATATTGTTGAAAGTGGCGTTAAACACCATAACCCATATATGTACATGTATCAACATAATGAAAAAAAGTTATGATCGGGAAATTTTATCAATATCAACAAAACGAATGGAATACAAATTTGCTTAAATGATAATTTGGAATACACATTTCGGAATTTTCATGAAAATCGTCAAAAAATTGTTGTAGGGAATACAAGACTGATTGGTTCAGAGTTAGAATAATGTGTACGAGTGGAGCGACATGTTTACAAGTGGACAGTTTTGTCAGTGAGCTAGAACCAAAAAAAATCACACTCGGCGCGTGTTGGCTGAGGAAAAAAAAAGATATTATTTTCTTCTCATCAAACAGTAGCTTGTTCTCGCCAACGCTCAGCTGTAAAATTGTTCACTAACGTTGATTATTATTGTCTATTATTTTTGTGAACATTTCTGTTTTTGTATATTTGTTTACGGTTTTTTATCACGTTTTTTCTAACTTTTGTCTTTTTTTTACTATCATTGAGTCGATGGTGGAGAATTTGTCCCGAGGATATCATGTACATGTAGCTCTTTTTTTCAAGAACGAACTTAGTAGAGTAGGGACTGCTGACCCTTCCGGGGCACCTGAGTTCATGCCCGGTTTTTAGTGTGGTTCGTGTTGCTCAATCCTTAGTTTTCTGTGTAGTGTTTTGTAGATCGCTGTTTGTCATTTTGTCCTTTTTCTTTTGGCCATTGTTTTGTCTGTTCTTCTTCGATTTACGGATTCTGATTACCACTTTGGTATCTTCAAACTCTACATAAGACGATGCAATAGTATACATTGTAGTTGTAATTATATTCACAAAAAGTCGCAAGGTTACACTTACGTTTGAAACTACGCTTACGACTTTTGTGAATATATTAACTGGCTCGGACTTCGCCCATTATGAAAAGTTCCGAAAAGACGTCATCTCGAACACGGCGTTAAACATTAATCACTCATTGTTGATAGTGTCATAAGAAATAAGAAATATTTGATCACTTTTAATAGTTAGTTTTACACATTCACAATCACTGCATCGGACAAGGATGAGGCTGAACTGAAAAGACAGAACAGAACATAATTAGCAAAAAGTATAAATTTCAAGAAATAATTGGATTACATCCCGTGGTTTGTTGGAGATTTTAACAGAACTAAAAATTAGAAAATAAACCCCACAGCAATAAAAATGTGTATTACGTAATATATTATTAGATAAAAATGTGTATTACGTAATATATTATTAGATAAATCGTCGAGGTCGTGATAGTAATGTAGTTGGATTTACAACTACATATGCAGACAGTGTCTATTACCACTTCAGTTGTGAGCACGAATCCCGCTCATTGTGAGGTGCACTTGATACAACATTGTGTGATCATGTTTGTCAATGACTTTCGATAAGGCAATTTTTTTCGCCGGGTACTCCGATTTCCTCCACCAATAAAACGGACCGCCACGATATAACTGAAATATTGTTGAAAGTGGCGTTAAACATCTTAACTCTAATCCCAACCTCTGATTACATCTAGTGGTTTGTTGGAGATTTTAACACAGTTAAACAGTTGAAAACGAACACAAACTCCCACAGAAAAAGATGTGCATTACGTCATATATTATTACATAAATTGTCATATAAACACGCCCACATCTTGATTTTTTTTAAAAACAATGTAAACTTGTTCACAAAATAATATAATTAAATAAAAATACAGGATACTGGATCATTGTTTGTCCTTTTTTTTTTCTTTTTTTTTTGGCCATTGCCATGGTCTGTCCTTAGATTTACGGGTTCTGATTATCCCTTTAGTATCTTCACACTTTTGGCCATTGCCATGGTCTGTCCTTAGATTTACGGGTTCTGATTATCCCTTTAGTATCTTCACACTTTTGGCCATTGCCATGGTCTGTCCTTAGATTTACGGGTTCTGATTATCCCTTTAGTATCTTCACACTTTTGGCCATTGCCATGGTCTGTCCTTAGATTTACGGGTTCTGATTATCCCTTTAGTATCTTCACACTTTTGGCCATTGCCATGGTCTGTCCTTAGATTTACGGGTTCTGATTATCCCTTTAGTATCTTCACACTTTTGGCCATTGCCATGGTCTGTCCTTAGATTTACGGGTTCTGATTATCCCTTTAGTATCTTCACACTTTTGGCCATTGCCATGGTCTGTCCTTAGATTTACGGGTTCTGATTATCCCTTTAGTATCTTCACACTTTTGGCCATTGCCATGGTCTGTCCTTAGATTTACGGGTTCTGATTATCCCTTTAGTATCTTCACACTTTTGGCCATTGCCATGGTCTGTCCTTAGATTTACGGGTTCTGATTATCCCTTTAGTATCTTCACACTTTTGGCCATTGCCATGGTCTGTCCTTAGATTTACGGGTTCTGATTATCCCTTTAGTATCTTCACACTTTTGGCCATTGCCATGGTCTGTCCTTAGATTTACGGGTTCTGATTATCCCTTTAGTATCTTCACACTTTTGGCCATTGCCATGGTCTGTCCTTAGATTTACGGGTTCTGATTATCCCTTTAGTATCTTCACACTTTTGGCCATTGCCATGGTCTGTCCTTAGATTTACGGGTTCTGATTATCCCTTTAGTATCTTCACACTTTTGGCCATTGCCATGGTCTGTCCTTGGATTTACGGGTTCTGATTATCCCTTTAGTATCTTCAAACGTTTCTCGCATGAATTTACCATTGGGTTCGCTGTGGTGTTAATCTTTGATTTCAGATCGACACCAAAACCATCATAAATTGTATGAAGGACCATAATAGTATCATCCAAGTGCACTATTACTCCAAACTATGAAGCCACACCATTAGAGGATTCAAACAATTATTTTGTTGAAAGTGACGTTAAACGCCATAATCCTAACACTTCTATGTACCATATTGTTTACGTTCCATACCTTAATGCTGAACTCGTTACTCCATTTCTTGTTGAGGCAACATACGGGGGCTGTGCTGATGCATTTTCCCAAATAACTTCACCACCGGAAGTTCTGATCACTCCGCTATGTATACCACTTCTACACACCGACGAACTCTAAAAACATGTATTTTATATATTATCTGTCTGTGTGTCTGCATATCGCTAGATGTCAGTCATGCGTGCACACTGATTAATATTGGCAGTTATAATACACTACACCCTCTAACATCTATCAGAACCCTATTATCATATTCAGATGAACTATTTTATATGAATATTGTTTGCTTAAAGGGATAGTGCCTGTAATTTTTTGAAAGTTATTGCTTGCATTGAAAGTTAATAATATACCTCTAAAACATGAATATAAAACGTCAGGTGGCGATATTCGACCAAAAAACGTGTATTTTCATTGTTTTTGTGTGCAGCGTGCCTTCCAGCATTATTAATTATGCATGTCCTAATTTCCGAACTACATGCGCAATGGTATTGATGTTTACACTTCAGCATGAGTTTGAACTCTCAACGCTTCCTTCAATTCCATCCAACGGTCATGTTGGTGGCCTATGTTAATTCTTGTTTGATTATAATTCGCAAACAACCCCTCAACAACAAACTTCGCACATGCGTAGTAAAAGGTCAGCTAAGGTCATATGAATAGGGGCGCATATGTTGTACAGACAGGAATTTATGTTCGAGATATGTTTTCTTGAAAATAATAGAGAATGGATGGACTTTTTACTTTAAAACTCGATAAGTGTTAATCTATGTACTCCTTCTTAAATATATATGGATAAAACAAATCCACCAAGATCAATGACATTATACCTTGAAATTAACCAATCAGAGAGATTTACGTTTGCGATGGAATCAAAGTCGAAAATGTGCAAATGGTTTATTGGATAATTTTACATACAATATTCATTATTTATGCATTCTTTAGTACAAACTACAATCCGTGAAGATTGAATGTACTCACCATATCATATCTGTCTGTACCATATACAGGAGCTGTTGCCAGAGGACAATCAGATGGACACTGTACACTGTAACACACATTT
The DNA here is from genome assembly GCA_963383655.1 of Bathymodiolus septemdierum. Lineage (NCBI taxonomy): Eukaryota > Metazoa > Mollusca > Bivalvia > Mytilida > Modiolidae > Bathymodiolus > Bathymodiolus septemdierum. The sequence goes on from OY726527.1 coordinate 53,025,074, forward strand.
AAAATACATGTCTATCAAATATATGTCAGGGTCGGCATTTTACACATATGACCGCATCATTTCACTAAGAAGGAGGTTTGAGCACATAAAAGTTTAACCTGCAACTAAGTCTTGTAAAAAGTCAGGAAAGTGAGTGGCCAAGTATATGTGTGTTAGAGGTACTTGTCTATAGTTTGCCCCTGGTTAAGATGTTAACAGGATACACAAGACATAAGTATGAAGATACGAAATGGATAATCAGAAGTCGAAGATTGAAAAAGGATAAACAATGCAATGGCCAACAGAAAAGGAGCAAAAGTACAGTGGTCCATATACAACGGGGGTGGGTGGGGATGTAGCCCAGGTTTATCCGGAAGCAGTTATTTCGCCACTAGTAACACTTATGTTACTCATATTACATCACTGTTATCATGTCCCTTTATAATTTCCACATAAATACAACGTTCGCGTCGTCGTTGTCCCCAGTTGTTTGAAAGAGGACTCATGTCCTATTTATATTGCAAAGTATTTGTGTTTGTTTGCTTTTAGTTAAATACGTCTTGACTAAATGAGTAATATAGCGGGTGTCTTATAAGAGGCAGGAACTGCTTACCCTTCGCGATAAACTGGGTTCACCTCCGGTTTTTGGTGGGATCGGTGTTGCCCATCGTCTTGGTTTTCTGTGTTGTGTTTCTTTTTGTTTTCGTTGTGTTTGTCTTCGCCTTGTGTCTTGTGAAACCAATATTACAGGTGTCTCTGGAGTGTCCATTCTTGATTGTCTTCGTCTTGTGTTTTGTGAGACCAATATTTCAGGTGTCTCTGAAGTGTCTATTCTTGGTTTTCTTCGCCTTTTTCTAACGTTTATTTAAAGGGAAGATGAGAGGTTCAACAAGGATGCACCAATTACATATTAAGAGGAGTTCAATATGTAGAAATGATGCACAATTAAACATAAGTGGACACGATCGTTCTTTTAAGGAATGTAATTGCAGAGATTGCAAAGAGGTTTTATGACAAGTGTGATGCACAGAGAGATGCTTACATATACACAACAAGCTATATAATTGTAACTTGACATTTTAAAATTAATTAAATTTGTAAAGCTGACTCTACATTCATATTTATACATACAATGTTAGATAGTGTAAGCTGACGAGGTATGATAAGCGTGATGACCTTGATTTCCATATTATGTATACATACAATGTTAGATAGTGTAAGCTGACGATGTATGATAAGCGTGATGACCTTGATTTCCATATTATTTATACATACAATGTTAGATAGTGTAAGCTGACGAGGTATGATAAGTGTGATGACCTTGATTTCCATATACAATATGTAGTAGATTTTCCTTTCCTGAGAACTCGATGCTGCTTCAAACTTTCATATGTTATAGTCATAGGCTTGATTGGTTGTTGCTGGTGTTACCGTTTTTGGTTCTGTGTTTTTAGCTCACCTTGCCAAAGACAACGTGAGCTTTTGCCATCACTTGGCGTCCGTCGTCCGTCGTCTGTCGTCTGTCGTCTGTCGTCCGTCGTCTGTCGTCCGTTAACTTTTCACTTTGTAATCTTCTCCTCTGAAACCCCTCAGCCATATGAATTGAAACTTGGTAGGAAACATCTATGGAAGGTCCTCTATAAAGATTGCTAATTTCATCCCGATCCATTAACAAACATGGCCTCCACAGGCAATTCATGTTTATGATTGTATGCTTTCTAAAAAAAAAATTTTTTTGTGTGGAAAAGGAGATAACTGTAATTTAAATATAGATACTATAAATTGAATTACAGATAAATATGCCTCTAAAACCCCCTCAGCAAAATGAACTGCAACTTGGTAAGAAGCATCTATGGAAGGTCCTCTATAAAGATTGCTTATTTTGTCCCGATCCATATACAAACATGGCCACCACAGGCAATTCTTGTTTCTGATTGGCCTATATTTAAAAATCATCTCCTCTGAAACCGCTTAGCCAAATGAACTGAAACTTGGTAGGAAGCATCTATGGAAGATCCTCTATAACGATTGCTAATTTGATCCCGATCCATTAACAAACATGGCCGCCACAGGCCATTCATGTTTATGATTGTATGCTTTCTAAAAAAGTATTTTTTTGTGTGGAAAGGGAGATAACTCTAATTTAAATATAGATACTATGAATTGAATTACAGATACGTATGCCTCTAAAACCCCTCAGCCAAATGAACTGAAACTTGGTAGGAAGCATCTATGGAAGGCTCTCTATAAAGATTGCCCATTTCGTCCCGATCCGTTAGCAAACATGGCCGCCACAGGCGACTCTTGTTTATGATTGGCTGATTAAAAAAATTCTTCTCTTCTGTAACCGCTTGGCCAAATGATCCGAAACTTAGTAGGAAGCATCTATGGAAGGTCCTCTATAAAGTTTGCTCATTCCGTCCCGATCCATTAACAAATATGGCCACCACAGGCGATTCTTGTTTCCGATTGGCTGATTTTTTTAATTCTTCTCCTCTGAAACCGCTTGGCCAAATGATCCGAAATTTGGTAGGAAGCATCTATGGGCGGTCCTCTATAAAGAGTACTCATTCCGTCCCGATCCATTAACAAGCATGGCCGCCACAGGCAATTCTTGTTTCTGATTGGTCTATTTCTAAAAATCTTCTCCTCTGAAACTACATGGCCAAATGAACCGAAACTTGGTAGGAAGTATCTATGGAAGGTCCTCTATAAAGATTGCTAATTATGTCCCGATCCATTAACAAACATGACCACTACAGGCGATTCTTTTTTCTGATTGGTCTATTTCTAAAAATCTCCTCTGAAACGCATGACCAAATGATCCGAAACTTAGTAGGAAGCATCTATGGAAAGTCCTCTTAAAAAGATTGTTCATTTTGTCCCAATCTGTTAACAAACATGGCCGCCACAGACAATTCTTTTTTCTGATTGGTCAATTTCTAAAAATCTTGGCTTGGCCAAATATACCAAAACTTGGTAAGAAGCATCTATGGCAGGTCCTCTCTAGAGATTGCTCCTTTCGTTTTGATCCATTAACAAACATGGCTGCCACAGGCAATTCTTGTTTTAGATTGGTCGCTTTCTAAAAATCTTTTTCTCTGAAACTGCTTTGCCAAAACGAACCAAAATTTGGTGGGAGCACCTATAGGCTATGGAAGGTTCTGTATTAAGTTTCCTCAGAGCAGAATGAAAGGTGAGTGACACAGGCTCAGCTCAGTGCTGAGCCTCTAGTTGTTTTTTGCTTTGTAAAATCTACTATCTTTTCTTTTTAGCAAATGCGAGTATTTATTTTTATTGAGTTTTGCCATGTATTATGCTATGCTGTAAATTGTAGGGAGAGGGTGTTTATAATTGTGTTATAACTTGTATCAATTCACAGTGCTGATATTAGAGCATTATAATATGCTTAATTAAAAATACGCCAAAGTAAATTAGAAGAACATGTAGCTCTTCACTAAAACGTTGTCCTACTATGTGTATTTATGTTCTTAGTTTCATGTTGTGATGTCCGTTGCGATTTCCAGATGTGCGTTTCGTCTTTACCTCTAGTTGTTTGTAGGAGGGCTCATGTCTTATTTACGTTATTTGTGTTTGTTTGTATATAGTAGTGTCCAACACATATTGTGTTTGTGTTTTTCTCTAACGTTTATGTAGAAGGGTTAATTATTGAACGTTAGCAACAGTCTACCTTACCCACATAAAAGTTCACAAGGTTTAAATGATGTATCACATGTTACTTGTCCTTTATCTTCATACACTGTAAAAATATGCAATACATTTTCAATCTAATTATAATTACTACAAAATTCCTTATAGTCGTTGATGCCAATTTTCGTGATTCGAGTAAATTTCCTTCATTCATGGGCTAAGAAATTCGTGGTTTCATCTTTGGTAAAAATAATAATATTATTTAGTGAACCACGAAATACACGAATATTGAAAAGCCACGAATAAAAATACTTTTGCTGTAAGAGAACAACCATTTAACAACCATAACCCCCCTTCAAGGGGGGGGGGGGGGGGGGGTTATGGTTTTTTGTACTGATCTGATTTTTTTTTTCAATTGCAATCAAACTAATTGTTTTTTGTTTTCTTACCAAGTCAAAACAATACTCTCAAACCAGATTATCTTTTTATACTATAATAAATATGTAAAGCAGAATATTTTTTTGTGGCCAATGCTGTGACAGATTATTTAATTTATTTCCCTTCTAAGTCATAATATTTTCTTAGGAAAAAATCATATCCCCGCCGATCTTATCTGTCATATGTCTTTGGCGATATACAAACATCTATCAACATCTCGTTTGGGGTCATGTAAGGTAAACTTTCATTTATCTTTCACCGTCCAATCATATGCAAGACAGGAAAATATATTATCCAATCGGAAAACAGCCCTTCGGGAGTGTTAGGTTTTAAAACGTAGGTTACTTGCTGACTGGTAGATGTTCGTGTTAGGTTTTAAAACGTAGGTTACTTACTGAATGGTAGATGTTCATGTATAGTGTATGGCCAAAATAAATAAAAAAGCAAATTGCTATGGTAAATTGTAATTGTTAATTATAAATTGTAGTTGTTCCAATAAACAAATAAGGGTAATAACAAAATTACCGAACTCCGAACAATCTTCCAAAAGGAAAGTCAAAACTCATAAGTATATAAACAGACAAAATCAGTCAACAACCGGAAAACTGAAAACCATAATGACCCTGACTTGGTACAGGCATTTCTAAAGAAATAGTGGGTTGAATCAGATTTTAAAGCGCCAAACCTCCCGCTTTCATTACGGCTCAAAGGTTCCGGCTGTCACTAAAACAGTATTTATAACAATACTGGAACAAAATAGGTAAAATAGTTGTCAAAGCAGTACCAAATTCAGTCAGGAGGGTGGAACATCTATCGTGAACCATCTCCATCAACAACCCCGAGTCACCTGAAGTATTTTAACTACGAAAGTAAATGTCAAAATCACTTTTAAATTATTGTGTGGAAAATGGTGGGACGTGAATATATGTCATCCACACGTGATGTTTTGTTTGTAAACCCGTTATAAACTAACTTAACTTTAAACAACAACCAATCAATCAATATACTAAATAAGAAATTCAAAATATTTGTTGAAAACACCTGCATGACTGACCACATCGTCAAGGTTTGTGGACATAAAACTAGCTCAATCCAATCATTGAAGATAACAAAGTGTCATATGTGTGTAAGTCTGCAACTGTTTTGGTATTTTTTTTCATGTTTTGTTTTTGTAATTTTACTTTTTATTGTTGCGCAATATACAATTTACATGCATCATGTTCATGTCTGCATAATAAATATATATGTACATTGTATACACTTTGGTCTTGCAAAGGAGTTTCTGTTGTTTTGTTTTTAACTTTACAATTCATCAACAATGTGGGAGAATATATAATAAACAAAGAACATAAAACAATGTTGCCTCCCACATGCCGTTACTTAATGCCAGCCTATGAAAAGAACAATGTTGCCTCCCACATGCCGTTACTTAATGCCAGCCCATGAAAAGTAATATTTCATGCCATCTATCTCGCCATCTCTTTGTCAGGAGGCAGCATTGATGCAGAAAACATTTCTATTTTATATTTGTAACCGAGCAAAGATATTACTCCTGAGAAAGAGGAAACAATTTTTGTTATTATATTGCATGCTTACAAAATGTCAACATACCTATTGCAGTTTTGTTCGCAGATCCTAAGTTATTCGATGCCATGCACGTATACTTCCCAAGATCACCGGGTTTAGAGACACTGAGCACTAACAAAGTATTATCTGGTAAAACTATGTGACTTCCGTCCTTGGTGAGAGGAGAACCATTGTGGTACCACTGGACATTTAATGGCGATTCTCCATGAGTAACACAATCAATTCCGAAGTTCGTTGTTGAAGGACCAACGGGTTGTTTAATTTTCTTTATTTCTACCTGTGGTGATTCTACAAAACACGACAATCATTCATAATTAGCATATGGTTATGGTTATGGTGCCTAACGCCACTTTCATCAATATTTCAGTTATATTGCGACGGTCAGTTTTATTGGTGGAGGAAACCGGAGAAAACCACCCATCTGTCGCAAGCCATGACAAACTTTATCACATAATGTTGTATCGAGAACACCTCGCCATGAGCGGGATTCAAATTCACAACTTTAGTGGTGATAGGTACTGATTGCACATGCAATTGTTAACCCAACTACCATACGATCACGACTACCATGGCTCCTTAATTAACTTATGAAAAGAAAGTTTAAACAGTGATGGTCAACTATTCTCTCCAAAAAAAGAAACGCAACATGTGAAAAAATATAATTTACTTCAAATTTTCTACATCATTTTAAATACAGAAATAAGCATTACATTACACTGACATTTGGCACACTTATTGTTCGGACTTTAAAGTTCATTAAAATGTCAGAATTTATCACATTAAAGTCCATAGCGCTCAGATGACGTCACTTTAAAGTCAATATCTGTTGTGCCCACCATTAGCCTGTAACACAGCACGGCCACATCAGCAGCCCAAGATCGTTACATCCGGGTACTTCAACCGAGAAACCGAACCGTGATAGCAAGAGAAACAACATCAAATGCCCCAGGACTCCGACGAATATCGGCACAGACAGTCAGAAACCGTCTCCGTGAAAACGGCTTAAGCGCCAGAGGTCCTTACTTTGGCGCTGTATTGAGACGTCGGAATCGACTTGCAAGGTTCCGATGATGCAACAGAGTAAGCGGCTGGGACCTGCAAAACTGGTTCAGCGATGAATCAAGATTTATGCTGCAGAAAAGAGATGGCCGTACACGTTTCTACAGACGCCGGAATGAGAGGTTCGCAAGGTACTGCGTCCTTGAGGTCGACAATTTCTGCGGAGGAAGTAGGATGATGTGGGGTGCCATATCCTACGCCGAAAAACTCAACTGGTGCACATCCACGGCAACCTTAACGCCGTTCGACACATAGATGAGGCTTTGACACCACACATGCTACCCGCAATGAACCTCCGCAGGGAAGATTTTTAGCACGATAACGCTCGGCTGCACACAGCTCGTGCTACTGTTGACTTTGTAGTCAACCAGAACGTAATCGTGCTCCCCTGGTCGTTTAAATGACTAGATTTGAACCCAATAGAACATTTGTGGAAGACTTGGATCGACGCGTGCTCAGTCGTCAACCAGCGCCGCAAACTCTGCAAGAACTGCAGCAGTCTCTTGAGCAAGAATGGGGGAGAATTCCGGAAGACCGTATTCGTCGATTGATTGAGTCTATGCCGAGACGGGTCCGTGCTGTGTTACAGGTTAATGGTGGCCACAACAGATATTGGCTTTGAAGTGACGTCATCTGAACGCTATGGACTTTAATGTGATAAATTCTGACATTTTAATGAACTTTAAAGTCCGAACAATAAGTGTGTCAAATTTCAGTGTAATGTAATGCTTATTTCTGTATTTAAAATGATGTAGAAATTTTGAAGTAAATTATATTTATTCACATGTTGCGTTTCTGTTTTTGGAGAGTATTTTATTCTATCAGTATCAACAAAGCGAACAATCATTCTCTCCCCTTAATGCACTGAACACACACACACACAAAAACTACGACATATGGCGTTTGAAACACAGGTCCTGGTCTAGGACAGGCACACAAAGTTGTCGGGTTAAACCGGTAAATGAGACACAAGTCTTCCTCTTGATAACTGTATTTCCAAGGCAACACATATTAACAAACAATAAAAAAGCTGCAAAGATTTGCTTCCACTCCAAAAATGACAACATACATATGGACAGTACAATAGCAGGCTCAGTGAATGGTTGTAGTTAACTGACTACTAGCTAGGAAGATAGACACTGTTCGTCACATGGACAGTACAATAGCAGGGGTAATGAATGGTTGTAGTTAACTAACTACTAGCTAGGAAGGTAGACACTGTTCGTCACATGGACAGTACAATAGCAGGAGTAATGAATGGTTGTAGTTAACTGACTACTAGCTAGGAAGGTAGACACTGTTCGTCACATGGACAGTACAATAGCAGGAGTAATGAATGGTTGTAGTTAACTGAATACTAGCTAGGAAGGTAAACACTGTTCGTCACATGGACAGTACAATAGCAGGGGTAATGAATGGTTGTAGTTAACTGACTACTAGCTAGGAAGGTAGACACTGTTCGTCACACGGACAGTACAATAGCAGGAGTAATGAATGGTTGTAGTTAACTGACTACTAGCTAGGAAGGTAGACACTGTTCGTCACATGGACAGTACAATAGCAGGAGTAATGAATGGTTGTAGTTAACTGAATACTAGCTAGGAAGGTAGACACTGTTCGTCACATGGACAGTACAATAGCAGGGGTAATGAATGGTTGTAGTTAACTGACTACTAGCTAGGTAGACACTGTTCGTCACATGGACAGTACAATAGCAGGAGTAATGAATGGTTGTAGTTAACTGACTACTAGCTAGGAAGGTAGACACTGTTCGTCACATGGACAGTACAATAGCAGGGGCAATGAATGGTTGTAGTTAACTGACTACTAGCTAGGTAGACACTGTTCGTCACATGGACAGTACAATAGCAGAGGTAATGAATGGTTGTAGTTAACTGACTACTAGCTAGGAAGGTAGACACTGTTCGTCACATGGACAGTACAATAGCAGAGGTAATGAATGGTTGTAGTTAACTGACTACTAGCTAGGAAGGTAGACACTGTTCGTCACATGGACAGTACAATAGCAGGAGTAATGAATGGTTGTAGTTAACTAACTACTAGCTAGGAAGGTAGACACTGTTCGTCACATGGACAGTACAATAGCCGGAGTAATGAATGGTTGTAGTTAACTGACTACTAGCTAGGAAGGTAAACACTGTTCGTCACATGGACAGTACAATAGCAGAGGTAATGAATGGTTGTAGTTAACTGACTACTAGCTAGGAAGGTAGACACTGTTCGTCACATGGACAGTACAATAGCAGGGGTAATGAATGGTTGTAGTTAACTAACTACTAGCTAGGAAGGTAGACACTGTTCATCACATGGCAGGGGTAATGAATGGTTCGTGAGAAAGATATTTTCTGGTTTGGTTTCTTAATCATGTTTCTAAAAGTGAATGATGTTCACATGTTCCTTAAGTAAATTATATTTTCGAGTTCTTAAAGTGAATCACGTAAATATAGGTCACTTTAGGAACTTGTGAACATAACTTACTTTAAATGCAGTGTTTTGCTTATCATTGTTGGTCCTCTTGTCTTTTATTTTTATATATTTTGGTCAATAAGGGTAATAACAAAATTACCGAACTCCGAACAATCTTACAAAGGGAAAGTCAAAACTCATAAGTATTATAAACAGACAACATCAGTCAATAAACGGAAAACTGTGAAAACCGTAATGACCCTGACTTGGTACAGGCATTTCTAAAGAAATGGTGGGTTGAATCAGATGTTAAAGCGCCAAACCTCCCGCTTTCATTACGGCTCAAAGGTTCCGGCTGTCACTATAACAGCATTTACAACAACACTGGAACATAATAGGTAAAATAGTTGTCAATGTATTGCATGTCCTTCTTTATTTACGGCTTCTGGTTACTCCTTTCTTGTATCCTTACAAATTGTTCACTACATCCGGAAACCAACAAACGTTGGAAACCAGTACATTGTAACTTTGATACGTCATTAAGACGGCTTAGTCTAAACCTTACCTTTCACTTGTAACGTAATAGTCTTTGAATCACTTCCGAAGGTATTTGATGCCACACAACGGTAGGGTCCTGTGTCCTTTGTTTGGACGTTTAACATAACAAGGTCACCATCTTTATTTTCGTAAGCATTATTCACGTTTGGCTGAAAAAAGACATGGGTTGTTCATTTAGTATTCCTGATAATAAGTTAAAGAACAAAACGAGTTCACCTTTCAATGGGGGAGATATTGTGACGACAATAATGAACCTTTAAAGACTTTAAAGAGATCGAATATTAATGTCCTTGTCAGTTACATATCAATCATAGAAATAAATAACTTACAATCCATCGGGTCAATAAGTATAGGAGAATGTCGAAGTAACTCTCCATTCCTTAAACATAATGGAGCCGAGGACCACTGTTTTCAAGGAATGGAGAGATACGAGGACATTCTCCAACTTAAAATCCACCCATTGTACTTTATTAATTTTATTGATTATTAATCTTGTAACAAAAAAAAGTATGTGTATAGTATCTAAAGTACAAAGAGAACAATAACTCCGCCCCTGTCTACATTGTTCATAATTCTCCATTCCTTGAAAATAATGGAGAGTTTATACAATAGATTAACATCACAGGTGGATATTAAAACTAACTTAACCCCGCCATTGCTCATTGCAAAGCCAGAATAGTGTATGTATATGTGTGTATGTATATGCATGTATATGTGTGTATGTATATGTGTGTATGTATATGTATGTATATGTGTGTATGTATATGTATGTATATGTGTGCATGTATATGTATGTATATGTGTGTATGTATATGTATGTATATGTGTGTATGTATATGTGTGTATGCATATATGTGTATATGTGTGTATATGTGTGTATGCATATGTGTGTATATGTGTGTATGTATATGTGTGTATATGTGTATGCATATGTGTGTATGTATATGTTTGTATGTATATGTGTGTATGCATATATGTGTATATGTGTGTATATGTGTGTATGCATATGTGTGTATATGTGTGTATGTATATGTGTGTATATGTGTATGCATATGTGTGTATGTATATGTTTGTATGTATATGTGTGTATGTATATGTGTGTATATGTGTATGCATATGTGTGCATGTATATGTGTGTATGTATATGTGTGTATATGTGTGTGTGTATATGTGTGTATGTATATGTGTGTATGTATATGTGTGTATATGTGTGTATATGTGTGTATGCATATGTGTGTATGTATATGTGTGTATGCATATGTGTGCATGTATATGTGTGTATGTATATGTGTGTATGTATATGTGTGTATGTGTGTGTGTGTGTAAATGTGTGTATGTATATGTGTGCATATGTGTGTATATGTGTGCATATGTGTGTATGTATGTGTGTATATGTGTGTATGTATATGTATGTATATGTGTGTATGTATATGTGTGTATGTATATGTGTGTATATGTGTGTATGCATATGTGTGTATGTATATGTGTGTATGTATATGTGTGTTAGGCAGATATCGATTTTGTCTCTGTCTACGATTTTTTAATTGTATTTTGGAAATGTTCCGACATCGTGGTATCTTTTTTGTTTTTCATTTTATTCAAGTCTCACCCAGCCTTTGTTAGAAGAAGGAATTCAGATTCTTAGATATGAAAGGTTTTATTAAGGAAAAATACATTACTATACATTAATATAAAATTATTATTTTCTTTCGTGCGCTTTGTGCGCTTATAATATCTGTAACTTTCAGGAATGTACAGCATAATAAGATAAAGAATGAAACGAGTTCACCTTTAATTGAAGGAAGCTAACGTGACGACAATAATGAAAAAAACTTTTACTCACTGGAGGAAACCACGTGGTCTTTGGTTTTGGATAACCTACTGCATTACAATGAAGTGTTGTATTTTTTCCGCTGACAATCTCAATAATGGATGGCATTTGTACCTTTGGTGGCCCTAGAAAAGGGACAAGCCGAAAGTAAAGCAATCTCGTCAGATATTTTTATTTTTAGCAAAAGCGGGGGTTACTATAAACGTTTACTATAAACATTTACTATAAATTTGTGTAACTAAAATATTATAATGTTCAATTATGTATTTTGAAATATATGTAATGGGAGAAGACTGTCTGAGTTGTTTAACTTGTGTAATACAATATATGTAATGGGAGAAGACTGTCTGAGTTGTTTAACTTGTGTAATACAATATATGTAATGGGAGAAGACTGTCTGAGTTGTTTAACTTGTGTAATACAATATATGTAATGGGAGAAGACTGTCTGAGTTGTTTATCTTGTGTAATACAATATATGTAATGGGAGAAGACTGTCTGAGTTGTTTAACTTGTGTAATACAATATGTAATGGGAGAAGACTGTCTGAGTTGTTTAACTTGTGTAATACAATATATGTAATGGGAGAAGACTGTCTGAGTTGTTTAATTTTGTGTAATACAATATATGTAATGGGAGAAGACTGTCTGAGTTGTTTAACTTGAGTCTTATCCTTTTGTCTTTTTAAACAATAAAATATACTTAAAGTAAAAGTGGAGGTTTGTGCCCATACAACTAGCTTAAGAAATGTTACATATACCAAAGGAGTAATAGGAAGTCGTAAGTCGAAGAAGGACAGACAAATTAAAGGTATTGGAAATATCAAATTAAAATCTATTATGTTCACTCCCGTCCTCTCTATAGGCCGTGCCTACCGTCATATTACACAACGTTTCAGATCAAGGACACCACGTAGGTAATGATATTGCCATTTGATTACATTGGTTACAAGCGTTTATCGGAAAACAAACGTTTACCTAACCACCGTTGGTACAACGACGCCACCTGGGGGGGGGGGGGGGGGGTGAATGTTCTCCATTTAATGGCCGAAAGCAAAGGAAGAAAAGAACAAAACAGCACACACAAAACCAAAGATAGAGCAACCCGCACCCCACTACAAACCGGAGGTGACATCAAGTGTGTGTTCAGGAAGGTTAAGCTGTTTCATTTGGCTATTGCGTTGTCTGTCCTTCGATTTACTGATACTAATGACCTTTTCGGTAGTTCAACTTAAGAGGAGTTCCAGAACATCTGACATATCGAATTTGAGAACAACGGAGTCAAATTAGTTGAAATGCAATGAGATTTGTTCGAGAATTGAAGCAAAGGCTAAATTACGATATAACCGAGTTTGAAATAACGAGATTCACCTGTATTTGATGCCTTCATAAGCATATCGTTCGTTTTCTGTCAATGCAAACTCTCATTAATAATAATATCTCATTATAGCTATTTTTTCATAAACGTGGTTGGAAATTGTCTCATGAACCATCTATTGCAGAAAAAGAGGACATGGAGTGTTGATTTACAATATGTTGCACAAATATAGATCATGGAATGCCCATTAAACACATACTGCACAAATAGAAGTCATCGGCGTCAACAACCTCCTATTGTACAAAACGAGGACACGAAGCGCTCATTAAACACATACTGCACAAACAGAAGTCATCGGTGTCAACAACCACCTATTGTACAAAAAGAGGACAGGAAGCGCTCATTAAACACATACTGCACAAACAGAAGTCATCAGTGTCAACAACCACCTATTGTACAAAACGAGGACAGGAAGCGCTCATTAAACACATACTGCACAAACAGAAGTCATCGGCGTCAACAACCACCTATTGTACAAAACGAGGACAGGAAGCGCTCATTAAACACATACTGCACAAACAGAAGTCATCAGTGTCAACAACCACCAATTGTACAAAACGAGGACAGGAAGCGCTCATTAAACACATACTGCACAAACAGAAGTCATCGGCGTCAACAACCACCTATTGTACAAAACGAGGACAGGGAGCGCTCATTAAACACATACTGCACAAACAGAAGTCATCGGCGTCAACAACCACCTATTGTACAAAACGAGGACAGGAAGCGCTCATTAAACACATACTGCACAAACAGAAGTCATCAGTGTCAACAACCACCAATTGTACAAAACGAGGACAGGAAGCGCTCATTAAACACATACTGCACAAACAGAAGTCATCGGCGTCAACAACCACCTATTGTACAAAACGAGGACAGGAAGCGCTCATTAAACACATACTGCACAAACAGAAGTCATCAGTGTCAACAACCACCTATTGTACAAAACGAGGACAGGAAGCGCTCATTAAACACATACTGCACAAACAGAAGTCATCGGCGTCAACAACCACCTATTGTACAAAACGAGGACAGGGAGCGCTCATTAAACACATACTGCACAAACAGAAGTCATCGGCGTCAACAACCACCTATTGTACAAAACGAGGACAGGAAGCGCTCATTAAACACATACTGCACAAACAGAAGTCATCAGTGTCAACAACCACCAATTGTACAAAACGAGGACAGGAAGCGCTCATTAAACACATACTGCACAAACAGAAGTCATCGGCGTCAACAACCACCTATTGTACAAAACGAGGACAGGAAGCGCTCATTAAACACATACTGCACAAACAGAAGTCATCAGTGTCAACAACCACCAATTGTACAAAACGAGGACAGGAAGCGCTCATTAAACACATACTGCACAAACAGAAGTCATCGGCGTCAACAACCACCTATTGTACAAAACGAGGACAGGAAGCGCTCATTAAACACATACTGCACAAACAGAAGTCATCGGCGTCAACAACATTTTGTTGCACAAGCTGAGGTCATGGGTGTGGTTAACAAGATATTGTATAAATAGAATACATGGAGTGTCCATTTACCATCTATTACACAAACAGATGTCAGGGGTGTAATTAACAAATATTTCACAAAAAGAAGTCATGGAGCTCCTATAAATGGTCTATTGAACAAATAGAAGTGATAGGTTGCTCTTAGCCATCTATTTCACAAATAGAGGGCATAGAACACACGCTCATTAACCCTCTATTGCAATGGAGGTCAAGGAGCTTACTCCAAAATAAATATTGCAAGTTCTAAATTCAGAAATCTCTAACCTTCAAGTAAAAGATAAGCAGATTTTTCTACTGTTTCCACCCCGTTGTTAGCCGCACACACATACTGTCCTGCGTTGTTAGGTAAAGCTGTCACGATCTGCAGCTGTGATCCTCCAGGAATTGGAAATACGCCATTAGTAACTGGTACCCTTTTTCCATCACTCTTAATTTGGTACCAGCTTATTTTTGGTGTTGGAGTTCCACTAAATTTACATTCTATTTTAACGGGCATTCCTATAAGTATCGTGTGATTTTGCGGGACTTCCACGATTTTAATATGCTCTGTAATTATAAACACATGCGTGATGTTAATTTGCTACCATTACTTTCAATTTTTAACACTAACAATAATAATAATAATAATGAAACTTTTTTTTGGGGCTATTTAAGCATATTTAATGGCAAAATAAAGAACATGTAACTTATATAAAATTTAATGACATATGGTTCCGTAGTCCTTTGTTGTAGATATTGTTTAATAAACAGAACTCAAACTTTGTACCTGTCGAAAACTTTGCGAGTTTGAAATTTGAACTATTTTTTTTTGCTCCTCTGTGTAGTTCAAATTAAAATACAGTTAATGTTATGTCGGTGACTTCCGGTATGTTAGTGATTTATTGTTATGTCGGTGACTTCCGGTGTGTTAGTGATTTATTGTTATGTCGGTGACTTCCGGTATGTTAGTGATTTATTGTTATATCGATGACTTCCGGTATGTTAGTGATTTATTGTTATATCGGTGACTTCCGGTATGTTAGTGATTTATTGTTATATCGGTGACTTCCGGTATGTTAGTGATTTATTGTTATATCGGTGACTTCCGGTATGTTAGTGATTTATTGTTATATCGATGACTTCCGGTATGTTAATGATTTAATGTTATGTCGGTGACTTCCGGTATGTTATTTTATCGACAACATCATTATGTATTTACCATTACACTGACCGATAACTTTCAGTACCAGGGTCACATCGTTGATACTTACAATATCTCTCAAAGATCAAAGGAATAATGTCACAATTGGCGAAAAATGAGAGATTGTTGTTTAACGCCAACTTAGCAATTTCCCAGCTAGCATCATGGCGAGAACAAGTTAATTTTCAATGAGATGATGATGAGGTCGCTTTGCAATAGACCAACACGCTGAGTTGGATTTTAGTGCTAGCTCACTGAAACGATAATTCGCGGGAAGACATCTCGCCCAACTCAGACATATTATCCTGATTCCAAGCCAACTAGTCGTTGCTCTTTCTCCTTAATACTGCGTGCTTTGCGGAGAAGCAACACATATAAATTTTATAGCTTTTGGTTTGACCCGATCGGGGCACGAACCCACGATCTATCACACTCGTGGCGAACACATTAAAATGATATTACAGTGAAATTATATTACAATACGTACTGAACACTTCTAAGACAATCTGTTTACTGGATTCACCCAGCGCACTTTTTGCTTTACAATAAAATATCGATGAATCGTTTATCGATGCATTCATAAGGGTTATAGTTGTTCCATTCACTCTATATTTACTACCCAATGAGCTTGGTTTTGGTGTCCACGTGATTTCCGGGAATGGTAATCCGTGAACGTCACATTTTATTTCAACCTTTGAACCTTCTGTCACTTTCATTAACTGTAATGGCCGAGGGAAAGATGGTTTGGCTTATAAAGAAAAATATATACAACGTGACTTATATTGACAAGTCATGTGACCTACTGATTAAAAAAAATATATACAACGTGACTAATATTGACAAGTCATATGTGACCTACTGATTAAGAAAAATATAGACAAGATGAGCAATTGACAAATTCAAAATTTCAAAATCTAAGAACAAAATAGTGTTAATTTGTTTTTTGGATAAAACCAAATTTTAAGTGATTTTAATAAGTTGTTTATTCATTTAAATTGGTGGATATATACATATCTTCGTGGTTTGAGGTAAAAATATAGATCTTCGTGGATAAGTAAATTCGTGAATCCCTTGCTATGTATTCAATGCATATAAATATAGTGACATATATTCGATGAATTCTTAATTTCGTGGTATGCTACTATCCCCGAAAATTGGTATACCACGTACATACTAATGCAATCAAAGTACTACAATGATAGTCCAAGGGAACAGTTCTAGAATCATATTCCGTGGAATATAAATCAAAGGGGTTGGCTAGGGTTATGGTTATGATGCTTAGCGCTACTTTCAACAATATTTCATTGATATCGTGACGGTCAGTTTTACTGGTGAAGGAAACCGGAGTATCCGGACAAGCTTTATCACATAATGCTGTATCGAGTACACCTCACCTGAGCGAGATTCGTACTCACAACTTTAGTGGTGATCCGCACTGATTGCATAGGTAGTTGTAAATCCAACTACCATATGATCACGAGCTCGACAGCCCCAAACTCTTTTTGGTTTATAATATCACGTATTTTTCTAGTGTTGTTTTTTACTATGGTGTTGTTTATTTTCGATGATACTGATAAACGAATATTGAGATGTTCGCTGTAATGTGAATTCACCGGTTTGATAACTTCGCTGTAATGTGAATTCATGGGTTTGATAACTTCGCTGTAATGTGAATTCATGGGTTTGATAACTTCGCTGTAATGTGAATTCATGGGTTTGATAACTTCGCTGTAATGTGAATTCATGGGTTTGATAACTTCGCTGTAATGTGAATTCATGGGTTTGATAACTTCGCTGTAATGTGAATTCACCGGTTTGATAACTTCGCTGTAATGTGAATTCATGGGTTTGATAACTTCACTGTAATGTGAATTCATGGGTTTGATAACTTCGCTGTAATGTGAATTCACGGGTTTGATAACTTCGCTGTAATGTGAATTCACGGGTTTGATAACTTCGCTGTAATGTGAATTCACGGGTTTGATAACTTCGCTGTAATGTGAATTCACGGGTTTGATAACTTCGCTGTAATGTGAATTCACGGGTTTGATAACTTCGCTGTAATGTGAATTCACGGGTTTGATAACTTCGCTGTAATGTGAATTCACGGGTTTGACATCTTCTCTTGTTACAAGTTGATTTACATGAGGCATTACATTTCGTGCTTTGATAGTACCAGCGAAAAACACAAAAATTGATATTCAAGAAATAATAAATGAAATTATAGTATTATAGGAAAAATATAAAATAATGCATAACTTTTACATATAGTAACTTAATACGTCACAGCAACGAATAAAAATGAAACTATAGTAAACTGTATATAAGAAAAAATATGAATATCAAGAAAAGATTGAAGACACCAAAGGGAGATAATCAGATGCTGTAAATCAAATAAGGACAAACAAAACAATGACCAACCGAAAAAGAAAGTGCTTTATTTTTACGCATACTTACCTAAAGCGTCACAACAACTAGGACCCATTAACGCTTTGACACTAAGTGGGTTTAATGTTGATCCTGGCGGCCCTGATACACCAGCATCTCCCTTAGGGCCTGGAGGACCGGGTGGTCCCTGCAATCTAGTGTCTCCTTTAGCCCCTAAAAATATATAGAGTACAAAGTAAGGAATTCGTCGAAGAAAGTCTACAAAAGGGGACTATTAGATCGCTGCCATTACGTAATGAATAGATTGTTGTACTTTGAATAGTGGGAGGAATTAAATCATGCAGATATTGCGGTGCAAAACCGTTGTATAGCCTATGAAACAATTGGAGTTTTCTTCTGTGACGCCTACTATGCAAAGGTTCCAAACTAGTTTCGTAATATAAAGAAGCAGTCCTTGTATATAATCCAGTCTTAGGTATACATGTATGTTGATTAGAACATGACTGGGTCATATATGGCAGATCACGACGGGTGCAAATAAGGGAACAGATCATGTGTATAATCTTTCCTGCGCACTTTGCGTTTCAACCTTTTTTGTGGAAGATCTTGTTTTTATCATATTTTTCGGTCTTTAGTTCTACGTTATGCTTAAGCTTTGTGCGGAACTTCTCTTTACTCGACAGCATCTTCGGAATTTATCTGTCTTAAGCGAGTAATGTCTTTGACGTTGGTGATTTTTTGTCCAGCTATTGTTTATAAGGAGTACATTAAAAACATAAATAAACACTAATTATCGAGTTTTAATGTAAAAAAAACATCTATTCTCTTTTATTTTCATGGAAATACATCTCGAACATAAATTCCTGTCTGTACAAGTCCCTATTCATATGACCTTAGGTGACCTTTTTCTACGCATGAGCGAAGCCTGTTTTTTGGACAAAATGTCTGCCGATGGAAAATCTGCACGAGGTCTTACGGGAATTTAGACTGATTCTGCTAGAAAAAGAAACAGGAAAGAAGCTTTAGCGATATTATAGTAAAACAAGAATTAACATAGTCCACCAACATGACCGTTGGGTGAAATTGAAGGAAGCGTTGAGAGTTCAAACTCATGCTGAAGTGTAAACAGCAGTGTCATTGCACATTTAGTTCGGATATTGGGATATACATAATTAATGATGCTAGAAAATAAAGCTGCACACCATGGTATATACGAAGGTAAATATTAACTTTCAATGCAAGCAAAAACAACTTTAAAATGTTTTTCTACCAAACTTACATCCCTTTAAGCGTTATATGACAACGACTGATCAAATCAACATAAAACGCATAAAAGACTAAAGGCACATGTCAAAGTGAGTTCGGCTCGTGTATAAAGACCATGCTGTAGCTAAACTGGAGAGGAAAAAGGGGGATGTTGGTCCCAATTGTATGTTAGCTGTTTTACATCTGCTAATACAACCATGACGAGGTGTTCTAAGTTTATGAATACAATCTAATAAAGGCTACATGAAACGGCCCTATATATTCACAATTTCATTTTTTAGCTCTTCTTTCAAAATTTTCATGTGTATGGGTAGTGAAAAACCTTTAAAACAATTTATATATAATTCATATACATCTCCATGTGTCTGGTTTTCTATTCCCAGCATGACGGGGTGTAATTTGTTCAAATATGGGCGATTTGCATGCATCCTCTGACTAAGAAAAGTTCAATTCCTTTGGATAAACGCATTCAGTCTCACTAAATATTCGCAGGGCTTACTTGTTGCACCGTCTAGCCCCTTCACACCAGGATCACCCTTCAACCCAACATCACCCTTTGGTCCAGGGACTCCTTGTGGACCTGCAAAACAACACTCTTGTAATAAATAGTATCATATCACCCTCTCCCCTACAAAAATATACAAAAATCATTTAGGCCTTACAGGAACTAATTTCTACTAACATCTACAAATATCAATATATTTTTATAATAGCTTCATTATATCTTCATTTGATTGAGAAAGCCCCATGTGATTGATCAAAATGTTGACACATGACGTCTGGATTAATGAAGCACTCATTCATTCGATCACGCCCACTTCCGGGAACTACTTTCGAACGTCATGAAAACTAATAACAATACACAACAACAAAAGTTGAAAATATGGAGTAGCTATAGTATTAAAAATTTTGATAATTTCAGAAGTATTCAATAAAATCCAATAATACAAGTACAGTAAAACCTGTCTAAACCGACCACCTTTTGGACTGAAGAATTTGCTCAGTTTAGACAGGTACTTGGTTTACACATTTTCAAGTTACATAGACGTTTAGTAGATGGGACTGTAAAATATATCTGGTTTAGGCAGGTTTTCGGTTTATTCAGGATTCGGTTTAGGCAGGTTTTCGGTTTATTCAGGATTCGGTTTAGACATGTGTTCGGTTTATTCAGGATTCGGTTTAGACAGGTTTTCGGTTTATTCAGGATTCGGTTTAGACAGGTTTTCGGTTTATTCAGGATTCGGTTTAGACAGGTTTCACTCTGTAAGTAATGCATTCATTTTTGTAGTTTTATTGGATTGTAAAAGATTTAACAGAAGTATTTTTCTATATGAAGCTCTAACATGGTTTACACAAAATTTACTTTTACTTCAAAAAGGCTAAAAACAAAGGCTGGTTTAAATTGTTAAATAAAATACTTGTACCTACCAATTCGATTAGGAGACTGACAAACGATATTTTCTACATTTTTGAGTCAATTTTTTCATACAAAACAGTAATCGAATTGAATAAACCACTGAACTAAAAACTAAAATGGGTGTACAGGAAATCAATACTTCAGCACTGACTATGATATTCATGCGCATGATTTGAAAGCGGTCATACCACTCATGCAATACAAGAAATTGTTTACCGCGTTCTTTTTTCAAATTTAATTTAATTGTCACTGTTGTTAGTGAGAATATCAAATAATGAATTTAAATAACTTCTTTTGTATAGAAAAAGCGCATTGACTTCTGTTCTCCATCTTACAGTCACGTGATAAATATGGCATGAATCATACCAGAGTTATCGTTCTTTTATTTTCCTATCAACGTCTCTCCATATATCAAATAATTTAAATTTCGCACAAGAATACCACAATAAAAACGAAATTAACATTGCCCGGATACTATTCCGTTCGGACTATGAATTAACATATGCTATAATCGTGACGAATTAATCTGTGAAAACAATCTGAAGATTATTTAAATCCGCTACAAGATCGAGCAATTTAATTCAATAAATTTAGTTCCAATAATCATGTTAAAGTGCAGACCTGGGTAGAGGTTGATGTGAAATCAGGGAACGGTAACTCTGGTATAGATTGGAATCCTAGTTGTAACGTTAAGCACAACCAGAATAATCCGGATGTCTTACCTGGAGTGCAAATTTTGCTGTCATTTACACAGTATTTTTCAAAGATTCCAACCTGTAAATGTTTAATTAAATAGGATTAGGCTAAGAAAACAAATTGGTGTTTAACAGCACTATTAACATGATTTGATGAATTCTGTAGCTCTCAGTTTTATTGAGGAGGAAAACAGAGTACCTGTGTAAAACGAGTGTGGCCCGAATTATGAAAGGCACTAACGGCATCCATACGAAAACACAGCCATTGACGATAACGACAAATAATGTCCAATTTAAATGCAATTTTATATCTATTGCTGGTAATATGTTTGTTTCTACGCTTAATAAACCAAATATATAGATGATTAGTGAATGTCACAGATTATTCAGAAATTTTTCCCTGTAGCAACGCTTGTTTTCCACAGGATTGGTTGATTGATTGATTGGTTGATTGATTGATTGATTGATTGATTGGTGTTTAACGCCAACTTTATCAGTATTTCAGCTATATCGTGGAGTGAACAAATTTTACAAATAAATTTCCACATCTACCAGACTCTTAGAAATAAAATATGTGCTTATAAAACAATTGTGTTATATATACAAATAATATTTTCCACATGAACATCAACACATGCATTAATATACATTGTATATCGCTAGATTCTCAGGGGCCTTGGTGGCTCAATGAGTTAGGTAGTTGGATTACCAAACAACTCATGCAAGCCTATCACCAATACGGCGTGGGTTCGCGCCCGGCTTTGACTAATTACACTCGACTCGTAGCTACAAGTGATACATTTTACCAGTTGCTTCCCAATAGTCCCGTGGTTCTCTCCGGGTACTCCGGCTTCTTCCACCACTAAAACTAGTCGCCATGATATAGCTGAAATATTGCTGAATGTGGCGTTAAACACCAAAAATCAAATCAATCAATCCATAGATTCTCAAGTTTATTTGTTTCTTTCTAAAACATTGTGAATTTATCATTATTGGATTATTCGTGGAATACCAATTTCCGTGAATTTCTTGGATATCACCAACTTACGAAATATAAAATTCAACGAATATTTGTCATTATTATATATATTATATGTACTGACAACAGCAGCGGATCCACGAACATAAGATGTTTACTACTTACCTTTCCAGAGCACCTGAGTTCACCCCCGGGTAATAGTGGGGTTCGTGTTACTCGATCTTCAGTTTTATAGATGTTTTGTAGATCGTTGTTTGTCCTTTTGTACTTTTTCTTTTGGCCATTGTGTTGTCTGTCCTTCTTCGATTTACGGATTCTGATCACCCTTTTGACAACTTCAAACTTTTGGTCATTGTATCGTCTGTCCTTAGATTTTCGGATTCTGATTACCCCTTTGGTATCTTCAAACTTTGGTTATTGTATCGTCTGTCCTTAGATTTACGGCTTCTGATTACCTCTTTGGTATCTTCAAACTTTTGGTCATTGTATCGTCTGTCCTTACATTTACGGCTTCTGATTACCCCTTTGATATCTTCAACCTTTGGGTCATTGTATCGTCTGACCTTAGATTTAGGAATTCTGATTACCCCTTTGGTATCTTCAAACTTTGGCCATTGTATCGTCTGTCCTTAGATTTACGTTTCTGATTACCGCTTTGGTATCTTTAAACTTTTGGTCATTGTATCGTTTGTCCTTACATTTACGGCTTCTGATTACCCCTTTGATATCTTCAACCTTTTGGTCATTGTATCGTCTGTCCTTAGATTTAGGGATTCTGATTACCCCTTTGATATCTTCAACCTTTGGGTCATTGTATCGTCTGTCCTTAGATTTAGGGATTCTGATTACCCCTTTGTTATCTTCAAACTTTGGCCATTGTATCGTCTGTCCTTAGATTTACGGTCTCTGATTACCGCTTTGGTATCTTCAAACTTTTGGTCATTGTATCGTCTGTCCTTAGATTTACGGCTTCTGATTACCCCTTTGGTATCTTCAACCTTTGGGTCATTGTATCGTCTGTCCTTAGATTTATGGTTTCTGATTACCTCTGTGAAATATTCAAACTGTTGGCCATTGTATCGTCTGTCCTTAGATTTACGGCTTCTGATTACCTCTGTGAAATATTCAAACTGTTGGTCATTGTATCGTCTGTCATTACATTTACGGCTTCTGATTACCTCTGTGAAATATTCAAACTGTTGGCCATTGTATCGTCTGTCCTTAGATTTACGGCTTCTGATTACCTCTGTGAAATATTCAAACTGTTGGTCATTGTATCGTCTGTCCTTAGATTTACGGCTTCTGATTACCTCTGAGGTATCTTCAAACTGTTGGCCATTGTATCGTCTGTCCTTAGATTTAGGGATTCTGATTACCCCTTTGGTATCTTCAACCTTTTGATCATTGTATCGTCTGTCCTTAGATTTAGGGATTCTGATTACCCCTTTGGTATCTTCAACCTTTTGGTCATTGTATCGTCTGTCCTTAGATTTACGGCTTCTGATTACCTCTGTGATATATTCAAACTGTTGGTCATTGTATCGTTTGTCCTTAGATTTAGGGCTTCTGATTACCCCTTTGGTATCTTCAAACTTTGGGTCATTGTATCGTCTGTCCTTAGATTTAGGGCTTCTGATTACCTCTGTGAAATATTCAAACTGTTGGTCATTGTATCGTCTGTCATTACATTTACGGCTTCTGATTACCTCTGTGGTATCTTCAAATCTTTGGCCATTGTATCGTCTGTCCTTAGATTTAGGGATTCTGATTACCCCTTTGGTATCTTCAAACCTTTGGCCATTGTATCGTCTGTTCTTAGATTTAGGGATTCTGATTACCCCTTTGGTATCTTCAACCTTTTGGTCATTGTATCGTCTGTCCTTAGATTTAGGGATTCTGATTACCCCTTTGGTATCTTCAACCTTTTGATCATTGTATCGTCTTTCCTTAGATTTAGGGATTCTGATTACCGCTTTGATATCTTCAAACTCTTCTTACTCTATTCACGAAGATTGGAATTCACGACCTTAAATGACTTTATAGTATTTATTCTAGAATTACCTCTGAATCAGCGAGCTGTGCGAATATTTGAGCCATCTCATTTCCCGTGGTAGAATCACCTCCACTTCTGTCATCATTGACTGTAGTAGGTGGTTGTGATAAAAACAGAGCAAACGCCTTCATGACTTGTAATGTTGTTTCTCTACAATTTTCCCGTATTTTTCTTTGATCCTAAAAAGTAAGTTTTTAAAGAATTGATAATAATAAGGTGGTTACTTATTGGAAAACACACAATCATTTTAATACTTTGACACTCATCTTTAAAAAATACACCCTAAAACTGTACTAATCTAGACTTTGGTCTGCGAATATAGATTTTATTCTATGATCTCAAACTGATATGTCCACACAAAAAAAGATAAAAAAACAACTGTTGAATGGAATTACATGTTTCCGCCATATATTGTCCTTTTCGTACTCAAAAATCATAATGTTCTGGTTTGATAACAAGGTGGAACTCGTATTATTACTTTTAGAATAATATCTATACAATTCACAACTATATTTAGCGAGTCGTACTCACGTATCTAGAACTCTTTTAAGTCGTATTTCTACTGTTAAAATAATATCCATACAATTCAAAATTAAATTTAGTGAGTCAAACGTATTTGGACAAGCTAAACACAATGCGGAAACAAAACTGACATTTGCGACCATCAAATCACAATTTATGTGTGCAAATCATCAAATACATTACAAATATCTCCATACTAAAGCAATTTCCGATGAATAACTATTATTCGTGAGCACACATGTTTACCACCGGCTTTTCGGTGGGGTCTGTATTGCTCAACTTTTTAGTTTTTGTGGTCTCCTATTATGTGTCTTTACGTTCTGAGTTCTGTGTTGTGATGTCTGTTACGAATTCCGAATAAAAACGTTGTTCAGTTCGTCTTTACCTCCAGTTGTTTGTAGGAGGGCTCATGTCTTATTTACGTTATCTTCTGTTCGTCTTTACCTCCATTTGTTTGCAGGAGGGCTCATGTCTTATTTACGTTATCTTCTGTTCGTCTTTACCTCCAGTTGTTTGTAGGAGGGCTCATGTCTTATTTACGTTTTCTTCTGTTCGTCTTTACCTCCAGTTGTTTGTAGGAGGGCTCATGTCTTATTTACGTTTTCTTCTGTTCGTCTTTACCTCCAGTTGTTTGTAGGAGGGCTCATGTCTTAATTACGTTATGTTCTGTTCGTCTTTACCTCCAGTTGTATGTAGGAGGGCTCATGTCTTATTTACGTTATCTTGTGTTCGTCTTTACCTCCAGTTGTTTGTAGGAGGGTTCATGTCTTATGTACGTTATCTTCTGTTCATCTTTACCTCCAGTTGTTTGTAGGAGGATCATGTCTTAATTACATTATCTTCTGTTCGTCTTTACCTCCAGTTGTTTGTAGGAGGGTTCATGTCTTATTTACGTTATGTTCTGTTCGTCTTTACCTCCAGTTGTTTGTAGGAGGGCTCATGTCTTATTTACGTTATGTTCTGTTCATCTTTACCTCCAGTTGTTTGTAGGAGGAGCATGTCTTACTTACGTTATCTTCTGTTCGTCTTTACCTCCAGTTGTTTGTAGGAGGGCTCATGACTTATTTACGTTATGTTCTGTTCGTCTTTACCTCCAGTTGTTTGTAGGGGGGCTCATGTCTTATTTACGTTATGTTCTGTTCGTCTTTACCTCCAGTTGTTTGTAGGAGGGCTCATGTCTTATTTACGTTATGTTCTGTTCATCTTTACCTCCAGTTGTTTGTAGGAGGAGCATGTCTTACTTACGTTATCTTCTGTTCGTCTTTACCTCCAGTTGTTTGTAGGAGGGCTCATGACTTATTTACGTTATGTTCTGTTCGTCTTTACCTCCAGTTGTTTGTAGGGTGGCTCATGTCTTATTTACGTTATGTTCTGTTCGTCTTTACCTCCAGTTGTTTGTAGGAGGATCCAGTTGTTTGTAGGAGAGCTTATGTCTTATTTACGTTATCTTCTGTTCGTCTTTACCTCCAGTTGTTTGTAGGAGGATCATGTCTTATTTACGTTATGTTCTGTTCCTCTTTACCTCCAGTTGTTTGTAGGAGGGCTCATGTCTTATTTACGTTATGTTCTGTTCGTCTTTACCTCCAGTTGTTTGTAGGAGGGTTCATGTCTTATTTACGTTATGTTCTGTTCGTCTTTACCTCCAGTTGTTTGTAGGAGGGTTCATGTTTTATTTACGTTATGTTCTGTTCGTCTTTACCTCCAGTTGTTTGTAGGAGGGCTCATGTCTTATTTACGTTTTCTTCTGTTCGTCTTTACCTCCAGTTGTTTGTAGGAGGGCTCATGTCTTATTTACGTTTTCTTCTGTTCGTCTTTACCTCCAGTTGTTTGTAGGAGGGCTCATGTCTTATTTACGTTATGTTCTGTTCGTCTTTACCTCCAGTTGTATGTAGGAGGGCTCATGTCTTATTTACGTTATCTTGTGTTCGTCTTTACCTCCAGTTGTTTGTAGGAGGGTTCATGTTTTATTTACGTTATGTTCTGTTCGTCTTTACCTCCAGTTGTTTGTAGGAGGGCTCATGTCTTATATACGTTATGTTCTGTTCGTCTTTACCTCCAGTTGTTTGTAGGGGGGCTCATGTCTTATTTACGTTATGTTCTGTTCGTCTTTACCTCCAGTTGTTTGTAGGAGAGCTCATGTCTTATTTACGTTATGTTCTGTTCGTCTTTACCTCCAGTTGTTTGTAGGAGGGTTCATGTCTTATTTACGTTATGTTCTGTTCGTCTTTACCTCCAGTTGTTCGTAGGAGTGCTCATGTCTTATTTACGTTATTTGTGTTTGTTTGTACATAGTCGTATCCAACACTTATTGTGTTATGTTTTTGCTTTGTTTTTTGTCGTCTTGTTTACCCTATATTGCCAGTTTCTCTGGATTGTCCATTGTTGATTTTCTCTTCAGTATTCACGTTTAATACATTGCATTTACTTTGCACGATATATTGTGTACGCATACAAACTGTTAGACTCCTTCTATTCATACTGGAGTTATGATTACATAAGCAATCTAATATAAAGATATGAACTAAACAGAGAATATGTACCAAGCATTCTACTTCTACTGAACAAACTGAAGATTATATCAGAGGTTGCACATGACAGTTAAATAGGGTTAAAACTATCTAAAGGTTTCATAAATGAGTATTTGATAGAGGAGACCGCAGCCTTCAATGTTTCAGCCAAGGGACTCAACACAATAGGCTGTCTTTGTTTAGTCTAATAGTAGGTATAATGGAAGAGTTTAATACAAAGAATGTATGTTCCGTGATTGTCCCAAGGATGGCATTAGTCTGTCGTTGTCAGTAATGGCTTCATTTTCGTTAGATATTTTATACATCATGACAAGTCGAGCATCTTAACGCTTGTCTCCAATTCTGTGTTATTTCAAGTGTTGCTACACATTCCTCACGACGAGCGCCGGTCCTCCGGTCCAATACAATTAAAACATTGTTCGGACCAATACATTTTTCAGTTTTTATTTAGACCTATATAAAAGTAAATTCAAGAAATTGATTCGGACCAGTAAAATCTAAGTTTCATTTCAAGGACTGGTAACAGGGGCGGATCCAGGATTTGTGGTTAAGGGGGCGTGAGTAGGCAAGGGGTTTGGGGACCGCGTCCCCAGCGAGTCCAAGGCAGAGCCATGGTATGAGGTCAAGGGGGCGAAGCCCCCCGTAAGCTCTGGGGGTTTGAGCAATTACAGATATTTATTTGAACGACAATTTTGAACCAACCACACCATTTTAATCAGACCAAAAAAACTTGACTTTGAGTCTTAATTTTGTCGGATAATTGTTAACAGTATGTTTTTGTCAGATTATAAGAACCTAAAGTCCCCCGTCACATTTGGGGACATGGCTTTGTGAAGGTGGGGGATACGGAAATGAAGCGGCGGTTTCAGGTAAGCTGGTGTGAAATCATAAATTATAGCATTAGTACAATTATTTAAAATATATGACTTATTTAGCGGAACACCAGGTTCATTTCGGGAGATGTTGATCCCATTTTACCCACGTTATTCGTCCGGTATATAGGTGAACAGTTCTGCAATGTATGACGAGGGTGGTCAAAATTGAAAATTATCACAAGTCTCCGTCAGATTTTAGCTAATTTAAGGCTCGATGCACATACTTTCAATGACATATGTTATCTAAAAAGTCGTCCGCGTTAAATGCAATTATTATTTCAAATCATCAACGCAATATAAGAAGCATACGATCGAATTGTCTCTCGCGTTAAATTGTGGCGTATGAGGGTAAAATATTTGTGACGCCAGGGGATAGGGCTCACCTTTTAAAAACAAGGATAATTATGTATATTACCCTTTTTCATGAAAGGCAAAGCAGCCCTCGTGTAATAAAAACCACAATTCAGGGTACGAAGGCATGTGCCAATTATATTTAATCTTATTTTGTCCTTATTTATCATATGGATGTGTAGAAGAATGTACGTTTTTAGCTCACCTAACCCAGAGTTAAATGAGCTTTTGCCTTCACTTGGAGTACGTCGTCCGTCTGTCGTCCTTAAACTTTATATGTTGTTGATGAAAAGGGTAACATACATAATTATCCTTGTTTTTAAAATGTGAGCCCTATCCCCTGGCGTCACAAATATTTTACTCCCATACGCCACAATTTAACACGAGAGACAATTCGATCGTATGCTTCTTATATTGCGTTGATGGTTTGAAATAATAATTGCATTTAACGCGGACGACTTTTTAGATAACATATGTCATTGAAAGTATGTGCATCGAGTCTTAAATTAGCTAAAATCTGACGGAGACTTGTGATAGTTTTCAGTTTTGACCACCCTCGTCATACATTGCAGAACTGGTCACGTATATACCGGACGAATAACGTGGGTAAAATGGGATCAACATCTCCCGAAATGAACATGGTGTTCCGCTAAATAAGTCATATATTTTAAATAATTGTAATAATGCTATAATTTATGATTTCACACCAGCTTACCTGAAACCGCCGCTTCATTTCCGTGTCCCCCACCTTCACAAAGCCATGTCCCCAAATGTGACGGGGGACACGGTGTAAAGTAAAACTTTTCTTTAACAACCGTGATGCGAATTGTTCAACTCGTGACTGATCGATCACGATATTTTATCCCTTCAAAGAACTATTAGTTTAGTTTTAACGCATTCCGCATTTCACTAATTGGTCTGTACTTTCGGTGCTTGTCCTTTCTGGTGGTTCTAGTTAATACTACCCGTCCGGATGGAGCTTTTCTTTTCGTCGTTTGATTCAGTCATAGAAAACGTATGATTTGACCGTTCTTGTTTATAAACAAACAAAAGTGGAAATTGTCAATACATGAACTTGTTCTTGATTTCTGATAAGCTAACGTAACTAAATTAGATGATCAGAATCGTTTCATGCAGCATTAATGTTAACATATTCGCCGTTGTTTGTCTATAAACAAGAACGAATCATACGTTTTCAATGAATGAACCAACGGCGAAACGAAATTCTTCATCCGGACGGACAGTATACTGATCATTTATCAATGGGTAAAGCTTTTTAGAATGATATCCCAAATGTACTCCTAATATCATTACTATTCATTTTGACTTACAAGTCACGAGTTAACCATTCATGAAAAAGTTGTTTGTTGAACTGCTT
Organism: Bathymodiolus septemdierum; assembly: GCA_963383655.1. Lineage (NCBI taxonomy): Eukaryota > Metazoa > Mollusca > Bivalvia > Mytilida > Modiolidae > Bathymodiolus > Bathymodiolus septemdierum. The sequence goes on from OY726527.1 coordinate 53,055,138, forward strand.
AATTAACGTTGTATAACATATGCTTTGCTAATTTTAGGGGGGGGGGGGGGGCGCAGGCCCCGCACGCCCTTTCTAAATCCGCCTCTGGGTAACAGGTCACTAACACTAGGTGCAATTTCGCAGTCATGAACCGTATCTGGTTGTTATAGTTCGCCTTTATTGTAGGGATCGCGGCAGAACCAGCATATCAAAGTCAAAATTTATTTATTGAAATGACATATGTTTTTGTATTAGAGTTTATAAAAGTTTGACAACAAGGCAAACATATTCATTTATTTATCTATAGTAGATATATTATATCATTGTACAGAAAACAGCCATTTCAAACGCCCGATGAAAAAGATTTACCAAAACATCTTGATCAAGCGAACGCTTATGTCTTGAGTGGTGGTCTTGGTGGTCATGAAATGTTATGTTTAGTATTGGCGCTAATAAGAGTTTGACAACAAAGCAAAAATATTCATTTCTTTTTTTTATGATAGATATATTATATTATTGCACAAACTACTTACCTGCAGGGAAAATCCTTTCTTGAAATAACAAGCTACCGATAAAAAAGACTTACCAAATAATATTGATCAGGCGCACGCTTATGTCTTGAGTGATGATTTTCGTGGCCATGTTGACCGTGTCTGTCTGCATGTAAATCAACTGATTCTCCAATAATGGAATCCACCTAAAATAATTGTGCAATAAAACAATATTAACGCTATTGATTGATTGATTGTTGTTTAACGTCACATGAGTAGTATTCCAGTTATATAATTAAGTGAGTCATTGTTGTTTAGCGCCAACCCAACAATTTTTCAGCTATATCATGGCAAGAACAAGTTTATTTTCAATGAGATGATGATGAGATCCGACCTGTACTAAACTCAGTTGGATTATTATAGTGCTAGCTCACTGAAACAACAGTCTGCGGGTAGACATGTCTCCTGGCTGGACACATTATCCTGATTCCGAGCCAACCAGCCTTTGTTCTTTCTATTTGATGCTGCGTGTTTAGGGGAGAAGCAACAAATACCAATTGTATTGTCTTTGGGTTTGACCCGATTAGGGCTCGAACCCACGATCTACCACACTCGTGGCGAGCACGCTAGCCATTACAACACCGATGCGGTAGTTATATATTGAAGAGAACATTCAACAAGCTTACAAGCAAAATATCATGGAGATAATAAAAAAAAGTGGCACTGAAGGTTATATTTTGGATAATAATAAAATTTGATGGAGAAAGCTCAAGGCTTAGTTGGTTCGGTGTCAGGATAATGTTTATCCGAGTGAAGCGCAATGTTGTTTCAGTGAGCTAGCACTATAACAATTCAACTAAGCGTGCTGGTTTAGTACAAAGCGTACCTCATCGTCATCTACCCGTGGAATGTTGTTTCAGTGAGCTAGCACTATAACAATTCAACTAAGCGTGCTGGTTTAGTACAAAGCGTACCTCATCATCATCTCATTGAAAATCATTTTGTTCTCGCCATGACATAGCTGTGTTGGCGTTAAGCAACAACCACTCACTCAATCCTATTAAAATAATGAATGTAACATCAATCACTCACTCTCCGAATGAACTTACACATAAATTGCATTCTCCGTACTTCTGTATTGAAGAATTTATTAGAATATCAATACGATTTACTCAGTGTCAGATTTACCATTGTGCTTAGGTGTGCTTAAGCACAGGGCCCCGTTGACCAGGGGGATCATATTCCTGCCAAAATATTTTGTTTACGATGGATTTTTGCTTATGTGGTGCAATTTTAAATTTCAATGCGTTCTCTTTCGGAGCGATTCCAGACATAATAATAGAGTTGATAGGCTAAGTGAGTGTACCACAAAGCAGGCCAAAGTAAGGAGCCTCATAAATTAACTAACACAGGGTCTCATTTGTCCTAAATTCGGCACTGGATTTACTTCTTCCAGTGGAGATTATGACAAATATAGAAACGAATACTTGTTTGTTTTATTGCTTGACGTCAAGTCTATATAGGGCTGTTGGCCTTAGGAGGTGCGGGTCCAATTGTTCACTGTAAAACCTGCAGTGTGTTGTTGTGTGTTGTGTGTACTTGAACAGCCAAAGGTAGATAACTCCAGCCCGGGTACTAATTGGGAGCAATTGGTCTAATTGGCCCAAGGTCACCCCTGTATCTATATATACAAGAAGAAAACAATTTCACAAACAGTAAGTTGATATTCATGTAAGGAAGTTGTGACGATGGGGGTCTAATCTAAGAAGAGTTTGAAGATACCAAAGAGGTAATCAGAATCCGTTAATCGAAGGACAGACAACACAATGGCCAAAAGAAAGGAACAAAAGGACAAACAACGATATACATTACATATAAAGCTAAAAATCGAGTAACATGAACCCCACTAAAAACCGGAGTGAATTCAGGTGCTCCGGATGGGTAAGCAGTTCCTGCTCCACTATTGGCACCTGTCGTGTTAATCTAGTTACAAACGCGGTGATAAGTCATGAATGAGGAAAGGATCGGAAAGTGGAACATATCCGTGGTCATTTGTGACACAGATATTCCATAGCGGTCAACCAAGTCATGGTGGCGACAGTAAAACTTTCGAAGTGATGACTTCAACTTAACCAATAGGAACCCTTGGTTCAGTTGATTCCTTGTTAGCAGCAATCCTCTATCAAGGAAATCCTGAAACTATCATTAATTGTTATATAAACACCTATTGTGATTTGTGTGTAGGCATTCCTTGAATATGATATTTCAAAATGTTGGCATAGGTTGAAGACATGACAACAATTGCCTTGTTTATTTTTGGCGATAACATCTTGTAATGGGTCATGCCAGGCTACCTCATATTAATTTTTGACTGTCCAGTCATATGCAAGAAGAGTTTGAAGATACCAAAGAGGTAATCAGAATCTGTTAATCGAAGAAGGACAGACAACTCAATGGCCAAAAGCAAAAAGACAAAAGGACAAACAGCGATCTACAAAACATACAAATAAAACTAAAGATCGAGTAACACGAAACCCACTAAAAACCTGTGGTGAACTCAGGTGTTCCGGAAGGGTAAGCAGTTCCTGCTCCACTAGTAATAAAGATAATTGATACATTGATCAATTGAGCAACAGCTCTCCGTGTGTGCTCGGTTTTTTTTTGGTAATACCTCAAGATTTAGAAGGCTTGTTGCTGATTGGTCGGTTGAACATTTGATTCATGATGTGACCCTATATAGAATGTCGTTAGATATTAGTATATTAATTTTTAAAATACCCAAACAAACATCATATTTCAATATTAGATCATCTCAGGTTTAGACACGTCTTACTGTACAGCCATTTTACCAAATTGTGAAATCTTACGTTTTTATATCCGATCCTCATCTCCAAGGCTGTAATCCTATCAAGCTGGTAAGCGGTCAACGCTATAAAAATAACCAGATGGAGGCTAAATAATGCCACTATCGTATACACAACTAATGAATTAGATTCCTTCATATTTGTAAATGGCGAACAGATAGGTAGACAGCGTCGTCGTGGTCTTACAGAGTCTTATCTTAAGTTACATGATAAGAGAGATATATGTCGTTGTCTAAAGAGTAATTAAGTTCATCAGTATGTTTTGTTTTTATCTTGATTGAAAGAGGGGGGAGGGGGGGGGGGGGGGGGGGGTCACGCTTTTTCAACGTGTTAATAACGAATGAGTGATCGTTGTTTTATTCTTAGTGAGTAATTTTCCCGCTATATCAGGAAATTGCTTAACAAGATGGATGTCTGTTTTGTTGTGAGTGTCATGTAGGTATATGCGTGACATAGGATTGACATATTTTCACAAGTATGACATACATGCCAACCCTCGAGAGACTAAAATCGGTAGGAGGGGGGGGAGGGGGTCTGAAATATTTTTTTCTCAGGACGCAAAATGGTGCATTCTGCTGCATTTTGGATATAAAATCTGTGTAGTCAAAACTTTATATATAGTATGATAAAACCATGAAAAAATGGAAATTAGCATTTTACATATATATATATTTGTCAGAGTCATAACGTGCACATAAACGAGCCTTCTTTTTTTCTGGCGTTTCGGACATATTCATTCAGACATTGATCTGTTGAGGATTCATAAGTTCAAAATGTAGTGCTTCAAAAGTTTATTTTAAATACCGTTTCTGATTGGTTTAATGATAAAGAATTGACCAGTGGAAGTTTCCGGTACAAATTAAGAGGGAAACGATTACGGAAAGGACCTAAATAGTTTAAATTTATACTCATTTATACGTCGTAGAAATCTACAAGAATAATCAACATATGAACAATTCACGATAATTTTTTTTACTTTTACATTTTCTTTTCTAAATCGGTAGGAAAACATCTAAAATCGGTAAGCGGTAGAAGACTTAAAAATTCGGTAGACTACTGCGTAAATCGGTAGGGTTGGCATGTATGGTATGATACGGGAAAGTCAAAAACAATGTTCGTGAAAACGGATTAGGTAGTAGCACAGGGTACGTGAAATGACAAATAAGAAGACCAGCATATCCTTAAAAACGTAATTTTCACATTTCTGCAGACAAATGGGACGGACATTCCTTTGTTTTTTGTTTTATCGATTTTGTTTGTTTGTTTGTTTGTTTGTTTGTTTGTTTGTTTGTTTGTTTGTTTGTTTGTTTGTATTTGTTTTGTTGTTTTTGCTTTGTTGTAGTTATTTGTTTTTTTTTCATTTTGTTTTGTTTTGTTTTTTGTTTGCACCATGGGTGCAGATTTTGTATTGATAACATTCTTTCGTATTTTTAATACACGTAACACAATATACGACATGTATTTGCAATACGTAGAAAAAGCGTGATTTCGGGATTGGACAAACTTCAATGAGTCACTCTTTCTACTAGACAAACATTCTGGGCTGGAATTTTAATGTCCTGTCTGTGTAACTGATTCTTTATAAATTAATCATGTCGTCCTAATTTAACATACTTTACGGCGATCATGATCTGTTTTATCATGTCGTCCTAATTTAACATACTTTACGGCGATCATGATCTGTTTTATCATGTCGTCCTAATTTAACATACTTTACGGCGATCATGATCTGTTTTATCATGTCGTCCTAATTTAACATACTTTACGGCGATCATGATCTGTTTTATCATGTCGTCCTAATTTAACATACTTTACGGCGATCATGATCTGTTTTATCATGTCGTCCTAATTTAACATACTTTACGGCGATCATGATCTGTTTTATCATGTCGTCCTAATTTAACATACTTTACGGCGATCATGATCTGTTTTATCATGTCGTCCTAATTTAACAAACTTTACGGCGATCATGATCTGTTTTATCATGTCGTCCTAATTTAACAAACTTTACGGCGATCATGATCTGTTTTATCATGTCGTCCTAATTTAACATACTTTACGGCGATCATGATCTGTTTTATCATGTCGTCCTAATTTAACATACTTTACGGCAATCATGATCTGTTTGATCTTGAGGGGTTATTGTACTTAACTCTACCTTCAACATCATTTCAGTTATATCGTGGATTGCATTTTAAAGTGTCAGTCTTTTATTTTATTGATTGTTTATTTGGACACTTGAGAATGGGAGGCGAGGGTTTCTATCCCACTACCCGTTTAAATCCCGCCACATTTCATACCCGTCTTTATTAGATTTTCATAAATTTATGTCTATTTAATTCTGTGCATATATAAAGTGGGGGCGTCATAAAGGAATGGTTCATATTATTAGAACGACAAAGCGGTCAATATATACAGGTGTCAAACCACTAATTCACCAATCAGAGCTTAGAACATATATAAAGTAGTCCCTTTAAAAGAAAAAAGTTCCTTTCACTTTGTAGTATTGTGAAAACTACTGAATGGAATCGCATAATTAAAATTGATAATTGAAGTAAAATATAGAGGGATTATTTTGAGCCCAGATTTGATGGATTTAGTTGTATTTCAATACCTCTATGGAGGATTTGATGCATGACCTATACATACTGAATTTCTGGGGATGACCGAACTATTTTTAGAGTAGGTGTTTTCCGTAGCTTGGCATTTCACTGCAAGATTTTAAACATGCCCTGAAATTTTGACAGAACCTAAAGGAATCATGTATGTTTCAGAAAATATATGGTCTTGGAAAGATTAAACTTATGATAACATAACCAGGTAGTCTCGAAAAAACAGAAATTTAGTAGAATATATACACACAACGTTTATCCACAACGTTTATCGATAAAAGTAAAAAATACTGTTCAATTGCATGCTATCTGCCGCCGTCTTAAGCTAATTGTAGGACGTATGAGTTATGTTCTCTATTGAAGACACTGCTGTGAAATGCAGAAATAAAAGCGCTGTTCCTTTACTTTAACACGGCTGGTAATTGGCACAAGCAGAACAGTCGGTTCTGCAAAGAAATTCGTGAGGATAACTTCCGGTTTTGGTGGAGGAGAGTTCACGAAGACGCTTCGCAAGGTATGTACATGTCAAAAATTGAAATTTGCTTTTCTACTGCTCGAATATTGCAAAATCAGAGAATGCTATGCTGTGGCGAATGCTTTCACGATTAGAAACATGTATAGTTTATTGTTGTATATGAACTGTAACTCTCGCAAAATCAATCGTCCCACGAAAAACATGACGAAAATTGTGACACTCTTACATTTCTAAGTTGTTCTTGACAAAGATGCAAGTTAAATTTTCAATATTTTTTCATCGTGGGAGTCTAAATGCAATCGGGGATAAATTCCGATTCGTCAGAAGTAAATTGAAGTCTAGATAAATCTACAAACTGTCAATTTTCTCGTGTTCCTGCTTGAGGAGATCGGTTCTGATAGAGCACATTGCGAATGCATGAGGAGATTTGCTAGTTTTGTTAATTGTTTTCTGCAAAATTGATAAATTGACACTTTTAAACATAAAACCGATAAATACTCTGTCCACTCTCGGGAGATGCCAGGATTCAAGGGAAAGAGGAAAAGGGGACTGACATTGACTCTTTACAAAAAACCATTTCGATATAGATTGCCTGTATCACCGCCAAGGAAACGAACAAAAATAAGTAGCAGTACACCCTAAAATTGGAAAAAATATGATTTTTTGGCGTAAAATCGTGATTTTTCACACGAAACACCCAAAATATTTTCGGGCCTCCCTCCGTTCGGCGCAATCTTTTTACGTGCTTCCCCTCTCTCTCCCCCCCCCCCCCCCCCCTAACTTGAAATCCTGGATCCGTCCCTGCTCTCTATCTTATTACGTTATAGGTATCGTTCGTTATAAGAAAAATAATGTAGAATTATCTCCCCTTTTGAAAAATGCTGTATTTCAAAAAAATTATTTCAAGTGATGTGTAACTGTTTTGTTTGCTTTGTTTTGTTATTCTTTGACAGATAGTAATGTTTTTACTTCGATGATTTTGTTGTAATAAAATACTTTCAGCGGATTTTGTTTTGTGAGTTTTTTTTTTTGTAACACCATTCATAATGCAAGCTATGTTGAGGAATAAATTAAAGTGACCTACACTGTTAAAATATGATATCGTTTTTCTTAATAGAGAAAAACAAAAACGAGAATTGTTGAATAAAATTTATTAATTCTGCAGTTAAAATAAAACATGACTTCAACATTAAACAATAAAACAAAGCACTAGAATTGACTGACACATAAAATACAACATTTGAAAGCACTAATATTTAAATGTCTTTCAAAAAATGTTCATTTTCACATTTTTACACTAAAAGAAGTCTTTCACTGTCTTCTGAACAAGCGAAGTGGCGGTGCATTTCTGTTTGTTATGTATATTTGTATTATGATTTAATATGCCCAAAATATGGGCACCTACAATTAATTTATAAACATATTTATTTTTTCTCGCCATGATTTTGCTGGAGAAAAAGCTCAATGTGGCGTTTAACAACAATCGCTCACTCATTATTTAATCTAAATGGATTTAATTGATGGAACTAAACGTTTCATATAAAAATAAAAATAAAACTGGGACCTAAAGACAATATTTGAAAAGTATCAAAAGAGAATTTGGAAAAGTAAATATTTTGTCTCCTGTACGTACTTTCCATCAAATCAAACACACCTACATGTACACATGAATATCACGTGGTATTTAATATCACTTCCCGAGATTTGAACAAGTGGGTTTGAAAGCTTTTCACACGGAGAAAAAAAGTAAGTAAGTTTTAATTGAAGTAGTTTCGGTTATATTCTTCTTACATCAAACGATCGATCAATAAAGTTCACTTCAATGTTACATCTAAATAAAAATTAGCGTTGATCATGATCATTTGGTAGAGTAAGTCGAACAAGTCGCTCTGGTTAAGGAGCGGTTTGCTCGACTTGCTGTAAAGATATTTTAATATGATAGATATAGCATAATAATAATTTTTATAATTATTGTATTTGATGTAAATTTCAAAACGATCAACCGAACTGAAATATTGTTGAAAGTGGCGTTATGAAAATGTATTTAAAGATGCATACCTATGTAATGAAATCCTTTTAACACTGAACTGTATTAAAGGATACCAGTACATATGCACCTTAAAATACATTTTCATAAAAATGCTATGGTTCATTATAGCACTTGTCAAGGGTGTGTTCGATTTGTAATTTGATAAAAAGGAAATTCAAATTTTGTATTAAATGAATAAAACAGGTAACAAAAACAAAAAAAAACCCAACAGCACATGGGCAACATATTTTACATGGGGATGATTTTATAATTGTATGAAAGAAAGAAATATAAAACGGTTTGTGCAGTATTTGCATTCGTCAAAGTTGCATTTGACAGAATGGTCATGATTTTTGTTTATAGAATTTATAATTTTTGCTTTATTTGCTATGCAATATTCAAAGAGGGGACGTCGTGATCGTATGATAGTTGGATTTGTAACTTCATGTGCAATCAGTGCCTATCACCACTAAAGTTTTGAGTTCGAATCCCGCTCAAGCGAAGTGTATTCGATACAATATTATGTGATAAAGTTTGTTAGTGACTTGTGGCATGTCGGTGGTTTTGTCTGGTTTCCTCCACCAATAAAACTGACCGCCAATATATAACTGAAATATTGTAATGTGTTGAAAGTGGCGCTAAACACCATAACCTTAACCCTTGTAAATTATTTTGAGAAAATCCTCTGTAAAAAAGACCGGTTTATAGTTAATAAACAGTAAAAATAGAGCGAATTTAAAGTGATCTGTGCAGTTATAAATCACATGTTTAAGGTGCCCACTAATCTATTGTTCTCAGATATGCCTTCCCCCGATTTAAATAATGCGAGAATCTTCCAATGTATGTGTGTGGAGCCATGTAGCAGTGCATCTTCGCTAGCCAAGGGTTACGATCCGCTCTACTCATCTTCACCCTTGGCATCGCTAGACCGATTTTCGTAATTCGCGCGTACTGCCACCTGCTGGATTTTGACAGTTATACCCCTTGTAATGATGTCATTTTCAGCCAATCAACGCGAGGCTTTCATTGCCTTTCGTTTGAATGCCCTGAAAATTGACTGAGATTATCCGTCTAACGATGCCAAGGGTGAAGATGAGTAGAGCGGATCGTAACCCTTGGCTAGCGAAGATGGTAGCCGTGTAGCTTAGTTGATTTGTTTTTGTGTTAGTTCATTTACACAATAGTCCGTGGATATGTGTATTGCTTCACTCGGACACATTATCCTGATTCGGAGTCAACCAGTCTGTGTTATTAGTCCTTAATATTGCATACTTAGCGGAGAAGCAACAAATACAAATTTTATAGTCTATAGTTTGACCCGACTTGGAATGACACCAACAATATACCACCCTCGAGCGAGCACGATAACCGGTACACTGCTGATGCACTTCTTCAAACAAATATCATGTAATGGCTAACGTGCTCGCCTCGAGTGTGGTGGTAGATCGTGGGTCGAGCTCCGATCGGTCAAACCAAAGAATATGAAATTGGTATTTGTTGTTTCACTGCTAAGCACACAGAATTAAGGAGAAAGAGCAAAGACTGGTTGGCTCGGAATCGGAGTAATGTGTCTGAGTATGGGGAGAAGTCTATCCACGTAGTGTTGCTTCAGTAAGCTAACAATATAAACAAAAAATCTAAGGAAGAGCAAAGATTGAATGCCTCGAATGCGTCAGAATGGGCAACATGTCTTTCTGCAGACTTTTGTTTCTCCGTGAACTGTTGTTTCAATGAGATATCACTATAACAATCAAACTAAGCGTGTTAGTCTAGTACAAAGCGGACCTCATCATTATCTCATTGAAAATTAACTTGTTCTCGCTATGATATAGCTGAAAAATTGCTGAGTTGGCGTTAAACAACAATCACTCACTCATTTAGAAAGCCGCATGTGATTGGTCAAAGGCTTGACATGTGACGGAAGTGAATTTCATCAGTTATTGAAGCGCACAGCAATTAAACAAGGACACTTTCAACAACTAACTACAGCTCTCCAATCATAATGTGCTACGGTCGACGCCTTTGCACACCAAAAGGGTTGGGGGGTATGGTGTTTAACGTCACTTTCAAAAATAGTTCAGTTATATCGTGGTGGTCAGTTTTATTGGTGGAGTACCCAGGGAAAATCACTGACTTATCGCAGGTCACTGACAAACTTTATCACATAATGTTGTATCAAGTACACCTAGCCTGAGCGGGATTCGCACTCACAAGATTAGAGGCTATAGGCATTGATTGCACAAGTAGTCATAAATCCAAGTACCACGCCAATAAAATTGCAAAAGATTGTATTCATTTCTTAATTAGATAATACTAGTTGAAGCATTCACAACTGAGTTTTATATTGTAGGTCTGAAAATGTCTACGATTTTACAATCAAACGCTTCCTACAAACTGGAATTAAGAGGTACAACCGGAAGTAAGAAAGTCATGACTGATCAGAATCAAAATGAAACAGGCGTTGTCAATTTCAACAAAAATAAATCTTCTAAACCCAGCTTTATATATTTAAAGGTCAGTATATGTGAGAAACTCAAATACTATCCAGTGGCACCTAAATAATATATAATAAAGTTGTGTCTCCACTCTCAATAACATATGTTTCCCTGAGAGGTCCATTGTTCGAAAATATATGATTGGTTTGGTTCAGGATTTCTCCATAACGACATTTTCCGTGTCTCAAAAAATAATCAGTTATATATAGAAAACTTTAAATTTAAGATCCACTTTATTATTGTACTTGTATATGTACACAAGGAATTAAAAGCAAACCAGGTTCTTCCGTAACGAGAATCAATAATGATTTCACGGCATCTTTTACATTCACAAATTTATTTGACAATCAAAGGACACAGATTACTGTAGTGTTATGTTTGAGTTATCGTTCTTGACTTAGAGGACAGTGTTATTTGTATTGCCATGTTTGAGTTGTCGTTCTTGGTGTTTACAACTTGATACAATCTAATCATTCTGTTACATCATATTTAGTCGAACGTTCTTATCATTTAAAATAAACAAATAGCAGTTTAACAGACAAACAAATATCTCTGTAATGTAAATAATCTACAACGGGTCCTTAAATATAATACATTGACTTATATTTACTAACACCATTTCTTTACTGATTACATGTGGATAGTAAATTATATGTGGTCAGAAATATAGTCGCGGTATATTTTATTATAAGGTAAACTTTTGTGGAAAAAAACCCGCGGGACAATGTATACTTCAAAAAGTAATGGTAATGAGTTACCTTTGTGGCAATAGTCGTGGTAATTGTGTTGCTCCCGGTCAGTCTAGAATTCAACTTTTTCATAGCAATAATTTATTTAAAGGGATTATTAATAAGAAAGATTTGTAGAAAGTTCACTAAGATTATTATTTGACAATCTTCAGTAAGTTTTATTTGCATTGTAAAATGATTTTTTTGATTGATTGATTGATTGATTGATTGATTGATTGATTGATTGATTGATTGATTGATTGATTGATTGATTGATTGATTGATTGGTTGGTTGGTTGGTTGGTTGGTTGGTTGGTTGGTTGGTTGGTTGGTTGGTTGGTTGGTTGGTTGATAAATATAAAAAATATATAAAGAAATGAGGGGGGGTTGGTTCAACCGAGTACACGACGTTTGACTGCCACTGGAAATGTATGGAGAGTTAGGTAGGGACGAACATTTTCGTATTTTGTAGAGGCTACAAAGCGCTCACTATTTTCGAAATACAAAATACATATAAAAGTGGTTCTTAAGGTCCAGGGAGCGTGGTCCTTTCCAAACACCCACCATGGTCTAGTGTCATTCCGTATTATAATCAACCCTCCATCGAGATGACACGCCCTATTCGCCCCCTGTGGACGTTCCGAACAACTCTGAGGGCTTGAGCACTTTTCACCAGTACCCTGAATATTTTTATATATACTTAATCTATTAATTAAAAAAATGGACATCGGGTAACAACAAACAATTACTTTTAAGTGTTTAACGCCAAATCAGCAATTTTTCAGCTATGCATCATGGCGACAGCAAGTTGCATTTCAATGAGATGAGATGATGATGAGGTCAGCTTTGTACTAGACCAACACGTTACGTTGGATTTTTCTAGTGCTAGCTCACAGAAACCGGCAACAGTCTGCGGATAGACATGTCGCTTCACTCGGACACATTAACTTGATTCCGAGCCAACAGGTCTTTGTTCTTTTCTTTAACCCTGCTTAGAGAAGAAGCAACTAATACCAATGATAATAGTATTTGGATTGACCCGACCGGGTGCTCGAACTCACGATCTACCGCGAGCACGCTAACCATTACACCATCGATGCTGTTATAATTATTTTAAAAAGATTTGCCTTACATATTTGACATATTAATAAATAACTGTCAATTTACCTTAAAAACGAGAAAAAAGGAAAAATTGAAGAAGAATTTTTTTTATTTTTTAAGCAATTTATTGTCATAATTTACAATACTATTTCGGAGATGATTAGAGTGGGACGGAAAGAGACGAAATACATTAAAATTTCATTGTATTTTTCCATTATTTAATTTTCTACCTTGAAACCAATATAATACGACATCTGATTTCACCTTGATACGTAGTTTGACCTTTAATTTTCCAATTTTCCTATAAAAACACGAAGGTAAACAAAGGCCTAAGCGTCAGAACGTTTCACCTTTCTTTAATGGCTAGTTGACCAATATATACGTCAGGGGAGAGGCGAACGAGGGGGCACCGTAGTCACTGAAGTGTGAATTTGTTTCTAAATTCACATAATTTTGACTATATAATATATAATAGGGAGTGGATGTGGTCCAGTGGTCTAGGGCGCTGGACGTAAGACTAAGCGAATGGTGGGTGCTGCAGTGTATCAATGGTGTGGGTTCAAATCCCGTCGAGGGAAGAACAAAAATTTGACAGCTTTAAATCTAATTCTAACACTGGTTTAATTTTCAGACGTATATATATATATATTGTGGTTTGTTTTAGTTCACTTTACGTAAACATTCAAGATAATTTTATTTTTCAAATTCAAGGGAGATAATTCAACCTAATATAGATCAGATTTTAGATTTAATGTTAAAGTTTAGCACCAGTATTAACAATATTTCTGTTATATCTTTGCGGATTTTGAGGTTGAATATTCAGGAAACATGCACTCTTAGTAGTCGCTAGCTTGAGCCTGGTGAAACATGCACTCTTAGTGGTCGCTAGCTTGAGCCTGGTGAAACATGACGCTAGCTGTTTTCATCATTTCAAGAAAAACTCTAAACCAAATAAATTGGCTTTTTTTGGGTTAAACAAGCAGTGCCAGGTTGTTTTTAATTTTAGACTCAACTCTCAACGATTCTTGAATCTTGAAAAATCTTTAATCTCAACATAGACCCTGTTTACACTAAGCGTATTTAGATCGATCGCGATCGCTTCGAGATCGATTTCAATGTTCACACCAAAGAAAGATCGATTGCAATCGGTCTAATTTGAGACCCATAAAATATGTGGTCTAAATTAGATCGCTCTAAACTAGAGCGCTTCACAGTTAGATGAGAACAACTAAATCGATTCGAGATCGGTTCAAAACGTGTTCATTAGGCATGTGTTGAATAAAAAGTCTGTAGATCCTCCTTTGAAGCAGTCTTCTGGTCATAAAGTCAACAATCATTGCATTTAAAATGCAAATAAGCATCAACAACACTCTGTTTGCAAGATCAGCCATGATTATATCCAGGCAACAGTCTACTGATGGCACGTGCCCGGAAGACTACAGAAAATTAAATCGATTCGAGATCGAATCAGATGAGCAGTATGAACAGTGGTTATTACCGGAAACGATTGCAATCGGTTGGAGATCAATCCAATCTGAACACAAAGCGGTTTCAAACTAAATCGAACTAGCCTAGATACCAGAAACAATCGACCTATATGTGAACACGATCTAATATCAGATGTGTTTATAGATACCAGAGTGAACACGATCTAATATCAGATGTGTTTATAGATACCAGAGTGAACACGATCTAATATCAGATGTGTTTATAGATACCAGAGTGAACACGATCTAATATCAGATGTGTTTATAGATACCAGAGTGAACACGATCTAATATCAGATGTGTTTATAGATACCAGAGTGAACACGATCTAATATCAGATGTGTTTATAGATACCAGAGTGAACACGATCTAATATCAGATGTGTTTATAGATACCAGAAACAATCATGTTGTTTCCAGTTAAGGTCTGCCTTTACCGGACTTGACTGTATTTATGAATAATACGGCGGGTGTCTTTTTAGAAGCAGGAACTGCTTACCCTTCGCGAGCACCTGAATTCACCTGGGGTTTTTGGTGGTCAGTGTTGCTCATCTTCTTTGTTGTTTGTGTTATCTATTACGTGTCTTTACGTTCTTAGTTCCGTGTTGTGATGTGTGTTACGAATTCCGCATAAAAACGATGTTCGGTGACGATGTTTTATTTCTACTGATAAATTCACATATTTTAAATGCAAAAATCACCATAGATTCCCACATTTTAAAAATTAGTTAAAAAAAATAATATTTACCGAAATCCGCAAAATGAAATGTTCATATAATAATCTGAATGTTACCTTGTTAATTGAGGAAAACGTAGAGAGCAGAAATGTCGCGTGCTTATTTCTTTTTTCACGTGTGATCGAGTGACTCAAGCAGCAACATCTCAAAATCTCACCATAAGATGAAAAAGAGAGAAAAATATGAAATCATAAAAAATAGAATGCGAAACAAAAACTGTTGAAATTCTTCTCAGCGGATGTAGACACTTTGTTCTCGAGGATTAAAAATTCATAAAAAAATATAAAAAGCGGAAACGAAAATATTAATACAAAAAAATATATATATATAAAAATTGTTGATAACGTACACGTAAGGACTTTGCTCTCGAGGATTAAACATTCAATTTAATTTGATTCAATCACATTTTATTTTCTTAACGGTATATGCACAAAATCTACTGAATCAATAAGAAGAATTAATCCATATAACGTTTATCCTTCATGGAGCCCCATCCAATGGTCAATAGCCTCGCAGACTTGATAATGACATGTGTACATGTGTGTGTGTGTACGGCATAGATAAACAACAGTGAAAGCGAGTGGAATATTTGATATTTAACGGGAAAATTTAACGGAACAAAATCAAGGTAAGAAAATTAATGCATACGGATTTTAATTATTTTAGGTCCAATGTTATTAGCATCTAGTTGGAGAGGCCTCGATGCATCTTGCTATCATATTTTCACGTTTTGCAATCTTTGCAAAAAAAAGTATGTCCTATGGCTATGGCACAGGCACTTGTTTCTGGTTAAAAAAATATTATATATTATTAGTATCTAGGTATATATTTTTTCTACCAGAAACAAATGCCTGTGGGCTATGGCTAGACTTTGAGTTATATTTGTGATTTTTTTTTTAAGCAATGAAAAGGGGCCTATAGAGTTGTCTGCATGGACCAGGATTAGTCAAGATGCTTCGATGAAAGTTTGAACTAGCCTACATAGTATATTTTATCTCCGAAACATGCAGGTCGATCCAGGCACTTTTATAATTTAGGTTGTCTTAAGACAAGTTTTTTTCTTATTGCAAGCCAACGCTATTCCTCCAACTAAGTCAAATGATGTTATAATACCACTAGTACTATGTTAGTATATCACAAACAAGTTCCTGGAACTTTTAAAGTCCTACCGTTGTCAGTTAGAACTATTTAAAAAAAGACACCCCCCCCCCCCCCTTTAATTTGTATATCGACATATAGAAAGTAGTGTAACAAAGAAAAAGATGAGCACCGAAAAATGCAATGTCCCTGATGGGATTGATCCAGGGATCTGCCACTGCTCTAACAACTGAACTAGAGGAGATCTCCACAAACACAGTTAGCAGAGGTGGTTATGAACCTACTACAGTGTGTATAACCTTAGTTAGGGATGCCTTCCTGTTACACTAGATAAGTGCTATTTTCATACATTTTTCTACAAACAGGTCTTTTCTAAAGGCAGTTGTGGTACATGTATATTGTAAATTCAGTCCTCGAAATGAACATTTTAATTTACTGGTCCGAATCAAATTCTTGAATATATTGTTTTATAGTTCTAAATAAACACTGAAAAAATTATTGGTCCGAACAAAGTTTTACTGGTCTTGGACCGGAGGACCGGTGCTCATCGTGGGGACTGTTGTTTATCTCTTTACAGTTGAAATTCAGCCTTGACAGTTCGATCTCTGTATATAAACAAAGCTTACAACGTATAATATGGGTAGATTTTTAATCGGATTTGAAACGGAAATATTACTGGCCAAAACAACCATATGCCAAGTATTTCTCTTTTTCTTTGTTTTATTTGCAACAAATATTTGATGAGACCTATTTAAGACCCAAACATTCAACCCTTAAGACTATTTTGTATATCCCGACTTTCCGTTGCTAGACCTCGTGTAGATCTAGAACACCTGTAAGGTTTCCTTTATGCCCTGTTTACCTGTGTATGTTGGTGCTCCCCCCACTCAACTCGCAGCCGCAAGTGATAAAGCTTACCAGTTGCTTGCCCATGGTCGAAGGTTCTCTCCGGATACTCCGGCTTCTTCCACCACTAAAACTGGTCGCCATGATATACCTGAAATAGTGCTGAAAGTGGCGTTAAAGCACCAAAAATAAAAATTAAATCTTTCCGTCACAAAGGTTTTGTACACACAACTTTACATAAATGAGAATTTCTCAAAACTTGTGTACTAATAATCATATCAGGATTTGCTTATCATTACGACAGTTTGACCGGGCATTGCCATTTTTGACTCGATATATTTCATCTGAAAAAGATGATTTTTTTTTCCATTTGGGGGGTGGGGCTTGTTTGTTCTGTTAATAATAATAACTTTCAATTTCAATATGTTTGCATAAAAAGCCACACAATTCTGAATAAAAAAGTTTGATATTTGTATTGTATTGTGTACGTGTTACATGGCCTTAACTACATCGAGACAAATATTGTGTTTATATATTGTTGAACTAGCTTTCTATCTTAAGTAGCTGAAATACTGCTCGCTGGACGTTAAATAATTGTCTGTTTTATGATGTACAGGCCACAGCGTTTTATACTGACTGTTTTATCCAATAAAATATTTTGATATTGTAGTCTGTAATTGTATTTTGAAATGAGAAATTTAAAGCAATTTGTCAAATCGTAATTTTAAGTTCATTAACACATATTGTTGTCAAAGGTGTTACAACTGATTCTTTGACGGTGGTCTTTATAAGAGAAGCTAATATTCTCCTCATTAAATCGTGAAACCCCACATTCTCCTTACACAATAACGAGAACCAGTTAAGTGGTTATCCGTAGATTTGACCTATGACCTTGATGAACGATGACCAGAACTTGTTGATTGTATATATTATTATTATATATATCGTTATGTATGTCAAGCCTCAAGCTGTTACTATGCCGATGTGTTGTTTCTTATGTAGAACTAGATGGAAAGTAAACACACATTGCCGCAAGTCATTTATGTACAAATGGTATACCGAGCGGACCATGAAGAAGGCTAAATTACAGGCTAAACGGACACATAACTCCATCGATTTTAGGGCCCAGCTACCTCAATTTATTTTTCAGTCGGAAATATATTTAAGCCTTCACACAAAAATAAAATTTGTGTATTTAAAATTGTCAGGAGGTTTTTAAAAATGTTATTTATATAAATTATTTTTATACTTATACTTGGATATTAAAATTAATTACCCGTTGACATTTTTGGAAATCAGAAGACAAATGACACTTGTCGACAAGGTAACAAACCCACATTATCCGCAAACATAACCTCGCTTCACACCCCCATTCCCGCCCCACCCGAAAATGGAAGGAAAACTAAATATATAAAGATTGAGATTTAAATCCTAGCTTTATACAAACACTCACTCCGTGATAGCATTAGTTTCCTCTGGAATATATATTGTGTAATAGATATTTATCTCTTCCAAAGGGAGTAAATATTACAATATTTATTCGTGACGGAATAGTTGTTTCTCACAGAAGAAATATTATTGGGTAATTTGCAATAATTTTTCTAAAGGAACAAATATACGTTAATTCACACATGTGTCCGGGGAAATGGATTGTTGGTATATCAATCCCCTCCCTCTTGCAATGTACATATAGGTCTACAGCATCCACACAAAAGTAAACAAACAAACAAAAATTTAAAAACATCCACAGAAACGGATCAATTCGTAAACAATACATACTGCTAAAGAAATGAGTGGTATAAACAAAGCAATCAAACAAAAATTACAAAACATCATCAGAATCGGATTAACTCGTAAACAACACATACTACTAAAGAAATGAGGACAGCATAAACAAAGTAAGCAAACTAAAATTACAAAACATCCACAAAATCTGATCAACTCGTAAACAACATGAAACTTTTGGAAAAATAAGGACAGCATAAACGTGAAATAGAAGTAAGACCTAGGTGTACGATCAATGTTTATAAGGTAGAATCTGTTGATTACAGGAAATTATTCAAGGTAAAATTTTCCAATCATTGATTCGTCTTGTATCAGCCATTCATTTCTTCAATTAATATCAGTTTAATTTCATATGTGTATCATAAAAGACGTTGATTTCTTTGAAAAATAGTTTGGGATTAGTGTTATGGTGTTTTACGTCACTTTCAACAATATTTCAGTTATATCGTGCCATCAGTTGTATTAGTGGAGGAAACCGGAGAAAACTACCGACCTATCGCAAATCACTGACAAACTTTATCACATAATGTTGTATCGAGTACACCACAGGCATTTGAGCGATGGACCTTAATTTCCCCGTGTTTGCCACGGGGGTACGTATTTTCAGGGCTAGTAACGATGTAGGGCCTCTATTTGTGGGTCCTGGCCATGGGTCCACACAAGGTAAGCAACAAAATGGCGGAGTACTGCTACATTTCTTATTATTGTCGATTTCCCTGATTTCGTGGCGACCAGTTTTATTGGTGTAGTAAAGCGGAGGACCGGGAGAAAACCACCGACTTGCCGCATGTCACTGGCAAACTTTATCACATAATGTTGTATCGAGTACAACTCGCCAATGAACGATATTCGAACTCACAACTATAGACGTTTCAAAAATGGTAGACGACATCCGCGAATCCATATTTTGTTAACGATGCTGTTGTAAAAAAACGAGGTTAGGGATAGAAGCTATTTTCGACATAATTTTCAATTTCTTCCAGAGAAAATTAAAAGCAAAATTGTCAGCAAAAACGTGGAAGTTAGTCTCCACCCTTCCTTTCGACCTTCCACTGAACATATGTATAAATATATATATAAAGTGTGGGCTCGTCACGATCGTGATCGTATGGTAGTTGGATTTACAATTACCTATATACAATCAGTGTCTATCACAACTAACGCGAGGTGTACTCGATACAACGTTATGTGATAAAGTTTGTCAGTGATTTGCAGCATGTCGGTGGTTTTCTCCGGGTACTCTTGTTTCTTCCACCAATAAAACTAACCGCCACAATATAACTGAAATATTGTTGAATAAGCCACGTTCGCTGACTATTCTTGTTCAATTTGTCTGAGGGGGGCCCGGTAGGTATATTTAAATGTGGCAGTCGAAAAGAGAAATATCTTGGGAGTGTAACGATATAATTGGGTCAGCGAAAGGTTCACAAATAAGCGAAAAATATTGAGACGAAGTGGGGAAGGGGAAAAGGGTAGATGTTTACCTTGAAGTAAGGAAGAGGAGGGGGCATGTATTTTTTTAATGAAACAAGTGCCTGTGAATGAATGGTTAGTACGGAATCAACATAATGTTTCAGATTGTATCGACATGTCTACCCACGGACTGCTCTTTCAGTGAACCAATCTCTTCCAGAGTTATCGAACCTTACGCTCCCTTAAGGTCCGATAACTCTGTGGAAGAGATTGTCAGTGAGATAGCACTATAAACTAAAGATCCATCGTGTTGGTTTAGTACAAGCGGATGTCGTTATCATCTCGTCGAGTTATAACTTGTTTTCGCCATGATAGATCTGACAGATTGCTAACTTTGAGTTAAACAACAACCACTCGCTCACAATACAATGGCGACTAGGACAGTCCCACTTTGGACAAACGATCGTTTTAAATACATGAAGGATAATTCGCCGTGATATATCTGACAGATTACTCGCTTTTAGTTAAACAGCAATCACTCGCTCACCCCGTATATAATGGCGACGAGGACGGTCCCACTTTGGACATACGATCGGCTTTAGTCCGAGATTCCTCTGTCGTCCGACGACATTATATATTATTGCTAGAGCCGTCGAACGTCAGAGCGCAATATATACCTTCAGAAAGTGGTGTTACACTCCATTACAGCACGATTTTGCCTTAGATCCTATGATTTCGACATTTGTCTTCCATTTTTCAAACATTTGTCACATGACTACGAGAAAACTACGATTACCGCAATGTATCATGGGAGATGATTTGCATATAAACAAACAAACAAATATTTTTATTGCCAATCATAGATGCCTGTTAAGGCAGAACAATTAACATAAAATTTAATACAGTTGATTATATTGATTGGTAATGATTTTAACAGCAAATTTAGTGAATTACAGATAACCATAAGAAAAAAAAATGTAGTACCTTGTCCAAAAACAAAAAGGGGGAACGTAACACATGCTCTTTCCGAAGCCCGTTGGTAACACTCTGCCATTGAATCTTTTCTTTCCAACACATTCTGTATTATTTCCTTCTGCTCTACTTTGATCTGTAGATGGACTGTTTGTCCTGCAGAATACGCTTAAATGTATCGTCTTCCATGTGATTTGAATGTTGTTTACGTATGCAAATAATGCTCCAAATAATTTGGCACGCTGCATTAATTAGCTCCCATCATGCAATGCGTTGCTGTCATTATTCAGTTAGTATCGCGAGATCACGTGTGTGGATTCGAAAATGGAAGTCAAATGGCGGAATAATAGGATCTCAGGCAAAATCGTGCTGTAATGGAGTGTAACACAACTTTCTGAGGGTAAGATGGTTATGAATGAATAGAAAAATGATTGGTGAAGCGATTTATATAAGGGTTTCTGATAGTTAATAAAATCCGATAGCCACGAAACGTGGAAATGTGCCGACCCAGAGCTGGAGAGGCAAACCCGCTGTAATCCGTATATATTACCCTCTGACGTTGAACGGCTACAGCCACTCTATAAAAGCCGTTAAACGACAGAGGAATCTCGGACTAGATCGGCTTATACACGAACGATAAAGAGGATAATATACCATTATAAATAAATGTATGTAATTCACTTGAAAACAAAGTTATCTAGATTGAGATTTACATACGACACCTGGAACTATAAACGATGACATTTTAAAGTCGTCGGCTACATAGCATAATTATATAAAAATTGAAACAATTATTTGTAAATAGTCTAGATTTTAAAAACAATTCGTGCTTCAATGACTTTAATAAGCTATGTGATAACAACTCTTCTTGTTTTATTGAAATGTAGGGCGATCGTCTGTTAGTCCGATTTTCATCTCTTAAACTTTCGTATTATTCGGGTTGAAAAGAATACAAACGACATCAGAGAGGAGAAGGGGGTGGGGTGGTCGTGATAATCCAACTACCTATGCAGTGCATCTTATCACTAACGTTGTGAGTTCGAATCCCTCTCTTGGAGAGGTGCATTCGGTTCAACATTTTGTGATAAAATTTGTCAGTGACTTGCGACAGATCGGTGGTTTTCTCCGGGTACTACTGTTTCGTCCACCAATAAAGCTGATTGTCACGATATAACTGAAATATTGTTGAAAGTGACGTTAAATACCATAACTCTAATCCCAAAAGATATGGTCTGAATAGTCATATTATGGGCCATCGTCGAAAATCCACGAGTAATTAAGAACCGTTCCCTCCCTCTTGATATTTGAAGTTAAAAGAAAATTCGTTTCATTTTAAAAATTGTAATTTGATTTGGCTTCAAGACATTGTATCGGAACCTATCAAAATGTTTTAAGATGACTCGTGACTAATTCTTGACTAAACGAGAATTTCTCTATACGAGAGGAATCTGAACGTGAAAAGCGGTAGATTATGGACGATGCATTCTCACAGGCGGATGCGAACTCACAAATTTAGTGACGATAGTATAGCCTTCCTTGTTATAACTCCTTTAATTAAATTGTTGCTATGAAAGCTGTAATCTTGATTGACTGGAAGCAGCACATCACAGGTAAGCTAAACACTATATTTCTGACCACAAGTTAGGTTTATGGTGTTTAACGCCACTTTCAACAATATTTCAGTTATATCGTGCCATCAGTTGTATTAGTGGAGGAAACCGGAGAAAACTACCGACCTATCGCAAATCACTGACAAACTTTATCACATAATGTTGTATCGAGTACACCACAGGCATTTGAGCGATGGACCTTAATTTCCCCGTGTTTGCCACGGGGGTACGTATTTTCAGGGCTAGTAACGATGTAGGGCCTCTATTTGTGAGTCCTGGGCATGGGTCCACACAAGGTAAGCAACAAAATGGCGGAGTACTGCTACATTTCTTATTATTGTCGATTTCCCTGATTTCTGAAAAATAAACGGATGGAATGCACTAACCTTGTGGACCGCCATCAGCTGTTGTACCCCTGGTTTACTGTCGTATTCGTACTATTTTGCATTTATACCCCCGACAATCTGTCCCCAAGACCGATTGTCAACCAAGGCGGAGGTCTATTTTGGATTCTCTCGGACTTCTTGGGAACAGATTGTCGGGGGTATACATATGGAAAATAGTACGAATACGACAATAATAAGAAACTTAGCAGTACCCCGCCATTTTGTTTCTTACCTTGTGTTTTTTTCTAGTATTCGTGTGGACCCAGGACCCTACATCGTTACTAGCCCTGAAAATACGTACCCCCGTGGCAAACACGGGGAAATTAAGGTCCATCGGTCAAATGCCTGTGGAGTACACCTCTCTATGAACGGGATTGCTCAGGTAGTTGTTAATCCATCTACCATACGATCACGACCACGACATATATTTACTATCCAGATGTAATCGGTAAAGATATTGTGTTAGTACATGTATATATAATTTTTCAATGAAGATTTTATCTTTCATTGTAGCAAGCGTTGATTTAAAAGGGGGTTATTAATAAGAAAGGCAATCTTAGCAATTCCATACTATCACCGCTAAACTTGTGAGTTCGCATCTGCCTGTATATAACGTACCGTCGATATCATACCACTGATCACACTCGGATACCCCCCATTCATGACTGATCACGCTCAGATACCGCCATTCATCTTATACATGTTATAAACACTTGCTGCATAATGATACTTACGTCACGACGATCAATGTCACGATGACCTCATTGTAGATGTAAACATAACTACATCACGACGGTCAAGGTCATGATGGTCCTATTGTAGATGATAAGATCACCAAAAAAAAACAAATTACTTGAATAACACAATTACGGAACTTCACAACAAGCTTGTTATTAATAACAACATTTAACCTGTAGATATTTTATTATCCCCTCGCCAACGAAGTTGCGAGGGGATATAGTAACGCTATAGTCCGTCCGTCCGTCACAATCCTTGTGAACACTCTAGGATCAACATCCTTCAATGGATTTTGACCAAACTTGGTACATATTTAGTCCTTAAGAGAATCTGGAACCCTATTGATTTTCAAGGTCAAAGGTCAAGGTCACAGGGTCAAATTTTTACCACATAGCATCCTTGTGAACACTCTAGAATCAACATCCTTCAATGGATTTTGACTAAACCTGGTACATACTTAGTCCTTAGGAGAGTCTGGAACCCTATTGATTTTCAAGGTCATAGGTCAAAGGTCAAGGTCACTGGGTAAATTTGTTACCGTGTAACATCCTTTGTGAACACTCTAGAATCAACATCCTTCAATGGATTTTGACCAAACTTGGTACATACTTAGTCCTTATGAGAGTCTGGAACCCTATTGATTTTCAAGGTTAAAGGTCAAGTTCACCGGGTCAAATTTTTACCGCATAATATCCTTGTGAACACTCTAGAATCAAGATCCTTCAATGGATTTTGACCAAACTTGGTACATACGTAGTCCTTAGGAGAGTCTGGAACCCTATTTATTTTCAAGGTCATAGGTCAAAGGTCAATGTTACCGGGTCAAATTTTTACTGCGTAACATCCTTGTGAACACTAGAATCAACACCCTTCAATGGATTTTGACCAAACTTGGTACATACTTAGTCCTTACGAGAGTCTGGAACCCTATTGATTTCCAAGGTCAAGGTCACCGGGGCAAATTTTTACCGCATTACATCTTTGTGAACACTAGAATCAAGATCCTTCAAGGTCACAGGGTCAAATATTTAGGCGAGGGGATACGCCACGCTTTGCGTTGCCCTTGTTTTGTTGTTTACACACTCGCCATGTGCTTATATTTGAATTTTTAATAAACATGTTGTTTCTTTTTTTCAGACCATGCTTTCACCATTTCAAAGGGAGAAATTCGAATTCTACTTCCGGTTTTTTGGTAAGAGATAACATTTATTACTTCTTTAAAATTGTATCCAATAGAAACAGGACATTAATCTATAATTACAACCCAGACACACCTGTATATCTTAATTTCCATTAAAGTTTCCATCACAATTTTTAAAGATTTTTGTTGGTATCAGGTCGTTTGTGGTCTATTGCGAGGCAAAGCATTCATTCTCAATGAATCTATTATCTCGTTTGTAAACTTGTTTTCATTATGAAAATTTCTGAAAAAGTGCATGCGTGACGCTAAACAACAATCAATCAATAAATTAAATATTTTTTTCCTTCTATTTGGTGACGCCCACGGTATAGCTGAATACTGCTAAAGTTGGAGTTAAACACCAATCAATCAATCAATCAATCAATGTGGTAAGACAAAATAAAAATAAAAAATACTGCTTGCTTGATGTTAATATTAATCAATCAAAACGAAAATATGTTTTGCTGTCATTATATATTATGTGTATTATCTATGTAAGGAGAGAACTTAATATAAGTTGTAATAACTTGTGTCCGATCCTATTGCTGTAAAAAGGCATATTGTCTACCACAATAGTAATTTCTCCATAGTGATACCCAAAATTATTGTCGTTTTCCGTACTGACCTTCATAAATGAAGATTAAACACCGAATTATTGGCGAATACGCTACGAAACGTTGCTTTTTCGATTTAAAAAAGCTGATCATCGTTACTGGAAGCTAATGAATTATGCACTGACCTGAGCGAGGCCAAATCTATTTTTATCTATTTTTATGCCAGTAGCCCGGATGCTGCAGCATGTCGTGTTTGTTTACCTCGCAAATACGGCCGTTTTATGCTACTCATTGGCAATAATTTGCTGTTGCCAGGTGCAAAATTACATATATTGAATAATATCTATCGAAAATGATCATAGGCATCATCATAAATTCATAAAATATGAAAAACGATTGAGAAAAGAAGGCAACATGCCTCGGCTTACCTATCAAGCAAAATCTTTGCCACTTCAGCGTGAGTTTGGACGCGTATCACTTCCTTCAGTTCGTTCCAACGGTCCAACTGATCCCCTACATATATCCTGCAGTTGTTCCATTTGGAAGATACTGCACTTCTATTCCTCTTTCTCTCTGAATCCGTCAAAGTTCGCTTTCTTCCACGCGTTGACACTCTCTTTTGCCCAAGAATCACATGTTGTTTATTGTTTCTAAACAGTGCGCATGCTCAAGACGGGTTCATATAGAAGGTCATATGAATAGAGTGGGGTTAAATTGAATTCTTGTCATCATGGACAATAATTCCGATAACGAGAGTTTTGGGTCTTTTTTGTCCAAAAAAAAAAAAGAACACAAATCGTATCTTTTGCAGCATAACTGTTTAATGATAGCTTAAACAAATCATTTACGACAATAATTTTGGGTATGAAAAAATTACGATTGTGGGAGACAATATGCCATTAATTTATCGCAATAAAATATTGTTACATTCAAACGAAATTTAAGCAATAGAGCAATAGGTTCGTCTTTACCACCAGTTGTTTGTAGGAGGGATCATGTCTTATTTAGTGGTTTGTGTTTGTTTGCGTATAGTGGTGTCCAACACATATTGTGTTGTGTTTTTGTTTTGTTTTTCTTCGTCTTGTTGCCAGTTTCTCTGGATTGTCCATTTTTGATTGCTCCTTCGGTATTCTCTAACATTTATTTTTTATTTAAGGGGCCGTCGTTGACGTAATCGTATGGTAGTTGGATTTACACCTACCTATGCAATCAGAGCCTATCACCACTGATGTTGTGAGTTCGAATCTCTATCAGGGCGAGGTGTACAACATTATGTGATAAAGTTTGTCGCGAAAGGTCGGTGGTTTTCTCCGGGTCCTCCGGTATCTTCCACCAATAAAACTGACCGCCACAATATAACTGAAATATTGTTGAAAGTGGCGTTAAACACCATCAAACAAACATAGCATTTATTTACATGGGACGTTTAGGTAGATTAAATACGAGGGCTGTCCGTAAAGTTCGTGAACAATCTCTGTAATTTTCTTATTTAATTTGTTGAACAAAAGAAATTGCAATTTTCATTTATAGTAGAGTGTACTCGTATATATCAAATTCTCAGTTGAATAGTCTTTTTATACACATATAATTTATAATAAACTTAAATGAGTAAAGTAAACACAAATAATAAACTGAATGTATAAATAAATGTAATGTAAATCAAATTTAATCTTACAATAAATATGTTTGAACATCTAGGTGGGGGTCAAGGTTGTCGATTTATAAACACAAATATAGCGTAATATTGGATAAAAAAAATGTTAATCAGATGGATTATATTGATTGATTGAATGATTGGTATTTAACGCCAACTTTAGCAATATTTCAGCTATATTGGGTCGTGATTTTTTTTTTTATTATTGACTTAGACACAGATGGATTATATTGATTGATTGAATGATTGGTATTTAACGCCAACTTTAGCATATTTCAGCTATATTGGGCCGTGAATTTTTTTTATTATTGACTTAGACACAGATGGATCATACAGCTATTCAAAATGTAGTATTGGTAACTTTTGATTAACTTGAATCTAATAGTCAGGTTTTTATTTAGGCTGCATGTTGAAGTTGGTATATTTTTGATACAGACATTGAGATTAAAATTATTGTTGTTGTACTCACTGATATTAAAGTAATATTACACCAGTTTTGGGTGAAGAACATTTCCCCCTGAAAATTCAATTTGGAATACGGCGGTATCTTTACTAAGCTATTCATGCATATTTCAAGTCGAAATATGTTCCCAATAACTAGAAATCTGCAAATCCGTGTGCATGTTTATCGTCCTCGCCATTGTTGTGGAGACTGATTAACTTTCGGTTGTTTTGTTCCGTTGATTGCCGATCATGACCTCGTGAAGAAAAGTTAAACAATCATGGATGCTTCGTAAAAACGTACACATTCCTGACAATGATTATTGAGGAATCTGTCTTGTTTCATGTCGTGTGAACCAATTTTTTTTTGCAATTATTCTTATGTGGTACACACGGAATATATATATTTTTTTTTCATCAACTGAACAGTGCGCATGAGGGATAATCTCCCCGAAAGAGTTCAAATCTTCGGTCACGTGCATATCATTTCCATTACTGTACGGGAAAACAGAATTATCTGCTGTCAAATATTTTGCGATTTGCTCTTAAAATCTGCTTTTGAGCGGATTTTTAATGTTATGCAGTTGATTTTAGTTAAAATTAAGTGACATATCAAGTGTTAATAAATTTATTTTAAAGGTCGATTGGTTCATATTATATTACGGATTATATACAGGTTATTAAATCAACACAGCAGAATAAAAGATTTTAAAAACATCACATAAAATAACATTATATCACTGTATTGTTGTGAGAGTAATAAACGCTGATGCAGCATTATATCGTTTTGAGGGTTAGGGTTATGGTGTTTAACGCCACTTTCAACAATATTTCAGTTACATTGTGCGATCAATTTTATTGGTGGAGGAAACCGGTGTACCCAGGAGAAAACCAACGACCTGTCGCAGGTCACTGACAAACTTTATTACATAATGTTGCAGGGAGTACACCTCGTCTGAACAGTTCAGGGTTCGAACTCACAACGTTAGTGGTGTTAGCCAGGGGCTATGATTGGGGGGGGGGGGCAGACGGTAAAATCGGTCCGGGGCCCGGAGAGCCAAGAAGGGACTTGTGAATCTCTGAAGGGACAACTTAACAAGTAACACACTGCTGCATTAATTGATTCTGTTTGCCACTGCTTTGTATAACGTATATGTTATCTGGATATTCTGCTGCACAGGAAATAAAGCATGTATGAAAGTTTACCAGTGGTTTTATTGGACCTCAAATCCTGAATTTTGAGAGAAGTCTTAGCCTGTCAGCGGGGCCCCAAAAGCAGTCTTGTTCCGCCTTACATAATTTCTCGTGGAGGCCCTGATTACAGAGGTAGTATCATACGATCACGACGGCCCCCTTATCGATTTGATTTTCCTGTAATACTCATCTGCAGACTGTATGGATAGTATCTCGTTCACACTAAGTAATGAGCTACATCTCGTTCACACTGAGTAATGAGCTACATCTAGTTCACATTGAGTAATGAGCTATATCTCGTCCACACTGAGTAATGAGCTACATCTCGTTCACACTGAGTAATGAGCTACATCTCGTTCACACTGAGTAATGTGCTACATCTCGTTCACACTGAGTAATGAGCTATAACTCGTTCACACTGAGTAATGAGCTATATCTCGTTCACATTGAGTAATGAGCTACATCTCGCTCACACTGAGTAATGAGCTATACCATTAGTATATAGTAAATACACGACTATGACGATATGATGAACAAAAGCAAAGAAATGCATGTCTAAAAAAGTTTTTGTTCAGATTCAAGTGTCGGATTTCAATCATTTTATCTGAAATCACTGAAATAAATTGAAGGGCAAAGATGTGCGTGTATATAAAAATGTGGTGTATATAAAGATGTGCGTGTATATAAAGATGTGCGTGTATATAAAGATGTGGTGTATATAAAGATCTGCGTGCATATAAAGATGTGCGTGCATATAAAGATGTGCGTGTATATAAAGATGTGCGTGTATATAAAGATGTGGTGTATATAAAGATGTGCGTGCATATAAAGATGTGCGTGCATATGAAGATGTGCGTGTATATAAAGATGTGCGTGTATATAAAGATGTGCGTGTATATGAAGATGTGCGTGTATATAAAGATGTGCGTGCATATAAAGATGTGTGTGTATATAAAGATGTTCGTGTATATAAAGATGTGCGTGCATATAAAGATGTGCGTGTATGTAAAGATGTGGTGTAAATAAAGATGTGCGTGTATATAAAGATGTGCGTGTATATAAAGATGTGCGTGTATATAAAGATGTGCGTGTATATAAAGATGTTCGTGTATATAAAGATGTTCGTGTATATAAAGATGTGCGTGTATATAAAGATGTGCGTGTATATAAAGATGTGCGTGTATATTACCAAATAAAACATATTTAGATTAAAGATACAACAAACATATAATTTTACTTAAATTACAATGAAAAGGAGTTTGATGAAATCAAAGGAACATGCTTCTTTAATGTTAAATCAAAGGAACATGCTTCTTTAATGTTAAATCAAAGGAACATCCTTCTTTAATGTTAAATCAAAGGAACATGCTTCTTTAATGTTAAATCAAAGGAACATGCTTCTTTAATGTTAAATCAAAGGAACATGCTTCTTTAATGCTAAATCAAAGGAACATGCTTCTTTAATGTTAAATCAAAGGAACATGCTTCTTTAATGTTAAATCAAAGGAACATGCTTCTTTAATGTTGAATCAAAGGAACATGCTTCTTTAATGTTAAATCAAAGGAACATGCTTCTTTAATGTTAAATCAAAGGAACATGCTTCTTTAATGTTAAATCAAAGGAACATGCTTCTTTAATGTTAAATCAAAGGAACATGCTTCTTTAATGTTAAATCAAAGGAACACCCTTCTTTAATGTTAAATCAAAGGAACATGCTTCTTTAATGTTAAATCAAAGGAACATGCTTCTTTAATGTTAAATCAAAGGAACATGCTTCTTTAATGTTAAATCAAAGGAACATGCTTCTTTAATGTTGAATCAAAGGAACATGCTTCTTTAATGTTAAATCAAAGGAACATGCTTCTTTAATGTTAAATCAAAGGAACATGCTTCTTTAATGTTAAATCAAAGGAACATGCTTCTTTAATGTTAAATCAAAGGAACATGCATGCTTCTTTAATGTTGAATCAAAGGAACATGCATGCTTCTTTAATGTTAAATCAAAGGAACATGCTTCTTTAATGTTAAATCAAAGGAACATGCTTCTTTAATGTTGAATCAAAGGAACATGCTTCTTTAATGTTAAATCAAAGGAACATGCTTCTTTAATGTTAAATCAAAGGAACATGCTTCTTTAATGTTAAATCAAAGGAACATCCTTCTTTAATGTTAAATCAAAGGAACATGCTTCTTTAATGTTAAATCAAAGGAACATGCTTCTTTAATGTTAAATCAAAGGAACATGCTTCTTTAATGTTAAATCAAAGGAACATCCTTCTTTAATGTTAAATCAAAGGAACATGCTTCTTTAATGTTAAATCAAAGGAACATGCTTCTTTAATGTTAAATCAAAGGAACATCCTTCTTTAATGTTAAATCAAAGGAACATCCTTCTTTAATGTTAAATCAAAGGAACATGCTTCTTTAATGTTAAATCAAAGGAACATGCTTCTTTAATGTTAAATCAAAGGAACATCCTTCTTTAATGTTAAATCAAAGGAACATGCTTCTTTAATGTTGAATCAAAGGAACATGCTTCTTTAATGTTAAATCAAAGGAACATGCTTCTTTAATGTTAAATCAAAGGAACATGCTTCTTTAATGTTAAATCAAAGGAACATGCTTCTTTAATGTTAAATCAAAGGAACATGCTTCTTTAATGTTAAATCAAAGGAACATGCTTCTTTAATGTTAAATCAAAGGAACATCCTTCTTTAATGTTAAATCAAAGGAACATCCTTCTTTAATGTTAAATCAAAGGAACATGCTTCTTTAATGTTAAATCAAAGGAACATGCTTCTTTAATGTTAAATCAAAGGAACATCCTTCTTTAATGTTAAATCAAAGGAACATGCTTCTTTAATGTTGAATCAAAGGAACATGCTTCTTTAATGTTAAATCAAAGGAACATGCTTCTTTAATGTTAAATCAAAGGAACATGCTTCTTTAATGTTGAATCAAAGGAACATCATTCTTTAATGTTAAATCAAAGGAACATGCTTCTTTAATGTTAAATCAAAGGAACATGCTTCTTTAATGTTAAATCAAAGGAACATCATTCTTTAATGTTAAATCAAAGGAACATGTTTCTTTAATGTTGAATCAAAGGAACATGCTTCTTTAATGTTGAATCAAAGGAACATGCTTCTTTAATGTTAAATCAAAGGAACATGCTTCTTTAATGTTAAATCAAAGGAACATGCTTCTTTAATGTTAAATCAAAGGAACATGCTTCTTTAATGCTAAATCAAAGGAACATGCTTCTTTAATGTTAAATCAAAGGAACATGCTTCTTTAATGTTGAATCAAAGGAACATGCTTCTTTAATGTTAAATCAAAGGAACATGCTTCTTTAATGTTAAATCAAAGGAACATGCTTCTTTAATGTTAAATCAAAGGAACATGCATGCTTCTTTAATGTTAAATCAAAGGAACATGCTTCTTTAATGTTAAATCAAAGGAACATGCTTCTTTAATGTTAAAACCGCATCAGTTGTGTAATGAATGAATTTTTATTTTATTTCATTTCAGATACAAGGGGAAACAACTTTCTTGAATATGACAACATGGGAGAATTCTTGGAGGTTTGTGAAACTTTCAATTTTGTCAATTAAAGATGAGTTACGTAAAACCACTCTCCATTATTTATCTGGAAATACTTCTAATTTGTTTATTTAGCAATGGGTAGCTAGATTCCAGATGGCAAACAACAACGGTGTGGATGAGTTACTAAGAGTCTATAACATTGGTATTTGTTACTTTTCCTCTAAGCAACCAGCATTAAGGACTGAGTTAAGAGCAAAAAAACTGTGTGGCTCGAAATCAGCATAATGTGTCCGAGTGGGGCGACATGTCTATCCACCGACTGTTGTTTCAATGAGTTAGCACTATGCAAATCCAAGTTAGCGTGTTGGTCTAGTACAAAGTGGATAGCATTATCATCTCGTCGAAATGTAACTTATTCTCACCATTTATATATTGCTGAAATATTGATTATTTGATGTTAATAACAATCACTCACTTACTGAATTTCCAGTGCAAAATTGTTCCTATTGGTTAAGTTGGAGCAGTCACTGCTTGTCCTTCTGCAGTACCTGAGTTCACCCCCGGTTTTTAGTGGAGTTCGTGTTACACAATCTTTAGTTTTATGTGTATGTTTTGGAGATCGTTATTTGTCCCTTTTCTTTTGGCCATTGTTTTGTTTGTCCTTCTTCGATTAACGGATTCTGATTACCTCCCTTTGGTATCTTCTAACTTCTCTTTTCCGAATCAAATCTTTTTCAAAGACTCTTATTAGGTAATTTGGTAATCATGTTCTGTTTAATGTGTTCCCTTTACAATACCTCTATTTTATTCAGATGGGCGGAGTTTAAAATGTTTTATGTTTTTATATGTACAATAAATTGTGTTATCAGGAGAAGAAATAAAAGTTATGTTTTATATGCATAAGGTGATAAGACATGCAATTATAAAGATATGTGCACATACAAATGTGTAGTTTTTGTTTTATAGTTTGTCAGTGACTTGCGGCAGGTCGGTGGTTTTTTCGGGTACTCCGGTTTCCTCCCACAATAAAACTGACCGCCACGATACAGGTGAAATTTTTTTGAAAGTGGCGTTAAACACCATCAAGCAAAACTGTTGTTCAGTTAGTGAGTACCATAACACAATCCAACTAAGGGTGTTGATCTAGTACAAAGTATACTTTATCGAAATGTAACTAATTGTTCTAGCAATGATATAGCTAAAACAAAATTGTTCATTTGGCGTTAAACAGCAGGTAGAAGTGCACAATCCACATTTTTGGATCTGGATCGTTTTTGTATTCAATATTTGAGGCGTGAAGTGATTGTTTGTTTGGTTGATATTGGTGGAATTGTTAATCGTAATTGTTTCATGTTTATAGTGTTTAACGCCACTTTCAACAATATTTCAGTTATATCGTGGCGGTCAGTTTTATTGGTGTACCCGGAGAAAATCACCAACCTGTCGCTAGTCACTGACAAATTTTATCTTATAATATAGTATGGAGTATTTAAGTTTTCTTTTCATCAGCTATATCTTTATCTACATGAGCTTTATTTTATTTTTATCCTAGAAAATATATAAATTTACCAAGTGGTCTCCAACATCAAGTGAAGCTCAGGAACTGTTAGAGGTCCACGAGACGTTTTATGAAGTGTTGAAAGAGAAAGCTGGTGAAGCATATGATGGTATGTATTTATGTCTCCCCTTCGAAGGAAGGGAGACATATTGTTTTAGTCTGATTTTTTCTTCTTCCACTTCCCTTCTTCTGCTTCTTCTCAGCGAAGCTTGTCCGGACCATAACTTTTTTGTCTTTCCAGATAGGTCAATTATATCTGGTATGTGGGTGCATGACCATAAGGCGGTGTGTCACGTACTGTAATGACCTTCGTGGGACCTTGACCTTTGACCTCAAGGTCAAATAATTGTTTTTTAAATAGTATTTTCTTGTCCTGGACATAACATTTTTGTCTTTCGAGATAGGTCAATGATATTTGGTATGTGGGTGCATAACAATAACGCGGTGTGTCACGTACCGTAATGACCTTTGTGGAACCTTGACCTTTGACCTCAATGTCAAATAATTGTTTTTTAAATAGTATCATTCAACTCATAATGTGTATCTTATTGTTGTACAGATGGCCGCATTAAGTGGAGACATAAGTTTTAGGTATCTAAAATAGTTCTTCCTTGTTAGAATATAGAAAACTATAAATGTACCATATGTGCTTTCAGTGCCAGATTTACCTATAGGCTTGGTAGGCTGAAGCCTAGGGCCTCAACATTTAGGGGGACTGGCCAATGGGTATAATATTTTAGACATTGTCATTGGACTTTCATACATACTGTACTCTATAAACAAGCCTTCAGTAATTTTCTTTACATAGTTGCACTGCACTTTAGAATATTGCAGAATTTCAAACACCCTCATCGTTGCCTTTATTCAAGTTGATTAAACAATCTTCCATCTTCTTCTAGTCGTGCGGTTGGGGGTTGGGAGATTGGTCGATTAGAGGAGGGCCTAGCGAAATAGCCTAGTGCCTCTTTTCATCTAAATCCGGCCATGTGTGCATTATTAATTATCATTTGTTGTCATAGACGATGCATAGAGCTGTTATATGGTCACTGTTACATCTTTTAGGATCTAGTTTCTTCGCTGTGTAGTACAACACATTGAAAAAGTCCATGCAAGACAAATTGTTGATATTTCATGTCTCCCTCCCTCCATCCCTGCCATCATCCCTCCCCACCACTGACTCCATGTATTCAACCCTCTCTCCATCTCTCCCTGTTTGCATTCATACCTCCTGCATACTTCCCGGCACCCCTGTTCCCCATACCTCCTTCCCTGAATCCCTGGCCTCCTGACATCCCTTCTATCCATACCTCCCTCACTGAGCCTTTTCACTCCATACCTGACTCCCGACATCCCCTTCTTCCCATACCTGACTGCCTGTCTGCATCCCTTCCTCCATTACTCCCTGTCTACACCCTTCCCGGAACCCCCTTATCTCCATGCCTCCCTCCTTGCATCCCACCCAGTTCCCCCTTCTCTCGAAACCTGACTTCCTGAATCCCTCCTGTCACCCTATTATCTCCATAGCTGACTCCCTGTCTGCATCCCTTCTGGTCCCCTTTTCTCCATTCATTCCTCCACCCATTCATCTATCAATTAGAACTACAAGAGAACTTAATCAGATCAGTGAATTGTTCAATAGAAATAATGTTACAACTTTTATTGAATTTCTACGTTTTCCCCCCAAAAGCAGCTCAACAAAAGTTTGAAGTCGTAAATCGAAGAAGGACAGACAATACAAGGACATCAGAGGGACTAACAACGATACAAAAAACTAATGATTGAGTACAAAAAAATGTAACATGAACTGGCCATGGGGGTAAACAATTCCTGTTAAACGACACAAATATCTTCTGTTATGGAAGTTCCTATTCCACCCGTGACAACAGAATACATAAATAAAACATGAACCCTCTACTAAATAAATGGGAGTAAAGATGGGCCGAACATCATTTTTAGGCAGAAATCGCAGAGGATATAACAGCCAGGAAACTAACAACGTGAAGAAAATGATATAACAGGCAACTAACAATGTGAAAACAATGATATAACAGGCAACTAACAATGTGAAAACAATGATATAACAGGCAACTAACAATGTGAAAACAATGATATAACAGGCAACTAACAATGTGAAAACAATGATATAACAGGCAACTAACAATGTGAAAACAATGATATAACAGGCAACTAACAATGTGAAAACAATGATATAACAGGCAACTAACAATGTGAAAACAATGATATAACAGGCAACTAACAATGTGAAAACAATGATATAACAGGCAACTAACAATTGTTGTTTTCAGACCTAGTGACGTTGGCTGAATGGCTACCACTAATGTTGGTTTTTTTTGTTTTCAGACAAAGTGACATTGGCTGAATGGCTAGCACTAATTTTTTTTTTTTTTTTTTTCAGACCTAGTGACGTTGGCTGAATGGCTAGCACTAATGTTTTTTTTTCTTGTTTTCAGACAAAGTCACGTTGGCTGAATGGCTATCACTATGGGAACATATATTGCCAGGATGTATGGGAATGCATAATTGTCCTGTGTGGCTTCGTCTTTTACCTCGCTCATTGTTTAGAATTATTGACAGGAAAGGTACATATTAAAAGTCAAAGGGACTGGAGTTCTCTATTCTCCCCATGTTTTGCAGAGAACAATTGGGCACAGCACCTTCTAAGGCCAGCCCTATGAGTGAGTGATTGTTGTGTAATGCCAAATGACCGAGTATTCAGCTATATCATGACGAAAAAAAGTTAATCTTCAATGAAATGATGATGAGGTCCGCTTTGTACTATACCAACACGTAACCACTTTTTGCTCTTTCTCCTTAATGTAGCGTGCTTAGCAACAGATACCAATTTTATAGTCTTTGGTTTGACCTGATCAGGGCTCGAACCCACGATCTACCACACTCGAGGCGAGCACGCTAACCATGCCGTTGTGGAGTGATTGTTGTTTAATGCCAAATGTGACATTTTCAGCTACTTCATGGAGAGAAGAAGTTACATTCAATTAGATGATTATAATGTCTGTTTTGTACTTCTATTTTATTGGCAGCATCTCCTCGTACAAACTTTTTGTACAAATAGTGTAGCGGCTAATCGTACAAACTTTTTTATACTCTAAAAATCGTGCCGGACTGACGATTTTCCGGATATGGCTTATAATTTATCAAAAATTTGTTTCCGAGACAAGTGGAAAAAGACCAAACACCAGGTATTCATAAATTTTGAATTATTTCTTACTATAATTATTACTACATTTTTAAGTGAAAGTGACTCAGATTTTTGTAATGATTTGCAGAGAGAGTATGAAAGTATTGACTTCCTTATTTAAATAAATAAATTTTAAGACTTATTTTACCCAGGCAAAATAGAAAGTCCATAGCATTATCAAAATAAATAAATAAATAAATAAATAAATAAATAAATAAATAAATAAATAAATAAAATGCTAAGCAGTATTTTATCCACTTTTCAGCACCTTCAAATTGGATTGTCCGTTTAGAATAAAGTTAGTTAAATTATAAGCCATATCCGGAAAATCGTCAGTCCGGCACGATTTTGATAGTATAAAAAAGTTTGGATGCTACGATTAGCCGCTACACTATTCATACAAAAAGTTTGTACGAGGAGACACTGCCAACTTTATTGTCTTTGTTTTGATCCGACCGGGGCTCTAACCGACAATCTACCACACTCGAAATATGACCATTGAAATATAAAACGTATGTAATACGCACGACGCATTTCGAGAATAACCTTCATCAAAATCAAAAGATTGAAAAAACCAAATAATTTAAAATACTTTCAGAGCTAGAAGACCAAACGTGCCTAGCCAGGATAGCGAACATCAGCTCTAGTTACTTAGCTCCCCAAAAAGCAGTCTAATATACAGTTTTGTTATTTATGAGTTAGGATTGTGGTGATTAATGCCACTTTCAGCAATATTTCAGTTATATCGTGCCGGTCTGTTTTATTGGTGCAGAAAACCAGAGTACACACAGAATACCACTGACGTGCTGCAAATCAGACAAACTTTATCACATAATGTTGTATCGAGTACAACTCTCCATGAGGTGGATTCGAACTCACAACTTTAGTGATCACACAGGTAGTAAGTTGTAAATCTATTTATAATTGTAGAAGATGATATTATCGACGAAGAAGAGCTGTGTGATTTCTACATTGAATTGGTAAAACTTGATCCTGAGGAAGCAAAAAAAATTGCAAAGAAGGGTTATGAAGAAATGACAGATGTAAGATCTACTTAACAATATATTGCAGGATAGCGGTGAAATTTCCCAGGGCTCAAATCCATATAGCTGCTCGACGTGTTCCCATGAGGTGGATAGAGACACCCTCTCAATTTGGGGGGTGGTTGTCAGGTTTATGGAAGGCCTAA
Organism: Bathymodiolus septemdierum; assembly: GCA_963383655.1. Taxonomy (NCBI): domain Eukaryota; kingdom Metazoa; phylum Mollusca; class Bivalvia; order Mytilida; family Modiolidae; genus Bathymodiolus; species Bathymodiolus septemdierum. The sequence continues at coordinate 53,093,520 of OY726527.1, forward strand.
CCGTGGACCATTGTGGTAGATTTGTAGGCACATTGTAGTACCTACGATGACTGACCATGGACCATTGTGGTAGATTTGTAGGCACATTGTAATACCTACGATGACTGACCATGGACCATTGTGGTAGATTTGTAGGCACATTGTAATACCTACGATGCCTGACCGTGGACCATTGTGGTAGATTTGTAGACACATTGTAGTACCTACGATGCCTGACCGTGGACCATTGTGGTAGATTTGTAGGCACATTGTAATACCTACGATGCCTGACCGTGGACCATTGTGGTAGATTTGTAAGGACATTGTAGTACCTACGATGACTGACCGTGGACCATTGTGGTAGATTTGTAAGCACATTGTAGTACCTACGATGACTGACCGTGGACCATTGTGGTAGATTTGTAGACACATTGTAGTACCTACGATGACTGACCGTGGACCATTGTGGTAGATTTGTAGACACATTGTAATACCTACGATGACTGACCGTGGACCATTGTGGTAGATTTGTAGACACATTGTAGTACCTATGATGACTGACCGTGGACCATTGTGGTAGATTTGTAAGCACATTGTAGTACCTACGATGACTGACCGTGGACCATTGTGGTAGATTTGTAGGCACATTGTAGTACCTACGATGACTGACCGTGGACCATTGTGATAGATTTGTAGACACATTGTAGTACCTACGATGACTGACCGTGGACCATTGTGGTAGATTTGTAGACACATTGTAGTACCTACGATGACTGACCGTGGACCATTGTGGTAGATTTGTAGACACATTGTAGTACCTACGATGACTGACCGTGGACCATTGTGATAGATTTGTAGACACATTGTAGTACCTACGATGACTGACCGTGGACCATTGTGATAGATTTGTAGACACATTGTAGTACCTACGATGACTGACCGTGGACCATTGTGGTAGATTTGTAGACACATTGTAGTACCTACGATGACTGACCGTGGACCATTGTGGTAGATTTGTAGGCACATTGTAGTACCTACGATTAAAATGTCGTCCCTACCAAATGCTGCATACTTTTCCAATGGCAGTCAAATGATGTTTGCCACGATTGATCCATACATCCCTCATTTATATATGCAAAATGTAGTTTTTATATGTTAATGAACATGTTCTTGCCCTACATATACCTAAAATACTGATTACTGGAAGTTAAACAATAACCAATCTATTAATCTTGATAATATATTGAATTGCATTGTGGGTAAATTAGTAGATATACAACACTTCATGCTTGTACAACTATCTTTATGAATATGAATAAGAAGGGACCGTCGTGATCGTATGGTAGTTGGATTTACAACTACCTATGCAATCGGTGCATATCACTACTACAGTTTTGAGTTCTAATCCCGCTCATGGTTAGCGTGTTTGCCTCCCTCGAGTGCGGTAGATTTTTTTTTGTGTGTTCGACGCCCTCCTGGCTATGAAATTGGTATTAGTTGCTTCTTTGCTAAGCACGCAGGCTTTGCTAAGCACGCAGGATTAAGAGAAAGCTCAGAGATTGGTTGGCTCGGAATCAGGATAATGATTCCGAGTGGTTCGACATGTCTATCAGTGGACTGTTGTTTCAAGGAGCTAGCACTATAAAAATCCAACTAAGCATGTTGGTCTAGTACAAAGCAGACCTCATCATCATCTCGTTGAAAATTACCTTGTTCTCGTCATGATATAACTGACAAATTACTGAAGTGGCGTTAAACAACAATCACTCACTCTTGAACTTTGTAAGTTTGTTTATTTCAGTTTGGAAGATATCCCCTCAACTTAGTAGGCTATGAACAGATTTTTGCTAATTTCTTGTTTGGGAGAACACCATATGGTCCTGGAAGATACATTTTCGGTTGTTTTGAGCACGATTTTGAGGCAGCAAGATTTAAACTGATTCAAGATGCACCGGAAGTAGAGGCCGCCAAGCAGAAGCATGATAGCGGAAGTAGATCTGGAATGAGATTATCTGGTACACGAAGGCCAAGCGCTACAATCGGAAACTAGCAAACATTTACAAAAGACAATATATGTGTATAAAAGGTCAAATGCAGGGTTATATTATGAACATTTATATCCAAGACATTTCTGGTTATGAATTTGTAAGGTGCAAGGGTTATTGAAAAGGTGATCGGCTAACTGTACATTGTGTACTATATTTGTTATTGGCTTGTTAATGAGATATCACTTTTATTCGTTCATCTTATCCATGTTACATTGTTTTCATAAAATTGTAAATATTTTTCCCAGTTACAGTACTCTTTGATAATATGGATCACGCTCGACCCTTTCCATCAGAGTTTGGGGGAAGACATTGGAGGAACCTGTACACATATAGGTTAATTTTGGTCCAATCGTAAGACAGGAATATCGTTGTCATAGAAACACTAAATGGTATAATGATCTGAAAAACACTGCCATATCTATATCATCGACAAATTCATATTAAACTTTCATTGGCATCATTCTTTGATAAACAAAATGTTAAATATTGAACATTGGTTGGTTTTTTTTCAATTTATTTTTTCATAATATATGAAATAGCATGATCCTTTGAAACATCATATACATTGTAATTATGCATGTACGGTTGTGTTGAGGTAGTATTGCAATGTTCACCTTAGTTAAACAGGTGATCTATCATATCGTAAGTTACCATCATCACAAGATGGCGGACGTCGAATCTAGTGAGATCGTTTTATTTCATTGATTTGTTTAACCCAAAATGTTGAAAACGCATTCTTCAGAATTGTGAACATCTCTTGTGAATAAAGCACTCTTTTTCCATTTCTGGGCATAAACAAAACTTTGATTGCCCCTTTGGTATCTTCAAACTTTTCTTTCTTTAAACTTAGAAAAATGGAGAGATAGAGAAAAACTATCTGACCTGATTTGCTGTCGGCCATTAATGGTAGCTAAAGTTTTGAATATCTATTAAATATAATTTGCTCTATTAACATTTGACAAAACTCGATCTAACGTTTAATTTGACCGTCCAATCATATGCAGACAGTTAAATATACTGACCAATCGAACAGCAGCTCTTGGTCTGCAATCGGTTTTGATGCCTAAACATTTAGTAGGTTCATCGCTGATTGGTTGGTTGAAAATATGAACCCTGACCTGGCCTTATACGGGATGTTGTTAGATGCAAGTGTACCCCAAAATAAAAATGGTATTTTCATTTTCATTTCCATTTCAATCATTATGGTTTCCGAGTCATTTATGAATTAAATACATGTACTAGATAAACAACTGGGTCTCTATTCAGGAAGAATATATTAATTACAATATAAGCAAATTAAAGATTAAGGCATTGAAATAATCTTTACAAAAAACTTTAATTAGCTGAAAGATGACATTATATATGTGCCTTTTTTTCCTGTGACTTTTTCTTGTGACTTTTTTTCCTACATTCATAAAAACATATTGATAGTATGTAGGATTTGTTAATGTGACGTCGTTATAACATTTTTATTTAAACCCAAATTAAAAGAAATATCTCAACATTTTGTAAATATTTTGATAAAAAAAAATTCTTAAAAAAAAAACTGATTTTATGTAAAGTTCTGATTCAAATTTAGGTTTTGCATGATTAGGTCATGAAAACATTCAAGTACCAGTATTGCAGTTGCTTGATAGAAAAACGACCAATCAGATCATCGTGTGCAATATACAATGTTGTGATTGAGGGATTATCGAAACTGGTACTCTAATGTCTTATGACCATCACATAAAGACCAAGTTTATGTATGTTGTAGACATATACATGTATATTCAACATTTATCAATTGTTAACATTTATTTCAATACAAATATCAAAGAAATGGTTTCTTCTTTTCACTGGAGTGTGATATTACGTCCTGGGTTTTAATTATGGGGTCTGTGCTGTTTATCTGTTTAGTTTTCTATGTCCTGTTGTGTTTTTTTGTTTGTTTGTCTTCATTCTGTGTCTTGTGCCCACATTTTTCCTGTGTCTCTGTGTTGTCCATTATTGATTGCCCTTTTCGATTTTATCTAACGTTAATGTTTGAGCCCCCACGCGCTGTGTCACGCCAAACACTGCAAAATTGATATTTGCTGCTCCTCCACTAAGTACGTTGTAAGAGCAAAGATTGATTGCATGTCCGATTGGAGCTACATGGATACTGTTGTTTCAGTGGTGTACCACTATAAAAATCCAACTAAGTGTGTTGGTCCAGTATACATCATCCATCCATCCACCATCAACCATCATGCACCATCCATCAACTATCATCATCATCACCACCATGTAGGGCCAGGGTGGCTCAATGAGTTAGGTCGTTGGATCTAACAGCTCATACAAGCCTATCACCAATACGGCGTGGGTTCGCTCCAGGCTTTGTAAATTACAAAAAAAGGTGCACTCGACTTGCAGTCGCAAGTGATAAAAGTTTACCAGTTGCTTGCCCATGGTCGGTGGTTCTCTTCGGGTACTCCGGTTTCTTCCACCACTGAAAGTGGCGTAAAACACCAAAAAATTAAAATTTGTTACCATGGTATTGCTGTAAAATTGCTCACTTGGCGTAACAACAATCACCCACTCACTCTTCTGTTCAATACTGTAAACAAATGTTTATTGGTTATGGTCAAAGACTTGGTAGGGTTAAGCTGGTTAATGGGATACTAAGAAGAGTTTGAGGATACCAAAGGGGTAATCAGAATCCATATATGGAAGAACAGACAACACAATGCATATCCATATGGCCAAAAAAAAGTACAAAAGGACAAGCAACATCTACAAAACATACACATAAAACTAAAGATCGAGTAATACGAACCGCACTAAAAGCGGAGTTAAATCGAGTGCTCCGGAAGGGTAGCAGTTCCTGCTCCACTAGTGACACCCATCGTGTTAATCTAGTTACAAATTCGGTGATTTACTTCTACTCAAATATAAACAAACGATAAAACAACACAGATTTACTTCTACTCAAATATAAACAAACGATAAAACAACGGAAGCAGGTCAAATCGGCCCCATTTTTGTTGTTTACTATTGTCAACATGCAAAGTTAAATAGTTTTTTTTAAATTAAGTGTTCGCCATGGTTCAGCATCTCTACACACGGAATATATGTATTCCTGGTCATCTGTCCAGTTCCTGTATTCTAGTACTGTGACACCAGATCCACAAGTCCGATGTTGCCAGCTTTGACAGGAGTCACATTCTAAGGCATGCTGTCATTATAACATATTACACAAGGAAAAGACATAATGAAGTATTCAAAAAGAATGATCGCGATTGAAGTTGACTCTCTTTTATAAACTAAAGAATTTCTCAATCCGAGTTGTTTTTCTTGGCTTGGTTATTTAGATGCCCTCTTTTTATTAAAAGGCCAATTTATAGACAATAGAAAAAATCATCAAAGAATGTTCCTAATCAACATAAAGATCATTATATAATGGCCGCCAATCACGTTTTATGTAAATTGCTAATCACTTAATTATGACATAAATTAATCATTAATTAATTTCTTTGATCCTTACAAAAGAATCCGCTCACCAATAAGATTTAAATTTTACATCTTTTAACTAAAAATATTAATCTATATAAATATATAATTTTTATTTATTTATTCTTTTTTTATTTTTTATTTTTTTGGGCCGATATGACTTTCATTTTGAGACCGATTTGACTTGGGGCCGATTTGACTTGAGGCCGATTTGACTTGGGGCCGATTTGACTGGAGCCGATTTGACTTGGGGCCGATTTGACTGGAAATCAAAACAACACAGATTTACTTCTACTCAAAAAGATCGGGTACAACTAAACAGAGTCCGGTAGAGTCAGGAGAAGTCCGGAGGTACATTGTAAAATATTAGTTTATATGTATATTAAATGATGTATTCATGTGGTATTGGTTGTTTTTGATATATTTCTTATAATTTCCAACAAAATAGTAACACTATAGGCACTGGCTTGGGTAATAATAATGAAAAATTAGGATTACCTGAGAGACTAAGTGCCGGAATACAATTCCGGTTCAGGAACCTATTTCACGGAAAAATATCGGGTAATCGTAATTTTATTTGTTTGGTAATGTTTAAGTTGGTTCTCAAATTCCTTAAATGACTTAAACTTTTATCCAACTTCAAAATTGAAGAACTGGACTCCCTCATTCGCGTCCATTTTAAGATTCCCAAATGAACTACATGTCTTGATAACATACACGGTGAGCACTTTTCAGCGCCTTTGGCCATATTTTTACACAAACAAATATAGACAAATTAAATTCAAAATGAAAGTTTATAATAAAATTGGTACCTATAGAAAATAAATCAACAACAATAAATAAGATTTAATATTTTATTTACATACAACTATTCCGGGTAATAATAAGACCAGGTAATTCTAACAAATAAAATTACGATTACCCGATTTTTTTCCGTGAAATAGGTTCCTGAACCGGAATTGTATTCCGGTACTTAGTCTTTCAGGTAATCCTAATTTTTCGTTATTATTACCCAATCCAGGTAAATCCGGGTAATGGTAGCCAGTGCCAACACTATAAGGGTATGACTTCTATGAAAATGCAACTAAGCGCGTTGGATTAGTACAAAGCGGACTTTATCATCATCTCATTGTAAACTGACTTGCTGTCGCCATTATATAACTGAAAATTTGCTGCGTTAATTTGGCGTTATACGTTTTGGTCTAATACAAAGTGAACATCATTTTGATCTCATCGAATGCAACATGTTCTCGCCATGATATGACTGAAAAGTTTCTCACTTCACGTTAAACAACAATCACTCACTCACTCATTATTGTGGCTGTCAGAACATTAGTCCTTAGTCTCATATTATGTCACACGTTATATTGTTTGGTTTTCCAATCATTTGACAATGAGGGGCCATTGTGGTGGTCGTTATAGTATGGTTACTGGATATCCTGGTGGTCAGTTTTATTGGTGGAGGAAAAGAGAGTACTCGGTGAAAACCACAGACCTGTCGCAATTCACTGACAAACTTTTTCCCATAATGTTGTATCGAGTACACCTCGACATGAGCGGGATTCGAACTCACAACTTCAGCGGCGATAGGCACTGTTGGTATAGGTAGCTATAAGTCCAACTACCATGAGATCACGACCATGATGGCCGGATTACCAATTTATGAATCGGTTATGTAATGGTTAGCATGCTCGCCTGGTGTGTGGTAGACCGTGAGTTCGAACCCCAGTCGGGTCAAATCAAATTATATAATTGGTATTTGCTGTCTATGTGTTAAGCATGCAGCATAAAGATGCAACAACAAATACTGATTGGGTTGGCATCAGTATAATGTGTCTGTCGAATCATAAGGTTGGCATCAGTATAATGTGTCTGTCGAATCATAAGGTTGGCATCAGTATAATGTGTCTGTCGAATCATAGATGTGGCATCATTATAATGTGTCTTGTCGAATCATAAATGTGGCACATTATAATGTGTCTGTCGAATCATAAGGTTGGCATCAGTATAATGTGTCTGTCGAATCATAAATGTGGCACATTATAATGTGTCTGTCGAATCATAAGGTTGGCATCAGTATAATGTGTCTGTCGAATCATAAATGTGGCATCATTATAATGTGTCTGTCGAATCATAAGGTTGGCATCAGTATAATGTGTCTGTCAAATCATAAGGTTGGCATCAGTATAATGTGTCTGTCGAATCATAAGGTTGGCATCAGTATAATGTGTGTCGAATCATAAGGTTGGCATCAGTATAATGTGTCTGTCGAATCATAAGGTTGGCATCAGTATAATGTGTCTGTCGAATCATAAGGTTGGCATCAGTATAATGTGTCTGTCATATCATAAGGTTGGCATCAGTATAATGTGTGTCGAATCATAAGGTTGGCATCAGTATAATGTGTCTGTCGAATCATAAAGTTGGCATCAGTATAATGTGTCTGTCGAATCATAAGGTTGGCATCAGTATAATGTGTCTGTCGAATCATAAGGTTAGAATCAGTATAGTGTGTCTGTCGAATCATAAGGTTGGAATCAGTATAGTGTGTCTGTCGAATCATAAGGTTGGTATCAGTATAATGTGTCTGTCGAATCATAAGGTTGGCATCAGTATAATGTGTCTGTCGAATCATAAGGTTGGCATCAGTATAGTGTGTCTGTCGAATCATAAGGTTGGCATCAGTATAATGTGTCGGTCGAATCATAAGGTTGGCATCAGTATAATGTGTCTGTCGAATCATAAGGTTGGCATCAGTATAATGTGTCTGTCGAATCATAAGGTTGGCATGAGTATAATGTGTCTGTCATATCATAAGGTTGGCATCAGTATAATGTGTGTCGAATCATAAGGTTGGCATCAGTATAATGTGTCTGTCGAATCATAAAGTTGGCATCAGTATAATGTGTCTGTCGAATCATAAGGTTGGCATCAGTATAATGTGTCTGTCGAATCATAAGGTTAGAATCAGTATAGTGTGTCTGTCGAATCATAAGGTTGGCATCAGTATAATGTGTCTGTCGAATCATAAGGTTGGCATCAGTATAATGTGTCTGTCGAATCATAAGGTTGGCATCAGTATAATGTGTCTGTCGAATCATAAGGTTGGCATCAGTATAGTGTGTCTGTCGAATCATAAGGTTGGCATCAGTATAATGTGTCGGTCGAATCATAAGGTTGGCATCAGTATAATGTGTCTGTCGAATCATAAGGTTGGCATCAGTATAGTGTGTCTGTCGAATCATAAGGTTGGCATCAGTATAATATGTCGGTCGAATCATAAGGTTGGCATCAGTATAATGTGTCGGTCGAATTATAAGGTTGGCATCAGTATAATGTGTCTGTCGAATCATAAGGTTGGCATCAGTATACTGTGTCTGTCGAATCATAAGCAAGACAGTTATTTGTTAAATATATTAACCAATCATGCAACAGCTCTCTTGGTTTTAACTCGGTTTTAAATGGTAGTCCTATCGCTAATTGGTTGGGTGAATTTCTGAACTCTGACGTGACCCTATACGGGATGTCGTTATATGTTAATGTATCACCAAGGACAAATGATAAAAAGATACAACAAATTAAAAATTTAATTCTAATAAAATTGTTATTGGATACAACAAACATCTAATTTTAATAAAATTGTTATTGATGACTATTCATGTATACATATGCTATAACACAGAAAAAACAAACAAAGACAGCCAATGTTGTGCCTTATCATATTATCATAACAGATTACAAAGACAGTCAATTTTGCACCTCATCAGATTAGATTACAAAGACAGTCAATTTTGCACATAAAAAAATAGATGACAAAGACAGTCAATCTTGCACCTAAAATAATAGATTACAAGGACAGTCAATTTTACACCTACAAGAATAGATTACAACGAAAGTCAATTTTGTACTTTGTAACAATAGATTACAAAGACAGTCAATTTTGCACCTGATCAGAATAGATTACAAAGACAGTCAATTTTGCACCTAAAAAAATAGATTACAACGAAAGTCAATGTTGTACTTTGTAACAATAGATTACAAAGACAGTCAATTTTGCACCTTATCAGAATAGATTACAAAGACAGTAAATTTTGCACCTTATCAGAATAGATTACAAAGAGAGTCAATTTTTCACCTTATTAGAATAGATTACAAAGACAGTAAATTTTGTACCTTATTAGAATAGATTACAAAGAAAGTCAATTTTGCATCTTATTGGAATAGATTGCAAAGACAGTCAATTTCGCACCTTATTAGAATAGATTACAAAGACAGTCAATTTTGCACCTTATTAGAATAGATTACAAAGACAGTCAATTTTGCACCTAAAAGAATAGATTACAAAGACAGTCAATTTTGCACCTAAAAGAATAGATTACAAAGACAGTCAATTTTGCACCTAAAAGAATAGATTACAAAGACAGTCAATTGTGCATCTTATTAGAATAGATTACAAAGACAGTCAATTTTGCACCTTATTAGAATAGATTACAAAGACAGTCAATTTTGCACCTAAAAGAATAGATTACAAAGACAGTCAATTTTACACCTAAAAGAATAGATTACAAAGACAGTCAATTTTGCACCTAAAAGAATAGATTACAAAGACAGTCAATTTTGCACCTAATAGAATAGATTACAAAGACAGTCAATTTTGCACCTAAAAGAATAGATTACAAAGACAGTCAATTTTGCACCTAAAAGAATAGATTACAAGGACAGTCAATTTTGCACCTAAAAGAATAGATTACAACGAAAGTCAATTTTGTACTTTATAACAATAGATTACAAAGACAGTCAATTTTGCACCTTATCAGAATAGATTACAAAGACAGTCAATTTTGCACCTTATTAGAATAGATTACAAAGACAGTCAATTTAGCAACTTATTAGAATAGATTACAAAGACAGTCAATTTTGCACCTTATTGGATTAGATTACAAAGACAGTCAATTTTGCACCTTATTAGAATAGGTTATAAAGACAGTCAATTTTGCACCTTATTAGAATAGATTACAAAGACAGTCAATTTTGCACCTAAAAGAATAGATTACAAAGACAGTCAATTTTGCACCTAAAAGAATAGATTACAAAGACAGTCAATTTTGCACCTAAAAGAATAGATTACAAAAACAGTCAATTTTGCACCTAAAAGAATAGATTACAAAGAAAGTTAATTTTGCACCTTATTAGAATATATTACAAAGACAGTCAATTTTGCACCTAACAGAATAGATTACAAAGACAGTAAATTTTGCACCTAAAAGAATAGATTACAAAGACAGTCAATTTTGCACCTAAAAGAATAGATTACAAAGACAGTCAATTTTGCACCTAAAAGAATAGATTACAACGAAAGTCAATTTTGCACCTAAAAGAATGGATTACAACGAAAGTCAATTTTGCACCTTATCAGAATAGATTACAAAAACAGTCAATTTTGTACCGTATCAGCATATGTTCTAACATACAGTCAAATTTGCACAATTTTTTCCACTCAGAAGGTTTGGATCTACAAAACTAGTTTAACCCTGCCACTTGTCATTAAAGTGCCTATGCCAATCCAAAACAAAGGGAGTGTGCATGTGTCATGAGTATAAATTATATTAAAATAAATAAGTTGAATAAATTTTGTTACTTAATAATATTTGACGACAAAATAAAATTGAATGACGAAACAGTTAGAAAATAAGATTTGTTAAAAAATGATTAATTAAAAATGTATATATAAATTTTATAAATTAGCAAGATACGGCTTTAGTTAAATAAATTAAGGTATTATTTTCTGAAATAATTAGCTTACTAAAATACATATTTGTTATTAAAATTGTATTAGCATAATATTTTAATTAAATAGGAAAGGGGGATTTCACACTAAATGTAGATATAGTTGCATCATCTAAAAGGGTATTTGACTATTGCTCTTTGTTAGATTTATTCACGTCCGGCTTAAAAATAAAAGAGTAATTGAAGTCTTTATATGATTTAAAATATTTAATTATCCCTAGTATGTAAAAATCATTTTTGGTATTAAAAACATAAATAAATATAGAGAGGACAAATTGACCAATAGCAACAAAGGAATAGTTTGGTAAAAAGGGTTAAGTGTATTTGATTGGTTAAGTTGCAAGTTACTGGGGTCGCACGTGATGCAATCCACGAAATTTGGAATGAAAGTTTTAGCGCCACTTGCGCTCCAGAATTATAAAGGAAATAAAGACAATATTGCAACTTGAACGATCTTTGTTTTAGGCGAGTAATATATTTTATTTTACATTTAGTTTTATAAATAACATTGTGAAGTTGAAGTTAAGATATTTAAGTAAGATTGAAATAATCTTGATATTTATAAATTATTTATAATTTTAAATAACATTGTGAAGTTGAAATTAAAATATTAAAGTAAGAGTGAAATGATCTTGACATTATAAATCATTTACGCTTTAACTGATATAACAAATATATTTGATAAATGGAAATTAATGTAAAATATTCTAATAGTTCCCTGTAAATATGTTGTTAGATTTAATAGAAATAATAAATAAATTTAAGTTGCATTGGCTAGTATATATGAGCAATGATTAGTGGTAATTCAGGGGCGGATCTAAAATTGGAAAAAAATATGATTTTTTAGCATAAAATCGTGATTTTTCACACGAAATACCCCCACAATTTTCGCGCCTCCCTCCGCTCGGCGCAATTTTTTTAAGTGCGCCCCTTTTAGCTTGAAATCCTGGATCCGCCACTGTAATTAACAGTTAATTTTAGTTATTAATAATTATGGAAAGTTATTAGGGCTGTGACCATCAGATTTAGGATATTAATATTAAGGGGAGATAATGAAGGCAATTGTTGCTTCTGAAATTTAATATTTGAACGAAAAGTATTGATGTTAATCAAATAACAATGAAAGGCTCATTATATGCTAGTCAAACAATTGAAAAATATAGAAATACATAATTAGCCATGAATATGGAATTGGCAGGCATGAAGGGGCAAGGTATATATGTACATATTATGAAATAATATTTAAGATCTGGACAATATATGAAAATTGTCATGAAAATATAATTTGCATTTTGGATGATAATTAATAAAACAAAGGAATCCCATGTACATTTTTATATTTAAATCTTATTAGGTGAGTTGTGTTTATTATTGTTTTTTTAAATGGTTTATTGAAATCATAAAGTAGGGTTCTGTCTATTCTTAGATTGAAGGGTTCAATAAAATCAAAACAAAAAAAGGAAAATTAAATGTATTAAATTATTGAATTGATTGGTTTATGATTATTATTTAGAATTATTGATTTTTAATTATTATGTTATGTAAGACTAGCGCTCCAGAATTTAGGAAATTAAGACAATATTTGCACGACACATGTATTTCAGTGTTAAGGTTATGAAATTTGCCTCTTTCTACGATTTTTTTATTGGATTTTTAGAAATGTTCCGACAGTGTGGTTGTTTTTTTTCATTTAATTTTTGTATGCTACAATAGAGGTATTTACAGTTTTGTATGCTACAATAGAGGTATTTACATTTGTGTATGCTACAATAGAGGTATTTACATTTGTGTATGCTACAATAGAGGTATTTACATTTTTGTATGCTACAATAGAGGTATTTACATTTGTGTATGCTACAATAGAGGTATTTACATTTTTCAGGGTGTACTATACTTACTAAAATTTCCCAAGAGAATAAAGGCATGGGATTTTATATACATTCTGCTGTCTTTTTGTGAAACGCTCGACCATAAAAACAGTCAACATCTTGTGTTGATATATTTGACATTTGTCAAGAAATTTGTCTGTAAGCTAAAATATTTCAGAAAATCAAATTATTTTTAATTTACTCCCAAAATTTTACCATAGGGCATAAATAATTTTGTATAGACTCTCTGGCTCTCTGAATTTAAAATGACAGTGTATTTAGCTAAAATTACAAGGGATATCATTTTCAAAAACTTCGGCTTTATCTGAAACATTGGACTTCCCCTTCCAAAAATAAGCCCCCACGTGACAAACTTCTAAAACCTAAATAAACAACTTAACTGTTACAATAGACATAAATCATTATGAATTATTATGAAGCCAAAAGAAAAAGGACAAACAACGATCTACAAAGCAAACACATTAAACCAAAGATCGAGTTACTCAGGTGCTCCGGAAGGGTTAACAGTTGTGACGTCACATATTTTTCAGATAAAATAACTTGGTCAATGACGACCACGTGCAAGGCATCTGATGTTTTTGACTGGCGGCAAATCTATGACGTACTATGACTAACATCTCTTCCAAATGTGATTCTTTATAGTAATCTTTTATTACAGCTAGTAGCTCCTGAATAAAATGTGTACCAGTCTTTGCATCGCGGAAAGAATTATAATCTGCAAGAACAAAGATATACAATAAAATGTGTACCAGTCTTTGCATCGCGGAAAGAATTATAATCTGCAAGAACAAAGATATACAATAAAATGTGTACCAGTCAGTGTACCGAGGAAAGATCTATAATCTGCAAGAACAAAGATATACAATAAAATGTGTACCAGTCAGTGTACCGAGGAAAGATTTATAATCTGCAAGAACAAAGATATACAATAAAATGTGTACCAGTCAGTGTACCGAGGAAAGATTTATAATCTGCAAGAACAAAGATATACAATAAAATGTGTACCAGTCAGTGTACCGAGGAAAGATTTATAATCTGCAAGAACAAAGATATACAATAAAATGTGTACCAGTCAGTGTACCGAGGAAAGATTTATAATCTGCAAGAACAAAGATATACAATAAAATGTGTACCAGTCAGTGTACCGAGGAAAGATTTATAATCTGCAAGAACAAAGATATACAATAAAATGTGTACCAGTCAGTGCAGCGAGGAAAGATTTATAATCTGCAAGAACAAAGATATACAATAAAATGTGTACCAGTCAGTGTACCGAGGAAAGATTTATAATCTGCAAGAACAAAGATATACAATAAAATGTGTACCAGTCAGTGTACCGAGGAAAGATTTATAATCTGCAAGAACAAAGATATACAATAAAATGTGTACCAGTCAGTGCAGCGAGGAAAGATTTATAATCTGCAAGAACAAAGATATACAATAAAATGTGTACCAGTCAGTGCAGCGAGGAAAGATTTATAATCTGCAAGAACAAAGATATACAATAAAATGTGTACCAGTCAGTGCAGCGAGGAAAGATTTATAATCTGCAAGAACAAAGATATACAATAAAATGTGTACCAGTCAGTGCAGCGAGGAAAGATTTATAATCTGCAAGAACAAAGATATACAATAAAATGTGTACCAGTCAGTGCAGCGAGGAAAGATTTATAATCTGCAAGAACAAAGATATACAATAAAATGTGTACCAGTCAGTGCAGCGAGGAAAGATTTATAATCTGCAAGAACAAAGATATACAATAAAATGTGTACCAGTCAGTGTACCGAGGAAAGATTTATAATCTGCAAGAACAAAGATATACAATAAAATGTGTACCAGTCAGTGTACCGAGGAAAGATTTATAATCTGCAAGAACAAAGATATACAATAAAATGTGTACCAGTCAGTGCAGCGAGGAAAGATTTATAATCTGCAAGAACAAAGATATACAATAAAATGTGTACCAGTCAGTGCAGCGAGGAAAGATTTATAATCTGCAAGAACAAAGATATACAATAAAATGTGTACCAGTCAGTGCAGCGAGGAAAGATTTATAATCTGCAAGAACAAAGATATACAATAAAATGTGTACCAGTCAGTGCAGCGAGGAAAGATTTATAATCTGCAAGAACAAAGATATACAATAAAATGTGTACCAGTCAGTGCAGCGAGGAAAGATTTATAATCTGCAAGAACAAAGATATACAATAAAATGTGTACCAGTCAGTGCAGCGAGGAAAGATTTATAATCTGCAAGAACAAAGATATACAATAAAATGTGTACCAGTCAGTGTACCGAGGAAAGATTTATAATCTGCAAGAACAAAGATATACAATAAAATGTGTACCAGTCAGTGCAGCGAGGAAAGATTTATAATCTGCAAGAACAAAGATATACAATAAAATGTGTACCAGTCAGTGCAGCGAGGAAAGATTTATAATCTGCAAGAACAAAGATATACAATAAAATGTGTACCAGTCAGTGCAGCGAGGAAAGATTTATAATCTGCAAGAACAAAGATATACAATAAAATGTGTACCAGTCAGTGCAGCGAGGAAAGATTTATAATCTGCAAGAACAAAGATATACAATAAAATGTGTACCAGTCAGTGTACCGAGGAAAGATTTATAATCTGCAAGAACAAAGATATACAATAAAATGTGTACCAGTCAGTGCAGCGAGGAAAGATTTATAATCTGCAAGAACAAAGATATACAATAAAATGTGTACCAGTCAGTGCAGCGAGGAAAGATTTATAATCTGCAAGAACAAAGATATACAATAAAATGTGTACCAGTCAGTGCAGCGAGGAAAGATTTATAATCTGCAAGAACAAAGATATACAATAAAATGTGTACCAGTCAGTGCAGCGAGGAAAGATTTATAATCTGCAAGAACAAAGATATACAATAAAATGTGTACCAGTCAGTGTACCGAGGAAAGATTTATAATCTGCAAGAACAAAGATATACAATAAAATGTGTACCAGTCAGTGCAGCGAGGAAAGATTTATAATCTGCAAGAACAAAGATATACAATAAAATGTGTACCAGTCAGTGCAGCGAGGAAAGATTTATAATCTGCAAGATCAAAGATATACAATAAAATAAGATTTGTTTGTTTGCTTGATGATGCTTAATGCCACTTTCAACAATATTTCAGCTATATCGTGGCGGTCAGTTTTATTAGTGGAGGAGACCGGATGTTTCGGAGAATACCAGCGACCTGTCGCAAGTCACTGACAAACTTGATCACATACTGTTGTACACCTCGCTCTGATACAAACTTGATCACATAATGTTGTACACCTCGCTCTGATACAAACTTGATCACATAATGTTGTACACCTCGCTCTGATACAAACTTGATCACATACTGTTTCTATGATAGAACAACAAAAAGGTAACCATATAATACAGGTGACTGCATGGGCAGGCTCGACTACATCAAAACTAGATAGAAATGAGGGTAGGGATTCACCAACGTGTTTTGACTGCCACTGAACAAATATGAAGAGTTGGGTAAGGACGAACATTTTTATTGTGGCCATTAACTCGGTTCCGAAATTTACAAAATAAATCTTTAAACGAGCAAAGAGCGTGGCACTCTCTAAACACGTTACCCACTATGGTCGGCGCTCATTCTTTCTGTGGTCTATCCCAACAACCCCACATCGAGAGTATTTCGAATAGCTCTGAAAAGCAACAACACTTCTTGAGAACTACTAGAAGAACATTTTTGACAAGTCTGCCGACTTCACATGCAGTGATTCTGGAGAGTCGAAAATGCCTCGGCCAATCGAAGGCAAGGGCAACCATATTTGATTTCAAATCTCTTCAAAATGATACAATACTTTTTCAGGACATGTAGAGAGACAATTCTAGTTAGTTTGGTATCTGGGCATGCATGGTATCTGAAAAAGTTGAGAATTTAAAAAGTTTACAACATACGGACGGACAGACGGACGCTGTACTTTTCGATAAGAAAAACTCAATTCCTGCAATAAACATCTTATTATAATTAGATTGAAGAAAACTGGAGTAAGTGATTGTTGTTTAACGCCAAGTGAGTAATATTTCACCTATATCATGGCGAGAACAAGTTAAGATGTTGATGAGATGATATGATGACATCCGCTTTGTAATAGACTAACACGCTTAGTTGTTTTTTTATGGTGACAGATCACTGACACAATAATTCACGGATAGA
Organism: Bathymodiolus septemdierum; assembly: GCA_963383655.1. Taxonomy (NCBI): domain Eukaryota; kingdom Metazoa; phylum Mollusca; class Bivalvia; order Mytilida; family Modiolidae; genus Bathymodiolus; species Bathymodiolus septemdierum. The sequence continues at coordinate 53,110,906 of OY726527.1, forward strand.
CATGTTGCTCCACCCGGACACATTATTCTGACACCGAGCCAACCCATCTTTTATTTCACTCCGTAGTGCTGTACGTGTGCTTAACGGAAAAGCGACGTATACCAATTTTATTTGGATTTCAAATTTTGACTTTGAGCGTACATGATGAAGGTTATTGCAAAAACGCGTCGTGCGGCACTAAATTTGATATCTACTTTTATAATAGTTTTTAGTTTGACTCGACCTATACCACTGGTATATTGTGGTCGAGTCAAACTAAAAACCACACCTCAGATCTATGCGGTAAATGAACCTACTCGTTTTGCATGGCAAATGTGATCAGATTACACAAATTGAAATCATCTTGCAACCCTCTAGGGGGCCGACGTGGTCGTATGGTAGTTGGACTTTTGTTAAAGAGATAATTCAGGTAACCGGAAATTAAACTTAAATTTGGTTGGCATTTATTTAGTGAAGCAGAAACTACATACGTATATCCTTTCACAGCACTGGAATTCACTAGTTCTAATAATAAAACCCTAAATGCTCGCTTACTCGCAAGGGTTATAACGGGATGCCATTACATGTAATGGAGCAGCCGCCGAGATTTTTTGCGCTCGCATAGAGTTTCTGACGCCTGCATTTATCAATAATAAGACATAATCTTTCCTTTTGTCCATTATTATAACAAGTTTTTATCACCTACCAGTATTTTAGAATGTAATTCCCACAAAATAAAAATCCATGTTTACTTTTACTCTGAAAGTTTTGAATTTCGTCATTTCCGGCCTCATTATTTGGATGTCGATACCATATTTGGCGATTAAGGCGTGAATGATTACATCAGCCGTCGTAAGCATCGTAGTAAGAAATACCATATTTAGAAAAGCTCGCCTTCCGTAGTTTTCGGTTATGGAATACGATCGATAAATTTGAACAAGATTGTTGCTACCTTTGAAAAGCATATATTTCTCAGCCAAACCGATTTAACAAGGACTGGGATCATCAGTAATAGTTATAATGAAATGTTTGAAGTGTAAATAGTGAGTTTTTATGTTTCAACTGCAACTTTTTTTTTGCTCCATTGTGACGAATGGGGCCGCGTTGTAGCTCTGCCGAGAAACAAGTTTGTCACAGGAGCTACATTATTGCAGCTAGAATTCACATCCGGTTTTTAGTGGGGTTCGTGTTGTTTTCTGTGCAGTATTTTCTATGTCATTATTTGTCTTTTTGTCCTTTTACATTTGGTCATTGCATTGGCTTGCCCGAATGATTTACAGTCTTTGGTATCTTCAAACATTTCTCGAGCAAACGTGATGATGAAAATGGAATCTTTGCTTGTACACATACAGAATTGTAAGACACTATACATGTAGTTTCCTTTTAGACAAGAACAAGAACTTGCAAGGAAATATTATATGTACCTGCAATTAAAATTTTAGCTCATTTAAATTTTTATTAGATTGTGAATATATTCTGCCAAATTAAAACATTTATTATATGATTTAGTTTATTTAACCATGGGAATTCTGATGATTTATCAAGACTGTTCATCCCTTTGTTTCTTGTCGTCACATCCATCACGAGCATTTCTTCACTTAGCTTCTTGTCGTCATCATCGAACACTTAATTTTATTTTCCCTATTTGTCTTTGTTAGCGCAGCCGGTCACTACTTTCGTATATGGACCAGCCAGGTACCTGCATTATTTTAGATAAAAAGTATAATATAGCAAATAGTTCATGTCACTTCGGGTCATATAGCAGTATATGGACCGGTCTGTCACCAAAAAATATTATATGGACCTCAGAAGCTTCGGTTCATATAATATTTTTTTGGTGACGGACCGGTCCATATGACCCTCAGTGCCATGAACTATTTGCTATATAACCAATCAAGCTAATTTTAACTTGTCATAAAGCAGCAATAGACAATTAAAGAAATTTCTATTTTTAATAACAGTCGCCATCATCTTGAATAGAAGACAGGGTTCGGACACAATTTTGAAAGGGGACTACGTGCACTCCAGCCATGTTTGGTTTAATGTTTTCAGAGAAGATTTAAATGGGAAAGATTACATGTACAATGGAATCTACGTGATGGCAAAAGCTCAACTGGTCTTTGGCCAGGTGAGCTAAAACAAGTTTATTCATTTCCAGCGACGACCCTTTGTTAAAAAACTAATTAGTCCAGTGTTGGTGGATACATTAGGTTTCTGATCCACCTAAAAATGGCAGCTTTGCACGGGACCATGCATGTACAGTTTTGAGTTCGATTATGCTTGCTCATTCTTAGAAAATGCTATTATTCATAAAAACTACGTGCTGCAGTAGCGTCTATCTTTAATTTCTGATATGCGTGAAAAATGTCTGCCGTTTTATTTTCAGTTTTGATTCAGTCAAGTTGATCATTTCCAAGACAGTGAGATAAATCTTTTAATTTTCCCGCTTGGGTTCAGTCATGTTTATTGTTTCTAAGAACAGAAGCCCAGTCTGTTTCGCTCTCCTGATTATCATTGATATTTTTTTGTAGTTTCTAAGAAACAAATTTTATTCGTTTTAAACAGGGTTTTATAATGAGAACTTAATACTGCGTTGTGAGCCATCTTAAATTGCTGATTCCTCCTGATAAAAAACGTTCATAGTGTCGTAATCAATAGTGTGTTTGTTTGATGGTATATATCGGCACTTTCAACAATATTTCAGTCATATCGTGGCGGTCAGCTTTATTGGTGGAGAAAACCACCGACCTGTCGCAAGTCACCGACAAACTTTATCACATAATGTTGTATCGAGTACACTTCACATGAGCAGGATTCGAACTCACGTTAGTGGTGATTTACACTGATTGCATATGTAGTTGTAAATTCATGATCAACTACCATACGATCACGGCCACCTTGTTATTTTGAAGTCGTTGATACAAATTAGAATAAACATGAACTGCGAGCATGATACCCCCGCAAAATATCTTGGGACGGACGGAAGGACGGGCAAAGGTAAAACAGTATACCTTCCCCCTCCAGTGGAACGGGGGTATAACAAGATGAACAGTGAGCTAATGCTCACTTATGATACCCCCGAAAAAAATGTGACGAAAAGTATCTTGGGACGGACGGAACAGTATACCCTCCTCCGGTGGAGCGGGGGAATAGAAAAAACCCAGTGGGTCATTCATCACTCGCACAGCATGAATCATTAAAAATACTGCATAGAGGAATTTTTCTCAAAAGTAAATTTCACAAGAAAGTGAAAGAAAAAAAAAAAACCCATCAAAATTGGACTTATTCACAATTTTGAGAGTTGGTCACTTTTGAAACCATCAATACAGAACCTTCCATAGATGCTTCCTACCAAGTTCCGGTTCATTTGGCTAAGCAGTTTCCAGGAAGATTTTTAGAAATCAACAACCAGAAACAAGAATTGCCTATGGCAGCCATGTTTGTAAACAGATCGGGATAAAATTAGCCATCTATATAGAGGACCTTCCATAGATGCTTCCTACCAAGTTTCGGTTCAATTGGCTAAGCAGTTTATGGGAAGATTTTTAGAAATCGACCAATCAGAAACAAGAGTTGCCTGTGGCAGCCAGGTTTGTTACCGAACCGGGACGAAATGAGCAATCTCTAGAGAGGATCTTCCATAGATGCTTTCTACCAAATTTCAGTTCATTTTGGAAAGCGGTTTCAGAGAAAAAAAATTTTTAAGAAATAAACCAATCAGAAACAAGAATTGACAGTGGCGGCCATGTTTGTCAACAGATTGGGATGAAATGAGCAATCTTTATAGAGGACCTTCCGCAGATGCTTCCTACCAAGTTTCGGTTCAATTGGTTAAGCAGTTTCAGGGAAGATTTTTAGAAATGGACCAATCAGAATGAAATGAGCAATCTTTATAGAGAACCTTACATAGATAAGATGCTTTCTACCAAATTTCAGTTCATTTGGGAAAGCGGTTTCGGAGAAGATTTTTTAGCGGCCATGTTTATTAATGGATCAGAACGAAATGAGCAGTATTTATAGAGGACCTTCCATAGATGCTTCCTACTAAGTTTCAGTTCATTTGGCCGAGAGGTTTCAGAGAAAAAGATTAAAATGTGAAAAGTTAACAGACGGGTGTGCTAAAAAGCTACCATTTTGGGCGTTGGTCTTTTTCGGCCCCCTTTGCAACAACAATCACTCGCCATGAAAAATATCTAGAGAATATCTGGATATCATCACTGCATTCTATTAACAACTAGAGTTGGTGAATAAATTTGTTTTACATGTTAAACAATTAAATCGGAAACTACCAGTTGAGTTGCATTTATTATTGCCCAAAATTAATAACATTTTTCAGGTTTTTGTTAGTTTCAATGGTCTGCATTAGGTTGAAACTTGCCATCAAGTGTTTGATTAAAATTTTTGACAGCACTTCCCCTGCACACAGCAGTTTCAACTTTCACCCCCTCCCAATTTATTTATATCCCAGGTTGTGTAAAGAAGTGCAAGAAAGAGAAAAAAAGAGTGTTGGACAGGCCCATTTATAAGAAAACATGGGCTTCCACTCCTTTTTTGTTGACGATAGATGACATTTCAGGAGTTTCAATACAAACCGTTAAATCTGGCTAACTTTTCATTCAGTTTGGCAGCATTTATTAAATATAAATTTTGTGTCGTCTGCATTATCACATCAAATGTATTTCTTGCTTGATGATATTTCCATTAGATTAGACTTCCGAAGAAATTTTCTGATCTGTATCTCCAGCCTTAAAATTACTACTGAAGTTTTAATCTAAATAAGATTAGTTTTATCAGACAGGTATGGGTAATCCTCTTCTGTTTCTCTGGCAATCTCGTTTACAGGCTGGAGATAGTGCTGAAAACTGTTTTAACGTGATGCTACCGTCACCATGCCATGGCCCACATCAGTTACATTTTCCAGCACATCCTTCGAAAGAATAAAATCTGTTGTTTACAAGATTTGGAATAACATATTCTGACACAGGATGACAAGCAGGGGTTTTTAACCCATTTGACCTAGTAGGGGAAACAAACTTATTTTTTATTATGGCCTTATTTGATAATCAATATCCAATGATGTTATGAATAATTATATATCATTTATTAGTAATCTTTAAAAAAATATATATAATCTAACACAATTATCACATGCAAATTTATCACTAAATCCTTCATCACATAATTTATATTATTACTGGTGTGTTCTAATGTGTTTCTGTAAACTAACATTATGACTAAATCCTTTACCACATATATCACATTTATAAGGTTTATCACCTGTATGTGTTCTAATGTGTGTCTGTAAGTGACCATTCTGACTAAATCCTTTACCACATACATCACATTTATAAGGTTTATCACCAGTATGTGTTCTAATGTGTGTCTGCAAGTGAGGTGTCTGACTAAATCCTTTACCACATACATCACATTTATAAGGTTTATCACCAGTATGTATTCTAATGTGATTCTGTAAGTTACCATTATTACTAAATCCTTTACCACATATATCACATTTATAAGGTTTATCACCAGTATGTGTTCTAATGTGTGACTGTAAGTTACTACTATCACTAAATCCTTTACCACATACATCACATTTATAAGGTTTATCACCAGTATGTGTTCTAATGTGTGACTGTAAGCCAACAGTTTGACTAAATCCTTTACCACATACATCACATTTATAAGGTTTATCACCAGTATGTGTTCTAATGTGTGACTGTAAGCCAACAGTTTGACTAAATCCTTTACCACATACATCACATTTATAAGGTTTATCACCAGTATGTGTTCTAATGTGTGTCTGTAAGTTACTACTCTCACTAAATCCTTTACCACATACATCACATTTATAAGGTTTATCACCAGTATGTGTTCTAATGTGTGTCTGTAAGTTACCATTCTTACTAAATCCTTTACCACATATATCACATTTATAAGGTTTATCACCAGTATGTGTTCTAATGTGTGTCTGTAAGTTACTACTCTCACTAAATCCTTTACCACATACATCACATTTATAAGGTTTATCACCAGTATGTGTTCTAATGTGTGTCTGTAAGTTACCATTCTTACTAAATCCTTTACCACATATATCACATTTATAAGGTTTATCACCAGTATGTGTTCTAATGTGTGTCTGTAAGTTACTACTCTCACTAAATCCTTTACCACATATATCACATTTATAAGGTTTATCACCAGTATGTGTTCTAATGTGTGACTGTAAGCTAACAGTTTGACTAAATCCTTTACCACATATATCACATTTATAAGGTTTATTACCAGTATGTGTTCTAATGTGTCTCTGTAAGTCTCCATTCTGACTAAATCCTTTACCACATATATCACATTTATAAGGTTTATCACCAGTATGTGTTCTAATGTGTGACTGTAAGTCTCCATTCCCACTAAATCCTTTACCACATATATCACATTTATAAGGTTCATTACCAGTATGTGTTCTAATGTGTCTCTGTAAGTCTCCATTCTGACTAAATCCTTTACCACATATATCACATTTATAAGGTTTATAACCAGTATGTGTTCTAATGTGGCTCTGTAAGTCTCCATTCCCACTAAATCCTTTACCACATATATCACATTTATAAGGTTTATTATTGGTTGTTAAATGTTTACCAAAAACATCAATAGGCTGTAACTCATCTCCTGTAGGTAATCTCCTATTATTTAAAGTATATCCTTCACCACATTTGAAGAGTTTCTCAGTTCTTTCCCTTTTGCACTGATCTAAAATTTGATGTTCTGTAGAGCTATTTGTATCATGTGATTGTTTCTTGCAGTCTATTAAGTCATCCATTGTGCATTTATTCTTTAATAGAACCTTACTATTAGTATATTTGTTTACACCATTGATCTGATTTGGTAACATCTGACCACAGTTTGCATTGCAAGAGTTCTGTGAAGTCACAGTGTTTATCATGTCTTCCTCATGAATAAAGTGATAATGTTGATTAAGTAATTCTTCTGAATAAAATATCTTTTTACATATGGTACACTGTAATTTTAATTGATACTGTATTCTTGATGACGCTGGATTCAACAGCCATGCTAACTTTGTACTGTGGTGATATTTCAGATGATTTGATAAATACCGTTCATGACTAAAGCACCGTCTACACAGTGGACAGCCAAATATTTCTGAAAAATAATTTTCAAATATCAAATATGACATAAATTAATAAAGGGCTACGTAGAGTGATGGGAAAGTTGAACAAGTGTATATTAAAAGCAAGTCCAAGTATGGACACTGTATTTTTCTGGATACAATAATGTGTTAAGACACAGTAATATGCTGGATCCATTGTATTTTGGACATTTGTTGTGTTTTACTATTTCAAGTGATATGCCTTCCAAATATGTGGAATTTCAGAATTTGGGCCCCTTTTAGAAATAAAATAGCAAATGTTTTTAAGCTCCATCATTAACCCATAAAAGATGATCATTTTGCAAAGAACTACATTAAAATTTAAAGTAAAATGAGAAAGTTCAAATTTTGGAATTTGGCTTTTGTTGGCCCCTTTAGGAAACAGCAAAAGATAGAGGAAATCTGTTGACATATTGCCAAAAGCTCCAAGCCTAATCAATTCGTAGAAAAAGAGCCCATGGGATATAATGTTCAACTGAAAAATAGTCAATACTGTGCATTCTTATGTACAAAATTTGGGATTTTAGTTTAAGCAAATTTGTATCTTTGTAATGATGCCTTTATGAAAACTTTAAAATTTTGATTCCTGTCTTTAATGGGCCATCTTCATTTAAACAAAATTGAAAATTGAAGTTAAGTCAATAGGTGGCTTCCTTTGTTGTAGTACTTGTATCAGATAAAATAATTTCTTTTGTACAATTTGGACAGGCTAGCTTTCATTTAAATCAAGAGGATCACCTGATTATTCATATCAAGTTTGTGTTCAATGAAGTCTACATTTTAAGAAAAAATATTATATACATTTTTACATAGGATTGTAACCTATTAAAGTAGGACTTCAATAAGAAAGGGTGTTGTTCCCTTTTAGTCCCTTCTTACCCTGGACTAGTAAAGGCTACAACAAATCCATTGGAACACTTCAAACAGGAGTTTATATCATGGCTATCAATAACCAATTAAGATGAACACTTTGCATTTGACCGAGTTTGGCATAAGGGATTACTTCGTAAGCTTGAATCAATAGGGATTAAGAGGATCATTATTATCTTGGGTGAAAAACTACTTGTCTGAAAGAAAACAATGTGTCGTAATTAATAATTCAACTTCTAGTTGGCATGACATAAATGCTGGTGGACCACAGGGATCGATTTAAGAACCTCTTTTGCTCATTGTTTTCATAAATGACATACTGATCGATATTAATTAGACTATAAAATTATTTGCCAATGACACTAGTCTGTATTTAATTGTAGACGACCCAAGAAACAGCACAAACACTCAACGATGACTTAGTGAAATTACATGCATGGTCTACAAAATGGCTGGTAAATTTTAATCCACAGAAAACTGAAACCATGACTATCTCTCGAAAATTATAGAAACCCCATCAACCTAACCTTATTATGAATAATACTATCATTAGTACTGTTACTGAACATAAACACCTTGGACTACAACTTTCGGACGATGGTAAATGGAATAAACATATTGACATGATAACACGTGTTAACATTTTAAGGAAATTCAAATTTATACTGGATCGGAAAACTCTAGAAACAATTTATATTACTTTTATAAGACCATTACTAGAATATGCGGATCTTGTTTGGGATGAGGCTGCTAGAATGGTGACTGGGGGTACCAGACTTGTATCCTTTAGTAATCTATATATTGAAACCGGGTGGGAAAAATTGAAAGATAGAAGGGAAAGGCATAGAACGATTCAATTTTATAAGATGTCAAATAATCTAACTCCCCAATATCTCAGCAACTTAATTCCGCAAAATTTCGGTATGATCCATGATCACAATACTCGTCATACCTCACGTATTCCTCCAGTACGCACTCGGAACATCGCTTTACGCAAGCTATTTCATACTCTCCAGTGTACAACTATGGAACCAACAGCCAGAAAATATTAAATCAAGCAGATCTGTTCAGATAATTAAATCAAATCTTCAACCCCAAAACAATACTAAACCCATTTATTATTATATTGGTACTCGACTCGGACAAATTTTACACACTAGGTTGCGTATGCAATGCAGCTCTCTCAATCATCACTTATTTCGTAAAAACATTGTAAATTCCCCATTCTGTTAATGTGGGGCAACAGAAACCACGGCCCATTTTCTGCTACATTGTCCCCGTCACAATGCAATAAGACCGATCTATATTCACACCATTAATTTACCAATTAACTTAAATACGGATTTATTATTGTTTGGCTCTACAGACTTAACGAATACCCTAAATAGAGATATATTCTTAAACGTGCAGAAGTTCATCATAAGTAGTAAACGATTCACCTCCAGGCCTCGACATTAAAGTTTGCCCGATACCAGTGAAAATTGACGTCGGACAAGTAGATCTTGTATCGCGGTTGTCCGACGGGACAAGTGAAAAAATGACTGTCCTATCTATTGAAGGTTATTTTCTATGATAAAAAAGTGTTGCTTTATGATTTTTACAGACATAAACTTCGTATATACTAATTATTTCAATGTGTCTAAAAATATTGGTTTCCATTGAAGTACACGATCGCTAATTAAAACGGTGAACCAAGAGATATTCCGAACATATACTTGATCCGTATCTTTTCAGCGATTTGATTAAATGACAACTGGCATTAAGTAATTATTATGAAATCGAAAGCAATTTGTTTATAGTGTTTCCTTCCCCTACACAATAATTTTCTGGTAACGTAAATAAAATGTCCATCAGCATGCATCTATAATATCCCCTGATCTTTGAAAGTACGAATTTACAACAAGCGGCAGAGATCAATTCAACCAGAAATGTTAAGGCATCTGATGTTAATTTCCATTGAGGGACATTCAGCAGCTGATTTTGATACACAATCTGAATTCAACAACTTTCAAAGCATCCTGGATTCAATCCACATATACGATTACCACTTAGATGGGCCTGCTATTCGAGAACCAAACTTAGAAATTGACGATTAGACACTAATACCATGATGGCATCGTTTGATACCAATGACTTGATGACTTATGTCAAAGTGTACAAAATGTATGTTAATTTGTTGATTAAAGTCAATAAAGATGTCATAATCATAATTTCTGTTAGTATTAACTAGTATTACTGTGAGCACAGCTCACTAAGATATACCCCCCGCTCCCCACATCTGTCCAACCTATTTCCATAACCAAAACATTACTGATTGTTCCGACCAAAAATGAAAGGAACCCTCCTCTCTTCACCGGTAAGCTGCTGATAAAATTTCAAAACATTCTGAGAAACACCACTCAAGTTATCATACGACTTAGCGAAAAAATCCTATTTTCTGTCATATCAAGTCCAATAACTCTGGAACGGCAAAAGTGACAATCATCAAAAATGAAAGGGATCCTCCTCTCTTCACCGGTAAGCTGCTAATAAAATTTCAAAACATTCTGAGAAACATTACTCAAGTTTTTCGGTCATATTTAGTCCAATAACTCTGGAACGGCAAAAGTGAAAATCGGCAACCAGTAAACAGCTGATAAAATTTTAAAAGATTCTAAGAAACACAACTCAAGTTATCATACGACATAGGATTTGTCTACAGACGGACGGACATGGTGAAACCAGTATACCCCCCTAGAACTTCGTTGCGGGGGGTATAATGACAGGATGCTATAATGTTTGTGAGACAATAACCATAAACCAAAACATATTACACAAATTGCTGATAATTATTATCTAGTTTTTGTAATTTTTATTAATTTTTTTGGACAACTAAAAAAATATGTTAATGTAGAGGCCTGACCTCTTAACCATATTCACACAACTTAAACATGTAAAAAAAAGCACTTGCACCTTTGCACTTCATTTGTTTGTTTCTTTTTCTTACTAAAGCACACCAAATAACATTGACAATTTCTGATTAACACTTGATTAATTCTCAATACACTTCTACCTTTCGATATTAATTCAACCTTGAACACCAGATAACAACAGGGATACAGATTAATATAAGTTTAACCACTTTTTTCCGAATCCTAATGATTAATTTAAATGTCTATATAATTTATATGTGTATTTTCATAATGTGTAATATTGAATTAATTAATAAAATATGTTTATACTAAAATTTGCATTAAAATTGGATGGAAAATAAAAACTTTCAAACTTTCAAATTTTGGAAATTGACACTTTTCAGCTTCCTTTGGTTAAGTTTATCTTAAAGACCGTAAAAGATAGAGGAAATCCACTGACAAACTACCGAAAGCTCTCAACACAATCCACTCAATAAAAAAGCTATTATACCTTTCAAATATGTTGGCCCCTTTTAGAAATAAAATAGCTAAATATTTTGAATGGCCCATCAATAACCCATTAAGAACACTTTGCAAGAAACTGCATTAAATTATATAAAAATCAAAATCTTTTTAGTTTTGGAAATAAGCACTTTTCTGTATCTTTCAGTCAAGTTTTTCACAGAAATGGTAAATGTAAGAGAAAATTTGCAAACATACCACCAACAGCTGTCAGCACACTCCATTCAAAAAAACATTTGTATGTTAAAAAATAAATAGTCAAAATTACAAATTTCATGGAAAATCTTGAAATATATATACTTATCAGCATAAAGCTATAGGTTTAAAGTTTAAACCATTTTTTTTCTAAAATGTACACATTATATCCATTTGAAGAAATTTCTATTGTCAGTAACAGCAGCCATCTTGAATACAGACAAGATTTGTCAGATACAATTTGAAAGGAGTACTATCCTAGCTTTGTTTTGATTAAATTTGCTCAGTGGTTTCAGAAGAGAATATTATGAACTGAATTTTGGCTAGTCTAATTTAAATGTTTTCTGCAATAATATGAAAAATGCATTATGTTTCAGCAAAACATTTAACATACTTATGTTATATCTTTCATGAAAATGGAACTACTGTTCAAATTTTAGTTCGCTTGGTGGAAAAATGTGGATAAATTGGGTATGTGGTCTATTTATAGAAACAGCAGCCATGTTGGATGAATGGTGGGATCATCAGATATTATTTTGAAAGTGGACTCCCTAAGGATGATTCAGACCAACTTTGATTGAAATTGAACTCGTCATTTCACAGGAGATGTTTTAAATTGTTTACACCATTCGAATGACTACATATGCCAAGTGATGGCTAAAAATGTTGCTCAATGAGCACATTGATAAATAAGAATAATATAATACCTTCTCCATTTATGTATCTAGGCTTCAGGAATGACTTCATATCAAATCTTTCTATCCCAAGGTCTTTGCCATAATCTTGACCATACCATACCAGAAGTTCAGTTTCTGGTGGTATTTCTTTAAAACTTCTGTAATAAATTTCACCTTTATACTGATAAGCTATTAAATTTTGTTCATCTTCATTTCTGGCACAGTTTACATATCTCATCCAATTTGCTTTAGACTTATTGAAAGCATCTATAAAGTAACTTGAAGAACCATGAACATATACCTGAAATAAAAACCAAAGCCTGAGATTAACACTCGTTTTAAATAGACATTACTCATCTTTTGTATAGATGTCATCATAAACATCAATGCAGAAAACCGCATCGGTGGTATAATCAGGCCTCGACATTAACGTTTGTCCGATACTAGTGAAAACTGACGTCGGACAAGTAGATCTTGTATTACGGTTGTTCGACGGGACAAGTGAAAAAATCAGGGATTCCCAAACGTGCCGGTACGATGAACAAATCTATTTCCACTGGTATAAAATACTGAGTTTGTTGTATAAAAGAGCCCTGTTTGATCTCCAATTTGTCCATAATTCATTTTGATTAAAACTAAAGTGAAACGCCAGATCAAAACTCTTTTATTGTATCATTTATCGTTCCTCCATATGAAGTTCAAGAACATTGACAAAATTAAAGTCGCAATCTCAGAAATGCTTTAATGAACGGAAATATCAATATTTGAAATATAAGAACAAGAATCACTCCGGAACGGACACGTAAACATTATAGGGTATCAATTTGGTGCCAAATTTAATCTTGTCTTTTGTGCAAAATATGATAGAGGACTTGATTTAGGCTTTTGGGAAATATTGAAATATAAAAATCACTAGTATGCAAGACTCCAATCAAGGTAGACAGAAATAAAAATGTGACATTGAATATATGTCCTTAAGGTAGTTATGAATAAAAAAAACCCAGAACAAATCAGTTCAGGCAGCTTTAACTATTTATTAAATTTGGGCAGGGTAACGTCAGTCTCAGAGGTCGCGAAACAATGTTTCGATTAATCGCAATTGACTTCTCCCAGAAGTCTCCCCACTTCTCCCTCTAATTTGAAAGTAGTGGGAGCCCTGGATAATTATTTTCTAGTTTTTGTCATTTTTATTAATTTTTTCGGACAACTAAAAGATTGAGTCGAACAAGTACTTTTTTTAGTTAGTTGTCTGAAGGGACAAGTTGAAAAATATGTTAATGTAGAGGCCTGATAATGGTTAGCATGCTCGCCTCGAATACGGTAGATCATGGATCAGAGCTCTAAGGTCTATAAAATTGTTTGGCTCTGAATCAGGATAATGTGTCCGAGTAGAGCGACATGTCTATCCACAGATTGTTGCTTTAACACCAACTCAGCAATTTTACAGCTATATCATGACGAGAGAACGAGTTAACTTTCAATGAGATGATGACGAGGTCATCTTTGTTCTAGACTAAAATGCTTTGTTGGATTTTTGTAGTGCTAGCTCAATGAAACAACAGTCTGCGGATAGACATGTCGCCCCACTCTGATGTATTATTCTGATTTCAAGCCAAAACAGTCTTTGCTCTTTCTCCTTCATGCTGCATGCTTATGGGGAAGCAACAAATTTTTATAATATTTGGTTTGACCCGATCAAGTCAAAATCAAAATTCACCTGTATTTTAGGATCAATAATACTTATGCCAAGGTAGAAAGATGTACGTGAAGGCAAATTATTGCCCAGAAACCATATATTTCAGATGGACACAAGAACATGGGTAACGTACCGTGACACCCAGCAGTAAAGACATAACCAGAGGCTCCCAGGAGCCTGTAATCGCTCACCTGGATCAAAGCTGCTTTCAATAACAATGCAACTGAACATGAAGTTTTACATGTTCTATCTTAAGCATCCAATTTAGTCTGAGATGGATGATGTCCTGATGACTTGTCAAAAGTAAGCTAACTAGAAGAAAAAAACACATTGATAGGGTCCTATGTTAAACTAAGTTCAGCTGTGCTGCCATCTTGGTCAGAGGGCGGGACCACCAGACACAATTTTGGAAGAGGACCATTCAATGACTATTTTAACAAAGTTTGGTTCCAATTGAGCAACTGGTTCCAGACGAGAAGATTTTTATGTGAATTTCCCAAAGGTTCTATGTTAAGCTAAGTTCGACTGTGGGGGCCATCTTGGTCGGAGGTCTGAATGCCGAACACAATTTTGGAAGGGGACCCCCCAAGGATCATTTCAGCAAAGTTTGGCTGAGATTGGCTCAGGGCTTTTCCAGAAATAAATGTATGGGGGGGTCGGAAGGCACTTTTATTTTTTACCCACCATGCATCAAATTTTCAAAATCATAATCCCACCCTACACAAAATATAAATTATTACTATACCCACCATGCATCAAATTCAATTGATAATCAAAAGTGTGAAAAACATTTTGGTTGAAAATGTTTTGCTTTTCAAATACTGTTTTCGACCTAATAAGCACCCATGCCCCTAAAAGTATCAGCCAGCAAAGCGACTACATCGTCTGTAGTCCATCCGCTGATGTTGTTTTCCATTCTGGCCATGCTACCGGAAGTGATTTAATTTAGCGAAACGGGAGATAACTCTAGAAGAACTACACTTCCGGTTAGTAGAAAACTGCCGTGGTCATGATTAAGACACAAAAATCGTGATTTTTTTTCATTTACACAAGGTTTTATTCCATTGACACGTTGATTTTATGTTCTTATAAATTTTCAGGATACGAGAAACCCACAATGCATAATATCGAAATTAATTCATGACTTACCATGGATAATTTTCAAACGGACTTGACCCCCACCGGCATCAAATTTTAATTGCACTGCCTTCCGATCCCCCTATACATTTATTTCTGTAGTTTCAGAGAAGATTTTTTTTAAATTTCATCCCCCCTTTTTCTATTTTTAGCTTGGCAGCCATCTTGGTTGGAAGTCGGGATCACCGAACACAATTTTGGAAGGGGCCATTCCACCAAAGCTTGGTTGCAATTGGTCCAGTGGTTTCTGAGGAGAAGATTAAAATGTGAAATGTTGATGGACGGACGACTGACAAAAAGTGATGGCAATAGCTCATATGGCCTAAAGGCCAGGTGAGCTAAAAATGAAAGTTTTGAGAGACTGGAAAGTTGGAATTAAAATATTGTGAAATCCAATTGTTCCAGTCACAATTTTTGTTCTTATGATTCTAGATATGTACAGTTGCTATGTACATTTTCAAAAATTAATAAGACAAGTCTTCCATAAAATTTACCAAAATTGGTGTTGCAATCTTTCCTATACCAAAACTCATCTAAGATATTCATATTTGCAGCCTTCATGCAAAATAATTTTAAATTCAAATCATATTTACCATTGCTATCGTAATAAGCATTGAATAATTTGGTCAGAGGTCAACCTATCATTGGTGAATCATAATGGTATGCGACACATTGTCTTAAGATGATACAAATATCATGAGTCTAGGTGAAAAGATAAAAAAAATGTTCTGGATTCTATGCCAAAATATGAAAAACCACTAGCTCTAAGCCCCGGTCTAGTAAAATTGCATAAAATTGCTTAATCAAATGAAATAGAAAAAAAATCTGCTAAAATGTTGTTCGGGCTAGTTTGTCAAAATGGTTTTGGCAGACTGTGGACTGGACAAGTTTACTTGCTAAAAACACTGAATAATTTGACTTTGGGTCAAAAGTCATGGTTAGTACTTGACATAGGGTCTAGGTGAAAAGATTAAAAAGCTCTGGTCTAGACAAGTTTGAAGAAGAAGAAATAATTCACACCTGCCATGCATATCCTGTAGAATGAGCTTTATCTGCATCTCTGATGATTTCACCTTCATACGGTCCAAATCTGCTTCTATTAGGTATCAACTTGTTTGACCACACACCTAAGCCACCATCTGGAATCTTTGACTTCCTAACAGAAAGTCCATCTGGCAATGTTTCTGTGGCTCTTGTTTCACCTCTGCTTGTTGTCTATAGAATAGAGTAAGTATACTGTAACATTAACAATACTTTTCGGTTTCTGTATAGTAAGTTTTTAATTCATATGAACAATAAAGCCTTCAGCTTTACATATCAGTTAAGGCCATGGAAAATTGATTGTTGGTTTCCCCTAACATGGGAAAATTTTCATAGACCGGCAGGCAGGCTTTTTTCTTTTATCCCCTCACCAACAAAGTTGCGAAGGGATATAGTAATGCTACCGTCCATCCGTCCTTCCGTAACATATCTTTTTCTACTAAAAATACCAATAAAATTAATTGACCAGGCAGAATAAAACTGACCCGACAGGATTAGGGGAAACCAACAATCTTTTTTCTTTGGCCTAATCGAAGTACTTTATAAATGTATGATGCACACAAAAACTATTTTAACAGTAAACAACGGCAACGCAAAGCGTGGCATATCCCCTCACCTAAAAATTTGACATTTGACCTTGAAAATCAATAGGGTTCCAGATTCTCTTAAGGACTAAGTATGTACCAAGCTTGGTCAAAATCCATTGAAGGATGTTGATTCTAGAGTGTTCACAGTCTTAATGTATAACATAATTTATTGAAGGATGGAGTATATTGCAGCATGATCTGAATAATATACAGGAAGTACTCCACTTTGAACAGTGTAAACCTCTGATGTAAATATATATTTTCCCCCAAAACCCTTGCTTCAAATATTTTCATGTAAGAACCCATCCAAGATAATGATAATTACAAGCCACATGCAAAAAATTATTCAAATCTATCCATGTTTACTAAAGTTATCGCGTAAACAAGACACAATTCTCAAAATTGGTGATTTTTAAAACCAGAAGCTCTCAAGAGCCTGTATCGTTCACCTGGTTATAAAAAGAACCAATTGGTCCTATGTAAAAACTATGTCCTGCAGTGGTAGTCATCTTGGAATTACGATCAACATAAAAAACACAAAGTTTGTAAAGGACCTTCCAATGATTGATGCACAGTTTAGGTTCAATCAGTGCAATAGCTTCAGAGAAGAATATATTTCTGTATTTCCCCCATATGGTCCTGTGTTAATACTATGACCTGTGGTGGCAGCCATCTTGGATTTCCGATCGGCATAAAAAACAGAGGACCTTCCAATGATCATTCCTGGGCAGTTTGGTTTCAACTGTCCAAGTGGTTTCAGAGAAGAAGCGTTTTGAAACATTTTTCCCATAGGGTCCAATGTTAAATTAAGTCCTGGCGTAGCCGCCATTTTGAATTTCATATCGGAACAAAAAACCTTAAGATTGTAGAGGACCATCTAATGAACATTCATGTACAGTTTGGCTTTAATAATATTTGTAGTTTCTGAGAAGAAGGCAATTGAACATTTTCCTATAGGGTCCAATGTTAATCTATGTATTGCGGTGGCAGCCATCTTGGATTTCCGATTGACATAAAAAACATAAACTTTGTAGAGGACCTTCCAATGATCATTCGTGGGCAGTTTGGTTTCAATTGTCCAAGTGGTTTCAGAGAAGAAGCGTTTTGAAACATTTTTCCCATAGGGTCCAATGTTAAACTAAGTCCTGCCGTAGCCGCCATTTTGAATTTCATATCGGAACAAAAAACGTAAAGTTTGTAGAGGACCATCCAATGAACATTCATGTACAGTTTGGCTGTAATCATATTTGTAGTTTCTGAGAAGAAGGCATTTGAACATTTTCCCTTAGGGTTCAATGTTAATCTATGTATTGCGGTGGTGGCCATCTTGGATTTCCAATCGACATAAAAAACATAAAATTTGTAGAGGACCTTCCAATGATCATTCCTGGGCAGTTTGGTTTCAACTGTCCAAGTGGTTTCAGAGAAGAAGCATTTTGAAACATTTTTCCCATAAGGTCCAATGTTAAACCAAGTCCTGCCGTAGCCGCCATTTTGAATTTCATATCGGAACAAAAAACCTTAAGATTGTAGAGGACCATCTAATGAACATTCATGTACAGTTTGGCTTTAATAATATTTGTAGTTTCTGAGAAGAAGGCATTTGAACATTTTCCCATAGGGTCCAATGTTAATCTATGTCCTGCGGTGGCAGCCATCTTGGATTTCCGATCGGCATAAAAAACAGTAACTTGGTAAAGGACATTCCAATGATCATTCCTGGGCAGTTTGGTTTCAATTGTCCAAGTGGTTTCAGAGAAGAAGCATTTTGAAACATTTTTCCCATAGTGTCCAATGTTAACCTAAGTCCTGCCGTAGCCGCCATTTTGAATTTCATATCGGAACAAAAAACCGTAAGATTGTAGAGGACCATCCAATGAACATTCATGTACAGTTTGGCTTTAATCATATTTGTAGTTTCTGAGAAGAAGGCATTTGAACATTTTCCCATAGGGTCCAATGTTAATCTATGTCCTGCGGTGGTGGCCATCTTGGATTTCCGATCGGCATAAAAAACAGTAACTTGGTAAAGGACATTCCAATGATCATTTATTTAAAGTTTGGGTTCAGTCAGTTCATTAGTTTCAGAGAAGAAGATCTTTGAAATTTCAGCCAATCAGAGCATATTATTGGCCCTGGCAGCCATGTTGAATATCCTACTGGAACGAAAAACAGTAACTTTGCAGAGGACCACCCAAGGAACATTCCTGCTAAGTTTGGTTCCAAGTGGCCCAGTGGTTTCGGAGAAGAAGCTTGAAATGTGAAAAGTTTACAGACAACGGACGCCAAGTGATGGTAATAGTTCACCTGGACCCTTGGTCCAGGTGAACTAAAAAAACTAAGATTTTCCCTCATAACCCTCGCTTCAAATATTTCCACGTTAGAACCCATCCAAGATAATGATAACAAGATATGATTATAATCTAACGATTATGAAGTCTCCCAAACCGGCCACTGACAACAGGTTTAAAAAATAAATCAAAAGCTACCTTTGAAATCGAACAATGTTGAATTTTTGCAGTATTGTGGCAGCCATTTTGAAAATGACGACCGGTAGAAATTTGTCGATGTCGGGAATCAATTCAGGACATTATAATCTACCTACATATGAAATGTCGTTGAAATCAGAAAATGTTGAATTTGTGCGGTATTGTGGTGGCCATTTTGAAAATGGCGACCGACAGAAATTTTTCGATCTCAGAAATCAATTCGGGACATCATTATCTACCCATATATCAAATTTTGATGATATCGGACAATGTTGAATATTTACAGCCCATTTTTTATGCTGTGTTTTGGTAGCCATTTTGAAAATTTTGAAAACACAGAATTGCTCCTCTAATGGTGACCTATCACTATGTCAAAATTTATGTCTCTATTATTATCTATTTAGAAGTTATCAACATTAATGTACGAAATTTCAAGTTTCCCATAGGATTCTATAGTAACCCCCACCCCCTTTGAACCCCTAAAAATATGGCTTTGACTCCCTTTACCACAAATCTGAAAACTTAAGGATCAACTAGAAACATATATCTATAACGCCATCAAGTTTCATGAAATTCTGTCCAGTAGTTCCTGAGATCTGCCGTGGACAAGTTCATGGTCCGCAGAAAGAAAGAAAGGAGAATAATAATAAGAAACGGAGCAAAAACAATAAGTCTCCAAAACGTTGTTTGGGAGACTTAATTACAAGCCACATGCAAAAAATTATTCAAATCTATCCATGTTTACTAAAGTTATCACGTAAACAAGACACAATTCTCAATATTGGTGATTTTTCAACCAAAAACTAAGATTTCCCCCCCAAAACCCTTGCTTCCAATATTTCCATGTTAGAACCCATCCCAGATAATGACAAGCCACACGCAAAAAATTATTCAAATCTATCCATGTTTACTCAAGTTATCGCGTAAACAAGAAAGTGTGACGAACGGACACTATTACTATATCCCCTCAACGCTATCACGGGGGGATAAAAACAGGTTTTCAAATTCAAATTAAAAAATTGTCTTCACCTGGACAGTTATCACTTTGGCAGGGATGTTTGCTTTAATTTTAATAAAATTATATCTGAACTTCAAATTTTTTTTAAATATGAATTGTGTTCGTCAATAAAATATGTTCAATTTGTAACAAATGTATACATAAATAACAGGAGTAAGATTAACATGATATGCTCGTCCATGCTACCACTTCCGTGGTAACCAATCGCAGCTCATTTTAACTTCATCACAACTCTAATTAATATGAAACAATGCTTAAAGTTTATATCTACAGACAGACCTTAAGAATTGTTGTATCCCTACAAATTTTACTTGTCACATTGCACTGCTAATGTCTCTGAATGACCTACATTAAAACATAGATTTTCTTGCATTTAATAAAACACCTTTGAATCAAATATGTTAAAGGTGCTATGGACAGGACAGTCTCCCTCATATTCTCTTCCACAATCTTCACAAACTGAAAATATAAATATTAAAATATATATAACTAAAGAACAGAACTTCCTTTGCCATCAAAACCACATCGGTGGCGTAATGGTTAGCGAGCTTGTCTCGAGTAGATCATGGGTTCGAGCCCGTCGGGTCAAACCAGATTATAAAATTGGTATTTGTTGCTTCTCCACTAAGCATGCAGCATTAAGGAGAAAGAGCAGACTGGTTGGCTCGGAATCAGGATAATGTATCAGAGTGGGGCGACATGTCTATCCATGGACTTGAGCTAGCACTATAAAAATCCAACTCAGCGTGTTGGGATAGAACAAAGCAGACTTCGTCATCAACTCATGACATAGATGAAAAATTGTTGAATTGGCATTAAACAATAATCACTCACTCCTTTGCCATCAACATCAATTATTAAACTGAAAAGATGGCATTTTTGCACATGCAGTATTTTGTGAGATTCATTTACAAATGAGCATTCGGGCATTAAAAATTCTTCCTTTAAAGTATAGCTTAACAGTTCTATTATAAATGCATAAAATGACAATTCCTTAAAACTAGAAAGTTATATTTGGATTATAAATTGTTAGTGGGCCTAAAAATAAAATAGTGTTATATAGTTTGGCATCACCATCTGACAGACAAAAAAAAAAAAGCAAGATTTCCACATCACATAATATTTGTGATGTTTAGCGGCAACATGAGAGGTGCCACTAGTGGAGCAGGAATTGCTTTCTCTTCCAGAGTATGTGAGTTGACCCCTGGTTTTTAGCCGGTTTTGTGTTGTTCAATCGTGTAATGTTTTGTAGATCACTTTATATCCTTTTTCTTTTGGCCATGGTATTGTCTGTTCTTCTGTGTAATGTTTTGTAGATTACTTTATGTCCTTTTTCTTTTGGCCATTGTATTGTCTGTTCTTCTGTGTAATGTTTTGTAGATCACTCTATGTCCTTTTTCTTTTGGCCATTGTTATTGTCTGTTCTTCTGTGTAATGTTTTGTAGATCACTTTATGTCCTTTTTCTTTTGGCCATTGTATTGTCTGTTCTTCTGTGTAATGTTTTGTAGATCACTTTATGTCCTTTTTCTTTTGGCCATTGTATTGTCTGTTCTTCTGTGTAATGTTTTGTAGATCACTTTATGTCCTTTTTCTTTTGGCCATTGTATTGTCTGTTCTTCTGTGTAATGTTTTGTAGATTACTGTATGTCCTTTTTCTTTTGGCCATTGTATTGTCTGTTCTTCTGTGTAATGTTTTGTAGATCACTTTATGTCCTTTTTCTTTTGGCCATTGTATTGTCTGTTCTTCTGTGTAATGTTTTGTAGATCACTTTATGTCCTTTTTCTTTTGGCCATTGTATTGTCTGTTCTTCGATTTAAAGCTTCTGATAACCACTTTGTTATCTTCAAACTTTTCTTGTACCCAAATTAAAAGTTTCGTAATTTGAAAGTGATGCTGTAATCACATTTAAGCCGGTGTTGATGAAATCAATTTTAACTAGATAAAATTGATCTGTTGATCACAGATACCCCTGCATTCCAAATTTTCATCCAGAAACCTTAAAAGTCCCTATCAGGCTATCTTCTAAGAGAAAAAGGACCATAATTCATGAACGGTAAATGTCAATTTCACCATAATCGAAATTAATCTGTATTTTATGGTACTTCGCATTGTGTTTGAAAAGATTTGGTTGAGTCGTACTTTAAATATGATCCGGAAACCTAGAAAGTCCCTATTTTCTAATAAAGGACCATAACTTATGAACGGTAAATGTGAAATACACCATAATCAAACTTGACCTCTATTTTATGGTATACAGCATTGTGTTAAAATTTGAAAAGATTTGGTTGAGCGGTACTTTAAATATCATTCGGAAACCTAAAAATTCCTTATTTTCTAATAGAAAAAGGGCCACAACTCAGGAACGGTAAATGTGAAATACACCATAATATACAATTAATGACTTTTAATGAGGTGGATACAAGGAATTATTAACTCAGGAACATTATATTCAAAGAGGCAAATATATTATTCTTAGGTTAATAAATCCTGGTATCCATCGAATTGAAAGTCGGTAATTGTTTCATTATATGACACATTTTATATGTTGATTTTACTCTTAAAATAAGCTTTTATCATGTTTTTTTTTTTTTATTCGTATGGTGCAAGACGTTGGAATGCTATATTCTCCGCGCGTTATGTCATGTGAGGTGAATATAAAGTTCAAAGAACGTTTCTAGGGAAATCAGAAAAGACATTATATGAAGTCATATAATAATCGAACTTAACCTGTATTTAATGGTCCACAGCATTGTGTTAAAGTTTGAACAGATTTGGTTGAGTCACACTTTAAATATCATCCGGAAACCTAAAATTAATAAATGGTCCCTATTTTCTAAGAGACAAAGGGCCACAACTCAGAAACGGTAAATGTGAAATACACCGTAATAGAACTTAACCTATATTTAATGGTCCACAGCATTGTGTTAAAGTTTGAAAAGATTTGGTTGAGCCATACTTTAAATATCATCCGGAAACCTAAAAAATCCCCATTTTCTAAGAGAAAAAGGGCCATAACTCAGGAACGGTAAATGTGAAATACACCGTAATCGAAATTAACCTGTATTTAATGATCCACAGCATTGTGTTAAAGCTTTAAAAGATTTGGTTGAGCCATACTTTAAATATCATCCGGAAATCTAAAAAAATCCTTATTTTCTAAGAGAAAAAGGGCCACAACTCAGGAACGGTAAATGTGAAATACACCGTAATCGAATTTAACCTGTATTTAATGATCCACAACATTGTGTTAAAGCTTGAAAAGATTTGGTTGAGCCATACTTTAAATATCATCCGGAAACCTAAAAAGTCCCTATTTTCTAAGAGAAAAAGGGCCATAACTCAGGAACGGTAAATGTGAAATACACCGTAATCGAAATTAACCTGTATTTAATGGTCTGCAGCATTGTGTTAAAGTTTGAAAAGATTTGGTTGAGCCATACTTTAAATATCATCCGGAAACCTAAAAAAAAGTCCCTATTTTCTAAGAGAAAAAGGGCCATAACTCCGGAAAGGTAAATGTGAAATACACCGTAATCGAAATTAACCTGTATTTAATGGTCCACAGCATTGTGTTAAAGTTTGAAAAGATTTGGTTGAGTGGTACTTTAATTATTATCCGGAAACCAAAATTGTTACTGACGGACCCCTATATAACCCCCGACTCTCCTTGAGAGGGGGTATAACAACCCTGTATCTGAAATAATTGGTTGATGATATATATGGCTGAACAAATTTTATTCATAGTTTATTGGACTACGTATTAAAACAAGTCAAACTAGATATACCCCCTGCTCCCCACATCTGTCCAACCTATTTCCATAACCAAAACATTACTGATTGTTTCGACCAAAAATGAAAAGGATCCTCCTCTCTTCACCGGTAAGCTGCTAATAACATTCTGAGGAACACTATTCAAGTTATCATACGATATAGTGTAAAAATCCTATTTTCCGTCATGTCAAGTTCAACAACTCTGAAATGGCAAAAGTGAAAATCGTCAAAAATGAAAGGGATCCTCCTCTCTTCACCGGTAAGCTGCTGATAAAATTCCAAAACATTCTGAGAAACACTACTCAAGTTATCATACGACATCGGGTAAAAATCATATTTTCCGTCATATCAAGTCCAATAACTCTGGAACGGCAAAAGTGAAAATCGTTAAAAATTTTAAAAGAATCTAAGAAACACAACTCAAGTTATCGTACGACATACGAATTGTCAGATGGACGGACATGGTGAAACCAGTATACCCCCCTACAACTTCGTTGCGGAGGGTATAATTAAGAACAAGCACAATTTGCATGGAAAGATGAAAAATCTGCAATTGTTATCAAAATTTCTTGTTTTGGAGGGTCTGGCAATTATTTTTTTGCACCAATAAACGTGTAGATTGGACTCGCATTAGGTGTGTGTAACTAAATTCTGTAATGCATAATGTTTCGATATCGGTCAGCCATCAATGAATAATGAAATCGCTCTCGTACATTATTTTAGGGTTCTAGTTTAATATTCATTTCTTCTGTCAAATTTCTGAAAAATATAAATAAATACTTCTTGACTTGCCAGTGAGGATCTGTTAAAACTATAGAGATAATATTGTGTAATCAAAAAGTCACCTACAGATTGAGACACCTTAAGTGTATATGAAATTTAGTTTGAAAAGTTTCAAGATGATTCAAAATAGTGGACATGTGTACTATGGTTCTCCTCCTCAGATATAACCTAGGTGACCTTATCCTGTTTAGGCTCTTTGGTTATATTCCTCCCAAATCTTCAAATTGTTTGAGGGCTGTTCCATTAAAACATATGAGGTACCCAGGGAAAGCACTTTAATTTTTGGAGAACCACCCAAAGAAGCAATTTACTGATTCTGGTGACCACCCACAGAAGCATTTTTCAGTAAAATACAACCACCGATATAATTTTTTTTCTGAATCAAAGGAATTCTTCAAAATCAAATAAATCTATACTATGATTTTTTTTAGGCAACGGCAAGAATAAAGGAATTCACAATAATTCTGCATATGTATCAGCAAAGGAAAGAATGTCCATGCATGCAATATTTAGCATCTTTCCCTTTATTTGTACTATCTTGAACCGTGCTTGAACCTACATGTCCTACAGAAGCTTCATGCATATAATAACTGTCTTACTATTGCTGGTTTAATATTAAGAAGACTTTTTTATGTTTTTTTCCATTACAGCCTAATGTAAACACTTTGGAACCCAGTGCTCAGACCCCATGGACTATCATCTGAACAAACTTGAATCTTTATGTCTTACTTATGCTTCATTCAAAATGTGTCTTTACTACTGCTGGTTCTAAGATTTTTCAAGCTTTTCCCAACTAAAGTCTTTTAAAACTTGAATTCCATTCTTCAAAGAATCATTCTTGCCAAGTAGGAGAAGGTTGAAATGTGAAAAGTTGATGGACAAAGAATGCAAAGTGATAGCAAGGGCATACCTGTTAACCCTCCCCCTTTTCGCGGGAGTCTCCCGCGTAAGAGCCTTATCTCCCGCATGGACTGGGTCTCATGCGCGGGAGACATTAATCTCCCGCACACACCTTTTCCTCCCGGACGATCTCCCCCAACAAAAAAATCAAGTACAATAAAATCTTGACCTACATTTTGCGATCAATATTTCTGGAAATTCCCCATTTGGAACTCCCGCGCTGATGAAAAACGCAGAGAGTAACAAATGGTAAAGGTGTTTAAATGATATCCGGTTATTGATCTGTTTGACACCTTTACAGGTAAATTGGGTCATGGAGATTAATTAAGGAGTTGATGATTATACAACAATTATCCACTGATTGACAGTTAATTGGGGATAAGGAAGTGGGTTTGTGGCACCCGCTTAGATGATTAGAAGTGTGATAGCGGCAATTAAAAATAGTTATAAACCGTTGTGCAAACAGGAGTCGGACAACTTTTGATGCCGAGGAAAACTTCTTATTTCGATCAAACGTGCAATGAATTCATCTCGGATTGAGTTGTTATGGCTTGTTTGGGACCAAAGCCGATCAAAGTATTATTTAAGGACTAAGTTCCAAGATGGAATTGATAAACCACAAAAATGCCAAAACGTATGCAATCACCCAACGCACCAGCAGCAAAGTGACTTTTTTATTTTAGTGCTCTATGACTTTATTTTTCAGAGCATTATGTCTTCATTGTTATTGCTTTGATTATGAATAAATTATAAATACAGTTTTTATCCTTCATTCATCATATGAAACACTACTAATAAGACAGAAATGTAAACAATGTATATTGAAATGGGATGCAATTGGTTCAATACTGAAACAAACAAAAAAGAAAACATCAATTAACAATAAAAACATGCATCAAATACGTCGATAAAAAATCTCCAGTTACGAGACCAAATCTCCAGCCAAAAATTTACAAATCTCCAGCATAGCAACTCTTATCACATGTATGCAACTACAAGGTACAATTTTGTGCGTTTAAAGGCGACGCACAAAATCTCCCCCTTAGAAGAGTTGGTAGGGGGGAGATCTCCCCCTTAGAAGAGTTGGTAGGGGGGAAATCTCCCCCCTAGCAGTTCCCAGAGGTTAACATGTATGCAAGGGTCATTGATATAAAGTAACAGACTTAGGTGTTGAATTGAATTCTTGATTGAAAGTTTGTTCATCAGGAGTGACAGCATCAACATCCGCCATAGTTTTTGAAGGGAGGCAACTCAAATTTTATGTGCATAACTAACACAGAACCGATGACAACATTACGATTCGAGTGCCAAAACATTACAAAAAAATAAAGTATTCTAGAGATTCTTTCAAAAAAATCTTTTTCATATCTTAGTTTGCCGGAAAAAATAAAACACCAAGGCTTTTCCTGACCCAACAACCCATAGAAGCAATTTATGTAGGACCACATACCACAGAATTGATTTCTCAGCTAGGCTAACCACCCATATAATTTTTTTAAACTGCCGTCACTGGGTACCTCACATGTTTTAATGGAACAGCCCTGACTTGCCAATCTTTTGATTTTGAGCGTACCTGATGAAGGTTATTCCATAAACATGCACACTAATTTTGATATCTACCGTTTTAAGTACATTATGTGAACCAGTGAACTGCTTAAAAATGTTCCTTTATCTCTAAAAATATAACATACAGAGATCACTTTGGGCCGCGCCATAGTCGCATTAAGAACGGAAATGGTGCATGCAAATTCTCATTCAGCGCCGAAAGTTAACCTACGGCCCATGGAATTTGCGTATCGTGTGCCCGTGGTCGGGATCGTTGACGCAAATTTAGCTATTCAGTCCAGCGATCTCCATTCTGGAGATAAATAATGCACCGATATCCTGTCTCTGGTTTTTCTGATAATAGATTTGATATCGCCAAGTTTATAAGAAATACATAAACATGCCGCTGCCACGAAAAAAACTGAAGTCTCCAGTTGAAAACCAAAGGAAAATTACGCTTTTCCTTGGACAAACGGATGAATCAAATCAGGATTCTACTGAAGATATTGCTACTACAGGCAACAGCGATAATACAAGTGATACGCCTGTCGAATTACGGAAATTTCAGGACCGTTGGTGCTCTCTCTTCCCCTGGGTTACATACGAGTCTAAGGAAAATAAAATGTTTTGCTAGTCAGCCATTATTTTTATTCTCATTGAGGTGATAATAGCAGTACTTATTGGAAAAAAAATGCTTTGAAATATGGGATGGTCTACCACTATCTGTAACTCTCTATGATAAAGTATTTTCATGTTAAAAGCTGATTTCAAAATGAGATGAAATGATACATTTCATATGCTTTTTAGGGGGTCAAAGAGGGTCTTAAAACCTTCAAATCTATTTTCCTAGGCGGCCCACAAACTCCCGGCCTAATGGTCCGTTCTATTTACTCATGATGGGTCATAGGCCATAGGCCCATCATGAGTAAATTCCTGGGGGATCTCTGACATATAACATCAATTTTAAGATATATTACCTTACAATTTGATATTTCCTTAAATCTACTTTGATTAAACAACTTTTTCTAGACTGGTGTTTAAGGCTAGTGTTTTTTTTGCACAGACTGTTATGTAGGAAAATCTGTGTTGGTACAAAACTTTATATCAGATCTCGCTTGTCGCACGAACTAACAGCATCACTATATGTCGATAGTCACTGGTAGTGATACAAAGTCGTGTACCAACATAATATGTATGTAATAGGCATAGATCAGTACAGTAATGAGTAAAACAGTATACATCTTTTCTGTTATTTGGTATTTAAAATAGTTGTTCTTTCCAAAAACATTTTACTTACAGATGAATTCATCATCATCAGGAACTTCTAAGTACATATAATTAGTCACAGGTAGTTGTCTCTGTGGATATCTACGTGTCTGTTCGTCTTCCCCACCTGTTTTCTTTTCTTTGTAGGATCTTGTTTTCTTCTAATGTAAATTATGAGATGCATTTTAAATTGATACACTTGGACACATGGTTTATCAAAATGAATGTATCAGGGTTCGACATTAGTGGAAGTCCAATAACCCTGGGCGTCTAAAATTCATATTCTGACAAGTAAAAGTCTTTCATACTAGTCTGATCGGACAAATGAAGAAAAAACAAACCATATATACACGAGCATTGTAAGAAATTGATTGAAATGTACAGATACAATGAATGTCTTAAAATCGAAAATTTGTTTGTTATTCGTTAATTTTTATTCTCTGATCTAAATTTAACCTAGGCCAAAGAAAAATGATTGTCGGTTTCCTCTAACTCGACCAGATCAAATTATTACTGTCGGGTCGCTATATTTTATTACTGATAAATAAAATAAAATAATATAAACACCGGCCATGTGTCTTCTAACTCAGTGATATGGAGATTTTTGTTATCGTAAACAATTGCAGTAATTTTCAAAATTCGCAGAGATAAAGTGCAGCCATGCTTTTTCGATGTTTTTTTTCCACCTGTCAAGGTCATTGATCTAGATCACCAAAGCGTTTACGATATTGGTAAAAGGACCACGATCTAAAACATGTACGTGACGTAGTGTATATAAAATGCCCAGTGTTCATTTGCATTATATCTGGAGTAAAAAAAAAAAAAAAAAAAAAAACCTGCCTGCTGGTCCTTAAAAATTTCCCTATGTTAGGGGAAACCAACAATCACTTTTATTTGGCCTTACTTTAATAATGTCAACCAATCATACTGAGGGGTTTTGTCATTCTACTTAATCGACCAATCAGATTTTATCAAACCGTAAAATGGAATGCTAATTTGGAATAGATCTGCTAAATGTTAGTCTTTTTTTTTATATTTCTATATTTTTCAAATTCCAATAAAATACAAATCAATAAATACATCATATAAAGGTTGAATTACTAGAAATAAATATTACTACATAAATATATACATAATGCAATATTGTTTCTCAAAAAAAAAAAATTTATTTACAAAAATATCATACAAATTCATATTTTAGTTTGCTGGATTTTTTTTTAAGAGAATGAAAATGAAGAAAGAGGAGATTTGTAAGAGTTACTAAGGAGAAAGTGGGGAAACAAAATTTTCAGTTGTGATTTTGGTGTCAATATTAGTGATTTGTAATTTGAAAGTGATGCTGTAATCACATTTAAGCAGGTGTTGATGAAATCAATTTAAACAGAGAAAGTTGATCTGGTGATCACAGATACACCTGCATTCCAAATTTTCATCCAGAAACCTTTAAAGTCCCTATCTTCTAAGAGAAAAAGGGCCATAATTCATGAACGGTAAATGTCAATTTCACCATAATCGAACTTAATCTGTATTTTGTGGTATATTGCATTGTGTTAAAGTTTGAAAAGATTTGGTCAAGTCGTACCTTTAATATCATCTGGAAACCTAAGAGAAAAAGGGCCATAACTCAGGAACGGTAAATGTGAAATACACCGTAATCGAACTTAACCTGTATTTAATGGTCCACAGCATTGTGTTAAAGTTTGGAAAGATTTGGTTGAGCCATACTTTAAATATCATCCGGAAACCTAAAAAGTTCCTATTATCTAAGAGAAAAAGGGCCATAACTCAGGAATGGTAAATGTGGAATTCACCGTAATCGAACTTAATCTTTATTTAATGATCCACAGCATTGTGTTAAGTTTGAAAGTATTTGGTTGAGCCATACTTTAAATATCACCCGGAAACATAAAAAGTCGCTATTTTCTAAGAGAAAAAGGACCACAACTCAGGAACGGTAAATGTGAAATACACCGTAATCAAACTTAACCTGTATTTAATGGCATTGTGTTAAAGTTTGAAAAGATTTGGTTGAGCGGTACTTTAATTATTATCCGGAAACCAAAAGTATGACAGACGGACGAACGGACATGAGGATCCCTATATACCCCCGACACTCGAGATTAGACTTCCGAAGACATTTTCTGCTCTGTATCTCCAGTCTAACCTTGTCACAAGCTCTATCACTTAATGTTGTATCAAGTACACCTCACCTGAGTGGGATTCTAACTCATACCTTTAGTGGTGATAGACATTACGATCATGACCACGGCGGCCCCATAAAAATCATCTTTTCTGCATCCAGTTTTGCAAATTAAATCTCAAAATCAACAGTTTAGAAACTCACAACTGACTGCTTTGTCTTTTCTTCTTTCTTGGTGATTTTCATGAGCTTCTTAAATGATGGAATCTTTTCTAAAACAAGAGAGTATTAACTATTTCATTAAACAAGTAATTATCAGTTAAACAAAAGAAAACAAAACCTTAAATATACTTATACTATAACTAATTGATGAGTTTCATTATCAAAAATATGTCAGGAGTGACATATTTTTTTATAATGAAACAAGTCAATTAGTTATAGTATTTATTATATAGATCAAAAAAATTTGAATCAAATTTAATATAAAATGAGTTTAATTGCACTATATTACGTGTGTAGTGTAGAATTACAAAATTTTCTGAGTTAAATAAAAATGATAATTTCACTGTGAAATTATCGTTTTTACTTTCACTCTCGTTATATTTCACGCCATTTCGTTGTCAGAAAAGTAGTTCCGACAACGAAATGGCACGAAATATAGCGAGAGTGAAATTAAAAACGATAATTTCACTGTGAAATTATAGTTTTTACTCAACTCGGAAAATTCTGTAATTCACAGCTATCTATATACCGTATAACCGGTAATTTCTGCGTACCGCAGAAATTAAAATCGCAGAATATTACGGTAAAATAAATTTTAATGGCTCGTAATATTAAATCTTTTCAAACGCTAACTCTAATTCGTCCGGAAGTGTCAAATATTTAATTAAGCCTAATTACTATATCCAGATAAAAAAAAACTAGTACTATGTACATGTAAATGTTTACACCACAATTAAAGGTTATTTAGCTGTTAATTACAATTATTTATAATCCAGATAAAGAAATACGATCGTACCAAGCTGACAATAATTGAAACAATCACATGATCAGATGTTTACAATCATAATAAAGTTTATTAAAGCAATATTTAAACTTGTTATAACATAAATTAACATTAGTGATTAAAAAAAATGTTGTAGCTAGCTACGATTGAATAATATCAAACTGCGTGATCTCAGGATTCATCTAAAGACCAAACAAATACAAATGTACTTGTAGTAAAATTCAGGTTAACCCAAGTTTCTATGTCTACTTAAAGAAGTGAATACAATTGCTTCTAATGATTCTATTTTTTTTTTTAAATTGTTATATGCTAAAGTATGAAAATTCGACTTTAAAAATAGATATCCGAACTATCAAACATTACCGATATCGATCCAACTGTTGACTTCGTATTTCCTGTCAACAAAATAGATCGCGAAAACAGGGAAAAAATAGTTTCTTAAAAAAAATTGAAGCTACCAAATGCATATTCAGAAGCTATAACCTTTGAACATTTTTTTTTTAAAGAACTAAATATGTTTTTATTCCAAGGAACACTGTAATGTGCACCAGTTGTTTAGATAACATCACTTCAGTTGTTGCTTCCTATAAGTACAACGCAAACAATTTTTTTTTGTCAATATTTTCAATCCGCAGAAAAAAAATCCGCAAAAATTAAATGTCTTCTTTTTAGTCCAAAACCGCAAAAATTACCGTTATATGGTAATAATTTCATTCAATCATGAGACTACTAAATTAATGTCAACTCGAATTGTCACATATAAAAAAAATCAATATAAATTTGTGGATTCTGTTTCCTGTTCCTGCTCGAGTCATTTATGGAACAGGAGATACTAATTTCTCACTTTTGAGACAGACCAAAAAAATCATGTGCGTTTTACTGGCAAATGCATGCTGTACAGTTTATGTCAACTGTCCCCCCAATTCTCCATGCTTTTTCTTTTTAAAATAAACAATTCACTGTATATAAGTTTTCAATCTTTTATAAACACTCAAATCCTAACAATCAGCCATATTATTACACAATAACCTTCACGCAATACACAAAAATACAGAACTACTTTTTTGATTGACATGAAGGGGAAACAACTCACATTGTTTACATGATAGTCTGCTAAAAGTACATCAACAAACACGAAACTAAAAACAGCTGATAAAAGTGAGAAATAAAATCAAACACCGACAAAAAGTGCAAGACAGGGAAATCTCCGACACCCTCGGGTAAGATTTTAATCGTGTGTCGGAGATTTCCCTGTCTTGCACTGTCTTTTGCCGGTTTTAGATTTTATATGTTCCGGCCAATTTGATCTCGCTGGTTTATGTTCATTATTCTTTCTATTTTGTTTTATCTTGGTATTGTAGTGTATTATATCTTTACTGTTGCTTGATACTATGCTTTCCTCTTTAAATGCCTTGGTGGTGTAATTGTTAGCATGATCGTCTGGAGTACAGTAGATTGTGGGTTGAAGTCCCGATCGGGTCAAACCAAAGACTATAAAACTGGTATTTGTTACTTCTCCGCTGAGCATGAAGTATTAAGGAGAAAGAGCCAAGACTGGTTCACTAGGAATCAGGATAATGTCTGAGTGGAACGACATGTCTACACGTGGACTGTTGCTTCAGTGAGAGCTAGTATTCTAAAAATCTAACTAACCATGATGTGGACATTATCATCATTTCATCTCATTGTTCTCGCCATGATATTGCTGAAAATTTGCTCACTTGGGGTTAAATAAACACTCACACACTGTATTTTGCCTATGACCAGCAAGAAAATTAACAGAGGCAGAGCAAATATTTTGGTTGATCTTAATGCAAATCAAACTCAATTTTCGCATCTGAACAATTTTCTTGAATTCTTTCTTTTCTCATTGTGTCTGATATTGATGTTTAAAGTTGAAAAAAACATAGATCTATATTCTAACTTCTTTTTTTAATGTGGACCTTTTTTTTATATTTAGAATTACTACACACCCAGCTGGAACTGAAACACCCCTCATAGTAGCCACAGGGGTTATGAAAATTCCAATGTTAGGGGCCCAGCTAACAAAGTAGATTTTCACAAAAAAAGCTTCGAGGTTCAGCCAACCAAATTGTATCACTAGCAGTCATAAAAATTAAAGGTATATAGGGTTGTGGTGCTTAACACCAATTTAAACAATATTTTAGTTACATTGTGGTGACCAGTTTTATTGGTGGAGGAAATCGGAGCTTAATGAAAAAATATCTATCTCTATTTTGAAGTCTTGTTAGAAAACACTCTCTGGTTGATAAAGCAGACTTTATGGCCTGATACATGATATAATAATTTATATTGTCTACCACTAACCAGGATTTCTTTTAGTTTTTTCTGAGCTTGGTTTCCATTCCTCATCAGAATCAGAGTTGGGTACAGTATGCTTTCTCTTCTTAATCTGACTTTCCATAAACTCTGGCTTTTGTGCTGGTAATCCTGTAAAAAGAGAAATCTCAGCCTCACATTGTGAACGTATATCGGTTCCTTTGAATAATTCATTATGAACAACTCCATAATATTTCTTCTCCATCAGAAATAAATATTTCAACATTTTTTCCGTTGGAGTATATATAATGAATTTTTACATAGATCCCAGTGAAATACTGAGATTTCCAAGTGAAATAAATTCCGGTATTTCACTCACTGGAATAAATAAAGTTATTTCACTGTGACATCACATCACCAATATCATCACAATCGGAAATCGTATTGAGAATCCGATAATGAAAAACAAGTTCCATTTTTAAATGTCTTATTACCGCAAACCAAAGTGTAAAATTTATGTAATAAACACAATAAATACTCTAGCATTCTTCATATTGAAAATAAATCACTCATAACTGAACAACGGTAATTAATTCAGGAAAATAAATCACTCACAACTGAACAACGGTAATTAATTCAGGTGCTAAATGCATATTCGTGAATTACTACGTTGCTTGATTACTTGTGATTTACTTTTAATATTCAGAAAGCAGGAATTGTTATTATTATACTATAAAAATTTGTTCCAGTTGAAACCAATGTTAAGACCACAATGCTTTCTCATCGGTGTTTTTGCTACTTTAAAAACAACTACCTACCCTTTTATTTTTAGGAAAATAGAGCAAAATTTTTTTGAAAATTTCATAATTGTACTAACTACTGGAT
Source organism: Bathymodiolus septemdierum (assembly GCA_963383655.1). Lineage (NCBI taxonomy): Eukaryota > Metazoa > Mollusca > Bivalvia > Mytilida > Modiolidae > Bathymodiolus > Bathymodiolus septemdierum. The sequence continues at coordinate 53,145,754 of OY726527.1, forward strand.
ATGAAGTAAATGTGCACGAGACATCAAATGAAACCCCAGAAAACAACCACAACTCCACATAAAATATACATCACTTTATTTACTTTGGTCCACATACTTAATGACTCCAATATAGGGCTGACATGACTTCTGTCATATTTCAGAGTGAGAAGACAACTAAGAATCATTGGTAGAGTAGGCACTAGAGGGGTTATGGTATTAAATGAAAATTTGAATTTACTAGTCCGAATCAAATTCTTGAATTTATTTTATATATATATATATATATATATATATATATATATATATATATAAACATCTGAAAAAGTAGCCAACGTATGAACCTACGAGATGTCAGATCGGAAACAAGTTTCAAATCAGATTACAGACGCTGATGAAGCTTGTCGGTCAAGCAAAAATATCCGTCGATTTAATTATAATTATAGTCTTTTTGTAGACTTATAGTTATTTTTGTTACATTTTAACATCTTTTTTTGATATCGTTGTGCTAACATTTTAGACGTTTATATATATATATATCTAAAATAAAAACTGAAAAATTTACTGGTCAGAATAAAGTTTTTGTAAAATAAAGTCTTGGGCTGGAGGACCGGGCACCCATAGGTTTTATTAGTGGTCTGTGTAAAGCTAATTTTAAGAGACTCCATTAAAAGAAAAAAAAAACATTGTGTATTAGCATTCAGTTAATGAATGACAAGTCTAATAAAAAAAAATTAAATTCACCATTTAATAGTGACCAACTAAAATTATTACAAAATCAGGGCTCTATAATTCATACCAGCTCCTGGTGACTAGCCCTTGGTTACTAAGGAACAAATTTACTCGCCAACAACAGTAGGTTATTTGCCAGCCAATTTGTACCATATAACTCCAATATGTATCGATACCAATTCATGCTATATACAGGGATTTCAACAAGGGCCGGCACCTGGCGATATGTCGCCGCTTCAAACGAGTGAAATCGTCGGTTCGACTGTTAGAAACTAAAATATTTTTTCATTAAATAAAAGAAATATACAATATTTATTCACTCTTTCATCTTAAAGATTTTAAAATCCACAATTATACAAAAAACAATGCATTTCAGGATCGATAACAATGCATTTGTCAGGGGTTATCTAATACTAGGGGAATGAAACGAATTTATCCGAATTTATCGTTGATCGGTGTCGATTCTATGCTTAACTTATTATCATTTGATGTTCGATTAAATGTTTAAATGATAAGAGATATTTCAATTGAAAATTTTAGAGACACATCGAAAAGATAATTATGTTTTTGATGGATAACGCATCAAATGGAAAAGTTTGAAGTGCTATTATCAAGTAATTCACGCTTTTATTATTATTTTATTTTATGTATTTACATAACCTATATGACTAATTGGGATATCTAGACCCTTTCACAACTGCTAGCTGTTATTTTCCAGTGGACTGGATGAAGGTGAAACATACACTTTCCCACTGAATGACATCAGGAACAATCAAACAAAAATGAACTTTTCTACTCCATTCTCGCCAGAAAATAAAAGCTCCAGTCATCTTGAAATGGTCTTATTGCTTGCTAAAATTTAAAAAAAAATCATTTCTATGAAACCTTCTTTTTCATGCACTTCTAAACTACCTTAAAATGCCTCAGATTGCACCATTTTGAATGTTTGAATGTAACTTGTAAGTGAAAAAAAAATTCCGGGGTGGCAAATTTCAATTCAGCCTGTTCAATACAATCTTATTGAATACCCTGTATATAGCTCCAATATGTATTTATTTGTACATAATTAGTAATGCCCTGAATGAAACAGATGATGCTTACTCTCTTCAAGTTGAACTCAACCCCACTTTTTGTAGGTCTGTATTGCAACTTGTATTTTTTTGTTGTCTTTTTATTTATTAAACATAAAATAATTAAAAGAGTTAATGTCTTTTTAATCCAAATTTTGAAATAATAAAGTCTAAATATCTGGGCCTGCCGTTCTGCAAAAATCACAATTCATAACGTCTCTACTGTAATGGAACCATAAACGAGCCACGAAAACTTCCGACTTCCAGACACCTTGTAATTTATGCTTTTCAGTTTTAGAACCTTCATCAGTATTTTCGATTGATACTTCCGGTGATGCTGCATCAGACAGGCCAGTTTCATTATCAATTGATTCACCGATTACTTTTTAGCGAAGAATTTTAGAAGAAGGTTTTCTTATTTGATCATCGTATTCGCTTGCAAGCGTTAAAAGTACAGTAAAATTTCAGTCTCTCGAACTCGGATGGGTCGAATACTATGGATGGCTCGAACTGATTTGAAAGTCCCGTCAATTTTCCTTATAATTCTAAGTAAAAAAAAAACCTTTCGCTCGAACAGTTGAACTCAATAAATGGTCCTGTCAATAATAAAATCACGAGTTTTACCATGCCAAACTCGAACATCGCAATTTAATTGACAGATGTACGCTATGGTTGAATGTGCTTACAAGCTAAGCAAGGTGTGATAAATGTCAAATTACTGACAGATAATTGTTTACTTAACGATTACATGTAGTGAGATACACTTGTCATAATTTGTGTTCATTAGTCATTAAATTCAGCTGTGGCTTGATTATTAACCATTAATTATGATTATTGAACCCGATCGAAACACATGTCACTGATTGTACCAAGCAGAGCCCACACTCGACAATAAATAAAACAATCAAATGTTTACAATGGAAATAAAGTTTATTAAAACAATATTTAAAATTGTGACTAGTATTATTGAAAGTGGTTTATTTTAATTTTTATAGTTGCTGGAATCAAATAATGTCAAACTGCGTGATCTGAAGGTTCATCTAAATAACCAAAAAATAGAAATGTACCAGTAGTGAAATTCTGATTAACCTGAGTTTTTACGTCTATATAATTATAATATCAAAAGAAACAAATATAATTGCTTCAAATTCAAATAAAAAAAAAAGAAAATGATCATTTGCTAAAATTTGTCATTAAAAATATTTATCCGAATTATCAAGCATTATACCGATATATATCCAACTGTTAACAACCGACCTCATATTTCCTGTTTATAAAATAGATCGCGAACAAAGTGAAAAAAAAATGTTTCTAAGGTAAAGGAACGTTTGAAGATACCAAAGAGGTATTCAGAAGCCGTAAGTCTTTGAGAACTTTCTATAGGATTAAATATTATTTTACGACAAAGGTCCATGGTACTGTGCATCAGTTAGCAAAGCGTAATGAAATTGTCCCGGGTCAGAATCAGATTTTTATCCTCTGAAATTACGGGACCTCGGTGGCTCAAACTTCTGATAGCTCAAACACATTTTGATAGTCCCTTCGAATTTGAGCCAGCAAAGTTCTACTGTAGGTAATTTAAAACTTTCATGTCCGAGTCAATTGTGCGGTTTAAAAGACTGGATAATCAAAGTCGGAATTAAAATTGGAAAATATGATCGGTAAAGGAATGAAAATTTTCCGGATATATAAACTCGCCGTCTGGCTATCAATATGGAATTTTTACTCGCATTTTACAAAAGTAACACGCAAATGCGATTGTTATGGTTGCATTGTAGAGTCAGTTGACTTTGTCGGTGTAACGTGATAACACATTTCCAACTACGGTTTTTGAATGCACGAATTTTCTAATTTTCTTTACAACCACCATCTTGAATGGGGGTGGGGCTGTCAGACAACTTTGAAAAGAAACCACCCAAGGACCATTCTAGCCACATTTGGTTGAATTAATTTAGTTCAGTGGTTTCAGAGGAGAAGATTTAAATGAGAAAGTTTACCACATAGGCAAAGTAATAGCAAAAGTTCACAGAATCTTTGGCGAGATGAAAGTTCTCAAAGGCTACAGCTTTAATCTATTTTGTCGACAGGATTGATATTGGTATAATGATTGAGAATCCAGATATCTATTTTGAACTCTTTAATCAACCATTGATGTATATATATCCATGCTGATAATCTGACATGCTTATCTTCTTAAGACAGATAAATACACTTCAGTATTTAATACCACTGTACACTTCAGAACAATTTTCTACATACACATTAACCTTGGTCTTACTCTATAATGAATTGCTCTAATTCAAATTCAATCATTTTAAATTAAAAATAAAATTGCAGTGTATATCTATCAAAGGCATACTTAACAAGATATCAGTCATTCCGAAGGTTCGTCGGACAGTGGCAAAAGTCCGACAAAAATGGTCTTGGACCGATAAAATCATCTTAATCGTTGGATCCATTGACCGGTTAACATATGCCAGGAAGTATTTTATTTTTGGCAAGTTTTCAAACAATTGTCAAATCAAAATATTTGATCATTGCTCTCATCGTAAGTTTAGCTTGAGGAAAATCCCATTTCTATTTTTAAAATATTTATATGGGGACTTCAGTAATTGTCTAAAGGGCATTTCAAATCCTTATCTTTATTACGCTTTTAATAACAAATTGTGCATGACTAAATTTCAAACAATAATTTGTCACCGATCTTTTGTTGAAATCAAAATGTTGGGGTTCCGATATGTAGCCGGGGCTATTCCTGGAAAGAGTCTGAAAAGGAAAACCACAGAAAGTGACGACAGGCGGGAGAAAACGAAGAAGTATGAAGAAAATAGAAAGGCACCTAAATTTAACGTGAAGTGATTGACCAATCGCAAATGGCTGGATTACGATGAGAGCAACGACATCATGACATGCAAAATATGGCAAAGATGATGATGATGATGACTTTTGTGAAGATTGGCGTGATAAAGTTGAAAACTGCTTGCATATATGAATATACAAGAGAATAAAATATTGTACTTAAATTGAGTTAATTTTTTTTGGTCCAGTAAAAAGTGATTTGGTCCGGTAAAAGTTCTACCTTTACTGGACCAAATGTCCAAGATATGATTATAATCTAACGATTACGAAGTCTCAAGTCTCCCAAACTGGCCACTGAAAACAGGTTTAAAAAATTAATCAAAAGCTACCTTTGAAATTGAACAATGTTGAATGCTTGCGGTATTGTGACAACTATTTTGAAAATGGATACCGGTAGAAATTTTTAGATGTTGGGAATCAATTCAGATCATCATAATCTACCTACATATGAAATTTCGCTGAAATCGAACAATGTTGAATTTGTGTGGCATTGTGGTGGCCATTTTGAAAAATTTCGATGTCAGGAATCAATTCGGGATATCATAATCTACCCACATATCAAATTTAGATGATATCGGACAATGTTGAATTTTTGCGCTATTGTGGCGGGTAGAAATTTTTCAATGTCGGGAATCAATTCGAGGCATCATTTTGATGATATCGGACAATGTTGAATTTTTACCGCCCATTTTTTATGCCAGCCATTTTGAAAATGGCAGATATCTGGAAAATTTGGAAAACGCAGAATTGCTCCTCTAATGGTGACCTATCACTATGTCAAATTATATGTCTATCATTATCCAGGGGTTTCAAAGTTTTTTATAATAGGAGGTACTTCTTAAATTTTAAGAGGTACCTAAAAAATTAGGCTGAGGGCCGTAAGGGGTCCAGGGGGCAGAAGCTCCTGAAATCTAGCATTCTGTGGACCAAAAAATGTACTTCAGAGACTGCAAAACATTAAGTGTTTTTGAAAGAAAAATCCCATTAACTTTAGAGTTCAGATTTCACCAAGAGTGAAGACCATGCATAATGCCTGGATTTTTCCCCAATTTCTTTATTGAATATTTAAGTTTACAGACTTCAGCCAAGATTATTCATAGATAGTCCGCCATATCTTAAAAAAACCCAAAAGGACCATAAAGAGCTACGGTTCCGCAGCTAGGCTTGATCAAGCCATTGTTATGAAAGCTTAAACTTCTCAAAATTCTTTTGTTGGCTTTGTCCTTTTCTTTTCACAATACCTTGGCTTGTGTGTTTTTTTTTACTTTATTACCAGTAATTAAACTCATCAAAGACCATTGGCACGGATCAAGACATATAAGTGTCATAATTAATGAAACATATAAATTTAATTTGCAATCATCAATCTTTAATACAATTTATAATTTTAATAGATCAATACAAATATAATTAAACAAAAACAATATATATTGTTACTTTCACGACTGATGTGCAAAAAAAATGTTCGAACAAAAACGATTCGCGGGAAGACATTTATTAACATTTGAATCACAAAAGTTAAATTATTTTGGAAAAAAAGTGGGGCCGGCGTTTTGACATTACAATGTAATTCGTATTAGAGCCATGTCCGGTCCTTTTTCAAGATTTCTAGTAATTTTCTATTCCTTATCTCCTCGTACCCCCGTTTAAAAATGTTTTTCAGCACACTTTCATTTCTGTGAACAACCGCGGTAGGGCCCCGTCAAAATATGTAAATAAATTAGCCATAGGTTTTTATTTTTTTATACTGGAAGTTAAACAATATGAACGGAGTTAAGCAACAAGACAGTACGCACCAGAATGATTCGACCCTGGGTTTTAAATGGATAAAAAAAATCGCACAAAATATTGTGTAGTCATATATTCATAATACATAATGATCATACTTATATTACTGAAGATTACACTAAATTGTGTTTGAACATAATTTGTAATCGGTCATTTTTTATTTTGAAATGAGGTCAGCTTTGTTCCGGTCCGAGTTTTACACAAGGATGAAAAGATATTGAGGCGAAAACTGCTATTTACGATTCTAAAGTAAATTTTTAAAACAGGGAATATCCCAGCAACTTGGTCATGACGCAGTTGTTCGATTTGAATGCGAGAATTCAGCAATTGACATGATCATTAATTTTTTATGAAAAATATTCCACAAACCTATCGTACTTATGGTTTTGACCACCGCTAATTTTGGGGGGTTCAGTAATTTCTGCCGGTACTATACACAATCTCAGACGGGTAAAAGAACCGGGTACCGTCCCACTTTGAAACCCCTGAACTCCGTCGTAATGCTTCAGGAACGACCACATTTTTATGATTGACACATTGCTGGAACTGTAAACAAAATTCTAAATAGAAACAGATTCGGTGAAGGGAACGATACAAATCAGGGATGTCTTGTTTTTTTTATTTTATTAATTTTTTGGGGGCTTTTCACTCGAAAAGATCATCTTACGCATCACAATATATTCAAATATATTTATTTTCATGACCGTTACCAATAATATTTACCAAAAACAGATAAAATATCACGTATTCAATGCGGTTACGAATTCCGAGTTAACCGAACTTGTTCCGGTATTTACAATACGACCTGCCGTTAAAAAAGTAAACACATCATTCAAAAATGTTTGGCTGACATGAGGACCGGCATTACAGTACAGAAAGGGACATACCGTGATCAATCACCGTGATAGTGGTCATGTCTAGGAGAGTGATGGGGATTAAATTTTTTAATTCATGTCGGTGATCAGGGGGCAATAAAACACCAGGTGTTAATCTTGTAATCAAGTGTGTCGTTTTACAGGTCAACTAGTCAGATAAGATGTACAGGTGAAATTACGTTTTTATATCGCCTAATTTTTATTTTCAGGTACCATCTCAGATTCCCCTCAGAATTAAGAAAAAACATTTTTATTTCTTTCCTCAAAACGTAAAACATCCTTGAACGTAATCCCGAGATCGAGGAAATAGCACGAGAACGGAGTTCATTTGAAATGATGAATAAAATGTAAATAATAAATGATTATTCAACTTCAATTCAGTGAAATCATGGGTTGTGCAAATTTGTTTCAAAGATTTTTAACCTTGGCTGTGTATTGCGTATCTACACACGTACACGTGACCTGGCTGGTGCACAAATGAAGTTTCATAAACACATGTGCGATTTGTTACGTTTTAAAACGTATTTCCAGTTCAATATTACATTTTAGTTCACTAATATTTTTTATATGTTCAGTAATTTTTTTTAAATTTTAATCTTTGTAGAAAACCCAGTAAAAACCCTTTTCGTTGTAGAAATACGTACTAAATAATTTGTATACGGTCATTGAAGAATTTGATTAAAAATTAACGAAACAAATATTTATAAACAGATCGTTCAAAGAAGTACTACATGTCCAAAAGTCACTAAATTTACGGATATATTTTGGAAATTAGCGGCTAATCTGCAGAAAGTTTAGAAACGTGAAAGGAAATAAGGAATTAACCTTTATCATGATTTTACCCCTACAAATGTTTGACATTACACAGTATCTGACCAAAATCAAATGTCACCAGTTTATTTATTTATTCAAATTCAAATCTTAATTGGCTTTCAACCCAATAGATTTGTGACAAAATACAGCCCAAAGTTTATGAAACAAATTAAAAGCATGCTCTTCGTTTTCCGCTTTTTGTTCATTTTGTAGCCATTAGGCTACGTAAATTTGGATTGTTATAGGTTTTTGCTTGCAATTTTAAAGAAAATTATTTTCATCTATAACGGAATTACGTAACAAGCCAAGTGTGTAAAACAGTTTACTTGAATTGTTATTTTTTTTCAATACGAGAGGTAAAAGTCCAAAACACAAAATAAACCAATAATCAATTTTAAATCTGCTCTTTACCAACTAAACACTACAAAACCCGTGCTTGCAAAGTCTGTGCTTCAAAACCTCGCACTTGCAGTATAACATATAAACAAAAAATACATTTATGAAGTAGCCTGTATTTACGAATAATTCAATACATACTGAATTCAACCCAACAGAAGAAACAAAATGAGAAATTAAAATTAAACAATATAAAGTTCAATTGCGGTTTCAACAAAATTCTTAATATAGAACTCGAGATCATAAAGTAGAACTTTCTAAAACAAACGAAAACAAGACAGACAATCTTTGGCAATGAAAAGCAACAAACAGTCAAATATTAACAGCAAGAGGATACAAAATTAATTGTCAAAAATACATCCTTCAGTAGCAATAATTACGGCTTACGATATTAAAAGTCAACCGGTAGAACAGGTAACGCTAATCTCTTAATTGGCGGTAAAATATCAATCGGCGCACAGGTGACCGAGAGCAATAAAATTTAATCCCCACCACCTTGTTTTACGGTCCTTTTTAGGTCTATCACAGTGGGTTTATGTCCGTGATGATATGTCTAAAGAATTAAAAATTATGTCTCTCGGAGTGATCAATCACGGCATGTCCCTTTCTGTACTGTACCGACGTTATTGGCGGACCTCATGATTTTCTGCCCCTTAGGTTCGATGAATTTCAAAAACTCTGCAATATCACATTTTGGATGGTGAAACACAGAAGTTGTATACAAAATTTCAAGAAGATATCTCTAATAGTTTTTGAGTAATAGGCAAAAGGGTACCGAAAAACTTGCACAAATAAGGTGTTACGCTGTTGCACTTGAAATTTGTTTATTTATACACCGAAATTTACTTTTCAAAATAGGAAAACAACAAAACTATTTTAATATAAATCTTTAGAAAAATTAATCAGGATTAATTTGATACCACATTCATGAAAATCGGACATCAATTATCAGGTTTTATCCAAAAGGTATGTTTCGTTATATAGTTTTAGACAAGAATTTCTCCCATTCGCTATGTGAAGCTTAAACATAATAAAACACCTAATTTCATACAAAACAATTATGTTTCCCACTCATCAAATATAACAAGTTAATAAAAAAATCCATTTCAGTAAGATATTGGATTAAAATTTTGTTTATTTGTATTTCAAAGTTAAAAAATGTGTCTATCAGAAATCTGTAGGGTCTGTAACCAATAAAAAAAATCTTCTAGAAAACACTGTCAAAAGATTGATATTTTCATGTTTGAAGATGTAAAATACACAGAGTAGTAATTATGAACAATTGTTGACAGAATAAAAACTGCATAACAGAAAATATGGTTACGGAAACTACAAAAACCATGTAGTGTTTGCGACTATATTTAAGGGTGTAATTATAATCTTGTGAATAAATGTTAATTAAAAAAGAGGACTAGCATGTAATTCTGAGTAATCTTAACATCATACCAACTTCAGACATTATAGATCATAGAAAACATGTTGCTTTTAAGAATAACGGTACTTGATTTTCAGCTCTGCTGCCACACTGCATTATCCTTTATTGTGTTTTACCCGAGAAGTTATCAACATTAATGTACGAAATTTCAACTTTCCCATAAGGATTCTATAGTAACCCCCACCTCCTTTGAACCCCTCAAAATATGACTTTGACCCCCTTTACCACAAAGCTGAAAACTTTAGGACCAACTAGAAACATATATCTATAACTCCACCAAGTTTCATGAAATTCTGTCCAGTAGATCCTGAGATCTGCCATGGACAAGTTCATGTGCCAAAGAAAGAAAGAAAGAAAGAAAGAAAGAAAGGAGGAGGAGAATAATAATAATAATAATAATAAGAAACGGAGCAAAAACAATAAGTCTCCAAATGTTGTTTGGGAGACTTAATCACTGACATAAAGGATGTGCATACCCAACTTAATCATCATTTCATAGTTTTTCTTCATATTTCTAAATCTGAGCTTCTCATAATCTGAGAGATTTTCTAGCTGATTCTTTGTAAAAAAGTGGTCTATGTCATCTGGACCCTCTTCCTCTGTCAGCTTCTTAAAATCTATTTGTCCATCTGGAAGCTTTGGTATTTTCTACAATATTTGCATGCAAAATACAAATTTAATTGTTATCCAAATTTATTTCAAGACAACTTCTATTTGTATTCCAAATAAATACTAAATCAAAACTCTGATACAGTGAAGATGCGGACTAACCAGATTTAATTGAAAAAGAAAAATAGAATACGGTCAGTTTTGAAGGTCGAGACAGACATTATTGCAGCAAGTCCAACAGGTGGAGCTTTGATACTAGTGATAATGTACATCAAGATATTCAAAACTGGCGTTATTGTTTTTATCGGTGACGTCACACTGACCGATAATTTTCACATCAGTCAGTTCTTGTGCATGCAAGTTACGAACTGACCTAATATTTTTGTGGATCAAGGTCCAGTCATTGATCCAGACTTTATCGGCTGCACACATCCAAAACAAAATGTTCAATTTGCCGATAAAGGGGCATGCTAGGCGCAGCATGATACAACTGCAGCAAGTCAACAAAGGCTTCCCTTATACACTGAAAATAATTATTTAACACTTACTAGAATATATTTACAAACACACACAGGTTTGAATTTCAGAATTTCATACTAGAACAAGGTCGTAACACATATACAAACAATTATAAAAAAAAACCTGCAACAAACTGGTAACCTTCCAAAATTTAGGCCCCTCTCCAATATAAAGTAGGCAATTTTCTTCATTGACCAATATCAACTAGTAAAAATGAGCAATTTGCAAAAAAGGAGAAGAAAACATTTATTTCATAAATCATACGAGAAAGAGGAAATCCATTGATATATTACCTGAAGCTTTCAAATTGTTTATCTCAGAATCCGCAAGAGACAGGAAATCCATTGATGATATTACCTGAAGCTCTCAAAAGCCTGCAATCACGGACCTAATTTATAAAGGCAATAAGCAAATAAAAATATGAACTCCTAGTCAGAATGTTTTGACCCCAATGTTCTATTCATTCACTGTAAAACCAACTGTTATGTTGGTTGGAAGGATCATTGGATGCATACCCTAATGATGATTCCAAATTATGTTCATTTTGGCTAAGTATTTTCAGAGAAGATCTTCACATCCATATTTCTTTAAATTTACAAATTATGTTAATTAATTGCAAATTTCAAGAAAAAAACTCCATATATATTAAACAAGTCATTAGCATAAAATTACAGTTTAAATTTTGAACATATTTCTATTTTTAGTGGCCGCCATGATATAAACTGAAATATTGTTGAAAGTGGTGTTAAACACCATCAAACAAACAATCTATTTTTAGTAACTGCAGCACTTGTTGTGTTGGTGAAATGTTTACAAGCTCTGGCATCAGGCATTTGCTAATTCACCAACTGCTTAAAAAATCTTGATGGAAATAAAAAATAAAACATGAACTGTAAGAAAGATACCAGTATTTCACAAACAGAAACAAATGTTGATAATATTGCTCTGCGCAAGAGTGCATTATGTATTCAGTCATTCCAAAGGTACTTTGGACTTCACTGGACATTTGGTCCAGTAAAGGTAGAACTTTTACCGGACCAAATAACTTTTTACTGGACCAAATTTTTTTTAACACAATTTATATAATTAAGTGCAATATTTTATTTTCTTGTATATTCATATATGTAAGCCCAGTTTTCAACTTCATCATGCCAATCTTCACAAAAGTCACCATCATCATCATCTTTGGCATATTTTGCATGTCATGATGTCGTTGCTCTCATCGTAATCCAGCCTTTAGTGATTGGTCAACCACTTCACGTTAAATTTAGGTGCTTTTCTATTTTCCTCATACTTCTCCCGCTTGTCGTCACTTTCCGTGGTTTTCCTTTTCAGACTCTTTCCAGGAATAACCCCGGCTACATAGTGGAGCCCTATTATTTTGATTTCAACAAAAGATCGGTGACAAATTATTGTTTGAAATTTAGCCATGCGCGATTCATTATTTAAAGCGTAGTAAAGATAAGGATTTAAAATGCCCTTTTGACAATTACTGAAGTCCCCATATCAATATTTTAAAAATAGAAATGGGATTTTCCGTGAACTCAAGCTGAACTTGCCATGAGAGCAATTATCAAATAGTTTGATTTGACAATTGTTTGAAAACTTGCCAAAAATAAAAAAAAATTCCTGGCATATGTTAACCGGTCAATTGGTCCAACGATTAAGATTATTTTATCAGTCCAAGACAATTTTTGTCGGACTTTTGCCACTGTCCAATGAACCTTCGGAATGACTGGTATTAAATTAATACTTACTGAAGTTTTCTTCATTTTGTTTCCTCTGAAGCCAATACTGTGTCAAAATCAAATTCTGAAATGTGAAAAGTATCATTAATGATTAGAATCACTAATGGAAAAACTGACCCAATCACAAAAACTTGACAAGGATGAAAAATCAATGAATGATACATAATTTCAGATACTTTTGGAGCAAAAAATTTGACAGGCATCACCATGGTTACTAGTGTTCCTCCCTACAAAACTTTCAGTCTTATTAAAAATAATATTCTTCATCAGTCTAAAATCTACAAAATGCGATGATCATCTGTTTATTTTGCTTGATTTTGGACCAATAAAACTAACCTAACCCTGCCACTTTTTATCTTAGTGCCTGTACCAAGCCTGGAAAGTGAGCGGCCATGATTTTGGAATTGTTCAGACAGTATGGTATTTTCTGTTTTTCATTCTAAGGTTTTGATTTTTAAAAACTAAGGGTCAACCGTACCAAGCAAACAGACATCTGTTCCATTATACCGCCATTCACATGAAATCCGATATATATTAGGGATTATTGGTTTAGAAAATAAAATAACTCGACAAAATCAATGAAAAATAGCTGAAACCATCTATACCTACTTTAAAAAGGTCCATTTTAAACCTGTTCTGTAACTTTCAGATTTTTTTTCCAGAAAGATAATAGCAGAAATCAGAACTTAAATAACCGAAAAATCAATCTCGTCAATCATAAGCATTAAGTCTGACGATCAGGGGTTTCAAAGTTTTTTTATAATAGGAGGTACTTCTTAAATTTTAGGAGGTACCTAAAAAATTAGGTTGAGGGCCATAAGGGGTCCAGGGAGCTGAAGCTCCTGAAATCTAGCATTTTGTGGACCAAAAAATGTACTTCAGAGACTGCAAAACATTAAGTGTTTTTGAAAGAAAAATCCCATTAACTTTAAGAATTCAGATTTCACCAAGAGTGAAGACCATACATAATGCCTGAATTTTTCCCCAATTAATCTCGGCAGCTGCTCCATTACGTGTAATGGCATCCCGTTATAACCCTTGCGAGTAAGCGAGCATTTAGGGTTTTATTATTAGAACTAATGTTAGTCATGTATTTAAGAGGTTTTTTTTCAACCTTGACAAAATGTTATAGTTGTTCTTTTATGATACATGTATTTAAAATTTAATTTTTTTTTATTTTGTGATTAATTTTATCTGTTTTTGCAGAGGAATAATATATTCAATTTGCTTTATCAATTTAATCAAATAAATGCAATCCAATTTCAAAATTATACTTGTTACTATGTTTCGATTTTTTCGATTTTTTTTTTAAACCATTTTATCCAAGGTAATATTAATTTCTTTTCTTTTTGTTATTCAGGACATTTCTTGAACATTTTTTTTTCCACATTTTTATTCTTATTTTGTTAAACATACATTTTAAACATTAAAAAAAATATGCCAGTTGAATATAAATACATTCTTTTCAATATAAAAAAATGACAAATTAAGTATTTTTTTGTATATTAACACACAGATATGGTAAACATAGAAAATCTCAATCAATGAAGGATTTATGGACACTTGTAATTTGCCACTTATTCACTCTCATGTCATAAATTGACCTTAAAGAGACATACTGTCTAGGCTAATGAAAAAGAAAAACACACACACACACATATTCAACTAGATTCCTAAATTAAATACAGATTTTTTTTTTTAATAAAATGTGAAATGTTCAATGGTTAAAATTAAATTACTATAAATTTCTTTTTCATAAATATTCATGAATTTTGAATAAAACTTTTTTTTAAATAATTTACTGTTTTTGTTAGTACAAACACAAATAAAAAAAATAAAAAAAGACAACAAACAAATGGCTAAAAAAAGAATAGATACACATCTATTGTATACATGTAAATATTTTCAAATAATTTACTTTTAAATTTTAAAATACAGATAATAATTGAAATTTTAACAAAACAATTCAATTGAAAAACAAAGAAATTTTAATTCAATTTTAGAATTATGAAAACATTGCTACATTGTAAAATAGAAATTTTATTATGTAAATATTTCCACTAAATTAAAAAGTCACAAGTGTAACAAATCACACATATATATATGCTCAGGTTAATTTTACTAACACCTATTGAATCAGGTACATCTACCTGGAAATCATTATGATCATATTGTTTATTCAATTGCTGACCATCTGTACAGGTGAGGGTAATAAAACTGATCATCAGCCCATGATTTACGACCCCCCAATAAAACCTCAGCATTGAATGCTGAGCCTTTTAAATGCTCAGCATTTATCAGTGTATGCTGTCAGCTGTACTGTAGTAAGTATTTATTTTTAATTAAGATCATCAGTTAAATTAACAATAAAAGAAGGAAATTTGTCAAAACACACATCATCATTACATCACAGTGATTTTCCGACTGCGTTTTTGGAACCGATTCAGCCCCAGTCCAGTGAAAGAAACCACCGCTCGCCAACTCGCCAAAAGAGAAAAAATTTGGCGAGTATGTTTATGTAAGAACTCAAAAATCCGTGATCGAACATCATGAGGCGAGTTCCAATTATTTTGCACTCGCCCTTGTCAACCAACTTGACGAAGTAGTTTCTCAGTCAATTTATTCGACAATAAAAGATGTGAAGAAATCCTTCAAAATCGTTGATAAGACTAGCAGTACAATGTTTCACGTCCGCCATATTGATTTCTCTTATTGATAGAAAACGCTAAAAGATGGCATCCTATTCCGAACCGGGATCAAATAAAATTAATATATACCAGCAGTGAAAACGAAATACCGTCGGACAAGTCCGGTAAAATGACCACCAGTCCGATAAAAACCCTTGGATTTCAGGACCGATTGTCCGGTATTGCTCTGTCATTTGATTTCGACAATTTCGGCTATTACAATTGATTTGTCAGTTTCCGGCATAGGATTTCATAAAAACTAAAGTGAAACGCCAGATCAAAACTTTTTTATTGTACATATCATTTTTCGTTCTTCCATGCTATATGATGAAGTTCAAGGACATTGACAAAAAAAGTCACAATCTCAGAAACGCTTTAATGAACGAAAATATCAATATTTGAAATATAAGAAAAAGACTCACTCCGGACCGTACACGTAAAAATTATTGGATATCAATTTGGCACCAAATTTAAACTTGTCTTTTGTGCAAAATACGATAGATGACTTGATTTTAGTCTTTTGGGAAATTTTGAAACCTTTGAAATGGACAAATATTACAAACTTTTTCCTGATTAAGACAAATGGTTGAAAAGATATCCACTAAAATTTTTATTTCTCTGTGAATTTAAATAAAATACTTTGCTTTATTTATATAAAAAAAATAAATTCTACAAAATGTTTACTTCAAAGCAGACTTGTTTTAACAAACAATGTTCAGAAAAATATATATATACAGTAAATTTGCATTGCTAAAACAAGAAATGGAAAATTGGTAGTCCATGCTTGAAAGCAACCACTGTAGGAAAAGCTTGACATTGACAGTGAAGAAAGTAATCTTCATGCACTGAATATTATATGTGACACAGACAAGGACAATGATGATTTTTGTGTTGATTTTATGGATGAAGAAGATAATTGGACAGAAGTTTTCCTTCTCTCGAGAATGTTAACAATAAAACTATTCGGAATATATATTGTTATGAAAATTTGTGTTCCCATACCATTCTTCTCCTAATTGGTTTCATATGACATGGGTATATGAAATAAGAAAACAACCCTAATTAAAATCAATAACAATGAAAAAGGCTTTATACAAGTAAAGGAAACTATACAGGCCAGCCATCAACAATGAAATATTTTAAAAATTACGATTTTCTTTCGGTCTGGTAAAAGTTGATTCGATCTGGTGAATCATCTTGGTTCACCCACAGGGGCTCACAGTTATATTTTCACATCACCAGGTTTGTATTCAGGGGTTGAAAATTCCTCAAGTCCGACGCCCGGGACTAGAAAATTAAAACTTCGGACTTGCCGTTTTTCCATGGAAAAAGCCTGTCGGGCATGCCTTTAATAAAATAAAAACTCCACTTTTTTCTAAACATCTTGTTTTCGATTCAAATCACATGCAAGTTTTTGTCAATCGTCTCCTTTCACTGTAAATAAGTACTAAAAAGCTATTTTAAGAACGGTAATACACATCCTGGACGGATCGATATTCCTCATGAATATTAATGAGTTCCGAATCACCTATGCACTTCCCACATACCTATGTAAAGTCAAGCGTCGGAATAACATTAATCAATCGTATGTTTATGTTGACAACTTTTGAGAAAAATGTTGTTGCTTAATTTTAATCTTAGTCAAAAAAGCGGAAAAACGGAAAGCGAACGACGAGCCAACTGATCCTGAAAATCCCAGAAATAAAGATCTCAAGTATGATAGGGAGAAACGAACAAGAACATTTCAAAACTCTGGATAGATAAATTTCCTTGGGTTGTCTTTGACAAGAATGCTCAGGAAATGTACTGCAAGTACTGTAGAAAATTTCCACACTTGTCAGATAGGAAAGATGCCCTTACTCGGGGGAACTAAAAATTTACGAATCGAAGTTACACAATAAACATCAGGAGCACTTGTTATGTGTCAAGCATTGGTTTAAGCTAAAGAACTTGATGATCCCCAGGCAGCTGACGGCACTTCACAGGTCTTTGCTGACACCCCAATAGGTCAGTCATTATTGAAATTAGATGAAAGTCAGAGAAAACGCCTTGAAAGTTTGTGTAATACTGCCTACGGTGTTGTCAAAGCTAGAAAACCATATTCAGATTATGAATGACAAGTTAAAAATGGACTTGACCTGGGTGAAAACTATAGAAATATTAATGGTTGTAAAACTTTTGCTGCATCAATTGCATAAATTTTATCCTACAAATTGGGACTTGGCAAATCACTGACCGGACTTGGGTTAAAAAAGTTTAAAAAGCCCTGGGCTTGGGCCTGCCCAAATTTTTTTTCAACCCCTGGTATTAAAAAGAAGAAGGTAGGACACTTTTTGGGGGGCCAAAAGTGAAATCAGAGTTTCTGCACCTTTTTTCGCTTCAAAAACGGCTTAGTCTTTGTTCTTCCCATAAAATTAATGCAAATATCGATATTTTTTGCTGACTGACTGGTTTACAGTGGAATAACACTCGTTTTTAAATTCCAAGCGGCTTGGAGAACTTCTTATCATACTCAATTCCGGTTTATACGGACTAAATATCAAGGTGAGTTTTCATTGGTCGAAGGATTTAAACTGGCATTCTTGCGGAAAATTATTTACTCATCTTGTCAATAGATATTCTTAAAATGCTGTCTTTCTATATTTCCAGATTGATCGAGACAAGAAAAAAAAATATTTTAATGCGAGATTTAAGTTGACTTTTTTCCTACTTTTTAAAATTATATTTCGATTTTTTTATTTCTATCAATATTATCAAGTCTGTATCCTACCGTGACATCTGCTCGGTCATGCAATAAAGTCGATCACTTGTTTTGATTTACAATTCTCGCGCAGCACGAGACTAATGACGTCATTCTGTATATTCATATCGTACATAGACACAAAGGGAATTCTTTTCAACGTCAAAATTACAAGATAAGATTAAAACACAGAAGTTTGAATTGAATAAATTCCATGCAAGTGAAAAAGATCCTTTCTACTAATTTCTTTTTTTCCTGATCATTATGCTTGTTAAATATGTTTCCATCGATGGTATTCCCCAAGCATTTGTATATTCCGGTTTGTTGACATAATCCTCATCACAGTTCATGACCGTTTCTGGAATGAAGGCCAAACAAATTGTATTTTAAAATACTTTGAAAATATGATGATTGATCATTCAGATTCCACCATTTTCTAGAAAATGGCAGATTTTACCGGGAAAATACATGCAAGTGCTCTCCATTAGTCACAAAATGGCAGATTATTTTGCATTTCCACTGCTGCTTTAATAACAAACATACCCCTTACAGGGGTCCAAATTAGCGGTCGCCCATGGCAACAAAAATGTCACCTGGGCGACTTGAAAACGTAGAAAGATAGCCCAGCTGGCTATTAAAAATACCAGTAGCCCTATATCCCTACACTATCATTTGTCCATTTGTATCGTGATCGTTTTTCTGTTACCTGTTCAACTCAAAGGAACATCAGTTATGGCTTTTCAAACAGGGAACCAGAATGTGTAGTTTATAGAATAATCCTCCAGCTAAGGAGCACTCTAAATTTCGGTAAATTTCCAAAGTTCAAAACATACCAGTGCAGTCGTAAAGCTTACAGAAGGATTCGAGAAAAGGCAAGTTTTTTTTTATATTTTGTAATTAATTAATTGTTATTGTTTAGATTATAGTATGTCGTTAATATATTAAAATGTACCAAAACACAGAAATAAATCGAGACAATTCCGGAATTGTTTTTTTTATCTTTAATCTTTTATCAACATCTGTGTTAAGTCTATCGAAAATTAAAGTTAGCAGTTAGTGATGTGGAATTATTTATTGGGGGTCAAGTATGAAATGGAGAATGAGAAAGACCTTAGTGATAGTGAAATTGAATGTGATCTGAAAGAAGATATAGTGTTTGGCAAACTTTTTGACTTTTCTAGAGACTGAGTATTTATGTGTTGACAGTTCTGATCATGAAAATGTTTGATATTCTGCTTTGAAAACAATAAAAAAAAGTTCATTACTTGTTTAAATTTCTGTGTTTTATTTATTTATTTATTTTCTATTTGCAACTCACACAAATTAAGATAATGAGATCATACTACTATTCTGGTAGTTGATTTTCTTTTAAATCAAGAAAAATGTACCAAATGCTAATATATTGGGGAAAATCCACTTTTTCAACTAGTTTTATTTCTTTCAAAAATGTGTGTAAAATGCAGGATTTGGCTTAAAAAATACAAAATTTTCTTGGGGGATAACTCCCCAATCCTCCTAGCGTCCCTCGTCATTTTCACCTGGGCTACTGCTTTTTAATCTGGGCTAGCAGTCTCAAAATTTCAGTAGCCCAGCTGGCTATTATGCACAAAAAGTTAATCTGTGACCCTGCCTTACTTCTTGGGGTAATGAAATGAAATTCACAGAGAAGATAGAAAAAGAATTAATTTAACAGCAATAATCAAAATTTATAGCATAAATTGAACAGAGAATTAAATTATACCAGACAGAAAAATGAGATTATCTGGGTAAAAAAAAAACGTCATTATTACAAATAGCATCAACAAAACTGTTTTGTTACCACTGTGATAATAAATGTGATTAAAATAAATTGAAATCAGTCATTAATTGTTTTACAAAAATATGGCAGGATGTAGTCGGTCTAATAGATTGTAATGACAAAAGCAAAAACACCAAATTCACTGGAATAAATACTTTTTATGTGGGTAAGCAAGTTTAATATTTGCATCAAATAATTAATTCTTAATACATCAATTTCAAACTATTTAAAAAAAACATCTTTTGAAATTTTTCAGACAAAACAATTACACTGAAAAAGTTAAAATACTGTACTTTCTTAATCTGGTTTACTTTTTAAGTTTGGTTGGCCTATCATGTGCTTTATTGACCTTTGACCGACTTTATGTGACATAATAGGATGCCACTTGGAAAAAGGGTAGTAAAAAAATATGGGTCAGTGTGTAATAATTATCGATTTTTTTTCCATGGAACTTTACACAAGTGAGCAAGAATAGATGAGGAACATAATTAAAAAGAAAAAAATGTTTACTTTTCAAACATGAAAAAAATAATCAAAGTTCAAACATCGAATGACTGACTGACTTATTGTCAGACGAAGATATAAATAGGGAGGACAAACGTAGTCGTCTATAGCGTTATTATTTTCTGTCAGAGTAGAAAAACCAGAATTTTCACCTTTTTCATTTCATTAGAAAAACACCTAAAATTTATTATTTCGTGATAAAAAATATATCAGATAAAACTTGAAAACTAGAACTTTATTAATTTGGTAGTTATAAGCATTAAAAATATGATTGGGTACTACCACTGAACGTCCAAAGTGAAGTCGTTTCGAGAAAATCAGACCCCATCTTGATTTATGTGTCAACGAACAGCCCATTTTGAAAAATAATTCCGGGAGCTATCCCTGGACCAATATTCTTCATGCATGGCTTAAAATTTGCAGAAAGTCTTCAATTTTACCAATCCGACTGCCAAAATTTTAAACAATCGAAATCGTAACGTAAAATATAAAAGTTTACAAAACAGTGTTTTTAAACTCGCTTACCACACTTCCGAAAAAAATTGGGGGTCAAATATCAATAAACTGGACCTTCCTCTAAAGATATGTCGCCAAGGTTTCAATGGATAAGCAGTAATAGCTCCCGGAAATCATTGGATGTTCGGTCCATATTTTCTGACTTTGCAATCAGAGTTGAGCGGGAAGAGTTATCGGACGTTGTGTGGCGCATGACCAGGATGTATGTCTTCCGCCATTTTGGCCAGGACAATTTCAGAGTTGTACCAAAGAAAAATAGAATTTACCGACGTATTGTACTACCAATTGATACAGTAATTATCTAGCATTGATGCATTCAGACCACAGAGGTAAATCATGCACGGTAAGTAACAAAACTTCTTCTAAAATATAGTTTTATTCTCAAAAGAAATATCGTTTTCAACCGGATCAAATGGGGGTTAATTTTTAAAACAAAAGATGCACAAAAATCGCACAGAAACTTTACATGAACTGAATAAATATATATCTTTGCTTCGATAAATGAAAAAGAGATGGGATTTAATTCACGATTTTATTATTTTACACGAAAAATGGCAAAAACGGCAAGCATCAATATAAAGTTGTCAAATTCTCCCAATCTATAAATAACTTTATCCAAGCAGAGCTTTGGTGACGTAATTATGGCTGTTCGGAAATCATCGGGATTTATTAATACATCTATATAAAGGAATTGTTCCGGTATTCTTTGATATTTTTAGAAAAGGGGGGATCTTTTGTGAAATGTTCAAGATTTTTTATATTTTTTGGTTTTAAATGAAATTGGTCTACATGAAAACTTTTTATGCATTTCTCATTAATTTCCTAGTGTATATTGTAGCAATATATAGGACAATTGTTTTTAAATAGTAACATGAATTTCCATGCAACATTTTTGAAACAATTTATTTAAATTGCTATAAAACATAATTATTATGTTTCAGTGCTATTAGGGAAGCTTTATGAAATATATGCTTAATGCATACATTACAGTATGTGAATGTATTAACATTCTGGCTATATACAATGTAATCAGTGGCAGTGCATGTGATATGCTAAGCTTAATTACATTTTTTTCATTACACCATTACTGTGTGCAAACTTGTTTGGTATGACAGAACATTTATGATGCATGCAGCAAACATTTCTGGAATAATGCTATTTTTCATATAGAATCTATTTGCCACCAAGCATATATGCATAAAGATAATTTTTAGTCGAAGAGTGCATTGTATTAAAGCTTTTTCCATTTGTACATGTATGATAAACTATTTCTGGAAAAGATAAATTATTTTTAGTTCTTTATTTTTATTCTGTATAACATATTTTAAATGTTTATTTTTATTTTACAGGTGTGATCGTGGCATCTCAGTAGATCATTAAGAGTTTTAAATCATTAAAATGACACTTCTGAAAGTTGATGCTGTTGATTATGATTCAGTTAATCAAATATGCTGCTAATGCATAGGATCACAACACACACAATTTAAAGAAATCACAAAGATTTCATTTGGAATAAGTTGGTCATGAACTGGGACACAGCACTATTTGTAGTCGTCAAATGTAAAATTATAGTATATAGAGGAAAAGAGAGTGACATTGAGGACTGTTTGTTATAAATTAAGATTATAAATAATAGTAGAAGATAACAGTTTATTGATTTGTGACAATAAAAATGATAACTTTGAAAATTTGGGACTTTCTAATCGCATGAACTGTTCGCTTAAATCAGCTAAAATTGTCAAATTTGAGGTTTTTCCCAGACAATAAAATGGAAATCATGTATAAAATGTGCTAATTAAATGTTTAAAAGATAAAATAACTTCAAGACTGGCTTACAAATTGTACAGAGAACATATCTGATAATCCAAATAAGACTTTTCATGGAATACGGGGCCATAATTGAAATATTATTTTTACTAAATATCCAGGTACAGGGCTAATGAATCAGGACATAGTTCATACCAGTGTCAGAATTGGTATTGCCGATAGTTTTCTCCTTGTAGTATACAGTTATAGGATCAAAATGATACCAAACACTTGAACATTTAATATTCGACAATTATTGAAATTGTATCAATTTCGGGAATTATCTGAAATTTTGATTGAACAAAGAAAATTGACCTTTTCAATGGAAAAAATGGCAGTTTTTACACAAACTGTAATAATAACTTCATTGATGTATGGATATTGAGGTTGTTTACCATAAAAATATCAATTTGAACATAAAAAATATAATTAATTCCCTAAAATAATTTATTTTTACACTTTACAGAGCTCAAAATATTAAGCTGCGGAGTTTATAATTCTGGCGCTACAGACTTTGAGAATTTTTTTTGCTGATAAATATAGGTGTTCCATGTTAGAGGGTTCTTTTCCCTACCAAAATCAGTATTCAGAAAAATTCCAGTACTTTTTTCAGATTTTTTATTACCAAAAACTTGATTTTTCGAATAAAATTTGACGTTAAAATTATGGAGACCTGCGCAAAGGAAATAATATTAAAAAAATATATATATATTAATTGAATAAATGTTATTCTTGATATTTTTACCTAGACTGGGCACTTTGTGGACAGTGCTGCAAGTTTCAGCCTTGCAAGTTAAAGGTTTTTGAAGATATTTGACCACAAACCTGGTAGTTTGAACAAGTAGACGGCTGACACATAAATTAAAAAAACTAAGTCCAAAGGCTATTTTCAATGTTTTAAATTCTGTGACATTTTTTTCATACAACACCTACAGGTGTGTAAAATACCTCTTTTTGAAGCATAAGGAGGATACAGTACTATAGAAGAAAGCATGATAACCTATCAGGTAGTGAAAAAAATATATTTTGGTCCAAAAATGTCATTTTTTTTATATTTTTCCAAAAAACAGAAAATCGACCAGTTTTGGCTCACCAAAAAGGCCATAACTTTTGAACAGCTCAACCGATTTTAATAATTATTGTACCAAAATTTCCCATTTTGTATGCACTGTCATATTAAACTATAATTGGATGATTTATTAGCATTTCAATTTTTGGCTTGACCACCCTACCTAGGGACCAGAATAAAACAGTAAAATTAAACCAAAACAATATGCAGGTAACCTATTTTCTGAAAAAAATAGCTTCAACATGGCCAGAGAGGTCTTCTGGACTATGTCAAAAGAGAGCTTTCGGCAATTTTGGTTGCCCAAAATATCTGAATTTGAAATTGTCTTTGCGTATATTTGTTACTATTCCAGAAGTATGAAACCCATTCTGTACATAAACAAAATTTTATACTGGAGAGTTTGCTATATTTTGAAAAATGTGCTTCCAAAAATGGGCTTTTCTCCATTTTCACTAAGCGTCCAAGCTGGAAAAAAGGGGGGATGAAATTCAAAACTTCAAATGCTCACAACTTTCTCATCGATTACCCAATTTTCACAAACAAGGACTCAAAATGCTCAGCTCAATGAGATCTTTAACAATAACCCCAAAAGATCCACATGTCCCCTGTAAATATATAAGCCTGGCCTCTCTAATAGTTGCATTAATTTTATGGCAAGAAGACTAAACAGTTTTTGAAGCGGAAAAAGGTGCCGAAACTCTACTTTCACTTTTGGCCCCCCAAAATGTGTCCTCTCTTCTTTTTAATACATACCTGGTGATGTGAAAATATAACTGCGAGCCCCCGTGGGTTCACCAGACCGAATGTCCTGTAAAAAAAATACAATTTCGTATTCACTGGACAAGATCAAAATCTTTTCAAGAACTCTGTATAAGAGCTACGGTTCCGCAGCTATTTTTCATGTTCACATGGGAAAGATATTGAAATAATAGAATGTGAAAATGTGAGATAATCATTGTCCTTCTCATACAGAAACTTTCTTTAGATTTGACAGTATTTATACCTACAATGTGTTGTCAAAGTGAAGAGCAGACGACCAGTTGAGCGCGCGAAAAGTTATCTCGCGAGATTAGGTGTGAATTGATACTATTGATATCCCTAAAATAATGCACAAGTTTCCGGGACAATTTTAAGGAAAAGATTATCATAGCACAAATTAAAAAGAAAAAATCGAATTACAAAGACTCGAAAACAAATATTTCAAAATGATCTTTATCAAACAAAAAATATTATTCCAAGCTAGCAGAAACATAAGAACCCAGAGCTAGCCAGGAAAGTCAGCAGTCTTGCATACATATTCATGTATGATAAGGATATCAATTAAATTTTTCTTCTGTTATTTATAATAATAGTAAATTCGTTATTAAAGAAAGTTCAATACATGAGCATTATACAAATAAAGTAGAGAAATTGCATAAAAGATAATAGTCATAAAATTAATATGAAACAGGCACGGCCAGAATGCTCGCGAATCTGAAAATTATCTGCCAAGTTCACGCTCATCCAGTGCATCAAAATAGTGTCGAGATTTATTGGGCCGACTTTTTTTTAGGGTCTAGTGATAGTGCCGATAGAGGGCGCAGTATTATTCGAGTTAACTTCCACGCAGAATTTTTTTTTCTTGTCAGTATGTCAGAAGAGATTTAATAAAATTTGAAAATATCAATATAAGTAGAACAAGCTAACAAAATGACTTATTACACATGGGTTCCGGGTTTCAGTGATATCGCATATCCAGAAATGATGGGTACTTTTTTGCTCATTTGCATATCTAAGATGGCGACGCCGGGACGTCTGCAATTTTCATATGATCTATAGAAGATAATCTTTATAACTGCATGCATGTTAATTGCCGGAATTGAAAATGGGACTTTGAATTAAGCCAAATTAAATGAGATAAAAATGAATGACAATCGTGAAATATAACAGTCTATGTAAAATGTCTGAAATACATGAAATTGGTGGAGTTCGACACCAAATTTATCAACGAATAATATTTTGTGGTCAACTTGCCGGAATTAATTTGGATTCCTGAATTCTGGATAAATTACTATTCACAAGCCCTATATTTCTAGCTTCTAAACTCGAGGTTCCCATGATAAATAAAAAATGATCATTTTTGCAAGCACGTAAGTTCAAAAAATGACTAAATTTGAAAGAAAACAACAAAACTAAATTTGTATTTTAGCAGACGAAAAACTTTGCGGAAATAAACAATAACTTTTATTTTTCGAATCATTGACGGACACATTGAATTTCCGTGCTATTATTTGACAAATCTAATAAACGATCCATCAAGCTTGAAACTGCAGTCACCTTTGCGCTTTATATTAAGAAGATCTTCATTAGTAGAGTGTGTAAGTGTGTTACACTGAACGTGTTTACAATGTGCAGAAAAAAAATATATCCATAAGTATGTGAAGCCACAGGCACTTGTTTCATTCAAAAAATATATGTCCCCTCCTCTTCCTTACTTCAAGGTAAACATCTGCCCTTTTCCCCTTCCCCACTTCGCCTCAATATTTGTCGGTTATTTGTGATCCTTTCGCTGACCCAATTATATCGTTACACTCCCGAGATATATCTCTTTTCGACTGCCACATTTGAATATACCTACCGGGCCCCCCTCAGACGAATTGGACAAGAATAGACAGCGAACGTGGCTTGGTGAAAATTTCAGTCATTGAAACGGATACAGCCATTCGGCATCTATAATTTCTTTGAAGTAAATAGCGCCATATGTTGCGCGACGGTAGCACGATGAAGAATGTGTCCAAAAAAGGATAATAAATACACACATAATATATCAATTAAAGTCAAATAAAATCAAACTTTATTGCCATAGTTTGTGACATAAACCACATAATAAATTGCTACGGACATACAAAGAAATAGATAACAGTATTAAACTATATTTAGTCATCGAATGATCACAGATACCCCTCCCAGCAATATTCAAAGTTTGATAAAGGGCAATAACTCCTTAACGGCTAAAGCCATTTTTGTCAAAATCGAACTTGACTTTCCTTTATTGATAAAAAACAACATATGTAAATTTCAAAATTCTATGTCGAACGGTTTTCTTTCTGTCATCCGGAAACGAAAGTATTATTCAAAGTTTGGTAAAGAACAATAACTCCTTAACGGCAAAAGCGATTTTTGTCAAAATCGAAGTTGACTTTCCTTTATTGATAAAAAACAACATATGTAAATTTCAAAATCCTATGTCGAAC
Organism: Bathymodiolus septemdierum; assembly: GCA_963383655.1. Taxonomy (NCBI): domain Eukaryota; kingdom Metazoa; phylum Mollusca; class Bivalvia; order Mytilida; family Modiolidae; genus Bathymodiolus; species Bathymodiolus septemdierum. The sequence goes on from OY726527.1 coordinate 53,172,930, forward strand.
GGTTTTCTTTCTGTCATCCGGAAAGGAAAAATGTGACGGACAAAGGAACGGACGGACAGACGTGTGGATAACTATATACCCCCGCCCTCTAGGGGCGGCATTAGTCTCCTATCTTCATTATAAAAGAAACTGTATTCTTCAATTGACAAAAAGTTGTTGGATTCAGATTGGTTTGTAGTATTTCTATATCATTTTCTCCTATTCAAAATGTAAAACTTTCGTTTGTTAAGTTATATAAACAAAATGTGCGTCATTATGTAAAGTATTGCAGAATTGGCAAAGTCTTTTTCCCTAAGGATTTCCACGCTTTTGTGCATAATCACATTAAAAGTGGGATTGTTGTGCCCTTCTATTAGTGGATGGGTCAGTAAGTATAAATATTGTCCGTCCGGTTCATGTAAGAATCAGGTAGAACAATGAATGATGACAAATGCATTTTTTCCCGAAAAAGCTATCACGGAAATGTACCCTGCAGACCCCGTAGCACTCATTAGACCAATTACACTCATTAAGATCAATTAAAGAAATGGCGGTCTTTGTTTTTAAGGACGTTTAGTTACATTATACAGCGAAAAGTACGAAAATATTTTTCTTTCAATTTTTTCTCTAGATAACTAGTCCATTTTCTCAAAAAAGAACAATCATAATCAGGTGTACAAACATTTCAGGAATTGTTTTTATGATGAAATGAAGACTTTTAAAAACAGAAAATTGAAATGCCAAACTCTGTCTGATCCTTACATGGAAAGTACTTTAACTTTGCTCAGGTTCCATTTAGACACTTTCTGTTTCCGGAGTTCTTGCCCATGTTACCCTTTCTTTTAGGCGAGGGCATTTGTGTCTCACGCACACTTCTTTATTTAAGAAATAATTCATTTCGGTCATAGGTTCGTTTGAGATTTAAATATGGCCGTGTCCATTAGATTCGAATTTTACCTCATGAACAATTCATATCCTACCATTTTATTTTGAATTTGACCATAACCCTCCAAATAAATCTCCCCATAGGCTATAATACAGTATACAGAGAGTGCAGTACGCAATGCCGAAAAAGAGACACGAATTCTACTTAATATAATCCACAGACGTCCCTATTTCTATATGATTTAGGGCGTAACATTCATCAAACCAACTATTCCCCTTTTTCATACTTTCTTGGAGTAATATTAAATAAAAAAAAAAAATTAGAATTATGGGTCCAGGTCAATCTTTGGCTTAACCGTTGTTGCAGGACGCCATACACTATCCAATTATGTACAGATGTAGAGTGTCCTTTCCAAACGTTTCCGAAAAGTTTATATAACGCAAATAATTATACCCCTACTCTGATCACTCTAGGAGTGGGGGTATATTGCATTCACCTTGTCTGTCCGTCCGTCCGTCCGTCCGTCCGTCTGTTCGTCCAACAAATATTTTCGTCGCAATTGTCTCAATAACTACTAAACAGAATGATTTCATATTTGGTCAGCAGCTTGCCAGTAATGAGTTATAATGTGTGAGCACTTTTCGGAACTGTCAGATTCCTACTTCCTGTTTTCCGATACTTTGAATTTTTCAATACATTGTATGTTGAATGAACTTCAAATTTTTCGTCACTCTTTTTTTCCAATACTACTGAACAGAATGACTTTATATTTGGTCAGCAGCTCAACGGTGATGACTTGTAACGTGTGTGCGCTTTTCGGATCTGTCAGGTTACGAGTGGGAGTGTGCTTAGCAGACAACGCGTGCAACTTCTTGTTTGTGATTGTATTGCATGGATCTATCGTCATGTATATCGATTAAACATTATTGTCTCTTTGTAGGGTGGTTCACATATCGTCATGTATATCGATTAAACATTATTGTCTCTTTGTAGGGTGGTTCATATGGATTTTCACCTACTACAGAGGTAGAGTTAGATGATACATCTCCAGCTCTGCGATACTTAAAATCAGCATCCGATGCACATGGTCCACAACAAATAAAAATAGAAGTTTCCGACTCCGATGTACCGGACCAAAAGCATACACAAACTGAAAATTCAGACTCGGATGAACCGGATCAAAAATATATAAAAATTGAAAGTTCAGACTCAGATGCACCAAATTCAAAGCAAATTAAAATTGGAAGTTCAGACTTGGATGCACCGGACCCAAAGCACATCACGATTGAAGACTCGAACTCTGACGCAAGTTTGGGCGATTTGCCAATACTTGAGCCTCCGAAGAAGTTCACCGTGGCTATGAATGCGACCAGGAGTACGATTTTCGCCCAGGGTTGACATCTTCTCCTGTTCAGCAGTTTAAATGTGAACCAACTGATGTGGATGATGAATTCCCAACTGTCATGATGCCAACGTCGACATTTTGCATTGAGGACCCCAAAGATTATACATCCACAGTCGAACTGCACAATGGTAGTGTACCTATATATTCCAAGCCATCAAAAAGTTTGACGTCTAAAGAAATTGTTGAGTTGTGTGTAGGGGGAGTAGAAGATAAATACATATGCAAAACCAAACCTGTAAGCGTCAGATTCAATGCGGTTTTTGTTATAGACCAACACAAAGTTGACATGAAGTCCCTTTACGTGGACGATAACGGAGTATGGAAGACATCTTGTCCCAAGAGTCATCTTATGATTTGTTTTAACGAAGGAAAGGTAGAACGTGTTGAAATGTCAAGGAAAGGTAGACCGTGTTGAAATGTCAAGGAAAGGTAGAACGTGTTGAAATGTCAAGGAAAGGTAGAACGTGTTGAAATGTCAAGGAAAGGTAGAACGTGTTGAAATGTCAAGGAAAGGTAGAACGTGTTGAAATGTCAAGGAAAGGTAGAACGTGTTGAAATGTCAAGGAAAGGTAGAACGTGTTGAAATGTCAAGGAAAGGTAGAACGTGTTGAAATGTCAAGGAAAGGTAGAACGTGTTGAAATGTCAAGGAAAAGTAGAACGTGTTGAAATGTCAAGGAAAGGTAGAACGTGTTGAAATGTCAAGGAAAGGTAGAACGTGTTGAAATGTCAAGGAAAGGTAGAACGTGTTGAAATGTCAAGCGCAGTAAACTATACCCATTTCATTAAAAGACAATATGGGACTCACCAATGAACTTTAATATCTAAAGGTGTGACTTTTCAAAGAATAATTTCTTCGCTTACAACCAAAAATAACAAACGGGGTCGATATGCTGTTGTACAGTATATTCATCGGGACGGTACTGAGCAAGATGTTGTTCTCCAACCACATGGAAATGCCCACAAGCGGAAACGACCTTTTCTTAAAAGCGACCCATCCGTCCTTCAAAGCGTGAAAGACGACCTATTAGAAACTAAACCAAAAAGGCTTTTCAAAACATTAGTTGATCAAGCAGGCGGTCCACTGCATACCACGTCAGCAGCGTCTGAGCCTAGAAATATGAAACAAATATATAACATTAGGGAATCGCAAAGGCAAAAGCAAGATGACTTTTTGCATTTTGTTTTCCAGTTGAAAGATGATTCATTTGTGAGGAATTTCTGCATGGATTCCAGAAATGTGGAATATATACTTGCTAATGAAAAACAGTTAAATGATATGAGAATCTTTTGTACCCATTTAAATTTTCTGTCTTCTCATTTGATTCCACATTTTACATTGGTAATTACTATGTGACAACCACTTGTTTTCAAAATCTAAAGGTAGTACACGCAGCCGGGGAATACAGATGAAAATATCCGTTTGAAATTGGTCCTACGTTTGTTCATACTAACAGGGAGGCGAACAATTATGTTAAATTTTTTTGAAGTCCTGAAGAAATTGAATAGTGAATTCAAAGATATCCAAGCTTTTGGGTCTGATGGCGATCTAGCATTGTTGAATGCGGTAGCAATTTGTTATCCTTCGCACTTGCATTTAACATGTTCAGATCACAAGAAATCTAACATTGAGAGAAAACTTGGTGAATACAAGGCAACGAAAGCTGCAACAAAACACGTATTATCTGATATCTTCGGTAGAAAATTGGGAAGCGTATACGAAAAGGAACTTATCGACTCGGAGGACACGAGGCAATTTGACAAATGTGTTCGCGATTTCAAGGCAACATGGGATCATTTGGTACCTACCTTCCATACTTAGTTTATCGCAAACGAACCGGAATTATTCAAATCGCACTTAATAAGGGAGCAAACAAGGTCCGCCAGATTAGATGAACGCTTTTCCAATAATAGAACGGAAAGCATCAACGACAATATCAAGGATTGGATAGGTAGAACGGGAAATCTTAGTTTTCCACAGCTCAACAACAAGATTAAAGAAGTAGTTGAGGCACAACAACAGGAATTTGAGATGAGTATTTATGCTAGTGGGACCTATGAACTTTCAGACAGTTATTTAGCTTTCATGAAAGAAAGGCATATTTGGAACGGGCTGTCAGCTTATGATCGACAGAAAGCTCTTCACAAGTTTTGGAGTGCAGAAATCGGCGGTGAAAAGCCATATACTGGAATCTCTGCAGTACGGATTGTGGGAAGACCTACCACACACGGAGTTACGTGGAGAGGATAACAAAGGTGCAATATCAGGGGTCACTTCAAAGTTGTCAGTTTCTCACGATACATGCAGTTAAGTTAGTAGGAATATCGAACACTTTTTGGAGGAAATTTGGGTTAAATCAGAAGCACTTTTGCTAGAACCAGACTCAGTTGTCAAAGCGCCTGGTTTTGATGATTACTTTATACGACACTCTTTGGGTAAAAAATTACAACCACACTTAGTAACAGTAGGTCTAAACGTGATGACTGTGTGACATACAAAGGACTTAAAACCATGTCCCCACGCTCTTTGCGTCGCAGAGACAATTGGTATTTTAGACAAGTATTTGGATTGGAGGCAGAAATCGAAACAACAAGTTGATATCACATCTTTGGTGATGGGAGAAATTGAGTCTGGTCATAAGGGCAAGAAAGTAGCGAAACCGAGAAAAGGAGGGTGAGCATCACTTGAAAAAGAGATACCCGAGCCAGAAATCCAAAGACAGTCAATAGTTGCAGACCCGTCCGTTAAAGCGACACTTGAGTCGCTTGAAAATATTGATGAAAATCATCCCCTTGAACTGATTTACCTTTATCAGACCCGGGCATCTTTATGTTATGGTTGTGGGATCAAATTTGTCCGTAAAACTGAACAAAATACATTAATAATTATGCATTATTGTGAAAGAGAATATGTTGTTCAGGGTGAAAAGAAATCAAAGTGGCAATTTGCCTACTTTCATTTGAAAAGCACATGTGCCCGGAAGAAATTTCCGGAATTCAAGAAAGAACAGCTTAAAATTTCAAGAGTAAGTCAGGCAATCATACCCGCAGAAATTTTGGAAAAGTTGAAAGCAATGGGAATTAATGTGGACCTATTAATACATGTTGCATTGTATAAACAAATAGTTGTATTTTCTTCCGGCATTTCACTGTAATTCTTTTCGACTGCCACAGGAGTTTGGCATTAAAACATCAGTTCTTTTTAGCTTTAAATCACTTTGCGTTCGTCGTCCGTCTGGTGATTATTTGAACTTTGTGATATTAAATTTGATTTGATTTGATTTTTGGTGTTTTAACTCCACTTTCAACAATAATTCAGCTATATCATGGCGACCAGTTTTAGTGGTGGAGGAAGCCGGAGTACCCGGAGAGAACCACCGACCATGGGCAAGCAACTGGTAAACTTTATCACTTGCGGCTGCGAGTCGAATGCACCTTTTTTGTAATTTAAAAAGCCGGGCACGAACCCACGCCGTATTGGTGATAGGCTTGTATGAGCTGTTAGATCTAACGACCTAACTCACTGAGCCATCCGGGCCCCTTGTGATATTAGAACCATCGAACAAAATTCAACGAAACTTTTAAGAGATGCTCCATGAGAACCTTTCCAAGTTTTGATACTTTGGTACTGATCGGTCGTCCAACTCTGAACAAAAAGAACGGATAAGAAGTTGTGCCATGAAGGAAACTTCCTCACAAAAAAGGTCACCCAGAGGTCACCAGTCTTTAACAATGTAAAACCCTCTATAAAGCGAGCTCTGCGTCACCTCAGTGAAGTAAATACAAATATCCACATCATCAGTACTATACCAATCTAACATGGCCACCAAATTGGAATAGAGTTTAATGATTTGATTTTTGGTGCTTAACGCCACTTTCAGCAATATTCAGCTATATCATGGCGACCAGTTTTAGTGGTTGAAGAAGCCGGAGTACCCAGAGAGAACCACCGACCGTGGGCAAGCAACTGCGAGTCGAGTGCACCATTTTTTGTAATTTACAAAGCCGGGCGCGAACCCACGCCGTATTGGTGATAGGCTTGTACGAGTTGTTAGATAATCCAACTACCTAACTCATTGAGCCACCAAGGCCCTGGAATAGAGTTTAAAAATATTTTAAACTCTTGGAATAGAGTTTAAAATTGGACCCTTTTGAAATATGTTACAAAAGAACCACTTCATGGATTGAAACCAAACATGACAGAAATAGACCTTATACGGTCCTCATAACGTGTCCAACATGCATGTATTTATCAGCACGTTAGTTATCCCCAAGCAGCGAGGTTGCACAGGGTGTATCGTATCTGGACTGTCCTCACTCCCTGCATACCAATACCAGTCCTGTTGTGTGTCCGTCCATAACATTAATTCTTGTGGATATCCTGGATGTTTCTCAACCAATCTTAATCAAATTTAGTAAACATATTCAGTATAATAGCAGCAAACCCTATTCGAGTTTCAAGGTCATAGGCTAAAGGTTAAGATCATGAATACATATTTGCTAAGTTTACAGAGTTGTGGACACAACATAGCTTTTTTTCCTTGGATTTCAATCGGACTTTGCTCCACTCTCTGAAAATATTTTTCATTGAGAGTGGAACAAACTAGTTGGTTTTCTACGTGTAGGTCAAATGTCCAATTCGTCGTCCTATTTTGCATTTCTTTAACAGCCATGTGAACACAACAAAGATTATTTTTCAACCGACCGCAAGTTGGTTGCTTATTCCTGGCTCGTAAGTTATTCCTTATTCATTACTTATTCCTTATTTCATTCGATGGATTTCAATTAAACTTGGAGAATACATCAACAACTGAGAATGCAAGTAGCCTTTTAATTTTTAAATTCAGAGGTCAGGGACATGTTGACATGTTGTCTTCATATATAGCCTAGCGGACACAACATAGCTTTTTTAATTGGTTTCGATCAAACTTGGTTAGAACATTAACCATTTAGAGAGCAAGAAGTTTATCGTATCTTTAATGTCATAGGTCAAAATGCCAAGGTCCCTGTTATATTTTTAATTTCTTTTACAGCCTTGTTGACACAACAAAGCTTGTGTTTTTCAATGGATTTCAATCAAACTTGTAAATATTAATCGCTGAGATTGTATGAATGTTTATTTTCAATGTCAATGGTCAAATATCTACGCATGTTGATCTGATACATATAGAACATAATCCTTTCATCATGTGGGCCTCTTGTTTCAGTAAGCTAGCACTAACTAAGCATGTTGATCTGATACATATAGAACATAATCCTTTCATCATGTGGGTCTCTTGTTTCAGTAAGCTAGCACTAACTAAGCATGTTGATTTGATACACATAGAACATAATCCTTTCATCACGTGGGTCTCTTGTTTCAGTAAGCTAGCACTAACTAAGCATGTTGATCTGATACATATAGAACATAATCCTTTCATCACGTGGGCCTCTAGTTTCAGTAAGCTAGCACTAACTAAGCATGTTGATCTGATACATATAGAACATAATCATTTCATCATGTGGGCCTCTAGTTTCAGTAAGCTAGCACTAACTAAAGCATGTTGATCTGATACTTATAGAACATAATCCTTTCATCTAAATATATACAGCTTGTTCTCATTATGATATGTCTGAAGAATTGTTTACTTGGCATTAAATAACAACCAGTCACACACGCACCAAATGAGACACTTCCTCATATAAAATGAATGAGCGAGCGAGTGATTGTTGTTTAACGTCAACTCAGCAATTTTTCAGCTATATCATGGCGAGTACAAGTTAATTTTCAATGAAATGATAATAAGGTTCGCTTTGTACTAAATTATACGCTTAGTTGAATTTTTATAGTGCTAGCTCATTGAAACAACAGTCTACCGATAGACGTGCCACCCCACTCGGACACATTATCCTGATTCCGAGCCAACCAGTCTTTGCTCTTTCTCCTGCGTGCTTAGCGGAGAAACAACAAAGTTTGATGGTCTTTGGTTTGACCGACGATCTATCACACTAGAGGCGAGTACTCCAATCATTACATGCGGTTAATGAGGAAATCTACATGACGGAATCTCTTCTTTAAAAGGATAAACATCTTTGAGAAAACATGAAATTGTGTGAAGACAATTATGTAAATATATAAAATATATAATCAAATGAACTGATCAGATTGAAAAAAACAAATGTAGGGACTGTTATCAGGGGCGGATCCAGGATTTAAAGTTAGGGGGGGGGGGGGGGCGCATTTAAAAAAAATTGCGCCGAGTGGAGTGAGGCGCGAAATGTTTTGGGGTATTTCGTGTGAAAATTCACGATTTTACGCCAAAAAAAGCAGATTACAGAATCTCCCTCCTACCCCTAACCTCCAATTCCAAAAATAAAATCGTGGTGAGCAAACTACATTGTATGTCAAATTTGTAGTTTAAGTTTCACTTCAATCCATCGAGTGGTTATTTAGGAGTTGCGGGTTGCAGAATCCGCCTCCTACCCCCTCCACCCAGCCTTCAATGAAAAATCTAAAAACCATTGTGCACAACTACAATGTATTTCAAGTACATTATATAGTTTAAGTCAATCAATTGCGTGGTTAGTCAGGGGAGTTGCGGATTGCAGAAATCTTATAGACGGACATCAAAGTGTTTGAGCAACGGGCGTAAAAACCTCATTACACTAAAAGATCAAACAACAAAAATGTATCAAAGTTCTCGAGAAATATGTTTACGGAAATCAGGTGTGAGATATGCATAAACAATTTTGTCGAGATTATTTTCACACTTTCATGTGCAGTTGTAGATATTAATTTATTACAAATAAATTGTAGTCAGATTTTTTTGTTAAAAATGTATAAAAAAAATTGTACAGGCATCCATTCGGAGTTCGGTAATTTTGTTATTACCTTTATTGGTGGATATAAATAATATAAACGTACCCGGACAAAGGATTGTTTTTTTTTATTAATATGTTACTTTTGTATTTTAATGTACAATATACCAACGCGTATTTTTACAGATCTTTACTTGAAAATTAAAAGGCAACATTTTCGGGTATTTGTATACAAATCAAACTTATATTTTTTTTCATATGAAATTGCAGAATTTCGAATTCAAGAACTATTTGAACCATTATTTAAAGAGAAGTGACCATTTTCTTGGGACACTAAAGTTTCTACACACTGTCTCAGTTTCATCATCTGATTCTCTCGTTATAGGGTTTCGTTGTATGTTTTATAAATGAGATCAATTGTTAAATTAATTATTCGAAGTATTGATTGAATTTACTGTTTTAAATAAATACCTCAAAATATACAATTACACCACTTAGACCCCGAAATGAAATACCTAAATGTTTAATTTATGGTCCATAAATAACCCATCAAGAGGATTACTTTTGCAAAAAAGAAATCTGCATTAAAAATGTGAGAAAAATTTAAATTCTATATAACTTCCAAATATACGAAATTTCGCATTTTTAGCATTTTTTTTTATTTTATCCCTTTTAGAAATAAAATAGCTGCCAACTTAAAAAAAAACCCCTTCAATAATCCATAAAGATGATTATTTCGCAAAAATCTGCATTAATATTAGATGAGGAATATACAAATAAAATTTCTGAAAAAAAACCTTTATCCCTTTTATGTCACGGTAATGGTTACATTATAACGTTATACATTTTTTAGAAGTCATCAAAAACTGAAGCACCCACAGATATGTTCCACTTGTCTTAAACACTTCCCGGCCCTTTCCTCATCCATGATCACTTATCACCGGGTTTGTAACTAGATTAACACGACGGGTGCCACTAGTGGAACATGAACTGCTTACCCTTCCTGAGCAGCCGAGTTCCCCCGGTTTTTAGTGGGGTTCGTGTTACTCGATCTTTAGTTTTATGTGTATGTTTTGTATATCGTTGTTTGTCCTTTTGTAAGGGCCCGAGTGGCTCACGTGAGTTAGGTAGTTGGATTACCTAACAACTCATACTTGTGAGTCCATCACCAAATACAGCGTGGGTGCGCGCCCGGCTTTGTAAATTACAAAAAGGGTACACTCGACTAACAGCCGCAAGTGATAAAAGTTTACCAGTTGCTTGCCCATGGTCGGTGGTTCTCTCCGGCTTCTTCCACCACTAAGACTGGTTGCCATGATATAGCTGAAAGTGGCATTAAACACCAAAAATCAATCAAATCCTTTTGTACTTTTTCTTTTGGTCATCTGTTCTGCGAATTACGGATTCTGATTATCCCTTTTGTATCTTCACTCTTCTTATACCTAGGGGAATCTTGTTTGGAAACGAGGCGACCACAATACTTAAAATCTGTGCCGACCTCCATTACAATACAAATTCAAGAGTCGGTCAACCAGAACTAGTTATCACACGACAATAAATGTTGCCCACTACAGACGATCAACAGACCCATAACGTAATACGCCCTCAAAAAATGTCGTGGTCTTACAGAAACAAACTAACTCTCAATGAGCTAAGCCTGTGTCGCTCACTTGTCATTCTGTTTTGAGGAAACTTTATGCAGAACCTTCCATAGATGCTTCCTACCATGGACATTTTGTTCAGGCTAAGCTTTCAATTTTTTTCTTCAAAACTGAGCAACCAGAAACAAGAATTCCATATGGCAGCCATGTTTCTAAACAAATCGAGACGAGATGAGAAATATTTATAGAGGTCCTTCCAGAGATGCTTCCTACAAAGTTTTGATTCTTTTGGTCAAGCGGTTTCAAAATAGAATATTTTTAAAGAAATTGACCAACCAGAAACAAGAATTGCCTATGACGGTCATGTTTGTTAACGGATCAGTATGAAATAAGCAATCCTTCTAAAGGACCTGCCATAGATGCTTCCTACCAAGTTTCAGTTCATTTGGCTAAGCGATTTTTGAGAATATTAAAATGTGAAAAGCTAATGGATGACGGACGCCAAGTGACAAGATGAGCTAAAAACACAGAAATAAACAAGATAAAAAATAACAAGCATTATGTTTTATTTCCAGTAATAACATAAACTTATTGACTTTTGATGATTTTTACCAAATTTTCGAAATGTGTATACTGTATATTTTAATATACGTTTTTATTGTAAAAAGCAAGATTAAAGGCCTATTTACAAATGTACACGATCTGCTTTTGCATATATGCAAAGCAGACGCTACGCTTACACGGTATGTTTTCTGTATCTGCTTTTAACTGATTGGTCGATCCTTATACTTTTAGCAAACGGTTTTAGACCAAGTTCTAAATGGTCTGCTAGCATATATGCAGTGTGCATAGCTCCAATTTACATGAACTGTTTTTGCATATATGTTCGAAACATATCAATACTATACAAACACACTACACTACTGTCTTTTGTTATTTTTCATTTGATATAATAGACAAAACAATATGGGTCGTTGTGGTCATATGGTAGTTGGATTTATAACTACACATGTAATAGTTAGTGCCTATCACCACTAAAGTCGTGAGTTAGAACCCTGTTCATGGCGAGGTGTACTCGATACAACATTTTGTGATAAAGTTTGTCAGTGACTTGCTGCAGCAAGTTTGTGGTTTTCTCAGGGTACTCTGGTTTCCTCCACTAATGAAACTGACCGCCATAATATAACTGAAATACTGTTGAAAGTGGCGTTAAGCACCATACAACAAACCAACCAACAACAAAACAATGACGTCATTTTGAAGGTCTCAACCAATCAAATTAAGATTAGATCTCCTCATTTGTTCACTCTTTTCTTTGTCGCTATGTGGGAGATAAAACATCGTGTTAGAATTCACGTCGGAGTTCAGAGTTTATAATAGGTTACAACATTATCTTAACCAATGAAAATATTTAATGGGGTGATTTTGTATCCAATCAGCAGTCGTTTCTTTACCGATATTCGGTTACGGAAGGAAACTGTAGACTTCCAAAGAATAGAAGAAGTGAGCAGTAAAATTCTACCTCAGTTCGTGGTGAAGGAACATCAAAACCTCACCAGATTCCATTTTTGTTGAACATTTCATTTAATTGGACAATGTTGGAGCTACCATTTTGTTATTTTATTGATGTGAATTGCTCCCCTCCCCCTTTCTAGGAATTTGTAAGACATTTCTATCTAAATAAGGTCAGTCTACTTCACAGTGATGATTTGGGATGCACCATTAGATGAACAATTTTACCTCTGACTCTAATGTAACGTTGTTCGATCTCCCACTCGGCAACAAAAAAGGGTCTAGACATTACCACTACTGTCATAGATCATGATATGCGACTCATTGCAAGTCCCGGGTGGGTCAATGAGTTAGGCAGTTAGATTACCTAACAACTCATACAAGCATATCACCAATACAGCGTGGGTTCGCGTCCGGCTTTGTAAATTACAAAATAAAAGGTGCACTCGACTCGCAGCCGCATGAAGTTTACCAGTTGCTTGCCCATGGTCGGTGGTTCTCTCCGGCTTCTTCCACCACTAAAACTGGTTGCCATGATATAGCTAAAATATTGCTGAAAATGGCATTAAACACCAAAAAATCAATCAATCAATCATTAAATCCTTTACCACCTATTTCACATTTATAAGGTTTATCACCCGTATGTATTCTAAAATGCTTTTGCAAGGATTGATTGAGACTAAATCCTCTACCACATATATCACATTTATAAGGTTTATCACCTGTATGTGTTCTTATGTGTTTCTGTAAGCTACCATTCTGACTAAACGCTCTACCACATATATCACATTTATAAGGTTTATCACCAGTATGTGTTCTAATGTGTTTCTGTAAGCTACCATTCTGACTAAATCCTTTACCACATATATCACATTTATAAGGTTTATCACCAGTATGTGTTCTTATGTGTTTCTGTAAGCTACCATTCTGACTAAACACTCTACCACATATATCACATTTATAAGGTTTCTCACCAGTATGTGTGCTAATGTGTTTCTGTAAGCTACCATTCTGACTAAACACTCTACCACATATATCACATTTATAAGGTTTATCACCAGTATGTGTTATAATGTGTCTCTGTAAGCAATGTTTATGACTAAACACTTTACCACATATACCACATTTATATGGTTTATCACCATTATGTGTTCTTATGTGTGTCTGTAAGTTAGAATTCTGACTAAACACTTTACCACATATATCACATGTATATAGTTTATCACCTGTATGTATTCTAATGTGTGCCTGTAAGTGAGAATTCTGACTAAATCCTTTACTACATATATCACATTTATAAGGTTTAACACATGTTTTTGTCCTTACATGAGCTTGTACCACATCACTGGTTGCTAACTGTTTATAATTTCCATCAATAGACTGCAATCCATCTCCAGCATGTAATCTCCAATCATCTGTAGCATCACCGGACTGCCATCCATCTCCCGTATGTAATTTCCTATCATCTGAAGCATCACTAGACTGCCATTCATCTCCAGTATGTAATCTCCTATCATTTGAAGCATCACCAAACTGCCATTCATCTCCAGAATGTAATCTCCTATCATCTGAAGCATCACTAGACTGCCATTCATCTTCAGTTTTCACTTCCATATTATTCAGAGTATATGAAGAAACTTTCACCTTTTTTTTTTGTTTCACACAGATCTAGAATTTGATGTTCTTTGATGTTATTTGTAACATCTAACTCTTTACTGCAGCCTATTAAATCACATTTATACTGTTATAACATTTATTTCACCATTTATATTTAATTTATTGGTAACTTTTTGACTAGATTTTAGATGCTGTTTGTGATGAAACTGTATGGTATACAAAATGTACCTGTAGTGTCATAATTAGTTCAGATCATTTGACACATCCTGTTCACTTGTCTAGTAAAGCTCATTCTACACATTGGACAGACATATATTTCTGAAAAATAATAACAAGTAATTTTAGTAAAATTTTGAATTTTTTTTACTGATTTTCTTGTCCCTGATTTTTGTTTTGTAAGAAAAGTAACTTCGGGCTCTGTAGAAAAACATAGCCCTAAACCCTAAAAGTTAATATTTCAGTTATATCGTGGCGGTCAGTTTTATTGGTGGAGGAAACCAGAGTACCAGGAGAAAACCACCAACAAACTTAATCACATAATGTTGTATCGAGTACACTTCACCTGAGCTATATTCGAACTCACAACGCAAGTGGTGATAGGCACTGATTACATAGGTATTCATAAATCCAACTACCATACGATCACATCCACAACTGCCCCTTCTTGATTAGGCTTCAGCTTACTATTTATATTATTTGTTAAAGAACTAGAAGCGACAAGGGGTAAACAAGATGTCTGCCTTTGTTTGTGTATAGGCACGGATAGTAACGTTAACATACAAGGATAGTCCACAATTTTCGCTACATGCATATGTGACAAAGGTGAAAGCAACGGTGTAGGATGGTACAGTTAGGTTGTTGTTGCATCCTCAACCTTGGTTCACATATAGTTTGTTAGAGAACTAGCTAGACCACATATAAAGCAACGGTGCAGGATGGTACAGTTAGAGAACTAGCTAGACCACATGTTTATCTGTATGTAGTGACTGTTTGTTAGAGAACTAGCTAGACCACATGTTTATCTGTATGTAGTGACTGTTTGTTAGAGAACTAGCTAGACCACATGTTTATCTGTATGTAGTGATTGTTTGTTAGAGAACTAGCTAGACCACATGTTTATCTGTATGTAGTCCTTTGATATTAAATCCACATATGAAAGTCCAAGTCCTCTATATTAAGTGATTAACGATGTTTTTTAAAACGAGATGACTTTTCTCAGTCATCTCTCATCGAAGGGCGAAGCCCTGAGATGAGTGATTACTGAGAAACGTCCTCGAGTTTTTAAAAGCATCTTTAATTATTTTATCGCTATTTTGTATTCATAATTAGATAATTTTTGTAAACACAATTAATATTTTATATCGTTAATCACTTAATTATCAAGAATTTGGTAATGTGACGTCATTAAACGTCATATTAGAAAACAAGATAATACTACGTGCGTCCTTGACAACGCTTAGCGATAATTGGAATCATATCATGCACCCACATGATATGAAATATATCGGTTTTAAACATCAAAGGGAAAATAAACAAAATAGCGATAAAACAATTTATTATATACAAGTTAATATTTCATAAATAACAAAAGTTGTATAAACATGTGTTCACAAAAATGTATGAATCCTAACTGTTCCAGTTCATTTTCATAATTTCCAAAATAAATTGTTTCCCTAGCAACTGACAAATTAATCCTATTATCTACAAGGTACTTGTTTTAGGGAAAAAGTAGCAATATCACCTAATTCAACACATTGAAGTCAAATTAGACAATCTGTTTTGTCACTATGTAAAAATCTATTAAGATGACAGAGTATTTAACACTCAAACATGCCAAGATTAAAAACTATCTTTGATAAATAATACAAAGACACTAAATTAACACTAGAGGTCCCGGGTGGCCCAATGAGTTAGGTAGTTAGGTTACCTAATAACTCATACAAACCAATCACCAATATGGCGTAGGTTCGCTCCCGGCTTTGTAAATTACAAAAAAGGGTGCACTTGATTCACAGCCGCAAGTGGTCAGTTGCTAATGCCCATGGTTGGTGGTTCTCTCAGGGTATTCCGGCTTCTTCCACCACTAAAACTGGTCGCCATGATATAGTTGAAATATTGATGAAAGTGGCATTTAAACACAATAAATTAAATCAAATCAATCTAAATTAACACCTAATCCCTAGAACTGTAATAAGAAATTGTCCAGTTTTGTTATTTGAAAAGTCAGATATAAAAATTATGCTGAGACATAAATCAATGTAGAAGATATGACATAAAGCTGTATCAGACGTAGAAGATATGACATAAAGCTGTATCAGATGTAGAAGATATGACATAAAGCTGTATCAGATGTAGAAGATATGATATAAAGCTGTATCAGATGTAGAAGATATGACATAAAGCTGTATCAGATGTAGAAGATATGACATAAAGCTGTATCAGATGTAGAAGATATGACATAAAGCTGTATCAGATGTAGAAGATATGATATAAAGCTGTATCAGATGTAGAAGATATGACATAAAGCTGTATCAGATGTAGAAGATATGACATAAAGCTGTATCAGATGTAGAAGATATGACATAAAGCTGTATTAGATGTAGAAGATATGACATAAAGCTGTATTAGATGTAGAAGATATGACATAAAGCTGTATCAGATGTAGAAGATATGACATAAAGCTGTATTAGATGTAGAAGATATGATATAAAGCTGTATCAGATGTAGAAGATATGACATAAAGCTGTATCAGATGTAGAAGATATGACATAAAGCTGTATCAGATGTAGAAGATATGACATAAAGCTGTATTAGATGTAGAAGATATGACATAAAGCTGTATCAGATGTAGAAGATATGACATAAAGCTGTATCAGATGTAGAAGATATGACATAAAGCTGTATCAGATGTAGAAGATATGACATAAAGCTGTATCAGATGTAGAAGATATGACATAAAGCTGTATCAGATGTAGAAGATATGACATAAAGCTGTATCAGATGTAGAAGATATGACATAAAGCTGTATCAGATGTAGAAGATATGACATAAAGCTGTATCAGATGTAGAAGATATGACATAAAGCTGTATCAGATGTAGAAGATATGATATAAAGCTGTATCAGATGTAGAAGATATGACATAAAGCTGTATCAGATGTAGAAGATATGACATAAAGCTGTATCAGATGTAGAAGATATGACATAAAGCTGTATCAGATGTAGAAGATATGACATAAAGCTGTATCAGATGTAGAAGATGTGACATAAAGCTGTATCAGATGTAGAAGATATGACATAAAGCTGTATTAGATGTAGAAGATATGATATAAAGCTGTATCAGATGTAGAAGATATGACATAAAGCTGTATCAGATGTAGAAGATATGACATAAAGCTGTATCAGATGTAGAAGATATGACATAAAGCTGTATTAGATGTAGAAGATATGACATAAAGCTGTATCAGATGTAGAAGATATGACATAAAGCTGTATCAGATGTAGAAGATATGACATAAAGCTGTATCAGATGTAGAAGATATGACATAAAGCTGTATCAGATGTAGAAGATATGACATAAAGCTGTATCAGATGTAGAAGATATGATATAAAGCTGTATCAGATGTAGAAGATATGACATAAAGCTGTATCAGATGTAGAAGATATGACATAAAGCTGTATCAGATGTAGAAGATATGACATAAAGCTGTATCAGATGTAGAAGATATGATATAAAGCTGTATCAGATGTAGAAGATATGACATAAAGCTGTATCAGATGTAGAAGATATGACATAAAGCTGTATCAGATGTAGAAGATATGACATAAAGCTGTATTAGATGTAGAAGATATGACATAAAGCTGTATCAGATGTAGAAGATATGACATAAAGCTGTATCAGATGTAGAAGATATGACATAAAGCTGTATCAGATGTAGAAGATATGACATAAAGCTGTATCAGATGTAGAAGATATGACATAAAGCTGTATCAGATGTAGAAGATATGACATAAAGCTGTATCAGATGTAGAAGATATGACATAAAGCTGTATCAGATGTAGAAGATATGACATAAAGCTGTATCAGATGTAGAAGATATGACATAAAGCTGTATCAGATGTAGAAGATATGACATAAAGCTGTATTAGATGTAGAAGATATGACATAAAGCTGTATCAGATGTAGAAGATATGACATAAAGCTGTATCAGATGTAGAAGATATGATATAAAGCTGTATTAGATGTAGAAGATATGACATAAAGCTGTATCAGACGTAGAAGATATGACATAAAGCTGTATCAGATGTAGAAGATATGACATAAAGCTGTATCAGATGTAGAAGATATGACATAAAGCTGTATCAGATGTAGAAGATATGACATAAAGCTGTATCAGACGTAGAAGATATGATATAAAGCTGTATCAGATGTAGAAGATATGACATAAAGCTGTATCAGATGTAGAAGATATGACATAAAGCTGTATTAGATGTAGAAGATATGACATAAAGCTGTATCAGATGTAGAAGATATGACATAAAGCTGTATCAGATGTAGAAGATATGACATAAAGCTGTATTAGATGTAGAAGATATGACATAAAGCTGTATCAGACGTAGAAGATATGACATAAAGCTGTATCAGATGTAGAAGATATGACATAAAGCTGTATCAGATGTAGAAGATATGACATAAAGCTGTATCAGATGTAGAAGATATGACATAAAGCTGTATTAGATGTAGAAGATATGACATAAAGCTGTATCAGATGTAGAAGATATGACATAAAGCTGTATTAGATGTAGAAGATATGACATAAAGCTGTATCAGACGTAGAAGATATGACATAAAGCTGTATCAGATGTAGAAGATATGATATAAAGCTGTATCAGATGTAGAAGATATGACATAAAGCTGTATCAGATGTAGAAGATATGACATAAAGCTGTATCAGATGTAGAAGATATGACATAAAGCTGTATCAGATGTAGAAGATATGACATAAAGCTGTATCAGATGTAGAAGATATGACATAAAGCTGTATTAGATGTAGAAGATATGACATAAAGCTGTATCAGATGTAGAAGATATGATATAAAGCTGTATCAGATGTAGAAGATATGACATAAAGCTGTATTAGATGTAGAAGATATGACATAAAGCTGTATCAGATGTAGAAGATATGATATAAAGCTGTATCAGATGTAGAAGATATGACATAAAGCTGTATTAGATGTAGAAGATATGATATAAAGCTGCATCAGATGTAGAAGATATGATATAAAGCTGTATTAGATGTAGAAGATATGACATAAAGCTGTATTAGATGTAGAAGATATGATATAAAGCTGTATTAGATGTAGAAGATATGATATAAAGCTGTATTAGATGTAGAAGATATGACATAAAGCTGTATTAGATGTAGAAGATATGACATAAAGCTGTATTAGATGTAGAAGATATGACATAAAGCTCTATCAGATGTAGAAGATATGATATAAAGCTGTATCAGATGTAGAAGATATGACATAAAGCTGTATCAGATGTAGAAGATATGACATAAAGCTGTATCAGATGTAGAAGATATGACATAAAGCTGTACTAGATGTAGAAGATATGACATAAAGCTGTATTAGATGTAGAAGATATGACATAAAGCTGTATCAGATGTAGAAGATATGACATAAAGCTGTATTAGATGTAGAAGATATGATATAAAGCTGTATCACATGTAGAAGATATGACATAAAGCTGTATCAGATGTAGAAGATATGACATAAAGCTCTATCAGATGTAGAAGATATGATATAAAGCTGTATCAGATGTAGAAGATATGACATAAAGCTGTATCAGATGTAGAAGATATGACATAAAGCTGTATCAGATGTAGAAGATATGACATAAAGCTGTATTAGATGTAGAAGATATGACATAAAGCTGTATCAGATGTAGAAGATATGATATAAAGCTGTATCAGATGTAGAAGATATGACATAAAGCTGTATCAGACGTAGAAGATATGACATAAAGCTGTATCAGATGTAGAAGATATGACATAAAGCTGTATCAGATGTAGAAGATATGA
This sequence comes from Bathymodiolus septemdierum, assembly GCA_963383655.1. Lineage (NCBI taxonomy): Eukaryota > Metazoa > Mollusca > Bivalvia > Mytilida > Modiolidae > Bathymodiolus > Bathymodiolus septemdierum. The sequence continues at coordinate 53,192,810 of OY726527.1, forward strand.
TATAAAGCTGTATTAGATGTAGAAGATATGACATAAAGCTGTATCAGATGTAGAAGATATGACATAAAGCTGTATTAGATGTAGAAGATATGACATAAAGCTCTATCAGATGTAGAAGATATGATATAAAGCTGTATCAGATGTAGAAGATATGACATAAAGCTGTATTAGATGTAGAAGATATGATATAAAGCTGTATCAGATGTAGAGGATATGACATAAAGCTGTACTAGATGTAGAAGATATGATATAAAGCTGTATCAGATGTAGAAGATATGATATAAAGCTGTATCAGATGTAGAAGATATGACATAAAGCTGTATCAGATGTAGAAGATATGACATAAAGCTGTATTAGATGTAGAAGATATGACATAAAGCTGTATCAGATGTAGAAGATATGACATAAAGCTGTATCAGATGTAGAAGATATGACATAAAGCTGTATCAGATGTAGAAGATATGATATAAAGCTGTATCAGATGTAGAAGATATGACATAAAGCTGTATCAGATGTAGAAGATATGATATAAAGCTGTATCAGATGTAGAAGATATGACATAAAGCTGTATCAGATGTAGAAGATATGACATAAAGCTCTATCAGATGTAGAAGATATGACATAAAGCTCTATCAGATGTAGAAGATATGACATAAAGCTGTATCAGATGTAGAAGATATGACATAAAGCTCTATCAGATGTAGAAGATATGACATAAAGCTGTATCAGATGTAGAAGATATGACATAAAGCTCTATCAGATGTAGAAGATATGACATAAAGCTGTATTAGATGTAGAAGATATGACATAAAGCTGTATCAGATGTAGAAGATATGACATAAAGCTGTATCAGATGTAGAAGATATGATATAAAGCTGTATTAGATGTAGAAGATATGACATAAAGCTGTATCAGATGTAGAAGATATGACATAAAGCTCTATCAGATGTAGAAGATATGACATAAAGCTCTATCAGATGTAGAAGATATGACATAAAGCTGTATTAGATGTAGAAGATATGACATAAAGCTGTATCAGATGTAGAAGATATGACATAAAGCTGTACTAGATGTAGAAGATATGATATAAAGCTGTATCAGATGTAGAAGATATGACATAAAGCTGTACTAGATGTAGAAGATATGACATAAAGCTGTATCAGATGTAGAAGATATGATATAAAGCTGTATCAGATGTAGAAGATATGACATAAAGCTGTACTAGATGTAGAAGATATGATATAAAGCTGTATCAGATGTAGAAGATATGACATAAAGCTCTATCAGATGTAGAAGATATGACATAAAGCTGTATCAGATGTAGAAGATATGATATAAAGCTGTATCAGATGTAGAAGATATGACATAAAGCTCTATCAGATGTAGAAGATATGATATAAAGCTGTATCAGATGTAGAAGATATGACATAAAGCTGTATCAGATGTAGAAGGTATGACATAAAGCTGTACTAGATGTAGAAGATATGACATAAAGCTGTATCAGATGTAGAAGATATGACATAAAGCTGTATCAGATGTAGAAGATATGACATAAAGCTGTATTAGATGTAGAAGATATGACATAAAGCTGTATCAGATGTAGAAGATATGACATAAAGCTGTATCAGATGTAGAAGATATGACATAAAGCTGTATTAGATGTAGAAGATATGACATAAAGCTGTATCAGATGTAGAAGATATGACATAAAGCTGTATCAGATGTAGAAGATATGACATAAAGCTGTATCAGATGTAGAAGATATGACATAAAGCTGTATCAGATGTAGAAGATATGACATAAAGCTGTACTAGATGTAGAAGATATGACATAAAGCTGTACTAGATGTAGAAGATATGACATAAAGCTGTATCAGATGTAGAAGATATGACATAAAGCTGTATCAGATGTAGAAGATATGACATAAAGCTGTATTAGATGTAGAAGATATGACATAAAGCTGTATTAGATGTAGAAGATATGACATAAAGCTGTATCAGATGTAGAAGATATGACATAAAGCTGTATCAGATGTAGAAGATATGACATAAAGCTGTATCAGATGTAGAAGATATGACATAAAGCTGTATCAGATGTAGAAGATATGACATAAAGCTGTATTAGATGTAGAAGATATGACATAAAGCTGTATCAGATGTAGAAGATATGACATAAAGCTGTATCAGATGTAGAAGATATGATATAAAGCTGTATCAGATGTAGAAGATATGATATAAAGCTGTATCAGATGTAGAAGATATGACATAAAGCTGTATTAGATGTAGAAGATATGACATAAAGCTGTATCAGATGTAGAAGATATGACATAAAGCTGTATCAGATGTAGAAGATATGACATAAAGCTGTATTAGATGTAGAAGATATGATATAAAGTTGTATCAGATGTAGAAGATATGATATAAAGTTGTATCAGATGTAGAAGATATGACATAAAGCTGTATCAGATGTAGAAGATATGATATAAAGCTGTATCAGATGTAGAAGATATGATATAATGCTGTATCAGATGTAGAAGATATGACATAAAGCTGTATCAGATGTAGAAGATATGACATAAAGCTGTATTAGATGTAGAAGATATGATATAAAGCTGTATCAGATGTAGAAGATATGACATAAAGCTGTATTAGATGTAGAAGATATGACATAAAGCTGTATCAGATGTAGAAGATATGACATAAAGCTGTATCAGATGTAGAAGATATGATATAAAGCTGTATCAGATGTAGAAGATATGAGATAAAGCTGTATCAGATGTAGAAGATATGACATAAAGCTGTATCAGATATGAATAGTTGTGGGAATCAGAAGAAATTTCATAATCGATCATCAGTTTTACATGAATAACTAATTATCGGAAACTAGAGGCTCCTAGGAGCCTGTAATCACTCACTTGGTTTTCAATTTGTCATCTAAAGTTGATAGAAAATGGGGGTGTTACACATAATTTTGAAAGTGGGCCACGCAAAGATCATTTCAACTCAAATTTCTGAGCAAAAGATTTTGATGTGATTTTTATCTCATAATATTGCTAAACAGAATATACTGGCTGAAAAAATCTCACAGAAAAACCCAGAATATATGTTAAACTACTCGTTGCCATGTACATTTGTAGCTACAGTTAAAATTTGAGTTCAATCTGATTTGTAATAAAGCAGAAATTGACAACTAAAGAAATTTCTATTTTTAGTAACAGCAGCCATTTTGAATGGAGGGCGGAGCTGTCGGACACAATATTGAAAGGGGACCACCCAAGGACCATCCCAGCCAAATTTGCTTTAATTTGGTTCAGGGGTTTCAGAGGAGAAGATTTAAATGTGATCTTTAATTAAAATATGCCTAATTTGTATAATCGGTATAAATTGGTTGAAGAAAAATTTCACAGAAAAACCCAGAATATATGTTAATCTACTCATTGTCATGTAGCTGCATTTAAAATTTGACCTCATTTTGATTTATAATAAAGCAGCAATGGACAATTGAAGACATTTCTATTTTTAGCAACAGCAGCCACCTCGAATGGAGTGCGGAGCTGTCAGACACAATTTTAAATGGGACTACCCAAGGACTACCCCAGCCAAATTTGGTTTAAATTGGTTCAGCGGTTTCAGAGGAGAAGATTTAAATGTGATCTTTTATCAAAATATACCTAATTTTCATAATCTGTATAAATCGGCTGAACGAAAAATTCCATAGAAAAACTCGGATTATATGTAAAACTACCCGTACTCACTGCAATGTAGTTCTAATAATAAAACCCTAAATACTCGCTTCCTCGCAAGGGTTATAACGGGATGCCATTACACGTAATGGAGCAGCCGCCGAGATTTTTTGCGCTCGCTTACAGAGCTTCTGACGCCTGCATTTATCAATAATAAGACATAACCTTTCCTTTTGTCCATTATTATAACAAGTTTTTATCACCTACCAGTATTTTAGAATGTAATTCCCACAAAATAAAAATCTTCTCTGAAAATTTTGAATTTCGTCATTTCCGGCCTCACTATTTGGATGTCGATACCATATTGGCCGATTTAGGCGTGAATGTTTACCAATCGTAACTACTCGGCCATTCTCGCTACCCTGCAAATAACAGGGTAGCGAGAATGGTTGAGTAGTTACGATTGGAATGTTTACATCAGCTTGTAATAAGAAAAACCATATTTAGAAAAGCTCCGCCTTCCGTAGTTTCCGGTTATGGAAAACGATCGATAAATTTAAACAAGGTTGTTGCTAACTTTGAAAAGCATATATTTCTCAGCCAAACCGATTTAACAAGGACTGGGATCATCAGTAATTGTTATAATGAAATGTTTGAAGCGTAAATAGTGAGTTTTTATGTTTCAACTGCAACTTTTTTTTTGCTCCATTGTGACGAATGGGACCGCGTTGTAGCTCTGCCGAGACACAAGTTTGTCACAGGAGCTACATTATTGCAGCTAACTACAATGTAACTAAAATTTGAGCTCATTTTGAGCTGTCAGACACAATTTTGAAAGGTACATCCCTGCCAGGTTTGCTTTAATTTGGTTCAGCGGTTTCAGAGGAAAAGATTTAAATGTGATCTTTTATCAAAATATACCTAATTTACATAATCGGTATAAATCGGCTGAAAGAAAAATTTCACAGAAAAACATAGAATATATGTTAAACTACTCATTTCTGTGTAGCTGCAGCTAAAATTTGAGCTCATTTAGATTTATAATAAAGCAGCAATGGACAATTGAAGAAATTTATATTTCTAATAACAGCAGCCATCTTGAATGGAGGGCAGTTCTGTCGGACATAATTTTGAAAGGGACCTACCCAAGGACCATCCCTGACAGGTTTGGTTTAATTTGGTTCAGGGGTTTCAGAGGAGAAGATTTAAATGTGAAAGTTTACGACGTACGACGGACGCCAAGTGATGGCAAGAGCTCACCTGGCCTTTGGCCAGGTGAGCTAAAACAGGATGTTTGTTGAAAGAGAACTCGCCACGAAAACCGGACCTTGCATGATATCTATATAGGGTCGACATGTTAACATAGATTGTATGAATATTGACACGAACAAGTTAAAATAAGGAAAAAGAGATGAAATAATAAAGAAATTTTATTGAAAATAAATTTGTAAACAGAAAGTTAGAAAAAAGGGGGGTGGCAAGTCCATGCCACGAGCACCTTCTTCTTCTTCTTTCAATTTCGGCACACTGTCATCTTATTGACGATTATGTGCCGTGCATGCATGGGGTAAAAAAAAATTTGATAACGTTCAAATAAATGTGTTAATTATATACAGTGGTGCAGTGTGGTTAAAACTATGTACAGTTGACTGGTAATTAGATGTGTTGTTGGAGAACAGATAGTGGTATCTGTTCTTTGAAGCTGTCAAGTGTGGGACATTGTACAGCAGCAGCTGGGAGCAGGTTCCACTGTACAATGGTTTTCGGATAGAAGGAGTATTTATATGAGTCTAAGCTTGTATGGTCTACTATGGATATGTCTATATGAGTGGCTGTGTGTGTATTGTCGTGTTCTACTGTCAGATGGTACTAGTAGGTTGGTTGGATATATAGCAACTAGATGATATATAATTTTGTAAAAGAACATGAGGCGTGTTCTTGTTCTTCTCAGTTGTAATTGTGGCCATTTGAGTTCTGTAAGCATGTTCGTGACAGAGCTGGTGTTATGGAATCTATTGCAGGTGTATCTGGCCACTCTGCATTGGACCATTTCGAGTTTACTGATGTTAGATTTGGTATGAGGGTCCCAGACACAGCTACTGTATACCATTCTAATTTTGGTCGTATCAAAGATGTATATATGCTTTCTCTTTCACTGACTTTGAATTTACTTTTAAATTACGTTCAATAAAGTTAAGATGTTTGCTTGCTGTTGAACTGATGTTGTCTATATGTTTATTCCATTTAAGATCTGATTGGATTGTGATGCCTAGGTATTTTGTTGAAGATTCAGTTTGGAGAGTATGTTGATGGAGTACGTATTTGTGATGTACATGTATAGGGTTCTTCTTAGTTGTTATGTGCATGACTGTGCAACCAGCCAGCATTCTGAATCTCCATAGGTATCCATAGGTATAACAAAAGGACCATCAAGAGCTACGGTTCCGCAGCTAATACAGGACTAGACTCTTTAAGTTCTAACTCAAGCCGCTCAAGCCAAGGATAGTAACAATGTAGTCCGAGATTCCTCTGCCGTCTGACGGCTTTTATGGATTTGCTGTAGCCGTGGGACGTCAGAGAGCTATACATACGGAAAACAGCGGATTTGCTTCTCCAACTCTGGGTCAGCACATTTCCACGTTGCGTGGCTATCAGATTTTATTTTCTATCAGAAACCCTTATATAAATCGCTTCACCAATCATTTTTCTATTCATTCATAACCATCTTACCCTCAGAAAGTGGTGTTACACTCCATTACAGCATGATTTTGCCTTAGATCCTATGATTCCACCATTTTTCAAACATTTGTCACGTGACTATGAGAAAACCACGATTACCGCAATGTATCATGGGAGATGATTTGCATATAAACAAACAAACAAATATTTTTATTGCCAATCATACACGCCTGTTAAGGCAGAACAATTAACATAAAATTTAATACAGTTGATTATATTGGTTGGTAATGATTTTAACAGCAATAGTGAATTACAGATAACCATAAGAAAAAAAAAATGATGTAGTACCTTGTCCAAAAAGGGGGGACGTAACACATGCTCTTTCCGAAGCCCGTTGGTAACACTCTGTCATTCAATCTTTTCTTTCCAACACATTCTGTATTATTTCCTTCTGCTCTGCTTTGATCTGTAGATGGACTGTTTGGTCCTGCAGAATACGCTTAAATGTATCGTCTTCCATGTGATTTGAATGTTGTTTACGTATGCAAATAATGCTCAAATAATTTGGCGCGCTGCATTAAGTAGCTCCCATCATGCAATGCGTTACTGTCATCATTCAGTTAGTATCGCGAGATCACGTTTGTACATTTTGCAGATTCGAAAATGGAAGTCAAATGGCGGAATAATAGGATCTAAGGCAAAATCGTGCTGTAATGGAGTGTAACACCACTTTCTGAGGGTAAGATGGTTATGAATGAATAGAAAAATGATTGGTGAAGCAATTTATATAAGGGTTTCTGATAGAAAATAAAATCTGATAGCCACGAAACATGGAAATGTGCCGATCAAGAGTTGGAGATGCAAATCAGCTGTTTTACATATGCATAGCCCTCTGACGTCCCACGGCTACAGCAAATCCATAAAAGCCGTCAGACGGCAGAGGAATCTCGGATTAGTAACAATGTAGAGACTGTATGGGTAATAGAATAATGGGTAATAGAATAATCTCGTTGAGATTAGGATTGCGAAGAAATTTTCTATCTGTATAGGATGGAGATACAGACAAAAAATTTCTTCGGAATCCTAATCTCAACGAGATTATGTAATAGAATAGAATAGAATAGAAAACTTTATTTTAAGTCGAGTAACAGCGTACATATCGTCACGGTATGTGTTTTCGTGCGTCATCTGTTTTCGTTTTATCCATTTTATTTTGATTTTCACAGCGCACGCATTATTTTTGACGTGTCTTCCGGTTTCTATTTATGGAACATAAACAAGACTACAGCGTGACATCTGTAAAAGATGCTAAAGTTTGCTTTTAAAAACGTAAGTACCAAGAACAGTGAACCTACCTACTGAACCATACTTTTTGTAAAGCTAATTTATAAAGTAGCTGGAAAAAAATCCAGAAGGGTATATAAAATTTAACTATGTCATCTGCCTCTCAGACACCGGCTCTTCCTGTCATGTAACTGTCATGGGGTCACTGATCGTACTTGTAAACAAAAGAGCTGACTGAAATGTGCCTGTTTCTTATATAAAATACATGTCACTTTGCAGTGCATTGTGGTTTCAGCACTAAAAAAAACATCAAAAGTAAACACAATTTTGAAAGTGGTAATTATCAAACATTCTGTTATTTTATTTAGATGTAGTATGATTTGGTAGATGGCCAGAACCATGAAATTTTAAAACCAGCCATTTCCGGATTATATATTCGTTTCCATCCGGTATATCGGCCTTGTTTTTACTTCACACGAAAACAGATGACTCCATTTTACTGACAACAAAAGTTGCCAGATAATCGAGAGTATATTAAAATACAAGAATGGCTTTAAAAAACAATCTTATGTACAAAGAAATATTTAACTAGCCATTCTTTCAAAATTCCAATCGTCATATGAATGAAGGGTTAACACTGTTAATCGCTATATCGGAAAATCGATAATAGCACGAAAACCGATAACACGATGCTACAAACATAAGCACTAGAGCTTTTTGCCGACATATATAACACAAGTGCATGTGTCCACTCTCTCTAGGACATGGTAAACCTCTAAGTGATATGATTTATAATTACCTGAGTGTCATCTTCAGTTTCCATGTGGTTAGTTTAACCACAGGCGCTTGTGTCGAGTCAAAAATATGCTCGCTAATTACCTAAAATACCAAAAGGCCGGACTCACTCCTACTACCCCTGTCACTTTAATCGCTATTTCCCCTGTCAAAATGTCGATAGGACGCAAATCGCTTACTAATTTGCGTAGTGGAATGATTTTTCTTCAAGGAAAACCCGTTGTTTATATCTTCCTACCATCTACACCCCCATACTGACAGATAATCCTCAGATTTGGTTGACAATGGACACCTAAGTGGCAGAAAGCGAAAGTAGGTCACGTGCGACATATTTCCGCCTTTCGGTCGTTCTCGGGTTTTATCATATATAATTATTAAACACTAGAAACATTACAAGGCGCCAAAATATGACTGACAAAATTAATGAAAACTTTAGTGCTTCTTGGTATGCAAATAATTCTAAAAATAAGGCTTAGGAAATAATTGTATATAAAAAACATTATAATTATACAGTAACAATACTGATATATAATTACGTTTCCCGAACTTTTCTTTCTGAACTTCCCAGGTATGTTTCGTAAGGCAATGATGAATATTGTAAAGAGTGGTGCCTAGAGATTAATTTATCAAAAACACAGGTTTTAATATTTAATAAACCGGACTAACATCTTAAAGATAACTTTACTTTCAATAATAATACGATAGAATGTGTAAATGATTATAAATATCTGGGTGTGAAATTCACATCAAGTGGGATTTTTAAACAATGAAAAGAAGATATCATTATGTATAAGAAATCTTTGAAGGCTGTATTCAAATTGCAAAGAGCCTTATCATCATCCAATCCAAATATCTCTACATTTCTTCATTTGTACAACCATACAATTAAACCAATCCTAATGTATGGTAGTGAAATTACAGGGATGTTTAAGACCAGTTCTGCAGCATGCAGAAAAGAAAATGAATATTTATTGCAACAAATTTATATCAATGATTTTATAGACAAATCTCATTTTAAAAACCTTAAATATATTTTGAGTGTAAATAAAAAGTCCACAATTTTAGCTGTATTGTCTGAACTTGGCAGATACCCTCTATATTTCTCTGTTGTCTTGTCAATGTTAAAATATTGATTTAGAATAGACAAAATGGAAAGTGGTCTATTGTCTGATGCATATATCGCTAATCAAAGCATGGTTTCAGACAACACAGAATGCTGGTTGTCCTCTATTAAATCTATCTTACAAAAATTAAATATTCAACGTACGGGAATAAAGTTGAATGAATTAGTAAGATCTGTAAGAAAAAAATTATGCCATAGTTTTTTAAATTATTGGAATAAAAAGTCAAAAGAACCAGAGGGAAAACTTGATACTTATTTCAAAATTAAAAAAAATGTTTCTCTCGGGAAACATATTTATCTATTAACAATTTTCGATTGAGAAGGGCATTATGTCAAATAAGAATAAGTGCCCATGAACTAAAAATAGAAAGGGATCGATATAAGAAACCCTATGTAGAACGATCTCAAAGAATATGTGAAAAATGTTCTTCAAATCAAACTGAAGATGAACTTCATTTTATAATTAACTGTCCATTATACATTGACAATAGAGAAATCATGTTCAATAATATAGTTGGAGCTTTGTCCAAAATTTAAAGATCTACCCAATGAGGCAAAATTTATATGGCTTTTTATAAACGAAGACATATCAGTACTTAAACTTCTGGGAAAATATATTATTGATTGTCTAGATATTAGAAGAGGGGATTATTGTTGTCATAAGTAGTGTTTATATGTATAGTGTATGTCATTACTTTGTCTCTGATTCTGTCCGGCATAAAAATGTTGTATTGTTATATGTACATTGAATCAATATTTGTTTTACATGTAACTCTGCCTCTTCGGGGGCCCTTAATTGGAACAATGAAATTATTATTATTATTATTATGTATTCCGCCACCGCAGATAGAATTTTCCATAACCACAGCATATAAGTTATATACAATGTATCTATACAAACTGCATAAGCAGTATTCTGTAGTCCCTTGGACACACATTTGATTTGTCAATACAAATTGTTTATTTTCATTCCTTCCATTTATCACAATGGTTCTCAGCTCACACATGTATGTCACCCTAGACATTGGGCAGCCAGTGTTGTTCGAGTACGGAACTGATTGCGAATGGCATCCGTCTAACCAAACGCTGCAATGCCCTGTCGTCACGATCAGATGTTACCCGTGGTCTGCCGGATCTTGGCAAGTCTTTCACATTGTTGGTTTGTGTGTGTTTTCTCACCAGTCGACTGACTACTGTATAGTGGTAGCCCATCTGACGTCCAATAGCTTTGAAGGAAATCCCTGTTGTATGCATGCCGATTATTTGCCATCTTTGTGCTTCTGATATTCGCCTTCGTACTATGTTTACTGAGAATGAATAAATTTTTTAAGACACCGGACTTAAATACCCAAATTCGAAGCGTGAACATACTGAATTTTGAGTAATGCGCGAGAGGCATGGTTCGCGTGCAAGGCTAGTCGATATTAGACATAATGGTCACACCTGTGTGAGCACATCTTTTTAATGGAAAATTGTTCTTGCTATAATCAATATAAATATTAGAATCTAAACTTAATGTAACTTATTATATTTTTATATATCAGGGGGTGCTTAACTTTTTGCTTTGTGTATAGTATACAATGTAATTGTTTTTTTTTCCATTCAGAAGGTTGTCATGGCTCAATCAAACATCTACTCATCGCGTCCCCATGTGGCGGAAAGGGAGGGGGATGGGGCTCTCGTTGGGGGTAATACGGAGAGCCTGACGGTGGGTCATATTGGGTAAATTAATTGGAGAGTGTCTAGTGCACGCTCCCTGTACGCTAAAAACCTCTTTTGTAGATTTCAAAAAGGGAAAGAGCATTCTCTCATCTACAGAAAGTCTTTTTTGTTCCAACAGAAATATCGATATTTATCCAGTCAGAAGCCGTTGCCCCGGTTAGATATTTATCCAGTCAGAAGCCGTTGTCCCGGTTAGATATTTATCCAGTCAGAAGCCGTTGCCCCGGTTAGATATTTATCCACAGTCAGAAGCCGTTGCCCCGGTTAGATATTTATCCACAGTCAGAAGCCGTTGCCCCGGTTAGATATTTATCCACAGTCAGAAGCCGTTGCCTCGGTTAGCCCATCACTTCCTCTTTTCTATCTTTTATTTATATATAGTTCTCGTCCTGAATATAGCTATACTGTTTGTTGGAGTTAAGCAATAATCAATAAATCATATGTCCCATCCCAAGGTGCCGTGGTGGTCATGATTGTATGGTAGTTGGGTTTACAACTACCTGTGCAATTAGTGCCTATCACCACTAACGTTGTGGGTTTTTAACCCGCTCATGGCGAGGTGTACTCGACACACCATTATGTGATAAAGTTTGTCAGTGACTAGCGGCAAGTCGTTGGTTGCTTATATGTACCGGTAGTTATAAATCCAACTCCCATACGATCACGAACACGACGGCCCCTTGCACATAACAGACAAATAAGAACAGGTACCAGTGTAAGACTGTTCTTTTTCTTTGAAGTTATTATTGAGCTTAGGACTTCCGGTCTGATGTTGACGAATTTCTTATTTCTCTTATGGGTTCCGAGATAAAGTCAGCTGAAAGATACCAAAAAGTTTCCAATTATAAAATGTTCAATGAATCAAGCAAATTACTGTGTCGAGCAAAATACTGTCTCCACTCATTTTGTTACTTTACACTTGTACAACTTTCGCCTGTCGACAAGCTGCTGTCGTATTCTTGTTATGTTGCATTCGGAGGCAAGCTGCTGTCGTATTCTTGTTATGTTGCATTCGGAGGCAAGCTGCTGTCGTATCATGTTGCGTCCGACGGCAAGTTTTTGTTGTACCATGTCGCGTCCGATATCGTCGGTTTTTTTTCTTTCTTTTGAATTGGTTTTGTTAAGACCTTTAGCACACTGAAAGAAATGTCTAGTAAATTCTACTAGTTTGGTTAGTACTTCTGCAATAGTTCCTAGTAGTTAATCCTATTACTAATTAAGATAGTATATTTACTATCTTGAAAGCATCATATTACGCTCCCCTGGAGTTCCCGCCACAAAGACAAAGAAACACACAGACATTGCGGTTGATCGAGAGCAGACGTGTTTCTACTTCACTTTCAGCTAGTTCACAGGATTGATATTTTTAGTATATTATCTTTAAGTTTGTATTTGTAAAGTAATGATTATAATAATAAATTAAAATCGTTATGGTAGACTGTAGGTTTTACATTAAAACACCTTGACTGACCAAAACACAAATAATGTACGCCACGTGAACGCGTGTGTAATCTATTTTACTCATTTCATTTAATATTTATATTTGGTGTGATTGGACTGCAAATTTCATGAAAGGTTTTTCTGAAAATTTTAATGTTAAATTAATTTTAAATAGGTCTATAGCGCCTTAAGTATTTTGACCTCGAAAACGAGACGCGCGAAATAACTCATTCATCTTGTTAAATATTGTAAAAATATATTAAAAAATACGAATATTGCAGATGTTGCATATGAATAAAATGTTTCCAAAACTAAAATAAATAAATAAAACTGACTTGCTTACAAAATTTTGTGGATAAAACATCAAAAAGCTTTAACAAAGGCAATGCATAACTCATTCCATACCCTGACAGCAGAATGATATATATTGCAAGTTTTATTAAATGTATGGTTAAAAATTCCATTTTTTTTTTCAGCTGCTGAAAGAATTTGAAAGGCTAGAGCCAAATACCCCAATAAGAGACCTGGTTGGGCTGCTGACAGCAGGTCTGCAGAAGTACAGGAAAGCCATAACCAGTTTATTAAAATCCAAAAAGAAACCAGATTTTTTTTTTCAGAAATTGACAAAGTTTGTAGACATTACAGAACAGAAGGTCAGAAAAATTGTAAGTAAATTTCAAAACAACAGATCATAATTTTTTAATATCATTAGGTGTCAAGAAAAGTAAAAAAACCTAAGTGTTTTGCCTTCTGTAAACACATGTCTTTTGTTTGTGTCATTGAGTTGCTATTCTCTCTCATTAGCATATACAATGTACCATATTTCTGCATTTTTCATACATTACATTTGTAAGATTAAAAAAACCCCAAGTATAAAAGAATGAGATATTAATTATGAAACACAAATTGTGTCAATTCACCATATCAATTAATACTTTATTTGGTGATAATGCTCCAGATGTCATTGTTTAACAAGTAATCCTGGTGAAGTCTTTGTTGAAAGATCCTGGTGCTCGAGATGGGTGACAATGTTAGTCAAAAAATTCTGGTGCATATAAGATATTTGAAAATGAAAAAAATTGAAAACTGTTTGTGGAAGAAAAATATTTGTAATTCTTTCAAAAAATAAATGAGTAGGTCATAATTAGTGTTTTTTTTTCATATGTAAGTGTAAATGCTGCACAGATTTATACAGTGAACTTTATAAAACGTTCATGAACAAAAACACACACAAGAAAGTACATAAGTAGGCAACAAATAAGAAATTCACAAAAAAGGAAATATTATTCTCAAAATTAAGAAAACGGAAACTGATTTTAACATGTTTTAAAAACATTAGTTGTATAATTGTTTTTAAGAATATTTTAGATGCTGATGATTGCATGTCCCTTGCTGATATTGCAGTTCTGTTCAAAGAAAAGCCTGCTACCATGATCACCAAAGAAAATGAAGCCTTGTCAATGGGTATAAAAATTCATAATCAGATTATGACATTGGATAATGATGCCTTCAGTATATATGCAGAGGAAACTGAGGATCTTAAATGTGACTCTTTTTTTAGGCTTATAGCAGTTTACTGGCTTGTATTTATGTTATGAATTTAGCTTACCCAAAAGGATTAGAAAAAACTTTTACATTTGTTCAGAATATTCTTTTAGGACTACCTGACAATGTAGATGCAAACACTATTGACAAGAGGATTGTAAATGTTTTATCTCTATTAAATTCAGAATTAAAAAAAAAGTAATAAATATCAACTATGAACCCTTTTAGCACTGACAAGACTTTCGTGTTACTTTTCAACAATGTTTGGTATTTTGATTTGTTTTTAATGAGCATATGTCCTTTTGACACACAGCATATGATATTAATCTAATTATACCCCCGCTCCACCGGAGGGGGGTATACTGTTTTGCCTCTGTCCGTCCTTCCGTCCGTCCCAAGATATTTTTATAACCCACTCCACCGGAGGGGGTATACTGTTTTACCTCCGTCTGTCCTTCCGTCCGTCCCAAGATATTTTTCGTCACATTTTTCTCAGCAACTATTGATTGCAGAAATCTGATATTTGGTCACAAGCTTCATATATGTATGCCATATTGTGGGAAGCGTTTTTGGACTCGTCAGATTCCTACTTCCTGTTTGGAGACTTAGTTGTTTTTTATGCACATTGAAATATATGCGGGGGTATCGTAAGTGAGCATTAGCTCACAGTTCATCTTGTTTTTCATGCTTCAGTTGTTGGGTTGAAATTAAATATTGCAGGAGGCAAGACCTTTTAATGTGTAAGCACATGTTTAAGAAAGACAGCTGATTAAAGATATACACCTTTAATATGTAGATACATATATTTTGTTTTTGTATAGATGTTTGTATATTTTTATATTATTTGAACATTTTTGTAAAACCATGAACACATTTTTATGTTAGATTAATTTGTTGATGCTATTTATTCAAATTGTTTGATTTTGCATTTGTACACATAATGTAGATGTACACATAATGTAGATGCTTTGTGATGTTCAGAGTATGTGTTGGTTTCATATGATCTACAAGTAATTTCATATGTAGTATGTTTAAAAAAACATTTGTAGAACACTTGTATAATAAGAGTGAGAAAAAGTTTTTTATTTCACTGATCTATAATTGTTGATTTGTAAATGATTGTGACAATGATATTACTAATGCAACTTTTTTTTTCAATAGATGAGAACATTTGATAAATTGTTGTATCAAATTATGATAAAGAATGCAATATGTACATTTTGTAATTTTTTAAAAAAATTTTAATTTTTTTTTTTTATAATATGTGTGATATCGTTTCTTTGAATTTCTTGGATTGCACTTTGGCAGAGATCAGGTACTATAGTATCCTAACAAATATGCTGTATCACTACCAAGTATAATCTCAATTATTGACATTTACTGTTTTTAACAATTTGTCAAATGTACTGTATACTGTATTGATGATAATTGTTGTATTTATGTAACTGCCCCCTGTGGGACCATGATTGGATTAATAAATATTTGATTTTTTTTGATTTGTAATAAAATTATCATTTTGTAACTTTTATTTCTTATTTATACTTTGTGATTATCAAATAATGCATAAGGGACAAATATTGATGAGACATCACATGATATAATCATAAAAAGGAAAAACTGGGATGAATACCCACATTGAAGTTGTCACACAGAGCATACTATTGTTATCTAATTTTATGTGCAGCTAAACATATTAGCCACTCACAGTCCATATTATTTTCAACAAACATATACTTAGTACCAAGTAATAACGAATTCACTAGTATAATTCCACCAGACCAGAGGAGCATATTTGCTAGATATACCAAGTAATGATACTATTCCTTAGTTATTCCACTAGACCAAAAGAGGATATTTACTAGAAGTACCTAGTAATGATACTATTCCTTAGTTATTCCACTAGACCAAAAGAGGATATTTACTAGAAGTACCTAGTAATGATACTGTTCCCTAGTTATTCCACTAGACCAAAAGAGGATATTTACTAGAAGTACCTAGTAATGATACTATTCCTTAGTTATTCCACTAGACCAAAAGAGGATATTTACTAGAAGTACCTAGTAATGATACTATTCCCTAGTTATTCCACTAGATCAAAAGAGGATATTTACTAGATATACCTAGTAATGATACTGTTCCCTAGTTATTCCACTAGACCAAAAGAGGATATTTACTAGATATACCTAGTAATGATAATATTCCTTAGTTATTCCACTAGACCAAAAGATGATATTTGCTATATATACCTAGTAATGATACTGTTCCCTAGTTATTCCACTAGACCAAAAGAGGATATTTACTAGAAGTACCTAGTAATGATACTATTCCCTAGTTATTCCACTAGACCAAAAGAGGATATTTACTAGAAGTACCTAGTAATGATACTATGCCTTAGTTATTCCACTAGACCAAAAGAGGATATTTATTAGAAGTACCTAGTAATGATACTATTCCCTAGTTATTCCACTAGACCAAAAGAGGATATTTACTAGAAGTACCTAGTAATGATACTATTCCTTAGTTATTCCACTAGACCAAAAGAAGATATTTACTAGAAGTACCTAGTAATGATACTATTCCTTAGTTATTCCACTAGACCAAAAGAGGATATTTACTAGAAGTACCTAGTAATGATACTATTCCTCAGTTATTCCACTAGACCAAAAGAGGATATTTACTAGAAGTACCTAGTAATGATACTATTCCTTAGTTATTCCACTAGACCAAAAGAGGATATTTACTAGAAGTACCTAGTAATGATACTATTCCCTAGTTATTCCACTAGATCAAAAGATGATATTTACTAGAAGTACCTAGTAATGATACTATTCCTTAGTTATTCCACTAGACCAAAAGAGGATATTTACTAGAAGTACCTAGTAATGATACTATTCCTTAGCTATTCCACTAGACCAAAAGAGGATATTTACTAGAAGTACCTAGTAATGATACTGTTCCCTAGTTATTCCATTAGACCAAAAGATGATATTTACTAGAAGTACCTAGTAATGATACTATTCCCTAGTTATTCCACTAGACCAAAAGAGGATATTTACTAGAAGTACCTAGTAATGATACTATTCCTTAGTTATTCCACTAGACCAAAAGAGGATATTTACTAGAAGTACCTAGTAATGATACTATTCCCTAGTTATTCCACTAGACCAAAAGAGGATATTTACTAGAAGTACCTTGTAATGATACTATTCCCTAGTTATTCCACTAGACCAAAAGAGGATATTTACTAGAAGTACCTAGTAATGATACTATTCCCTAGTTATTCCACTAGACCAAAAGATGATATTTACTAGAAGTACCTAGTAATGATACTATTCCCTAGTTATTCCACTAGACCAAAAGAGGATGTTTACTAGAAGTACCTAGTAATGATACTGTTCCCTAGTTATTCCACTAGACCAAAAGATGATATTTACTAGAAGTACCTAGTAATGATGTTATTCCCTAGTTATTCCACTAGACCAAAAGAGGATATTTACTAGAAGTACCTAGTAATGATACTATTCCCTAGTTATTCCACTAGACCAAAAGAGGATATTTACTAGAAGTACCTTGTAATGATACTATTCCTTAGTTATTCCACTAGACCAAAAGACGATATTTACTAGAAGTACCTAGTAATGATACTATTCCCTAGTTATTCCACTAGACCAAAAGAGGATATTTACTAGAAGTACCTAGTAATGATACTATTCCTTAGTTATTCCACTAGACCAAAAGAGGATATTTACTAGAAGTACCTAGTAATGATACTGTTCCCTAGTTATTCCACTAGAGCAAAAGATGATATTTACTAGAAGTACCTAGTAATGATACTATTCCCTAGTTATTCCACTAGACCAAAAGAGGATATTTACTAGAAGTACCTAGTAATGATACTATTCCTTAGTTATTCCACTAGACCAAAAGAGGATATTTACTAGAAGTACCTAGTAATGATACTATTCCCTAGTTATTCCACTAGACCAAAAGAGGATATTTACTAGAAGTACCTAGTAATGATACTATTCCTTAGTTATTCCACTAGACCAAAAGAGGATATTTACTAGAAGTACCTAATAATGATACTGTTCCCCAGTTATTCCACTAGACCAAAAGATGATATTTACTAGAAGTACCTAGTAATGATACTATTCCCTAGTTATTCCACTAGACCAAAAGAGGATATTTACTAGAAGTACCTAGTAATGATACTATTCCTTAGTTATTCCACTAGACCAAAAGATGATATTTACTAGAAGTACCTAGTAATGATACTATTCCCTAGTTATTCCACTAGACCAAAAGATGATATTTACTAGAAGTACCTAGTAATGATACTGTTCCTTAGTTATTCCACTAGACCAAAAGAGGATATTTACTAGAAGTACCTAGTAATGATACTATTCCTTAGTTATTCCACTAGACCAAAAGATGATATTTACTAGAAGTACCTAGTAATGATACTGTTCCTTAGTTATTCCACTAGACCAAAAGAGGATATTTACTAGAAGTACCTAGTAATGATACTATTCCTCAGTTATTCCACTAGACCAAAAGATGATATTTACTAGAAGTACCTAGTAATGATACTATTCCTTAGTTATTCCACTAGACCAAAAGAGGATATTTACTAGAAGTACCTAGTAATGATACTGTTCCTTAGTTATTCCACTAGACCAAAAGAGGATATTTACTAGAAGTACCTAGTAATGATACTATTCCTCAGTTATTCCACTAGACCAAAAGATGATATTTACTAGAAGTACCTAGTAATGATACTATTCCTTAGTTATTCCACTAGACCACAAGAGGATATTTACTAGAAGTACCTAGTAATGATACTATTCCCTAGTTATTCCACTAGATCAAAAGATGATATTTACTAGAAGTACCTAGTAATGATACTATTCCTTAGTTATTCCACTAGACCAAAAGAGGATATTTACTAGAAGTACCTAGTAATGATACTATTCCTTAGCTATTCCACTAGACCAAAAGAGGATATTTACTAGAAGTACCTAGTAATGATACTGTTCCCTAGTTATTCCATTAGACCAAAAGATGATATTTACTAGAAGTAACTAGTAATGATACTATTCCCTAGTTATTCCACTAGACCAAAAGAGGATATTTACTAGAAGTACCTAGTAATGATACTATTCCTTAGTTATTCCACTAGACCAAAAGAGGATATTTACTAGAAGTACCTAGTAATGATACTATTCCCTAGTTATTCCACTAGACCAAAAGAGGATATTTACTAGAAGTACCTTGTAATGATACTATTCCCTAGTTATTCCACTAGACCAAAAGAGGATATTTACTAGAAGTACCTAGTAAAGATACTATTCCCTAGTTATTCCACTAGACCAAAAGATGATATTTACTAGAAGTACCTAGTAATGATACTATTCCTTAGTTATTCCACTAGACCAAAAGAGGATATTTACTAGAAGTACCTAGTAATGATACTATTCCTTAGTTATTCCACTAGACCAAAAGAGGATATTTACTAGAAGTACCTAGTAATGATACTATTCCCTAGTTATTCCACTAGACCAAAAGAGGATATTTACTAGAAGTACCTTGTAATGATACTATTCCCTAGTTATTCCACTAGACCAAAAGAGGATATTTACTAGAAGTACCTAGTAATGATACTATTCCTTAGTTATTCCACTAGACCAAAAGAGGATATTTACTAGAAGTACCTAGTAATGATACTATTCCCTAGTTATTCCACTAGACCAAAAGAGGATATTTACTAGAAGTACCTAGTAATGATACTATTCCTTAGTTATTCCACTAGACCAAAAGAGGATATTTACTAGAAGTACCTAATAATGATACTGTTCCCCAGTTATTCCACTAGACCAAAAGATGATATTTACTAGAAGTACCTAGTAATGATACTATTCCCTAGTTATTCCACTAGACCAAAAGAGGATATTTACTAGAAGTACCTAGTAATGATACTATTCCTTAGTTATTCCACTAGACCAAAAGATGATATTTACTAGAAGTACCTAGTAATGATACTATTCCCTAGTTATTCCACTAGACCAAAAGATGATATTTACTAGAAGTACCTAGTAATGATACTGTTCCTTAGTTATTCCACTAGACCAAAAGAGGATATTTACTAGAAGTACCTAGTAATGATACTATTCCTTAGTTATTCCACTAGACCAAAAGATGATATTTACTAGAAGTACCTAGTAATGATACTGTTCCTTAGTTATTCCACTAGACCAAAAGAGGATATTTACTAGAAGTACCTAGTAATGATACTATTCCTCAGTTATTCCACTAGACCAAAAGATGATATTTACTAGAAGTACCTAGTAATGATACTATTCCTTAGTTATTCCACTAGACCAAAAGAGGATATTTACTAGAAGTACCTAGTAATGATACTGTTCCTTAGTTATTCCACTAGACCAAAAGAGGATATTTACTAGAAGTACCTAGTAATGATACTATTCCTCAGTTATTCCACTAGACCAAAAGATGATATTTACTAGAAGTACCTAGTAATGATACTATTCCTTAGTTATTCCACTAGACCACAAGAGGATATTTACTAGAAGTACCTAGTAATGATACTATTCCCTAGTTATTCCACTAGATCAAAAGATGATATTTACTAGAAGTACCTAGTAATGATACTATTCCTTAGTTATTCCACTAGACCAAAAGAGGATATTTACTAGAAGTACCTAGTAATGATACTATTCCTTAGCTATTCCACTAGACCAAAAGAGGATATTTACTAGAAGTACCTAGTAATGATACTGTTCCCTAGTTATTCCATTAGACCAAAAGATGATATTTACTAGAAGTAACTAGTAATGATACTATTCCCTAGTTATTCCACTAGACCAAAAGAGGATATTTACTAGAAGTACCTAGTAATGATACTATTCCTTAGTTATTCCACTAGACCAAAAGAGGATATTTACTAGAAGTACCTAGTAATGATACTATTCCCTAGTTATTCCACTAGACCAAAAGAGGATATTTACTAGAAGTACCTTGTAATGATACTATTCCCTAGTTATTCCACTAGACCAAAAGAGGATATTTACTAGAAGTACCTAGTAAAGATACTATTCCCTAGTTATTCCACTAGACCAAAAGATGATATTTACTAGAAGTACCTAGTAATGATACTATTCCTTAGTTATTCCACTAGACCAAAAGAGGATATTTACTAGAAGTACCTAGTAATGATACTATTCCTTAGTTATTCCACTAGACCAAAAGAGGATATTTACTAGAAGTACCTAGTAATGATACTATTCCCTAGTTATTCCACTAGACCAAAAGAGGATATTTACTAGAAGTACCTTGTAATGATACTATTCCCTAGTTATTCCACTAGACCAAAAGAGGATATTTACTAGAAGTACCTAGTAAAGATACTATTCCCTAGTTATTCCACTAGACCAAAAGATGATATTTACTAGAAGTACCTAGTAATGATACTATTCCTTAGTTATTCCACTAGACCAAAAGAGGATATTTACTAGAAGTACCTAGTAATGATACTGTTCCCTAGTTATTCCACTAGACCAAAAGAGGATATTTACTAGAAGTACCTAGTAATGATACTATTCCTTAGTTATTCCACTAGACCAAAAGAGGATATTTACTAGAAGTACCTAGTAATGATACTGTTCCCTAGTTATTCCACTAGACCAAAAGATGATATTTACTAGAAGTACCTAGTAATGATACTATTCCCTAGTTATTCCACTAGACCAAAAGAGGATATTTACTAGAAGTACCTAGTAATGATACTATTCCTTAGTTATTCCACTAGACCAAAAGAGGATATTTACTAGAAGTACCTAGTAATGATACTATTCCCTAGTTATTCCACTAGACCAAAAGAGGATATTTACTAGAAGTACCTAGTAATGATACTATTCCCTAGTTATTCCACTAGACCAAAAGAGGATATTTACTAGAAGTACCTAGTAATGATACTGTTCCCTAGTTATTCCACTAGACCAAAAGAGGATATTTACTAGAAGTACCTAGTAATGATGTTATTCCCTAGTTATTCCACTAGACCAAAAGAGGATATTTACTAGAAGTACCTAGTAATGATACTATTCCCTAGTTATTCCACTAGACCAAAAGATGATATTTACTAGAAGTACCTTGTAATGATACTATTCCTTAGTTATTCCACTAGACCAAAAGAGGATATTTACTAGAAGTACCTAGTAATGATACTATTCCCTAGTTATTCCACTAGACCAACAGAGGATATTTACTAGAAGTACCTAGTAATGATACTGTTCCCTAGTTATTCCACTAGACCAAAAGAGGATATTTACTAGAAGTACCTAGTAATGATACTATTCCCTAGTTATTCCACTAGACCAAAAGAGGATATTTACTAGAAGTACCTAGTAATGATACTATTCCTTAGTTATTCCACTAGACCAAAAGAGGATATTTACTAGAAGTACCTAGTAATGATACTGTTCCCTAGTTATTCCACTAGAGCAAAAGATGATATTTACTAGAAGTACCTAGTAATGATACTATTCCCTAGTTATTCCACTAGACCAAAAGAGGATATTTACTAGAAGTACCTAGTAATGATACTATTCCTTAGTTATTCCACTAGACCAAAAGAGGATATTTACTAGAAGTACCTAGTAATGATACTATTCCCTAGTTATTCCACTAGACCAAAAGAGGATATTTACTAGAAGTACCTAGTAATGATACTATTCCTTAGTTATTCCACTAGACCAAAAGAGGATATTTACTAGAAGTACCTAATAATGATACTGTTCCTCAGTTATTCCACTAGACCAACAGATGATATTTACTAGAAGTACCTAGTAATGATACTATTCCCTAGTTATTCCACTAGACCAAAAGAGGATATTTACTAGAAGTACCTAGTAATGATACTATTCCTTAGTTATTCCACTAGACCAAAAGATGATATTTACTAGAAGTACCTAGTAATGATACTATTCCCTAGTTATTCCACTAGACCAAAAGATGATATTTACTAGAAGTACCTAGTAATGATACTGTTCCTTAGTTATTCCACTAGACCAAAAGAGGATATTTACTAGAAGTACCTAGTAATGATACTATTCCCTAGTTATTCCACTAGACCAAAAGATGAGATTTACTAGAAGTACCTAGTAATGATACTGTTCCTTAGTTATTCCACTAGACCAAAAGAGGATATTTACTAGAAGTACCTAGTAATGATACTATTCCTTAGTTATTCCACTAGACCAAAAGAGGATATTTACTAGAAGTACCTAGTAATGATACTGTTCCCTAGTTATTCCACTAGACCAAAAGATGATATTTACTAGAAGTACCTAGTAATGATACTATTCCTTAGTTATTCCACTAGACCAAAAGAGGATATTTACTAGAAGTACCTAGTAATGATACTATTCCTTAGTTATTCCACTAGACCAAAAGTGGATATTTACTAGAAGTACCTAGTAATGATAATATTCCCTAGTTATTCCACTAGACCAAAAGATGATATTTACTAGAAGTACCTAGTAATGATAATATTCCCTAGTTATTCCACTAGACCAAAAGAGGATATTTACTAGAAGTACCTAGTAATGATACTGTTCCCTAGTTATTCCACTAGACCAAAAGTGTACATTTACTAGAAATACCTAGTATTTAAGAGTAACTTTACTAGGCATCCTAGTGATTATACTAGGTTTTCTTAGTAAAACTACTTATCTTATCTTGTAAAATTACTAATGAATAGTATCAAGTATTCCCATGGACAGTAAGTTTACTACTTTGCCTAGTAAAATTTACTAGTTATTTTTGTCAGTGCTGTATATCCACGGATATAATCTATCTAATACGGTTTCCGACCAAAGAGGACAAAAAGTGTCAAATTCAATTTTTCATTCTATTTTAATGCAGTTTATTCTGTTAAATGCTCATCTGCATGAGTTACATTTGAGTGAACACAGAAATGAGCCATTTTTAAAAACAAAAATACAATGGATAAAAAGATACCAAAATTCCAGATTTTCGCTTCTCCCATTATTACGAAGTTTTACCAGTGGTGGAAAAAAATCTGTAATCCTCTATAGAGGATTAAAATGTCTCGTGCCTTTCCCCGCATGTTGTCAAGCGCCGTAATAATGGGAGAAACAAATTTTCCTTCAGTTGCCCATGTGGGTTACGATATGAATTGAGCCATTTTTAAAAACAAAAATACAATAGATAAAAAGATACCCAAATTCCGGATTTTCGCATATTTCAAAGATATTTAGTGTTATATTTGGGCGCCTTATTTTGATCCATTTTTATCCTTTAAATTTGGTGGATTGTGACAATGGCCTCAGACAGTATTCCAGTTGATTCCCTTTAAATTTATTAGTTATGGCTTTCGAGTCACTGTATAATAAGGTAAAACTGGAGCAGGATGTAGTCCTAGCCGACTTGATGCGACCGTTTATCATGCTGCAGCCGATTTAGCCCTTAAACTGAATATCGTCATTATATGCAGATTCGAAAATGTAACATTTAAATCCAGCACCACCAGTGTTTATTGGATGAGCTTGTTGGTCTAACGTATAGCATATGCTGCAATGAAAACTATATTTACGTACAAACTAGCAATGAAAACCCGAATGAATTTGGCATAAAAGATCACTGACAAAGGAGATTTAATTTTGATTAATTTAAGTCGAAATAAATCTACTATACAAATGTAAGTACTTTGTGTTATGATTAGGAAAATATTTATACCCAATCGGATTATCTCCCCTGATCTGAAGGGCCGTGCGAGTTGTTGCCATTACTTTACATCCGTTATCGTCGTCCTTGTAGACTTTCCACTATTAAATTACTGGGCCAATTGAAACTAAACTTGGCAACACTATTTCCATATCAGATGATGTTCATGTCATTTAACGGGTGCCACTAGTGAGACTGGAACTGCCAACCCTTTCGTAACCCTGGAGTTCATACCCGGTTTTTAGTAGGGTTCGAGTTGCTGAATCTTTAGTTTTTATGTCCCCGCCACTAAGTGGTCGGGACATATAGTGTTACCCATGTCCGTCATTCCGTAATTCCGAAATAAAACAGTTGTTACCACTTTTTTTCCGCTATGCTTTGAGATATTGCATTGATATTTGGCATGTTGGTGTATAATGATGAATTACAGATCAAGTTTACATTTCGTTCCGGTTCAATGATCTTTGGCCGAGTTATGGCCCTTGGACTTTTGAAATTGGGCCAAATATTTAGTTGTCACCACTTTATTTCTGTGTGGTTCCTACCAAATTACGGTTCATTTGGCTACTCGGTTTCAGAGGAGAAGACTATTTAGAAATCGACCAACCAGAAACAAGAATTTCCTGTGGTAGCTATGATTGTTAACGGATCAGGACGAAATGAGCAATATTTATAGAGGACCTGTCATAGACGCTTCCTACCACGTTTTGGTTCATTTGGCAAGGCGGTTTCTGAGAAGATTTTAAAGAAATTGACCAAAAAGAAACAAGAATTGCCTGTGGCGGCCATGTTTGCTAACGGATCGGAAATAAATGAGCAATCTTTATAGAGAACCATCCATAGATGCTTCCTACCAAGTTTCGGTTCATTTGGTCAAGCGGTTTCAGAGAAGATTTTTTAGAAATCAACCAATCGGAAACAAGAATTGCGTGTGGCGGCCATGTTTGTTAATTGATCAGAACGAAAAGAGAAATCTTAATAGAGAACCTTCCATAGATGCTTCCTACCAAGTTTCGGTTCATTTGGCCAAGCAGTTTCAGAGGAGAAGATTTTTTTAGAAATCAACCAATCAGAAATAAGAATTGCTTGTGGCGGCCATGTTTGCTAACGGATCGGGACGAAATTTGCCATCTTTATAGAGGACCTGCTATAGATGCTTCCTACCAAGTTTCAGTTCATTTGGCCAAGCAGTTTCAGAGGAGAAGATTTTAAAAAATCGGCCAATCAGAAACAAGAATTGCCTGTGGCGGCCATATTTGTTAATGGATCAGGACAAAATTAACAAACTTTATAGAGGGCCTTCCATAGATGCTTCCTACCAAGTTTCAGTTCATTTGGCTAAGGGGTTTTAGAGGAGAAGATTAAAATGTAAAAAGTTAACGGACGACGGACGACGGACGCCAAGTGATGGCAAGGTGAGCTAAAAAACGGCGGGGTAGACTAGTTTTATGGACAATTAATACTAATACAAAAACGTAATTGATATATACTGTAATTAAAAATGAATAATAAATACTGGGGTAGTACAAAAGTAGGTCAAGTTTCAAATAAATTCAGGCCTGCTGTGTAGCGACTCAAAAGTTGAGCTGGTGGGACAAATTATTATTTGCTGTTAAATATCTGAAAAACCCTTATTTTCGATAAAGGAAAAAACTGAAACAAAACAAATATTAAAAAAAAAAAAAAAAAAATAGCAAGGGGCACATGTTTAAGCTAATCGAGTTACAGCAGATTATGGCCTAAGTGACTGTAAAAACAATATATGTAAAAAGACACACCCTTATGGTATGTGATCATAATCACAGAAGGTATAAATGAAAATGAATTGCATAGTATTCGTAGCATTAACGAAAATGTTTCTTTCAACACTTTTAAAAAGTCTATCTAAAGCACTAATTTCTTAGTATTCATTAAAGCACAGTTGGCTTATTTTTGTAATGGTTTCATGTGTTTCTTCAGTGCAGCTATTTTCACACATCCATCAATCAGTCTT
Source organism: Bathymodiolus septemdierum (assembly GCA_963383655.1). NCBI lineage: Eukaryota > Metazoa > Mollusca > Bivalvia > Mytilida > Modiolidae > Bathymodiolus > Bathymodiolus septemdierum. The sequence continues at coordinate 53,219,837 of OY726527.1, forward strand.
GGTGCCGGAAGTGTATCGCTCAATGTCGTACAACCGGAAGTTGACGGGTCAAACATTATAAGGTCTTTACATAACGTGTTACTTTCGATTTCACCTCCCAGTACAATTATATTGCCTTGGTAATGTATTACTCCAAAATGGATCCTCTGATAGGCCGTCAGTCGACCAACAGTTCGACAGTATGTCTTTTTACTTTCTTTACTATCTTTACAGAATTCGACTACTCGACCATCATAAAAAATTAGAAACACTCGACTATTTACTGTGACAGATCTTGTCAACTTGCATGCCATTGGTATCTTTGCATCAAGTCTACAAGACTGACGCATGCGTGTATCGAAACACTGAATAAACGCCGTATCCTTCCGGTCATTCTTTTCTCCTCCGAAGGTGTAAATGCTCTCACCTACAACAGCAGCTGAAAACGAGCTAATGGCGATTGGTAACTGACCGACCTCAGACCATTCATCTTCTCTAATATCGTACATTTCGATACTGGACAACATTCGACAGCCATCTTCCAGCTTGTTGTCATAGCCACCAAGAGCATACAGGGCACCAGTTACAGCAACTACTGAATGACGACGTCGACCGCTTTTCATGGTTACCATTTGACACCATTTGTTTTTATCTGCGTCATACCTTAAAAGACAGTTCTGCATAGAGCCACCTCCGGACACAAAAATATCATTCTTGTATGTACACGATGCAAATTCGATTCCCGGGTCATAAGGAAGAGCAGACAACTCATACCATTCTTTGCTTTGAAAGCTGTAACAGATAACCTGTAGACTTCGAATGTACGGCGGAGTAGTAGATTCACACCCACCTAACAACACGACAACTTCCTCTGTGCCTGATGAAAGTCTATACCGCGTCTGCATGTTGCAGATGTCCTGTTGTCGAGCGGGTAAAAGATGGTATTTCTTGGCTTCATTGACATATTTCATAGTCTCCAAATCATCTTTGAGGAAATCATGCCTGTCTTCAATAGTCAATAAGTATTCTGGATTCAGGAACGATAACCTGATATGTTCGAAAAGATTTCCACAAAATTTCTGTCGCTTTTCTAAATCATTTTCAAGCCATTGAAAAACAGTATCACAGAGTCGATCCTCACTTTCGATTTGAAGGTTATCTTCTTGAATAATACTTGCAAGCTCTTTTCCTTCTAGTTCTAGAAATTCACTTGTTTTCCGTATATCATGATAGTTCGCAGCCACTATTTTTATAGCATGTGCTGCCAGACTGTGACAATCATGAAATGAAGCCAGCTTCCATATCTTAAGACAATTTTCTGATGTAATATGAGGATACAGAAAGTCTTCACATATTTGTTGCAGCATCTTAATTTGTAAAACTGAAGCGATACTCAGAATTTCTACTCCATTATCTATGGTGAGTTCTATATCTCCAGTATAAACAAATTTGATGACACATTCAAAAAGATCGGGATCCATTTCCGGAAAGGTCACCTCCCCACTTACACTTTCGCGCATGCCTGAACAAAACATGGCGTCGAAATATGTCGAAACGGCAGCGAGTATAAACTTGTGACATTTGAACGTTTTCTCTCCTACGAGGATTGTGACGTCAGAATGATCGCCCGTATTCCAAAGTCTTTGTATCCCTTCCAGTAAACCTTTGGAGTATACCTCGTAGGGAGTAATTAATATCTGTGCCGACATTGCTGTTCCGTCTATATCCTAGAAATGAAAAAAATACTTCCGTTTTAGCGGTGTAACATTTTATGATAACAAACCTAACGGAAATAACCAAATATTTTTTTAAAAAACGTTAAAGGAAACCGAAGGGTCATCAAGAATGGACAATCTAGGGTAATAGGCAACATTGACCACAAGAAACTGGACAAAATTAAACGTTAGAGGAAACTGAACTGGCGAAGGGGCAATCAAGAATGGATAATCCAGAGATACAAGCAACACAGGGGCACAAGTCACAGAACTAGGACAAACACACAAACGCACAACACAGAAAACTGAAAAGACGGTAAACTAAAAACCCACGGTGGAATCCCGGTACTCGCGAATCGAAGGGCAAGCAAAGACATCCACCGTTTCACTCATAAAGTCCGGTAAAGGTTCTGTCGGTGATAGATGAAAGAAAAATCTACATAAAATTATGTTCATACGCTTAGCTTTCTATCACCGCATGCTATTGGAGAGGACCCCGACTTATCAATGAACATTTGAATGTCATGTCCTTTTAAAACTATATCCGGTGTACGTTGAATTACAAATTAGCATCAAATGACTTTATAGTTCAATGATTTCAGAGAAAAATAGACAAGGAACATTTCTGTTTTCTATGTAAATTCTGTTGTGTGGTGGAGGGTATCTTAAGATTCATAAAATATATTTTGCAAATGATAGTCCAGTACCAAAGATTCAATAAATAAGGGTAATAACAAAATTACCGAACTCCGAACAATCTTACAAAGGGAAAGTCAAAACTTATAATTATATAAACAGACAAAATCAGTTAACAACCGGAAAACTGAAAACCGTAATGACCGTGACTTGGTACAGGCATTTCTAAAGAAATGGTGGGTTGAATCAGATTTTAAAGCGCCAAACCTCCCGCTCTCATTACGGTTCAAAGGTTCCGCTGTCACTATAACAGTATTTAAATACAGGAACAAAATAGGTAAAATAGTTGTCAAAGCAGTACCATATTCAGTGAAGTAAATGTCAAAAACACTTTTACGTCACACATTGATAAAAAAATATTTTTGACATACGGTTGTCATAACGACATTTTACCATTTGCAAATTGAGTCCCGTGTTATTACTATGTTCAGTGGTGATAGAAATCTTAGATTTGAGACGATCGGCACAAAAAAAACCCCAGAAACATTGTAAAGACTTTAAAGGACATTTATGAAATGTTTGGTTTTAATTGTTACTATGGTTTCAAAGAGGAATTTTCAAACATTTTCCTCATAGGCTGTGGCAATCTTTGATTTCCTATCTGCTACAAAAACATACAATGTGTACATGGACACCCAATGATCAGTTAAATGAAACCAGCTTAGTAGTGTATAAGAAACATCTTTACAGTTTCCCATATGGTCCTTAGTCTAGCGATGGTCTTGATCTTGCATTCCAATAGGCACATAAAAACATGAACTTGTTAGAGATTAATGAAGTTCATCTATGTTATGCTCGACTTAACAGTAACACGACGGATGTGATTATTGGAGCAGGAACTGCTAACCCTTCCGGAGCGCCTGTGTTCACCACTGGTGTCTAGTAGGGTTTGTGTAGCTTTCTGTGTAGTGTTTTATACATCATTTTGTCCTGTTTCTCTTGGCCATTGTATTGTTTGTCCTACTATTTAGAGCTTTTTATCACAGGCACTCGAATTCCGGACCCCCCCCCTTTTTCCTCATTTGGTCCCTCCTGCGATTATAGTATGGATCTTTGACTGGAAGTATATCTTTTTAAGTAAAACGGCAGCTGGACCTAGAAACAAAAGTTAGTAGAACGAGAGAGTTGTAACGCGAAATGTTGTAAAATATGGATAAATGGCTCAAAGATATACTTCCAGACAAAGATCCATACCATAATCGCGGGAGGTACCAAATGAGGAAAAAGGGGGGTCCGGAATTCGAGTGCCTGTGCTTTTTATTACCTGTTTGGTATCTTCATACTTTTCTTACCCTTGGCATTCATTTGTTTTTCTACATTTTTGTTACATTCATGTCTTTCCCAAATACAACCACTTCGATGACGTAATGGTTATTTTTTATTGTGTTCGCCTCGAGTGCATCTGCTTCTATTTCTAACAAATAATGAAAACCTTCAACAAGTTAAAGATTGTGTCAGAAGTTGCATATGACAATTGAAAAAAGGTTAAAACTGTTTACACGTTTCATAAACCAGCATTTAATAGAGGAGACAGCAGCCTTGGATGTTACAAACGAGCGACTCATAACTATATAGGCTGTGGTAGCCAGTTCCAGTCTTTGTTGAGTCTTACAGAGAGGGCTAATGACAGACGAGGTGTGCATGTTCCAGTCTTTGTTGAGTCTTACAGTGAGGGCTAATGACAGACGAGGTGTGCATGTTCCAGTGTTTGTTGAGTCTTACAGTGAGGGCTAATGACAGACGAGGTGTGCATGTTCCAGTCTTTGTTGAGTCTTACAGTGAGGGCTAATGACAGACGAGGTGTGCATGTTCCAGTCTTTGTTGAGTCTTACAGTGAGGGCTAATGACAGACGAGGTGTGCATGTTCCAGTCTTTGTTGAGTCTTACAGAGAGGGCTAATGACAGACGAGGTGCGCATGTTCCGCGATGGTTGTTTCAAATATAATAACATTAGCTTGCTGGTTTTAGAACCCTTTCTAAACCCCTTAAAATATGGGGAAGGGATGAAGTTAAGTTGTACTTACTTGTAATGATAATGACGCATCCTCCTCCAGACTCTTTGGGGAGGAAACTCTCCTACCAGACAACCTGGAACGAAAACTTCGCATAAGTTTTTTTCTTAGTTAAGACAGTTTGTCGAACAACATGGAGTCAAAACAAGGAAATATGCTTCACATTACAACAAAATTACGCATATATAAATAACAGGAAAGCCTAGACAAGTACTTCCGGTATAATCAAGTACTTCCTGTAAAATATCATTTCGTACTAGTTTAACACTTTGAAGTTTGTTTTTGTATAGAAAACTGATGCAGACGTCGAATTTTCAGGAAGAGTTTTGTCGTTTCCAGTTACTAAGCATAGCACTATATTTATATACCACACAATTTATAAATAAACATTTAGACTTCTCAAAATAATACATTTCCAAAAAATCAAATCACCTGTAATAAAAACGTAGACATCGTATTATCTTCCCGTGGATTTGTTAATAATTCAGTAATACAACTATTATCTGTCCATGAATATGTCAACAATTCAGTAATACCAGTATTTAATGTCAGTGAACTTGTCAATAATTCATTAATACAAGTATTATCTGTCCGTGAATTTATCAACAATTCAGTAATACAAGTATTATTTTTCTGTGAATGTATCAATAATTCAGTAATACAAATATTATCTGTAAGTGAATTTGTCAACAATTCAGTAATACAAGTATTATATGTCAGTTAACTTGTCAATAATTCAGTAATACAAGTATTATCTTTCTGTGTATTTGTCAACAATCCAGTAATACAAGTATTATCTTTCTGTGAATTTGTCAATAATTCAGTAATACAACTATTATATTTCTGTGAATTTGTAAACAATTCAGTAATACAAGTATTATCTGTCAGTGAATTTGTCAACAATTCAGTAATACAAGTATTATCTTTCCAGGAATTTGTCAACAATTCAGTAATACAAGTATTATGTTTCCAGGAATTTGTTAACAATTCAGTAATACAAGTATTATCTTTCCAAGAATTTGTCAACAATTCAGTAATACAAGTATCATCATTCCATGAATTTGTCAACAATTCAGTAATACAAGTATCATCATTCCATGAATTTGTCAACAATCCAGTAATACAAGTATTATTTGTCTGTGAATTTGTCGACAATCCAGTAATACAAGTATTATCTTTCTGTGAATTTGTCAACAATCCAGTACTACAAGTATTATCTTTCTGTGGATTTGCAAACAATTCAGTAATACAAGTATTATCTGTCAGTGAATTTGTCAACAATTCAGTAATACAAGTATTATATTTCCAGGAATTTGTCAACAATTCTGTAATACAAGTATTATCTGTCAATGAATTTGTCAACAATTCAGTAATACAAGTATTATATTTCCATGAATTTGTAAACAATTCAGTAATACAAGTATTATCTGTCAGTGAATTTGTCAACAATTCAATAATACAAGTATTATTTTTCCAGGAATTTGTCAACAATTCTGTAATACAAGTATTATTTTCCAGGAATTTGTAAACAATTCAGTAATACAAGTATTATCTTTCCATGAATTTAAAGTATTATCTTTCCAGGAATTTGTCAATAATTCAGTAATACAAGTATTATATTTCCAGGAATTTGTTAACAATCCAGTAATACAAGTATTATCTGTCCGTGAATTTGTCAACAATTCAGTAATACAAGTATTATCTTTCCAGGAATTTGTTAACAATCCAGTAATACAAGTATTATTTGTTCGTGAATTTGTCAACAATTCAGTACTACAAGTATTTTCTTTCTGTAAATTTGTCAACAATCTAGTACTACAAGTATTATCTTTCTGCGAATTTGTCAACAATTCAGTACTACAAGTATTATCTGTCAGTGAATTTGTCAACAATTCAGTAATACAAGTATTCTTTTTCCAGGAATTTGTCAACAATTCTGTAATACAAGTTTTATCTGTCAATGAATTTGTCAACAATTCAGTAATACAAGTATTATCTTTCCATGAATTTGTTAACAATCCAGTAATACAAGTATTATCTGTCCGTGAATTTCTCAACAATTCAGTAATACAAGTACAATGCATTATTTGTCAGTGAATTTGTTAACAATTCAGTAATACACGTATTATCTGTTAATGAATTTGTCAACAATTCAGTAATACAAGTATTATCTGTCCATGACTTTGTTAACAATTCTGTAATACAAGTTTTATCTGTCAGTGAACTTGTCAACAATTCAGTAATACAAGTATTTTCTGTCCATGAATTTTTCAACAATTCAGTAATACAAGTATTATCTGTCAATGAATTTGTCAACAATTCAGTAATACAAGTATCATCATTCCAGGAATTTGTTAACAATTCAGTAATACAAGTATCATCATTCCATGAATTTGTCAACAATCCAGTAATACAAGTACAATGTATTATCTGTCAGTGAATTTGTTAACAATTCAGTAATACAAGTATTATCTGTCCGTGAATTTGTTAACAATTCAGTAATACAAGTATTATCTTTCCATAAAAATACAACAATTCATGTCTAAGGTTAAAGTGTTACACAGTTTGTGTTCTCCACCTTATATTACTCCTATATAAGGAGGATTTAATTTACATTTGTATGACAATACTCGTGTATAAGATGGTGGATTCATAAAATTTGTGGCAATCGTCGTGTATAAGACAGATTCACTATGCAGTGTGTGATAATCGTCGTGTATAAGACGGATTTACTATGCAGTGTGTGATAATCGTCGTGTATAAAACGGATTTACTATGCAGTGTGTGATAATCGTCGTGTATAAGACGGATTTACTATGCAGTGTGTGATAATCGTCGTGTATAAAACGGATTTACTATGCAGTGTGTGATAATCGTCGTGTATAGGACGGATTTACTATGCAGTGTGTGATAATCGTCATGTATAAGACGGATTTACTATGCAGTGTGTGGTAATCGTCGTGTATAAAACGGATTTACTATGCAGTGTGTGATAATCGTCGTGTATAAGACGGATTTACTATGCAGTGTGTGATAATCGTCGTGTATAAAACGGATTTACTATGCAGTGTGTGATAATCGTCGTGTATAAGACGGATTTACTATGCAGTGTGTGATAATCGTCGTGTATAAAACGGATTTACTATGCAGTGTGTGATAATCGTCGTGTATAGGACGGATTTACTATGCAGTGTGTGATAATCGTCTTGTATAAGACGGATTTACTATGCAGTGTGTGGTAATCGTCGTGTATACCGGTGGTAAGACGGATTAATTATACAGTATGTGGTAATCGTCGTGTATACCGGTGGTAAGACGGATTAATTATACAGTGTGTGGTAATCGTCGTGTATACCGGTGGTAAGACGGATTAATTATACAGTGTGTGATAATCGTCGTGTATACCGGTGGTAAGACGGATTAATTATACAGTATGTGGTAATCGTCGTGTATACCGGTGGTAAGACGGATTAATTATACAGTGTGTGATAATCGTCGTGTATACCGGTGGTAAGACAAATTAATGATAAAGTATGTGATAATCGTCGTGTATACCGGTGGTAAGACGGATTAATTATACAGTGTGTGATAATCGTCGTGTATACCGGTGGTAAGACGGATTAATTATACAGTGTGTGATAATCGTCGTGTATACCGGTGGTAAGACGTATTAATTATAGTGTGTGGTAATCGTCGAGTATACCGGTGGTAAGACGGATTAATTATACAGTGTGTGATAATCGTCGTGTATACCGGTGGTAAGACGGATTAATTATACAGTGTGTGGTAATCGTCGTGTATACCGGTGGTAAGACGGATTAATTATACAGTGTGTGATAATCGTCGTGTATACCGGTGGCAAGACGGATTAATTATACAGTGTGTGATAATCGTCGTGTATACCGGTGGTAAGACGGATTAATTATAGTGTGTGGTAATCGTCGAGTATACCGGTGGTAAGACGGATTAATTATAGTGTGTGGTAATCGTCGAGTATACCGGTGGTAAGACGGATTAATTATACAGTGTGTGATAATCGTCGTGTATACCGGTGGTAAGACGGATTAATTATACAGTATGTGATAAGAAAGTTTGAAGACGCCAAAAGGGTAATCAGAAGCCGTAAATCGAAGAACGACAGAACTAGATAATACAATGGCGAAAATAACAAGATGAACAATGGTCGACAAAACAGTAAACAGAAAACTAAACATTGAGTAACAGGAACTCCACTAAAAACCAGTGGTGAACTCATGACCTACCAAATGGTCAACACCTGTCATGTTATTGTTAAACAACACCAACATTTGGCGCATGCTTATACGGTGGTTTTCTCCGTGTACTCCGGTTTCATCTACCACTAAGACTGACCACCACGATATAACTTAAATATTGTTGAAAGTGGCGTTAAATACCATAAACCTTTTTCTTTAAATTCAATTGCTTTTGTATATTAATGTTACAATAATTGTATACACGATTGCATTTAATTTAATTTGAATACTGGAATCTGATTGGCTGATCCGCCTGGAGAAAAATTTGGTTGTACTTGATAACCTGGGTTAGTATTGTGACGTCACCAACATATTCGTTCGCCAACAACAAAATCAAATCGTCCCATGAAATAATAGTAATTAAAATCGAGGAATCATTAAATGTTGTTGTAAAAATTTAATTATAAGGAATATTTGAAATTTTTTAGCAGGTTATACTAGTATAGTATAACCTGTTTTGGAACAGTTTACACTTTTCATAAACCGCTTCAAATATTCCTTAAATATGTGTATCATTAGATAGTGTTGGTAAACAATGGCGTCTATTGTTCAATTTAAATGGTTAAAAAAACGCGGAAGTCTTGAATACTAAAGCCCGGTCTAATTGATCAACTTTGTGGTTTTAACTTACCTGTTTACTGACTCATTGTATTAGTTTGTAGGTATGGCGGAAATTTATTGCATTTGTTCATCAAACACTTAAAAAACATTTTTTTTAAATTATTATCTATTGAAATTACAATATTTGTATGTAATAATAGACGTTTTTGTGGTAATGTGATGTACATATCCATGACAATATTTATTTAAAGCCTAACGCAACAAATATTTAACTTTAATAGGAGCTTTGCTTTTTTAAACAAATCTTGTAGCCATATTTAATAGAAAAAAATGTCATGAAAGATGCAAAAATACATAAATACATAATCTTTTTTCATGCAGTTTTCACGGAGAAAATTTTCGTCGGCTAGGACTATGGTGTCTTAACACCACTTTCAACAATATTTCAGTTATATTCTGGCGAGCAGTTTTTTTTTGGTGGAGGAAACCGGAGTACCCGGAGAAAATCACCCAGTTTGATAAAATTTGAAAAACAGTACTCATTTTTCATCACAAAGGTTTTAATCTGATTTTTGTTAGGCGTGAAAAAATATTTTCTGATTCGGGGGGAAAACATGCCCTCGCTCTACTAAAATTTAAGCTGTCAAGTCCCTAAATAGGGTAGGGTTATGGTGTTGAATGCCATTTTCAAAATTATTTCAGTTATATCGTGGTGGTCAGTTTTATTGGTGGAGGAAACCGGAGTACCAGGAGAAAACCACTGACCTGGCATAAGTCACTGACAAACTTTATCACAATATGTTGTATCGAGTACATCTCGCCATGAATGTGGTTCGAACTCACAAATTTAGTGGTGATATGCACTGATTGCACAGGTAGTTGTAAATCCAACTACCATCGGATCACGACGGTCCCTCCTAAATAGGTCATTAGATGTAAGTATGAATATAAATCATGGTTTGTCTACATACAATCAACCAATACATTTATTGTCATATATTATAAATAGCTATACCTTTTATGTGACCTCTGACGTGACCTCAATATTTACATTTTATTTATATAAATCAATATGTGTTCTCATAAACAATGGCACAGATAATATATACAGAAAATAAATAAATACAACATATACAAATATCAAAATGATCAGGACACAGCCACCATATACACATATTTACCTATAGGCTGCACAGTCTGACTCCAAGAACCTCAAACTTTAGGGGGACTCCCGCCAAGGTGTATAATATTTTAAACAAGTTGTTATTGGACACTTATGCTGTCATAGCGTATTGTACTTTCTGACCAAATGCAACCATTCTGTAATTTTTCTTGCATAGTTGCACTCCATTTCAGAATTTTAAACACCCCTCATCATCTTCATCTTTATTGAAATTGATTAAACACACTTCCATTTTCCTCCAGTCGTGAAGGTGGGGAATAGGGAGGAGCCTCACAAGTGGAATAGCCAATGGCCTCTCTTTATCTAAATCTGGCACTGCATATACATGTAGCTGAAATATCAGATATCTCACTTGATCCCCTTTACGGACATGTCGTGGTGACCCCCGTGGTGTCCATCACCGCAACATATGGGCAATTTATTTAAGCTTAACATAAGAATTTAGTTGATTGATTGATTTTTGGTGTTTAATGCCACTTTCAGCAATATCTCAGCTCATATATATCATGGCGACCAGTTTTAGTGGTAGGAGAAGCCGGAGTACCCGGAGAGAACCACCGACCATGGGCAAGCAACTGGTAAACTTTATCACTTGCGGCTGCGAGTCGAATGCACACTTTTTGTAATATACAAAGCTGGGCGCGAACCCACGCCGTATTGGTGATAGGCTTGTATGAGTTGTTAGGTAATCCAACTACTTAACTCATTGAGCCACCCGGGCCCTCTCTACAACTACCTAACTCATTGAGCCACCCGGGCCTCTCTACAACTACCTAACTCATTGAGCCACCCGGGCCTCTCTACAACTACCTAACTCATTGAGCCACCCGGGCCTCTCTACAACTACCTAACTCATTGAGCCACCCGGGCCTCTCTACAACTACCTAACTCATTGAGCCACCCGGGCCTCTCTACAACTACCTAACTCATTGAGCCACCCGGGCCTCTCTACAACTACCTAACTCATTGAGCCACCCGGGCCTCTCTACAACTACCTAACTCATTGAGCCACCCAGGCCTCTCTACAACTACCTAACTCATTGAGCCACCCGGGCCTCTCTACAACTACCTAATTCATTGAGCCACCCGGGCCTCTCTACAACTACCTAACTCATTGAGCCACCCGGGCCTCTCTACAACTACCTAACTCATTGAGCCACCCGGGCCTCTCTACAACTACCTAACTCATTGAGCCATTGAGCCCAAGACCAGTAAATTTTTTCAGTTTTTTTTTATTTAGATATATTTTGACAGCTTAAAAATCTAATTCTAACACTGTTTGGTTTAATTTTCAGACGTATATAATATTTAGTATTAACCTAGTATCCTTAGTAACTTTGAGATCCAGTGGGACAGATATATTGTATGGTTGTCACTTGCTTCTAGACGTTTGTATAATATACTTTATTTCATGTGACTGTAATGAAATTCTTCATTATCCTATACAATATATTAAAAATTGCTGGGTTAGATTGCTGTCAAATTATAATATTAAGTATATATGTACCATCTACACACGCTTAGACACATGTCTTATGTATATCTCTAGATTTTCCTTACGAGACAAGGTAACACTTCGATCATTGCAGCTCCATTTTTATGGAGCGGACGTGGTCGAGTGGTCTAGGACGCTGGACATAAGGCTAAGCGATTGGTGCTGCAGTGTATCAATAGTGTGAGTTCAAATCCCGTCGAGGGAAGAACAAAAATTTGACAGCTTAAAAATCTAATTCTAACACTGTTTGGTTTAATTTTCAGACGTATATATATATATATAAAGGAGTGGATGTGGTCGAGTGGTCTAGGGCGCTGGACGTAAGGCTAAGCGAATGGTGCTGCAGTGTATCAATGGTGTGAGTTCAAATCCCGTCGAGGGAAGAACAAAAATTTGACAGCTCTAAAATCTAATTCTAACACTGTTTGGTTTAATTTTCAGACCAGTGTGTGTGTTTTTCCAAATCCCTGTCGCCAAATGCTATAGAAAATAATAAATTGTCTTGAAAGATGGAAAAAATAAATAATATGACCACCAGTTTTCAATTTTGGTAAAATTTGAAGGATTTTTTATGTTAAAAAAGTAATAATCTGGCTTTGTTTTTGGTGTGATTAAAAAAAATCTGCCTTGGGGAAAAACATATCCCATAAAAGTAAGCTAAATGATACGTTCATAACATATTTGATCTTTGATAAGAACGGGAGGTACGTTTTCTAATTATCAATGAAAAATGATCAAGATTCAAAAATATTATTTTTACAAATAACGTAATCAACACTTTAAACAAAAATACTTATAATTCAGGTCATAGGATCTATAGTGAACCGGACTGAGGTGGGGCGGGATGTCAAGTTTTAGATGTGGACTGGACAGTGGGGGACATATATTTTAGGTCTGGTATGAAAATTGGGGGGTTTAGGACTGGTACGAAAAGTGGGGGTGGGGTGGGGGTGGGGTGGGAGTTTTCAGAACCTACAAGCTTCAAGGCATATTTTATACCTCTTCTTTGTAAACTGAACAATTTTTCCTTTCATCCTATAAATTCAAATTTTTGTCAAAAAACCAAAGTGGTGGCAAAGGGGGGTGCAGTGTCCCCCTTGCCCCCGATTCCTACGCCCCTGAAAATACACAAAGATGTCCATGTAATAGAAGACATTACGAAATGAGAATGTAGGGGTCAGGGTTATGGTGTTTAACGCCACTGTCAACACTACTTCAGCTATTTCGTGGTGGTCAGTTTTATTGGTGGACGAAATCGGAGTACCAGAAGAAATCCACCGAACTGTCGCAAGTGACGTGCACTGACAAACTAATAAGAATGTAAGGAACGCTCATGATCTAGACATACATGCGTGATAATTTATATATAAGTGTACAGTACCCGATAAAATACTTGTCCAGTATCAATACACTAATAAATACACAGTGGAATATGTGTATTTAAAGGTAAATGTATATCTTATCATATGACATGTATACTGTTACTGTGTTAGTGTAAATTTCAGAGATTAATCTTATCAAATGAAATTAGATTATTTTTTATAATATATAAATGTACGTACCTTTTCTGACCTGTCAAATTAGCCCTAGGTAATCGATATTATCATACAGGTACATAATTATACATAAATAACAGATTTATTTCAGGTTTTTAACGATACGTATGTATAATTATAAACAATAATTATCTCCCTCTAATATAATGTACCTGTAAAGCCCGGTACACCTGTCCTATATCCGGGGCTTTGAGAAAAATAATAAAATAAATATCCTTGGTAATCAATTTACCTGATCGAGTATCCTATCAATTGTACTTCTTTTTGTTATTTATATATGAATACACACTTCCTGATAAACCGGGTTTTCAAAAATAGGGACAATCTCAAAAGGTGAACTGTATTTAATTAAGTAAAAGGGGTGTTTCTCATAATCCAAAGTCTTCATATAACTGACGATAAAACTTCAATTCACCAGTCAGTTAAAATTCAGAGGATGACTTGTGCACATAATCGGGGATGTTACAGTTTTTAAGATATTAATAGATAGGGGTTAAAATAAAGATAATATAATAAAAAAACAAAAACAAAAACAAAAAACACACACACCTACTGCTTCTACATACGAATACGACATATGCCATGCACAAGATATTGTGATCCATAAAAAAAATAGTTTACCATGTCGATGTTGAGAATGAACAAGACTATGATGGAAAAAAATGTCTCTAACCAAATAACACAACTGCAAGACCTAGAAAAACGAAGGAAAAACCACAAACTGTGTTAGCATATTCAATATGTTTATTCAGTGAACGACTTTAAAAGAACAGAAATAATTCTACGACTTCACATCCCCATTGTAGTTTCTTCAACCTTGGACTCGCATCCTTTTCTTTTCATCTCCCACCACTTTCTTTCATGCTCCCCACCCTTCTCTCGCAATCGCCGCTTCCTTTCTCATACAGTTCGGTCTTTCACCGCAGAGCCTTAGGAGGTGCGGGCCCAGTGCTGTCCTCTGTAAAACGTGCAGTGTGTTGTTGTATGTACTTGAACAGCCAAGAGTAGATAACTCCAGCCCGGGGTCCAATTGGCTTAAGGCCGTATTGGAAGTTATACAAACGTATGACATGATGGTAGAGGAAAATCATCCGACATTATATACTGAAAAAAAAACATTTAATATATTTTGGAAACAATGGACCTTCCGACCGATGGATGTCGAACTAACGAACGTCCGGACCAATCAGTCTTCGAACCTTCAGAATATCAGGCTTGTATGTCTCTAGTCTGAAATTCCACTGATCCGAAATATCAAAGGCCCAGAAGTTCGAAATATATTATTTTTTGCATGTCTAATTACAAGGTTACGTTATTTGTGTTTGTTTGAGCATTGTAGTGGTGTTCAACACATACTGTGTTGCGTTTTTTCTTTGTTTATCTTCGTCCTGTGTCTTGTGTGCCTAAAGTTGCCAGTTTCCATGGATTGTCCATTTTTTATTGCCCTTTCGGTATTCTCTAACGTTTATTTGAAACATATTAGACTGTATCCATATTGTTGGTTTGTGAAATTGCGTCTTGGGTGGTCGTGTTTGACTACATACGACATCATATACCTGATTTGAAGCCAAATTTTGTTTGAAGTAACATATTATCAAACAATAAAACCAGAGGTTCACATGAGTCTGTATCGATTGCACCTACAGCAATTTAATATAAAAAAAAGGTAGATTCTACAAAAAAGTTTGGTTTTTTTCATTTACCCGTAGTTCTTATGTTAAAAACTAAGAACTGCGGTGGTGGCCATCTTGGATTTTCAATTCACACAAGATATGTCTGCTTTCTAAAGGACTATTCACGTACAGTTTGATTTTTGTAATAACTAGATTTTATTCATTTTCCTATAGAATCCAATGTTAACCAATATGTCTGGGACTGGTGGCCATATTGGTCAATTGATCAAAAACAGAGTAACAACCTTCTGTTACTACCATATATGGAATATTCTTACCTTTTCTGTGACTGTGGGTTTAAATTGTTCATGATCAGAAAAGTTTGAAATTTCAAACAATCAACAGACTATTTTGAGGTAGATACACATTTTATTTAAAGTCGGAGTATAAAAACATACAACATAAGCTCTGAAGAGCTTTTAAAACCGACATATTGCCAGATCACTGAAACAACTGTCTGTGGGTTGACTTTACGCTCGACTCGGACAGATTATCATAATTCTGAGCCAACCAATCTTTGCTCTTGCTCGTACATGTTGTGTGTTTTAAAAAAAAGAAAAGTCTAGAGAAACTGGATAAAAATTGATACGAAACATCTCGACGATTGACGGAAATAGCCGATCGATTGAAAACAATTATGGCGACAGAAGAAAGTAAACAAATTTGCTGTTGGGGGGAGATCCTGCGGGAGGAAAAGGTGTGTGCGGGAGATTTATATATGTCTCCCACACGGGAGACCCAGTTCATGCGGGAGATAAGGCTCTTACGCAGGAGGCTCCCACGCAAAGGGGGAGGGTTAACAGGTATGTATATATATATATATACATATAGTCATTGTTAGCCATGCCTCTTCAACAGATAATTTGGGGTCAGTTTGCTTAATATCCATAATGTTTATTATTGTTTATTTTATTTTGTTGATATTTCTAATCATTGAAATCATTGCCAATCATTGTATGAAATTTTGTGCTGATTTATACTGCCGCTGTAAGGGCAATTTGATTATCAATAAAACTTATTTGTATTTGTATTGTATTGCAGGTAAACCATGACTTTATGTACCATTCAAATGAAAATGGTGATTGCGAGACACATACCTGTTAACCTCTGGGAACTGCTTGGGGGGAGATCTCCCCCTACCAACTCTTCTAAGGGGGAGATTTTGTGCGTCGCCTTTAAACGCACAAAATTGTACCTTGTAGTTGCATACATGTGATAGAGTTGCTATGCTACAACTGGAGATTTGTAAATTTTTGGCTGGAAATTTGTTCTCATAACTGGAGATTTTTTATCGACGTATTTGATGCATGTTTTTATTGTTAATTGACGTTTTCTTTTTGTTTGTTTCAGTATTGAACCAACTGCCTTCCGTTTCAATATATATTGTTTACATTTCTGTCTTATTAGTAGTGTTTCATATGATGAATGAAGGATAAAAACTGTATTTATAATTTATTCATAGTCATTCATAATCATAAGGTTATAACAAAGCAATAACAATGAAGACAGAATGTTCTGAACAATAAAGTCATAGAGCACTAAAATTAAAAAGTCACTTTGCTGCTGGTGCGTTGGGTGATAGCATACGTTTGGTCATTTTTGTGGTTTATCAATTCCATCCTGGATCTTAGTCCTTAAATCGGCTTTGATCCCAAACAAGCCATAACAACTCAATCCGAGATGAATTCATTGCATGTTTGATCGAAATAAGAAGTTTTCCTCGGCATCAAAGGTTGTCCGACTCCTGTTTGCACAACGGTTTATAACTATTTTTAATTGCCGCTATCACACTTCTAATCATCTAAGCGTGTGCCACAAACACACTTCCTTATTGCCAATTAACTGTCAATCAGTGGATAATTGTTGTATAATCATCAACACCTTAATTAATCTCCATGACCCAATTTACCTGTAAAGGTGTCAAACAGATCAATAACCGGATATCATTTAAACACCTTTACCATTCGTATCTCTCGGCGTTTTTCATCAGCGCGGGAGTTCCAAATGGGGAATTTCCAGAAATATTGATCGCAAAATGTAGGTCAAGATTTTATTGTACTTGATTTTTTGTTGGGGGGATATCGTGCGGGAGGAAAAGGTGTGTGCGGGAGATTAATATCTCCCGCGCATGAGACCCAGTCCATGCGGGAGATAAGGCTCTTACGCGGGAGACTCCCGCGAAAAGGGGGAGGGTTAACAGGTCTGGAGACAATGAGTGTTACTAACCTGCTTTGCATGTAACAAGCAATTTGATTGGTCACAAATAGAAAAAAACCAGAATACAGTCAAACCTTCCCATGCTGTCACCTCTATTAAGCAGTCACATGTATTAAGCTGTCACCTGTATTAAGCAGTCACATGTATTAAGCTGTCACCTGTATTAAGCTGTCACCTCTTAAGCTGTCACCTGTATTAAGCTGTCACCTGTATTAAGCTGTCACATGTATTAAGCTGTCACCTGTATTGAGCTGTCACCTCTATTAAGCTGACACCTGTATTTAAAGGTCATATTTGCTTGTCCCATCATAGAAAATTTAATATAAATTGCATCTCTTTTAAGAGGTCTTATAAGGACTCTTTTCAGTCCTCAAAATAAGCACAGGTCCTCTGGCCCAAGACCAGTCAATTCAAGAATTTGATCTGGACCAGTAAATTCAATTTTTCATTTCGAGGACTGTCTTTTTCTTTGTCTCAAAAGTGACCTCTTAATACAGGTTTGACTGTACTATGTTGGGATCGTTTAACCCACAAAATCCACGAAGAGTTGGATTCATATTAATAAAAGGTATTTCACAGTATGACAATCTAATTAAAATTAGATGTTTGTTGTTTATTTACCTTTGGTGATCCACTAACATCTAACGACGTTCTGTTCCGTGGGGGTCATGTCAGGGTCAATCAACAAATCAGCAAAGAGCCTATTAAATCATCTAAATTGAGCTGTTTTTCAATTGGACAATATATTTAACTGTCTTGCATATGATTGGATAGTCAAATATGAATGAAAGGTTACATGACATGACACCAAATGGGGTGTTGTGAGATATTGACACCACATGGGATGTTGTGAGATAGTGTATCAACAAAATTAGTTCTCTCCAAAACTACAAAAAACATTTAATTTTATAAGGGCTGTCGTGGCCGTGATCGTATGGTAGTTGGATTTATAACTACCTATGCAATCGGTGCATATCACCACTAATGTTGTGATCCTGTTCAGACGAGGTGTACTGGATACAACATTATGTAATAAAGTTTGTCAGTGACTTGCGATAGGTCGGTGGTTTCTCCAGGTACTCCGGTTTCCTCCACCAGTAAAACCAACCGCCACGGTATAACTGAAATATTGTTGAAAGTGGCATTAAACACCATAGCCCTCAAAGGATACATGACATCAGTGTATCATCAAATTTGTTTTTCTAAAACTACAAAAAAACATTTAATTTTATATATCTATAATGTCAATCAACATCAATCATAAAGATTATGTCCCCGCCTACAGTGCTGTCTCTGAGTTATTTATTGTATAACAGTTTGTTGTATCAACTTGTTAAGTTCTCCATAATTGAATCAGCATGCTTTAATTCTGAAAAATAAAAATAAATTTGTATTCAGACAACAGGCTATAAATAAACGTAAAACGAGAATACAGAAGGGACAAAATGGACAATCCAGAGAAACTGGCAACACAAGACAAAGAAAAATAAAACAAAAAACACAACACAATATGCATTGGATAGCACCAGTCATCGACTTTAGCAGTGGTCCGGTGGCCCATGGCCAGTGAAAATTTATTCGGACCAGTGACTTTTGCCAATTTTTTTCAATAGAATCTATATAAATATTCTAATTTTGAAGTTTTCGGGCCAGTAAATTCGAAAGTCTAATTTTGAAGACTGTAGCACTATGCCCAAACAAGCAAATAACGTAAATAAGACATGAGCCCTCCTACAAACAACTGGAGGTAAAGATGAACCGAACATTGTAATGTTTACTTTTTGTTGAAAGATATCTCTATACTAGTATTATGAATCACTGTCAATATAGGGCACCTCTTAACAGAAAATAACTGTCTATAAAGGACATCTCTAAAGAGTAAATCACTGTATATAAAGGGCACCTCTTAACAGAAAATAACTGTCTATAACGGACATCTCTAAAGAGTAAATCACTGTCAATATAGGGCACCTCTTAACAGAAAATAACTGTCTATAAAGGACATCTCTAAAGAGTAAATCACTGTATATAAAGGACATCTCTAAAGAGTAAATCACTGTATATAAAGGACATCTCTAAAGAATAAATCACTGTATATAAAGGACATCTCTAAAGAGTAAATCACTGTATATAAAGGACATCTCTAAAGAGTAAATCACTGTATATAAAGGACATCTCTAAAGAGTAAATCACTGTATATAAAGGACATCTCTAAAGAGTAAATCACTGTCAATATAGGGCACCTCTTAACAGAAAATAACTGTCTATAAAGGACATCTCTAAAGAGTAAATCACTGTATATAAAGGACATCTCTAAAGAGTAAATCACTGTCAATATAGGGCACCTCTTAACAGAAAATAACTGTCTATAAAGGACATCTCTAAAGAGTAAATCACTGTATATAAAGGACATCTCTAAAGAGTAAATCACTGTATATAAAGGACATCTCTAAAGAATAAATCACTGTATATAAAGGACATCTCTAAAGAGTAAATCACTGTATATAAAGGACATCTCTAAAGAGTAAATCACTGTATATAAAGGACATCTCTAAAGAGTAAATCACTGTATATAAAGGACATCTCTAAAGAGTAAATCACTGTCAATATAGGGCACCTCTTAACAGAAAATAACTGTCTATAAAGGACATCTCTAAAGAGTAAATCACTGTATATAAAGGACATCTCTAAAGAGTAAATCACTGTCAATATAGGGCACCTCTTAACAGAAAATAACTGTCTATAAAGGACATCTCTAAAGAGTAAATCACTGTATATAAAGGACATCTCTAAAGAGTAAATCACTGTAAATAAAGGACATCTCTAAAGAGTAAATCACTGTCAATATAGGGCCCCTCTTAACAGAAAATAACTGTCTATAAAGGACATCTCTAAAGAATAAATCACTGTATATAAAGGACATCTCTAAAGAGTAAATCACTGTATATAAAGGACATCTCTAAACAGTAAATCACTGTATATAAAGGACATTTCAAAAGAGTAAATCACTGTATACAAAGGACATTTCTAAAGAGTAAATCACTGTATATAAAGGACATCTCTAAAGAGTAAATCACTGTCAATATAGGGCCCCTCTTAACAGAAAATAACTGTCTATAAAGGACATCTCTAAAGAATAAATCACTGTATATAAAGGACATCTCTAAAGAGTAAATCACTGTATATAAAGGACATCTCTAAACAGTAAATCACTGTATATAAAGGACATTTCAAAAGAGTAAATCACTGTATACAAAGGACATTTCTAAAGAGTAAATCACTGTATATAAAGGACATCTCTAAAGAGTAAATCACTGTATATAAAGGACATCTCTAAAGAGTAAATCACTGTCTATAAAGGACATCTCTAAAGAGTAAATCACTGTATATAAAGGACATCTTTAAAGAGTAAATCACTGTATATAAAGGACATCTCTAAAGAGTAAATCACTGTCTATAAAGGACATCTCTAAAGAGTAAATCACTGTATATAAAGGACATCTCTAAAGAGTAAATCACTGTCTATATAAAGGTATTTCTTAAACAACAAGTTATTGTCTATAAAGAGCCATTCTAAATAGTAATTCACTTCATACATACAGTATATGTAAATAAGGAGCTACTTTCTAGAAAGAACATCTTTAAATAACAAATCACTTCCTATAGTGGACATCTCTAATTAGCACATCATGTCCTGTAGAGGAACTACATCAGTGATGTAATAGTTAGGAGGTTTGTCTCAGGTGTGTTAGCTCGTAGGTTCAAACTACGGTTGTCTGTCCTTCGACGATTTACAGCTTCTGATTACTCCTTTGCTATCTTCAAACTTTTCTGGGGTCAAACCAAAGACTACAAAATTGGTATTTGCTGCTTCTCCGCTAAGCACACAGCATAAAGGAGAAGGAGCAATGCCTGGTTGCCTCAGAATCAGGATAATGTGTCTGAGTCAGAGCACATTTTCTAACTGTACATTGTTGTTCAGTGAGCTAGCACTATAAAAATCATATTATGCAGACATCAGCATTATCATCATTCATCTGAAAAATTGTTAATTTGGCACTAAACAACAATCACTCACTCACTAAAGCTTAAGGCTGGTAGTTTATCAGTAGCAAAATATTAATATAAGCTTAAGGCAGGTAGTTTATCAGTAGCAAAATATTAATATAAGCTCTGGGGATTGAAGTTTGCCAATCATTCTAACATGACCTCCTTCTTACGCTTTGTTAACAAATGAGCGAGTTATCCATTCGGTATAATCTCATTAGCGCATGCGCCGGTGAATGTGACTGACTTTTCCATTGGCAGCATAAATTGTGTGCGACATTTTCCGCAAACATAAATATAAATTACCGTCTTCCAATCAAAGTATACTACCGTATTTGTAATCTTAGACATATCAAAATCGAAATAAATCATGGAAGCCAGAATGTACTTTTGAGTTTTAACATGGATTGGTGGATATTAGTAAATTTTATCCCTCGCTTCTGGCTCGGGATAAAATACTAATATCCGCCAATCCATGTTAAAACTCCCAACACATTCTGGCTTCCATGATTTATTTCTTAATTTTCCTCAGGTTAAGTTAGATTTATAGTGTTTAACCCCACTTTGAACAATATTTCAGTTATATCGTGGCAATCAGTTATATTAGTAGAGGAAACCAGAGTATCCAGAGAAAACCACCGACCTGTCTCAAGTCACAGACAAACTTGATCACTTTATTACATAAAATTGTATCGAGTACAGCTCATTGCTTGCACAGGTAGTTGTAAATCCAATTACCATATGATCATGACCACAACGGCCCTCAGTACTTACATGAGATGTATATAAACAAAATAATAATAGAAAATCGTCAACTATAGTCAGCACTTGTACAGTGCTGGATTTAGATAAAGAGAGGCCCTAGGCTAATCCACTTGTGAGGCCCCTCCCAATTCCCCGCCTTCACAACTGAAGGAAGACGGAAGTGTGTTTAACCAATTTCAATAAAGGCAAGGATGATGAAGGGTGTTTAAAATTCTGCAATATTCTGAAATGGAGTGCAACTGTGTAAGGAAAATTACTGAAGGGTTGTTTAGAAAGTACATTACGCTATGACAGCATAAGTGTGAAAGTCCAATAACAGTGTTAAAAATAATACACACCTTGGTGGGAGGCCCCCTAAAGTTTGAGGCGCTAGGCTTCAGCCTATCGAGCCTATAGGTAAATCCGGCACTGCACTTGTATTACTGGGTGTATAACAACGTGAAAGATGTCAAAAGATGAGAAAACTTTTCATCGGTGGTGCTATGGTTAGTGTGCTCGCCTTCGAGTGAGGTAGATCGTGGGTTCGAGCCCCTGTCGGGTCAAACCAAGGACTATAAAATTGGTATTTGTTGCTTCTATGCTTAGCATGCAGCATTAAGGAGAAAGAGCAAAGACTGGTTGGGTCGGATTCAGAATAATGTGTCCAAGTGGAGCGACATTTCTATCCGAGGATTATTGTTTCAGTGAACTAGCATTATAAAAATATAACTAAGCGTGTTGGTCTAGTACAAAGCAGACCACATCATCATCATCTCATTGACACGTGACTTGCTGAGTTGGCGTCAAACAACAATCACTCACTCAATCACTCAATCGAGTGTTTAGTTTTTTTAAATTCCCCTTTTGGTAAAAGGAGAGAAACACTTTTTAACTTCCTAAGCAGGACAAAATCCTTTTAATTTTTCTTCACAATTTCTTACTGGGGAAATCAGAAAACTCACCACTTAATAAAACTCTAAATTTATCAGCAGACACTGTGAACGTAAGCGGGATGATATTATCTGTGTTGTGTTCTCTGACGTTTAATTTTAACTGTACACTCGGTTCATCAATGTTCTTAAGGTGACTAGAACTAATTATATAGTCAACACGCCATTCTACACCATCTAACTGTGATACTGAAATGAGAAAATATATTTAAACGACAACTAACACTCAATTCAGGTATGATTCTGGTTCAAATATAAAATAACTGAAAATCAGTGAAATTAGCTGAAACCATTCTACACCCCCTTTTAAAAAGGTCATTTTTGACCTGTTCCGACTGTATCCTGCAACTTTCAGAATGTTTGTTTTAGAGGAAAATAGCTGAAATCAGTTAAATAATTGAAAACGATCATCCCTGTTAAAATTATCAAATATTTTTTTCGGTAAATCTAGCTTCAATGATAAAAATAAAATATGTGTATCCATTCAGCATTAATTGTCCTCAGGAAGTTTGATCATGATGTGTGTAAGCATGTTGACCACGATATTCAAATTTCCAGCTTGAATACGAGGCACAAATGGTGCGACATCACGCTTGTAATTTCATATCATGCTTAATATCCAACAGTAATTCAAGAAATTTTATATATTTATTTGATTAATATAAGCATTGTTCACATGATTATTTATAGTTGGCCATTTGTGTGTTAGTGAGTGAGTTATTGTTGTTTAATGCCCACTTAGCAATTTTTCAATTATATCATGGCAGAAACAAGTTAATTTTCAATGAAATGATGATGAGGTCCACTTTGTACTAGACCAACTTGCCTAGTTGGATTTTTATAGTGCTAGCTCACTGAAACAACAGTCCGCCGATAGACACATTATCCTGATTCCGTGGCAACCAGTCTGTGTTCTTACTCCTTAATGCTGTGTCCTTAGCGGAGAAGCAACAAATACCAATTTTATTATCTTTGGTTTGACCCGACCGGGACTCAAAACCCACAATCTACCGCACTCGAGACGAGCACGCTAACCATTATACCATTGATGCAGTTCTAAAAAGAAGGAATTAATCAACAATAATCATAATAACAATTATGCAGTACCTAAGTGTGATATTGGAAAGAGAAAATATATTTAAGGCAGCTAGCTGTACACAACATACTTGAAATGCACCATTTTTGTACTGGTTACTTCCCTTGACTTAAAATTTTCATAATTCACAATAAACTTTACAAATTATTCAAAAAAATTATGCAAAATATATAAACAATTACCATTTCTATTTGCAATTTCTAATAAATTTTCAATAAAAATAAGTTGAAAAAAGAAAAATTATTGAAAGTTAGGTTTGAATAAAGGGAGATAATAAGAGGTTTTTTTTAAATATTGGTAAAGCATGATTTTAAGAAGACTGACAGGGCAAATAAAACTTTATCTGCTGGCTGAAATAGAGCGATTTCAGTGCAACCAGGGCGAAACAGTCACCCTGGTTTGGTGAGTCCTGGAGGGGAACCTTCAAGAATTAAAAGTATAAGGTCCAGAATATATATTAAGAAAAGATAAAAGCCTCTACAGCTTACATCTAAGACTCTGTTTTCTCAGCTGTGTCTGTAACTTTTCTAAACTGTCACTGTAGGACTTGGTTAAGGCTGTAGCATGTTCTGAAAAAAAAAATACAATGTTAAACATATAGTGTCAGCGATTTGGTTTATTTTTTGTTTAATCTAGAAATGTATTAAAAACATCTTAAACATCATATAAGATTGTCTACTCTTTGTTTTTATCTCTTTAGTCCTTACTGACAAACAAATTCTCTTGATGTTTTGAATAAACAATTTTGTAGTTTGTGGTATTTAATATGAAACTACAATTTTATTCAACTCTTTTGTCGTGTAGTCATGACTACAGTGAAGCCTCTCTACACCAAACCTCCTTTGAACCAGCGTTTTTGTTCAGAATAGACAGGCGTTTGGTTTATACAAGATAAATTTTAAAATATTTCCTACATATGGACTTTATTTAACAGTGAAACCGAAATATCGTTTGGTAAATTGACCGCAGGTAAAAGACGACCCAACTGTCCGGTGCTGTTTCCGCTTTTGCCTACCCCCCCCCCCCCCCTAATTTTTGTTGGTGTAAAATCAACAACGCGGCATCATGTTCCAATTGAAATAGCACAAGGATGTGATTCCCACTAAAGCCCTGCAGCGTAAAGGTGAAATTACTGACAGAAATAAGGAAAAACACAAAAGGTATGAGGAGCACCGACCGGAGAGAGTTGAACCTGAAGTGGCAAGAGAGAAGACAGTGACTGGTTTCAACTATGACACTCGCGGCAATGTCATGACTTGTTCAATGTGTGTTGACTATTATGGGAGAGATGAAAATATACATACAAAACTCAAAGGTCAGAACAGATTTAAAACAGGGTGTTCAAATAGAAAAATCTCTTCTGTTCTTGAATGACTTGATCTATTTAGACACGCTTGAATGACTTGATCTATTTAGACAGGCTTGACTGTATTAGAGCAATCCAAGTTCAAACAGTAGTTATTGTCATAGATCATTGGTCAATGTATGTTTAACGTTCTCATTAACGGTACCAGCTATGGATGATGAGTGTTACCTTTTGGAAGACCAAGTTGTTGTAATTCATTACTCAAAGATTCTCCGTCCACATTATATTTGGCTGCTGAACACAGGATGAAAGACAACACAGCAATACTAGCTTTAACATCACCAGTCTCTGTAATATACATAACATAACAGAGGTAATGGTATAACAGTGAAATGTTACAAAAGTCTCCCATATATTATAGTGCTAGAAGGGGTCGTCGTGGTTGTATGGTAGTTGGATTAACAACTACCTATGCAATCAGTGCTTATCACCACTAACATTGTGAGTTTGAATCCCTCTGTGATAAAGTTTGTCAGTGACTTGCGACAGTTCTGTGTTTTTTTCTGGGTACTCCGGTTTCCTCCAATAAATCTGACCTCTATGATATATACTCATTACTTACATAGTGTGTTGTATCAGGTCGAGCCTGTCGTGTGAACCAGTATCACTACGAGTCGCGAAAGCGACTAGTTGTGATGCGGTTAGTTCACACAACAAGCAAGACCTGATACAAAGTCTTGTACCAACACACTATATATGTAATAAGTTTATTGAACATTTCAATAAAAACATATTACAATCGTCGAATCAAAATTAACAAATTTGGACAATACTTTCAGGAAGACTACATTTTGTCCATGACGTCATGTTATTTCTTGCAGTTTCTTTCACCAATTACTGTTTGATCATTTCCAGTGTCACTGTACAATCGTCTGACAACACCTTTTTTAAGAAATGTGGACCTTACAGTTGCCGCAAATATTGAACCTATGTCATTGGGAATGAGAATATGACCATGAATTCATGATACAAAACATGAATGAATAAACATTAAACAGTCGCATTGATTACGTTGCTTACATTGAAAAGTTTTCTCCCACATTATAATGATATGATGTCATGACAAAGTAGTTCAGCAGAGAAGATCCTGTGCAATGTTGTGCCATTCCTTTATCACCACAGTGTGGTGATACAACATCTTGTATCAGTCAGACTACTTTCGTTAATTTCAATGGAAAACGTGCATAATGTTAGATAAAACGTGCATATTGTTGAAAGTGGCGTTAAACATCACAACCCTAACCCTAACACTATAATGCTCGCTCACTAAAACAACAGCATGCAGGTAGACATTTCGCTCCACTCAGACACATTATCCTGATTCTGAATTAACTGTACTTAGTCGATGAGCAACAAATACTAATTTGATTGTCTTTGATTTGACTCACAGTTGCTGGAACTCATGATCTTAACTGCACTCGGGACGTTTTGAGTAATGGAAAGGTAGTTGGACAGACCAATTTATATTTTTCTCTTAAAAATGTTAAAAACATGTTTAAAACAGCAAACAAAATTAAAAACACTGACAAAATGTTTATGTCGTTTTTAGCAGTCTTGAAAGAACAAACCAACAATATATTCACGGATGGACTTTGACAATAGATATATTTACTGTAATAACAATCGCAAGCATATTTCAGTTTCCCCACATTTGATTTTTAATTCCTTGAATTTTTGGAATATAAAAAAAGGTTGAAAGAGTGAGTCTTTATTCAATGTTTTCTTCTCCAGAAACCATTTTTAAGATTGGGTGCCAAATTATGAAAAGGTATTTATATATTTTTAAAGGAAATTTGACACTTTTAATGAAAATGCGGAGAAACCTGTCTAACATTTGGTTGGCTTGGTTTATTATGGTACTTAACACCACTTTCAACAATATTTAAGCTATATCGTGGTGGTGGTCAGTTTTATTGGTGGAGAAAATCGGAGTACTCCAAGAAAACCACTGACCTGTCACAAGATTTCTTACATAGGAACATTATTTCATGCTCGGTTTAAACAGGTTTCTGTCTTTCTTATGTTCTGTTTAGACAAATTTCCCAGTACAACACAATCCACGCAGCATTACAGCTTCAACTTACCAAATTTTGCGTCAGAAGTCAATTTATAAACTTTATCGTACTGTAAAAAAAATAATAACAGATTAATGTTAAACACAGTGCAAACATTCAACTTTATGTATATCTGATATTTGGAGAAAAGACAAATAGGTTCAATTGTACGATACTATATAATATGTAGAGGGGTCATCGTGGTTGTAATTGTATGGTATGTAGTTGGATTTATAACTATCCATTCACCCGATTTGGACCAAATAACAAATATTGGAACATGTATTTTTCATATACAGTCAAACTTGTATTTAACAGTCATGGTTGGGACAAGAAATATCATTGTCTGGATAAGAAAAACTAGAGCCTCAGGCGAGCCTGTATCGCTCACCTGACATAAATAAGCCCTCTTAAGAATGTCTGCATGCCGAATACATCTAAGTTTTACCATTCAAATCCCATAGGGTTCTATGTTAAACCTATGACTGCTCATGGCAGCCATCTTGGATGGAGATCGTGGTCACCGGACACAATTTTGAAAGTATACTACCCAAGAACCATCCATGCCATGTTTGCTTTAAATTGGCTGACTGGTTTCAGAGGAGAAGACTTTTAAAAAAAATCCCCATAGGCCCTATGTTAAAACTATGTCCGCTGACGGTGGCCATTTTGGACCGAGATCGGGGTCACTGAACACAATTTTGGCAGTTGACCACCTAAGGACCATCGATGACATGTTTGCTATATTGGCTTACTGGTTTCAGAGGAGAAGATTTTAAAACATTTTTTCCCCATAGGGTCCTATGTTAAAACTATGTCTGCTGAAGGGGCCATCTTGGATGGAGGTCAGGGTCACCGGACACAATTTTGAAAATTGACCACTTAAGGACCATCCATGCCATATTTGCTTTAAATTGGCTTACTGGTTTCAGAGGAGAAGATTTTTCAACATATTTCCCATAAGGTCCTATGTTAAAACTATGTCCGCTGATGGCGGCCATCTTGGATGGAGGTCTGGGTCACTGGATATAATTTTGAAATTTGACCTTCTAAGGACCATTCATGCCATGTTTGCTTTAAATTGACTTACTGGTTTCAGAGGAAAAGACCTTTAAACATTTTTTTCAAATGGTCCTATGTTAAAACTAAGAGTCATGGTGGCCATCTTGAATTTCCGATTGACAAGTTTAGTACAGGACCACCCAATGATCATTCCTGCAAAGTCACAATTCAATTGGCTTGGTGGTTTCTGACAAGAAGATTTTAAAAATTTCAGCCAATGAGAACACATTATGGACCCTGGCAGCCATGTTGAATTTCAAATCAGCACCAAAAACACAAATCTGGTAGAGGACCATCCAATGAACATTTCTGGCAAGTTTGGTTCAATTCTGTTCAGTGGTTTTAGAGAACAAGATTTAAATGTGAAAAGCTAACGGACGGACGACGGACGCTTACCCATGACAAAAGCTCACATGGCCTATGGCCAGGTGAGCTAATGACTGCTTATTTCATATTTGTTGATAACACAACATAATTAATTAAACCTTAGTGGTAATGAAAAATAAGGCACTTTATATGTTTCAATACTTCAATGGACATCTTTACTTATTATCCAAGGACAGATAACTCCACTTTATATGTTCAATACTTCAATGGACATCTTTACTTATTATCCAAGGACAGATAACTCCACTTTATATGTTTCAATACTTCAATGGACATCTTTACTTATTATCCAAGGACAGATAACTCCACTTTATATGTTCAATACTTCAATGGACATCTTTACTTATTATCCAAGGACAGATAACTCCACTTTATATGTTTCAATACTTCAATGGACATCTTTACTTATTATCCAAGGACAGATAACTCCACTTTATATGTTCAATACTTCAATGGACATCTTTACTTATTATCCAAGGACAGATAACTCCACTTTATATGTTCAATACTTCAATGGACATCTTTACTTATTATCCAAGGACAGATAACTCCACTTTATATGTTTCAATACTTCAATGGACATCTTTACTTATTATCCAAGGACAGATAACTCCACTTTATATGTTCAATACTTCAATGGACATCTTTACTTATTATCCAAGGACAGATAACTCCACTTTATATGTTCAATACTTCAATGGACATCTTTACTTATTATCCAAGGACAGATAACTCCACTTTATATGTTTCAATACTTCAATGGACATCTTTACTTATTATCCAAGGACAGATAACTCCACTTTATATGTTCAATACTTCAATGGACATCTTTACTTATTATCCAAGGACAGATAACTCCACTTTATATGTTTCAATACTTCAATGGACATCTTTACTTATTATCCAAGGACAGATAACTCCACTTTATATGTTCAATACTTCAATGGACATCTTTACTTATTATCCAAGGACAGATAACTCCACTTTATATGTTTCAATACTTCAATGGACATCTTTACTTATTATCCAAGGACAGATAACTCCACTTTATATGTTCAATACTTCAATGGACATCTTTACTTATTATCCAAGGACAGATAACTCCACTTTATATGTTTCAATACTTCAATGGACATCTTTACTTATTATCCAAGGACAGATAACTCCACTTTATATGTTCAATACTTCAATGGACATCTTTACTTATTATCCAAGGACAGATAACTCCACTTTATATGTTCAATACTTCAATGGACATCTTTACTTATTATCCAAGGACAGATAACTCCACTTTATATGTTTCAATACTTCAATGGACATCTTTACTTATTATCCAAGGACAGATAACTCCACTTTATATGTTCAATACTTCAATGGACATCTTTACTTATTATCCAAGGACAGATAACTCCACTTTATATGTTCAATACTTCAATGGACATCTTTACTTATTATCCAAGGACAGATAACTCTGAAAATTTGGCAATTACTGGTAAACCGATATGATGGCATAAACTGTGACTTACCACTGAGTTGGAATAAGACGTAAATCTGGTCGGGACAGTTTCAAAACGGGCTGTTTACAGTAGGTGAACACTATTTCAAGGTAACTGTTAGGGAATGTTTGACTGTCCTACAAAACAATAAATATTTATACCACGGTTTTCAGAGTTAAACGGTTAAACAATCAAATGTGAAGTATGAGATTGCTTAACCGTTTTAACTCTGAAAACCGTGGTATAAATGATTTGGAACATGAAGTCATGTAATATCACATCTAGGTTGTTGATTATTGCACGACTTTCTGAAAGTAATAAAATTATAGCCCAGATTTAGTGGGCGATATCTCGTATCTGTGTATATTATTACATAGTTCTTAGCTGTTGCTTACAAACAAACATTCTGGTATAAAAAGATCGGAAATCAATCAATAAATGAATCATGTTACAATAACTTCTTACATCCATTCCAGCAGCCAGTAAATCTTTGATAACTTGAATACATAATAGTTTGATCTTCACTGAAGTCTGAAAGTAAAGGAAGTTGATATGTAAAGAAATATTTAAAAAAAATTCTTCAGTGAACTGCACATACTATGGATTTCTACCGATTTTCTCTTATTAAATTTGATTCAATTATGATAAATTAGAAATTATTTTTAGCTAAAAATGACAATTTTTTACAAATTAAAAAAAAATAAATTCTGTAATAATTTGTACATTTGTTATTTTGTTACCTTCCAAATAAAAATTAGAGAATACCGAAGAGGCAATAAAAAATGGACAATCCAGAGAAACTGGCAACATAGAGTATTGGCCATTTTTGATTGCCCCTTCGGCATTCTTTAACATTTGCTTTGAAAAATATATATACGTATGTAATATACTCACAAGCTTGGACAATGTACTAATTTCTGCCAACACCCAGTCAGGGCAATCCAGATCACCACAAAATCGGAATCTCTGAAAATAAAATAAAAGAATATGTTAAAGACCAAAAGACATTGTCAGGATTATATACAGATATATCATGTTTGGGAGGGGTATTTGCGAAAAATACCAGTCGAGAGACGACAAATTTACCAGGCCAAATGGCGGGGGAAATTTAGTCTCGAGACTGGTATTTTTTGCAAATACCCCTCCCAAGCATGATATATCTGTTTAATTACACCGAATATTATTTAGAACACTAGCTAAATAAATAATACCTTTTGTTTGTCGTTTTCAGGACCTAACATGATGTATCTGTTTAATTCTACCTAATGATGTTACATAAAACGCACAACTGATAACGTTTTACAAATTTTGTTACAAGCATCTTGGTGAAGGGTAAAAACGGCAAATACGATTTTGCAAATACCATGAAAAAAAGTTAAATCTTATGCAAATACACCTACATGAAGTAAAAATTCTGCAAATTCACAATGCAAGGCCTGAATTTGTAAAAAAATATCACAGCTATTAACCAATCAGAATCCAGCATTCTTATATAAGGTGTAATTATATAATGTATTGTTATTACATGTTGATTTCTGTATTGGCCTAGTTATTAGTCTGAGGGTAGTTGTATTAGCCTGAGGTCTAAGACCAGTAAAACTTTGTTCAGACCAGTAAAACTTTGTTCAGACCAGTAAAACTTTGCTCAGACCAGTAAAACTTTGTTCAGACCAGTAAAACTTTGTTCAGACCAGTAAAACTTTGCTCAGACCAGTAAAACTTTGTTCAGACCAGTAAAACTTTGTTCAGACCAGTAAAACTTTGCTCAGACAAGTAAAACTTTGTTCAGATCAGTAAAACTTTGTTCAGACAAGTAAATATTCAGTTTTTAATTGCAAATATATAAAAATAAATTAATTTGATTTGAATACTGCAATCTCATTGGCTAATCCACCTGGAGAAAATTTTGGTTATACCTGGGTTGTTATTGTTATTGTTACGTGTTCATCTGTCAACAACAAATTCAAATAGTCACATGAAATAATCGTAATTAAAATCGAGGAATCATTAGATTTTGCTGTAAAAATTAAATTATAAAGAATATTTGAAATTGTTGAACAGGTTATACTTTTATAACCTGGTTTGGGTCAGTTTACGCTTTTCATAAACCGCTTCACAACTATATAAAAATAAATTCAAGAATTTGATTCAGATCGGTAAATTCCAATTTTCATTTTGAGGACTGAAAATATAGCATTTCATATTAAACATGTAAGGAGGTAAGGGATATGGTGTTAAATGCCTTTTTTCAACAGTATTTCAGTATATCATGGAGGTCAGTTTTATTGATGGAGGAAACAGGAGTACCTGGAGAAAACTACTGACCTGTCACAAGTTAGTGTAGTCTGTGCCAAATACTTTTTGACAAGGAGCATTTTAGAAGAATTTTTTCTATTAGATTAAGCAAATTTTATGCAATTTTTTATAGCCCAAACCAATTTTTACTAGACTGGGGTTTAGGGTTAGTGGTTTTTGGCAAAGACTGCTAGTGGTGATAGGCACTGATTATAGATAGTTGTAAATCTAACTACCATACAATCATGACCACAAATGCCCTCTGAACTCTTAGGTGCAACAACACAACAAATATTGCCATAAAAAGGTTTTGCTAATCCACATCTTTTAAAAAGGATATTTATTTATTGTAGAATTAATAGCTTATTTATCAAAATATATTCTTTACAAAAATCAATTAGCTAACGCTTATATTTATCCTTTTTTTTAATATGAGAATAGAGCCTTTGGGATTGCAATTATGTAGCATAACATTGTAGTTAAATAAAGTACCATAGAACCTTGACATACTTGGTGACAGATCAACTAGAAATTACAGACACACCATAGCTAGCCTATGGAACCATGGCTCTTATGGGTTATTTCCTATTAATTTGGTCAGAATTTTTGACACATAAAAGAGATCACAATTGATACGGTTCCGCATCCAAGACACATACTCTTTTTATATTATTTGATATTTCCACAAAAAATATAAATACAAAAATGTATTATTAAATATTTCTTTTTTTTTAAAGACCACAATAGTTAAAAAACAAGAATTCCCTGTGTTCACAAGCTAAGACACACTAGAGGGGTTTGTCTCGACTGACAACTCTCTGTCTTTTTTACTAGAGTTGTCAGTCGAGAGATAAAAATAATTCGTAATCATAACAAGCAGTCAAGCTCCCGTGGACACACCCCCTTTTTTTTTAAATATTATTTGATATTTCCACAAAAATAGAAATACTAAATATTTCTAACTTTCTCTTCAAATACAAAAACAATATAAGTCATAATAATACCATCTTATATCTATATAAACATGCTTTTTTTTTGCAGCAGAAAAGAAAATGAAATTCGTCTGTTCAATAGGGTAACAGGTGCAGGTGCCTAACGGGGAACCAGTTTACCCAGTTTGCTAAAAATAAGTACAAAGGTCCCGATCTTGGATGGCACTAATGCTATGAAAGTGACCTGAAATTGTCCTGCAAATTATGGAAATTAAATATCAAAATCGTAGAAAGAAATAAAATCGATACCCCTAACACGCAAATGCAGTCAAACGTCAGAAGAGTTTGAAGATAAGAAAAGGGCAATCAGAATCCATACATTGTTTCATTATGTTGTTTATTTAATTTGATATGTCCGTAATTACTGGTGCATAATGCGCTGGATTTTACATAAATTCTTTATTTTGCACGAGGGGTGTGCATTATAAACAAGAACAATGTGTTTCACTCTTTTTTCAGACCGGGAAATCACATGTCCGCCATTTTTGTTGTTTTCTATTGTCAACATGCAAAGTTAAATATTTTAACAAAATCATTAAATACATCCAATACGTTTTATTTATTGAAGAATTAAAACTGTCTAGTACAGTTGTGCTTTGAGGCCGATTTGACTTGGGGCCGATTTGACTAGGGCCGATTTAACTGGGGCCGATTTGACTGGAAATCAGACAATACAATGGCCAAAAGAACAAGTACAAAGGGACAAACAACGATCTACAAAACATCGAGTAACACGAACCCCACTAAAAACCGGGGGTGAATTTAGGTGCTCCG
This sequence comes from Bathymodiolus septemdierum, assembly GCA_963383655.1. Classification (NCBI taxonomy): domain Eukaryota; kingdom Metazoa; phylum Mollusca; class Bivalvia; order Mytilida; family Modiolidae; genus Bathymodiolus; species Bathymodiolus septemdierum. The sequence goes on from OY726527.1 coordinate 53,254,461, forward strand.
GAAGGGTTAGCAGTTCCTGCTCCACTGTTGGCACCCGTCGTGTTAATCTAGTTACAAACTATTTGTGCGGAATTTATAGTGCCATATTTTATACATTATTTATATTAAATCAAGTTGATTTCTTTACATCATTTCTCCATTTCATTATTATTCGATTTTTTTAATTAACGATTTCCGTGAAAGGGGACTTGAACATGACAATAAATAACAGATAACGAGAAGACGTGATGTCGCCGCCGCCATAGCGAGATTAGCCGTCGTCATATGTATTGTACGCGTGTCTCCAAGGATACAGGAAGTAGTTCTTGTTGAACGAAAGATTTTTAGGCCATCAGTATATTTTTTTTCTCTCGATATTTCTAACATAAGTGCCAGCTTCGCTGGCATATAAAACAGATGCTCCCTAAAAATAGATTTAATTAATAAGAAATTCACTGTGAAGGGAAATAAAATTAAGGTCAAATAAAACATGACCTCCTTCTTTCGCTTTGTTAACAAACGAGCGATTTATCCATCCGGTACACTCTCATTAGCACATGCGCCGGCGAATGTGACTGACCTTTCCATTGGCAGCATAAATTGTGTGCGACATTTTCCGCAAACGTAAATATAAATTACCGTCTTCCAATCAAAGTATACTACCGTATTTGTACTCTTAGACATATTAGAATCGAAATAAATCATGGAAGCCAGAATGTGTTTTGAGTTTTAACATGGATTGGCGGATATTAGTAAATTTTATCCCTCGCCTCTGGCTCGGGATAACATACTAATATCCGCCAATCCATGTTAAAACTCCCAACACATTTTGACTTCCATGATCTATTTCTTGAATAAAACATGTAATTGCTTCATAGAGATCGATGGTCACTAATTAGCAGGATTGACTGTACATGACCTCTCACATTCCTGGCTTAATACACGCACAATAATAAAATGTAAGCTAGTTTTATGGGCCCAAACCTTCCATCTTAGTGAAATGATGTGGTCATGCAAATGTTTTCAACATGGGAGTAAATAATTTCGTTGAGATTAGACTTCCGAAGAATTTTTTTGCTCTGTATCTCCATCCTCAACGAGATTAGGAAGTACAATTTCTACTTTGACATATATTCGGGTGAACAGTTTTATTATTGTTTGTGAGATAGCGAAGAAAGTCAGACCGCAACTGAGGGCTCAGGCGGCTCAATGAGTTAGGTAGCTGGATTACCTAACAACTCATACAAGCCTATCACCAATACGGCTTTGTAAGTTACAAAAAAGGATGCACTCGACTCACAGCCGCAAGTGATAAAGTTTACCAGTTGCTTGCCCATGGTCGGCGGTTCTCTCCTGGTACATACGGGTGATCATGATGTGAAGAGTAGGATCATAATAGAATATGTCAGATTGGAGCGACATGAGTACACACATACTGTGTTTCAGTGAACTAGTCCTATGAAGATCCAACTATTTAGCATATTGGACGAGTTCAAAGAGTTCATCATTTCATCGAATGCAGCTTGTTCCCGCCATGATATAGATGAACAATTGTTTGCATGGTGTTTAACAACAATCACTTACTCAACCAATATCATCGTTTTGTTGGAATTACTGTTAACATGGATAATGTGGTTTGTAATATTTATAACACGATTTCCCGAGTTTAACCGTTTGACTCGGAAAAATCGTGGTATAAATGATTTGTAATATGAAGCCATGCACTATCACATCTAGGTCGTTGATTATTGCACGGCTCTCTGATAAAAAAAAACAACAGCCAAGATTTAAAGTATGCAATATCTGGTATCTGCGTATATTATTTAACAGTTCTTAGCTGTTGCTTACATTCTGGTATACAAACCATAAACACATGAAAGGAAATGAATACATTCATGTTGCAATCCTTTTTAATGCATGGGTTTAAATTAAACCAGAAATATTACACGAGAGACAGGAGCCATGCAAGTACATTAATATACATAATCAATATAATCAATATAATCAATATAATCAATATAATCAATATAATCAAACATAATTACAAATATAAATACAATGATATAATAAGCACAATTGATCCGTATGCAATAACTTGACACAAAAATGTATAATAATTATTAAATATAATCAAATAAGAATGTAGATATAAAATTTAGTGCGCACGAGACGCGTTTCAACTGTTCCAAATCTGCCAATCACCATGGCAGTATTATGGAAAATCTTTGATTGCACAGTAGTTTTTACCTATTGTAATCGTCCCCGCTCAGGCGAGGTGTACTCGATACAACACTATGTCCGTGGCTTGCGGCAGATCAGTGCACGGTGGTTTTCTGCGGGCACTCCGGTTTTCTCCACCAATAAAACTGACCGCCACGATATAACTAAATTATTTTTGAAAGTGGAGTTAAAAACCACAAACCTAACCCCTACTGCGATCGTGTTTATTACTTTCGTTTGTCAATTTCCGGAAGCCTATATACCTACTCTCAGGAAAAGATAACTCGGACCACGACCGACAACTGTCAAAAGTCTGGAATATAAAATTAGAAGTAAATATCACGATAGGGTGCGAGGAAAGTTGCAAAAAGCAAGCTATATTTACTGTTTTTCTGAACTGGATCGAAATCGCTTCTTAATTTTTGATAATCTGAATCCGTATTTTGTTTTCTTTTGATTAAATGAAATTATATACACCAAGGGACATCGAAACGAAACGATAAAAATGACAAGATATAGCGTGTATCTACAAAAGGCAGCGTCGAATTTAGGACAAATGAGGCCCTGTGCTAGTTAAGTTATGAGGCCCCTGAAGGAGGTAGACCCGGTAGGCCTACACAGACAGTCAGGCATACACTTATGTCTGGAATCGCTCCCAAACAGAACGACTTCAAATTTAGGATTGCACCACATATAAGCAAAAATCCATCGTAAATATATAAAAAAAAAATGGCAGGAAGAATTTTAGGGTATGAGTTCTGCTCGTTAATGATGATCCTACTGTGACTGCGAAATGTAGGACATCAATCAAGCTTTAAATGGGATAGCCTCTCGTGTTCCTTTGTATCCATGTCTTTTCTTGTTCAATAAATAGAATCCCAAAATAAAATCTTACGATATCTTCTCCGTTACTTACAAATAATTACAAATGAAAAACACAACACTAGTATACATATAATGCAATAACTATAAATTAAATTAATGGGTTCAAAAATTAGGGATTCGACCATTTAACTTATATAGAAAAAGAGGGAGGGGGGGTGCGATTATTTCACGAGAAACAAAAATCATATTATTTATTTTTTAGATGAAATATTATGTGTTTTTTTTTCAACCAAAAAACCCAACAACACAGGACTCCACCCTAAATATTACATGGTCGTTCCCGAAATAGTAATAACATCACGTGTTACACACTGACCAGGTTTTTTCCGTTACACACACATTCCGTGTTACACGCTTACAAAGCCTTCTCCGTTACACACAAATTACGTGTTACACACTGACCAGGTTTTCTCCGTTACACACACATTCCGTGTTACACGCTTACAAAGCCTTCTCCGTTACACACAAATTACGTGTTACACACTGACCAGGTTTTCTCCGTTACACACACATTCCATGTTACACGCTTACAAAACCTTCTCCGTTACACACTAATCACGTGTTACACACTGACCAGGTTTTCCCCGTTACACACAAATCACGTGTAACACGCTGATGAGGTTTTCTCCTTTCCACACAATTCTCGTGCTACACGCTGATGCTGTCTTTTACGTTACACCTAGTTACACCTAAATCACGTATTACAAGCTGATGCTGTCTTCTCCGTTACACAGACATCACGTGTAACACGTTGACGAGGTCTTCTCCGTTACACACAAATAACGTCTTATTAGCGGACGAGGTCTTCTCTGTTACACACAAATAACTTCTTACACGATGACGATGTCTTCTCCGTTAAACACACATCACGTGTTACACATTTACGTCATCTTCTCCGTTGCACACAGATCTCGTGTTACAAGCTGACGAGATCTTCCCTTTTACACACAAACCTCGTATTACTCCCTTACGAAGTCTTTATCGTTACACGCTGATGCAGTCTTCTCCGTTTCACCTAAATCTCGTGTTACACGCTGATGCTGTCTTCTCCGTTTCACACCAATCTCGTGTTACACACCGATGTTGTCTTCTCCTTTTCACACAAATCTCGTGCTACACGCTGATGCTGTCTTCTCCGTTTCACACAAATCACGTGTTACACGCTGATGTTGTCTTCGTTTCACCCAAATCTGGTGTTACTCGCTGATGCTGTCTTCTCCGTTTCACACAAATCTCGTGTTACACACCGATGTTGTCTTCTCCTCTTCACACAAATCTTGTGTTACACGCTGATGCTGTCTTCTCTGTTTCACACAAATCTCGTGTTACACACCGATGTTGTCTTCTCCTTTTCACACAAATCACGTGTTACACGCTGATGTTGTCTTCTCCGTTTCACCCAAATCTGGTGTTACTCGCTGATGCTGTCTTCTCCGTTTCACACAAATCTCGTGTTACACGCTGATGCTGTCTTCTCCGTTTCACACAAATCACGTGTTACACGCTGATGCTGTCTTCTCCGTTTCACCTAAATCTCGTGTTACACGCTGATGTTGTCTTCTCCGTTTCACCCAAATCTGGTGTTACTCGCTGATGCTGTCTTCTCCGTTTCACACAAATCTCGTGTTACACACCGATGTTGTCTTCTCCTTTTCACACAAATCACGTGTTACACGCTGATGCTGTCTTCTCCTTTTCACACAAATCACGTGTTACACGCTGATGCTGTCTTCTCCTTTTCACACAAATCACGTGTTACACGCTGACGATGTCTTCTCCGTTACACCTAAATCTCGTGTTACACGCTGATGCGTCTTCTCCGTTACACCTATATCTCGTGTTACACACTGATGCTGTCTTCTCTGTTTCACACAAATCACTTGTTACACGCTGACAATGTCTTCTCCGTTACACCTACATGTATATAGCCCTTTATCAATTTAGTAAAACCAAAACTGTATTTTCGTTTTGAATTTCTTTCGATTTTGAGTATACCTGATGAAGATTATTCCAGAAACGTGTCGTGTGCACTAAAATTGTTATCTAAGTTTTTATTAATTTATAGTCCATCGACCAAGTAATAGTATATAGTGTACATATATAGGAACATTATTGTGTTTTTCTAAATATTATTTTCATATTGTTGTATCGGGTTTCCACGAAATATTAACTTTCGAAAAGACTGTTTGGCGTGATAAATATTGTTAACATATTGAACTGAAGGGTTCAGAATTAACTTCATGATGTCTTTAGAAACAAGTGATGTTAGCGGGGAAAAGAGATGTGAAAACATTGACAGCATTGAAGACGAAAACGCCAGAGACGTCAACATTGACAGCATTGAAGACGAAAAGTCCAAGACGTCAACATTGACAGCATTGAAGACGAAAACGTCCGAGGGGTCAACATTGACAGCATTGAAGACGAAAACGTCAGATACGTCAACATTGACAGCATTGAAGACGGAAACGTCCGAGGGGTCAATATTGATAGCATTGAACACCAATCGTAACTACTCGGCCATTCTCGCTACCCTGCAAATAACCTCGTACGTACATAGTAGAAATTCTTCTTAAATTGTTTTCCGGAAGTTAAGTTAAGTTAAGCCGCACAAAAATATAGTCCACGAAAATCCAATATGGAAGACATACTAAGTAAAATCTAATCATGCAAAACTAATTAAACCTTTAATTGAAATATAGAAAATTGTTTAAAATATAATTTATCAAACTTTCATGTAACTGACATGTGAAAAGTAGTGCGATTTATACGCCTAATGCATACTAGTCTGGTACTCGTGACCCCTCGGATTTTTTTGTTTGATCCGAGGGGTCACGATTACCAGACTAAATGCATACGAGGTTATTTGCAGGGTAGCGAGAATGACCGAGTAGTTACGATTGCATTGAACACGAAAACGTCCAAGACGTCAACATTGCACACGAAAATGTCCGAGACGTCAATATTGACAGCATTGAAGACGAAAACGTCCGAGACGTCTACTTCGACTGCATTGAAGACGAAAACGTCCGAGACGTCAACATCGGTAATTATTTAATTCTTGTTTGTTGCTTTGCAGTGGGGTTAGGGTTAGGGTGTTTAACGCCACTTTCAACAAAATTTCAGTTATATCGTGGCGGTCAGTTTTATTAGTGGAGGAAACCGGAATGCCCGGAAAAAACACACTCACCTGTTGCAAGTCACTAGCAAACTTTATCACTTAATGTTGTATCGAGTACAACTCGCCTGAGAGTGATTCGAACTCACAACTTCAGTGGAGACAGGCACCGATTGAATAAGTAGTTATGAATCCAACTACCATACGATCACGACCATGACGGCCCTAGTTTTGTAGTGTACACTGGACATGAAATATAAAATTTTCAACGAACATAGTCCCGAACCCGGCATTTCTTGGTAAAATTATATGCGGCATTCATAAATGCTTACCGTCTTTTCCTTTCTGCTTGTGATACGTGTAAGTTTAAAAACCATACAAACAAACATTGCGATTGGGTATATTGGATACAATGTGCTAATTGGCTCTAAGGGTTAGTTATCTGTTTCTGACAACCGCTGTGTTACTCATGGTGGGATCCGTGTTGCTCATCTTTTATTAGTTGTTTATGTTGTCCTATTACGTGTCTTTATGTTTTAACTTCCGTGCTGTGTTGTCCGTTACGATCTCTCCGCATAAAAACGAGGTTCAGTTCATCTTTACCTCCAGTTGTTTGTAGGAGGGCTCATGTCTTATTTACATTCTTTGTGTTTGTTTGTGTATTGTGGTGTCCAACACATTTGTCTTGTTTGTCTTCTTCTTGCGTGCCCTGTGTTGTCAGTTTCTCATATTGTGTTTTTGTTTTTTTTTCGATTTTCTTGTACACCCTATGTTGCCATTTTTTCTGGGTTAACCATTTTTGATGTCTGCGTGTGCGTGCGTGTGTGTGTGTGTGTGTGTGTGTGCAACTCATATTGCAGTTGGGCAGGGCACCGGAGTTCATCCAGTTGGGTTCGTGTTGATTAATCTTAAGTTTTCTGCGAAGTATTTTGTAGATCGCTGTTGTTTTGTTTTGTTTTGAGTTGTTTTTTTTTACATTTATTTCTGTTTTTGCCACTGTTTATTCGGCACTTCTTCGATTTACGGCTTCTGATTACCCCTTTAGTTTCTTCAATCTTTTCTATAACAATATGAATTAGTGAGTACGAAACTGGCAACAAACACCTGCATGTTCTTTAATTAGTTGTTTAGGATTTCCAAGTAGTCTATTAATATCACAATGTCACTGTTTTATCTCATTGTAATCTTGGTGTTTATCATGGATATAAATAAACAATTCTTTCAGGTTGTAGATACGATTTATTTGTGAGTCCAATCATCAACAGTATTAATAATTCTTCTAGACAACAATCAAAACCCATAGACAACATACCATACCCATAAATATCTATATATAGGTCAATAATTGAAAAACAATATTCAAATTGCATAGCCACACGACAGTGCCATGTGCTGTGTTTAATTCAGCAACATAGTATTATACAATACAAACAAAAATATGTATGCACTTCAATTTTCTGTAGTGCAAAAAAACAAAAACTTTATGAAATGTTAATATGGAGTAAAGAAGAAAAGTTTTCCTCGAAACAAGATAAAATTTAACTAACGAAGTAAAACACGTCCAATCGAGTCGGCCCTGTCGTGCTGAATGGTATTTTCACGGACGGCGGGAAAATACATACGGTCTATGGGCAGATAACTAGAAGAAATTAATTTCAATCTAATTCAGTTCCTTCAAACGATTGAAATAATATTTCTTCTAGACAACAATCAAAAACCCATAGAAAACATACCATACCCATAAATATCTATATATAGGTCAATAATTGAAAAACAATATTCAAATTGCATAGCCACACGACAGTGCCATGTGCTGAATAGAAAGAACGGGAAATCGAAATTAAATTTTATCTTGTTTCTTGATAAATAAACTAATCCGATCATTTTAAAATTATTTATCACGCATCCAAAATTAAAGTCATAAACCTATATTTTCGGAACCAATTAACCTGTCTTTTAATGAATCTTTTTGAACGTATCCGTCTTTCGCAAACGGTCAGAAATGGCATAATCCAATCTGCTGCAGTAGTCTCAAACTGTGTAATCAATATTTCTTAATATCAGAAACAAACGGTCGAAATGCATCAATGAATAATTCCATCATACGAGTTTTTAATGTGAAAAGAGAGATAACTCTTTTCAACCTTCCTCAGCTGTGATACACAACTTCAATTAAGTATATGTTTATTGTGCTTTTTGTATTGTTATTTTACATTGTACATTGTTGTATTGACATTGAAGATAGATCATTGTCTGGTCTTTATTTCAATAAAATGATCTTATCTTATCTTATCTTATCTTATCTTACGAGTGTATAAAAGTGGTCTATTCTCCTTTCCCAATTCAAAACGATCCTTACACTTAGTTAAGTTTCTATTCAACAACAATAAATACTTTTCTAAATTTTTTAACTGGATACAAGTTGCTATCCATTCGGGATATGACAACTGTATTTCCATCGCGATATATGTCAGTTTTACTTTTAGGAATAAAAATCGACACATAATAAGATTAGAAAATCGGAAACACACAGCAATTCTGCAAAGGCAAGTAGGCAAGAACTGATAATACACTGTGACATAAGATTGTTCTCTTTGAAAACTGAATTATACAATTTAAGTAACATATCAGGAGTAATGGGTTCCTTTTTCTATATAGGTGTAACTAATCGACATTTTGCACCATCAAACACGTTTTGGCTATCAGACTATTAGTCGGAGATGCTTTCCCAAACAGTATGCGCCCAGTGTAAGCTGTAGTAACGGGACTGACGGTACGACTTGTTTGTATTAAAGAAGATAAATAAATGCAACATAAAACGGATTTCCTGGGAATATATCCAACATGTTAATACCATTCGTAACAGCTTTTTCCAACGCATGAATCCCGCATAATATGCTTTAAATGTACTATCTGCCTCAGATACACACAACAAATCCATAACTAAATCTACATTCCCAAATAAAAGTGACGGCAAAAGTTGTACATCAGACTCACGATCCTGCAAAAATACATGTACATTGTGTATAGCAAAAATTTCAATAAGCACACATTCTTATCATTAAATAATATTAATACATATAATCATTGTATATTAGTAAATCTCCAACAAGACTATTTAACATATAGTCTTAATGCTTGACATAACATTCGATGTTAGTGTATTAGTTATCAACAAGGCTGATATCATATATCAAACCTTTAATGCCAGTTCTGAAAATGAAATTCAGATATGCATTAAAAAGTTAGTATATCAAAACTGTACAAGGCCTTAACATGCCTTCCTTTTTATCATCTGAAAAACAGATAAGCATTAATAGTTTGTAAATTTCAAGGTATACAACCTTTAAAAAAAAATATTACTACTTCACTATTGTCGGAAATCTAACCTTAAAGCTAGCATTCTAAACGTCAGATCAGTAATACCAAAAAATATATCTCTGACTTTTACCTGGAATGTAAAACATCTTTGCAACAGGTAAATCAATATATCCGATCACTTGAACTATAAACCAGTTACCACTCGGACATACATTGACCAATAATTGGCCGACGGCCAACATGGAACAATCAAAGTTAATTGCTCTACACGAAACATACCGAGAACTAATTTTGTAAGACTGTTTTAGTTCTATCCTTACTATGCTAACGACATTTGGGTTTTCTGTAAACCATTGTATCCTCTTGTCCTCTAAAAGGTTTATTTATGACAATAGCACCATAATTGCTGCAAGTTATTTCCATTTAGAACTATTACGCCGTTCTACACCAAACCACATACCATAAACAATGTTAATTGGTGTTCCAACAATGTAACCACCAAATCTTATGACACTGGCATCACTATATACAATACTCTGACATGATTCATCTGTGCTACAATGTTTAACATTCACGTCTCAAATAAATTCTTTACAAAATATTAATTGTTGAACACTAGATTCTGGTAACTTAATATATAATAGATACCATTAAAATGATTTGTTGATATCAATAGTAAGATGTTTAGTCATCAAATAAGCAATGCTACCAATAACTGAATACATATATATTATTTGCATGACCTACAAAAGGAGCAACTTTCCTTACATAAAAGTTTTATGTATTGCCAAGCATGTTCGTCTCTAATTTATAGTACTTAACAATCTTGTCAATCCTCTCATCAGGAATTTTATAAAATCCTGCTTCACTATCGATGTACCTAACCACATCAACCGTTTGGTAGGCTTCCATAGTGATTTTTCTACTTTAGGAACAAAACCACTATTAATCAAATCACATTTCACTTGATTTACTACAGCTTTACAAAGTTCATCATCTTGCTCAATACCTAATTCATCATCAAGATACATAATAACTTGCTTACCTTCCGATCGCCATTTTTTTTTTTTTTTTTTTTTTTTTTTTTAAAACAAGCCTTGTAAGATTAGTAAATAAATAACAAGCTGTACTTAGTTCGAAAGGTAGCACAATAAATTTTAAAAATGTTATACAGCCTTTAACTGTCCATGAAAACCCTAAAAATTCGGTATGTGGTTCATAAATGTCCACATGATGATAAGTTAAGTTAATATCAAATACAAACATAGAGGATTTAAGGTTGATATGTTGTCGAGGAGTCCGCATGTCTTCAAATTTTACACTTTGCTTCCATAAATGTTCATTGAATTGACAGCTCTAAGATCAAGAATTAATCTTTTCTTTTTGTTTGATTAATAAAAACTGTTATGGATTAACCACAAAAAGTGCTTATTACATTTAACTATTAAATCTCTATGTAATAAATCTTGTAAAACTGTATCTACAAAATTAGCATTCTTTGAACCAGACATATTATTAGATAAATAAACTGAAGGTGAACTAGAATAAAATGGTATCTTATAACCATCTCTGATAGTGTCAATAATAAAATCGTAAACACCGATATCTATCCAAAAGAATATTAGCTTTTAGTCTGTTTTAACAATAATATCTGCCTCGCGTTGCTTCTACTCAAAGTAATCATGAGTAAATGTGCATTTGAATTATTTTAAAAATCAAAATTATCATAAATATACTCATCTTTTACAAATTTATGTTGATTTTTCATGCACTGATTTGTCCCATGGATTTCATCACGTAAATGTCCGGCATGATCTTTTACGATATTTTTACATCGATTTTAGCTTATATTTCTTGACTTTGATGGTTTACTGCACCCAAAACTGTCTGAAAAGATATTTCTGGGTTGGGAGGTGTATCGATATCTATTGTGTTAACTAACGAAGTAAAACACGTCCAATAGAGTCGGCCCTGTCGTGCTGAATGGTATTTTCACGGACGGCGGGAAAATACATACGGTCTATGGGCAGATAAGTAGAAGAAATTAATTTCAATCTATTTCAGTTCCTTCAAACGATTGAAATAATATATATACACTATTACTTTTTATCTATATCATGACCCTCACATGATGAGGTGTAAAGATCTTTGTAATAATTTGGCATATAATCAATGTGACTCTGGTAAACTCATGAATAGTAGAAAACCTTCAAATTAGAAAAATGACAATCCATATAATTAATACTAGAAAATGAGACATGTCCAGCCACTAAGCCAGAAATGAAATATAACAATAGAAATGAAAGAGAGTTTCCGGTCTAAAATTCACCTGACCAAACTGACCAATGAGAAATGATAAAGACAAAATAGTATGGAGCATTCATTTAACATAAGTATTAAATGAATAAATATCTAAACTATAAATACTAATTAAAATATGTATATGTTCCTGAAACAGAAATATATATATATTAAGGATTAAATACAAATATATTTAATCATGATCAGCTAATAAACCTTTAATAAGTAGAAATAAATTAATAATAAAAATAATCATTATACTAAAAAAATAATTAATATGTACAAATTCACTCTACCACATACTCCCCCTGGCCGTAAAATGCCGTCCCGGCATTCCGCTCTCAGGACTGAGTATTAAAAGTGGACAGTAGGCTTAATATCGCTTGACCGGATTCTGCCTGTAAAGTTTGAAAAATGGGTGAATTAGTTGCAAGATTTAATATGCATGCTACTTTCTTCTCCCAATCAGCAGTGGTGGATATGGCTGACTTGCATATGTCGAACTCTCCAGATCTTAACCAAGCTGGTTGTCTCCGTTCTCTGGTTGAGCGACGAACTGGATTTAGATTTTCAATTTCATCTGTATGCTGAGACATCATTTGTTATCTGTTGTGAAGCGCTTTCTGCAGATTCAGATTCATCGGCACTGTCAACAGTGTCTGTCGAAAGATGAGCGTCCTCATCATCTGCATTTGATCTCTCATCAGTCTGGTGGACTAGTGGTTCATCAGTGATGGTTGAATCACTGAACACTGGTTCCTCTTGACTGATGACAATGTACCCATGCTCTGACTCGTCGTCCGATGAAATTTCTGTTGTATGGTCGTCAGTGTGTGGGTGTTCCAGTTCCTTAATTTTCTGTCTAGTTGTCTCTTAAGCAATTTTCTAGGAGCAGGTGTTGGTACAATGTTACGATGGAGTGTCCATACCCTTCCTTCATTATTCTCGCAGGTTGTAAACCAGGATATCAGTGTTGGGTTGGCTCACTACAATATAAGGATCCTGTTCCCATCTGTCTGCCAACTTATGTTTGCCATCAAACGATACAACTTTTACTAAAACTCGGTCTCCTGGTTTTATGGCTGCGCCTCTAATTCTGATGTCATATCCCTCTTTCTACTTTTCCCTAGCTTTCTGGGCTGCTTCTGTGGCTAGATGGTAAGCCTGCGAGAGACGATCTTTCAAGTCCGATATACATTTCGAGCTGGGTTGTTGTTCCTCGACATGAAGTCCTAGTGGCACATCTATTGGCAACCTGGGGTTTCGTCCGAACATCAAAAGATATGGTGCCTGTTCTGTTGACTCATGCCTTGTAATGTTGTATGAATGGATCATTGGACCTAAGTAGGCTTTCCAGTTCTGTCTTTGGTGTGATTCCAACGACCCAAGCATATTCAATATTGTTCTGTTGAACCTTTCGCACATGTCATTCCCCATAGGATGATAACTGGTGGTTCTTGATTTCTCCATACCAGTAAGTTGACAGAATTTTTTAATCACTTTGCTTTCAAAGTTGGTGCCTTGGTCGGAATGAATCCTCTTAGGTATACCATAATGTACTATGAAGTGATTAAAGAAAGCTTCAGCTGTTGTTTTAGCAAGTTGATTCTTGGTTGGGATGGCTTGGGCATATCTAGTATAGTGATCCGTGATGACCAAAATATGCTGGTATCCTCCTTTGGATTTCCCTAACGTGTGAAAATCCATGCAAACCAACTCTAATGGTGAAGAAGTTGCTATGGGTACTAATGGTGCTCTCTGATTGGTTGGAGTTTTTTGTCGAAGACATCTTCCACATTGCGCAATCCAGGACTCTGTATCTTTGTACATTCCTGGCCAGTAAAATCGGTCACGTAGCAAACTTAGAGTTCTGTCTTTTCCTGGATGTCCCATACCAGCATGTAGGGCTTGTAACACTGTTGGTATATGTGCAGAAGGTAAGACTAGTTGTTGTCGTTCCTCGTCTTCGATGGTAGTAATTCTGTATAAAATGTTGTTAATCAGTTTCATTCTGTTTTATTCTCTTATCATCGGATTATGGCCTGTTTCCTTCTTGTGTGGTTTCTTGTTTGCTTGTAAGTACTCAATGCACGGTCTGATGTTCGAATCTAGACCTTGTACTTTAGTCCAGTCTACTAGATCACCAACATCTGTTGCTGCCAGATCTTCTTCAACTATTTCTGGTGAAACTGCAAGACTTTCAACGTATGATTTTGGTACCATGGAATCGCAAATGGCCTGGACGGACTCGCTGGTAATTTTACATCCTTATGAGTATTGCACTGCTGGAAGGCGACTAAGTGCATCAGCATTTGCGTTATTTTTTCCAGGTCTGTATTTGATGTCAAAGTTGAAAGTTGAAAGTTGAAAGTGGATAAGGCGGCTAACTATCTATGACCTGTAGCATCGAGCTTAGCTGTAGTTAGTACATAGGTGACCGGGTTGTTGTCTGTTAGTACGGTAAATCTCTGGCCATAAAGGTAATCCTTAAATTCATCACAGATGGACCATTGCAGTGCTAGAAATTCTCTCTTGTGTAGTGGGTAGTTTTTCTCTGCTTTGTTCAATCCTCGACTGGCATAACTAATAACTCTTTTCATGCCTTCCTGTTCTTGGTAAAGTAATGCGCCTAATGCATCTCCAGAGGCGTCTGTGTGAAGATCGTATGGTAATGAGTAATTAGCATTGCCAAGGATGGGTGATGTTACGAGTCTCTCCTTAAGTGTTTCAAATGCTTGGTATTGTTCGTTTTCCCAAGTCCATGTCTTGCTTGTTTTAGATTTTCTTTTCTGGGGTTTCTTGTTGGGTGTTGGCATAAGATCAGTTAATGGTCTGCTTACAAGGCTGAAGTTCTTAATATATCGCCTGTAATATCCAACAAATCCTAGGAATCTGCGTACATCTTCTGGTGTTTGAAGTTTCGGCCAGTTTGTAACTTTATCTGTCTTGCTTGGATCAATCTCCATCCTTTCTTCAGAGACGATATGTCCAACGAACTTTACTTTTCTCTTGAAGAACTCGCATTTCTTTGGTGATAGTTTTAGGTTGGCTGCCTTGATTCTATCAAAGACTAGTTGGAGGTTGTGTAATTGTTCTTCATAGGTTTTTCCAAAGATAATTACGTCATCAATAAATACGCAGCAAATTCTTAGGTTGAGATCTGCTAAGACGTTCTCCATTAGTCGCTGGTACGTAGCTGTTGAGTTTGTCAACCCAAATGGCATGCGATTGTATTCGTAAAATCCTAACGGGCCAACTGAGAAGGCAGTTCGTTCTTTGTGATCCTCAAAGATTTCGACTTGGTGGTAACCAGATTTCATGTCAATCACGGAGAAGAAGCGGTTTCCTGATAAACAGTCAAGTAATTCTTCAATTCGTGGAAGTGCATAGCTGTCTTTCTTCGAGTTCTTGTTCAACATACGATAATCAACACACATTCGCAGACTGTTGTCTTTCTTCTTGATTAAAACCACGTTTGATGCCCATGGCGAATGTAAAGGCCTGATGATGTTCATATCAAGAAGTTGCTGTAAGTAGACTTTCACTTCATCATACATGGATGGTGGTATTCTACGGTATCTCTGTTTAAAAATGTTGTCTTCCAGTAGATCAATTCTATGTTGGACTATGTTGGTATATCCTACATCAGTATCGCTTTTGGAGAAGATATCGCTATAATCTAGTATAAGATCTTTTCCTCTTTTCAGTTCCTCATAAGACAAGTCACTCTTGTTAATTTCTACTTTGTCTAGAAATGATGTTTCGACAGGTTGATTTTCTTGGGAAGGCTTAGGTTGAATCGTTACCGGTTGTAGTTCACATATAACTGCTTTAGATGGTATAGTGATGGTTCTAGTTGTAACATTGGAGAGCTGTATAGTAATATGACCATTATTTTTTAAAGTTGAATTGGTGTAATCTTGGTTCAACATCAAGATATGTAGGTTCAAATGCCAAATCTGATGCATGATGAATCGCTGATGTGTTACGATATTAAGTTTCCTTGTCACAGTAACCTTGTATTTCCATGACAGTATTTGGTGGAATTGTTATTTTGTTGAGTTCTGCATTCTTGACTAAGGCAAGTCGGTTTTTATTCTTCTTAAGTTCTTTTTCCTGTAGTGCAATGCATCTTAAAGTAAGGTACCAGGGAGTTGTTAGATCTGCATTTTGTAGATATTTATCTCCATGAAGTTGGTGTAGATCTTGTAGTATGGTATTCAATACGTTAGTTCCAATAAGTAATGATATGTGTTGGTTGTAAATACTGTCGGGTACTACAAGTACTAAGTATGTGTTGAAGTTGTTAGTACTGCCAGGTGTATTTATATTCACTTCAATATATCCAGAGTATGGTAGTTGACTTCCTCCAGCACATTCAATGTCCAAAATTTCTTCGATAGTTTTCAATTGTATACTACAGGCAAGATGCTGTTGATAGTATGACTCGCTAATAGGTGAGACTGTAGAACCTGTATCAAGAAGTGCTCCTGTTTCAATTCCCTCTAATATAACTGATGTTTCTATTGGTTGACCATACAATCGTGGTGGTATCTTAACTAAATTGTTTTCAATACTGGGACCATTAATCTTTCTATTCAAGCCTAGTACCGGCCCCGCGTCATAGGTTTCTTGAAGTTTAAACCTCTCTTCGAGTGATCTAGATTTACACCACATCCTCTCTTATAGTGTCCATATTGTCCACATCTAAAACATCAAGGTTCTTCGTAAATGGATGTATGTTGATACTTGGAATGTTGTTGTTCAGTTGTTTGTTGTTGTGTGTTAGATTGTTGTTGTGTTTATTGTCGTGACTGGTAGTTCTGTCTTGGTGGTCTATATGTGCCTCTATATCCTTGTTGATAGCCTCTGTGTGGTTCTCTGTATGAGCCGCTGGTCTGTTGTCTTTCACGGTCATAGCTATCAACTTTACTAACCAGTTGTTGCACAATGCCTTTAAGTTCCTCTATGTCAGATTTTTCTGTTGTAATTGGTGTTACTTGGGCAGCCTTAGTAGGATTTGGTCTGGACTTCTTCTCTTTCTCATATAATTGTTGTTTTAGAGTATGTTTCATCTCAATCTGACGAATAGCGACCCTTAAGGAATCGAAGTCCTTTATGCTGTCATACTTGTGGCCACTTGCGTCTTTAAGTTCCTTCCTCAGTCCGTTCCAGAGTATATCATGTAGCATCCGTTTTACTTCGGATGGGTGTATGGCTCCCATATCCCTGGCTCGACCCATGATATCCTCAAGACGGCAACTCCAACTAATGACATCTTCATTGTTGCGCTGTTCGGCACCATATAATGGCGCTTCTGGACCTATACGCATAACTACTGCACCTGTTTGTCCTCGTAGTGATCTTCGGATGGCGGTGTGTATGGTATCCTTGTGTATGGATTTGTCTCTAAGTAGATATTCTATATCATAACGCCATAACTCATATGTGGACTCTGATTTGTTACCGGATCCTGTGAATATGTTAATTTTTGGTGGTTGGTAAGGAGCAGGTTGGATTTTCTCGTTTGGTCTTACATCTGGTGGTAAAGTCAATGAGTGTGGTTTCTTGTCATCAAATTCTTCCTTCTGTCTGAAATATTCTTTCATTGATCTCTCAAAGTCCTGTGGCGAGTCTGTTTTTGGTTTTATACCCATTGCTTTGATTGCCTGTAATAACTTAATATCCTCAGGATCCATTATTTCTGCTGACGGACTAGCTGGAGGGTATATGATTGTTTTCTCCAATGGGCTAGTTGGTGGGTGTGTTATGATGTTTTCCACCGGATTAGCCATTTACAATCAAAGTCATTATAGCTAATAAATTAAAGAAATCCAAATACAAAATATAAATATCTACAATATAAAATAAAATTATCTGAAATATAATTTCCTGTAAGTAAAGAACATTTGTCCTACAAGGAAAAATTAAATCAGAAATCTGAAACAAAATAAACTCCTAAAACCAAAAGAAATTCTAAGAAATTTTCTGAAATAAATATAAAAGTTTCTACAAAAGATCAAAATTAGTTAATTATTCTGAAATAAATATATAAGTTCCTACAAAAGATTAAAATTAGTTAAATATTCTGATATAAATATATAAGTTTCTACAGAAGATCAAAATTAGTTAAGTATTCTGAAATAAATATAAATTTCTACAAAAGATAAAAAATTAATTAAGTATTCTGAAATAAATATTGAAAAAAATATGATCTATAAGCAAGTCTAATCTCGAATTAGAAAAAAAAATCATTCTGTAATGTAGATCTTTAATAAAGTTTTAAATAATTGAAATTTCAAAGAAATTCTAAAAATGAAGTGAAATGCGCAAAAATAAAGTATATCTAAGATCAAACAGATAGTATACAAATACAAAATCAGTACAATTGAACTGCAAATGAATTCAACTAACAGTTTCAGAAAACTGTCATGTAATGAATCTAATAAAAAAATGTTGACGCTAAGCTTAAGTTGAATTATCTCCCCTGAAATATCAACTTATGATTAAATATAAATCAATCACTGTCTCTAAGTGATCAACTAATCTACAAAATGTTTTTAATTAGTCAACCTACGAATAAACAAATATACGATTAATATACCTATGAAAAGTAAGGTAAATCAAATTAAAGTACCGATGACAAAAAATTTACATTAATCAATCTATGAGAAAGGAAAAAACAAATTTGATTAATGTGAATCTAAACATTCAATAATTAATATACAAGATATATATATATGTACAACATAATGCACAAAAATATCAGACTAAAATACAATACATGCAGCACCTACCCCTGAATCAATATATCTGTTACTTTTCCGCTACAACCTGAAATATGGGGCAGAGATTTGCTAAGCTTGTACGTTAACAATCTCTTTTTCTCTAAGTCAAACTACATGTAAATAAGAACTAATGAGTATACAGCTAGTGACCTGACCTCTCCCTCAAATACCAATGTAATCTAATACTCCACTGAAGGAAAGATACTAAAGTATTCAGATGGAAATAGACAAAGAACAAACAAACTGAAAGTTAACTGAGAATGAAAACAAAATCTTAAGTATATAAGATATAAGTACCAAAGGGTTTACAGACAAAGTGTCAAGAGTGTTAGTTAAATACAGAATGCATGCTTGTGCACAGAATCACTCATTACATACAACCAGAAAGCAAAGTTTATATGTTTTTTACTTGATCAATTATCTGTATATCCGTGACGTAATATAAGTTAAAATTAGCACGACGAAATCCCAATTCATGTATTTTTAGAATTATATTAAAAGAAATCTAAGGTTCACAATATCAATTTTGATTTTCATTACTCAACGTATATATTATATCACGTTATTATTAGTCTATATATAGTATATTTTATTTATCTATTATGTGTGATGCGCTAAAAATAGATAATGGGAAATTCCATCGCACAAGTAAATGTTCACCTTGTAAAATATCGTAGTTTTTTTTGTTTTTTTTGTTCAATTTACAAGTGTGGACACAGAAATGTGCTGTCCAAAAGGCAAGTGTGGATGTCATATTTCATATTATTAACTTAAAAAAAAGAATTCATGGACACAGGGGTCCTGGTATTTTTTAATAAAAAACTAATCCTGGATTAATATTTTTGCCTAAATGTCCGGTCCTGTGTTTTTATTTCAAATTTTCATCATAGCCCCCCCCCCCCCCCCCCCCCTCCCAAGGGATATAAAATTGTATCATTAATAATAAATTAATAAATAATAAATTCAGATTTTCTATCTAAAATAAATCTCATTTACAAAACCACTGATATTTGTTCATTTTTTAACGCTGATTTAAGCTTTAGTCGCAACAAATTTTTATTTTTCTCTTTAAGCTGTCGAAACATAACATTTAATTAACTGTAAAATTCACAAATAAAATCCCCCTCTTTTTTCCCTTTTTTCTTGTTTAAATCAATGATCAACAATATTCCAGAATCAAACAAATGAATAAATATAACATAGATTTCTTTTACATGCATCTTTTTACCATGCGGAGTCAGTGTGTTTTAAATCGGTCATCCAATCAGGACGCTCATTATTCTTGTCCAAGATAAAAATACATCGCTAAAATTACCTGTGGGTGTTTCTCCACTTCAACTCGTAAAGTTACATAGAAATTGGAGATATTTCGTCATAAAACTTCACATATGGTTTTGTCTATCATATTTCTTGAAGACAAATATAAAATTTTATAGCATTTATCAATATTTTATGAGTATCAACAGTTTTTTCAACACCGTATCTGTTTCTCGATACAGCCGCAACTTCAACTCGTAAATTTATATAAAAATCAGAGATATTTCGTCATAAAACTAAACACATGGTTTTGTCTATCATATTTCTTGAAGACAAATATAAAATTTTATTGCATTTATCAATATTTTATGAGTATCAACAGTTTTTTCAACACCGTATCTGTTTCTCGATACAGCCGCCCGATTACAGTGACCCCCAGATTAACACATTCCACCAGTTTTTTTCCTTAATAATGTTGTTTAATTACACTACATGTAAAGTGTCTTTGTCACTATAGTTTCCGTCATGTTACTATTTTTAGTTAAATTTAAGGATTTATTTTTAGTTGTTTACATACAAGTATCAATACAGTGTATGTACATATATATATATAGGTCTTTATCTATGAGTGGCCGTTCATGTCTTTGGCGAGATAATATACGCGTATAATATTGTATACGCGTATATATATATACTCGTATATTATCAACATATACGCGTATATTGTTGCTATATACTTGTATATTGTTGTTATATACGCGTTAATATACACGTTAATACTTTAAATGCATTTTGGGGTATATACGCGTATATTGTTGCTAACAACAATATACGCGTATATAACAACAATATACGCGTATATAACAACAATATACGCGTAAAAACAACAATATACGCGTATATAACAACAATATACGCGTATATAACAACAATATACGCGTATATAACTACAATATACGCGTATGTAACAACAATAAACGCGTATATAACAACAATATACGCGTATATAACAACAATATACGCGTATATAACAATATACGCGTATATAACAACAATATACGCGTTTATAACAACAATATACGCGTATATAACAACACTATACGCGTTTATAACAACAATATACGCGTAAAAACAACAATATACGCGTATATAACAACAATATACGCGTATATAACAACAATATACGCGTATATAACAACAATATACGCGTATATAACAACAATATACGCGTATATAACTACAATATACGCGTATATAACAACAATATACGCGTATATAACAACAATATACGCGTATATAACAACAATATACGCGTATATAACAATATACGCGTATATAACAACAATATACGCGTATATAACAACAATATACGCGTATATAACAATATACGCGTATATAACAACAATATACGCGTATATAACAACACTATACGCGTATATAACAACACTATACGCGTATATAACAACAATATACGCGTATATAGCAACAATATACGCGTATATAACAACAATATACGCGTATATAACAACAATATACGCGTATATAACAACAATATACGCGTATATAACAACAATATACGCGTATATAACAACAATATACGCGTATATAACAACAATATACGCGTTTATAACAACAATATACGCGTATATAACAACACTATACGCGTATATAACAACAATATACGCGTTAAAACAACAATAAACGCGTATATAACAACAATATACGCGTATATAACAACAATATACGCGTATATAACAACAATATACGCGTATATAACAACAATATACGCGTATATAACTACAATATACGCGTATATAACAACAATATACGCGTATATAACAACAATATACGCGTATATAACAACAATATACGCGTATATAACAACAATATACGCGTATATAACAACAATATACGCGTATATAGCAACAATATACGCGTATATAACAACAATATACCCGTATATAACAACAATATACGCGCATATAACAACAATATACGCGTATATAACAATATACGCGTATATAACAACAATATACGCGTATATAACAACACTATACGCGTATATAACAACAATATACGCGTATATAACAACAATATACGCGTATATAACAACAATATACGCGTATATAACAACAATATACGCGTATATAACAACAATATACGCGTATATAACAACAATATACGCGTATATAACTACATACGCGTATGTAACAACAATATACGCGTATGTAACAACAATATACGCGTATGTAACAACAATATACGCGTATGTAACAATATACGCGTATGTAACAACAATATACGCGTATGTAACAACAATATACGCGTATATAACAACAATATACGCGTATGTAACAACAATATACGCGTATGTAACAACAATATACGCATATGTAACAACAATATACGCATATATAGCAACAATATACGCGTATGTAACAACAATATACGCGTATGTAACAACAATATACGCGTATGTAACAACAATATACGCGTATATAACAACAATATACGTGTATATAACAATAATATACGTGTAGATAGCAACAATATACGCGTATATGTTGATAATATACGCGTATATTATCGCGCCAATAACATGAACGGCCACTCATATTTATCAATTTAGTAAAACCAAAACTGTATTTTCGTTTTGAATTTCTTTCGATTTTGAGTATACCTGATGAAGATTATTCCAGAAACGTGTCGTGTGCACTAAAATTGTTATCTAAGTTTTTATTAATTTATAGTCCATCGACCAAGTAATAGTATATAGTGTACATATATAGGAACATTATTGTGTTTTTCTAAATATTATTTTTATATTGTTGTATCGGGTTTCCACGAAATATTAACTTTCGAAAAGACTGTTTGGTTTTGTCGTGTGATAAATATTGTTAACATATTGAACTGAAGGGTTCAGAATTAACTTCATAATGTCTTTAGAAACAAGTGATGTTAGCGGGGAAAAGAGATGTGAAAACATTGACAGCATTGAAGACGAAAACGTCCGAGGGGTCAACATTGATAGCATTGAACACGAAAACGTCCAAGACGTCAACATTGAACACGAAAATATCCGAGACGTCAACATTGGCAGCATTGAAGACGAAAACGTCAGAGAGGTCAACATCGGTAATTATTTAATTTTTGTTTGTTGCTTTGCAGTGAGGTTAGGGTTAGGGTGTTTAACGCCACTTTCAACACAATTTCAGTTATATCGTGGCGGTCAGTTTTATTAGTGGAGGAAACCGGAATGCCCGGAAAAAACCCACTCACCTGTCGCAAGTCACTGACAAACTTTATCACTTAATGTTGTATCGAGTACATCTCGCCTGAGAGGGATTCCAACACACATCTTCAGTGGAGATAGGCACCGATTGAATAAGTACTTATGAATCCAACTACCATACGATCACGACCATGACGGCCCTAGTTTTGTAGTGTACACTGGACAAGAAATATAATATTTTCAACGAACATATTCCCGAACCCAGCATTTCTTGGTAAAATTATATGTGGCATTCATAAATGCTTATCGTCTTCTCCTTTCTGCTTGTGATACGTGCAAGTTTAAAACTATACAAACATTGCGGTTGGGTATATTGGATACAATGTGCTGATTGGCTCTAAGGGTTAGTTATCTGTTTCTGACAACCACTGTGTTACTGATTGGCTCTAAGGGTTAGTTATCTGTTTCTGACAACCGCTGTGTTACTCATGGTGGGATCCGTGTTGCTCATCTTTTATTAGTTGTTTGTGTTGTTCTATTACGTGTCTTTATGTTTTAACTTCTGTGCTGTGTTGTCCGTTACGATCTCTCCGCATAAAAACGATGTTCGGTTCATCTTTACCTCCAGTTGTTTGTAGGAGGGCTCATTGCTTGTGTATTGTGGTGTCCAACACATTTGTTTTGTTTGTCTTCGGCTTGTGTGCCCTGTGTTGTTGTCAGTTTCTCATATTGTGTTTTTGTTTTTTTGTTTTCTTTTCATTTGTCTTGTACACCCTATGTTACCACTTTTTCTGGGTTAACCATTTTTGATTGCCCCTTCGTTATTCTCTACCGTTTAGTAAAATTATGTGGGGACACAATTAAAAGGCCTTTGTTACGGTCGTGTGTGTGTGTGTGTGTGTGTGTGTGTGTGCGTGTCCGTGCGCGTGCGTGCGTGCGTGCGTGGGTGGGTGCGTGCGTGCGTGTGTTCCAGTTGGACAGGGCACCGGAGTTCATCCACGGTATTCAGTTGGGTTCGTGTTGATCAATCTTAAGTTTTCTGCGAAGTATTTTATAGACCGCTGTTGTGTTGTTTGTTTGTTGTTTTTTTTTTTAATTTATTTCTGTTTTTGCCATTGTTTATTCGGCACTTCTCTGATATACGACTTCTGATTACCCCTTTAGTTTCTTAAACCTTTTCTATAACAATATGAATTAGCGATTACGAAACCGGCATTAAACACCTGCATGTTCTTTAATTAGTTGTTTAGGATTTCCAAGTAGTCTATTAATATAGCAATGTCACTCTTTTATCTCGTTCAATTATCAGTATGTCCGTGACATAATATAAGTTAAAATTAGCACGACGGAAATCCCAATTCATGTATTTATAGAATTATTTTAAACTGAGAATTCCAAGTTGCACAATATCAATTTTGATTTTAATTACTCACTCAATGTATATTTGTTTTGTAGCAATACTTAGCTTGATGGTATTTTATGCATCTCATGTGACTATGAACTATAATTACAAGAAATATATTGTATGGTTGTCACTATATATACACTTCGACCAAACTTAAGCGCCACAATATATTTTTTTGAAAATTAAATTTAAAAAAAATGCGATTGCTGTAGTAAAGAATATATGTACACATAAGCTTTAATTAAAAATACGCCATACTCGCTTAACTAATTAAGCACTTGTTAATTTGTTTTTTCTTCATTAGAAATATCTACTGGATCTAGTGACATGACGTTGGATGATATTACAGTGGCAATTGAAGCATCAACATTGACAGTCCAAAGGTCACCGCCAAAGTCATCACCACCCCAACCGCCTCCACCGCCGCCACCACCGCCACCACCAGTTCTGACAACTATAACGGTACCAATATCTGTTCCAGATTCACAAAAACCATTAAAGAATTTACAATGGAGCAAAATAACACAGTCACAGAGCAAAGGTAAAGTAAATTATGTCTACACCGAGCCCTGAATAAGACGAAAACATGTCTAAACCGAACCATGAATAAGACGAAAACATCTAAACCG
The DNA here is from genome assembly GCA_963383655.1 of Bathymodiolus septemdierum. Taxonomy (NCBI): domain Eukaryota; kingdom Metazoa; phylum Mollusca; class Bivalvia; order Mytilida; family Modiolidae; genus Bathymodiolus; species Bathymodiolus septemdierum. The sequence continues at coordinate 53,279,596 of OY726527.1, forward strand.
AACCATGAATAAGACGAAAACATGTCTAAACCGAGCCATGAATAAGACGAAAACATGTCTAAACCGAGCCATGAATAAGACGAAAACATGTCTAAACCGAACCATGAATAAGACGAAAACATCTAAACCGAACCATGAATAAGACGAAAACATGTCTAAACCGAGCCATGAATAAGACGAAAACATGTCTAAACCGAGCCATGAATAAGACGAAAACATGTCTAAACCTAGCCATGAATAAGACGAAAACATGTCTAAACCGAGCCATGAATAAGACGAAAACATGTCTAAACCGAACCATGAATAAGACGAAAACATCTAAACCGAACCATGAATAAGACGAAAACATGTCTAAACCGAGCCATGAATAAGACGAAAACATCTAAACCGAACCATGAATAAGACGAAAACATGTCTAAACCGAGCCATGAATAAGACGAAAACATGTCTAAACCGAGCCATGAATAAGACGAAAACATGTCTAAACCGAGCCATGAATAAGACGAAAACATGTCTAAACCGAGCCATGAATAAGACGAAAACATGTCTAAACCGAGCCATGAATAAGACGAAAACATGTCTAAACCGAACCATGAATAAGACGAAAACATGTCTAAACCGAGCCATGAATAAGACGAAAACATGTCTAAACCGAACCATGAATAAGACGAAAACATGTCTAAACCGAACCATGAATAAGACGAAAACATGTCTAAACCGAGCCATGAATAAGACGAAAATATGTCTAAACCGAGCCATGAATAAGACGAAAACATCTAAACCGAACCATGAATAAGACGAAAACATGTCTAAACCGAGCCATGAATAAGACGAAAACATCTAAACCGAACCATGAATAAGACGAAAACATGTCTAAACCGAGCCATGAATAAGACGAAAACATGTCTAAACCGAACCATGAATAAGACGAAAACATGTCTAAACCGAGCCATGAATAAGACGAAAACATGTCTAAACCGAGCCATGAATAAGACGAAAACATGTCTAAACCGAGCCATGAATAAGACGAAAACATGTCTAAACCGAACCATGAATAAGACGAAAACATGTCTAAACCGAACCATGAATAAGACGAAAACATGTCTAAACCGAACCATGAATAAGACGAAAACATGTCTAAACCGAGCCATGAATAAGACGAAAACATGTCTAAACCGAGCCATGAATAAGACGAAAACATGTCTAAACCGAGCCATGAATAATACGAAAACATGTCTAAACCGAGCCATGAATAAGACGAAAACATGTCTAAACCGAGCCATGAATAAGACGAAAACATGTCTAAACCGAACCATGAATAAGACGAAAACATGTCTAAACCGAACCATGAATAAGACGAAAACATGTCTAAACCGAGCCATGAATAAGACGAAAACATGTCTAAACCGAGCCATGAATAAGACGAAAACATGTCTAAACCGAACCATGAATAAGACGAAAACATGTCTAAACCGAGCCATGAATAAGACGAAAACATGTCTAAACCGAACCATGAATAAGACGAAAACATGTCTAAACCGAACCATGAATAAGACGAAAACATGTCTAAACCGAGCCATGAATAAGACGAAAACATGTCTAAACCGAACCATGAATAAGACGAAAACATGTCTAAACCGAACCATGAATAAGACGAAAACATGTCTAAACCGAGCCATGAATAAGACGAAAACATGTCTAAACCGAGCCATGAATAAGACGAAAACATGTCTAAACCGAACCATGAATAAGACGAAAACATGTCTAAACCGAACCATGAATAAGACGAAAACATGTCTAAACCGAGCCATGAATAAGACGAAAACATGTCTAAACCGAGCCATGAATAAGACGAAAACATGTCTAAACCGAGCCATGAATAAGACGAAAACATGTCTAAACCGAGCCATGAATAAGACGAAAACATGTCTAAACCGAACCATGAATAAGACGAAAACATGTCTAAACCGAACCATGAATAAGACGAAAACATGTCTAAACCGAGCCATGAATAAGACGAAAACATGTCTAAACCGAGCCATGAATAAGACGCAAACATGTCTAAACCGAACCATGAATAAGACGAAAACATGTCTAAATCGAACCATGAATAAGACGAAAACATGTCTAAACCGAGCCATGAATAAGACGAAAACATCTAAACCGAACCATGAATAAGACGAAAACATGTCTAAACCGAGCCATGAATAAGACGAAAACATGTCTAAACCGAACCATGAATAAGACGAAAACATGTCTAAACCGAGCCATGAATAAGACGAAAACATGTCTAAACCGAGCCATGAATAAGACGAAAACATGTCTAAACCGAGCCATGAATAAGACGAAAACATGTCTAAACCGAGCCATGAATAAGACGAAAACATGTCTAAACCGAGCCATGAATAAGACGAAAACATGTCTAAACCGAACCATGAATAAGACGAAAACATGTCTAAACCGAACCATGAATAAGACGAAAACATGTCTAAACCGAACCATGAATAAGACGAAAACATGTCTAAACCGAGCCATGAATAAGACGAAAACATGTCTAAACCGAGCCATGAATAAGACGAAAACATGTCTAAACCGAGCCATGAATAAGACGAAAACATGTCTAAACCGAGCCATGAATAAGACGAAAACATGTCTAAACCGAGCCATGAATAAGACGAAAACATGTCTAAACCGAACCATGAATAAGACGAAAACATGTCTAAACCGAACCATGAATAAGACGAAAACATGTCTAAACCGAGCCATGAATAAGACGAAAACATGTCTAAACCGAACCATGAATAAGACGAAAACATGTCTAAACCGAACCATGAATAAGACGAAAACATGTCTAAACCGAGCCATGAATAAGACGAAAACATGTCTAAACCGAACCATGAATAAGACGAAAACATGTCTAAACCGAACCATGAATAAGACGAAAACATGTCTAAACCGAGCCATGAATAAGACGAAAACATGTCTAAACCGAACCATGAATAAGACGAAAACATGTCTAAACCGAACCATGAATAAGACGAAAACATGTCTAAACCGAACCATGAATAAGACGAAAACATGTCTAAACCGAGCCATGAATAAGACGAAAACATGTCTAAACCGAACCATGAATAAGACGAAAACATGTCTAAACCGAGCCATGAATAAGACGAAAACATGTCTAAACCGAGCCATGAATAAGACGAAAACATGTCTAAACCGAGCCATGAGTAAGACGAAAACATGTCTAAACCGAACCATGAATAAGACGAAAACATGTCTAAACCGAACCATGAATGAGACGAAAACATGTCTAAACCGAACCATGAATAAGACGAAAACATGTCTAAACCGAGCCATGAATAAGACGAAAACATGTCTAAACCGAACCATGAATAAGACGAAAACGTGTCTAAACCGAGCCATGAATAAGACGAAAACATGTCTAAACCGAGCCATGAATAAGACGAAAACATGTCTAAACCGAGCCATGAATAAGACGAAAACATGTCTAAACCGAGCCATGAATAAGACGAAAACATGTCTAAACCGAACCATGAATAAGACGAAAACATGTCTAAACCGAGCCATGAATAAGACGAAAACATGTCTAGACCGAGCCATGAATAAGATGAAAACATGTCTAAACCGAACCATGAATAAGACGAAAACATGTCTAAACCGAGCCATGAATAAGACGAAAACATCTAAACCGAACCATGAATAAGACGAAAACATGTCTAAACCGAGCCATGAATAAGACGAAAACATGTCTAAACCGAGCCATGAATAAGACGAAAACATGTCTAAACCGAACCATGAATAAGACGAAAACATGTCTAAACCGAGTCATGAATAAGACGAAAACATGTCTAAACCGAGCCATGAATAAAACGAAAACATATCTAAACCGAGCCATGAATAAGACGAAAACATGTCTAAACCGAACCATGAATAAGACGAAAACATGTCTAAACCGAACCATGAATAAGACGAAAACATGTCTAAACCGAGCCATGAATAAGACGAAAACATGTCTAAACCGAGCCATGAATAAGACGAAAACATGTCTAAACCGAACCATGAATAAGACGAAAACATGTCTAAACCGAGCCATGAATAAGACGAAAACATCTAAACCGAGCCATGAATAAGATGAAAACATCTAAACCGAGCCATGAATAAGACGAAAACATGTCTAAACCGAGCCATGAATAAGACGAAAACATGTCTAAACCGAGCCATGAATAAGACGAAAACATGTCTAAACCGAGCCATGAATAAGACGAAAACATGTCTAAACCGAACCATGAATAAGACGAAAACATGTCTAAACCGAGCCATGAATAAGACGAAAACATCTAAACCGAGCCATGAATAAGACGAAAACATGTCTAAACCGAGCCATGAATAAGACGAAAACATGTCTAAACCGAACCATGAATAAGATTCCTACCTAAACCGACCTCTGAATAAAATGTAAACATGTCTATTATTCCGAACACATGGAGGTTCGGTTTATACAGGTTGCATTGCATCACGAATGACACTGAGACACAAAGATGAGATTGATCGACATCTATGGAATCATATAATGTGACTTCTTATTTATTCGTTGGCGTTAAACACCAATCAATCAATCATATTTATTCGCTGAATTTCAATTTTATGGTTTTCGTTGTTATCAATAAACCAGAGATATGGTACAGCACAGCGGGGAAAATTGGTCCCATTTCAATATCTCTGAGATCTCTAGAGATGATCGACTCATTTACGGAGGATCATGGTTTCGATGTCTGTTGAATCCAATGATAATTTGAGTGAGTGGTGATTGTTGTTTAACGCAAAGAGGACAATTTGTAAGCTATATCATATAGAGAACATGTTACATTTCAATGAGATGATGACGACGTCCGCTTTGTTCTACACAAACACCCTTGTTCATTTAAACATATTTTTATTGATGAATTACATATTACATTTTTTTCACAATACAATATAACATAGGATTCAGAAACAAGCGTAATGCTTATATTAATCCGTTTCCTAAAAAGAAACACATGAAAAATTGCAAATAGTCATTAAAACATATTCAATTCATTTAACATTGTTTGAATAACTGAAAATTAAAGGAAGAAAAAAAAAAAGAAAATTGTAAGTTGCACTCTAGAAAGAAAATCACATGCTGTATCTGAGTTTGCTAACAACAATATACGCGTATATAACAACAAAATACGCGTATATAACAACAATAAACGCGTATATAACAACAATATACGCGTATATAACAACAATATACGCGTATATAACAACAATATACGCGTATATAACAACAATATACGCGTATATAACAACAATATACGCGTATATAACAACAATATACGCGTACATAACAACAATATACGCGTATATAACAACAATATACGCGTATGTAACAACAATATACGCGTATGTAACAACAATATACGCGTATATAACAACACTATACGCGTATATAACAACAATATACGTGTATATGACAACAATATACGCGTATATAACAACAATATACGCGTATATAACAACAATATACGTGTATGTAACAACAATATACGCGTATATAACAACAATATACGCGTATGTAACAACAATATACGCGTATATAACACCAATATACGCGTATGTAACAACAATATACGCGTATGTAACAACAATATACGCGTATGTAACAACAATATACGCGTATATAGCAACAATATACGCGTATGTAACAACAATATACGCGTATGTAACAACAATATACGCGTATGTAACAACAATATACGCGTATATAACAACAATATACGTGTATATAACAACAATATACGTTTATATAACAACAATATACGCGTATGTAACAACAATATACGCGTATATAACAACAATATACGCGTATATGTTGATAATATACGCGTATATTATCGCGCCAATAACATGAACGGTCACTCATATTTATCAATTTAGTAAAACCAAAACTGTATTTTCGTTTTGAGTTTCTTTCGATTTTGAGTATACCTGATGAAGATTATTCCAGAAACGTGTCGTGTGCACTAAAATTGTTATCTAAGTTTTTATTAATTTATAGTCCATCGACCAAGTAATAGTATATAGTGTACATATATAGGAACATTATTGTGTTTTTCTAAATATTATTTTTATATTGTTGTATCGGGTTTCCACGAAATATTAACTTTCGAAAAGACTGTTTGGTTTTGTCGTGTGATAAATATTGTTAACATATTGAACTGAAGGGTTCAGAATTAACTTCATAATGTCTTTAGAAACAAGTGATGTTAGCGGGGAAAAGAGATGTGAAAACATTGACAGCATTGAAGACGAAAACGCCAGAGACGTCAACATTGACAGCATTGAAGACGAAAACATCCGAGGGGTCAACATTGAACACGAAAATATCCGAGACGTCAACATTGGCAGCATTGAAGACGAAAACGTCAGAGAGGTCAACATCGACAGTATTGAAAACGAAAACGTCCGAGACGTCAACATCGGTAATTATTTAATTTTTGTTTGTTAAACACCAATCAATCAATCATATTTATTCGCTGAATTTCAATTTTATGGTTTTCGTTGTTATCAATAAACCAGAGATATGGTACAGCACAGCGGAGAAAATTGGTCCCATTTCAATATCTCTGAGATCTCTAGAGATGATCGACTCATTTACGGAGGATCATGGTTTCGATGTCTGTTGAATCCAATGATAATTTGAGTGAGTGGTGATTGTTGTTTAACGCAAAGAGGACAATTTGTAAGCTATATCATATAGAGAACATGTTACATTTCAATGAGATGATGACGACGTCCGCTTTGTTCTACACAAACACCCTTGTTCATTTAAACATATTTTTATTGATGAATTACATATTACATTTTTTTCACAATACAATATAACATAGGGTTCAGAAACAAGCGTAATGCTTATATTAATCCGTTTCCTAAAAAGAAACACATGAAAAATTGCAAATAGTCATTAAAACATATTCAATTCATTTAACATTGTTTGAATAACTGAAAATTAAAGGAAGAAAAAAAAAAAGAAAATTGTAAGTTGCACTCTAGAAAGAAAATCACATGCTGTATCTGAGTTTGCTAACAACAATATACGCGTATATAACAACAAAATACGCGTATATAACAACAATAAACGCGTATATAACAACAATATACGCGTATATAACAACAATATACGCGTATATAACAACAATATACGCGTATATAACAACAATATACGCGTATATAACAACAATATACGCGTATATAACAACAATATACGCGTATATAACAACAATATACGCGTACATAACAACAATATACGCGTATATAACAACAATATACGCGTATGTAACAACAATATACGCGTATGTAACAACAATATACGCGTATATAACAACACTATACGCGTATATAACAACAATATACGTGTATATGACAACAATATACGCGTATATAACAACAATATACGCGTATATAACAACAATATACGTGTATGTAACAACAATATACGCGTATATAACAACAATATACGCGTATGTAACAACAATATACGCGTATATAACACCAATATACGCGTATGTAACAACAATATACGCGTATGTAACAACAATATACGCGTATGTAACAACAATATACGCGTATATAGCAACAATATACGCGTATGTAACAACAATATACGCGTATGTAACAACAATATACGCGTATGTAACAACAATATACGCGTATATAACAACAATATACGTGTATATAACAACAATATACGTTTATATAACAACAATATACGCGTATGTAACAACAATATACGCGTATATAACAACAATATACGCGTATATGTTGATAATATACGCGTATATTATCGCGCCAATAACATGAACGGTCACTCATATTTATCAATTTAGTAAAACCAAAACTGTATTTTCGTTTTGAGTTTCTTTCGATTTTGAGTATACCTGATGAAGATTATTCCAGAAACGTGTCGTGTGCACTAAAATTGTTATCTAAGTTTTTATTAATTTATAGTCCATCGACCAAGTAATAGTATATAGTGTACATATATAGGAACATTATTGTGTTTTTCTAAATATTATTTTTATATTGTTGTATCGGGTTTCCACGAAATATTAACTTTCGAAAAGACTGTTTGGTTTTGTCGTGTGATAAATATTGTTAACATATTGAACTGAAGGGTTCAGAATTAACTTCATAATGTCTTTAGAAACAAGTGATGTTAGCGGGGAAAAGAGATGTGAAAACATTGACAGCATTGAAGACGAAAACGCCAGAGACGTCAACATTGACAGCATTGAAGACGAAAACATCCGAGGGGTCAACATTGAACACGAAAATATCCGAGACGTCAACATTGGCAGCATTGAAGACGAAAACGTCAGAGAGGTCAACATCGACAGTATTGAAAACGAAAACGTCCGAGACGTCAACATCGGTAATTATTTAATTTTTGTTTGTTAAACACCAATCAATCAATCATATTTATTCGCTGAATTTCAATTTTATGGTTTTCGTTGTTATCAATAAACCAGAGATATGGTACAGCACAGCGGAGAAAATTGGTCCCATTTCAATATCTCTGAGATCTCTAGAGATGATCGACTCATTTACGGAGGATCATGGTTTCGATGTCTGTTGAATCCAATGATAATTTGAGTGAGTGGTGATTGTTGTTTAACGCAAAGAGGACAATTTGTAAGCTATATCATATAGAGAACATGTTACATTTCAATGAGATGATGACGACGTCCGCTTTGTTCTACACAAACACCCTTGTTCATTTAAACATATTTTTATTGATGAATTACATATTACATTTTTTTCACAATACAATATAACATAGGATTCAGAAACAAGCGTAATGCTTATATTAATCCGTTTCCTAAAAAAAACACATGAAAAATTGCAAATAGTCATTAAAACATACTCAATTCATTTAACATTGTTTGAATAACTGAAAATTAAAGGAAGAAAAAAAAAAGAAAATTGTAAGTTGCACTCTAGAAAGAAAATCACATGCTGTATCTGAGTTTGCTAACAACAATATACGCGTATATAACAACAAAATACGCGTATATAACAACAATAAACGCGTATATAACAACAATATACGCGTATATAACAACAATATACGCGTATATAACAATATACGCGTTTATAACAACAATATACGCGTATATAACAACAATATACGCGTATATAACAACAATATACGCGTATATAACAACAATATACGCGTACATAACAACAATATACGCGTATATAACAACAATATACGCGTATGTAACAACAATATACGCGTATGTAACAACAATATACGCGTATATAACAACATTATACGCGTATATAACAACAATATACGTGTATATGACAACAATTTACGCGTATATAACAACAATATACGCGTATATAACAACAATATACGTGTATGTAACAACAATATATTGTTGTTATATGATGACGACGACATCATATAACAACAATATACGCGTATATAACAACAATATACGCGTATGCAACAACAATATACGCGTATGTAACAACAATATACGCGTATGTAACAACAATATACGCGTATGTAACAACAATATACGCGTATGTAACAACAATATACGCGTATGTAACAACAATATACGCGTATATAACAACAATATACGCGTATGTAACAACAATATACGCGTATGTAACAACAATATACGCGTATATAGCAACAATATACGCGTATATAACAACAATATACGCGTATGTAACAACAATATACGCGTATGTAACAACAATATACGCGTATATAACAACAATATACGTGTATATAACAACAATATACGCGTATATAACAACAACATACGCGTATGTAACAACAATATACGCGTATATAACAACAATATACGCGTATGTAACAACAATATACGCGTATGTAACAACAATATACGTGTATATAACAACAATATACGTGTATGTAACAACAATATACGCGTATGTAACAACAATATACCCGTATATAACAACAACATACGCGTATGTAACAACAATATACGCATATATAACAACAATATACGCGTATGTAACAACAATATACGCGTATGTAACAACAATATACGTGTATATAACAACAATATACGCGTATATAACAACAATATACGCGTATGTAACAACAATACACGCGTATGTAACAACAATATACGTGTATATAACAACAATATACGTGTATATAACAACAATATACGCGTATGTAACAACAATATACGTGTATATAACAACAATATACGCGTATATAACAACAACATACGCGTATGTAACAACAATATACGCGTATATAACAACAATATACGCGTATGTAACAACAATATACGCGTATGTAACAACAATATACGTGTATATAACAACAATATACGCGTATATAACAACAATATACGTGTATATAACAACAATATACCCGTATATAGCAACAATATACGCGTATATGTTGATACTATACGCGTATATTATCGCGCCAATAACATGAACGGTCACTCATATTTATCAATTTAGTAAAACCAAAACTGTATTTTCGTTTTGAATTTCTTTCGATTTTGAGTATACCTGATGAAGATTATTCCAGAAACGTGTCGTGTGCACTAAAATTGTTATCTAAGTTTTTATTAATTTATAGTCCATCGACCAAGTAATAGTATATAGTGTACATATATAGGAACATTATTGTGTTTTTCTAAATATTATTTTTATATTGTTGTATCGGGTTTCCACGAAATATTAACTTTCGAAAAGACTGTTTGGTTTTGTCGTGTGATAAATATTGTTAACATATTGAACTGAAGGGTTCAGAATTAACTTCATAATGTCTTTAGAAACAAGTGATGTTAGCGGGGAAAAGAGATGTGAAAACATTGACAGCATTGAAGACGAAAACGCCAGAGACGTCAACATTGACAGCATTGAAGAGGAAAACGTCCGAGGGGTCAACATTGAACACGAAAATATCCGAGACGTCAACATTGGCAGCATTGAAGACGAAAACGTCAGAGAGGTCAACATCGACAGTATTGAAAACGAAAACGTCCGAGACGTCAACATCGGTAATTATTTAATTTTTGTTTGCTGCTTTGCAGTGAGGTTAGGGTTAGGGTGTTTAACGCCACTTTCAACACAATTTCAGTTATATCGTGGCGGTCAGTTTTATTAGTGGAGGAAACCGGAATGCCCGGAAAAAACCCACTCACCTGTCGCAAGTCACTGACAAACTTTATCACTTAATGTTGTATCGAGTACAACTCGTCTGAGAGGGATTCCAACACACATCTTCAGTGGAGATAGGCACCGATTGCATAGGTAGTTATGAATCCAACTACCATACGATCACTACCATGACGGCCCTAGTTTTGTAGTGTACACTGGACAAGAAATATAATATTTTCAACGAACATAGTCCCGAACCCGGCATTTCTTGGTAAAATTATATGTGGCATTCATAAATGCTTGCCGTCTTTTCCTTTCTGCTTGTGATACGTGCAAGTTTAAAACTATACAAACATTGCGGTTGGGTATATTGGATACAATGTTCTGATTGGCTCTAAGGGTTAGTTATCTGTTTCTGACAACCGCTGTGTTACTCATGGTGGGATCCGTGTTGCTCCTCTTTTATTAGTTGTTTATGTTGTCCTATTACGTGTCTTTATGTTTTAACTTCTGTGCTGTGTTGTCCGTTACGATCTCTCCGCATAAAAACGAGGTTCAGTTCATCTTTACCTCCAGTTGTTTGTAGGAGGGCTCATTGCTTGTGTATTGTGGTTTCCAACACATTTGTTTTGTTTGTCTTCGGCTTGTGTGCCCTGTGTTGTTGTCAGTTTCTCATATTGTGTTTTTGTTTTTTTGTTTTGTTTTCATTTGTTACCCTATGTTACCACTTTTTCTGGGTTAACCATTTTTGATTGCCCCTTCGTTATTCTCTACCGTTTAGTAAAATTATGTGGGGACACAATTAAAAGGCCTTTGTTACGGTCGTGTGTGTGTGTGTGTGTGTGTGTGTGTGTGTGTGTGCGTGTCCGTGCGCGTGCGTGCGTGCGTGCGTGCGTGCGTGCGTGTTCCAGTTGGACAGGGCACCGGAGTTCATCCACGGTATTCAGTTGGGTTCGTGTTGATCAATCTTAAGTTTTCTGCGAAGTATTTTATAGACCGCTGTTGTTTTGTTTGTTTGTTGTTTTTTTTTAAATTTATTTCTGTTTTTGCCATTGTTTATTCGGCACTTCTCTGATATACGACTTCTGATTACCCCTTTAGTTTCTTAAACCTTTTCTATAACAATATGAATTAGCGATTACGAAACCGGCATTAAACACCTGCATGTTCTTTAATTAGTTGTTTAGGATTTCCAAGTAGTCTATTAATATAGCAATGTCACTCTTTTATCTCGTTCAATTATCAGTATGTCCGTGACATAATATAAGTTAAAATTAGCACGACGGAAATCCCAATTCATGTATTTATAGAATTATTTTAAACTGAGAATTCCAAGTTGCACAATATCAATTTTGATTTTAATTACTCACTCAATGTATATTTGTTTTGTAGCAATACTTAGCTTGATGGTATTTTATGCATCTCATGTGACTATGAACTATATTTACAAGAAATATATTGTATGGTTGTCACTATATATACACTTCGACCAAACTTAAGCGCCACAATATATTTTTTTGAAAATTAAATTTAAAAAAAATGCGATTGCTGTAGTAAAGAATATATGTACACATAAGCTTTAATTAAAAATACGCCATACTCGCTTAACTAATTAAGCACTTGTTAATTTGTTTTTTCTTCATTAGAAATATCTACTGGATCTAGTGACATCACGTTGGATGATATTCCAGTGGCAATTGAAGCATCAACATTGACAGTCCAAAGGTCACCGCCAAAGTCATCACCACCCCAGCCGCCTCCACCGCCGCCACCACCGCCACCACCAGTTCAGACAACTATAACGGTACCAATATCTGTTCCAGATTCACAAAGACCATTAAAGAATTTACAATGGACCAAAATAACACAGTCACAGAGCAAAGGTAAAGTAAATTATGTCTACACCGAGCCCTGAATAAGACGAAAACATGTCTAAACCGAACCATGAATAAGACGAAAACATCTAAACCGAACCATGAATAAGACGAAAACATCTAAACCGAACCATGAATAAGACCAAAACATGTCTAAACCGAACCATGAATAAGACGAAAACATGTCTAAACCGAACCATGAATAAGACGAAAACATCTAAACCGAACCATGAATAAGACGAAAACATCTAAACCGAACCATGAATAAGACGAAAACATGTCTAAACCGAGCCATGAATAAGACGAAAACATGTCTAAACCGAACCATGAATAAGACGAAAACATCTAAACCGAACCATGAATAAGATTCCTACCTAAACCGACCTCTGAATAAAATGTAAAAATGTCTATTATTCCGAACACATGGAGGTTCGGTTTATACAGGTTGCATTGCATCACGAATGACACCGAGACACAAAGATGAGATAGATCGACATCTATGGAATCATATAATGTGACTTCTTATTTATTCGTTGGCGTTAAACACCATTCAATCAATCATATTTATTCGCTGAATTTCAATTTTATGGTTTTCGTTGTTATCAATAAACCAGAGATATGGTACAGCACAGCGGAGAAAATTGGTCCCATTTCAATATCTCTGAGATCTCTAGAGATGATCGACTCATTTACGGAGGATCATGGTTTCGATGTCTGTTGAATCCAATGATAATTTGAGTGAGTGGTGATTGTTGTTTAACGCAAAGAGGACAATTTGTAAGCTATATCATATAGAGAACATGTTACATTTCAATGAGATGATGACGACGTCCGCTTTGTTCTACACAAACACCCTTGTTCATTTAAACATATTTTTATTGATGAATTACATATTACATTTATTTCACAATACAATATAACATAGGATTCAGAAACAAGCGTAATGCTTATATTAATCCGTTTCCTAAAAAAAACACATGAAAAATTGCAAATAGTCATTAAAACATACTCAATTCATTTAACATTGTTTGAATAACTGAAAATTAAAGGAAGAAAAAAAAAAGAAAATTGTAAGTTGCACTCTAGAAAGAAAATCACATGCTGTATCTGAGTTTTATAAAAACACTCTTGTTGGATGCTCATAGTGTTGGCTCACTGAAACAACAATCCGCAGGTAGAACTGTCGCTTTACTCGGAAGTAATTACCTGATTCCTCTCTAACCAGCCTTGATTCTTTCTACCGCCTACTTACTGGAGAACTAATTTTATAGCCGGTGGTTTGACCTGACTGGGCCTCGAACGCACGATCTTCCGCCGTCGAGGCGAGCACGATAAACATTAAACCACCGATTTGGTTACACTTATTTAATAATTGCTATTTCTTCGCTAAGTATTATCATCCTGTCAAAGTATAAGTATATAGTTTGAAGATACCAAAGGGAGGTAATCAAAATCCGTAAATCGAAGAAGAACAAACAACACAATGGCCAAAAGATAAGGATAAAACGACTGACAACGATCTACATATAAAACTAAAGATCGAGATACACGAACCCCATTAAAAACCGGAAGTGAACTCATGTCACATGTGCTCTGGAAGGGTAGGCAGTGTTTGTTCCACTTCTGTTCACAATCACTGACTCTACTATGCATATGTTTTTTATCAGCTGACTATTATAACGATATGTTTTGTTAGAAAACGTATGGAACAAGATACAAGATACCAAAGACACAATACAAGTGGATTATCATGAAATTGAGAGATTATTTTTTATGAAAAATAATACAACGCTGAGAGTAAATACAAGGAGAGAGGTAAATACTTTTACATTTTATCACAGGAAGTTATGATCCGAATGCGCAGTCATGAACAGTAGATACACATTATATAACATCTACTTTCACATGTTCTATTCTGCCCCTAATGATGTGGTATTGTTTGGTTTGGTTGATGGTGTTTAACGCCACTTTCAACAATATTTCAGTTATATGGTGGCAGTCAGTTTTATTGGTGGAGGAAGCCAGAGTACCCGGCGATAAACGTTATCACATGTTGAACTGAACTCACAACGTGAGTAGTGATAAGCACAGATTACATAGATAGTTTTCAATTAAACTACCCCCGCTATATATTGGTTTTATGCGTATAAAGATATATGAGGAAGACATGTTTTTCTTCAATATTATGCATATCAAAGCCTCCCTCAGGCATTGGTGACCTTAGCTGATTTTGGCTATCCTGCTTAGGTCCTTTGATTTTATTGCTTACAAATCGTTAAATTATTTCGCTTTCCAATCGTTCGACTTTGAGCCTGATGAAGGATATTCCCGAAACGCATCGTGCGCACTAAATTTGATATCTACGTTTTTATTTTAACAGAGCTTACTTGACCACAAAGAAGCTATGAAGGTGAATGTTCTCATAAGAAAATTTAAATCCCCGGATGAATTGATTGATATAATGCAACGTGGATCGACGGATGTGTTTGGACTAGAACATTACCAAGAGATTTACAAGATTTTCAAGATTTTGTCTGAAAAAAACGTGGTATGTAATAATTAAGAAATAATTCACCCATGTCATGTTTTATGCTCATTTTAACATGGGAAAGCATTATATTTGTCGAAAGCTAGGTGTAAAATTTAGACAAATATAATGCCTATTACCATGCTAAATTGAGCATAAAACATGACATGGGCGAATTATTTCGATTCTAATATGGCATTTACAGTAAATTTGTAAATCAATGTGGCATTAGGGTAGATACGATAACGTAACCTTCAGTCCGCTTGTGCAACGAGGGTTACGAATCGGTCCCATTCAACGTATGGGAGCAACACCCGGAGTGATTCACACCGGGCGGTTTTTTTTCCTAATTCCGTTGCAAGTGGTTGGAAAAATTAACGAGGGTGAAAGATAAATATATTTAGCTAAACCTTGAGGTGTTAAGTAAACGCTGCATCAATCCATGGTAGACTTATATCCATCTGAAAATTTGAATGAATGAAATCTTCTTTCTGTCCGACATTTTGTTTACAAGTTGCTATTTCACGTGCATTTGCCTCGTTTTGGAGATATCCTTATTTGGATCAACCGTAGTATTTAACATCGTAGTAAGTTTTTATATTTGGCATTCAGATCCATATATGGATAGGCTCCGCCCATCACGAGAGTATACGTAAGGTGCCATGGCGGACAAGAAACAATTTTCGAATACTAAATCGATCGTGAAGGTAGAAACTGGTATTGTAACACTTATTTCGTATCGCCATTACTTAAAAATTGTAGGGAATAATAAGTTATGACCACATATGCAAAACGAAAGTTGAAATATTCACTCAACGAAAATTTTAATTTGGTCCCATACTTTGAATGGGACCGATTCGTAACCCTAACTGGAGCACAAGCGGAATGAGGGTTACGTTATCGTATCTAGCATTAGGGATACTCAAGAATTTGGCCGTTCCGATTCCCTCTCCGAATGAACATTTCGCATTCGACGATGAATAATACAGAAACAGTAATATTATGACTATTTTAAAGTAAATTAAAGGAAAATAATGTACTCTTTGTTAAAACATTATACAAACTATGGCTTCAATGAATTATGTCGATTCTAGTAGGAAAAATCAAACTTATATTTTGAATGAGAGTCAATAATAAATAATAATAATGGAAATGCATGTAATAACAAAATCCACTAACCTTCATGTTCTACATTGATAACCAGACGGCGATGTAATTAAGTGACTGATAATTTCCAATTTGATTGGATATTGCATTTAGCTACTTAAACAAGTAAAATGCTCACAAAATCGTAAAATAAATCAGTACTTAACCAGTTTGTGTCAATGTCACCAGCGTTCCTTGTAAACTACGTCACCGGAAGACAACAAGATACAAAAGTCAAAGTTTATAGATGGTTGTCTTAAGTAGTTTTGCCGGAAAAAATGATATCTCAAGAAACTATTCTAGAATTGTTATGCCCCCGCCACTAAGTGGCTGGGACATACATTGTATATTGTTACCGATGTCCGTAATTCAGAAATAACAGTTGTTAACACTTTTTTTTCGCTATGCTTTGAGATATTGATTTGATATTTGGTATGTTGGTGTATAATGATAAGCTAGAGATCGACTTTACGTTTCGTTCCGGTCCAATGATTTTTGGCCGAGTTATGGCCCTTGGACTTTGAAATTTGGCCAAATATTTAGTTGTCACCACGTTTTTCCGCTATCCTTGGAGATATTGACTTGATTTTTCGCATATGAGTGTATAATGATGAGTTACAGATCAAGTGTACATTTCGCTCCGGTTCAATAATTTTTGGCCGAGCTATGGCCCTTGGACTTTGAAATTTGGCCAACTATTTAGTTGTCCCCCCTTTTTTTTCACTCTGCTTGGAGATATTGACTTGATTTTTCGAATGAGTGTATAATGATGAGTTTCAGATCAAGTGTACATTACGTTCCGGTCCAATGGTTTTTGGCCGAGTTATGGCCCTTAGACTTTGAAATTTGCCCAAATATTTAGTTGTCACCACTTTATTTCACTATGATTTGAGATATTGACTTGATTTTTGGTATGAGAGTGTATAATCATAAGTTACAGATCAAGTTTGAAATTCATTCCGGTTGAATGATTTTTGGCCAAATTACAACCGTTGGGCTTTGAAATTTTGTCAAATATTGAATTTTCATTATGTGAATTTAAGGAGGCTTGAGGATACAGATCTTAAACAATAGTTTGTTATTCTTAGCCTATTACTGAGGGAATTAAAAAAGGGTTAATCATTTGGGAGCCTCCTTAATATTCACGGCGGGGACATTCGTGTCGTTCCGACACATCTAGTTGTTTGTATGCACCACGTTTCTGTATGTTGTTTGTAAATGGAGCAAACGATGACGCAACAACATGTATTTTTTCAAGGGGATGTTGCGAAATAAACGAAACAGCAGTAAGCCGTTTGTGGAGGACTGCCAATTTAACAAAATATGACTTTTTAAACATACATTTAGTTACGACAAATATTCCATTAAGATTCAATTTCTATTTGTATTACTTTAATTGCTGGTTTGAGCGATCAGATAGTGAAAAACAATGGAAAAAGCAGATAGGACTTCGCGCATGTCCTAAACATAATTGTGCTATTTAGAGAATAGTTTTGTTTACAAAGCGAAATTAGTACGCTATATTAGAATTAAGAAATAATTCATGGAAACAATAGTTTGTATCCAGTTTTAACATGGGTAACATTATCTTCGTTGCATTTTATCCCTCGCTTGTTCGTCAATACGCATGTGCTAATTAAAATATATCGGGAGTTTTATTACAGTATTATTTATATAGTCAATGGAGAACGTCATGTTAGAATTACATTTTTGCATTCTATAATATTTTACCCCAATGTAAGACTAGTTTAACTCCGCCACTGTTTTATTGAAGTGCCTGTATTAAGACAGGAAAGTGAGCGGTCATGTATATGTGTATTAGGGGACATAGATTTAGCTTTTTTCTACGATTTGTCGATTGGAATTTGAACTCTTCCGACAGTTTATTCCAATAAGCAGTATATACAATCTGGTTTGGACAGTGTTTGAAATCTGCAAGAACAACTTGTCAATTCAAAATTCATGTTTATTCCGAATCCATATTTATTCCGAACGCATGAACACATTTCTATTCTCTATTCCAAAAGCATGAACACATTTCTATTCTCTATATTAAATGCATGAACACATTTCTGTTCTCTATTCCAAAACACGTCTATTTTGAATGCATGAAATCGTTTCTATTGCCTACACATGGATACTCTACTTAATTTTTATAACATTTTGAACCTGAATATGGAAATTCCTGTACGTTACATAACCTTGTCCATTCAGAATATGATTCGGTGTCAGTCATGATTTTTGTAAAATTATTTCCTCTAGATTAATCGTCTTCGTGAACAGTCGTTGGGTGAAATCGACAAATTAAACCCAGTGGACTACTTCATGGTTAGAATAGTTAATTTACCAGATTTTGATCTGTGGATCAAAATGATAATAACAAAAGGGAAGATGGAAGGACTCTGTAGTATTTCCGGAAACCTTCAGAACATTAGTGAAGCATGTGAAATGATAATGTCAGACAAATCCTTCCATAATTTCCTTCGATTTGTCCTTCATGTAGGACTCTTTCTTAACAAGGTATGTATAATAAACGTCAGAGAATACCGAAGGGGCAATCCAATGTGGACAATCCAGAAAAACTTATCAACAACATAGGTCACACAAGACACAGGACGAAGACAAACACAACGCCATGTGTGTTTGACACCACTATGCGCAAACAAACACAAATTACGTAAATAAGATTTGAGCCCTCTTACAAACAACATTGTCAATTGTCATGTGACATAATCTCCAAATTGTCAGTATTTAGTAGAATTATAGATGTACTTTATCCTTCAATTATGAATGAGTCAGTGATTGTTGTTTGATGCCAAATGAGCAATTTTACAGCCATAATATGGCGAGAACCAGTTACATTCAATGAGATGATAACATGTCACAATGCTGTCCGCTTTCAAGTTCAAGTTCATAGCTTTATCTATAGTCGGTACATGAATAAATATTGCATAATAACACAAGCTCTTGTGAGCTTTTAAAACCGACATTAATAACATAGTTACAAAGTTAAAACACAAAAAAAAACCCACATGGTGAGAACTAACATGCATGCAAATGTTAATGTGAAGAGTTTGAAGATACCAAAGGGGCAAACGGAATTCGTATATCAAAGAAGAACAGACAACACAATGGCCAAAAGAAAAAAGCAGAAAAGGACAAACAACGATCAAAAAGACATACATATAAAACTAAAGATCGAGTAACACGAACCCCAGTAAAAACCGGTGGTAAACTCAGGTGCTCCGGAAGGGTAAGCAGTTCCTGCTCCACTAGTGACATCCGTCGTGTTAATCTAGTTACAAACCCGGTGATAATTCATGAACGAGGAAAGGACCCGGAAGTGTTTACGACAAGTGGAACATATCCGTGGTCATTTGTGACATAGATAATATAACCTGTCAAAAGTTAGAACACAAGAGCCTTTATGTATTGTGCCTTTCGAGATATGAACACGATAACCAATACACATGCCCTCCAAGAGATACTTTGCAAGACGAAGCAAGACTGATTAGGGACCCCGGCGGCAGGCTGAGACTTCTCTGAAAATGAGGATTTTAGGTTTTCAGTTTTCCGATTGTTGACTGATTTTGTCTGTTTATATAATTATGAGTTTTGACTTTCCCTTTGTAAGATTGTTCGGAGTTCGGTAATTTTGTTATTACCCTTATATACAAAAAAATAAAAATAAAACGCCTATGGCTAAGGCTATGGGGTCCTTCAAAAATATACGGGCCCTTTTTGTCTCTCCGGGCCCCGGACCACCAATGTACCGGCTGAACCCCCTCTCATATGCCCTGCCAATACACCGATAAAACTTCCTTCAATTATATAATGAGTTATGATAAAGAATCTTGAACAGTATGCATAATATATTGAATCTTCATGACGCAGCATGTACTATACGTACAATATTAGTTACATCTATATTAAAGACAGTGCCGGATTTACCATTGTACTTAAGCATAGGGCCCCGTTGGCCATTGGTCCATCTTCCTGCCAAAAAATGTTTTTTACGATGGCATTTTGCTTATGTGGTGCAATTTTAAATTTGAAGGCGCTCTGTTTCGTATGGCTACCGCGTCTACCTCCTTCAAGACCCAAGTAAGGGGCCTCATACCTTAACTAACCCAGGGCCTCATTTGACCTAAATCCGATGTCGTATAGTAAACCTTCCGCATTCCCCCTCGGAATATTTGCTATATAGTAAACCTTCCCCTCGGATACTTGACTATATAGTAAATATTCCCCCGGGGGGAAATTTACTATAGCAAACATTCCCCATTCATAGCCGATCATCCCCCCGGATAATTTGCTATATAGTAAATATTCTCCCTTAATCCGGTTAATTACTATTGATTCGGAATTTAACACCTTAATCGTGTTAATTTTAATTGTTATATACCATTAATTATATCCGGTTATGATTAAAAGGTAAAACAAAATGTACGGAGCCATTTTGCAGTATTTGAGTAGGTAGGAAGGTTTACTATGCGGAATAAATACTAAATAGTAAACGTTCCCCCATGGGGAAAGGTTTACTATATAGTAAATCTTCCGGGAGGGGGGGGGGAGGGGGGGGGGGTTAATCTACTATGGGGGTAGGTTTACTCTATGACACCGCCACTGATTAAAGAGTAGCTGTTTTAAGTTAAAAATAAAATCATGCTTAATCATTATTTGCAAAGTAAATTAATATCATCACATGAAATACAAATAGTGAATATCAAATTATTGGTTTGTTTGGTTTATGGTGTTTAACGCCACTTTCAACAATATTTCAGTTATATCGTGCCGGTCAGTTTTATTGGTGTAGGAAACCGGATCACCCGGAGAAAACCACCGACCTGGCGCAAGTCACTGACAAACTTTATCATATAATGTTGTATCGAGTACACCTCGTCATGGGTGGGGTTCGAACTCACAACTTTAGTGATGATAGACACTGATTGCACAGGTAGTTGTAAATCTAACTACCATACGATCACGACCACGACGGCCCCTATTAAACTATTGATTTTGCATTATTCAATATTGTTTGCAGGGTAAAAATCTTGGGAAAGCTGTTGGTTTTCATATATGCTCTTTAAGGATGCTAGCGGAGACTAAATCTACATTGGATGATAAAGTTACACTTTTGGACTATCTGGTTGGTGAAATTGAAAAATCTGGCGAAAGTTGTTTGTTTTTCGTCAATAGATTTTGGGATACCCTTCAACAAGTAAAAAGGTATATAGTGTAAAACTAAGGTTCTTCTTCCTCAGGGGCTAGAATCATGGTGCTAAGCTCCACTTTCAACAATATTTTAGTTATATCGTGGCGGTAAGTTTTATTGGACCTAGTTTCTCCACTGCGAGATACAGCACCTCAAAAAAGGACGTCCGACAGTTGTGTGAAACAAAACAAATGCACAACTCGCCCTTAGAGATGAAATGGAAATGAGGTCATCGTGAGTACAGAGGCTGACGATCTCTGCATGTGCAAAAACAAAGTGAAGATACAAAACGGGTAATCAGAGATGATTATTTCGACGGAGTCGGACACACAGTACAAAGGACAAAAGACAAAGCTGAATGACAGGCGCTCGTGGCACGGACCACCCCCTTTTTTTCTAACTTTCTGTTTAAAAATTTATGTTCAATAAAATTTCTTTATTTCTTTATTATTTCCTCTCTTTTTTCTTATTTTAAAGGGATATTGTCTACCACAATCGTAATTTTTTCATACCCAAAATTATTGTCGTTTTCCGTACTGACCTTCATAAAATGAAGATTAAACACCGAATTATTGGCGAATACGCTACGAAACGTTGTTTTTTCGATATAAAAAAGCTGACCATCGTTACTGGAAGCTAATTAATTATTCACTGACCTGAGCGAGGCCAAATCTATTTTTATCTATTTTTATGCCAAGGGACAGATGCTGCAGCATGGATGTTAAAATTCGTGTTTGTTTGCCTCGCAAATACGGCCGTTTTATGCTATTCATTGACAATAATTTGCTGTTGCCAGGTGCAAGATTACATATATTGAATAATATCTATCGAAAATGATCATAGGCATCATCATAAATTCATAAAATATGAAAAACGATTGAGAAAAGAAGGAAAAAACATGTTCGGCTTACCTATCAAGCAAAATATTTGCAAATTCAGCGCGAGTTTGGACGCGTAGCACTTCCTTGAGTTCGATCCAACGGTCCAACTGATCCCCTACAGCTGTTCAGAACAATATCTCAATCGTGTAACAATTTTCTACAATTAAATCCTGAAGAAAAATGTTACTGGTTAATGACCTGTGAGGATGTATCAGTTTTAAAAGAGTTGTGTCACTTTATTTATAAATACTGCAGATAATTTAAATAACTGAATAACACTGCTTCAATTTTATTAACAAAATCTACATATTAATGTCTAAAATATATTATTGTTTGTCTGCACTAGACACGAGGAGGAATGCTCATTGCTAATCTTAGTAGATGCAATGCATTTCCTGAAGCACTGTCCCTTGGTGTCTGTTGCAGATAAACGATACATCTATTTATTCCCATTTTAGTTTATTACTTAAACTGCTTGCTTTCCTGGATCAGACACGGGGAGAATCGAAATGCGATTCTTAAGCACCGTCCCCTGGTGTCTCCTCCAGCTAAGTAATCACAGTCATTTCATCAAACACATGATGTTTTACTACTTGAGCCGCTTGCTTTGCTGGATCAGACACGGGGAGAATCAAAATACAATTCTTAAGCATCGTTCCCTGGTGTCTCCTCCAGCTAAGTAATCGCATACATGTAGTCCATTCTTCAACCATACGATACACTGCAACTATACATTACTCATTGCCTCTCCTCGGGTCGTGCTGCCGAACACAGCCTATTTATTTATTTATATATTTTTTTGTAACATATATCATTTACATAGTTAGAATTGTCTTGTTTAAGAACATATGTCTCCATTCTGTATTGTTGTAACTGTTGATATAATTATGAATGTATATTTGTTATTTCCCCTTGAGGGACCTTAATTGGAATAAAATATATTATTATTATTATTATTATATCCTACATTTGTTCCATTTGGAAGATACTTCATTTCTATTCATCTTTCTCTCTGAATCCGTCAAAGTCCGCTTTCTTCCACGCGCTGACACTTTCTCTTTTGCCCAAGAACCACATGTTGTTTATTGTTTCAAAACAGTGCGCATGCTCAAGACGGGCTCACATAGAAGGCCATATAAATAGATTTGAATATTGTCATCCAGGACAATAATTCTGATAACGATAGTTTTGGGTCTTTTTGGTCAAAAAATCGTATCTTTTGCAGCATAACTCGGTGTTAATCTTCATTTTATGAAGGTCAGTACGGAAAACGACAATAATTTTGGGTATTAAAAAATTACGATTTTAGTAGACAATAAATATCCCTTTAACTTGTTCGTGTCTATATTCATACAATCTCATGTTAACAACAATTTGCATGTTTCGACCCTATATAGAGTTAAAATAAGAAAAAAAAGATGAAATAATAAAGAAATAAAGAAATTTTATTGAAAATAAATTTGCAAGCAGAAAGTTAGAAAAAAGGGGAGTGGTCCGTGCCACGAGCGCCTGTGAGCTGAATGACTTAAGCATATTTGTTATATATGAAAAGTTGGAAGATACCAAATGGGTAATCGGCAGTCGTCAATCTAAGAAGGACAGACAACAACATGACAAAAAGAAAAGATGAATGTCTTAAGGGTGTCTTCAACCTACGCCAACATTTTGAAATATCATATTCAAGTTATGCCAACAAACATTATATTACAGGTGTTTATATAACAATTAATGACAGTTACAGGCAAGTAAATTTGGAAATGCAGGTCTCAAAAGTGAAATTTATTATTAAAAAAAACTACCGGTAAACAAAAAATAATCTAAAAATATAAGAATATGTCTGTAACAACTTGAAAAAAAATAATTAAACTTTTGTAAAAAGGTCTCAAAAGTGAAATTTATTATAAAAAAAGCAAAACTAAACAAAAAACAATCTAAAAATATAAGAATAAGTCTGTTAAAATTTAACAACTTGAGAAAAAAAAAAGGGTAAACTTTTATAAAAATTTATAAATAAAATAAAAAGCTGGTAAAAATAAATAAAAATCTGGAAATAAAAAAGATGAAAATGTAAAATTTTAGAATAATTTAAATAAACAATCTTTCTAAAATGTATGAATTCAAAATATTATATGATACTCATGCAATTAAACAATTTTCTTAAAATCTAAATTCAAAAGTTTTAATAATATTTATTTATAAATTTAGAATTATCATAATTTTGAAGAGTATTTTTTAATTGCTCACTCCAAGCTAATTAATCATAAGATAATTCAGCTCACTCCAAGCTAATTATTTATAAGATAATTTAAAGTATGATAAAAAAAAATATCTGTGCTTATAATATCCTAATTTATTTTCATGAAGTAAGGGCAATAACAAAATTACCGCACTCCGAAGTATGATATAAAAATATATATGCTTATAAGATCCTATTTTATTTTCTTAATGACTGATGTTAAAATATATGTGCTTATAATATCCTACTTATTTTTATAAAGTTTGATATTAAATATATGTGCTGATATACTGATTTTTTGTTTGTTATTTCCATAAAGTATTATTTTAAATGCCTACATTTTTTGTACTTAGTTTATTCACTCAATACTCACACAAAAACAAGACAACCTTACATTAAAATTATTTTTGGACTTGGAGTACATTGACATCTCCCCCGATTTTACACTAATTAAACATGACTAGTCATGTTTATATAGCAATTAACCTATTCAACCTATGCCAACAATTTTTTTTACCTTTTCATATATATTTTGTTAAATGTTGGCATAGGTTGAATGAACCGTCTTAAGCATATTTGTTATATATAACATTTCTCATTCAACCATTATAACCTAAAAACAATCAAATGAAGATTTCTGATGTCATATTTATTATATATAATATTTCCCATTCATCCATTATAACCTAAAAACAATCAAATGAAGATTTCTGACTGTCATATTTAATTATATTTTTTGTGAAAAAAAAGTATATGACCTTACGTGCTGTGTCTTTACGTTATGGGTTCCGTGTTGTGGTGTCCGTTATGATTTCCGCATAAAAAAGTATGTTGGGTTCGTCTTTACCTCCAGTTGTTGTACAGGAGGGCGTATGTCTTATTTACGTTATTTGTGTTTGTTTGGTTCGTCTTTACCTCCAGTTGTTGTACAGGAGGGCGTATGTCTTATTTACGTTATTTGTGTTTGTTTGGTTCGTCTTTACCTCCAGTTGTTGTACAGGAGGGCGTATGTCTTATTTACGTTATTTGTGTTTGTTTGGTTCGTCTTTACCTCCAGTTGTTGTACAGGAGGGCGTATGTCTTATTTACGTTATTTGTGTTTGTTTGGTTCGTCTTTACCTCCAGTTGCTGTACAGGAGGGCGTACATGTCTTATATACGTTATTTGTGTTTATTTGAACGGTGTTCAACACATATTGTGTTGTGTTTTTGTGTTGTTTGGTCTTCGTCTTGTGTACCCTATGTTGCCGTAGTTTCTCTGGATTGTCCATTTGTGATTGCCCTTTCGATATTCTCTAACGTTTATATAGTATATATAATACTATTAATTAACAACACACGTTATTTACCTATAGAATTTTTAGACCAGCATTGTGGGGATGTTTACCAGTAAACAATATTATGCTAACATATCAACGATTTCAATTTTACTTGAAATGTTCTGACATTATTGTGGTCGTGGTCGTATGGTAGTTGGATTTACAACTACCTGTGGAATTAGTGTCTATCACCACTAACTTTGTGAGTTAGACTCTCGCCTATGCGGGGGTGTACTCGATACAACATTTTGTGTTCAACTTGCGGCAGGTCGGTTGTTTTCTCTGGTTTTCTCCACCAATAAAACTGACCGCTGTCCATTTATGATGTTCTCTCTAGCCATCGTTCTCACGAAATAACTGAAATATTGTTGAAAGTGTCGTTAAATCCCTTATTCTCATGGAATATTTTCACATTTTGGAAGGGGTCCAATTTTGCAATTTTTTTTATATTTAGACTTAGAATATGCAAAAATGTTGTCATTAGTAGCATTTAAAAGTTAGCAAAATAAAATAATTTACGAAACCATATTTCTCTCTCTCACAAGTGGTAAAATGGTGCAGGCTTTGAATGACTTTGATCAGATGCAGAAAAAAATGAAAGAGATGGAGGAAATTATAACTTCTCTGGACGAGACTTCCGGTCAAATCAAAGACAAATGTCTACAGTTTAAAGAGGTATTTCAATATAATAGACCATGTTGAGATTTCTGACTTGATTCTAACATTATACAGTCCATGGACATAAGTATTCGTCACCTTCGATTTTTTTACTATATATTTCATATAAAACCACATTTTTTTTCAAAAAAATATTATAAAGCTATCTCTGGGCAGATTTGTATGAAATTTCTTTTAATTTTATTTGTTTATCTGATAGTAATTTTTGTCTGCATGGTTTTTGTTTTCTGGTGATCTAAACACAAATGTTGATTTTTCCGATTTTATTTTTGTTAAAATATATAGCAAATTTGACGTCAGAAAACAAAAATTGTCTTTAAATCATAAGAAAATAAAGGCAATCTAACGGAAAATCATGTTAAAATAAACAAATAATCTTTAAATATTTCTGCTTCTTCTGGTGCAAAAATGATCAAAATCCGCTTAGAAATGACTTCACAATATGTTTTTTGAAAAATGTGGTTTTATATGAAATAATAAAATTATAGCGTAAAATCGAGGGTGACGAATACTTGACTGTATTCTTCACGTTTTCTTTGAGTTACTTCCCTTTAAGGCAGGAAAACTGAGTTACTTCCCTTTAAGGCAGGAAAACATGTTCATTTCATACAAGAACATTATATTTTTCTCATACTGTATATAAAGTTTAAATGTTGTAACTTGTTAATTTTTCATTTGCATTAAAGTTATCCTCTGATCCTTTTTAAGATTCAAATGTTTGTAAATGTAATGAAAATTATGCTCAATGTTCCTACGTGTATGTCCTTTCCATTTCTCTTGCATATGATACGTGAACAATCTCCAAGGTGAAATAACTGCTATAAAAATATCATAACCGCAAAATCGGAAATTTGCGAATTTACATATATCTTTGCAATCACGTTCTATCATTACTAATGTTGTGGGGGTCGATTTCCCGCCCATGGTACATCCTCATATATGATCAAGTTTACCAGTAACGTTCGGTAGATCGATGTTTGTTTTTGCTGGTAGTCCGGTTTCGTCCACAAATAAAATTGACCGCCACGATATAACACAATTATTGTTGAAAGTGGCATTAAACACCACTTCTAACATTTAAAATTAAATAAATAAAAAATGAGATTTATGAAATATCAAATTTGGATTATAAATGTAAATTCCTATTTGTCTGATTATATATTTTAAATATTGATTTCTGGATACTGGTGATGGCTCAATTATATCACGTGGCAGAGTTAAGATAGTTTAATCAATCCAAATATATTCTCTTGGTGAAATTCAAATGTAAATAAATTAATAAAACCGGATTTTTTTTTACTAAACGTCTAATGTTAATTTCAGGTCGCCACAGTTCAGGTTAAAAAAGCTCAAGAAGGTTTAAATCAAACAAAAACTAACACAGAAAAAACAGCAGAATATTTTGGTGAAGTTAGTGAAATGTTTAACATTGATGAAATGTTTACTTGTTTACGAGATTTATGTGAAAAAATAAAAGCAATTCAGGTAGGTTGTATGAATTACGTTACATGAATAATACAATGAAAACAAACAAGAACTCTCTTTAAAAAAGATGCACGACGAAGCACAAATATTATATTCTTCTACGAACAGTTTTTCACTGAAATAACCTAAACATATTGGTTTTATACGATTTGATAAGACATGTAAAACCTTGCATCCTACTTAATATGCAAGGAATCGTTAATTTTTAGTAACAGCGTCCACTGATCTTGGCCCGAGGATGGGTCTGCCAGACAAAATTTTGAAAGGGAATCACAAAGGATTATTTTAGCAAAGCTTGAATCCAATTGGCCCAGTGGTTTCAGAGGAAAAACATTAAAATTTCATTCCCCCTTATCTACATGTATTTTTAGCAACAGTGTTGGTTGGATGTCTGAATTGCCAGACACAATTTTGAAAGGGGGTCATCCAAGGACTATTTAAGCAAAGTTTAGTTCCAATTGGCCCAGTAGTTTCAGAGATAAAGATTTTTTAAATTTAATCCCCTTTTTATTTTTAGTAATAGCGACCATGTTGGTTGGAGGTCGGGATTGCCGGACACAATTTTGGAAGGGGATCACCCACTGACCATTCCACCAAAGTTTGGTCTCAAGTGGCCAAGTGGTTTCAGAAGAGAATATTTTTTAGTAATTGTGGACGGGCGGACGACGGACGCAAAGTGATGACAAAAGCTCTCGAGATATTTCTCTTTTCGACTGCCACATTTAAATATACCTACCGGGCCCCCCTCAGATGAATTGGACAATAATATTTTCAACAAATGTCGCATGGTCTACTCTTCAGTCATTGAAAAGGATACAGCCACTTCTGGTTTGCGTTGGATTTTTCATATGCATTCGGAATTCTCTAGACCGGCCATGTGTAACAATGCCATCATGATCATCTCCTCTCTAATGTAAAATAAACCTTTAAAATACAAATAATTGTTCCAATGTAGATTATAAAAATATGTTCAACTCCAAACTACTGACATTTGATTTTTAAAGCAC
Organism: Bathymodiolus septemdierum; assembly: GCA_963383655.1. Classification (NCBI taxonomy): domain Eukaryota; kingdom Metazoa; phylum Mollusca; class Bivalvia; order Mytilida; family Modiolidae; genus Bathymodiolus; species Bathymodiolus septemdierum. The sequence goes on from OY726527.1 coordinate 53,309,177, forward strand.
CTTTTTTTATTTTCTAAATCAATTTAGACCGGACCGGAAGTGGCTGTATCCGTTTCAATGAGTGTAACGATATAATTAGGTCAGCGAAATGATCACAAATAAGCAAAAAATATTGAGGCGAAGTGGGGAAGTTGAAAACGGAAGATATTTACCTTGAAGTAAGGAAGAGGAGGGGGAATATATTTTTTGAATGAAACAAGTGCCTGTGACCAATAGCTATCAATTTTTTTTATTTTATTTTTTTACAGAAAAAGGCTAAACCCTCTGTAAATAAGTTCAACAATGGATTTACACGATCTTCACCAAGGAAAGGATCAACGTCTGCTTTAACAAAAAACCATTCAACAAAAGACCATAAATTGTCGGAACTTCTTGAAAAACAAAGGCGTCGTTCGGAATCTGTGCATTGACATGTATGCGGACACCCCTTACAAACCAAGTCACAACGTCTCTCTCATCACCAATAACAACTGGTCGTGATCGTATGGTAGTTGGATTTACAACTACCTGTGCATTCAGTGCCTATCACCACTAACGTTGTGAGTTCGAATCACGATCATGGAGAGGTGTACTCGACACAACATTATGTGATTAAGTTTGTCAGCGACTTGCGGCTGGTCGGTGATTTTTCTACTGTTACGGTTTTCTCCACCAGTTTGACCGCCATGATATAACTGAAAAAGTGTTGAAAGTGGCATTAAACACCATAACCCTAACAACTAATGGTATGGTTCTTATTTCTGGTAATCTTGATTTCCTGGAGAACACACATTGAAATTTTCATTACTAAGCAGAGTCAACATTAAAACGAACAGATGTGACATTTTATTCTTAGATATAATCGAACCATTTAACCACGTGATGTTCATGTGGTGTAAGAGTAACACGACGGGTATCACATGTCATGTTTTGTAGATTGTTGTTTATCCTTAGTAGATTTACGGCTTCTGATTACCTCATTGAGTTCTCTTAGTAGATTTACGGCTTCTGATTACCTCATTGAGTTCTCTTAGTAGATTTACGGCTTCTGATTACCTTATTGTGTTGTCTTAGTAAATTTACGGCTTCTGATTACCTTATTGTGTTGTCTTAGTAGAATTACGGCTTCTGATTACCTTAGTGTGTTGTCTTAGTAGATTTACGGCTTCTGATTACCTTAGTGTGTTGTCTTAGTAGATTTACGGCTTCTGATTACTTTAGTGTGTTGTCTTAGTAGAATTACGGCTTCTGATTACCTTATTGTGTTGTCTTAGTAGATTTACGGCTTCTGATTACCTTATTATGTTGTCTTAGTAGATTTACGGCTTCTGATTACCTTATTGTGTTGTCTTAGTAGAATTACGGCTTCTGATTACCTTAGTGTGTTGTCTTAGCAGATTTACGGCTTCTGATTACCTTATTATGTTGTCTTAGTAGATTTACGGCTTCTGATTACCTCATTGTGTTCTCTTAGTAGATTTACGGCTGCTGATTACCTTATTGTGTTGTCTTAGTAGATTTACGGCTTCTGATTACCTTATTGTGTTGTCTTAGTAGATTTACGGCTTCTGATTACCTTATTGTGTTGTCTTAGTAGATTTACGGCTTCTGATTAAATTGTTGTGTTGTCTTAGTAGATTTACGGCTGCTGATTACCTTATTGTGTTGTCTTAGTAGATTTACGGCTTCTGATTACCTTATTGTGTTGTCTATCCTTAGATTTACTGCTTCCTGATTACCTCATTGTGTTGTCTTAGTAGATTTACGGCTTCTGATTACCTCAGTGTGTTGTCTTAGTAGATTTACGGCTTCTGATTACCTTATTGTGTAGTCTATCCTTAGTAGATTTACGGCTTCTGATTACCTCATTGAGTTCTCTTAGTAGATTTACGGCTTCTGATTACCTTATTATGTTGTCTTAGTAAATTTACGGCTTCTGATTACCTTATTGTGTTGTCTTAGTAAATTTACGGCTTCTGATTACCTTATTGTGTTGTCTTAGTAAACTTACGGCTTCTGATTACCTTATTGTGTTGTCTTAGTAGAATTACGGCTTCTGATTACCTTAGTGTGTTGTCTTAGTAGATTTACGGCTTCTGATTACCTTAGTGTGTTGTCTTAGTAGATTTACGGCTTCTGATTACCTTATTGTGTTGTCTATCCTTAGTAGATTTACGGCTTCTGATTACCTAATTGAGTTCTCTTAGTAGATTTACGGCTTCTGATTACCTTATTATGTTGTCTTAGTAAATTTACGGCTTCTAATTACCTTATTGTGTTGTCTTAGTAAATTTACGGCTTCTGATTACCTTATTGTGTTGTCTTAGTAAATTTACGGCTTCTGATTACCTTATTATGTTGTCTTAGTAAATTTACGGCTTCTGATTACCTTATTGTGTTGTCTTAGTAGAATTACGGCTTCTGATTACCTTAGTGTGTTGTCTTAGTAGATTTACGGCTTCTGATTACCTTAGTGTGTTGTCTTAGTAGATTTACGGCTTCTGATTACCTTAGTGTGTTGTCTTAGTAGATTTACGGCTTCTGGTTACCTTAGTGTGCTATCTTAGTAGATTTACGGCTTCTGATTACCTTATTGTGTTGTCTTAGTAGATTTACGGCTTCTGATTACCTTATTATGTTGTCTTAGTATATTTACGGCTTTTGATTACCTTATTATGTTGTCTTAGTAGAATTACGGCTTCTGATTACTTTATTGTGTTGTCTTAGTAGAATTACGGCTTCTGATTACCTTAGTGTGTTGTCTTAGTAGATTTACGGCTTCTGATTACCTTATTGTGTTGTCTTAGTAGATTTACGGCTTCTGATTACCTTATTGTGTTGTCTTAGTAGATTTACGGCTTCTGGTTACCTTAGTGTGTTGTCTTAGTAGATTTACGGCTTCTGATTACCTTATTGTGTTGTCTTAGTAGATTTACGGCTTCTGATTACCTTATTATGTTGTCTTAGTATATTTACGGCTTTTGATTACCTAATTATGTTGTCTTAGTAGAATTACGGCTTCTGATTACCTTATTGTGTTGTCTTAGTAGATTTACGGCTTCTGATTACCTTAGTGTGTTGTCTTAGTAGATTTACGGCTTCTGATTACCTTATTGTGTTGTCTTAGTAGATTTACGGCTTCTGATTACCTTAGTGTGTTGTCTTAGTAGATTTACGGCTTCTGATTACCTTAGTGTGTTGTCTTAGTAGAATTACGGCTTCTGATTACCTTATTGTGTTGTCTTAGTAGATTTACGGCTTCTGATTACCTTATTATGTTGTCTTAGTAGATTTACGGCTTCTGATTACCTTAGTGTGTTGTCTTAGTAGATTTACGGCTTCTGATTACCTTATTATGTTGTCGTAGTAGATTTACGGCTTCTGATTACCTCATTGTGTTCTCTTAGTAGATTTACGGCTGCTGATTACCTTATTGTGTTGTCTTAGTAGATTTACGGCTTCTGATTACCTTATTGTGTTGTCTTAGTAGATTTACGGCTTCTGATTACCTTATTGTGTTGTCTTAGTAGATTTACGGCTTCTGATTAAATTGTTGTGTTGTCTTAGTAGATTTACGGCTGCTGATTACCTTATTGTGTTGTCTTAGTAGATTTACGGCTTCTGATTACCTTATTGTGTTGTCTATCCTTAGATTTACGGCTTCCTGATTACCTCATTGTGTTGTCTTAGTAGATTTACGGCTTCTGATTACCTCATTGGTATTTTCACACTTTTCTTATAGCATCATCGTCGGTAACACACGGCTGGTTGAGCTGTGATACTCACTGCCCATGATGAGCTGAGAATATCTGAGCGTTTGTTTGTAATAATATCTGAGCGTTTGTTTGTTTGTTTGTAATAATATCTGAGCATTTGTTTGTTTGTTTGTTATAATATCTGAGCGTTTGTTTGTTTGTTTGTTTGTAATAATATCTGAGCGTTTGTTTGTTTGTAATAATATCTGAGCGTTTGGTTGATTGTTTGCTTGTTTATAATAATATCTGAGCGTTTGTTTGTTTGTTTGTTTGTAATAATATCTGAGCATTTGTTTGTTTGTTTGTTATAATATCTGAGCGTTTGTTTGTTTGTTTGTTTGTAATAATATCTGAGCGTTTGTTTGTTTATAATAATATCTGAGCGTGATCAGCCATTAAGCAACAAAGGAAGCTGTTGTTAAAAGTGTTGCAAGATGTCTAAATGTCTATATAAGTATATTTTTATATAAAGTATAATACAATTTTGGTTGGTTTTTGATAGTCAATGATGAGGGGCCAACGTGGTCGTGATCGTATGGTAAGTTTTATTATGCAATCAGTGCCTATCACCACTAGTTAACGTTTTGAGTTCGAACCCCGTTCATGGCGAGATGTTCGTGATACAACATTATGTGATAAAATTTGTCAGTGACATGCGGCAGGTCAGTGGTTTTTTCCCGGGTACTTCGGTTTTCTCCATTAATAAAACTGACCGCCACGATATACCTGAAATATTGTTAAAAGTGGCATTAAACAACATAATCCCATCCCCCTCAATCATGGGTTATCCAACACTAGCAGATATCTCAAACCACCATTACCTGGGGTGAACACAATTTATCATAGAAGTAAAAGTGTCTTCACACTTCTTGAAATATTACGATTTAACGCATTCATGCTACTTGAATTGAAAGAAGAGTTTGAAGATACCAAAGGGGTAATCAGAATCCGTATATCGAAGAAGAACAAAAGGACAAACAACGATCTACACAACACCAGACCACTCGCCACGGTATTTAGAAGGGCGCCGCGCCCTTGATGACCTTGTTCGCACCCTTCTACCCCTAGTACCATATCCAAAACACCCTCGTACCTTTTTCGTAAGTTTCTTAAGACTTATACTAAAGCTGTCTTTCTCTTGTTAAAGATATCGATCGATGTTTATGATCTGCCAATTAACAGATTACATCACAACATTTGACACCTGTTGTATGGTCTGACTGTAGTTGTCTTATTTTAAATCACAAAATTATATGAAGCTTATGAGGAAAAACTTAATAGGGATAGCGAATTTACATATTTCTACGATTTTTCTATTGAATGCTGGAACTGTTCCGACAATGTGATATATAATTTTTCATTTTATTATAGGTTATGAAAAAAAACCCAGCAGAGTTGCAATTGTTAAAAAAAAATGGTTGTGATCGTCTTCCGTAATTAAAGTCTTCAAAATGAAATACAACCGAAATGATATAAAATGGCGACTTGTTTCAACCTCATTTAAGATATACCTTGAAATTCTTTCAAACTTCTACATCACGTTCACGATCTGTTATTACAACACTATCAATATATATCACGCAAGTGTACAGTTTTTTCCTGTTCTAGTTAAAGGACTTTATCAAACAGAATCATACAGTTTACATGTAATGCAGTTAATACGCTTTTAAACGACAGCAGAATATTTCTATTTGGAGTCGTTATTGTGCATGCGATATATTAATTGCAAACCCCATTGACTGGCTATATGCTGCCTGTTTAGAATTTGTTTTCTCGATCGACAGTTCAGAAGCTAGAAAACAATATGATGGATATTGTCTGTTACAGTAGGACAGTCAGCGTGACAGGAGAGCTCCAGAGTCAAGTCCCAGTCACGTGACTTTCGCTTCATTTTTGATGAAAAATGACGTTCAACCCTTCGCTTAAAATACGTCGGTTTACAATAAATAGTTATGCTTGAAATCAATTTAAATATACGGAATATGTCTATGGATAAATAGAAATTTATTGCATCACTTCAGTTTTTATTTATATTGTGTACAAACATCGAATTTTGCTACTTGAAGTTGACTCAATTTCAAAACAAATGTCAAGGTGGTTCTATTGAAAAGAGAAAATTTAATTAAAACAATATGATGGCTTTCTGTAACATACATTGCTTGAGGAAATCATCTAGGATCATTGTCATACCGACAACTAGTGTCAATGTCTTGTGGGATGCAATTGTTCCACTTAGCCCTACACCCACCTTGATCGGATCGACCATTTGCCAAACATCGAAATTCATTGTCTTTCGGAACACATCGGTGGTATTTCTTAACATCAACAACAAACGACACCTAAGCGTACATCCGAAAGAGTATATTTCATTTGGGAAAGGGGTGTCTATGTCTTTTTTTAATTTTCTTGTATTAATACCATATTTTTCAGTTTAATTGAATTATTTGTATTGCAATATTGTTTTAGACATTGTGCATTTTGTAATTTAGACTGGGGAATTACTATTTATTATCACTTTAAATTAAAAAAAAAATCATCTATGATACTAGATTTGCACAGGGAATGTACAACAATTAATAATTTCAATTTAATTTAATTTCAATACAACAGGTACAAGATAAATAGAAATAAATAAATGTGTGGGAAAAATAAAAGCATGTAAACAAAAATTAAGCGAATTGGAAAAATATGAAAATATTATAAAAAAAAAAAATGTAAAAAATTAATAATTTTTTTTAAATCTAAAAAAAAAGTGAAACATTGAAACAAAAAGGGGCATAAAAAATTGTATTCAGATATCTTAACCCTTCCTATTATATCAAGGCAAATTAAAAAAAAATCAGTGTAAGCAAATATTTTTCTTGATTATATGATCTGAATGAAAGCTACCAAGTTTCATGTTTATCTCACAATGTAAATATCAATGTATTTGGAATATTCATGTGTTTGACACAATTACAAACTAGCTTTTATAACATATATGGGTGGTCAAGTTGTAACAATTCTTTCCCCTTGACATTCACAAAATGACCAGCATTTACAAATATGAGTACTTAGGTTGCAATAATTCTTTCTCCAGGACATTCACAAAATGACCAGCATTTACAAATATGGGTACTTAGTTTGCAATTATTCTTTCTCCAGGACATTCACAAAATTATCAGCATTTACAAATATGGATACTTAGATTGCAATAATTTTTCCACCATGACATCCACAAACAGAATGACTATAGCATTCACATAAACGACAGACACAAAATGACTAGCATTCACATAAAAGACACATACAGAATAACTAGCATTCACATAAAAGAGCATATTGAATGACTACCATTCACATAATTTTAAGACACACACAGAATATTTGCATTCACATGAAAGGACAAACCATGCGCATGCGCAGGTTGTGATAGTTCATGTTTTCACAAGAGCAGAAAATGTGAAAATTTGACATTTTACAAACTCCAGATTTGATTTTTTTTCGGACATGGTTTATTCATTCTTGATCAAGTGTTAAAATATGTTATTCGATTTTGGAGAATCAACGGGATAATGAAAAAGCCTGCATTTTATTAGTTTGTCTAATTCTATCTATAGTGAGTACTTTTCATACTATTCTTTACTATGTACACCGTGGTAGTCAGTGACCCGTACTTTGTTTATAAACACTAGCAGCCATATTAAAATAATGTCAACATACTAAATCAACAGAATGGCAGCTTTGAAATATGTCAAGAATTGATGCAAATATAACAAAGCAAAAGCGTAGAAGACATTCTTCAGAACCTTCACCTAATAGTATACTTACACCAGATCATAAACCACTAAGGAACAAATTAAATTTCGATTCTGACTTACACATCGACTTATTAGAAATGCAAGGAGACAACTCAGTTCTATCACCTCACGTCTCCGTGTCCTCTGAAAACTCTGCCAAGGCACCAACAGAAAAACATTCATTTGATGGAAAAAAATCTTTGTTCACCGACGATGATGTACAGCGACTTGCAATGGCCGTTAACAATCTCATGCTTGATGACCTGCGTAAGGAACTCACACAAGATATGCATTTGTGTATCAATAACGCCACATCACCGTTATATGCTGAAATTCAACAACTAAAACAAGAAAATTTCAACCTAAAAAAATCAATCGGTGAAATTCCAAAAATTAACGCCAAACTTGACGACCTTGAACAACATAGTAGGAAAAGTTGTGTAAGAATTAGTGGTGTCCCAGAATCAGTTGGCGAGAATAATGCAGACATAGTATGTGATATCGCCAAAAAGCTTAACGTCAATCTAGTCAGCAATGATATTAGTGTTTCTCATCGTTTACCAAGTGCAAAAGGTCATAAACAAATAATTGCCCGGTTCACACATGCACAAAAACGCTCAGAACTCTTGAAGGCTACAAAAAATATACCAAAAATCCCAGATTTGAAAGGAATTGGAATAAGTCAAGACCTTACCAAAAATAGGAGCAAAATAGCTTATCTTGCCAGACAGGCCGTAAAGCAGAAACAAATCAAATCAACCTCGGTACGGGATGGAAAAATCTTCATAACTGACAAAGCTGACAACAGGAAAATTATAACATGTGAAGACGAACTTAATGCTATTCTGAATACTGGTTGTGTCAATCAGGATGGAACTTTCAACATTAACTTGAGTCTTCCTCCACCCCAATCACATGGTATGTTTGTAGTGCGGCCTCCCTCTCCAGCTCTTCTCTCTCAGCAAGGAATTCCATTAGGATTACCGCAGATACCTTGTCAACCGCATATGCTGAACCAATTTATGCCAAACATGCTTGGTTCACAGTTAATGTAAACTAACTCTCTTAATTACTTGAACTTGCCAATTAGTTACTTCCCTTTGTGCCTTCATATAAACATGTACTAATGTAATAACAAACTATATGTTAAAAGTTAAATTACCATATTTAGATAATTCTACCATAACAAATCAACGGGATTGCAACCCTGAGTATTGAAAAAAGTGTCAAATGTCAAATTCAAGCTGGAAACTCAACATGTCTATCTTGTATTATGTACCTCATTCCTGTGACAATACTGCATATACTACATATGTGATTATCCAAATTTATTACTGACTAGTTTTCCGCGCAATGATCTTATAAATTTGTTGTGGCTGACTAGAGTGTTCAACTTATACGTCCCTATATGGGGGTCATCTTTATATACTTTAATCAAATTAGTTCGTATCGAATTTGCATAACAAAATACGGAATCTCGGTGGGAAATGTTAATTGTTTATTAATTACTGACAATAACCATCAATTAAATGGTAATGGAGGGGTGATTTAAGTAAAAATATGAATATGGAAATTTTTTATAATTTACCTATAATGAAATAACTTTTCTGGAATATTCAACCCAGTCTAGATTAATTCAGCTTGTAAATATGTTATTTCAATGTTTTGTGTTTGTGTATATTATGTATTTATTCACATTATGTCTGTCTGTAAAACCAAACATTAATTTGTATATTGATGTACTGCGTGAAAATATGCGTCAAATTAAACATAGGCCAGTCATGTCACCGTTTCTTTTTCACTAGGTAAATCCCACCCCACCCACCCTCCAAAAAAAAAATATATATATAAAAAAATACAATAATATATATATAATAAAATAAATAATTTTTCAGATGTACGTGAGTTTGATTTGTGTATACCGTTGCCGTCAATTTGTTGATATAAATTTCAGGTTACAATTATATAAACTCGAAGCAAAATAAAAAGAAAAAAAAAATCCCATCCTTATCAAACAAAGCTCATTTCTGGAGTAATACTCTGTACTCCACATATTCCGAGAAGTTGATTGTAAATATGATTTTGATTTGTTCTTATGTATTTGTGTATATTTTTCTTAGTTTTTCCTTCTGTCAATCAAAGGGTGACATTTTTTTTCAATGTTGTATGTATGTCTTTATATCTAAATTGAGCATTCCTGTTTCGAGTTCTTTCCACTATGCTTGGGATACTAAAGTCTCGTATGGGTATTTCAAATTCAGAACATATATCTCGAATAGGTCTGTTCTATAGTAGAGCAACAAAAGTAAAAGCTAAAATGTTATTAAATATTGAACATGTTATATTTATTAATTTGTATGTATCTATCAAGTCAAAATCTATTCCTTTGATGGTATTGTTCAACTTTCTGAAATTTTATCATGACAAAGTATATATACATTTAGATAGATCGAATAATACAAAAAAATATTGTTAATTATACACCCCTTTACGAGAGGGACTCATACACACATGTATCTAATCTTACTAGTAATCAATTTTATTTCGCTTGTATGATATATTTTGACTTTATATGTACTTTCATCTTGTTAATGTTGTCTGGCGATATCGAATCAAATCCTGGACCATCGTCTCAGTCCACTTCAATATCATCAGCCTCGTCAATATCAGATCCACTCTTAGACGAATTTGATGAATGTATTACCCAGTTTACCTCGTTCATGCATCTTAATGTCCAAAGCCTTGTCCCTAAAATTGATTTATTAAATGTAGAACTTCAAAAATTTGATATTCTGTGTTTTACAGAAACTTGGTTAAATACTAAAGTTGCGAATCAAGATATTTCTCTCGATAATTTTCAACCACCGCTTAGAAAAGACCGTGTGGATAGGCTAGGGGGAGGTGTAGCAATTTATGTGAAAAACGATTATCATGTGGTCCATCGAAATGACTTAGAGGTCCTTGGAGTAGAATGTGTCTGGGTTGAAATCAAGATCAGCAAGAACCACCCTGTACTAATAGGGACCTTTAATAGGCCACATGATTCTTTAAATTATACTTTCGATTTAATCGAACATTCGATAGATTTAGCTGTGGATACAGGTATAAATACAATTGTAGTGTTAGGTGACTTTAATGAAGATCAATTAAAGCCCCAGAACAATAAGATGTCCAATATATTTGTAAAATACAATATGATTCAATTTATTAACGAACCGACTCATTTTACGGAGAACTCTAGTTCATGTATTGATTTAATCTCGTCTACCGATTCGAATGTCATTGATCTTATCCATGTTGGCCAACCATTCCTTAACGTAAATGTCCAATATCACTGTCCTATATATGGTATATTTAAAGTCCCTAAAACATTGCATACATGTCTTAAGAGACGAATATGGTTATATGATCGTGGAAACTATAATCAATATCGTGAAACATTGCAGCCTGTCGACTGGGATGAACTTATTAATTCTGGAAATAGCTTAGATGATTTATGCGAGTCATTCTCAAATGTAATATTACAAGCAGCAGGTGAATCAATTCCTAACAAAATAATAACAGTACGAAAGACCGACCCTCCATGGATGAATTTTGCTATCCGTAGAGCCATTAGGAAACGGAACCGGCTTCAAAGACAAGCGAAAAAATCAAATCTTCCAGTTCATTGGGCAAACTTCAGAAAATCCCGGAGTAAAACTATTAACATAATTCGAAGACAAAAAGAACTTTATTTTGATAACTTAATAGCCAAATTGAAATCGCGTCAAACCAGTGCAAGAGACTGGTGGAAATCCGCGTCACAACTTGTTGGGCGAAACTCAAACAATTCTGTCATCCCCCCTCTAAATTGTTCTAATAATATTGTATACGATGATGCAGAAAAGGTCGAAGCTTTTGATACCTTTTTTTCGTCTCAATCAAATATTGATGATACTGACAAATCAGTACCAGCTGACGATACACCGCCGCCGAGATGTCTGGATCGTATTGTTCTTCGGCAACATGAAGTTCAAGATGTACTGAGTCTTCTAAATACTAACAAGGCATCGGGCCCAGATGCTATTCATGCCAAACTGCTAAAAGTGGCTTACGATATTATTTCTAAACCATTGTGTGCTATTTTTAACATTAGTCTGATAACTAAACATTTTCCAAATAAATGGAAACTGGCAAACGTCACCCCTGTCCACAAAAAAGAGGATAAAAACATAATTGGAATAGCGACCTATTTCTTTGCTCCCTATTTCTAGTAAAATTTTCGAAAAATGTATTTACAAACATATTTTTAATTTCATCAGGGACTTAATCACCGAACATCAGTCTGGTTTTACAATAAATGACTCGACTAGGAATCAACTTCTGTATATTGCGAATATGTTTAGCAAAGCTCTGGATGAGGGAAAGGAAATAAGAGTAATCTTTTTTGATATTAGCAAAGCCTTTGATAGAGTATGGCATAGGGGTCTTCTTTTTAAATTAAAAAAAATGGGAATTGTTGGGAATTTGCTTTTATGGTTTAAAGACTATTTAACCAATAGGAAACAAAGAGTCGCTATAAATGGGAAAGAATCGTCTTGGAAAACTGTCAATGCAGGTGTTCCACAATGGTCCATCTTAGGCCCCTTATTATTTCTTACATTTATTAATGATATAATTGACGAAGTAAATTGTGCTATCAAACTTTTCGCAGATGACACCAGTATTTATGCAATCCCATTAATTACTTCTTTTTCTTTAAATTCAGACTTGCAAAAGGTTCAAAACTGGTCAAACAAATGGTTGGTTAATTTCAATCCCAAAAAGACCGAATCGATGATTATTTCACGAAAGGTCGAGCCTCAATTCCATCCTCCACTTTATTTTAATAATGTTCCCATTAAAAATGTAACTACACATAAACATCTTGGTTTCACTTTTTCTAATGATGGATCTTGGACCACACATATTAACGAAATTATAACAAAGGCGTCTTCTAGATTAAATATTATTCGTAAGTTGAAATTTAAAGTAGACCGTAAATCGCTTGAGCATATGTACTTCAGTTATGTCCGCCCTATTCTAGAATATGCGGATGTAGTCTGGGATAACTGTCCAAATTATATAAAGGAAAAACTAGAACACATTAACTATGAAGCCGCACGTATAATAACTGGTGCTACAAAATTGACAAGCATACGTATACTTTTACAAGAATGTGGATGGGACACCTTAGAGGAACGAAGAAACAAACATAAGATTTTATTATTTCACAAAATAGTTAACAAAACAGTTCCCGAATATTTACCCAATTTAGTTCCATCCTCCTTCGGACAAACTCATCAATATAGCACCCGGGACCATTCTAATCTAGTTCATGTACATTCTCGTACAGCTTATTATAATAATAGCTTTTTACCTTCAACCGTTCGACTCTGGAACGAACTTCCAGCGAATATCAAAAGTAATGTTTCTGTCAATTCCATGAAAATATTTTTGAACAACACAATAAATCCTGTCACATCTTACTTCTATGCAGGTTCTAGAATTGGTCAAATGCTACATACTAGAATTCGAACTGAGAGTAGTGCGCTCAAGGATCATCTTTATAAGAAAAATATCGAAGCTAATCCCTACTGTAGTTGTAAACTGGTAGAAACGTCCGAGCATTTTTTACTAAAATGTTCTCTGTATGAAAGGTTAAGAAATGATTTATTTGTTAACCTGTCTTCTCATTTGAATATCAATAATCTACTTTTTGGCGATTCTAACCTCCCAGAATGTGAAAATGAAAGTAATTTCCTTGTAATTCAAGATTTTATAATAAAATCTAAACGTTTTACACCTAGAATATAAATGTACCATGCTTTTACTTGTTGCAAAATATTAGATCTGTCATTTTATTGTTCATTGTAAAAATTGTCACCCTTTCACTTCATATGCTTATTTAAACAAATGTGTGTATTATTAATGTGCATGTCCTAACCATCTTACATGTATTTTCTTTTCTTTTCTTTTTTGGTATCTGGGAGAAGAATTTATATAAGTGCTGGGTCACTTGTTTTCTGATCCCTATGTATGTACTATTGTTATAACTCATGCAATTTATTCAATAAATATTGTTTACACTATCCAGAATTCCAAATTTCACTAAGTAAATTAAATGACTAGAATAGAATGAATATGTTTTCTGTTGGCAAAATAACCAAGTATTGGTTAATATTGTTTAAAATTGAAGTTAAAAAAATTATTTTATTTGGTCCAATGACTGGAAAAAAGTTAATAAATGGGCACATTTTGAAAAATTCTTTTCTGTAAAAGAAAATTTATAAATTTCGGCATTAATATTCATAGATAAAAGATAATTATATTTCTCATAAACAACAGGCAACATAAGTACCTTTTCATCTAAAAAAAAAAAGCATGAATAACAAATTCAACAACATGTTGGAGTGTATGCAGGTCTAAATGTCTGTAGAAACTTGTTCAACAATTTGGTTCTGGTTCAATATATCTATAAGAAATTGAAAAGTTTGAGATCTTGTTTCAGCGCCACTTTCTGACCTAGAAAATGTGTTGCAACTGTTATAACAATATGTACCACAATATAATTTATCTGCTGAGCCAAATTCTTTACAGAAATTTAATTCATTCTTGAAATGTTTAAGACAAGTCCTGGTTTTCAATTGAAATTGAATTAAACCTTTTGACTTTCAGATGAAGTTTCACAAATTACACAAATTACACAATCAAAAAGTTCTTTTCTGAATGACTTTATTATAATTTATGACACAAGGTGTCTTGAAAACTCATGGCATTTGTTTGATGATGTACTTTAAAAATAATTGGAATGCTGGTCCATTTTTTTTACTTCATGGATATTTTAGAAGAAAAAAAACATATATATATATATATATTGATTTTCAAACCTGTATGAATATATATATAAGACTTATCATATATTCTTATTTTTATTTATTCAAATATTCAACCAATAAACATCACAGGAAACTGTGCATTTATACTCATAGAATCTGAAACTAACAGAAAATAAACATCCATTTTATTTAATAGACTCTGTAGCTTTGCCCCTTTGGTATCTTCAGACTCTTGTTAGAAAAAAATAAACATCCCATGTCCAGTCTGTATATATATATCTACCTACAATGATCTAAAACTAACTAAAACTGGAGGTTGTCAATACCATTGGCACTGAAAAGTAGCATGTACACACATCAATAAGTATTTCAGGAAAACAGACTGAAAATGAAAAAAAAAAGGGGGGGGGTGTAAATGCTTGACATGAACTAAATATGTAGCCTTATGCTATGCCATAGTAATCTAGAGTGAATTTAACATAATGTTTCATCATTCTCTGCATGACAAGATCATACATTATAATGCAGACCTTTTTATTTCTAAAATGTATTTATTAATTATGTCAATATTTTGACATGTCCATAAATGCCATGGAACGAGTCAACGAAAATGAAAGATTTGTTGTTAAAAATGGAATAAAATGACTCTATATATGTGTGACTATGATTGGTCAAGTGGTTCTTTCGTGTTTAAACAGAAACAGTGACATTTTCATCCTAATAGATCGATCAATCTATGAAAAAAAAAACAGAAATATTTGGTTAGAATCTCGAAATATAGTGCTTCTTGTTTACATCCAAATATGGAATTCTAGTAACGAATGATGGGGAAATATGCAAATAATCCATACTCTAATACGTGATTCTAGCTATTTTTACCAAATTTATTAATAAACAGCCAATGGGATGCAATTGTTCCACTTAGTTAAAAAGTCTATTTTTAGCGCCATTTTTTTTTTACAACATTTCATCAGCAGCGGTATCCCGAGTTCCAACTTTGATTTCAAGCAAACGATATCATAAATACACGTATTCACGCGTCAGTCACGTTACAATTTTATTTAAAAAATGGATTCAATAAAAATGAATACTTCTTTCAGTTTTATTTATGAAGATATTCAGTAAAAACACATGGAGTGTCGACATAAACAATGCATGGCCGCTCACTTGTAAAGCGTCATGTCTAAAAAAAATAGAGTTACGTCCCTTGATTTCGGGATTTGACTTTGCATTGTTGGAGGTACGGAATATGTGCGTGGCTTCCCGACTGGTTATTCTGGCCAAATGGATCAAAACTTGGTAGGAAGCATCCTTGGAAGGTCCTCTATAAAGATTGCTCATTTAGTTCCGATCTGTTAGCAAACATGGACGCCACAGGTCATTCTTGATTTTGATTGGTTGATTTCTAAAAAATCTTCTCTGAAACCGCTTTCCCAAATAACTGAAATTTGGTAGGAAGCATCTATGGAAAGTTCTCTATAAAGATTGCTCATTTTGTCCCGATTTATTGACAAACATGGCCGCCACAGGTAATTCTTGCTTCTGATTGGCCGATTTTTAAAAATGTTCTCTGAAACCGCTTAGCCAAATGAACCGAAACTTGGTAGGAAGCATTTATGAATGGTCCTCTATAAAGATTGCTCATTTCGTCCCGATCCGTCAACAAACATGGCCGCCACAAGCCATTCTTGTTTCTGATTGGTTGATTTCTTAAAAAAAATCTTCTCTGAAACCGCTTTCCCGAATGAACTGAAATTTGGTAGAAAGTATGTATGGAAGGTCCTCTATAAAGATTGCTCATTTCATCCCGATTCGTTAGCAAACATGGCTGTTACAGGCAATTCTTGTTTCAGATTGGTCGATTTCTAAAAATCTTCTTCTCTGAAACTGCCTAGCCAAATGAACCGAAACTTGGTGGGAAGCAGCACCGATGGAAGGTTCTGTATTAAGTTTCCTCAAAGCAGAATGATAGGTGAGCGACACAGACACAGCCCACTGAGCCTCTAGTTTTACCCCCGCTCCCTTCAAGTCGTGTTTGGTTTTTTAAAATTTCCTCTAAGGGACGGACCATTTAACTTGAAGAGGTGGAGGTTATGTTTTTTTTCTAAAAAAATATTCTGATTCCCAATGTTGCTAAAAAAAAATATTCTGATTTTGGTGGAGGAAAAAAAAATAATCTGATTCAGAGTTTTTGTCATATAACCTAATGTTATATTCTGGAAAAAAATTAAATATTCTAACTCTGAACGAAACAAAAAACCATAACCCCCCTCCCCCCTGCAAGTTAAATGGTCGGTCCATAATATATTCAAAACCCTGTTTGCTTCAACTCCCAAGACCTTATTCTTTTCAAAAAATATCATGACCTCCCTTCGACTATCTCTTGTGAAGACGCAGCGGTCGCTTTTGTCAGTCGGGAAGCCATGCACAGATTCCGTACCTCCTTCTATTTCCGTTTTCCCTCCAGTCTAGGAGCACTCTTTTTATCCACCACCAATGTTGAGTTGACCATGAATTTCCTCCACCAATTTGTATGAATCAGGTATATATACACTGGAATTATATACAGAGATATTTGCGAAACCTGCACGGGCAGATAACGTAGCGATAAAGTTAAGAAAAATTAACTCTTAATGTCCTCCTGCTACTCGACTATTTGCTTATTAATACTGTCATTAATAGTCTACAGCGGTTAAGTTCCTCTAATGTTCATAGGATTCAGACGCATCTGAATCGACCTATCCTATATATTGGGCTTATAGTAAAATATAAAACTATATTAATCTTAAAATCTAAAAACCTAACTTGTGGACTGTGCAGTTAACTTATTTTAAAATCTAAAAGCTCAATTATCGATATTGTGGATTCATACGTGTTATATCACAAGCAGTGACAGAAAGGAATAAAAAGTGAGAACTTATTATAAAATCTAAAACTAAAGTACCGACAAGTAGATTTCTTATAGTCTAATAAACGGTGGCATAAATGAATAGAGATGTGGCGGATGTTACACAGTTGAAGTTTAGTCTTCTTGTATGTATGGCATAACATAGGACCTTTGATGCTGTTTCAATATCATATATTAGATCATCATTCTTTGGCAGCAGACCTGTGTTCACCAGTTTTTGACAGTCAATGACTAGCTGGCATATAATGTCCTTTTTATTGAAGTTTCTTTTCCAACTATCAAAGCCAATATCAGTTTTAACGGTTTCCTTGATTTTTACAAAGTGTTCCTTCCTGATCTCATTATATACTGGGCAGCTTGTGATAACTTGAGTCATGATTTCTCTTTCCAGTCTGCATATTGGGCAGGTCGGATCCACCTCGACCTGGTTGAACTTGCTCTTTAGTGTTTGTAGCATGTATGTCCCTGTTAGCATTCTTGTCTTTGTAATGGCCTTTCTCACTGAATTGTTGATCGAGTCCCAAACAATATGAGTTTTCCCCATCTCTAGCGATGTAGTGCTGAGCAGGCTCAAGGATGATTTGCTCTGGCAGGCCTGTTGTAACTTTGTATTCCAGTAGGTGTTGATTGACTTTTTTACAATACCTTTCCATTCAAATTTTTTGAAGTGTCCACTCATTACCTCAGTAAAGGGTGGCAGTGCGTACAGGTCTAGTATGTCAACTATTCTGATGAAAAAACTAGCAGGTCTTCCCACATTGTACTGTCTCCAGGCGATTTCTCTAATTGAAACATTTTCACTCATCGCTATTTGGTGGAGCAGGCTCAGTTGTCTTTTGTGCAGTTCGGCGGATATTGATAATATTCCCAACAACAGGTATACAGCGGAATCTGCTGTTCTGATTGGTAGAGATTGTAGACGTTTTAATGTACTTATATGGAAGCTGGAGAGGATTGGCATATCTTTCTTTTTTAGATTTAGTGTTTCATGGCCATACGTAGACTTGGTATATTTTGCATGATGTTCTTGGGTTCAGCCCATTTGTACCATGAACTCCTGTTTTTATTAATGAGTAAAGCGTTCTCCTAGCTAAAGCTATTCTTTCCTCTATGTTAATTCTATTTTCATCTGAGCTTGATCTTGTTAAACCAAGATGTGGAGTTTCCGATTTGAAATGCAGTGTATTATCTCCAAGTTTAAGTTCATTTTGATTTTCTGCTACCCTGTCTATCTTTCTTTTTCCTACAGTTTTTATAATGGCATTGCTCTTGACTGGGTGTATTTGAAATCTATGGTCTCCTGCATAATCGAGTATTATGTCTAACATTTCCTGCATTTCGTTGTTGTTAAGCGATAGTAGTACTATATCGTCGGCACAGGTAGGACAGCCAGCGTATGTGTTTCCAATTGAGATACCAATGTTGTGATTTTCCAGATCATTGAGTAGCTCGTTTATATATTGTTTGTACAAATGAGTTAGAAGAACACCCCTTGACGAACTCCCTGTTTTATGGAGAAGCTGAGGCTGGTGTCGCCATTCCATTTCACCGTTGACGTAAGTCCCTGATATAGATGAACTATTACATCACAGAACTCCAAATTTACTCCTAGATGATATAGTTTATCCATAAGTATCTGGTGGTTGACCACGTCAAATGCTTTCTGGCTATCTAGTGTTGCAATAAACAGTATATCTTTTGCTGAAATGTTGGAACAGACTTCGCTCAGTATTAGTGCAGCCATATTTGGGTAAATCCAAATTGCATGTTTGATTGACCGTCTTTGGCTATTGTTGTTCTTTCTAGTAGTACATATTCAACGACTTGTCCATGGACTGATGTTATCGTTATTCCTCTATAGTTCTCCGTTAGCATTTGATCTTTACCTTTTTTAAGGATCGGTGTAATTACTTCCGTTTTAAAATTCTGTGCTACCTTCCCTTCTTGAAATATTTGGTTAAATACATTTTGGTATAAAGTGTAAATTTCGCTTCCAGCAAACTTGACGTGTTCTGCTGTAATACCATACTCGTCAGCCGCTTTTCCGCTGTTCAGCTTTTGTATGGCCTTTTTTACTTCTTCGATGGTTACCATTATTTTCTTTTTCTCTTCAGATTTTGATATTTCTTTAATTAGTTTGAACCGTCTTTCGCTTTCTTTCAAGTGTTGGTTATTGAAATTAGGTGCATCCTTTGGAGTTGCTAGTTCTTCGAAATATTCTGCAAAGAGCTATCGTTGTTCTTATGGCGTACATATAGTTTCCTCTCCCTTTTTAATGCAGTCTGGTGTTTTTGATCTGACTTCTGCATGATTTCTCCGGATTAATTGGAAAAACGTCTTTTGGTCTGGATTACTTTCTTTTTATTGCTCTTTCTTTTCGTTGCTGTTTTCTAAGAGCCTTTTATGCCTCTTTTTTGTCCATCTCTGTGTCTGCCAGCTTGATCCCACAGTCTATGTTTGTGCTTACTTGTTCCGATTAGCTCTCGGACTTTTGGGGAAGCCTTCCATTTAAATCCATCTAGGCGAATTAGGCGTTTTGGTACGATTTGTTCAACAGTTTCGCACATTACTCGTGTCAGATAGTCCAGTTTTTTTGTCAATTGTATCTTCTTCCCACTTATCCATATTTTGTGTTAGAATACAGTTAAAGGTGTTTTTGCATTCTTGGCGATCCGTTTTGTCCCAGAGCAACTTATATGCTGTACAACTTGGTCTCGTTTTTATCTTCATAGTTGCCATTTTGCTAGATAACTTAGCCTTGACTGGGATATGCGTAGATGAGTTTAGATGGTTTTGATAAAAAAATGTGATAGATTCTATTACATCGTCATTTGAAATGATGTAGTCGATTTGAGATTTTGACTTTCCGTCATGATGATAGAAAGTTGATTGGTTTCTGACATCTGTGTGCAGGTGGAATTTATTTAGTTTCATAAATGATTTTAACTTGGCATCATGACTGTTGTTTCTGTCAATACTGAGGCTACCATTCATATCCCCGCAAATGTTGATGTGTTGTGACTATCTACGTACTTGTCGATCATGGTCTGTAGTATGTCTAGATTTTCTTGATATTGGTTATCAGAATTCGCCATTTTGGTTGGAAGGTATACATTAATCAGACAGATTGGTTTATTTTTGGTTTGTATTTCAGGTGCAATCGGTTAATTTCTTGATGTACTTGTCCCTTTGGCTTGGCCACAAGATGGTCACCCCACCTCTTCCTCTTGGTACCTGGAAGTTTGAAATCGGTTCATTGCAGTCAGAGCATCGTATATGACATTCCATTTGAGGTATAATTTTCTTGAAGTAGTTTTCGTCAAAAGACCATAGCCAGTGTTCCTGTATACATAATACTGATTTTTCCTTAGCTACATTTTGCAAAAATACGTTGCTTGATTTTGTCCCTTCTATGTTGCATGTAATTAGGTCTATATTCTGGATACTTCTGTTTCCATCTGTAACGAATGAAGATTCGGCGGTACTTTTAGGAGGCTTGGTATCGCTAAAAAATACTTCTTCTGTTGTTCTTGCTGTATTAATTGAATTCCCTCTATCTGTTTGATCGCATCTCTCAAGTTATAATTCTTTCCTCCCTGATATTGCTTATCCAGTCCTGGGTTTTTGTTTGTGGAATTTGTACTGTCATCCTTTTTACTCTGCCGTCTAGCATATGTAGTCGACGGTATTTCCTCTTGATGTTTTGCCCGGTTATCTTGTGGAAGTGGAGAGTCTTTGGCTTTTGGTTGTTCTGGATTGCCAGTGTATATTTCGTCAGGCCCTGTTGTATTTGGAGTCGAATGATTCTGTTGAGTCAGCTGAGTTGGTTGTAGGTGACTATTTGGAGGTTGACTTGGAACTTGTCGGTAAAATATTTGTTGAGTTGGAATCTGATTTTTGGTGTTGGTATATATGGATGACTGCTGTTGTTGTCCATAACAATGCGTAGATACTGGCATTGTTTGACTAGTCATAGTCGTGGCCTATTGCATCGGAATGAACCCATTCTGGTGTGCTTGGTCTTGATTGACAGGTCGAGCCGAGGAAAAACTTGGAGTTGTATAGTTTGCTGTTGTTGGATTTTGCATATTCGTGAAGTATTCATTTTGATGGTATGGATTCAACATCGGAGCCGATTGTGTGGAGGTTTGATTGATATATGCCGGATGTCCGGACTGGTATAGAAAATGTTGTTGTTGACTAAATGCCGGATGTCCTGTCTGGTATGGAGAGTTCTGTTGTTGACTATGTGCCGGATATCCAGCATGTGCAGGCTGGAATGAGAAGTTCTGTTGTAGACTATTCGGATATCCCATGTAATTGTTGAAGGGCTGGTTTAAGTTTCCATAAGCTGGTGGAATGTTCACATTTACAGTACTTGGTGTTGTTATTTGTTGTCTGGTCAACATGGCTTGCTGTAGTTGCATTGCTAATTGAGTAGTTAGCGTTGTGCTGATACACATGTGCTGAATAAGCTGTTGTTCCAGCGCTCTCACATTACTCGTGAGGTGTTGAAGTTGGCAGTTGTATTCCTGATGCCGGAGATACTCATGTTGGTGGTATTGAGTAGGGTTATACTCGTGTTGACAGTAAGTTGTGTCCCTTGTATTAGAGGTATCCTGTTTTTGTTCTAGCTGAGTAAGCCTTCTCTCCATTAGTTTTATGGTGTTGTCACGGTCCCTTATTTTTCGTTCCAGTTGTGTGATATAAGTACTGTTCATTGATTCATGCAACTTCTCCGGTTTATGCGTTGGTACGTTTTCTTTTACTGACTTTCGCAGTTCTTTCATGGGTTTTTTCTTGGATTCAACAGTGGTGACTCTGATACAAGGTATATCGTTTCTGCTTTTCCATCGTCTGATTTTGCTGTTATTTGCGATGTAGTACTGGACCCATGTGCATTTTTGTAATTGTCTCCATTTCCTTGCTGAACTCGCTCTTCGGTGTGGTCTAATAAGCTTGTCTGTTGAGCCATTTCATCTTGGATAGCTACAGTTTCAATCATATCAGTTTCTCTTACTATAACTGTTCTTGGACTCGTAAGTGAACTAGTTGCCTTGGTCTCAAATTCATTAGTATTGATATTGAGGTTTTCTGGTAATTGGTATAGTTGGTTTTCTATGCATGCCTTGCATATATAGGGAGCATCTTCTTCGATTTTCTTAATATTTTTTTATGTAAGTCCTAGGCATTCAAAGTGGAACCAGTCGTTACATTCCTCGCATGCAATTGTGTCCATGTTGGCTTGTTGCTGGCATATTGGACAGACATACTACATGTCTAGATCTATGTCAATATACTTTATGCTCAGTATTTCCTTATTTGTATTAATTTCCTCTCCTATGTCAATGTTATCCTGTTTTCTTATGTTGTCAGAGGTTAACGATATATGAATCCTATTGTTTATTTCACTCAGGTTGTCCTCTTGACTATGTACTTCCTTTTCAATGCATGGTAGTCTGTTGTCTACGAATAGATCTGTTTTTGATCCATTTATAAGTATAGATGTGCTAGTGTGGTAACAGTTGATAATAAATTTTAACTGGCTTCCGGGTTTACCTGATTTCAGTTTGTTCACTATTCGATAACGGAGTTCCACTTCAGCATTATTGCTATCAAGACCTATTTCAGTGGTCATATCTAAATTGTCTTTTTTGGATTAGTTCATATGCTGATGTACTAAGGAATATCCTGATGTTATTTTTTGCCTTAAATTCAGTACGTAGGTGTTCTGTTGTACAAGTGTCCATTTTCTTATATATGGCTTTATCTGCATTCAGTTCATATGTTTTTCTGACAATTTCGGTCTCTGGAGCGGACTTTAATGGACTTATACTAGTGCGCTTTAAATTGGTTCTCGATTTTCTTTGACCTTTTCTCAGCCCTCTTTCCTCTTTGTTTTGGGTTGGTAATAACTCCATGTTTCTATGAATAGCAGTGCTTCTAAATCTGATAGAAAGTTCACCAAATATATATACTGTTCACTATGGCCAGAGCCAAAGCCAACATTAAAAGTATATGCAGTAATTTAAATCACTACTAAAATCTAAAATCAGCTGGCCTATAACCAACGAAACATTAAAAGTATATGAATAATCTAAATCACTACTAAAATCTAAAATCAGCTGGCCTATAACCAACGAAATGCTAAAAGTATATGAATAATCTAAATCACTACTAAAATCTAAAATCAGCTGGCCTATAACCAACGAAACACTAAAAGTATATGAATAATCTAAATCACTACTAAAATCTAAAATCAGCTGCCCTATAACCAATGAAACGCTAAAAGTATATAAATAATCTAAATCACTACTAAAATCTAAAATCAGCTGCCCTATAACCAACGAAACGCTAAAAGTATATGAATAATCTAAATCACTACTAAAATCTAAAATCAGCTGCCCTATAACCAATGAAACGCTAAAAGTATATGAATAATCTAAATCACTACTAAAATCTAAAATCAGCTGCCCTATAACCAATGAAACGCTAAAAGTATATAAATAATCTAAATCACTACTAAAATCTAAAATCAGCTGCCCTATAACCAACGAAACGCTAAAAGTATATGAATAATCTAAATCACTACTAAAATCTAAAATCAGCTGCCCTATAACCAATGAAACGCTAAAAGTATATAAATAATCTAAATCACTACTAAAATCTAAAATCAGCTGGCCTGTAACCAACGAAACACTAAAAGTATATAAATAATCTAAATCACTACTAAAATCTAAAATCAGCTGGCCTATAACCAATGAAACGCTAAAAGTATATAAATAATCTAAATCACTACTAAAATCTAAAATCAGCTGGCCTATAACCAACGAAACGCTAAAAGTATATGAATAATTTAAATCACTACTAAAATCTAAAATCAGCTGCCCTATAACCAATGAAACGCTAAAAGTATATAAATAATTTAAATCACTACTAAAATCTAAAATCAGCTGCCCTATAACCAACGAAACGCTAAAAGTATATGAATAATCTAAATCACTACTAAAATCTAAAATCAGCTGCCCTATAACCAATGAGACGCTAAAAGTATATGAATAATCTAAATCACTACTAAAATCTAAAATCAGCTGGCCTGTAACCAACGAAACACTAAAAGTATATAAATAATCTAAATCACTACTAAAATCTAAAATCAGCTGGCCTATAACCAATGAAACGCTAAAAGTATATAAATAATTTAAATCACTACTAAAATCTAAAATCAGCTGGCCTATAACCAACGAAACGCTAAAAGTATATGAAGTAATCTAAATCACTACTAAAACCTAAAATCAGCTGGCCTATAACCAACGAAACGCTAAAAGTATATGAATAATCTAAATCACTACTAAAATCTAAAATCAGCTGGCCTATAACCAACGAAACACTAAAAGCACATGAATAATCTAAATCACTACTAAAATCTAAAATCAGCTGGCCTATAACCAACGAAACGCTAAAAGTATATGAAGTAATCTAAATCACTACTAAAATCTAAAATCAGCTGGCCTATAACCAACGAAACGCTAAAAGTATATGAAGTAATCTAAATCACTACTAAAATCTAAAATCAGCTGGCCTATAACCAACGAAACATTAAAAGTATATGAAGTAATCTAAATCACTACTAAAATCTAAAATCAGCTGGCCTATAACCAACGAAACGCTAAAAGTATATGAATAATCTAAATCACTACTAAAATCTAAAATCAGCTGGCCTATAACCAACGAAACATTAAAAGTATATGAATAATCTAAATCACTACTAAAATCTAAAATCAGCTGGCCTATAACCAACGAAACGCTAAAAGTATATGAATAATCTAAATCACTACTAAAATCTAAAATCAGCTGGCCTATAACCAACGAAACGCTAAAAGTATATGCAGTAATTTAAGTGACTACTAAAATCTAAAATCAGCTGGCCTATAACCAACGAAACGCTAAAAGTATATGCAGTAATTTAAATGACTACTAAAATCTAAAATCAGCTGGCCTATAACCAACGAAACGTTAAAAGTATATGAATAATCTAAATCACTACTAAAATCTAAAATCAGCTGGCCTATAACCAACGAAACGCTAAAAGTATATGAATAATCTAAATCACTACTAAAATCTAAAATCAGCTGGCCTATAACCAACGAAACACTAAAAGCATATGAATAATCTAAATGACTACTAAAATCTAAAATCAGCTGGCCTATAACCGACGAAACGCTAAAAGTATATGAAGTAATCTAAATCACTACTAAAATCTAAAATCATCTGGCCTATAACCAACGAAACGCTAAAAGTATATGAAGTAATCTAAATCACTACTAAAATCTAAAATCAGCTGGCCTATAACCAGCGAAACATTAAAAGTATATGAAGTAATCTAAATCACTACTAAAATCTAAAATCAGCTGGCCTATAACCAACGAAACGCTAAAAGTATATGAATAATCTAAATCACTACTAAAATCTAAAATCAGCTGGCCTATAACCAACGAAACATTAAAAGTATATGAATAATCTAAATCACTACTAAAATCTAAAATCAGCTGGCCTATAACCAACGAAACGCTAAAAGTATATGAATAATCTAAATCACTACTAAAATCTAAAATCAGCTGGCCTATAACCAACGAAACGCTAAAAGTATATGCAGTAATTTAAGTGACTACTAAAATCTAAAATCAGCTGGCCTATAACCAACGAAACGCTAAAAGTATATGAATAATCTAAATCACTACTAAAATCTAAAATCAGCTGCCCTATAACCAATGAGACGCTAAAAGTATATGAATAATCTAAATCACTACTAAAATCTAAAATCAGCTGGCCTGTAACCAACGAAACACTAAAAGTATATAAATAATCTAAATCACTACTAAAATCTAAAATCAGCTGGCCTATAACCAATGAAACGCTAAAAGTATATAAATAATTTAAATCACTACTAAAATCTAAAATCAGCTGGCCTATAACCAACGAAACGCTAAAAGTATATGAAGTAATCTAAATCACTACTAAAACCTAAAATCAGCTGGCCTATAACCAACGAAACGCTAAAAGTATATGAATAATCTAAATCACTACTAAAATCTAAAATCAGCTGGCCTATAACCAACGAAACACTAAAAGCACATGAATAATCTAAATCACTACTAAAATCTAAAATCAGCTGGCCTATAACCAACGAAACGCTAAAAGTATATGAAGTAATCTAAATCACTACTAAAATCTAAAATCAGCTGGCCTATAACCAACGAAACGCTAAAAGTATATGCAGTAATTTAAGTGACTACTAAAATCTAAAATCAGCTGGCCTATAACCAACGAAACGCTAAAAGTATATGCAGTAATTTAAATGACTACTAAAATCTAAAATCAGCTGGCCTATAACCAACGAAACGCTAAAAGTATATGAATAATCTAAATCACTACTAAAATCTAAAATCAGCTGGCCTATAACCAACGAAACGCTAAAAGTATATGAATAATCTAAATCACTACTAAAATCTAAAATCAGCTGGCCTATAACCAACGAAACACTAAAAGCATATGAATAATCTAAATGACTACTAAAATCTAAAATCAGCTGGTCTATAACCGACGAAACGCTAAAAGTATATGAAGTAATCTAAATCACTACTAAAATCTAAAATCAGCTGGCCTATAACCAACAAAACGCTAAAAGTATATGAAGTAATCTAAATCACTACTAAAATCTAAAATCAGCTGGCCTATAACCAGCGAAACATTAAAAGTATATGAAGTAATCTAAATCACTACTAAAATCTAAAATCAGCTGGCCTATAACCAACGAAACGCTAAAAGTATATGAATAATCTAAATCACTACTAAAATCTAAAATCAGCTGGCCTATAACCAACGAAACGCTAAAAGTATATGAATAATCTAAATCACTACTAAAATCTAAAATCAGCTGGCCTATAACCAACGAAACGCTAAAAGTATATGCAGTAATTTAAGTGACTACTAAAATCTAAAATCAGCTGGCCTATAACCAACGAAACGCTAAAAGTATATGCAGTAATTTAAATGACTACTAAAATCTAAAATCAGCTGGCCTATAACCAACGAAACATTAAAAGTATATGAATAATCTAAATCACTACTAAAATCTAAAATCAGCTGGCCTATAACCAATGAAACGCTAAAAGTATATGTAGTAATTTAAGTGACTACTAAAATCTAAAATCAGCTGGCCTATAACCAACGAAACGCTAAAAGTATATGCAGTAATTTAAGTGACTACTAAAATCTAAAATCAGCTGGCCTATAACCAACGAAACGCTAAAAGTATATGAATAATCTAAATCACTACTAAAATCTAAAATCAGCTGGCCTATAACCAACGAAACGCTAAAAGTATATGCGGTAATTTAAGTGACTACTAAAATCTAAAATCAGCTGGCCTATAACCAACGAAACGCTAAAAGTATATGCAGTAATTTAAGTGACTACTAAAATCTAAAATCAGCTGGCCTATAACCAACGAAACGCTAAAAGTATATGAATAATCTAAATCACTACTAAAATCTAAGATCAGCTGGCCTATAACCAACGAAACGCTAAAAGTATATGCAGTAATTTAAGTGACTACTAAAAACTAATAACTAAAATAGGCTGGCCCTTACGTGACGGTCATTTTATGAATTTGATGGTTGAACCGAGCGGTCTAAGTACGGTTTAAATTTGAAAGAATATGTAAACATTCTTTAAGGGACGCACCCTAGATAAAAAAGATGAATATTAAAAGTGTTTGTACCCTATATTCTTAAGTAGAACTACGACACAATAAATTTTATCAATTAAAATTCAAGATGGCGGATTAAAAAATGGCGGTCAACAATGTGGTCAATTTAGCTTAAGAGCTAATAGCACATATAAAATTCCGTAAATTCACTGATTGTTAGTATGGATTGTTGTTTGACGTCAATATTGAGATGGTGCATGCATACAATTCCTGTACAACACAAATTCAAACACTAATTAAAATCTTTTTCACTCAGCAGCACTTTCACACGTCTTTCTTCTTCAGTCTCCAACAATGCAAAGTAAAATCCCGAAATCAAGAGACGTAACTCTATTTTATATACAGATGACGCTTTAAAAGTGAGCGGCCATGCATTGTTAACGTCGACACCAAACTACTAAGCAAATTATTTTCATTTTTATATTTTGGATTTTAAGTGACTGTGATGACATTGATAAAGTTCATTAAGTGCCCTTTTTATCATTAAAAAAATGCCCTGCCCTTTGCTGGTACTCTGCCCCTTTCAAATTCTAGCTGGAACATTGCAACACTACACAGAAAATTAAAGATCGAGCAACACGACCGCCACTAAAATTCGTATGCTCCAGAAGGGTAAGTAGTTCCTGCTCCACGTGTGTCACCCGTCGTGTTACTCTTGTAATAAAATATTCAGTTTAACGACTTCAATGGCTGTCAACTTCTCAAACCTACCAACAAAGATGGCGACGGGACTAGACGGGCTTTTGTTTACTCTAACAACAACTTTAATTGTAGCTCGCATCCTTGCATTTCCAACGCAAATTGATCTCCCAGACAACGAATACATGGTAGAAGATCTCGGATTATACTCGGGAACGAAACCAAAACCATCTTGCTATGACTTTTCACTAGACTTATTATATCCGAGGATCGTCTCAGAAAAGATCCGCCATTATACAAATAGACGTTACTACAAATACTTACCAAACCAAAATACAACAACATATACATCAATAATTAGAATTCTTTTGCTATGAGGAGACATTTCAACTAATCCTGGTTCAGTAAAATATCCTTGTGGGAAATGTTCCAAACCAGTAAAACGAAATCAACGTGGAATTTATTGTGAAGACTGTACATATTGGTATCACATTAAATGTATTGACCTACCGATAGACGAATACCAACGTTTATCAGCATCATTTGAAAGTTGGTACTGTGCAAACTGTATTTTGCCTATTTTTAGCAACTCCTTTTTTAATATTGAAGATGTAGAGGATAAATCAAACGCACCCACTGTTACTTCCGGTGTAGATATAAACAAACACACGTTTAAAGACCTTAGAGATGTCCGGAGATCTTATCCCAAAAATGTCATGGCAGCACACCTGAACATCAACAGCCTTCGGTACAAATTTGACGAAATAAAAGAGGTACTAACTGACAACATTGTAGATTTATTAATTATTTCTGAAACGAAACTTGATGAATCTTTTAATGACAATCTGTTCAGTGTAGATGGGTACAAAGTGCAACGTAGAGACAGGAACCAGTACTGTGGGGGCCTACTTACCTTTATCAGATCTGACTTTCCATCAAGCAGAAAACTATCTTTAGAGAGTGAAAAAATTGAAACTCTGTGTCATGAAGTATATATAAGTGACAGAAAGTGGTTGATTGCTGGGGCATATAAACCCCCTTCTATGTCAAACAATGAATTTACTGAACATTTCTCCAGATTTGCTGATAGATCTTTAATACATTATGAACATATGTTATTATTTGGTGACCTGAATTTTGACATGCTCAATTCAGATAAAAGTGCTACCTTGAATGATTTCTGTGATATTTTCAGTCGATCACAACTTGTTAATGGTCCAACCTGTTTCAAAAAGGGCTGTATCCCATCACTAGTAGATGTAATAATGACAAACAAGAAATCATTATGTTTTAAGTCACAAAATGTTCCAACAGGTATCAGTGACTGCCATAACATTATAAGTACTGTTATCAAAGGTGAAGTTCTTCACGAACCAAAAAAGCTCAGGTATTATAGAAGTTACAAGACTTTTGATATTGAAAATTTCAATGATGATATAGAACAAATTAAGATCAATCAAACATGTCATGAAGTAGATTCTGTTTATAATGAACATGAAAAAGATTTTATCAATGTGTTAAACAAACATGCTCCAATTAAATCTAGATATCAAAGAAAAAAAAACATTACCATGTATGAATCAGGAGCTCAGAAGAGCTGTATACAGAAAACAAATGCTATATTCTCAATTTACAAAATGTCAGAGCAACAAAAATTGGGAAAAATTCAGAAAGCAAAGAAATTTTGTAACCAAATTGAAAAGAAAATCAATGAAAACATACTTTTAGAACGTTGCTCTGGGGAACAAAAGGGGTCCAGTGGAGAACAAAAAATTGTGCTTAATGAATCTGACAAGATTGTAAATGATCAAAAAGAAGTAGCCAATCACTTTAATAATTTTTTCTCCACTGTAGCCGAGAATATAGGAAAAGATACTGTTTACGACCCTTCTGATCATCCAAATTTAATAGAAATAAAGAAACAAAATGATTGCACAAACAAATTTGTTTTTGAAAAGGTAACAACAGATAAAGTTGAAAAGATTATAAATAATATCAACATCAAAAAAGCAACAGGTGCTGATGGTATAACTGCCAAAATAATAAAATGTAGTAAATCTATTATTGCACCTCAGATTACAAGTATTTTAAATATGTCAATAGATCAGAGTGTTTTTTCGGATAAATTAAAGAAAGCACAAGTAACACCTTTATATAAAAAGAATGATCCACTTTTGAAGACTAACTACAGACCCGTAAGTGTACTATGTATTTTTTCAAAGATTTTTGAGAAAATTTTAGAACAGCAATTGTCTGATTTTTTTGAAAATATTTTTAATCCTTATTTATGTGCTTTTAGAAGAGGTCATGGATGTCAGACAACCCTGCTCAGGTTATTAGAGGACTGGCGGAATGCCCTTGAAAAAAATCAGTATGTTGCCGCAGTCCTAATGGATCTTTCCAAGGCATTTGATTGCCTACCCCATGATATTTTATTGGATAAACTTTCGGCCTAT
Source organism: Bathymodiolus septemdierum (assembly GCA_963383655.1). Lineage (NCBI taxonomy): Eukaryota > Metazoa > Mollusca > Bivalvia > Mytilida > Modiolidae > Bathymodiolus > Bathymodiolus septemdierum. Next base: position 53,340,321 of record OY726527.1, read on the forward strand.
GGTATGTCCACTGATTCTGTATCCCTTCTTGAGTCCTACTTATCAAATAGGAAACAGCAAATTAAAATCAATGGTATCCTGAGCAGTTGGTCTAACATCCAAAAAGGGGTACCCCGAGGGTCAATCTTGGACCTCTACTTTTTAATGTCTTTATTAATGATATTTTTTATTTTGTAGAAAAGGGTACTTTATATAATTATGCAGATGACAATACTTTGTCTTATGGTCATCCTGATTTTAATGTACTTACCTCAGTTTTAGAATCAGAGTCAAATGTTCTTATTAATTGGTTTAAAGTTAACAAAATGCAGGCTAATCCAGATAAATTTCAGGTACTTGCAGTTGGGAAGAAGACTTTTGACAAAAACATGAAGATTTGTATACAAAATTCTACACTTTCATGTGAAGAGACAGTAAAACTTTTAGGAATTGAAATAGATTATCAATTAAATTTTGACATTCATATTAGTTCAATCTGTAGGAAGGCATCACAACAACTGAATATACTTAAACGTTTGGGCCGATATTTAGACAGATTAAGCAAATTAACTATATTCCACACTTTCATTCTCAGTAACTTTAACTTCTGCCCTTTGGCTTGGGATTTTTGTGCCGATAAAAATTCCAAAAAATTAGAGAAAGTGCAGGAAAGAGCACTTCGCTTTGTATACGATGACTACACCAGTTCATATATCAACCTTCTTGAAAAAGCTCTAGTGCCCTCCTTACAGATCAGACGTATTAGGACAATGGCCTTGGAGACATATGAAATCGTTAACAAATTAGCTCCTGTATGCCTTCGTGATTTGGTTAATGTGAAGAATTCTAAATATGCTTTCAGGTATTCGAACATATTGGATGTACCTCAAGTTAGAACTACAAGGTATGGCAAAAAATCATTCATGTTTGCAGCTGCAACTCTGTGGAACGACCTTCCGAACCATTTCAGAACTGAAAACAGTTTCAACCACTTTAAAAGTTTGATTCAGTCCTGGAATGGCTCAGTATGTCTTTGTTCTTCATGCAGATAATATATTCAGCTTTCTGTTTTATTTCTAGTGCTTTTTCCAAGTTTTAATGCTGCTTATTTATTTGATGTTTGCTTGATATTGCTTCAGCATGTTTTAGTATGTCTTTTATTTTTGTGCTTTTTATGTTGCATTTGCTAACTGTATGTGCTTTATATGTGTGTTTATGTGATTATGTTAATATTTTTATGTATCTTGTACTACTATGTATATTCGGTAAAAAGCTCCTGAGAGCTTGTGTTTATTGCTATGCAAAAACCGAATTCAAATAAAGTTTTCTTATCTTATCTTATCTAACAAATTTTGAAAAGGATTGACCACCCTTGCTTCCGGACTGTTTTGCATGGTTTTCTCATAGACAAGCTCTTAAATGGACTGTTTTGCATGGTTTTCTCATAGACAAGGTCTTGAATGGACTGTTTTGCATGGTTTTCTCATAGACAAGCTCTTGAATGGACTGTTTTGTATGGTTTTCTCATAGACAAGGTCTTAAATGGACTGTTTTGTATGGTTTTCTCATAGACAAGCTCTTAAATGGACTGTTTTGTATGGTTTTCTCATAGACAAGCTCTTAAATGGACTGTTTTGCATGGTTTTCTCATAGACAAACTCTTAAATGAACTGTTTTGCATGGTTTTCTCATAGACAAGCTCTTAAATGAACTGTTTTGCATGGTTTTCTCATAGACAAGCTCTTAAATGAACTGTTTTGCATGGTTTTCTCATAGACAAGCTCTTAAATGGACTGTTTTGCATGGTTTTCTCATAGACAAGCTCTTAAATGGACTGTTTTGCATGGTTTTCTCATAGACAAGCTCTTAAATGGACTGTTTTGCATGGTTTTCTCATAGACAAGCTCTTAAATGGACTGTTTTGCATGGTTTTCTCATAGACAAGGTCTTAAATGGACTGTTTTGCATGGTTTTCTCATAGACAAGCTCTTAAATGGACTGTTTTGTATGGTTTTCTCATAGACAAGCTCTTAAATGGACTGTTTTGCATGGTTTTCTCATAGACAAGCTCTTAAATGAACTGTTTTGCATGGTTTTCTCATAGACAAGCTCTTAAATGGACTGTTTTGCATGGTTTTCTCATAGACAAGCTCTTAAATGGACTGATTTGCATGGTTTTCTCATAGACAAGCTCTTAAATGAACTGTTTTGCATGGTTTTCTCATAGACAAGCTCTTAAATGGACTGTTTTGCATGGTTTTCTCATAGACTAGCTCTTAAATGGACTGTTTTGCATGGTTTTCTCATAGACAAGCTCTTAAATGAACTGTTTTGCATGGTTTTCTCATAGACAAGCTCTTAAATGGACTGTTTTGCATGGTTTTCTCATAGACAAGCTCTTAAATGAACTGTTTTGCATGGTTTTCTCATAGACAAACTCTTAAATGAACTGTTTTGCATGGTTTTCTCATGGACAAGCTCTTAAATGAACTGTTTTGTATGGTTTTCTCATGGACAAGCTCTTAAATGGACTGTTTTGTAAGGTTTTCTCATAGACAAGCTCTTAAATGGACGGTTTTGCATGGTTTTCTCATAGACAAGCTCTTAAATGGACTGTTTTGCATGGTTTTCTCATAGACAAGCTCTTAAATGAACTGTTTTGTATGGTTTTCTCATAGACAAGCTCTTAAATGAACTGTTTTGCATGGTTTTCTCATAGACAAGCTCTTAAATGAACTGTTTTGTATGGTTTTCTCATAGACAAGCTCTTAGATGGACTGTTTTGCATGGTTTTCTCATAGACAAGCTCTTTGATGAACTGTTTTGCATGGTTTTCTCATAGACAAGCTCTTAAATGAACTGTTTTGCATGGTTTTCTCATAGACCAGCTCTTAAATGGACTGTTTTGCATGGTTTTCTCATAGACAAGCTCTTAAATGGACTGATTTGCATTGTTTTCTCATAGACAAGCTCTTAAATGGACTGTTTTGCATGGTTTTCTCAGACAAGCTCTTAAATGGACTGTTTTGCATGGTTTTCTCATAGACAAGCTCTTAAATGGACTGTTTTGCATGGTTTTCTCATAGACAAGCTCTTAAATGAACTGTTTTGTATGGTTTTCTCATAGACAAGCTCTTAAATGAACTGTTTTGCATGGTTTTCTCATAGACAAGCTCTTAAATGAACTGTTTTGTATGGTTTTCTCATAGACAAGCTCTTAGATGGACTGTTTTGCATGGTTTTCTCATAGATAAGCTCTTAGATGAACTGTTTTGCATGGTTTTCTCATAGACAAGCTCTTAAATGAACTGTTTTGCATGGTTTTCTCATAGACAAGCTCTTAAATGGACTGTTTTGCATGGTTTTCTCATAGACAAGCTCTTAAATGGACTGATTAGCATGGTTTTCTCATAGACAAGCTCTTAAATGGACTGTTTTGCATGGTTTTCTCATAGACAAGCTCTTAAATGGACTGTTTTGCATGGTTTTCTCATAGACAAGCTCTTAAATGGACTGTTTTGCATGGTTTTCTCATAGACAAGCTCTTAAATGGACTGTTTTGCATGGTTTTCTCATAGACAAGCTCTTAAATGGACTGTTTTGTATGGTTTTCTCATAGACAAGCTCTTAAATGAACTGTTTTGCATGGTTTTCTCATAGACAAGCTCTTAAATGGACTGTTTTGCATGGTTTTCTCATAGACAAGCTCTTAAATGGACTGTTTTGCATGGTTTTCTCATAGACAAGCTCTTAAATGGACTGTTTTGCATGGTTTTCTCATAGACAAGCTCTTAAATGAACTGTTTTGCATGGTTTTCTCATAGATAAGCTCTTAAATGCCGATTATGGACTGTTTTGTATTTTTAAATCAACTTAAAAAGACAGTCAGTGTTGAGAGCATATTATAAGTATAAAGCATGGCGCCAATTACATCTCTCACTCCCTCCCCTTGAATGATATGTCATGGTGTGGGGCGATATGAAGACAGAACATACACATGCGGGTCATACAGGCGACCCTATTTTACTGTTCAATGAAAATGGTGATATGGAGACTATGACAGTATTAAAATTGAAAATTAAACTGCTTTGTTTATTAAAAGCAATCTGATTGGTTGAAAAACATCATAACTCGTATTTATCATATCATTAAATATTCATGCTTATGGGGTTACCCTATTGTGACCTGTAATGTGGTTTCTTCAGTTCTCACACACTGTGACATGTAATGTGGTTTCTTCAGTTCTCACACACCATGACCTGTAATGTGGTTTCTTCAGTTCTCACACACCGTGACATGTAATGTAGTTTCTTCAGTTCTCACACACCGTGACATGTAATGTGGTTTCTTCAGTTCTCACACACCGTGACATGTAATGTGGTTTCTTCAGTTCTCACACACCGTGACATGTAATGTGGTTTCTTCAGTTCTCACACACCGTGACCTGTAATGTGGTTTCTTCAGTTCTCACACACCGTGACATGTAATGTGGTTTCTTCAGTCCTCACACACCGTGACATGTAATGTGGTTTCTTCAGTTCTCACACACCGTGACCTGTAATGTGGTTTCTTCAGTTCTCACACACCGTGACATGCAATGTGGTTTCTTCAGTTCTCACACACCGTGACATGTAATGTAGTTTCTTCAGTTCTCACACACCGTGACATGTAATGTGATTTCTTCAGTTCTCACACACCGTGACATGTAATGTGGTTTCTTCAGTTCTCACACACCGTGACATGTAATGTGGTTTCTTCAGTTCTCACACACCGTGACCTGTAATGTAGTTTCTTCAGTTCTCACACCATGACATGTAATGTGGTTTCTTCAGTTCTCACACACCGTGACCTGTAATGTGGTTTCTTCAGTTCTCACACACCGTGACCTGTAATGTGTTTTCTTCAGTTCTCTCACACCGTGACCTGTAATGTGGTTTCTTCAGTTCTCACACACCGTGACATGTAATGTGGTTTCTTCAGTTCTCACACACCGTGACATGTAATGTGGTTTCTTCAGTTCTCACACACCGTGACCTGAAATGTGGTTTCTTCACTTCTCACACACCGTGACATGTAATGTGGTTTCTTCAGTTCTCACACATCATGACATGTAATGTGGTTTCTTCAGTTCTCCCACACTGTGACCTGTAATGTGGTTTCTTCAGTTCTCACACACTGTGACCTGTTATGTGGTTTCTTCAGTTCTCACACACTGTGACCTGTAATGTGGTTTCTTCAGTTTTCACACACCGTGACCTGTAATGTGGTTTCTCCAGTTCTCACACACCGTGACATGCAATATGGTTTCTTCAGTTCTCACACACCGTGACATGTAATGTGGTTTCTTCAGTTCTCACACACCGTGACCTGTAATGTGGTTTCTTCAGTTCTCACACACCGTGACCTGTAATGTGGTTTCTTCAGTTCTCACGTACCGTGACCTGTAATGTGGTTTCTTCAGTTCTCACACACCGTGACATGTCTGTCAAGGGAAATAAGTGAGAGATATGATTTTAATCAGGTATACATGGTATGTCTTTTGCACTAAAAATAAAGCTAAAACAATACATTAGCTTTGTACAGTAAACAATGATTTTTATTTTTTTATTTGATTTTTGGTGTTTAACGCCACTTTCAGCAATATTTCAGCTATATCATGGGGCCAGTTTTAGTGGTGGAAGAAGCCGGAGTACCCGGAGAGAACCACCGACCATGGGCAAGCAATCAACTGGTAAACTTTATCACTTGCGGCTGTGAGTCGAGTGCACCCTTTATTGTAATTTACAAAGCCGAGTGCGAACCCACGCCGTATTGGTGATAGGCTTGTACGAGTTGCTAGGTAATCCAACTAACTAACTCATTGAGACACCCAGGCCCCCTACAACTACCTAACTCATTGAGACACCCAGGCCCTTAGGTAAACAATGATGTAATGGAGAATCAAACACATTTGTATAATAGAACTACTTTGTCACAATGCGGTTCAATTACAATTGATACTTTCAGGGATATTAAAACCGACCAATCAGAAATGATCCTACAAATTCTGTAGATATTGAATAGCATATCGGTGTTATGAAGAAGCAGAGAACTTCTGAATGTGAAGGAAAGACATTTAAATTTATTTTATGTTACTAGATTGGCCCGTCATGGAAGTGCTAGTTGTTGTAATGCAGTTGTCACCTTCTTATGTCAACCACATTGGTGGTATAATGGTTGGAGTGTTCAAACCAAATACAATAAGATTGGCATTTGTTGCTTCTCCGTTAAGCACACAGCATTAAAGAGAAAGGACAAAGACGGGTTGGCTCAGAATCAGAATAATGTGTCCGAGTGGAGTGACATATCTACCCGTGGATTGTTGTTTCAGTGAGCTAGCACTATATAAATCCAACTCCGCATGTTGGTCTAGTACAAAGCGGACCTCATCATCATTTCATTGAAAATTAACTTGTTCTCGCCATGATTTGATTTAATGTGTTTAACGCCACTTTCAGCAATATTTCAGTTACATGTATATCATGGCGACCAGTTTTAGTGGTGGAGAAAGCCAGAGTACTCGGAGAGAACCACCGACCATGGGCAAGCAACTGGTAAACTTTAGCACTTGCGGCTGTCTCACCATGATATAGTTGAAAAATTGCTGAATTGACGTTGAGCAACAATCACTCACTCACTCTTATAATGTCACTGCCACCAAAGGCCACATATCTTATCAAGCAACTCTCACCAAATACCATCCCTCTTACAAAGCCATTCCTATCAAAGTCCACCCCTCTTATCAGACCACTCCTACCAAAGGTCACCCCTCTTATCAGACCACTCCTACCAAAGGTCACCCCTCTTGTCAGGTCACTCCCACCAAAGACCACCCCTCTTATCAGGTCACTCCCACCAAAGACCACCCCTCTTATCAGGCCACTTCTACCAAAGGTCACCACTCTTATCAGACCACTCCTACCAAAGGTCACCCCTCTTGTCAGTTCATTCCTATCAAAGCCCACCCCTCTTATCAGACCACTCCTATCAAAGCCCATCCCTCTTATCAGACCACTCCTACCAAAGATCACCCCTCTTATAAGGTCACTCCCACCAAAGACCACCCCTCTTATCAGACCACTCCTACCAAAGCCCACCCCTCTTATCAGACCACTCCTACCAAAGCCCACCCCTCTTATCAGACCACTCCTACCAAAGCCCACCCCTCTTATCAGACCACTCCTACCAAAGGTCACCCCTCTTATCAGACCACTCCCACCCCTCTTATCAGGTCACTCCCACCAAAGCCCACCCCTCTTATCAGACCACTCCTACCAAAGGTCACCCCTCTTATCAGACCACTCCTACCAAAGGTCACCCCTCTTGTCAGGTCACTCCCACCAAAGACCACCCCTCTTATCAGGTCACTCCCACCAAAGACCACCCCTCTTATCAGGCCACTTCTACCAAAGGTCACCACTCTTATCAGACCACTCCTACCAAAGGTCACCCCTCTTGTCAGTTCATTCCTATCAAAGCCCACCCCTCTTATCAGACCACTCCTATCAAAGCCCATCCCTCTTATCAGACCACTCCTACCAAAGATCACCCCTCTTATAAGGTCACTCCCACCAAAGACCACCCCTCTTATCAGACCACTCCTACCAAAGCCCACCCCTCTTATCAGACCACTCCTACCAAAGCCCACCCCTCTTATCAGACCACTCCTACCAAAGCCCACCCCTCTTATCAGACCACTCCTACCAAAGGTCACCCCTCTTATCAGACCACTCCCACCCCTCTTATCAGGTCACTCCCACCAAAGCCCACCCCTCTTATCAGACCACTCCTACCAAAGGTCACCCCTCTTATCAGACCACTCCTACCAAAGACCACCCCTCTTATCAGGTCACTCCCACCAAAGACCATTCCTACCAAAGGTCATCCCTCTTATCAGACCACTCCTACCAAAGCCCACCCCTCTTATCAGGTCATTCCCACCAAAGACCACCCCTCTTATCAGGTCACTCCCACCAAAGCCCACCCCTCTTATCAGGTCACTCCCACCAAAGCCCACCCCTCTTATCAGGCCACTCCCACCAAAGACCACCCCTCTTATCAGGCCACTCCCACCAAAGACCACCACTCTTATCAGGTCACTCTCACCAAAGACCACCCCTCTTATCAGGTCACTCCCACCAAAGACCACCCCTCTTATCAGGTCACTCCCACCAAAGACCACCCCCCTTATCAGACCACTCCTACCAAAGACCACCACTCTTATCAGGTCACTCCCACCAAAGACCACCCCTCTTATCAGGTCACTCCCACCAAAGACCACCCCTCTTATCAGGTCACTCCCACCAAAGACCACCCCTCTTATCAGGTCACTCCCACCAAAGACCACCCTATCAACAGGCCATATTTCAGATGCATTGTATATATCAAATTACTTCTAAATTGTTCCCCCTCAATTAGGGCCAACCCTCTTAAATTGTCACTTTATCATTACATAAGATGTTGTCTTATAAGAGGAGGTACTAGTACCGTACTACTGTATATAACAATCTAGAGATGAGTAAACAGCTGATTAAGGCTCAGTTGTTGAACTTGTGATTAAACTAATCATATGATTAGCCCTAATTACATTTTTAATTCCTAATCAAATACTTAGCTAATGCAATGATTAAATTCTGTTGCTGAACATTTTTTAATGAATGTATTAACTAATCATATTTAATCATTGCATTGGTTAATCATAAGTTCAACAACGGACCCTAAATAAAATATTCCAAACAAACCCATCACTAAATCCAGCAAGATAATTTCACAAATACATATACAATAAATGCACATTGTCGTAATATATAAATTTAATTTGAACAAGCTTTAGAAACAGGTAGAAAAGTGAGTCTTTCTAGCCTGCTTAGCAATGAGTGCAAATTAATTTGATATTTACCAACATTATATGTATATTGTATTTATCCTGCAATATAAAAAAATCCAAAACAAGTACCAAATTGTCTGAAAATAGCTGAAACAGGGGTCATTATAATAGTTTTCAATTGTGTCCTCGCATATACTGTTACCGTTTCTTACTGTCGCTCTACATGAAATGGGTACCAGAAAAGCTTTTTAGGTCAATGACATAATAACAATGATGTTTATTTTACTCCCTTTATTAAGTACTCAAAATTACACAATTACAAGATATATTTGATTATTCACTAACAGAGTAAAAAATAGAATACACAATTTGTGTACTGTATAAAAGAAGACCACATTGTAATGTGTACATAATCTTGATTTGTGAACTGTATAAAAGAAGACCACATTGTAATGTGTACATAATCTTGATTTGAAACAAAAACTACAACCTTTGACCTTTGTTAATGTAGTGTTTAATGTCTTTTTCTGAGATTTTTTTTGGCACATTGTACACAATTAATTATATAGAAAAATATACTTAAACCAATCCTGAAATAACCAGAATCCTGTATAAACCAAACCTGAAATAACCAGAATCCTGTCTAAACCAAAACTGAAATAACCAGAATCCTGTATAAACCAAACCTGAAATAACTAGAATCCTGTATAAACCAAACTTTAAATAACCAGAATCCTGTATAAACCAAACCTGAAATAACCAGAATCCTGTATAAACCAAACCTGAAATAACCGGAATCCTGTATAAACCAAACCTGATATAACCAGAATCCTGTATAAACCAAACCTGAAATAACCGGAATCCTGTATAAATCAAACCTGAAATAACCGGAATCCTCTATAAACCAAACCTGAAATAACCGGAATCCTGTATAAACTAAACCTGAAATAACCGGAATCCTGTATAAACCAAACCTGAAATAACCAAAATCCTGTATAAATCAAACTTTAAATAAAGTCCTAATGTAGGAAAATCTTTGTTAATTTAACCTGTATAAACCAAACACCTGTCTACAAAGACAAAAGGGGATTTCCATCATTGTTTGTACATTGTACAAAATTAATAATGATATTATGATCACCTCTACTGATGTCTGTCAAATATACATAATTTATTATGATACCAAGTTCTTGTACATAACTGCTGTACGATATTAGCAGCACTCTTTTCTCTTGTCTGTATACATAGTACATAACGTCTGTGATAAGTCTTCCAGACAATACAATGTACTATGTACCCCTCGTGTCATTTTACTATACTATGTACCAGGTTTTCTAGCAGTAAAGAACACACTGCTATATTCGTATTTCAGCATAGATTTAGGATTCTGTGTGTATGTTGACAAGACGTCTTTTTCTTCTTTCTACAATTAAACAAGTGAACATAACTAAAAATCACTATATACTATATTTTTTGGGTGAGGGTGAGGGTTATAGTGTTTACCGCCACTTTCAACAATATTTCAGTTATATCGTGGCGGTCATTAGTGGTGATGAGCACTTGATTGCATAAATAGTTGTAAATCCAACTACCATACGATCAAGACCACGACAGCCCCCATTTGTTTTGTCAGGAGTTCATGTTTTATTAATGTTATTTGTATCTATTTATGTATACTGGTGTCCAACAAAAGTAACATGACAGGTGTCACATGTGGAGCAGGAACTACTAATCCTTCCGGAACACCAGAGTTCACCCACGGTTTTTAGTGGGTTTCGTGTTGCTTGTTCTTTAGTTTTCTGTGTAATGTTTTGTAGATCATTGTTTGTCCTTTTTCTTTTGACCATTTTATTGTCAGTGATTCTTCGATTTATATCTTTTGATTACCCCTTTGGTATCTTCAGACATTTCAGATTAATCACCACCATTGCTCAACTTTAACAGTTCAATATATTATCTGCTTACCACTATTTCAAATCCAATTTGTTTTATGACTCTTTCTACCTCTTCATAGGAGAGTTCTATAGAAACTTCATTTGGAATGTCAGAATAATGATATAACAGAGGACCTGTAAAGAAAATAAATAGAGAATATAAAACATTTCCTTTGTTTTTGTGACAAACCAAACATTAGATATTTTTACAGTAAATATATAAGAAATACCTGTAATTCCAGGAAGTCATATGTTTGTTAAAGATTTTAACATGGGTCACATTATTTTCTTAACATTGTTTATCTGATAAATGGATAAAGTGCAACATATGCTTCCCATGTTAAAATGTCATATGAACTACCTATACAATCAGTGCTTATCACCACTAAAGTTGTGACTTCAAATCCCGTTCATGGGGAGGTGTGTACTCATCTACTCGAATACAACATTATGTGATAAAGTTCAGTGACTTACAACAGGTCGGTGGTTTTCGGTTTCCTCCACCAATAAAACTGACTGCCATGATATAACTGAAATATTGTTGAAAGTGGCATTAAACACCATAAATCCAACCAACGAACTAATGTCTTCCATAAATTATTACGATTCTCACGATAAAACCTTTTTTATTCTTTTTTTAACCAGAAGGCAGTATGAGAAATGCATCTTATAACAAAATCTACTAACCTTTATGTTTACAGTAGACATTTTTTCTAATTGGACAAATTTAATGGAATTTAGATTTTACAGTTAATACAACTACAGAATTAATAAAAGTAAATCAGTAACTAATGAAATAAGTCGATTTCCGGAAGAATTGTAACGTAACAACAAGAAAATTAACCACAGACTATATGAAAGTAATGTAATTAATTGATAAATTTTGGGTTTTTAATGCCATTTTCAGCAATATTTCAGCTATATCATGGCGACCAGTGTTAGTGGTGGAAGAAGCCGGAGTACCCGGAGAGATCCACCGACCATGAATAAACAACTGGTAAACTTTATCATTTGCAGCTGCGAGTCGAGTGCACCCTTTTTTGCAATTTACAAAGCCGGGTGCGAACCCACACCGTATTGGTGATAGGCTTGTATGAGTTGTTAGATAATCCAACTACCTAACTCATTGAGCCACCCGGGCCCATAATGTAATTAGGGTTACATGTACAAATGTTAACCTGAATGGAGGACGTGGAGCGGATGCCAACGATGTGAGATCTATGTACTGGTACTATTTCAGTTATATCGTGATAGTCAGTTTTATTGGTGGAGGAAACCAGAGTACCTGGAAGAAACCTGCGACAAGTCCCTGACAAAGTTTATCACATAATGTTTCATTGAGTACACCTTGTATATCACCACTAACGTTGTAAGTTCTAACCCAGGCGTTAAACAACCTTAACCATAACAATAACCCAAAATAAACCTAAAACTTATGTCTCTCCTTAATATGGCCATCTGTACAACAATAAGTTATACATTATGAGTTGAATGATACTATTTAAAAAACAATTATTTGACCTTAAGGTCAAAGGTCAAGGTCCCACGAAGGTCATTACGGTACACGACACACCGCCTTATGGTCATGCACCCACATGCCAAATATAACTGACCTATCTGGAAAGACAAAAAAGTTATGGTCCGACAAGCTTCGCTGAGAAGAAGCAGAAGAAAAAATCAGACTAAAACAATATGTCTTCCTTCGTTCGAAGGGGAGACATAACAAGTATACAGATCTGAGAATCAACTTTCTAATTGTTCTTTATATCTGCAGAACTTTTAACACGACCTTACCTAAGTTTATCCAGTATCCTCCAGGCTTAAGTATATTGAATATTGTTTCTATATAAGATATGATGCAGTGAGCCGTGTCTATGAAGAAAACAGTCGCTACACAATCAAAGGTATCTGAAAAAAATATCAATAAATAACAAAATGAAAGAAAAAAAAATACCACACTGTCCAGTTCTAAAATTCAGCAGAAAAATAAAACAAAAAAATACCACAGTGTCCGAACAGTTCTAAAATCTAATATAGAAACAAAAAATACCAGTGTCGGAACAGTTCTAAAATTTAATAGAGAAACAAAAAATACCACACTGTCGGAACAGTTCTAAAATCTAATAGACTAGAGGCTCAGGAGGCTCAGTGGGCCGAGTCTGTCTCGCTCACCTTTCATTCTGCTTTGAGGAAACTTAATACAGAACCTTCCATAGGTGCTTCCCACCAAGTTTCGGTTCATTTGGTTAAGCAATTTCAGAGAAGATTTTTAGAAATCAGCCAACCAGAAACAAGAATTGCCTATGGCAACCATGTTTGGGATGAAATTAGCAATCTTTATAGAGGACCTTCCATAGAAGCTTCCTACCAAGTTTCGGTTCAATTGGCTAAGCAGTTTCAGGGAAGAAGATTTTTAGAAATCTACCAATCTGAAACAAGAATTGCCTGTGGCAGTCATGCTTGCTAACGAATTGGGATGAACTGAGCAATCTTTGTAGAGGACCCTCCATACATGCTTTCTACCAAATTTCAGTTCATTCCGGAAAGCGGTTTCAGAGAAGATTTTTTAGAAATCAACCAATCAGAAACAAGAATGGCTAGTGGCCAGACTTGGGGTCAATTACATTCAAATGTAATCGATTACATTACAATTATTTTGCAATTTTCATGATTACATTACGATTACATCAATTTTCAAATGTAATCGATTAAATTACAATTACTTTGTAAATGTAATCGATTACATTACTGATTACATTTAATGTCATGACAACCAATATATTAGTGTTTTATGTTATTTTGTCTCATGTTTATCTGTCCAATATCTCTTATTTAATGTATTTCTTACTCAGAACTATGAATTACAATTCAGTTTTAATGTGATCATTACATGCAATAACATACAGTACATTGTAAATTATAAACAGCAATTCTCATTTTCCTTTTTTCAGAAAATATGTTGTGTCTTATTACTATAACCTATATTCATTCCATTTTATACTATTAGTAAATATTATAACATACATTTGCACATTTTAATAATATACATTTTGTATATCAAATAATTTCAAACATCCTGTCAAAAGTTTATTGTGGATAATAAACTAGCAGTTAATCTGTGCCACAGATAAAATTTGTAATTATGGTCTTATTTATGACACCAAATTATGTAACAATCACCATTACTAAATTTCACACCATTTCAATGTGATATATAATTCAGAAGATAAAAAAAACAAGTCATTCTGGTTCTAAAAACTTGCTTAAAAATATGCACAATTTCTCAGTCTAAATATGATAACTAAATCCTTAATTTATGTAAATAGATTTAATAAAATATCCATTACAGGTTGCATATAGTAAGTTATCCCACAAATAATGAAAATGATCATATAATCCAATATAAAAAGGAAAATCAGCACCAAAATAAAAAGCAGAAATATCACATATATCTGAATATCAGATACATTGGAGTATTCTTTAAAAAAAAAATCCAAAATTTTACAAATATTACAACTTGCTATTTATCACTTAATTATGATTGAAAATATATAATTTACATTTCGCTTTTTATATAATATCTTTATTGAAATTTAGATCTCTTTTTAAACTTGTATAAGAAATCTTCATGTTTTGGTTTATATAAAATATTTCTTTATCTTATGGGAATCATGAGGACATGGCGATAGTCTTTCATAGAAGCAATTTCATATATGAAATCTTTGAGAAAGTTGTGTCAGATAATTAAAAATTTTAGAGTTTGTTGTGTTTTACACAAGCCGACAAACTGTTTTCACTGAAATTTTGAAATCCTAAAGTAATTGAAATTGAGATATTATTTGTTTGGATATCAAGTCTTTGAAGCCATAATTAATACATAATATTTTTTTGTACCTGTGATAGTTTTGATTGCAATTAAACATAGAATAATATCTTTTGATCATGTTGTGATTGCCACTTGATTTTAATAGATTTTTTGGGGGAATTTTTAACATTTGAATTTCATAACATATTTTTTTATTTAGATGTCAATAAACTTTATATTTTTTCTAGTAAACCATTCTACATTATTTGTTTTAATAAATTTCATGAAGAAAATTCATTTACATAAATCATACATTAAATATCTAAAGAGATATGTTTCAAGACAAAATAAGTCAAAATGATGAAAAGTAATCTAAATGTAATCAGAAAGTAATCATGATTACAGGGTCAAAATGAATGTAATCGATTACATTACGATTACATGTACTCTAAAAAAATGGCCGATTACAGATTACATCCAATTACATGAAAAAATGTAATCGATTACAACTGATTACGATTACCCCATGTCTGCTAGTAGTGGCCATATTTGTTAATGGATCGGGACGAAATGAGCAACCTTTATAGAGGACCTTCCATAGATGCTTCCTACCAAGTTTCGGTTTATTTGGCCAAACGGTTTCAGAGGAGTAGATTTAAAAAAATCGGCCAATCAGAAACAAGAATTGCCTGTGGTGGCCATGTTTGTTAATGGATCGGGACAAAATGAGCAATCATTATAAAGGACCTTCCATAGATGCTTCCTACCAAGTTTCAGTTCATTTGGTTGAGGGGTTTCAGAGGAGAAGATTAAAATGTGAAAAGTTAACTGACGACGGACGCCGGATGCCAAGTGATGGCAAAAGCTCACCTTGCCATTGGCAAATGGCAAGGTGAGCTAAAAAACAAAAAATACCACACTGTCGGAACAGTTCTAAAATCTAATAGAAAAACAAAAAATACCACACTGTCAGAACAGTTCTAAAATCTAATAGAAAAACAAAAAATACCACACTGTCGGAACAGTTCTAAAATCCAGCAGAAAAATACCACACTATCTGAACTGTTCTAAAATCCAGCAGCAAAATACCACACTGTCCGAACTGTTCTAAAATCCAGCAGAAAAATACCACACTGTCGGAACAGTTCTAAAAATTCAGCATAAAAATCTTAGAGATGCAAAATCTATACCCTAACACAAATACAGGACTGCTTACTTTTCTTCCATGGTACAATAAAAAGTGTCTGGGCTATTTAACGAATATTAGCAATTTAAAATTTCTTCGAATAATAAGCATAAATGACCCTGGTGGCCATGTTAAATTTACATGAATATTAACCTTGACCCTGGTGGCCATGTTGAAGTTCCATGAATATTGATCTAAGTCTAACGTAATACATCTATAAAAAAAGACTATTTTATAAATTTGATTAAAATACTCCACTCTTCGCTAACAAACCGCATCGGTGGTGTAATGATTAGTGTGCTTGTCTCAATTGCAACTAGATCATGCGTTCAAGGCCCAGTCATGTCAAACTAAAATTGGTATTTGTTGCTTAGAAGCAGCGAATACCAATTTGACACCCTACTGAGGCTCAAACCCACGATCTACCGCATTGAATCTAGCATGCTAATCATTACACCACCAACAAAGGAGGCTCAAACCCACGATCTACCGCACTGAATCTAGCATGCTAATCATTACACCACCAACAAAGGAGGTTCAAACCCACAATCTACCGCACTGAATCTAGCATGCTAAGCATTACATCACCAATAAAGGAGGCTCAAACCCACGATCTACCGCACTGAATCTAGCATGCTAATCATTACACCATCAACAAAGGAGGCTCAAACCCACGATCTACCGCACTGAATCTAGCATGCTAATCATTACACCACCAATAAAGGAGGTTCAAACCCACGATCTACCGCACTGAATCTAGCATGCTAATCATTACACCATCAACAAAGGAGGCTCAAACCCACGATCTACCGCACTGAATCTAGCATGCTAATCATTACACCACCAATAAAGGAGGTTCAAACCCACGATCTACCGCACTGAATCTAGCATGCTAATCATTACACCACCAACAAAGGAGGCTCAAACCCACGATCTACCGCACTGAATCTAGCATGCTAATCATTACACCACCAACAAAGGAGGCTCAAACCCATGATCTACAACACTGAATCTAGCATGCTAATCATTACATCACCAATAAAGGAGGTTCAAACCCACGATCTACCGCACTGAATCTAGCATGCTAATCATTACACCATCAACAAAGGAGGCTCAAACCCACGATCTACCGCACTGAATCTAGCATGCTAATCATTACACCACCAATAAAGGAGGTTCAAACCCACGATCTACCGCACTGAATCTAGCATGCTAATCATTACACCACCAACAAAGGAGGCTCAAATCCACGATCTACCGCACTGAATCTAGCATGCTAATCATTACACCATCAACAAAGGAGGTTCAAACCCATGATCTACAACACTGAATCTAGCATGCTAATCATTACATCACCAATAAAGGAGGTTCAAACCCACGATCTACCGCACTGAATCTAGCATGCTAATCATTACACCATCAACAAAGGAGGCTCAAACCCACGATCTACCGCACTGAATCTAGCATGCTAATCATTACACCACCAATAAAGGAGGTTCAAACCCACGATCTACCACACTGAATCTAGCATGCTAATCATTACATCACCAATAAAGGAGGCTCAAACCCACGATCTACCGCACTGAATCTAGCATGCTAATCATTACACCACCAATAAAGGAGGTTCAAACCCACGATCTACCGCACTGAATCTAGCATGCTAATCATTACACCATCAACAAAGGAGGCTCAAACCCACGATCTACCGCACTGAATCTAGTATGCTAATCATTACACCATCAACAAAGGAGGCTCAAACCCACGATCTACCGCACTGAATCTAGCATGCTAATCATTACACCATCAACAAAGGAGGCTCAAACCCACGATCTACCGCACTGAATCTAGCATGCTAATCATTACACCACCAATAAAGGAGGTTCAAACCCACGATCTACCGCACTGAATCTAGCATGCTAATCATTACATCACCAATAAAGGAGGCTCAAACCCACGATCTACCACACTGAATCTAGCATGCTAATCATTACACCACCAACAAAGGAGGTTCAAACCCACGATCTACCGCACTGAATCTAGCATGCTAATCATTACACCATCAACAAAGGAGGCTCAAACCCACGATCTACCGCACTGAATCTAGCATGCTAATCATTACACCATCAACAAAGGAGGCTCAAACCCACGATCTACCGCACTGAATCTAGCATGCTAATCATTACACCACCAATAAAGGAGGTTCAAACCCACGATCTACCGCACTGAATCTAGCATGCTAATCATTACACCACCAACAAAGGAGGCTCAAACCCACGATCTACCGCACTGAATCTAGCATGCTAATCATTACATCACCAATAAAGGAGGCTCAAACCCACGATCTACCGCACTGAATCTAGCATGCTAATCATTACACCACCAATAAAGGAGGTTCAAACCCACGATCTACCGCACTGAATCTAGCATGCTAATCATTACACCATCAACAAAGGAGGCTCAAACCCACGATCTACCGCACTGAATCTAGCATGCTAATCATTACACCATCAACAAAGGAGGCTCAAACCCACGATCTACCGCACTGAATCTAGCATGCTAATCATTACATCACCAATAAAGGAGGCTCAAACCCACGATCTACCGCACTGAATCTAGCATGCTAATCATTACACCACCAATAAAGGAGGTTCAAACCCACGATCTACCGCACTGAATCTAGCATGCTAATCATTACACCATCAACAAAGGAGGCTCAAACCCACGATCTACCGCACTGAATCTAGCATGCTAATCATTACATCACCAATAAAGGAGGCTCAAACCCACGATCTACCGCACTGAATCTAGCATGCTAATCATTACACCACCAACAAAGGAGGCTCAAACCCACAATCTACCGCACTGAATCTAGCATGCTAATCATTACACCACCAACAAAGGAGGCTCAAACCCACGATCTACAGCACTGAATCTAGCATGCTAATCATTACACCACCAATAAAGGAGGTTCAAACCCACGATCTACCGCACTGAATCTAGCATGCTAATCATTACACCACCAATAAAGGAGGCTCAAACCCACGATCTACCGCACTGAATCTAGCATGCTAATCATTACACCATCAACAAAGGAGGCTCAAACCCACGATCTACCGCACTGAATCTAGCATGCTAATCATTACACCACCAATAAAGGAGGTTCAAACCCACGATCTACCGCACTGAATCTAGCATGCTAATCATTACACCACCAACAAAGGAGGCTCAAACCCACGATCTACAGCACTGAATCTAGCATGCTAATCATTACACCACCAACAAAGGAGGCTCAAACCCACAATCTACCGCACTGAATCTAGCATGCTAATCATTACATCACCAATAAAGGAGGCTCAAACCCACGATCTACAGCACTGAATCTAGCATGCTAATCATTACACCATCAACAAAGGAGGCTCAAACCCACAATCTACAGCACTGAATCTAGCATGCTAATCATTACACCACCAATAAAGGAGGCTCAAACCCATGATCTACAGCACTGAATCTAGCATGCTAATCATTACACCACCAACAAAGGAGGCTCAAACCCACGATCTACAGCACTGAATCTAGCATGCTAATCATTACACCACCAACAAAGGAGGCTCAAACCCACGATCTACAACACTGAATCTAGCATGCTAATCATTACATCACCAATAAAGGAGGTTCAAACCCATGATCTACAACACTGAATCTAGCATGCTAATCATTACACCACCAATAAAGGAGGCTCAAACCCACGATCTACCGCACTGAATCTAGCATGCTAATCATTACACCACCAATAAAGGAGGTTCAAACCCACGATCTACCGCACTGAATCTAGCATGCTAATCATTACACCACCAACAAAGGAGGCTCAAATCCACGATCTACCGCACTGAATCTAGCATGCTAATCATTACACCACCAATAAAGGAGGTTCAAACCCACGATCTACCGCACTGAATCTAGCATGCTAATCATTACACCACCAACAAAGGAGGTTCAAACCCACGATCTACAGCACTGAATCTAGCATGCTAATCATTACACCACCAATAAAGGAGGCTCAAACCCACAATCTACCGCACTGAATCTAGCATGCTAATCATTACACCACCAACAAAGGAGGTTCAAACCCACAATCTACCGCACTGAATCTAGCATGCTAATCATTACACCACCAACAAAGGAGGTTCAAACCCACGATCTACCGCACTGAATCTAGCATGCTAATCATTACACCACCAATAAAGGAGGTTCAAACCCACGATCTACCGCACTGAATCTAGCATGCTAATCATTACACCACCAACAAAGGAGGCTCAAACCCACGATCTACAACACTGAATCTAGCATGCTAATCATTACACCACCAACAAAGGAGGTTCAAACCCACGATCTACCGCACTGAATCTAGCATGCTAATCATTACACCACCAATAAAGGAGGTTCAAACCCACGATCTACCACACTGAATCTAGCATGCTAATCATTACACCACCAATAAAGGAAAAGCCACTGAAAATACTAAAATTCAACTGAAAAAAAAAGGTTAGAGCTAGAAGTCCAAGATGCTAATGAAACATAATGTATTAATTAAAAGGTGTCACTAATGAAACATAATGTATTAATTAAAAGGTGTCACTAATGAAACATAATGTATTAATTAAAAGGTGTCACTAATGAAACATAATGTATTAATTAAAAGGTGTCACTAATGAAACATAATGTATTAATTAAAAGGTGTCACTAATGAAACATAATGTATTAATTAAAAGGTGTCACTAATGAAACATAATGTATTAATTAAAAGGTGTCACTAATGGAACAGGAAATGCCTGCCATTCCAGAGCAACAGATTTAACCCCCGTCTTTAACATTCCAGAGCAACAGAATTCACCCCTGTCTTTAAGTGATATTCATGTTGCTTAGTTTTGAGTGTAGTTTTTGTTGACCATTGTTTGTTTTTTATGTCCTTTTTCTTTTGTCCATTGTATTTCCTTAAAAGATAATATTTTTACAGTGAAACCTGCTTAAACCTAACACTGAAAAACAAAATCGGAATCCTGTATAAAAAGAAGTTTAAATCAAGTTTCAATGTAGCAAATTGTTGTTAATTTAACCTGTATAAACCGAGCACCTGTCTATTTAGAACACAAAGTATGTTTCCAAGGACGTTCAGTGTACCTTTACTGGACCGAATGTCCATTCAACTTTAATAAACCTTGAAAAACACTGGTACTACATAAGAATGCTGCATACCTGGATCAGTGTAGATTTCCAAAAAATCTCCAGCAGCCATTGAGAAGTTAGAATTTGGTGGTAGATCAGCAGGATTGACATCGGGGAATTTACAACTATTGGTCTGGTCCTCTGTGTATACGTTATTAGTCCACTGGTGTACCCATGGATACAACGTGAAGGCATTTATAGTGTTACATCTGAAGAAAATAATCTGATACATGTCAAACCTCTGTGTATACATTATTAGTCCACTGATGTACCCATGGTTACAACATGAAGGCATTTATAGTGTTACATTTGAAGAAAATAATCTGATACATTATTAGTCCATTGATGTACCCACAGATACAACGTGAAGGCATTTATAGTGTTACATCTGTAGAAAATAATCTGATACATTATTAGTCCACTGGTGTACCCATGGTTACAACATGAAGGCATTTATAGTGTTACATCTGTAGAAAATAATCTGATACATTATTAGTCCACTGGTGTACCCATGGCTACAACATGAAGGCATTTATAGTGTTACATCTGTAGAAAATAATCTGATACATTATTAGTCCACTGGTGTACCCATGGGTACAATGTGAAGGCATTTATAGTGTTACATTTGAAGAAAATAATCTGATACATGTCAAAATTAGGAAATGTGTTATCACAGGTAAAAAAATCTACCTAGCTATCCATTTCATACATTGTAAGTTAGAGTAAACCATTACATTTAGAGATAGCCCCTTATTGTATATTATCCTGCAATTATGTGATTTTGATTCCTAATAAAGGGGGTCAAATAAACTTCAGTGTTATTAAGTCATGGTCCTAATAAAGCATTTTTGATACGTGATTCACGTAGAGCGACAGAAAGAAACCATAACAGTATAACCGCTGACATCACAGATGACGCCATTGAAAACAAATAGAACAATGCTTGTTTCAGCCATTTTCAGACAATTTGGTAGTTGTTTTGGACTTTTTGATTAAACATAATATAGTAACAATACATGTTTTCCAGTTCCACGTTCATTTATAAATATACAATATACGTACATTGTCATTAAATATAAAATTAATTTGCACTCGCTGCAAAACCGGCTAGAAAACCTGTTTCTAAAGTTCGTACAAACAAATTTTATATTTTCCGAAAATGTACGTATATTGTATATTTCTTTATGAATGTGGGACTGGAAGACAGCATATCAGTTTCTCAATTTCACTGAAAATATGATTCTTTTTCTCGAATAATTTTCTTAATTGCATTTTTATTTATTTGTGTAATTTGGAAGTTGGATATCAAAGAAGGAGGAAAGGATCCCATTAACAATTCTAACACATTTCTGTGCCGTTCAAAGAAAGGACAAAGATTTTCATCTGTGCATGGCAGATATTACCAAAGTCTGTCTCACTTTACCAGACAAAAAGCTTGTAATATTTGTCCATTTCAAAAGTTTCAATATTTCCCAAAAGCCTAAATCAAGTCCTCTATCATATTTTGCACAAAAGACAAGTTTAAATTTGGCGCCAAATTGATATCCGATAATTTTTACATGTCTGGTCCGGAGTGATTCTTGTTCTTATATTTCAAATATTCATCATTATGTAAAGACTCATCATTATTTTTTTTATTTTCAATTTATTCTCGACTCTTATTGCTACTTTTACTTTTATTGATAGGATTACCATTTTAAGTGTTTTGTACAGTGCTTAGAGTAATTGTTTTATTAGATAGGCGCTTTATAAATATTGTATAATAATAATAATATTGATATTTTCGTTCATTAAAGCATTTCTGAGATTGCGACTTTAGTTTTGTCAATGTCCTTGAACTTCATCAAAGCATGGAGGAACGATAAATGATACAATAAAAGAGTTTTGATCTGGTGCTTCAATTTAGTTTTAATCAAAATAAATTATGGACAAATTGGAGATCAAACAGGGCTCATTTATACAACAAACCCAGTATTTTAGACAAATTGGAGATCAAACAGGGCTCTTTTATACAACAAACCCAGTATTTTATAGCAGACAGTCGGTCCGGTGAAAACCAATGTTTTTCAAGACTGAATTGATTTTTACCAGATTTGTCTGTCGGACCGGCAGAAAAAGCTTTTTTTTTTTTGGTCCTGTGAAATTCTGTTCGGGCTGGTGAACAGGGAGTCTTTACCAGACCGAATGTCTGGTAAAGTGAGACAGACTTTGGTAATCTCTGCACATTATCCAGATTCCAAGCAAACCTGGGTTTTTTCTAACTCCTTAATACTGTGTGCTTGTCATAGAAACAACAAATGCCAATTTGATACTCTTAGGTTTCACCCGACTGGGTATCCCACCCACAATCTACTGCATATTTAAGACGAGCATGCTATCCATTATACCACCATTGCAAAGGCAGTAATAATTGCTTTCAAAACATTTGGCAACAAGCATTTTAGTATACCCTGGTACAGTGAAACGTGTCTAAACTGAAGCCTGTATAAACTGGAATCCTGGATAAACTGAACTTTAAACAAGGGCAACGCAAAGCGTGGCGTATCCCCTCGCCTATAAATTTGACCCAGTGACCCTGACCTTTGACCTATTATCTTGAAAATTAATAGGGTTCCAGATTCTCTTAAGGACTAAGTATGTACCAAGTGTGGTCAAAATCCATTGAAGGATGTTGATTCTAGAGTGTTGACAAGGATGTTACGGAAGGACGGACGGACACGTTACTATATCCCTTTGCAACTTCGTTGGCGAGGGGATAATAAAATC
The DNA here is from genome assembly GCA_963383655.1 of Bathymodiolus septemdierum. NCBI lineage: Eukaryota > Metazoa > Mollusca > Bivalvia > Mytilida > Modiolidae > Bathymodiolus > Bathymodiolus septemdierum. The sequence continues at coordinate 53,364,080 of OY726527.1, forward strand.
CCAATGTAGGAAACATTAATTTAACCTGTGTAAATTATACCAAACACCTGTCTATTCTGAACACAAAAGTTGGTCCCAACGAGGTTTAGTTTAGACAGGTTTTACTGTACATAAAAGATTTCTTACTTATTTAGTATAAAATTAGAAGCCATCAACATAAATAGACTCCATTCGTTTCCTTGGCAACTGTATCCCTGCTTCGCTATTTCATAAGCCAATCTCCCAAGACCAGCACCAGGCACTAGTACTGAGATTTTTGAAGGATCACTGAAAAAAGGGTGTATTAATAATAATATACTACAGTCAAAATATCACTTACAAGACTTTTGCTATCCTATCAAATTCATTCTTTTGTTGTTCAATAAATAACGAGATTTTGCTTAACATTTGTTTTTCGGCTGAATCATAAACAAACGCTCCAAAATTGTGATATTTTATTGGTATGACGATGAATTTGTAAGTAGATAACAATAAAACATTTTCATGAAATAAAACAATCATTGACTTTGGAATAGGTTTCTATCTGGTTTTTCAACCTTTAAACACGTATATTCACCTCGCCTGCAGCTCAGTGAATATTACATTTTTTCAGGTTGATAAATCCAGATAGCAACCTATTCCAAAGCCAATAATTGTATAATATTCATCATCTCGCACAACGTAACACACTGTGAATATAACATTCTAACGTCTTGCACCAAGCTAACCAAAGAAAACAATGTAATCAAAGCTTATTTTAAGGGTGAAAGCAACATATAAAAATATGTCATATAATAAAACAATTAATGACTTTCAATTCGATGGATACCAGAATTTAATAACCCAAGAATAATTTATTCATCGCGACCTCTATTATCGAAAAAAGAACAAATACCCGTTCACATTCACAAGGTCATGTACTTACCATTTAGATTTCGGAAAACGATCACAAATCTCCTGGACAATTGGAAAATAACAAGCATCCCTCTCCAGTTGACCATCAGAACTCCAATCCCGTACAAACTGTTTTATTGTTGTTCTCACTTTGTCCATATCAAATTGTGTCGGTGGTATATCTTTTATTTCATCAGGAGGCTGCATAAAAATACGTTGCATTAAATGATTCTTAAAAAAATCTGCGAGTTATTGTTATTTTAAGAGAAATATTTTCAGCTATGTCATCAATCATCATGATGAGCACCGGTCCTTCTGCCCAAGAGTAGTAAAACTTTGTTCGGACCAGCAAATTTTTCAGTTTTTATTTACAACTATATAAAAATAAATTCAAGAATTTTATTTGGACCAGTAAATTCAAATTTTCATTTTGAGGAGAAGAACAAGTCAGTGAGTGAGTGATGTTTATCGCCAAGTGAGAATTTTTTCAGCTATATTTTTTTTTTCTCAACTGCAAAATACATCAATACAGAATAGAGTACAATAATATAATAACATATAAAACATCATACAATCTATATAGTAAAGTACAATTAAATCTTCTTACAATCTTTTCCAATATATAATCATATGTATATTGCATTGGAGGGTTGTTTTTTTTTTAGAATATAAAAGATGAGAAAAGAGGTATTTTGCAGAGTTTAAAATTGTTTACTATTGATATATGTGATAAATATTTTTTTGTATAATTAGGAAAAAAAGTAGATAAGAATTTAATGTATTTTTAAAAAGAAGAAGAAAAAAAAAAGAAGACATTGAGACGATGAAATTGTACTTTATATTGGCATTTATATATAAAACTTTTATGGTCTGGCCTGGTGCAAACAATCAATTGGACTATACAAAAGTATTATTTGGATGGATCAAACATTCATATTGTTCTAATTATCCCGTAATGAGTATACTATAAAGTATACTATAGTATAGTAAATATAAACAAGAAAAGTGTATTTAGATAGACTATATCAGTTAGTATTTAGTGGTGTCTCTATGGAAAGGGAATTTACATAAGAATAAAAACTATGTCAACAATCCTCAAACAGTTTTTCAAAAGTACTCCAATGTAATTGAAATTTTGCAATTCTTTGATTTCGGACAGCAATCATTTTTTCAGTTTTATATAAATTTATCAAACAGGCTTTAAGCGAATGAAAGGATAATTTTTTCTTCAGACATCTGTTTGTATATATATAGTATTTTATGCTTAGTAAAATGGCATTGTATACATCATCTTTATATACTTGATCAACATCCCCAAAAATTAGAGTCTTCTTTAAAAATGTTTGGTTTATGTCTTTGTCACCGAACCAAGAATTTACTTGCCCTAGCAGATTTTGTACATTTTCACAACCCCAAAAAATGTGTTTAATGGTTTCATTTTCCTTTTGGCAAAAATTACAATTTGCATCATCAATAATTTTAATTTTTTTCAGGAAATAATTAGTAGCCAGAATATTGTGGTTTATTCTAAATTGAAACCAATGTAATTTTGTACATGCTGTAGCTTTAAATGGGAGTATATAAATTTGTTTCCACTCATTTGAATTAATATCGAAAAGTGTATTCCATTTTCTTTGAGCTGTAGGAACACTACTGTTTTTATTTAGAATTGTGTACATATCTTTTGAACCTTTAGAACTTCGAAAAATATTTTGTAGAGATGATGGGACAAAAGGAGTCTGTAAATTAGATGATTTGTCTCCATATAGATATAATTTTAGCATTTGTCGTAAAGAACAAATAACCCCATTATATTGCAGAAAATTTACACAAAGTCCAAATTTGTTTGAAAACTGATCTAAAGTCAGAAAAGAACCATCATCATTGACAAAATCGTTAACAAACTTTACACCCCTATTGAACCACTCTGGATAAAAGATAGTTCTTTTGTCAATTTTTACCTGTTTATTCAACCAAACTGTATTGGCAAGAAAGTTTGTCCAATCTTTGTTTTCGTCTTTTTCAATGACAGATTTCCAAGCATATAATACATCCTTCCAAAATTGATTTTTTACACTTTCTATTACTTGTTCTATATATCCACTACCGCCACATGATAGTTTATTTATATCAATTGATGACATAAAAATATTCTGCCATTTACAATTGTTGAAAAAGAGTCTCCTGATCCATGTGGACTTCAAAGCCAAAATAAAAGAATGTATATTAATCATCTTAAGTCCCCCCTCTTGATACTTCTTTTGCATGATATCCTTTTTCACTCTATTAACAGATGATTTCCAAATAAATGTATATAACATAGCTTCAATATCTTTAATAATTTCTATACTAGGGTTTGGAAGTGCAATAAAAAGATGGTTAAGTACTGGGAGAATTAGTGATTTAACCACAGTAATCTTACCTATAGGAGTTAAATTTCTTTTGTTCCACTGTTTACAGAGTCCTTTCATTTTTTTTAAATATTTTTCATAATTGATCTTTGTAATTTTAGAAATATCAACATCGAAATTTATTCCCAGAACAGTAAACGTAGTTTTTCCCCAGGAGAGATTCCAGTTTTCACATAGTCTATCACTGCTGTATTTTTTGCTTTCTATCCAAATAACTTGTGTTTTTGAAAAATTTATTTTAAGGCCTGATATCTTTTTGAACCATTCCAATTCCAAAAGTGTTTCATTTAATGATTCTTCTGATCCATCCAAAATTACTGATGTATCATCAGCGAACTGAGAAATTTCATGTTCTGAGTGAAAGACTTTAATTCCTTTTATTTTAGGGTTTTCTCTTTTTTTATAGCCATTATTTCAGCACATAGTATGAATAAATAAGGGGACAACAGATCCCCTTGCCTACAGCCTCTCTCTATACGAAAAAACTCAGATAAATTCCCTCCCTGATTGACTGCAGATTTAATGTTGTTATAAAACGTTTTAACCCATTTTTGAATAGATTCCCCAAAATTGAATTTTTTTTAAATGTTATTAAGAAAGTTCCATGATATTGAGTCAAAAGCCTTCTCAAAATCTATTAACAAAAATAAACCAGGTATATCATTCTCCTCTGCATATTCCATTATATCAAACAAAAGCCTAATATTTTCCCCTATGTACCTACCTGCAATAAAACCAGTCTGATCATTATTAATTAATGTGGGGAGAACTTTTTTAATTCTATTTGCTATCACCCCAGACCCTATCTTATATACTGTATTCAACAATGAGATTGGCCGCCAATTTTTTAGAAAATGTCTTGATTTGTCTCCCTTTGGTAAACATGTGATTATACCTCGTTTTTGTGTAACAGATAAACTTCCTAAACTATACCCATAATTTAAAGAACCAATAACAAAAACTTTCAGATCTTTCCAAAAAAACTTTAAAAACTCTGATGTAAACCCATCTGATCCAGGACTTGCTATTTTTCATTTTTTTCAAAATTTTCCCAGCTTCAAAGCTCCCAATTTCCCTTTCTAAATTATCTTTTTCTTCTTCTGTGAGTTTTCTTATACTTGCCTCCTTCAAACCCTCCACTATATCTTTAAGACTACAACCATTATCTTCATCTTTATTTTTGCACAAATTTTCATAAAAATATTGTACTTCTTTTATTATCTCCTTCAGATCTGTAACAATTTCCCCATTATCTTTTTCAACTTTTGGAATTATCTTACTGGTATAATTTTTAGACTCTAGCCCACAAAAATATTTTGTTGGCTTTTCTCCTTCATCTATCCATTGAGCTCTTGATCTTACTAACTTACCTTTCATTTTTTCATTTCTAAGAGATTCCAATTCATGCTTTTTCAGCTATATAATTTTGGTGATACTTTGCATCTTAATAAGAAGATCATGTCTGCTTTCTACTAGACCAACAGTCTAAGTGGGATTTTCATAGCTCACTGAAACAACAGTCAAAGGGTAGACATGTCGCTCCACTTGCTCACATTATCATGAGTTCGAGCAAACCAGTCTTTCCTCTTACTTGCTGCCTGTGTTCAGTCTGTTCGGTCTTATTATATATTATATATATGCCCAAACCCCTTTTACTTATATATATTTGAGACAAATGCACCTTATATTATAAATATTTATTCATTTCATGTGTCTATGATCCACTGTTTGCCAATTTAATGCTGATGTTATTAATTATCCCGACAGATAATACAAATATATGAACTTCCATTGATTCTTAGTATAATTTCCTTCACCAGAGACCCACACAGTTAAGTACATGGATTTAAACCCATGGGACTTAACAATATGCAGGTGCTGCTGGCATATTGCTGCATATGAATGAAATTGAAATCATCTCTTTTGTCGTAAAGTTTCGTTCTTAACCACCCTTCACTGTCAATTTCTAGGTGTAGGTCAAGGTATGAAGCAGACCTATCTGTATCTGTGATATCCTGTATTTCAAGCTCAATGGGATAGATGTGATCAACGAAATCATCAAACCTAGAATTATTTAGTGAAAGGACATCATCTACATGTATGCAGGGATTGAAATTAGTGTAATTCTGGAGGCACGAGACATGCTGTTGTTTGGATGGGCCTGTAGAATATTAGAAAATTTCAATGGAAAAGGTCCAGATTTTAAGGAAATGGGTGTTAGGGCCTGTTGATGCATTGCTGTAATTTCGTACACTGCATCTATGTAGCGGAAAGTGAAATTAAAGGATTGGGCTAGCATCTTTTCGTTTTTCTTGAGAAGCCCCTGTATGAAGTCCGTCTCATACGAATAAACTAAATGTATATGTAGCTATTGAGATGTAATTTTGCAGTGCTACCTTACTGAAACAATAATCAAAAGAAAAAGAAATTGATATTAAATGAACCAAATTTCTATCGATATTTTAGTGAAATTACATGTATGTCAAATATTCTCCCTAGAAATAAGCATTCTTTCTCCCCAATACACAAATGGACATGTACTGAAACAGGGATGATTCTCAGTTAGAAAATAAAATAGCTGAAAATCAATGGAAAATAGCTGAAACCATCTACATCCCGTTTCAAAATAGTCATTTTTTACCTGTTCTGACAGTGTCGAGCAACTTTCGAAAAATAATTTTCAGAGAAAAATAGCTGAAAAAAAATCGTCCCTGTTATTAAACTTACATTTTCTATCTCATGAGTTTTATTTTCAAACATGTACTCTGCATCTTTTATGACAAGTTTGATGATTTCATAGTTATGGTCTACACAGTTCTGGACCACAGTTAAGTTCTCTAGGTAATTAGGGATCATCTTTTTATGTCTCTCTGATAAACTTTGATAAGAATCAACAGCATTCTTTATCCTTTTAGATGAGTGTGTTCTGCAAATAGTCAATTTGGTTAAAATCAGCTGATATAATACACAATGCTCCTCCTAACATCGGACAGATCCCAATTTGATGATACACTCAGTGCAGGTGAGGTGCACTCGATACAACATTATGTGATAAAGTTTGTCAGTGACTTGCGACAAGTCAGTGTTTTTCTATGGGCACACCGGTTTCCTCTAGACCAATAAAACTGACCGCCACGATATAAGTGGAATATTGCTGAAAGTGGCGTTAAACACCATAACCCTAACCCCAACTTGAGATGAACTCAATATTCACTTCAAATTATCCAACATTTCTCAACGTCGATAATTGGAAAAGTCATTCAACACCTTAATAAAATCTTACACAGAGAAATGGATTATTAACATAAAACGTCACGATCATGTAGTAAACTTTTTGAGGACAAGAACAAATGCTGAAAATTTGAAGTGAATATTGAATAAAATGCATCTTTAACTAGATGTACTTAAAACTATAAGAAAATATCAGTATTTTTGCAGATTTGAACTAGAAAATATTTAAATGAAACCTTGTTTGCACATAGTCTGGCACAATCCGATTTTAAATTTACAAGATACCTTTTGTTCTAGTGCTTGTGATGAGACTTGACTGGAGATATAGAGCAGAAAATTTGAAGTCAAATATCAAGGAGATTAACACAGAGTACAAATGTAAAGTGTTGATTATCTAGGAAGTCTTGATGAGATTATAGTGTTTAGTGACTGTGCCTGTGCTCAATTACAAAATGTACAACCAAAAACATGAAATCATCTTCTCTGATAATTTGAACTTTTAACTAACATAAAGAGTTTGAAGATACCAAAAGGGTAATCAGAATACAGAATCTGTATATTGATTTGATTTTTGGTATTTAATGTCACTTTCAGCAATATTTCAGCTATATCATGGCGACCACTTTTATTGGTGGAAGAAGCCGAAGTACCCGGAGAGAACCACCGACCATGAGCAAGCAACTGGTAAACTTCATCACCTGCGGCTGCGAGTCGAGTGCACCCTTTTTTGTAATCTACAAAGCCAGTCTGTATATCTTTTTATTTAATTGCATTTTACACCCTTAAGTGTCAAGCAATACAGTAATACAAACAATACAGTAATACAAACAATAAGTAATACAAACAATAAGTAATACAAGCAATACAGTAATACAAACAATACAGTAATACAAACAATACAGTAATACAAACAATACAGTAATACAAACAATACAGTAATACAAACAATACAGTAATACAAACAATACAGTAATACAAACAAAACAGTAATACAAGCAATAAGTAATACAAACAATAAGTAATACAAGCAATACAGTAATACAAACAATACAGTAATACAAGCAATAAGTAATACAAACAATAAGTAATACAAGCAATACAGTAATACAAACAATACAGTAATACAAACAATACAGTAATACAAACAATACAGTAATACAAACAATACAGTAATACAAACAATACAATAATACAAACAATACAGTAATACAAACAATACAGTAATACAAACAAAACAGTAATACAAACAATACAGTAATACAAACAATAAGTAATACAAACAATACAGTAATACAAACAATACAGTAATACAAACAACACAGTAATACAAACAATAAGTAATACAAACAATACAGTAATACAAACAATACAGTAATACAAACAATACAGTAATACAAACAATACAGTAATACAAACAATACAATAATACAAACAATACAGTAATACAAACAATACAGTAATACAAACAATACAGTAATACAAACAATACAGTAATACAAACAATACAGTAATACAAACAATACAGTAATACAAACAATACAGTAATACAAACAATAAGTAATACAAACAATAAGTAATACAAGCAATACAGTAATACAAACAATAATAACACAATACAACATTGTTTACAAAAGAAAGAATCTTTGACCGACATGGACTTTTACCTTAATTCTAAAGATTGTTTAATAAAGGTACAAATATCAGATGAAAGATCTGGATTTGGATAAAACTAGGATTAAGAATATATTTCAAATTGTTTAAATCAGACACAATATTCGAACTTAGCCACAAGCCTGACGGTCCTGGCCAGTAAAATCGGCTGCAGATTTCTAAAATATTGCAAGTGAGAAGACCGACGGGCTTGTGTGTCAAAACATTGGTTTCCACCGGACAGACTGTCTAAAATACTGGGTTTGTTGTATAAAAGAGCCCTTTTGATCTCCAATTTGTCCATAATTTATTTTGATTAAAACTAAAGTGAAATGCCATATCAAAACTCTTTTATTGTATCATTTATCGTTCTTCCATGCTATGATGAAGTTCAAGGACATTGACAAAATTAAAGTCGTAATCTTAGAAACGCTTTAATGAATGAAAATATCAATACATTTTATTTGAAATAAAAGAACAAGAATCAGTCTGGACCGGACACGTAAAAATTATCGGATATCAATTTGGCGCCAAATTGAAACTTGTCTTTTGTGCAAAATACAATAGAGGACTTGATTTAGGCTTTTGGGAAATATTGAAACCTTTGAAATGGACAAATATTACAAGCTTTTTCCTGATTAAGACAAATGGTTGAAAAGATCTACTAAAATTTTTATATCTGAAATTCTCTGTGAATTTAGATAAAATACTTTGCTTTATTTATATAAAAAAAATATTCTACAAAATTTTTATTCTAAAGCAGACTTGTTTTGACAAACAATGTTCAGAAAAATATATATACAGTTAATTTGCATTACTAAACCGAGAAATGGAAAATTGATAGCCCTTGGTTGAAAGCAACCACTGCAGGAAAAGTTTGATATTTTTGTGAGAGAATAGACAATTAGCTGCCAATTGATATAATAATAAACATGTGAAATTATTTTTGTTTTTATTCGGGCCAGCAAATTTGCATTCGGACTCCTGAATTCTACAACTCAAGAAGTCTGAATGGCTTGTGGGTCAAAAAGTTTTTCGTGAAGACTGCAGACATATTAACAAAGTTAGAGCAGTAATTTCCAATAGTATTAAATAATAAATTTCTAGGTTGATTATTTATACGACAATGTAAAAAGAAGTGATCTTCATCTTCAATGTTATTGCAAGTATTGCACAGTCTTTGTTTACGTGTATATCGAAAAACAGACAACATAATGGTCAAAAGAAAAAGTACAAACAACGATCTACAAAACATATATATAAAACTAAAGATCGAGTAACACGAACCCCACTAAAAACCGGGGGTGAACTAAATTTTTCTGTTTAACACGAAAAACAATAAGAAAATTTTCACAATTTCACATTTGAAACAGGTCCAACAAAACACAGGGCCTTGTTGATAATCCACGTATGTTGGCAGTTTGATACTCTCGGGACTATAGGATAAACAATGATATGATTTCAGAACGACATGGTATAGCAGAAAAAAATTAAATGGAAAAAAGAATAGTAATTCATGGGAAAACCTAGATACGATAACGTAACCCTCAGTCCGCTTTTGCTCCAGCGAGCGTTACGATTCGGTCCCATTCAACGTAATGGAGCAGCGCCCGGAGTGCTTCACACCGGGCGGTTTTTTGTCCTAATTCCATTGAAGTGGTTGGAAAAATTAACGGGGGTGAAAGATAAATATATTTAGGTAAAGCTTGAGGTGTTAAGTAAATACTGCATCAATCCATGGTAGACTTATATCCATCTGAAAATTTGAATGCATGAAATCTTCTTTCTGTCCTATTTTGTTTACAAGTTGCTATTTCACGTGCACTTACCTCGTTTTGGAGATATCCTTATTTGGATCGATTGCCGTAAACATCGTAGTAAAAGTTTTCCATATATGGATACATGTAGGCTCCGCCCATCACGAGAGTCTACGTAAGGTGTCATGGCGGACAAGAAACAATTTTCGAATACGAAATCGATCGTGTAGGTAGAAACAGGTATTGCAACATTTATTTTGTATCACCATTACTTAAAAATTGTAGGGAATAATAAGTTATGACCACATACAGATCCCTCCAAGTGTATCAACGATCATACTCTCAGGTCGGACACTGAGTTTTGTCGGATTTCATTCTTAAAATTGTCCGACAAATGTCGGACAAAATCCTCCCAGGTTGGAGTGAGTCTCTACTCTCAGATAGTTAAACTGTAAACAGGAAACGTCCCCAAATTCTGCTAACCAATAAATTCGTGCATAAAGAAACATGCGTATCTTAGTAAAGCTGAAGTAAATGAGTGATATACGGTACGGAAAGAATAGATATGTTAACGGCTGTCACGGGCGATATATACAATAATATCCATAAATAAAATGTATTAACATGCAGTACCCATGTTTTAAATGCACTAGAAGTGAATATTAATATGTCCCTATGTACTCGCGACAATCGATGCCAAGGCCCTTTCATTTGCTGCAGACAGTTGCCGGTTTACGATATCGGGTGCGTTTGCTCTTTTACGCGTTTGCCAAATGTAGGGCGAACGAACCCAGGTAAATAATTCTAATTTATACATTTATTTCTTTAAAGACAAATTTGGATTAAAATTAATTAGTAAAATTTAAGTTTTATTTTGTTGATGGCAAATGGGTCATAAATCCGTAAATCCCGGTTTTTTTTCTTGAAAATTGGCAGTCTGCAGAGTCCTGATATAGGTGAAATAGTATTTGATTAGTGTATTCTACGGTTTTTTTTACAGTTTACCTGTCAAAACATCACCCATCTCAGCATGTCAATGCATCGTGCATTCATGATATACAAATACACCTATCACAGGTGTGAAAAAAAACGTTGCTCAAGACTTCTTTTACTAAGACTTATAAACATAGATAACTATTTTGCGTTTTCGATTTTCAAGCCGTCTTCTAATTTATTTGTACTTAAAAAATTAATTTATATCTTTTTTCTTATATATGTGTATAAATATCTTAATAAAATAAATACATTTACGGTGAGAAATTATTATACGTCATGATATCATTCTTTAGGTAAATACTTATTAGACAAATTTTTTTTAAAACCATTTTTGTCTTTTTAACTGATAACTGACCCAAGCTAAATAAATGAAATGTGACTTAATGTGTTAATTATATAAATCCTTGCCTTCTATAAATTTTAATTTCTTATCTAATTCTTATTCTTATTAACAATATGGTCAGGTTGTTATTTTCATTGAATGGCATCTCAAAATAGATGGCTTCACAGTAGGGGCTCTTCCTGTATATTGGTTACATCCTGTATATTACAACTGACAGCTAATGCATGACAAGCAATTTTAATCAGCCATCATTATCATAAAATACATTTTTTTAATCTTTATTTTTAATTCCCATCACCTAATCCAAATTAGTATAGTAGAGGAGTACCGTATTTTTCGGACGATAAATCTAGATAAAAATGACGATATTGTTCACAAGTACAAAAAATGTATACCTTTATTTTGCTGTAGGTTTATTTCTGAATAAGAAGACTCGTATCATCGATGTTCTGGGTGTTATTTTTTTTTAAATAAAGCAATAAAAGTATACTAACAGGGGGTGCAATTCTGGGGATAAAATATTCAACATCCGAAAAAATCAATATTCAATGATTGAAGTGTTAGCGAAAATCAGTTCAATATTGTATTTTATAATAAAATATATACTATAAAAAATTTATCTTGTTGAAAAAATTCACAGGGTGGATCGATTTACAATATAAAATTATTATCACAAAATATCTAAATATAGCTATAGCTTTTCAATCAAACACGAGCATGCGTACGTGATTGTAGTAGAAAATGGCGGTTGCAATACATCTCACAGTAAATGTGTAGAACAAGCTTTTTATTCTAAATATACTGGAAAATAATTTATATCAATTTCGTTACTTAATTTGATATTTTATTGCAATAATTTATATGAGGCTATGGGTGTTTAAACGTCACTTTTCAACAATATTTCAGTTATATATTGACCTTTGAGCTACCCTTCCTGGCACGAATATGGTGCAAGGTAGAAATACACTAGGGTATTTACGTACCGGAAAGAAAGTACACTTACAAATATGCATCTATCACAAAATATTTGACATGCTCACCTCAAGAAATGTAAAAAAATTCTTTAAATATCCACTCTCACGTCCGACCAAATAGTCGGACTTAGAGTGTTGACTCAAATTTGTCGGACATTTTGGGAGGAATATGTCCGACCTGAGAGTATGATCGTTGATACACTTGGAGTGTACTGTATGCAAAAAGAAAGTTGAAATATTCACGGAACGAAAATTTTAGTTTGCTCCATTACGTTGAATGGGACAGAATCGTAACCCTCGCTGGAGAAAAAGCGGACTGAGGGCTACGTTATCGTATCTAGGGAAAACCCAACATCAAATGGTACAACACGAGTATCGAACTTCCACGACCGTAGGTAGCATTATTGTCTACTTTCAGTTTCACTTTCGGCCACCATAAATAGAGTAAATGATGATTTTGTGACAAAATGACAGCTGCAATGATAAAAAAAAAAACGTTTTTGGATGGTGAGCATCATATTTTTTTGAAAAGATAAATGTATTCCCAATTGTCCGAGTTGTTTCATACAATCATTACTAATTTACAGGTTTTTGTATTATCTGGATTTAGCAACACAGATAGAATTTGAGGCGACCAGGGTAAAAAAATATGTCCGTCCTTGTTTGTGTATATTAATAGAGAGTAACATACGTGGATAATCGACAAGGCCCTGTCGGGCTGTGTCTGTTAACAAAGCAAAGACTTCAAAGTTTCGACAACTTCATTAAATTCACTTTTCCAACTCGCTAAAGTAACTAGCATGGCTAAGTTACGAATAATTTTTCAAATAAAATTACCTATAGTATTTAAAGGCGTTTATAATTCGTAAAAAGTGCTCTCTTTCAAGTTGTTCCTCGTCTTTCAAATTTTCGTCTTCCATTTTTTCTGCTTCAAATTTACACTTGTGAATGGATGTAAATATTATCAACTTTAAAACACTCAGGTGATACCCGTCGTCCACACTGCGTGTGAAACATATGAAACCCACAAAAATAATAATTGAAATATGGAACAACAACGATCCACATTAACAAATGAATGCTGGATTTAAATAACTCAAATATTTAGAAAAATGAAAGACTAATTAAAATATCTAGAGCTCTTTAATTGAATCTGATTCTTGAGATAAACGAATTAAAGAGCTCACAATAAACATCTTGCACATTCCCGATTTTTTTTCTTTTTTATATCGAGTTATTCCCCTTTCCACAGATAAAATGATACGCGGTTAAATAAAATGTAGCAAGAACAATGGAAAGGGCGCGAATTTTCTTCTAATATGTAGATATTTGAACCTCGTAAAAAATCAGAGGATAATTTTTTAGACTACTAGAAAATTCACGATTTCTTCCATTACAATTTTGAACTGATTATGGAGAAAATAGGCCGAGAAAATATTTCGGTTATTTTCATTGAACTTCATTAAAGGGAAAAATATCGACTTTTAGTAACAAATGGATGGTTGGATAGTTCTAGCTCAGACAGAGAACAAAGGTAACAATTAAAGATGATGTTTCTCAAAAATGGTAAACTGAAGGCGATTTTTTTCTTCAAAAATTATCTTTACGATATACAAATTTTATGATATTGTGGATACTAAGATAGAACTGTGTGGACTATTTGTGGATGACACATCCACTAGCGCACGATGAGCTTATGATAATAATATTCTACGCAATAAACATGGTTCATTAGATATATTTATCATTGTAATTTACAGTTCTTTAAGAATGTATATTTTTAAATAAAAACTAAGGTTCTAATTCCTAAGGCATATGTGACTCTAGCCGTTTTAGCTATCATCTTTAGGCTCTGTGGTTTATGTGACTCTAGCCGTTTTAGCTATCATGTTTAGGCTCTGTGGTTTATGTGACTCTAGCCGTTTCGGCTATCATGTTTAGGCTCTGTGGTTTATGTGACTCGAGCCGTTTTGGCTATCATGTTTAGGCTCTGTGGTTCATGTGACTCGAGCCGTTTTAGCTATCATGTTTAGGCTCTGTGGTTTATGTGACTCTATACGTTTTAGCTATCGTGTTTAGGCTCTGTGGTTTATGTGACTCGAGCCGTTTTGGCTATCATGTTTAGGCTCTGTGGTTTATGTGACTCGTGCCGTTTTAACTGTCATGCTTAGGCTCTGTGGTTTATGTGACTCGAGCCGTTTTGGCTATCATGTTTAGGCTCTGTGGTTTATGTGACTCTAGACGTTTTAGCTATCATGTTTAGGCTCTGTGGTTTATGTGACTCTATACGTTTTAGCTATCATGTTTAGGCTCTGTGGTTTATGTGACTCTAGCCGTTTTAGCTATCATGTTTAGGCTCTGTGGTTTATGTGACTCTAGAAGTTTTAGCTATCATGTTTAGGCTCTGTGGTTCATGTGACTCGAGCCGTTTTAGCTATCATGTTTAGGCTCTGTGGTTTATGTGACTCTATACGTTTTAGCTATCGTGTTTAGGCTCTGTGGTTTATGTGACTCGAGCCGTTTTGGCTATCATGTTTAGGCTCTGTGGTTTATGTGACTCGTGCCGTTTTAGCTGTCATGCTTAGGCTCTGTGGTTTATGTGACTCGAGCCGTTTTGGCTATCATGTTTAGGCTCTGTGGTTTATGTGACTCTAGACGTTTTAGCTATCATGTTTAGGCTCTGTGGTTTATGTGATTCTAGCCGTTTTAGCTATCATGTTTAGGCTCTGTGGTTTATGTGACTCTATACGTTTTAGCTATCATGTTTAGGCTCTGTGGTTTATGTGACTCTATACGTTTTAGCTATCATGTTTAGGCTCTGTGGTTTATGTGACTCTAGCCGTTTTAGCTATCATGTTTAGGCTCTGTGGTTTATGTGACTCTAGAAGTTTTAGCTATCATGTTTAGGCTCTGTGGTTTATGTGACTCGAGCCGTTTTAGCTATCATGTTTAGGCTCTGTGGTTTATGTGACTCTAGCCGTTTTAGCTATCATGTTTAGGCTCTGTGGTTTATGTGACTCGAGCCGTTTTGGCTATCATGTTTAGGCTCTGTGGTTTATGTGACTCGAGCCGTTTTGGCTATCATGTTTAGGCTCTGTGGTTCATGTGACTCGAGCCGTTTTAGCTATCATGTTTAAGCTCTGTGGTTTATGTGACTCGAGCCGTTTTGACTCGAACCCACGATCTACAGAGTAGATTAGTTAGACTCGAACCCACGATTTATAGAGTAGGTTAGTTAGACTCGAACCCACGATCTACAGAGTAAGTTAGTTAGACTCGAACCCACGATCTACAGATTATGTTAGTTAGACTCGAACCCACGATCTACAGAGTAGGTTAGTTAGACTCGAACCCACGATCTACAGGGTAAGTTAGTTAGACTCGAACCCACGATCTACAGAGTAAATTAGTTAGATTCGAACCCACGATCTACAGAGTAAGTTAGTTAGACTCGAACCCACGATCTACAGAGTAGGTTAGATAGACTCGAACCCACGATCTACAGAGTAAGTAGTTAGACTCGAACCCACGATCTACAGAGTAGGTTAGTTAGACTCGAACCCACGATCTACAGAGTAAGTTAATTAGACTCGAACCCACGATCTACAGAGTAGGTTAGTTAGACTCGAACCCACGATCTACAGAGTAGGTTAGTTAGACTCGAACCCACGATCTACAGTAAGTTAATTAGACTCGAACCCACGATCTACAGAGTAAGTTAGTTAGACTCGAACCCACGATCTACAGAGTAGGTTAGTTAGACTCGAACCCGCGATCTACGGAGTAGGTTAGTTAGACTCGAACCCACGATCTACAGAGTAAGTTAGTTAGACTCGAACCCACGATCTACGGATTATGTTAGTTAGATTCGAACCCACGATGTACAGAATAAGTTAATTAGAATCGAACCCGCGATCTACAGAGTAAGTTAGTTAGACTCGAACCCACGATCTACAGAGTAAGTTAGTTAGACTCGAACCCACGATCTACAGAGTAGGTTAGTTAGACTCGAACCCACGATCTACAGAGTAAGTTAGTTAGACTCGAACCCACGATCTACAGAGTAAGTTAGTTAGACTCGAAACCACGATCTACAGAGTATGTTAGTTAGACTCGAACCCACGATCTACAGAGTAAGTTAGTTAGACTCGAACCCACGATCTACAGAGTAGGTTAGTTAGACTGGAAACCCACGATCTACGGAGTAGGTTAGTTAGGCTCGAACCCACGATCTACGGAGTAGGTTAGTTAGGCTCGAACCCACGATCTACAGGGTAAGTTAGTTAGACTCGAACCCACGATCTACAGAGTAAGTTAGTTAGACTCGAACCCACGATCTACAGAGTAAGTTAGTTAGACTCGAACCCACGATCTACAGAGTAAGTTAGTTAGACTCGAACCCACGATCTACAGAGTAAGTTAGTTAGACTCGAACCCACGATCTACATAGTAGGTTAGTTAGACTCGAACCCACGATCTACAGGGTAAGTTAGTTAGGCTCGAACCCACGATCTACATGGTAAGTTAGTTAGACTCGAACCCACGATCTACAGAGTAAGTTAGTTAGACTCGAACCCACGATCTACAGAGTAAATTAGTTAGACTCGAACCCACGATCTACAGAGTAAGTTAGTTAGACTCGAACCCACGATCTACAGAGTAAGTTAGTTAGACTCGAACCCACGACCTACAGAGTAAGTTACTTAGACTCGAACCCACGATCTACAGAGTAGGTTAGTTAGACTCGAACCCACGATCTACAGAGTAAGTTAGTTAGACTCGAACCCACGATCTACAGAGTAGGTTAGTTAGACTCGAACCCACGATCTACAGAGTAGATTAGTTAGACTCGAGCACACGATCTACAGAGTAGGTTAGTTAGACTCGAACCCACGATCTACAGAGTAGGTTAGTTAGACTCGAACCCACGATCTACAGAGTAGGTTAGTTAGACTCGAACCCACGATCAACAGAGTTGGTTAGTTAGACTCGAACCCACAATCTACGGAGTAGGTTAGTTAGACTCGAACCCACGATCTACAGAGTAAGTTAGTTAGACTCGAACCCACGATCTACAGAGTAGGTTAGTTAGACTCGAACCCACGATCTACAGAGTAAGTTAGTTAGACTCGAACCCACGATCTACAGAGTAGGTTAGTTAGACTCGAACCCACGATCTACAGAGTAGGTTAGTTAGACTCGAGAGGACGATCTACAGAGTAGGTTAGTTAGACTCGAACCCACGATCTACAGAGTAGGTTAGTTAGACTCGAACCCACGATCTACAGAGTAGGTTAGTTAGACTCGAACCCACGATCAACAGAGTTGGTTAGTTAGACTCGAACCCACGATCTACGGAGTAGGTTAGTTAGACTCGAACCCACGATCTACAGTGTAAGCTAGTTAGACTCGAACCCACGATCTACAGAGTAAGTTAGTTAGACTCGAACCCACGATCTACAGAGTAAGCTAGTTAGACTCGAACACACGATCTACAGAGTAAATTAGTTAGATTCGAACCCACGATCTACAGAGTAAGTTAGTTAGACCCGAACCCACGATCTACAGAGTAAGTTAGTTAGACTCGAACCCACGATCTACAGAGTAGGTTAGTTAGACTCGAACCCACGATCTACAGAGTAAGTTAGTTAGACTCGAACCCACGACCTACAGAGTAGGTTAGTTAGACTCGAACCCACGATCTACAGAGTAGGTTAGTTAGACTCGGGCCCACGATCTACAGAGTAAGTTAGTTAGACTCGAACCCACGATCTACAGAGTAGGTTAGTTAGACTCGAACTCACGATCTACAGAGTAGGTTAGTTAGACTCGAACCCACGATCAACAGAGTTGGTTAGTTAGACTCGAACCCACGATCTACGGAGTAGGTTAGTTAGACTCGAACCCACGATCTACAGAGTAAGTTAGTTAGACTCGAACCCACGATCTACAGAGTAAGTTAGTTAGACTCGAACCCACGATCTACAGAGTAAGTTAGTTAGACTCGAACCCACGATCTACAGATTATGTTAGTTAGACTCGAACCCACGATCTACAGAGTAAGTTAGTTAGACTCGAACCCACGATCTACAGGGTAAGTTAGTTAGACTCGAACACACGATCTACAGAGTAAATTAGTTAGATTCGAACACACGATCTACAGAGTAAGTTAGTTAGACTCGAACCCACGATCTACAGAGTAGGTTAGATAGATTCGAACCCACGATCTACAGAGTAAGTAGTTAGACTCGAACCCACGATCTACAGAGTAGGTTAGTTAGACTCGAACCCACGATCTACAGAGTAAGTTAGTTAGACTCGAACCCACGATCTACAGAGTAGGTTAGTTAGACTCGAACCCACGATCTACAGAGTAGGTTAGTTAGACTCGAACCCACGATCTACAGTAAGTTAATTAGACTCGAACCCACGATCTACAGTAATTTAGTTAGACTCGAACCCACGATCTACAGAGTAGGTTAGTTAGACTCGAACCCACGATCTACGGAGTAGGTTAGTTAGACTCGAACCCACGATCTACAGTGTAAGTTAGTTAGACTCGAACCCACGATCTACGGATTATGTTAGTTAGACTCGAACCCACGATGTACAGAATAAGTTAGTTAGAATCGAACCCGCGATCTACAGAGTAAGTTAGTTAGACTCGAACCCACGATCTACAGAGTAAGTTAGTTAGACTCGAACCCACGATCTACAGAGTAGGTTAGTTAGACTCGAACCCACGATCTACAGAGTAAGTTAGTTAGACTCGAACCCACGATATACAGAGTAAGTTAGTTAGACTCGAACCCACGATCTACAGAGTAGGTTAGTTAGACTGGAAACCCACGATCTACGGAGTAGGTTAGTTAGGCTCGAACCCACGATCTACGGAGTAGGTTAGTTACGCTCGAACCCACGATCTACAGGGTAAGTTAGTTAGACTCGAACCCACGATCTACAGAGTAAGTTAGTTAGACTCGAACCCACGATCTACAGAGTAAGTTAGTTAGACTCGAACCCACGATCTACAGAGTAAGTTAGTTAGACTCGAACCCACGATCTACAGAGTAAGTTAGTTAGACTCGAACCCATGATCTACATAGTAGGTTAGTTAGACTCGAACCCACGATCTACAGGGCAAGTTAGTTAGGTTCGAACCCACGATCTACAGAGTAAGTTAGTTAGACTCGAACCCACGATCTACAGTGTAAGTTAGTTAGACTCGAACCCACGATCTACAGAGTAAGTTAGTTAGACTCGAACCCACGATCTACAGAGTAAGTTAGTTAGACTCGAACCCACGATCTACAGAGTAAGTTAGTTAGACTCGAACCCACGATCTACAGAGTAAGTTAGTTAGACTCGAACCCACGATCTACAGAGTAGGTTAGTTAGACTCGAACCCACGATCTACAGAGTAGGTTAGTTAGACTCGAACCCACGATCTACAGGGTAAGTTAGTTAGACTCGAACCCACGATCTACAGAGTAAGTTAGTTAGACTCGAACCCACGATCTACAGGGTAAGTTAGTTAGACTCGAACCCACGATCTACAGAGTAAGTTAGTTAGACTCGAACCCACGATCTACAGAGTAAGTTAGTTAGACTCGAACCCACGATCTACAGAGTAGGTTAGTTAGACTCGAACCCACGTTCTACAGAGTAGGTTAGTTAGACGCGAACCCACGATCTACAGAGTAAGTTAGTTAGACTCGAACCCACGATCTACAGAGTAAGTTAGTTAGACTCGAACCCACGATCTACAGAGTAAGTTAGTTAGACTCGAACCCACGATCTACAGGGTAGGTTAGTTAGACTCGAACCCACGATCTACAGAGTAGGTTAGTTAGACTCGAACCCACGATCTACAGAGTAGGTTAGTTAGACTCGAACCCACGATCTACAGGGTAAGTTAGTTAGACTCGAACCCACGATCTACAGAGTAGGTTAGTTAGACTCGAACCCACGATCTACAGGGTAAGTTAGTTAGACTCGAACCCACGATCTACAGAGTAAGTTAGTTAGACTCGAACCCACGATCTACAGAGTAAGTTAGTTAGACTCGAACCCACGATCTACAGAATAAGTTAGTTAGACTCGAACCCACTATCTACAGAGTATGTTAGTTAGACTCGAACCCACGATCTACAGAGTAAGTTAGTTAGACTCGAACCCACGATCTACAGAGTAGGTTAGTTAGACTCGAACCCACGATCTACAGAGTAGATTAGTTAAACTCGAGCACACGATCTACAGAGTAGGTTAGTTAGACTCGAACCCACGATCTACAGAGTAGGTTAGTTAGACTCGAACCCACGATCTACAGAGTAGGTTAGTTAGACTCGAACCCACGATCAACAGAGTTGGTTAGTTAGACTCGAACCCACAATCTACGGAGTAGGTTAGTTAGACTCGAACCCACGATCTACAGAGTAAGTTAGTTAGACTCGAACCCACGATCTACAGAGTAGGTTAGTTAGACTCGAACCCACGATCTACAGAGTAAGTTAGTTAGACTCGAACCCACGATCTACAGAGTAGGTTAGTTAGACTCGAACCCACGATCTACAGAGTAGGTTAGTTAGACTCGAGCAGACGATCTACAGAGTAGGTTAGTTAGACTCGAACCCACGATCTACAGAGTAGGTTAGTTAGACTCGAACCCACGATCTACAGAGTAGGTTAGTTAGACTCGAACCCACGATCAACAGAGTTGGTTAGTTAGACTCGAACCCACGATCTACGGAGTAGGTTAGTTAGACTCGAACCCACGATCTACAGTGTAAGCTAGTTAGACTCGAACCCACGATCTACAGAGTAAGTTAGTTAGACTCGAACCCACGATCTACAGAGTAAGCTAGTTAGACTCGAACCCGCGATCTACAGAGTAAATTAGTTAGATTCGAACCCACGATCTACAGAGTAAGTTAGTTAGACCCGAACCCACGATCTACAGAGTAAGTTAATTAGACTCGAACCCACGATCTACAGAGTAGGTTAGTTAGACTCGAACCCACGATCTACAGAGTAAGTTAGTTAGACTCGAACCCACGATCTACACAGTAGGTTAGTTAGACTCGAACCCACGATCTACAGAGTAGGTTAGTTAGACTCGGGCCCACGATCTACAGAGTAAGTTAGTTAGACTCGAACCCACGATCTACAGAGTAGGTTAGTTAGACTCGAACTGACGATCTACAGAGTAGGTTAGTTAGACTCGAACCCACGATCAACAGAGTTGGTTAGTTAGACTCGAACCCACGATCTACGGAGTAGGTTAGTTAGACTCGAACCCACGATCTACAGAGTAAGTTAGTTAGACTCGACCCCACGATCTACAGAGTAAGTTAGTTAGACTCGAACCCACGATCTACAGAGTAAGTTAGTTAGACTCGAACCCACGATCTACAGATTATGTTAGTTAGACTCGAACCCACGATCTACAGAGTAAGTTAGTTAGACTCGAACCCACGATCTACAGGGTAAGTTAGTTAGACTCGAACACACGATCTACAGAGTA
Source organism: Bathymodiolus septemdierum (assembly GCA_963383655.1). Classification (NCBI taxonomy): domain Eukaryota; kingdom Metazoa; phylum Mollusca; class Bivalvia; order Mytilida; family Modiolidae; genus Bathymodiolus; species Bathymodiolus septemdierum. The sequence goes on from OY726527.1 coordinate 53,385,838, forward strand.
AATTAGTTAGATTCGAACCCACGATCTACAGAGTAAGTTAGTTAGACTCGAACCCACGATCTACAGAGTAGGTTAGATAGACTCGAACCCACGATCTACAGAGTAAGTAGTTAGACTCGAACCCACGATCTACAGAGTAGGTTAGTTAGACTCGAACCCACGATCTACAGAGTAAGTTAGTTAGACTCGAACCCACGATCTACAGAGTAGGTTAGTTAGACTCGAACCCACGATCTACAGAGTAGGTTAGTTAGACTCGAACCCACGATCTACAGTAAGTTAATTAGACTCGAACCCACGATATACAGTAATTTAGTTAGACTCGAACCCACGATCTACAGAGTAGGTTAGTTAGACTCGAACCCACGATCTACGGAGTAGGTTAGTTAGACTCGAACCCACGATCTACAGAGTAAGTTAGTTAGACTCGAACCCACGATCTACGGATTATGTTAGTTAGACTCGAACCCACGATGTACAGAATAAGTTAGTTAGAATCGAACCCGCGATCTACAGAGTAAGTTAGTTAGACTCGAACCCACGATCTACAGAGTAAGTTAGTTAGACTCGAACCCACGATCTACAGAGTAGGTTAGTTAGACTCGAACCCACGATCTACAGAGTAAGTTAGTTAGACTCGAACCCACGATCTACAGAGTAAGTTAGTTAGACTCGAACCCACGATCTACAGAGTAGGTTAATTAGACTGGAAACCCACGATCTACGGAGTAGGTTAGTTAGGCTCGAACCCACGATCTACAGGGTAAGTTAGTTAGACTCGAACCCACGATCTACAGAGTAAGTTAGTTAGACTCGAACCCACGATCTACAGAGTAAGTTAGTTAGACTCGAACCCACGATCTACAGAGTAAGTTAGTTAGACTCGAACCCACGATCTACAGAGTAAGTTAGTTAGACTCGAACCCATGATCTACATAGTAGGTTAGTTAGACTCGAACCCACGATCTACAGGGTAAGTTAGTTAGGCTCGAACCCACGATCTACAGAGTAAGTTAGTTAGACTCGAACCCACGATCTACAGTGTAAGTTAGTTAGACTCGAACCCACGATCTACAGAGTAAGTTAGTTAGACTCGAACCCACGATCTACAGAGTAAGTTAGTTAGACTCGAACCCACGATCTACAGAGTAAGTTAGTTAGACTCGAACCCACGATCTACAGAGTAAGTTAGTTAGACTCGAACCCATGATCTACATAGTAGGTTAGTTAGACTCGAACCCACGATCTACAGGGTAAGTTAGTTAGGCTCGAACCCACGATATACAGAGTAAGTTAGTTAGACTCGAACCCACGATCTACAGTGTAAGTTAGTTAGACTCGAACCCACGATCTACAGAGTAAGTTAGTTAGACTCGAACCCACGATCTACAGAGTAAGTTAGTTAGACTCGAACCCACGATCTACAGAGTAAGTTAGTTAGACTCGAACCCACGATCTACAGATTAAGTTAGTTAGACTCGAACCCACGATCTACAGAGTAGGTTAGTTAGACTCGAACCCACGATCTACAGAGTAGGTTAGTTAGACTCGAACCCACGATCTACAGGGTAAGTTAGTTAGACTCGAACCCACGATCTACAGAGTAAGTTAGTTAGACTCGAACCCACGATCTACAGGGTAAGTTAGTTAGACTCGAACCCACGATCTACAGAGTAAGTTAGTTAGACTCGAACCCACGATCTACAGAGTAAGTTAGTTAGACTCGAACCCACGATCTACAGAGTAAGTTAGTTAGATTCGAACCCACGATCTACAGAGTAGGTTAGTTAGACTCGAACCCACGATCTACAGAGTAGGTTAGTTAGACTCGAACCCACGATCTACAGAGTAAGTTAGTTAGACTCGAACCCACGATCTACAGAGTAAGTTAGTTAGACTCGAACCCACGATCTACAGAGTAAGTTAGTTAGACTCGAACCCACGATCTACAGGGTAGGTTAGTTAGACTCGAACCCACGATCTACAGAGTAGGTTAGTTAGACTCGAACCCACGATCTACAGAGTAGGTTAGTTAGACTCGAACCCACGATCTACAGGGTAAGTTAGTTAGACTCGAACCCACGATCTACAGAGTAAGTTAGTTAGACTCGAACCCACGATCTACAGGGTAAGTTAGTTAGACTCGAACCCACGATCTACAGAGTAAGTTAGTTAGACTCGAACCCACGATCTACAGAGTAAGTTAGTTAGACTCGAACCCACGATCTACAGAATAAGTTAGTTAGACTCGAATCCACGATCTACAGAGTAGGTTAGTTAGACTCGAACCCACGATCTACAGAGTAGGTTAGTTAGACTCGAACCCACGATCTACAGAGTAAGTTAGTTAGACTCGAACCCACGATCTACAGAGTAAGTTAGTTAGACTCGAACCCACGATCTACAGGGTAAGTTAGTTAGACTCGAACCCACGATCTACAGGGTAGGTTAGTTAGACTCGAACCCACGATCTACAGAGTAGGTTAGTTAGACTCGAACCCACGATCTACAGAGTAAGTTAGTTAGACTCGAACCCACGATCTACAGAGTAAGTTAGTTAGACTCGAACCCACGATCTACAGTAAGTTAATTAGACTCGAACCCACGATCTACAGAGTAAGTTAGTTAGACTCGAACCCACGATCTACAGAGTAAGTTTAAGCAAATAAAAAAAAATCAACGGTATTACTTTACTGTGTTTTAATTAAACTATAGTTTTACATGCACGACAATTGGACATAAATATGGTTATTTTATCTTTTTGATTAAATGTCATTGAAATATCTGATAAATAAAATCGTATTTCAGCGATTCTATAAATAGACTGGATGACAACTAGTTATCTCTAGAATGAAATTAAGTGATAACGTAAGAGAATACCGAAGGTTGGTTTAATTTATTGATTGGTGCTTAACGCCACCTTTAGCAATATTTCAGCCATATCGTGGCGAATACCGAAGGGGCAATCAAAAATAGACAATCCAGAGAAACTGGCAACATAGGGTACACAAGACAAAGACAAACAAAACAAAAACACAACACAATATGTGTTGGATACCGTTCAAGCAAACACAAATAACGTAAATAAGACATGAGCCCTCCTACAAACAACTGGAGGTAAAGACGAACCGAACATCATTAGCATGTCTCCCTGTTGTGCCTAGCTGATAGAGCAACATATTAAACTGTCGTTCTAACGGTGTGTCGTGATTTCGAACCTAGGTCGGATCAAAGCAAGTATTATAAAATTCTAGATCGTTATTTGTCCTTTAGTCCTTTTTCCTTTGACCAATGTGTTGTCTGTCCTTCTTTGACTTACGGATTCTGTTTGCTGCTCTGGTATCATCAAGCTCTTCTTGTTTCTCCGCTAAGAAGAAAGAGCAAAGCATGATTGGGTCATATTCAGGCTAATGTGGCCGAGTGGTGAGACTTGTCTACCCGCCATGATTGGGTCATATTCAGGCTAATGTGGCCGAGTGGTGAGACTTGTCTACCCGCCATGATTGGGTCATATTCAGGTTAATGTGGCCGAGTGGTTAGACTTGTCTTCCAGCCATGATTGGGTCATATTCAGGCTAATGTGGGCGAGTGGTGAGACTTGTCTACCCGCCATGATTGGGTCATATTCAGGTTAATGTGGCCGAGTGGTTAGACTTGTCTTCCAGCCATGATTGGGTCATATTCAGGCTAATGTGGGCGAGTGGTGAGACTTGTCTACCCGCCATGATTGGGTCATATTCAGGCTAATGTGGGCGAGTGGTGAGATTTGTCTACCCGCCATGATTGGGTCATATTCAGGCTAATGTGGGCGAGTGGTGAGATTTGTCTACCCGCCATGATTGGGTCATATTCAGGCTAATGTGGCCAAGTGGTGAGATTTGTCTACCCGCCATGATTGGGTCATATTCAGGCTAATGTGGGCGAGTGGTGAGACTTGTCTACCCGCCATGATTGGGTCATATTCAGGCTAATGTGGCCGAGTGGTTAGACTTGTCTACCCGCCATGATTGGGTCATATTCAGGCTAATGTGGGCGAGTGGTGAGATTTGTCTACCCGCCATGATTGGGTCATATTCAGGCTAATGTGGCCGAGTGGTGAGATTTGTCTACCCGCCATGATTGGGTCATATTCAGGCTAATGTGGCCGAGTGGTGAGACTTGTCTACCCGCCATGATTGGGTCATATTCAGGCTAATGTGGGCGAGTGGTTAGACTTGTCTACCCGCCATGATTGGGTCATATTCAGGTTAATGTGGCCGAGTGGTTAGACTTGTCTTCCAGCCATGATTGGGTCATATTCAGGCTAATGTGGGCGAGTGGTGAGACTTGTCTACCCGCCATGATTGGGTCATATTCAGGCTAATGTGGCCGAGTGGTTAGACTTGTCTACCCGCCATGATTGGGTCATATTCAGGCTAATGTGGGCGAGTGGTGAGACTTGTCTACCCGCCATGATTGGGTCATATTCAGGCTAATGTGGCCGAGTGGTTAGACTTGTCTACCCGCGGACAGTTGTTATAGTGACTTATCACTATCAGAATCCAACTAAGTGTGTCGGTCTGGTACAAAGCGGTGTCATCATCATCTCATTGAAATCTAACTTGTTCTCATCATGATATCACTGTCGTCAAAGAGCTCCGATCGAAAATGTTTGGTCAACATCCGGGATATTTTAAAGCGGTATATTTAAAGCAGACACGGATAATTATCGTAAGTATTTATAAATATACTGTGAATATAATGTTTTGAATTATGATGCTTTATGATTGTTATTATTATTAATTTCATTTTTTGTCCAAATATCATTTATTTTTGCAGAGTAAAATTAGATTTTTCTACAAGTTATAAGGCATCCGGCTTCAAAATCATTACAATCAACTGAAATATCGCTATATCTTGCATTTACGAATGAATTAAATGTTGCCCAAAAAGAAAAATATATTGATGAATGATTGCTTTTACTTAAAAATACTATTTTGTTGATGAAAAGTCAATTAGTAACTAGTTATACCCTAAAACATGATGTAAACAGATGTTTTTGAAATCCGGCTTGGTCAAAATGTAAACATGTATACAAACCGGTTGGGTCATTTATAAATAAGCGGGTTTGTCAGTATGTAAATACCACTGATCTTATTGTAATTGAGCATTATATTGCAATTTAACAATAGCTATGATTAGGAAATATCTCAAAGGCGATAAATACTGATCCATAGTATGAATATTCGCCATCGTTGCTAATTTCACTGAGCTACTTTGAACAATAAAAAAAATCGTTATTTCTATGTTAAATTGCTACTGTCGCGAACACTTGATTTTTTTAATGCATTTTGTGGCACTGACATCACGATTGGTGCTCAATACGCTACACTCACTTTAAGTAGTTGTCCAGGCGCATCAATTGAGTAGTGGGAGATTCTTTTTATAACGCAATATTTTAATTTTATACTCGTTGATAACGAAGTAAGTCACTCTGTGGAAATAACTTCATGAATACGATATTTAAGTTTTTTCACAGTATACTGGTTACATTAACATTACAGATAAGCAAATTAACAAAGGCTGTAATATTGAATTCCTTTCCGCACGGACGATTTTGGCAGTTTGTATACAAAGAACATGCTAGGTGTACTCGAGTAATGCAACGTTCGTTACAAGTTGTAATACGACAAATGTTCGTGCTTTGCTCACTGAAAATAGAGGCTCAGTGGTCTGAGCCTATGTCGTTCACCTTTGATTCTGCTTTGAGGAAACTTAATACAGACAGAACGTTCTATAGGTGCTTCCAACCAAAGTTCGACTCATTTGGCTAAGCAGTTTCAGAAAAGAAAATTGTTAGAAATCGGCCAATCAGAAACAAGAATTGTTTGTGGCGACCATGTTTGTCAACGGATCGGGATGATATGTGCAATCTTTATAGAAGACCTTCCATAGTTGTTTCCTACCAAGTTTCGGTTCATTTGGCTAAGCAGTTTGAGAAGAAAAGATTTTTTTTTATTAAATCGGCCAATTAGAAACAAGAATTATCTGTGGAGACCATGTTTAATAATGGATCGGGATGAAATGAGCAATCTTTATAGAAGACCTTCCATAGTTGCTTCATACCAAGTTTCGGTTCATTTGGCTAATAACTTTTAGAGGAGAAGATTTTTTTTTGATCTGCCAACCAGGAACAAGAATAGCCAATCGTAACTACTCGACCATGCTCGCTACCCTACACATAACCTCGTATGCATTAGGCGTATAAATCGCACTACTTTTCACATGTCAGTTACATGAAAGTTTGATAAAGTTATATTTTAAACAATTTTCTATATTTCAATTATTTTCATGGATAAAAGTTAAAGTTTTAATTAGTTTTGCATGATTAGATTTTACTTAGTATGTCTTCCATATTGGATTTTCGTGGACTATATTTTTGTGCGGCTTAACTTAACTTAACTTCCGGCAAACAATTTAAGAAGAATTTCTACTATCTACGTACGAGGTTATTTGTAGGGTAGCGAGAATGGCCGAGTAGTTACGATTGCAAGAATCACTTGTGGCGACCATGTTTGTTAAGGGCAGTTGAAAAACAAATGGCTCCTACTGCTATAGCTGTCTAATTTACTCATTTTTATGATTTTATTGGATCTAAATAGTTCGAAAGATCTGTAATGATTTGATGTTTGTTACTGCAAACAATCTTTAAGATATCTAGAATAACAAAAAAACAATATGTCCAAAAAACATGTCAAAATTGTCAGGAGTGCAACCCTTTTTTGTGACACTTTAAAAAAATCCTTAATTTTCAACAACCTACCACAGTGCTAAATCAAACAATATGTTATCAAAGTCTATTTCATCACAAACTTTGATATGTTGACATACTTTAAGATAGCAATAGATCATGCTTCACATTTATTATTGCATAAAAATATGGCTTTGTAAAAAAGATGTACCTAGTCAGGAGTGCAACAAACATTTATGCAAGTTTTCCTAAATTACATTGTAGAACTGTTGTCTTTTAGTTTTCAAAAATATGGGGTATAAATAAATCTTAATACATCATTGCTGCTTCAAAACCATAGTTAAAGGATACACTAAAATCAGTAGTAAGGCCAAGAATGTCACATTAAAGGCAGCACCCTCAAATGTCAGGAGTGCAACATTTGATATTTTCTTAGACATATTTTCTTTTAAATGTAACTAAAATCACATTTGTCTTTCTATTTCAACAGAGACTGACCAAGAGAACAGATAAAACCCAATTACCTGTTTGAGATACATAAAATATCTCTCACAGAAGCATTTCATTCATGTCAGGAGTGCTACTAGTTTTAAGTGATCTTCTACAGTCTAAATTTTAGCTTTTTATATGGATGATTTAAATAAAATGAGATTCTGTCAAGTTTAGAATAATGTTTGAAAAAATTAAAAGTGCCAATAGCATTTTATGTGCTTTTAAGTTTATGTAATAAAGCATTTTTGTTCATTTTAAATGGTCTCATGCTTTAATATATATTAGGTATTAATACTAGAGACATTCTCTGACAAGGGAATATGTTTTCTAGGTTCATTAGCTATTGGAGATTAATTGACTTGATAAAGTTTATGATAAATGCATTTATCTATTTTCTTATAGATAATTTATGGTTAACCATGTAAATCACAGGCACTTGGGTCCAGGATATTTGTTTTCTTCAATTTTATCAATACATTGTGCATCTACAACGTATATGAACCCGTTTGACATGCTTCGTTGTGAAATAAACGCCTTTATAAACTATGCCCCATTTTCCTAATATCTTCCTAATACAATGTATCTACTCTATTATCTTCCTAATACAATGTATCTACTCTATAGAGTAGATACATCTACTCTATAGAGTAGATACATTGTATTAGGAATATTTTAGGAAAATGGGGCATAGTTCATAAAGGCGTTTATTTCACAACGAAGCATGTCAAACGGGTTCATATACGTTGTAGATGCACATTTTATTGATGAAATTGAAGAAAACAAATATCCTGGACCCAAGTGCCTGTGATGTAAATGTTGCACTCCTGACATAAATATTTAAAAATCATTGAAATTTTATATAATTAATTTTCTAAGTATCCAAAAAATACTTGTAATTGTACATTAAACATCTTTTTCAATATTAGTTTAGATTAATACATGTTTTAAATGTTTTTGTATTCCCGATTTGCGATAACTAGAGTTATCGTTCTTGAATTGAGTTATCTTTTCCTGACAGAGGGTATGTACACTTCCGGTTACATAACTTAGGAACGTCACATAACGTTTAAAACAAGAAAACTGCAGCAGAGCTGCGACAGGAGTCGATTAAAAAATAATTCCCGCAGATAATTTGAATAATATTACTTGATAATTATCAAGATTTGTTTCATGACTATAAAGAAAAGAACAGGTCAAATCAGTTAAAATATCAACAGTGGCTCCTCTTTGAATTGTGTAATGAATATTAAGGTCCTGAGGTTGTGAATATGTCTCAAAATTATTAGCCCTGCTGTTTCCAACAAACGCACACAAATTAGGTAAATATGAGGACATTTAGCTGTGATTTCTCAAACACATTTCAGCGTCGTCTGATAAATAGTAAACAGCGGCGCCCCCCCTAAAGATTTTTCCTCGTATTCCAAGATTAGATGGGATAATTCCGTCAAGCGGAAAAGATTTGTTTGACGGAAAGGCCCGAAAAAGTCCGATTGCCAAAACATAATTATTACATTTTAATATTGATAGCATGTTTAGTGCCTACGGCACGAATTCCAATCAGTATGACATGACGAATTTTTGGTGCGAATTTGCTTGGTAAATACCTGTTACAATTAACTTCCGGCAATGTGTTGCCATGGGATCCATTCCGACTATACTGATTTCGTGCTTTCGGCACGAAGACTTTTGAAATTTTGTTCGTAATAGTCGTGCTTGCCTTCGGCACGACTAGTAAATTAATTTTATTATATAAGATATGCCTTCGGAACGAAAACTTAATGTTTCTTTGTCTATGAAAATAAAGGGCGAATCAACTTCCGTCACGGTATTGCCATGGGACCCATTTGCAACATTTAATGTGGCCGTGCTGATTCATTCTTTTGTTCATATCGGGTGTGCCTTCGGCACGACGATTTTATTTCTTTATTCGTAGTGTTCGTGCCTTCGGCACGACACAAAGTTTATTATTTATTTCATTTACGAAACCTTCAATGACAACTCTGCCTTCTTCAAGTTCGAAAGTAAAACCCTGTTTTCTATTTGAATGATATAGTCGTGCCTTCGACACGAAACGTAAGTTTTAATTCTCAATACAATTTTAAAGTCATTACTTTATTTTATTTGTTTCGTGTTGGTCGCGCCTTTGGCGCGACAAAGATGTTCAATTACGAAAAAAAAAAAAAAAAAAATTTATTATATAAGTTTCAATCTGGCTTTGTGTCTGGTCATTCTACATCCCATCAGTTAATTGAATTGTATCATCAAATTTGCATAGCTTTAGAAAATGGTCAAATTACGGTTGCGGTCTTTTGTGATATTTCCAAAGCATTCGACCGTCTTTGGCATAAAGGTTTAATAGAAAAATTAAAATCATATGGCATAAACGGAAAATTATTAAAATGGCTCAAAGATTATATTTCAGAAAGGAAACAACAAGTTTTATTAAACAATTCAATTTCCTCGCTTGGAACATTGAAAGCAGGCGTTCCGCAGGGGTCAGTTCTGGGACCGTTACTATTTCTGCTTTTTATAAATGATATTGCAGATGATATTCAAAGTCTTGTTAGATTATTTGCTGATGACAGCTCTTTAATATTCTCATCTACTAATCCATTAGAAGTTGAAGACAGGTTAAACTTGGATCTTCAAGTTTTAGATAATTGGGCAAAGCAATGGCTAGTAGACTTTAATCCCCAAAAAACTGAATATATGGTTATTTCATTTCGGCAAAACATAAATCCAATAAATCTAAAATTTAATTCTGAAAGCTTAAATCAGGTAGACAATCATAAACATTTAGGAGTCACCATATCTAGTAATGGCAAGTGGGCAGAACATATAAATAATATATGCCAAAAAGCGACTAAACAAATATTTGTCCTTAGAAAATTAAAGTTCATATTAAACAGGAATAATTTAAATAAAATATATGTAACTTATATTTTGCCATTACTAGAGTATGCATGTGAGTTATGGGATGGGTGTTGTTCAAGGGATGCAGATAAGTTGGAACAGCTTCAATTTGAAGCCGCTAGGATAATTACTGGGTTGCCAAAATTTGCAAGCAAGGAATCTTTATACTTCGAAACCGGTTGGGAGACTTTAAGTTGTAGACGGAGGCGTCGAAAACTTACCTTATTTCATAAAATACATAATAATATAGCTCCCGAATATTTACAGGACTGTCTAAATGAATATTTAGTAGTTAACAATTATAATCTGAGAAATTCTTTACAATATAGGGTACCAAGATGTCGTTTAGAAACATTTTCCAAATCGTTTTTTCCGTCTACTATACGTTCATGGAATTCATTGGATCCAAATTTTAAATCTATACAAACTACTTCAAAGTTTAAGCAAACTTTAAGGGCGAATTTATTTAAGGTTTCTAATTACTATTTGTTAGGAAGTAGGAAATGTAATATAATACATACTAGATTAAGACATCGGTGTAGTTCACTGGGAGCAGATTTATTTAGAGCAAATATAGTTAGTGACCCCAGCTGCGCCTGCGGATGTCCTTTAGAAGATGCTATTCATTATTTATTAGAATGTCCCCTTTATACGAATGCAAGAATGCAATTAATTATGAGTATTACACCGTATACAGTTATCTCAATTGAAAACTTATTATTTGGCTCTGATAATTTAACTGACGAAAACAATTTAATAGTGTTTAGAAATGTCCACAAATATATACACCATTCTAATAGATTTGAATGATACGAAATTATACCCTGTACTCAGGATGTTATCATTTATTTGCACTCAATCCCCTTATCCCCCCTTTTTTTTCCATTACTTCCGTTTATCAAATATATTCATGTATACATTTATTATATTATGTAAGTTGCTGTCATTTTCTTATTTATGTATATAACATTATTGTATAGAGCGGATATACTAAGTTGATATAACTTGTTTCCAATCTAATTGTACATTTATAAGACAATAAAATATGTTTAAACTAAACGAAAACAGGCAAATGGCTCACACTTCCGCTTCCGATTTCAAAGTGCTTACAAGTATCAACCATGTTCGCTTTGCTCACAGCTGGGTTGATAAAGAATTGAAAAAACTATGTATTCTTATTCAAATAAAATCCGATTTATTGGAATTATTTTATTTAGCTTTTTATATCAGTAGATTCTATGAGATCTGAATTTTTATTTCATATTCTGAATGACTGTAATAATTAATAAATTCAGTGTTTTATATTCAAAGATGTAGCATTTTCTCGAAAATCGGCTTTGCTGTTAAAATTACGGACGTTAATAGCGATGCATGCAAAATTCATTCCGATTTACGCAGTGGAATCATTTGTTTTATTTCCTTTTACAGGGGATTATCCTAATTTTGAAATGTTCAAGAAATTTAATCTGCTCGGATTCCCATAAAACTTCCGACAGGCTCCATTCAGGATAAAGAAATTGATTATTTTACCTTTAGTTATATACATGGTTCATGACTATTCATTCTTTGGTTCCACTGCGGATTTTGTAATAAAAAAGGAACATTTAGGGTTTTTACCGGATTTGGCCATCTCCAAACGTCAGAGACGTCGGGTAAATATCCAGTAAATATTACTAGAGAACTAACCAAATTAAGATTAAGTTCTCATAGCCTTTTAATTGAAAAAGGTAGATATTTTAGACCGAAAATAAAAAGAGAAAATAGATTATGCTCTCAATGCAATCAAATAGAAGATGAACAGCACTTTCTTATTCATTGCACTAAATTTGCTAATGTTAAAAAACTTTTATTCAAAAAAATTGAACATTAACCTGCAAGATCTGTGTCCAAGTGAATATATGAAAACAATAACTAGATTGTTAAATCCAAATAGTATTGATGACACTGAATATATGTCACTATATCAAAGATTGTATGAGTATCAGATAGTTTATTTTTCTTTAGTACGATATTTTGTCATTTAAAAATGTAATGTATTCATAATTATATATGTTTACTGATTTAATATCATGTTAATGTGGGGAGGACATCAATGTTTGATTGATTTTTCTTATTAATAAAAACTTTAAACTTGACCGTAGAGTTAGACAGCCGGCATCCGCTCCTTCCAAAAGCTGGATGGAGAAAATGAAGATTTGACTGATTCTAAGGGGAAAAAATGGAAATTTTTGCAGATACAAGTGCTCTCAATGCTGGTGTAAAGGAGAAAAATACGAAAACAAACAAAATTACAATTGTTAAAAATGAAAAACTTGCAACACAAAACTACCTTTTTAGCATGCATATAAATTTTCCCTTTGGTAAAACATATAAAGACTTTCCCTTTTATGGAATATGCTTAAATATGATTTTATGAAATATAGGCATCGTCTGCTTTATTATAGAGTTGCACCAATTTACACCAGGTACACCTTATATATCACAAAAAAGAAAAGAAAATTTACAAATTTGATCATTGTACCATAGCCGTGATCGTATAGTCGCTGCTTTTCGACCTCTGCAGATTTACAGTGAGAGTGCGAATCCTATCGGAGCAGTTTTGTCTTGTATTTTTTTTGTTTTTTGTTGTTTTTCTTTAGCAACATCATGTGTTTCGTTATTAATTTCGGTTAAAGTGATAAAAATGGAGGCTATATTTATATTAATTTTTTTTTTTTTTTTTTACATATTATAAGAATTGTGAGTGTACAGCAGATTTGTATTGATTTTTCGAAAGCCGTACAACGATATTTCCTTACATATGAAATCATAACACGAATGCCAGCTGTTAATTTCAGATTTTTCTTTATCAATATTAACTATTCTGTCGGGGGTTTTTTTTGTTTTTTTTTTCAAACATCACGTAAACTGTCATAATTAATAAAAATAAAGCAATATAGCACATTTTTATCGGAAGCAAACCATCAGAGCTTTTTGTATATTTTTTTTTGTGCTTGGTAGTTATTTTCTTAAATCTGCAGTTGAGAAATCAAATCGTCTGCTGTTTACTAATTCGCATTTTACCCCATCACTACTGTAAGTAATAAATTTACTTGACTAAATGCGGGAGCACAGTAGTTATGATCGCATTGGCGCTGCCTTGTGATGAAATGGATAGTTCTAGAAGGTGGTTCGAATCCCATCAGTCCTTTTGTTTGTTTGTCTACATTGTTAAGCTTAGCTTCAGAACGGCATTTTTGGCTGTAAGATTATGAGACTGAAAATGCATTTATTGCAAAATAACCTATTTGTCGTTAGTACTTAGACGGTATCCGAAATCATGGGTAGCGGTCGAGAAGTGCTTAAAAAAATGTGTATGTCTAAAAATACATCTTTAATATGACAGATAAGTTTCAATGGACAGAGGTGCGATCTCCAAATACACCATTGTTTTTTAAACGATAGACCGATTGCTTGTTTTTGATATATTAAAAACAGAAAAAAGCCGCGTTCGTGATCGTTTTATTTCCTATTCAAAATATTCCAGAAGAGGGACATTATTCATTCAGAAAAAAGTGGGATCTGCTCTGACGGAAACCGAAAATTGGGATTTGCTTGTTGACTGTACAAGTCGAGATGGTCGGCCCATGTTAGATGCAGGTGTTCACCTATCTGATAAGCGCACGTTGCTAATGAAGACGCACATACCGTTTCAGAAAGTTAATTATGTAACATGTTCAGTGGTATGAAAATACAGACTTGGAGTTATTTGTACAAAAATGTTAAAAATCCAGAGAAAAATATGTTTTAAAGTAAATAACTTTTTTATAGAAGTTTAAAAAAGGGAATGTCGTGTACAGGTTCATAAAAGTTAAAGCCTCTAATGAACTGTCTATAGCAGCTCATTTTTTCATTGTCATCTGACCGGCTTTTTAAAAGATACGTCTCTACATCTTTGTCGGAGCGCAAACTCATTCTTGTTACACCACTGATTTTTTCATTACATTTCCGTAGAAACTGTACAAGTTCAGTCTTTTTTTAAAGTTAGGAAGTCTTCAAGTGTTGCCTTGGAATCTACGTCAATTAATTTCATATTTTTTCGCACTTATTATTTATTCAATCAATTTATTAAAAACCACCAGGAAAACTTTTGTAACCGGAAATGCTATATTCCCGATTGTCACAAACTAGAGTTGTCGTTCTTGGAAATTGCTTCGGTATGTATAATCAACTTCCGGTTTTGAAAAACAATGGGCAGATATTATTGTTGCATGCCAGCATGCTCAAATTACACTGGAAAGGTAGGAATATTTGGGAAGACAGTGCAATTAAATAAACTTCCGACAAACCATTCACTTAGGAGGTCATGGATAATGGCAATATTGTAGTGAGTCGTGGGGGATGGGGGCCGAGGAGTTCCGAAAGGCACCCATGATGCATCACAAACTGACCACGCTTGCCATAACGAGATATACCACAGAACAACCTAGACGTGAAAACCAAGAGACGAAATAATCATCCGACTGAAGTAGTACAAGCTAGTAATAGTAAGTAGTGCTAATTACTATATTGGCGCTGCGACTACAAGTCGAATCCTATTCGCGAGAAAGGTTATTAAATTAACCAAAAGCGATTTTTAAGTAAAATCGCAACTCCGCCATTTAATTTTTTTTAGGGGGATTTTTTTTTTTTCTTTGGTTTCAGTTTTGCCTGGCTGATAGGACCTGGTATTTTCAGGGGAAATTGTCCGTTAGGAAATTTCAAGGGAAGATACGCAGGTAGGATTGGCAGACAAGATTGGAAATCTTTAAATTTTTTGCCCGTGTCAAAGAAGTACCCCTTTCCCACCCAGGTGTAGTCCCCACCACGTGTAAAAAATTTTGTTTTTTGTTTTTTTTGTTTTGTTCTAATGTTATAGGGCTGATAGGACCTGGTGTTTTCAAGGGAAATTGTCCGTTAGGAAATTTCAAGGGAAGATACGCAGGTAGGATTGGCAGACAAAATTGGAAATCTTAAAAAAAAAATTCCTGTGGTAAAGAAAGTACCCCTTTTCCACTCACGTGTATACCCCACCACGTGTTTAAGCAAGCACGTGTATTCCCCAAATGTGAACCCCAAACCGGAAGCAGCTAGTTTCTAGAAGCCATCTTTAAATAAAAGCTGGTTAAAGATAAGTTGCAAGCCCGGTGTCCAAATAAATTTTTTTTTTTTTTAGACATTATCGATTTTAAACAAAAGTAGACAAAAGCGGCCCAGTGTAAAAATCTGGTCCGTTAAAAATTGTACATACACGCATACACCACAAAAGAAAAAGCCACGTGTTTTTGTTGTGTATTTTTTTATTAACAATGCCGCGTGTTTTCATTAACAATTGTTCCATCGAGGAGCTGATGTCAGTACCAGGGATAGGGGCGAAGGTGGCCGATAAAATTTTGGCATTAAGGGAGGCAAAGGGTGATCTGGAATTGGATGACCTAAATCAGGTTCCATATCTTAGGATAACACAACCGTTACTGGATTGTTTGGATTTTACCTCTGTTGAAAATAAAGAAGGAATGGGATCCCTGTATGATCGACATAGGGAAAGGGTTAGGAGTGTTGACAAGTTAATAGGGAAGTGGGATGGGACAGAACAGGGCCAAGTTAAAGGAAGGGGGAAGGATATGAGTACATTTGATAAAGTCCCATTAACAGGGGGAGAACCATATTATAATAAACAGGAAGGGGATTGGTGGCAACAGGCCAATTTACCCGAGAGATTAGATGATGATTATAGTGAGATGGAAAGTACTTTCATGGAAAGACAAATCCCAGGGGGAGTTAAATATACATCAGCTCCGGGACAATATCCGCTGCCATCAGTTCGTCGAACGCGACGGGACGATTTGGATTGGGATTCGAGCAACGATGAGCGGGATCGGGCGTATATGCAAAACGTCCATATACGAGACTCTGATATTCGTGCGGGTTATGCGTTCCCTAGAGAATCAGGCCATTTTGATAGTGGGGTTTTAGCCAGTGGGGGGCTGAAGTAAGAGTGCCAAAATACGAACAGTAGCCCCGTCTAATAGGGAAAGTATTTGGCATGACAGGGGGGCCGCTATTCCCCTCTGAGGAATACCGGAGGGAGGTGGAGCAGGGAAAATGCTAACCCCAAGATGAGGGAGAGTATAGGTAGAACAAGACATACCCTAGGAAGGGAAAATGAAGTCCCTAGAATAGTTCAACGTAGAGATGAGTATGATAGGGAAAGGGGACATTACCGCCCAAGTGGGGGAGACATTGAAGGCCCAGGAGGAAGAAACCCATCTATTCCTAGGTTACAGAGTAGTGGGAACAGGGCTGGGGGTCCCCCCAGAAGAGAACCCGAAAATCCTAACGATTATGCAAAAAAGGAGGAGTATGAGGGAGAGAGAGGTCAAAGGGGAAGGGGGAAGAGTGTTAGTTTGCCAATGTCCTTAAAGTTTGATGGTAAATCAAATTGGAAAGCATTCTATGCTAAATTTTCCCGTTATGCGGAAGTTAGTGAGTGGACGGAAGGAGAATGCAGGGACCAGTTATGCTGGTGCCTGGATGGGAATGCAAGTGAATATTATGCCCTCCTAGTTGAGCGGAACCAGGAAATGGTATATATGGACCTAATACGGAAGCTAGAAAAACGGTTTGGTTTCCGTGAACTCCCCGAAACAGCCCAGGTCCAATTTAATAATGCCCGTCAGACTCCGGATGAACTCCTGGAGGACTGGGCGGATAGGGTCTTATCCCTAGCCACTAGAGCATTTAGAGATTTGCCCGAAACTCACATGTATCAACAAGCAGTGATGAGGCTATGCCAAGGGGCAGCAGATAAAGAGACCGGGAGTTATGCCTCTAATATCCGACCAAAAAACATAGAGGAGGCTATTGATAAAATGAGGTGGTTCCAACATAATAATCAGGCTATATTTGGGACCACCCTTGGGCGTAATCCTCGAAGGGAGGTGAAACACGTATCTCCAGGGCCTCACTACGGGGGAGAGGCCAGGGTGTGTGCAATAGGGACTGATCGGGTTACAGATAAGAGTTTGAAAAAAAAGTGGGAGAAGTACTGTCGGCACAGGGGAAAGAAATGAGTGAGATAAAGTCCAACATAGCAGCACTTTCCACTCAAATGGCAGCCATTATGGAGGAGGTGAAGAGAAATCGAATAGATAGGTATAGAGCACAATCACGAAGTCCATCCCCCAGAAAGGGGGATAAACAGGGATGCTTCCACTGTGGGGTCATGGGACACTTCAAGAGGGAGTGCCCAAGGTTGGGGTCTCCGACAGAGGAGAAAAGAGTGTCATTTCAGGAAAATAAGGAGGCTTTAAACTCCAAAGGGGCAACTCGCGAGGCTTGAGACAACCCCTTATCGCCAATATACATGGTCTCAAAGAAGTAAAAGAGGGAGGAGAAATAGATATGGAGAAGAATCAGCAGGATAGGCTCCTAGGGGTAAATAGGGAATTGGGAGAACCTCCGGAGGGACGGGTAAAATTTGAAGGTGCGAGTCAGGGGTATGAGTTCTCAAGTGAAGAGTCAGGAGGAGAGGAAAACAATAGGGAAGTCAAGGACGACCCTCCGGATTCTAGTAATCCGGAGGGACGGGTCAAATCTGAAGATGCCAGTAGGGGGTATGAGTTCTCAAGTGAAGAGTCAGAAGGAGAGGAAAACAATAGGGAAGTCAAGGACGACCCTCCGGATTCTAGTAGTCCGGAGGGACGGGTCAAATCTGAAGGTGCGAGTCGGGGATATGAGTTCTCAAGTGAGGAGTCAGTAGGGGAGGAAAACAATAGGGAAAAGAGGGACACGGACGAGTCCATAGAGGAGGAGGAAAAGGGGGTAGAGGATAAAATAGGGAATTGTGTTACGGATGAGGAAGAGGACGGAGCAATAACGGTGCTCAAGCTGTCCAATGGGGTAATGTTTAGGGTCCCAGTAGAGGTATAAGGCATGCAGTTACAAGCTGTAGTAGATACAGCAGCACAGGTAACACTGGTGTCCGAGGAAATCTACAAATCATTGGACCCTGCCCCACCATCCGTAAGGAAGTGGTTATGAACACCGCAGGGAAGGGAATGCAGATGAATGGGTATATTGCTGGCCCTTTTCAGGTAGTTCTAGGGACACATCTATTCACAGTAGAAATCTACGTGGCCCCAATAGAGGAGGATATGTTACTGGGTTTAGACTTTTTAGAGGCTAATGGGGAGTCCCTACATCTCAAAGAAACGGAACTACAGATATCCGGGGATATTATACCCATGAGTTTGGGAACAGGAAGCCCTTTAGTCAATGAGACAGAGGCGGGGGTGTTCCTAGCCAAGGGGTGTAAGGTACCCCCTAATTCAGTCATGAGAGTGGGGGCACAGCTGAGTGAGTCAATGGCAGGGGAGTATATAGTAAAGGCAGCTATCAAGGGTGAGCTATTAATACCTCGAACATTGCACAATGGGGGTAATAACCCAGTGCTTTGTTTGATTAACATATCCGATCACTATGTAGAAGTAGAGAAGGGGGAAGTTTTGGCCTATGCAGAAGAGGTGTGTTTGAACGTAGAGAATATCGGAGTACAAAAGGTAGAAGTTGCGGGACAGGGGGTCCAGAGAATGAAAAACGGGAAATTCCTGAACATTTGATTAATCTCTTTGATAAATCCAAAGGGAAGCTGAATGAGCAGGAGCAGACACAACTTAGGGAGTTATTATGCGAGTTTGAAGATGTGTTTGCTAAAAGTGAGTTTGACTTAGGGAAATTTAATACAATCCAGCATGGGATTGATACTGGGACCAATCGCCCAGTTAAACAAAGAATCAGGCGTACCCCATTAGGGTTTGCAGGAAAAGAAGAGGCCCAATTAAAGAAAATGTTGAGTGCGGGGATGATCCGGCCATCAGTGTCTGAGTGGGCATCGGCTCCGGTTCTTATCCGGAAACGATGTGGGTCAGTACGGTGGTGTGTGGATTACAGGGCCTTAAATGCTCTCACCATTAAGGATGTGTTCCCATTGCCCCTAGTGGACGAGTGTCTTGACACTTTAGCCGGGAATGTATGGTATTCCAAACTGGATGCCAATTCAGCATATTGGCAGGTGAAAATCAAACCTGAAGACTGCTCCAAAACGGCATTTATTACTAAATACGGGTTGTTTGAGTTCGCTAGAATGGCTTTTGGGTTATGTAACTCACCAGCCACTTATACGAGAGTCATCAACCTGGTGCTGAGGGGTTTGAATTGGAAAGTGGTTCTGGCTTTCCTGGACGATATCCTGGTCCTGGGGAAGGATTTCGAGGGGCACTTGGCCAACCTAAGGGCTGTATTGTTTAGGTTTAGGGAGTATGGGCTAAAATTGAAGCCCAAAAAATGTGAACTGTTTCAAAAGGAAGTGGAGTTCCTGGGTAGAGTAGTGGGACCTAGAGGAATATACATTGGGCCAGGATATATGAAAGATATAAAAAACTGGCCAAGGCCTAAGAATAAAAAGGAGGTGGAGAGGTTTTTGGGGTTCACCAATTACCATAGGGCCTTTATTGAAGGATATACTCAAATAGCATTTCCCCTTCAGGCCCTAACAGGGAAACGTACATATCAATGGGGAAATGAACAGGAAAAGGCGTTTGATGAGTTGAGGAATGCAATGGTGAGAGCACCAGTTCTAGCCCTGCCTAACGCGACTGATCCCTTTATACTGGATATGGATGCACCCGATAAATCGGTGGGGGCTGAATTGATTCAAATACAAGAAGGGGAAGAGAGGGCAGTAGCGTACGGGAGTCTTACCTTGACTCCGGAGCAACAAAAATACTGCACCACTCGAAAGGAATTATTAGCAATTATTAGGTTCTCTCGACAGTTTAGGCATTACTTGTTGGGTAGGCATTTCACGGTCAGGACAGACCATAATAGTCTGACCTGGCTGATGAATTTTAAGGAGCCACAGGGGCAACTGGCTAGATGGTTAGAAGAACTGAGTCAGTTCAATATGGAAATCCAGCATAGGCCTGGGAAGAAACATACCAATGCAGATGTCTTGTCAAGGATCCCTGGGGGGAACCATGTTCAGACTTCAATCTAAGAGTGAAATTACAGGATTTGCCATGTGGGGGGTGTCCCTACTGTACTAGGACCCATTCAAACTAGTCCGGTTTTGACCAGGATGTAGATGGCGTGGTTCCCTTGGCAAATAAGCCTTGGGGTCAACCCTGGAGAGAGGGTCAAGACCAGGAGGAAGAAGAAATGGGACCTAGGGTGGCTGAGATCTGGGTCTCTACGGGGGAAGCGGGAAATAGACTTAGATGGGAAAGTATAAAGGGAGTCCAAATAGTTAGAGAGGCAGAGGGCATTAGTTTTCAAGACCCAGGTGAGGACGAAATGAAGGAACAGCAACGGGTGGACCCCGAATTAGCCTGGGTGGTCAGGTGGAGGGAGACAGGGGAGGAGCCCACTGAAGGAGAACTGTTTATAGGGGACTCTAGAAGCAAATATTATTGGATAAACAGGGAAGTTTTTGTTTTGGAAAAAGGGGTCCTGTGGAGAGAAGGGGATGAGGGGAAGTCAGCAAGGAGGGTGGTCCCAAAGATGTACAAGGAACAAATTGTGAAACTTTGTCACGATCCCCCATTAGCTGGACATCAGGGCATAGAAAGGACAATCGAGAAAGTGAAGTCGTCTAGGTATTATTGGAGGGGGATAGGTAAAGATGTGTCGGCTTACGTAAAAGGGTGTATGGAGTGTAACCAAAATAAGAAGGCAACGGTCTCAGCTAGACACCCAATGTTATCCTATCATTCAGGATCGCCAATGGAACGGGTCCATTTAGACTTCATTGGGCCCCTACCTCGCACTGAGAGAGGAAATGAACACATCTTGATGATGGTTGACCAATTTACCAAGTGGGTAGAGTGCATCCCCTTGCCTTCTCAGAGTGCAGAGGAAACGGCAAGAGCCGTGGTGAATCAGTTCTTTTCTAGATTTGGGTGCCCATTCCAAGTATTCACTGATCAGGGGAGGAATTTTGAGTCCTCTTTGTTCAGGGAAATGTGTGAATTACTTCACATACATAAATCGAGAACTACTCCTTACCGTCCTTCGGCGAACGGACAAGTAGAGCGATGCAATCGTACACTGATGGCGGCGGTGCGGTGTTTCATTGGAAAAAATCAGCGGAGCTGGGATAAATACTTACCGCAGTTGGCAGGGGCATTAAGGTCCTCTGTAAATAGAAGCACAGGGTACACGCCCAATATGATGATGTTGGGTAGGGAGATTGAGTTGCCTGCGGAACTAATGTTCGGGAGTCCGGGAAACACCGGACAGTCCGAAGGGGACCAATACGTAGGGGAGTTGCAAGGGCCCACAAGGTAGCTAGGGAAACTCTCAAACAATCCCAAAAACGAATGAAGAGAGATTATGATATCAAGGTGAGGGTCAAGGAGTTAAAACTGGGGGATTTGGTGTATCAGTTGGACACTGCTACCGTAAAGGGAAAAATTCGAAAATTGAGTCCCTCGTGGAAAGGCCCCGGAGTGGTAATTGAAAAGTTGACCCCCTATCTCTATAAAATAAAGTTAAAGCGGGTGATAATCACCGCTAATCACGATAGGTTGAAGCTATGTCATGACCGCGAGGTTCCAGAGTGGGCCCACAAACTGAGTCAACAAATCATTAAGGGGACAGGATATACCAAGGAGAAAGGGGGCGTCAAAGATCAACGGGGGTATAGAGCTAAGCTTTATTTTGTATGTCAAAAGCCATACACTGGGGAGTTCATGATTAGGTGCGATGAGTGCAAAGAATGGTATCATGGTGATTGTGTAAGGATAACACAGGAAGAGGCAAAGGCCATGGGAGATTTTGTCTGCTCGGGGTGTCACAGGCATCCCCGGGAGAAGGTATAGTGCAGTGGGGGAAGTATTGGGGACTCTGGGGTGGCATAATGATAGTGCTTAGGGAGAAAGAGGGAATACCAGGTATGCCCATATAACATAGAATTCTGACCTGCCTGGCGAAGGGTGGCTATAAGCCCCCTGTGTCAGATGGATTATTTAATTTCTTCTCCGCTCTTCATTCCTGGCATGGTGTCTTGGGGAAAGTGTTTCCTTGGAAAATGGGTCTCTGAGGGGATCGACTTATCATAAAAAGTATATTTGTTCTCTAAACTGATTTACTCGTCACAAAAAATATAGCTATATTTTATAATAATGGGGGGAAGGGATGGTATGGGTAATGTGGAGAAGGGGGATATCGAAGTGGATGGTTGGTGTGTTGTGGGTGTGGAAGGCGTCACAGGGTCTGGTGTGTAGCATATACAGTTTGCTGGTCTTGTGATTCCTGGGGACGCGGTCCCATGGATATCGAAAGCTTAGGGCTTGTGGAGGCTTTGACTGCCTCTTGTGAGCTCTAGGGTGATTTTTGGATTTGTTATTAAATCCAGGGTGGCCCTTTGTTTTTGGGGGGTGTCTCAGTGGCTGACCAGGGACCTTTAAAATAAAACGGGGAGGAGTGTAGTGAGTCGTGGGGGATGGGGGCCGAGGAGTTCCGAAAGGCACCCATGATGCATCACAAACTGACCACGCTTGCCATAACGAGATATACCACAGAACAACCTAGACGTGAAAACCAAGAGACGAAATAATCATCCGACTGAAGTAGTACAAGCTAGTAATAGTAAGTAGTGCTAATTACTATAATTAGAAAGAACTGGTCTCCAACAAATTACACACGTGTATGTTCAGATCACTTCGTTTATGGCATAGCCAGAAATCATGGGTGATTTTGCTCATGAATATTCATAAACCAAATCGCGTCATTTATGACGTCAGCAAATAAACGTTGAACCATATTTGGAAGAGGCTGATGAAAACTCGTATTTATTTTTTTTAAATGATATTTCATCACAGTTTTGATCACATAAATAACTTCATAATTATTTGTGATCGTATCAAAATTAATTGTCATCATATGTTTATTAGGAATCCGATGATGTGTGTAAAAGATCGAAAATATATGTAATGCACTGTCCCCCTCCCTTTTTTTTCCACGAAATAAAAATATGTAAATAAAAAATATAATGTGCATTTTTTTTCAATTTCTGCCCCACATAAGTATTAGAATGTCATTGAAATCGTTTAGAATATATATTGTTAAATTTTTTGAACTTTATATATCGGCAGTATTGTTACCAATTGTATTATAGTTACTTCTTCTGTTGTTTTGTCGAAATAAAAAAAATACCCTTGTGGAGCCTTTTTTTAATTGTTTATTTACATTTACAATGGAATGCGGTGCTTACTCAAATAATGCTATGTCTAGCAGAAGCAGTTTTACGAAATAGTAGATATTTTTGCATGAACCCCTATTGAATCTCTACTAGAAAGGTGAAAAAAACTTGTGAAGCCCTCTTTTAAATTATCGTGGGAACCTTTAATTTTTCAGCAAAATATTTATCGAAGAAAGATTCCTCAACAATGTTACCGGAACTGACCGAATTTGTCCC
Source organism: Bathymodiolus septemdierum (assembly GCA_963383655.1). Taxonomy (NCBI): domain Eukaryota; kingdom Metazoa; phylum Mollusca; class Bivalvia; order Mytilida; family Modiolidae; genus Bathymodiolus; species Bathymodiolus septemdierum. The sequence continues at coordinate 53,409,468 of OY726527.1, forward strand.
GGCAACTAGAATGGGGATTGCAAGAAAAGTGTTTTAAGGTCTTGAAAGCCGTGCAGGATGCATTTTTTCACTTCTTCTCAATGCTTTTGAATGGTGCTTACGCTTCAAAATTTGAAACTGGGTGGGAACCTTGAGTTTTCATGGTACAGCTGTGATATTTTGAGATAGTGTTCAAACCGGTGCATAGTTTGATTTTCTATCCCGAAAATTTGTCCGGCCCAAGCTAACAGAAAGTTTCCCGTTCAACTATATGTTAAAATCCAAATTATCTTTGAGCCGCCATTTTGAATATGCAAATAAGCAAATCACCTATCATTTCTGGCTATGGGATCGGACCAGACAGAAAACACAACGATAAGATTCCGACGGAAAAAATGGCAAAGAAACAACTGGCACAACAACTCCATGGAGGAAACCCCCAGTGGATAGGAGCACCAAGTCTTGTGATACCGTCTCAGATGTTGACATGACACAACAGAATCAGATTACACTTGATATTGAGACTATGCACACGGGTACCGGGTCGTTTCGCCCCGAATCCCGTTCGCCCCCTGAGTCGTTTCGCCCCTATTCCCGTTCGCCCCGGGTTGTTTCGTCCTGATTTCCTTCTCTCCCCGGGTCGTTTCGCCCTCATTTATTAATAGTGCTTTAAAAAATGAAATATGGAAAATACCATTGCAAATATTCGTATTTTGGATGTTGTAAGGCTTGTTCATGGGTACTTTTTTTTTGTCTTCCTCGTAATTTCTTCCTCATAATTACACGGTAACATGCTTTCTTGACGTGTTTAATATTATGTATTGCTTTACTCTTTGTTTGACACCTGATTAAATGTGTAAAATTTCTTTGTTTACTTTCATTGTTTGACACCTGATACGAAATCTGATATTTATTATTGTTATAAATATCCGAGAAATTAGCATATGAGGGGGAGTTTGATGTCTTCGTTAGGTCGATTTCGCCGTATTTTGTTGCCATTCTGTACACATAGGTGAATCTAAACCCCTTCACGATGATTCTTTTTGAGAAAAATATTCTCCATTTTGTGTTCAACAATATTCCACTGACCAAAATGAATGAATTATTATTTGTTTTGTATACAACCAATAAATAAATAATTAAAGCAGACCAAAATGAATGATTTTTTTATTTTTTGCATACAACTAATAAATAAATAATTACCAAAAAAGTGTCGAAAAAGACTTCATCTATTATAATATAATAGCGATTAAGTGGGGCGAATCGACTCACTTTCCGGGGCGAATCCACCCGGGGCGAACAGGTAAATAATATGAATTTGCATATATGTGAAAATATTGTTCAGAATTAAAACATACAACTAAAAATAGTATAAAAGTTGGGGAGAATCTATTGCTAAATACACATGAAATTATTGTAAACACCCTCGTTTCACAAATCAAGTTGAAGTTTGCCCCTCATCCATCCTGATTTCCTCTACAGGTCGACAATGTATGTAAAATCATATATGTACATGTAGATATACATTACTATTTTCAGCCACCCAGACATAATTTTTTTTAACCCCCCCCCCTTAACAACAAAACATTAAGAAAAATTATCGGTGCCTAAGCTGGACGCCATGCAATAAAATATTGGGTAACCGTAAAATTAGGCACCAGACTTCCTTTATTTTTGTACTTTAAAAACCAAAAGTACTGTAAACATGATAAAGGACAAATATTAGGCACATTATATATATATATGTAGATAAAAAGATTAGTTTTCAGTGGAAAGAAATGGCTACAATCAAATTTGCTCTTCCAGGTTCTGTCCAAGTTTAAAATCTAGGACATTACCAATCAGTTATTTTTGTGTATGCTTTTAAAATGCTAGATCATTGATATTAAAATTTGGCAGAACAAATTCACATACAAAATATTACAATATTTTTCACACTATTTCATCCCCAAAAACAAAAATGATTTGATGTGTAATAACTAGACAGTGGTGGGCTGCTCATTGGTTTAATAAAAGTTTGTTTCTTGCTACTTGGAAACTAAACTATGTCAGATAATGATTCATATTTTCATTTGTTGTTTTTCAGATATTCGAAAGATTTGCCCGATGAAACAAATGAGACCATGGATACAAGTATTGAGGATCACCATACATGTAGCATTGCAGCTCAAACAGACCATGCCAATCAACAAGATAAATCTTTCTTTGTATGCCAACCTGAAATATGCATTGAAGATATTCAGCATTCAGATGATAGCATTTTATTCTATACTGGTTTACAAAATTCTAAAATGTTCAAGGCCTTATATGATACTCTTTTAGAATATGGAATGAAAGAGGATGTTTGTGAATCAAAAAGGAAACTGCGTCTGGTTGACGAATTTTTGATGGTGCTTATGCGCTTAAGATTGGGTTTACTGGTGAAAGATCTTGAGTACAGATTCAAAATTTCATCATCGTCAGTATCTAGAATTTTCAATAAATGGATACTTATTATGAGAACAGCTATGGAGTCAATGATATTTCTTCCTTCATTGGATACTTTGAAGCAGAGAGTTCCAACTTGTTTCCAAGATTTTTCAAACACTCGTATAATCTTAGATTGTACGGAAATCTTCATTCAAAGTGCCAAGGACGATAATTCAAATTACGAACGATAACTCCATTTTCCGCAAAGAGGGAATAGTATATTTCAAAAATAAGTTGGAATTTTCGAGAAGTATGGCTGTAAACAAGTTACAAATAACTAGAAAAATATTACTTTAAAAAACAATTATCATTAAAACTTGGTAAAACTAATGCTTGAAAGAACACCAACTGATTTTTTCCCCTGTGAATTGTTTTTAAGTTACAAAATGTAATAACTCTTCTTTTTCTTGATGGCAATATAATGTCAGGAGTGCAACATATCCTAATAAAATAGTATCATTGATAAAATAATGATAATTTATAATAAATTGCCTTTTCTAGCCTATAGAAATATTCTAATTATTTATTTATGATTTATCTAATATATTAGAGTGGTATAATACAAATTTTCAAATGTACATAGTTAAAAATATTGCTGCTAAAACTGGGTATTAAAGAAGTGGTATGGCAAAAAATTGTTACAAATTTCCAAATACTGTCATTTCTGTACACATATTTTATTGAAAACAGGTAAAATTTATTGTATGAGTTAACAGTAACATCACTGTTCAATGTTGGCATTTTAAAATGTGATATTTTCTTCTTTTTTTTCTTTATTATAAATTTATAAAATGTCAGGAGTGCAACACAAATAGACAAAATGTTTTTTCTACAACCAATTAATTTGCGATCGTTCAAAGAATCAATGTTATTTTTTCTTACAAATGGCTACTTATCTTTAAAGTTTGAAAATGTTGCTGTCTCAAGTAAAAATATTCATTATTATTTTGATAATAAAAACTTTTATCAGGTAGATTGGACAAAAACATTGAGAATTTTTCATAAAAATACCTTTTAAGAAAAACTACAACTACCAATAACCCAATATTTTGCACAAAAAGTCTTTTATATCGGTTGCATTGCTTGAGAAACCATTATACAAAATAATTGAGACTAAAGATTGTTTAACTGATATAGAATAAGTATGTGTTTTACATGGTTTTTATGCCAATTTGGGTTCAATTAAAGGTTCTTAAAAATTTATTGCTTATCTGTTCATAGTTTCGTTCTTGTTTCATTTACTTCAATGTATACAACATTGAAAATTATCAGCAGAAAGATTTTAGGAGTGACTTTAATATGGACATTTTTTTCACATGTTGGAGCCATTTTTTATGACACAGCCCTTAATGGATCGGGACGAAATGAGTAAACGTTACAGAAGACCTTCCATAGATGCTTCCTACTAAGTTTCACTTCATTTGGTTGAGGCGTTTCAGAGGAGAAGATTAAAATGTGAATAGTTAATGGACGACAGACGACGAACGGAAGACGACGGCAGACATGGGGTAATCATAATTTGTAATCATAATCGGTTGTAATCGATTACATTTTTCATGTAATCGAATGTAATCTGTAATCGGACATTTTTTAGATTACATGTAATCGTAATGTAATCGATTACATTCATTTTGACCCTGTAATCATGGTTACTTTCTGATTACATTTAGAATACTTTTCATCATTTTGACTTATTTTGTCATAACTGAAACATATATCTCCTTTGATATTTAATGTATGATTTATGTAAATAAATTTTCTTCATGAAATTTATTAAACAAATAATGTAGATATTATTATATGCTTAATTGCAATCAAAACTATCACAGCTACAAAAAATATTAAGTCTTGATATGACTTCAAAGACTTGATATCCAAACAAATAATATCTCAATTTCAATTTCTTAAGGGTTTCAAAAATTCAGTGAAAACAGTTTGTCGGCTTGTGTAAAACACAACAAGCTCTAAAATTTTAAATTATCTGACACAACTTTCAAGATTTCATATATGAAATTGCTTCTATGAAAGACTATCACCATGTCCTCATGATTCGCATAAGATAAAGAAATATTTTATTTCAACCAAGACATGAAGATTTCTTATACAAGCTTAAAAAGATATTTAAATTTCAATGAAGATATTATATAAAAAGCAAAATGTAAATTATAATTTTCAGAAACATTTATTTATGATGCTCGTACATACATGTATATTACAAATTAACTGATAAATAGCAAGTTGTAATATTTGTAAAATTTTGGAATTTTTTTTTTTAAAGAATATTATAATGGGGCTTGTATTTTATATTCAGAGATATGTGATATTTCTGCTTTTTATTTTGGTGCTGATTTTCCTTTTAATATTGGATTATATGATAATTTTTTCATTACTTGTGGGTTACTATGCAACTTGTAATGGATATTTTATTAAACCTATTTACATAAATTAAGGATTTAGTTTTCATATTTAGACTGAGAAACTATATACATTTTTAAGCAAGTTTTTAGAATCCGAATGATTTTTGTTTTTTAATCTTCTGAATTATATATCAAGGACAAACATTCAAATGGTGTGAAACTTAGTAATAGTGATTGTTGCATAATTTGGTTGCATAAATAATACCTTAATTACAATTTTTTTCAGGTAATTAACTGCTAGTTTATTATCCCCAATAGACTTTCACAGGATGTTTGAAATTATTTGATATATATTATTAAAATGTGCAAATGTATGTTATAATATTTACTAATAGTATAAGATGGAATCACTATTGGTCATATATAGTAATAAGAGAAGACATATTTTATAAAAAATAGGAAAATGAGAATTGCTGTTTATAATTTACAATGTACTGTTTGTTATTGCATGTAATGATCACATTACAATTGAATTGTAATTCATAGTTCTGATTAAGAAATACATTAAAAAAAAAGAGATATTGGACAGATGCACACGAGACAAAATAACATAAAACACTAATGTATTGGTTGTCATGACATTAAATGTAATCAGTAATGTAATCGATTACATTTACAAAGTGATTGTAATTTAATCGATTACATTTGAAAATTGATGTAATCGTAATGTAATGTAATCATGAAAATTCAAAGTAATTGTAATGTAATCGATTACATTTGAAAGTAATTGACCCCAAGTCTGGACGACGGAGTGATGATAAAAGCTCACATTGCCTTTGGCAAGGTGAGCTAACAACAGTCATTGGGTAGATATGTCGCTCCACTCGGACACATTATTCTGATTCCGAGCCAACCAGTCTTTGCTATATCTCCTTAATTCTGCGTTCTTAGCGGAGAAGCATCAAATACCAATTTTATATTCTTTTGTTTGACAAGACCGCAGTTCGTACCCACAATCTATCACACTCGAGGCGAGCACGCTAACCATTACGCTACCGATGTAGTTCCCTATTTTTATTTTATTTTTATTATTTTTTTAATCAAAATTTCTTATTGTCCTTCAATATATTATTTGAAAACAAAAATTAATCCAAAACAATAAGAGTTACTTGATATTTATATAAACAGTGAGAGTTCCTACTTTTGTTCAAGCACTCTTTTGAATATTGCAATAATCCAACTGCATAGCAAATAAAAAAACCGAATTATAAGTTCTATTCAAAATCATGACCATTCTGTCGAAGGTGACTTGGCGAATGTCAATTCTGCACGAACCGTTTTGTATTTCTTTCTTTTAATGTTATGCAAAACATCCACATGTAAAATATTTTGTCTATGTGCTGTTGGTTTTTTTTTTTTTCACAACTTTTATTCATTGAAGACAATTTTTTTTTCTTTCTTTTTATCAATTTGCAAGTCGAACATATCCTTGACAAGTGTTATAATGAACCTTAAATAAATTACAAAAAGGAAACATAATTGTGATATTGAGCTGTTTTCGCTATTCTTTTAATTTTTTGCATAGACAAAACCGGTTCTACTGAGAAACAATTTTTGGGACCCAACCGGAAAGTAGTGGCTGACAGAGCCGGAACGAATGTACGTAAATTGATTATAAGCATTGTGTTTTTTACTGTAGCAAGTCTAAAACTATTCATGGTGGCACGCCAGTGCAAACTATCATGCATATAAGCATTACAAAGGGTTTGTGTACTTTAATTACACATATAGACTACTTTTTATAACTTTATTTGATGATTTCAATCTCATTAATAACATTTTTCATTGTTTATGTCCATCATTTTATCTATATCTGAGTAATCTATTAAGTTAACCACAGAAACATATAGGTAAAAACAAGCAAAAATAATCGACCGATAACGACATCTTCTGGATTCAAGATATAATAAAACTATATGATCATAATACTTACATTTTGTCGTCGCCTGTATGTCAAACATGCCTAATTGACTTGTACCGGAAGATGACAGAACAATTCCGACCGGACCTCTTTGACGACAGTGTATATAGCTGACACATTGTTTATATGACGTTACACAACAATCACTCGCTCAATCAAAACTAGCTTATAGACTAGTCAAATTAGATGAAAAATATGGCAAACCTCAAAAAAATTGCAACAGAATTATTTTGGAAATTTTCCAGTCCTGAAAGGCTTTCTTTGCATCATACTAAAAGTCTACCACAATATCAGTTGGGGAAAATGTATTTTTTGGGTAAAAAAGAGCAAAATTTGTTAAAAATCGTGAAAAACTGGAAATTGCTCATAAAATGTTAGTTCTTGAACAAAGCATCCCAAATCAAAAGTTTAACAACACTTTTTCAGGTGATCAATTAAAAAGAAAATATTTTACACTTTTTTCGGGAGTATAAACATCAGATTTTTTGGGTAAAAACATCATATTTTAGTGAAAAGTTGCGAAAAAATACCGTGAGTGACTGCAAAAGCAAACAACAAAAGGAAAAATAGTAACAGAAGCTCAAAGGTCATACCAATAAAGTAAAATAACTTTATTTGAATCATTTTAAAACTTTATGGCTAAATGTTGATTGGGTAAATGTTGATTTGGGGTAAAAATAGCAAAATTAGCCCAAATTCGTTAAAAACTGAGAAAATCACATATGGTTTTTTTTTGTGAAAAAATAACTCCAATTTTAAAGTAATGCAAAGATTTCGACACATTTATGACATAAAACAATATTGAATACAAAAAATGAAAGAAATGTGATTTTGGGTGAAAAATTAAAAAATATGCCAAAAAAACACCAAAAAACTGGGAAAAGCTATCATGGATCATATATGTATTCGAAAATCATTTGAAATGAGACCAACATATAAGTTTATGAGCTGTTGTGATAAACAAAAGACTTTGGTTGAAAAGATTTAAGATTTATGAAACATTATGTGTGGGTAGGAAGTCTAATTGACCAAAAAAGGACGATACCTCAAAAGATATGTTTATGACATTTCTATTGACATCTCTGTAGTATCATTTAGACTGTATTCCAATTAATATGCGGAAAGTTTGAGGTTCTAAGTGTTAAGAAGGAAATGTTTCGTTATATCCTTTAAATACAATATTTATCTGTACACATGTACCTATTCGTCAGTGAAGTCAAATTCTGCAATTGCAGCGGAATTGGAACAATTTAATCCGACATTCACCGCATCCGACTGAACATTGAAGACCATGCTTCCTACACACACATCGCTTGGTGTCACAATTTTGTTTGCAATTGCATCTAATGATATTTAGTAGTTTTTCAGGCGCCGGTGGAAGTTCCATCAGAATCGGACAAAGTTTTCCGCGTTTAATTTCCCATCCCCAATCAGTGGGATCAATATCAACTGTTTCCGACATCCACTTTTGACACTGATAATACACACGTAGACTATGGAATTTTGCTGAATCAGATGTAGGAGGTAAACTTTTCACGTGCACCGATGTATTTCCCGTAATCACTTTGGCGGTAGATTTTCTCCATCGAAAAATGTCAAGACCTTCAAGTGGGAGTCCTCCATAGACACATGTAAGAGCTTCTTCTCCTGCTATGATGACGTTCAATTTACTTGAAGTTGTATTCATGAACAATTGACCTTGTGCTTTCAAGTACTCTTGATTCAATCTTTTTAATGCAATTACTTTGCCAATTCCAAAAAGCCTAGATGTAGAGTCGCAACCTGTTAGTGAATGCAAAAAGGGTAACAAATGACAAATATCCTCCCCAAGAAAGCCTTTTGTTTGTTGAATGTTCCATATTTTCATTTTTGTTGTTTATTGCCATTTTTTCCGATTTGAACATAACCCGTTTGCACTGTTGATTGACGTGATGAATAAGCAACACCAACAAGTCAGTATCTTCACCAATTACAATGACTTCTGACGATAAAGCACAATCTACGGCTGTTTGTGCAATAAGAAGATCTGCATCATCAACTGCATTCTTATATCTTATGTCATGCTTATTGAGCTTTTCACAAAGCATATTTATAAACGCTTGCTTGTTATGACTGTTTGACATGAACAGTTCCTTTTTGGTTTTGCAAGGCATAGTAGGGGTGAAATTTATGTTCGGCGAAATAATTCCTTTTGTTCGACGCAAATGTGTTGCATCTTTGATTGACGGAAGCTCTGGGTAACTGTCAAATGCAATTACAGGGTCTTTTTATTTCTTGATAACATGATCAACATACATTTGTGCTATTGATCCAAACGAATCACCATGTGTCCAGGGAATTCGCTGAAGTAAAGAGCCACCATCAAGAACATACTGAAATCCCTCACCATCTATTTCATGTGTACAATCGCTTCCACATGCCCATATTGCATCAGCTAAATTTGACTTGCATGCCTCTCGAGGAAGTCTGTTGCAATCAAACATAGAGGAAGGAACACTAGACAATTCATATTTGAACACCTCTGCTGTATTTTCAAAGAGACCATTAGCTGCTGTTGTCAAGCGTTGAAACATCAACTGAGGATCTATATCAGTAGTTGGAAAATCTGAATCTGACTTACTCTTAGTTTTTGCTGCTAATGTCACTGTTTGATTTGATTTCTTAAAACTGAAACTCAACACATTTTCTCCTTTCATCATTTCTAACGTACGAGTTCCTATATTTTCAGCTTTGTCAACGTTGACATCAGGCTCTGCTACAACGCCTGTTTCAATATTTCGTAGAGAAACATTGGAAGTAAAAGGATTTCTGTCACAAAGATACTCAAGAATTGCGAGAGTATCTTTCCTATCTCGTTCTTTTCTGGCATGGCTAGCTTCTTTGTGCTGGTCACTGGTAAAGTGTCCAACTCCAGTAAGTTCCTGCATAGCACTGTTGTAGTCTGCACATGCTGGCATCGATAGTATCCATTGTGCACGTTGAGCTTCACCAATACGTCTGCCTCTGGTTAAGCCTCCAGAAGATTTAATACTCCTCATCAATATCTGCTCTATAGTTGGGTCTGTAGAACGGCTACCCCAAAAACGGTCTGTCCTCCTAAGTACGTCGTACCCCGCTTTGAAATGCCTGTACACTTCTGTGTGATCGAGTTCCAGTTTAAACGTCATTGACAAATAAACGAAATGATAGAGGCAAATCTTCCGAAACAAAGCCGTAACCGCCTTAGTTTACATGTGTAAAATCACTTTGATTCGGATTTACAATGAAACTTGTACATATAAAACTTGCAATAATATACTTGTCATTTCGTCTGATATACAATCAAATGTAAACACGTATCTACTTATTTTGCTGGTATTGATTGATTGATTGTTATTTGTTTTATATCAAGTCGCAAATATTTCATGCATAATCAGGACGAATTTACTATATGTGTATTTATAAGTATAGCATGGTAAAAACGGCGTTCCATAGACAGGGGAATGCCATCCTTTGTTGAAAATTAAATAACTTAAAATTGTCCTCCTTCGTATCAATAGAATAAACCTACCTGATATCTCATTAATGTTCATATTGAAAATAATAACGTCGACGGTTTGTGCATTTTTATTAAACCGGCGTTCCGTAGACAAAAAAATCAGACGATAATTTCTTTTGTTTTTATGCTTATTGTAATTATAAATGCATGTTCTAGTCTATAAAGATTTTCTTTTCTTTTTTATGGTTATTTAAATGTATTTAAGAACACAAATCAATGAAATAAGCGTATATTCAAGGCACGGGAGACGAAAAATATAAATGCAACAAAATTCAATATTCTACTAAAAAGGGAGATAATTCCTAGATCTTCAGATGATAGATATGATAATTATGTTGTATTTTTACTGATAAATACTTACCAAATTCATAATTGTCACATAATATGCTTATTGATATTTCAATTCATAGCGGGAAGAAACCTTTATTGTCTCCCCTTGATAAATAGTCTGTGTACGGCATCCCATCTGTAACGTTAAAATCAGCGGAAATACGTGATTTTTTATGATAAAAAATGACGTCTTTCCCGTGGGTTGATTTCGGTAGACTTTTAATATATTTTATTTTGGGCCTTTCCCTAAAAGATAACGAAAAGTAAAATTCTGTTGCAATTTTTTTGAGGTCAAATGCTATTTTGACTAGACTATTATTTCTTGTTAATAAAGGGGTGTTATGGTGTTTAACGCTTCTTTAAACAATATGTCAGTACACATCGCATGAACAGGATTCAAACTCGCAACGTTAATGGTGATAGGCACTGGTTGCATAGGTAGTTATAAATCCAGCAAAAAAAAACACAAAAAACTATACGATCACGACCACGAAGGCTCCCTTTTGTTAATACATAAAATATTTATTCTTAATTAAAATGCTATACCCAATATTTCTAAATTCTCCCGATACATTTCCTCACAGAGGAAGCCTTTGGTATATAAATAGGGCCCGGCTATAGTTATTGCCGCTGCGGAGTACAACTGTCCTGAACCAGTCGTCTGCTACTTGCTCGTGACGATACACGGAATATCGTGAGATAAAACAAAAGATAAAACAAACCTCTAATTGTGACTAGCTTATACATTGTAATTAGATTACAGATTTTATTTTATACCTGTAACTATTGATGTTAATAGTATCAATTCTATTCTTATGATAGAACGGGGGTGGGGGCGTCGTGGTCGTAATAATATGGTAGTTGGATTAACAACTACATATGCAATCAATGCCTATCACCACTAACGTTGTGAGTTCGAATCCCGTTCAGGCGAAGTGATCAAGTTTGTCAGTGACTTGCAGAAGGTTGGTGGTTTTCTCCAGGTACTCCGGTTTCCTCCACCAATCAAAATGACCGCCACGATATAACTGAAATATTGTTGAAAGTGGCGTTAAACACCACAACACTAATCCTGGGTTTAAAGAATTAGGACGCATCGTCATCGATATGTGACGTATGACCCATTTTTGCTTTAAAATATGTATGTAAGGTTTAGTGAGGATATGACTGCGTAGTGACCATTACAGTGCATCAATCTGATATTTTACATCTCGTAGACGCTTTGGATATATCTAATACACAGGGAGGACACCGATGACCGAGAGACTATGATCGTGTCCACCGGAACACAAGCCTGACAGCACTGGCGTGGGTTTGTGCCCCGACACCAACACAAATCTTAAGCTTTTCAGATAGCTACCCATAGCGGGAAGTTTCCGTGGTCAGTTCGTTTTTATAGTGCCTCAGAAGGGTAAATTGTTCATGTCTCGCCCATAGGACCTTTTCTACAAATTGTTGCATGTTGTTGATATAAATACATCTTATGTACTTCTCCTATATCGACGTCAAACAAAACTCACTCAATAAATTAATTCTGTTAAATACACGTGTTACTTTATATTACCATTTGGTGGGGATTTTAATGGCGTCATAAAGCGGTATCTAGTACAACACATCATAAAATGTCATTTATTTTTACAATTAGATTGCTATCATGCTATTTTAAAAACCAAATTTCTAGTGTTTAATTTAAAATATATTTATGATTTCATTACAATGAATCAATTGAAGCATTATGTTAGGTTATTGTCATCAATGAATTGAAATTGGAAAATGCTTAGATTTTCATTGAATAATTGAGTTAGAGTGAGTTATCGTGTTTAACGCCACTTTCAACAATATTTCAGTTATATCGTGGCCGTCAGTGTAATTGGTGAAGGAAACCGTAGTATTCGGAGAAAACCATCGACCTGTCGCAAGTCACAGACAAACTTTATCAGATAATGTTGTATGGAGTACACCAGTCTCCATGAACGGGATTCGAACTGACAACGTTAGTGGTGATAGTCACTGGTCACTCGTCGCAACTTCGGCTGATTCCATACCTTCATCATACCTCGTCCGTATTACGATAGCTCCCATTGGAACTACTTTCGGAAATCTTCAATGAAGGAGGTATTAAAATAATTTCTCTTTCGAATGTTCGTCCAATAATAATATATTTTCATTCGTCGCAATGTCGGCTGATTCCGTACCTTCATCAAAGACCAATATTTTTCAAAACAAACTCATCTATTGTCGCCATTTTAGAACTTATTCGCGGTGCGCAATGTTTGATTGAAGTGATACGGTCTTCCGGCGAAGAAATGTGACGCGTAGACGCATATCAAATACCGTATTACAGCCGAAGTATTGAGGAAGAGAAGCGGACTCACCTGAGGTTTGCCGATTGAGTCACTGGTGTCTTAAATCTCCACCACGACGGCCCCTCGTTAAAAAATGTAATCTTTTTCAGCATTGAAAGTTGTATCTCACTTTGAAAAGTATCTTGTTATGTCAGTTACGATTTCCGCAAAGAAACGATGTTCGCTTTTACCTCCAGTTGTTTGTAGGAGGGCCCATGTCTTATTTACCTCCAGTTGTTTGTAGGAGGGCTCATGTCTTATTTACCTCCAGTTGTTTGTAGGAGGGTCCATGTCTTATTTACCTCCAGTTGTTTGTAGGAGGGTTCATGTCTTATTTACGTTATTTGTGTTTGTAGGAGGGTCCATGTCTTGTTTACCTCTAGTTGTTTGTAGGAGGGTCCATGTCTTGTTTACCTCCAGTTGTTTGTAGGAGGGTCCATGTCTTATTTACGTTATTTGTGTTTGTAGGAGGGTCCATGTCTTGTTTACCTCCAGTTGTTTGTAGGAGGGTCCATGTCTTGTTTACCTCCAGTTGTTTGTAGGAGGGCTCATGTCTTGTTTACCTCCAGTTTGTAGGAGGGTCCATGTCTTATTTACCTCCAGTTGTTTGTAGGAGGGTCCATGTCTTGTTTACCTCCAGTTGTTTGTAGGAGGGTCCATGTCTTATTTACCTCCAGTTGTTTGTAGGAGGGTCCATGTCTTGTTTACCTCCAGTTGTTTGTAGGAGGGTCCATGTCTTATTTACCTCCAGTTGTTTGTAGGAGGGTCCATGTCTTGTTTACCTCCAGTTGTTTGTAGGAGGGTTCATGTCTTGTTTACCTCCAATTGTTTGTAGGAGGGTCCATGTCTTGTTTACCTCCAGTTGTTTGTAGGAGGGTCCATGTCTTGTTTACCTCCAGTTGTTTGTAGGAGGGTCCATGTCTTATTTACGTTATTTGTGTTTGTAGGAGGGTCCATGTCTTGTTTACCTCCAGTTGTTTGTAGGAGGGTCCATGTCTTATTTACCTCCAGTTGTTTGTAGGAGGGTCCATGTCTTGTTTACCTCCAGTTGTTTGTAGGGGGGTTCATGTCTTATTTACCTCCAGTTGTTTGTAGGAGGGTCCATGTCTTGTTTACCTCCAGTTGTTTGTAGGAGGGTCCATGTCTTGTTTACCTCCAGTTGTTTGTAGGAGGGTCCATGTCTTATTTACCTCCAGTTGTTTGTAGGAGGGTCCATGTCTTATTTACCTCCAGTTGTTTGTAGGAGGGTCCATATCTTGTTTACCTCCAGTTCTTTGTAGGAGGGTCCATGTCTTATTTACCTCCAGTTGTTTGTAGGAGGGTCCATGTCTTATTTACCTCCAGTTGTTTGTAGGAGGGCCCATGTCTTGTTTACCTCCAGTTGTTTGTAGGAGGGCCCATGTCTTATTTACCTCCAGTTGTTTGTAGGAGGGTCCATGTCTTATTTACCTCCAGTTGTTTGTAGGAGGGTCCATGTCTTGTTTACCTCCAGTTGTTTGTAGGAGGGTCCATGTCTTGTTTACCTCCAGTTGTTTGTAGGAGGGCCCATGTCTTGTTTACCTCCAGTTGTTTGTAGGAGGGTCCATGTCTTGTTTACCTCCAGTTGTTTGTAGGAGGGTCCATGTCTTGTTTACCTCCAGTTGTTTGTAGGAGGGCCCATGTCTTGTTTCCCTCCAGTTGTTTGTAGGAGGGCTTATGTCTTATTTACCTCCAGTTGTTTGTAGGAGGGTTCATGTCTTATTTACCTCCAGTTGTTTGTAGGAGGGCCCATGTCTTGTTTCCCTCCAATTGTTTGTAGGAGGGTCCATGTCTTGTTTACCTCCAGTTGTTTGTAGGAAGGCCCATGTCTTGTTTCCCTCCAGTTGTTTGTAGGAGGGCTTATGTCTTATTTACCTCCAGTTGTTTGTAGGAGGGTCCATGTCTTATTTACCTCCAGTTGTTTGTAGGAGGGTCCATGTCTTATTTACCTCCAGTTGTTTGTAGGAGGGCTCGTGTCTTATTTACGTTATTTGTGTTTGTATGTGCATAGCGTTGTCCAACACATATTGTGTTGTGTTTTTGTTTCGTTTTTTTTCGTCTTGTGTAGCTTATGTTGCCAGTTGCTCTGCATTGTCCATTTTATATTGCCCTTCGATATTCTCTAACGTTTATTTACATAAAAATAGCACTTTTCAAGTGTAAAATGTGTGACCTACAACTATATGATGGCAATGATGATGTTCACTGAAAATGTTGATCAGAATTACGATATCCAATATCCACTTACACACTACCCCTCCAAATGTGACCCTGAATAAAAGTGTTCATCAAACATTGATATTGTATTTAATTACACCTTGCATAAGAATCCTGGATTTCGATTGGTTAATAGCCGGTGTATTTTTCGTGTATTTTCATATTTAGGATTAATTTCGTTCATTTTTACCGCTGCCGGGGTATTTGCATGAGAATTTAACTTTTTTTCCCTTTGTGCCATGATATTTGTGAAAACGCATTTCATTTTTTTACCCCCGCGTGCCTCAAAGCGCCAAATTTATTAGGAATATGTTTTCTTTACCTTTATACGTAAGGTAACGTGATTAATCAAATTTGAAACCCAGAAGTGTTCCGATGTAAACGTATTTCACTTTTTTACCCTCGCGTAGGAGGGTCCATGTCTTGTTTACCTCCAGTTGTTTGTAGGAGGGTCCATGTCTTGTTTACCTCCAGTTGTTTGTAGGAGGGTCCATGTCTTATTTACGTTATTTGTGTTTGTAGGAGGGTCCATGTCTTGTTTACCTCCAGTTGTTTGTAGGAGGATCCATGTCTTATTTACCTCCAGTTGTTTGTAGGAGGGTCCATGTCTTGTTTACCTCCAGTTGTTTGTAGGGGGGTTCATGTCTTATTTACCTCCAGTTGTTTGTAGGAGGGTCCATGTCTTGTTTACCTCCAGTTGTTTGTAGGAGGGTCCATGTCTTGTTTACCTCCAGTTGTTTGTAGGAGGGTCCATGTCTTATTTACCGCCAGTTGTTTGTAGGAGGGTCCATGTCTTATTTACCTCCAGTTGTTTGTAGGAGGGTCCATATCTTGTTTACCTCCAGTTCTTTGTAGGAGGGTCCATGTCTTATTTACCTCCAGTTGTTTGTAGGAGGGTCCATGTCTTATTTACCTCCAGTTGTTTGTAGGAGGGCCCATGTCTTGTTTACCTCCAGTTGTTTGTAGGAGGGCCCATGTCTTATTTACCTCCAGTTGTTTGTAGGAGGGTCCATGTCTTATTTACCTCCAGTTGTTTGTAGGAGGGTCCATGTCTTGTTTACCTCCAGTTGTTTGTAGGAGGGCCCATGTCTTGTTTACCTCCAGTTGTTTGTAGGAGGGTCCATGTCTTGTTTACCTCCAGTTGTTTGTAGGAGGGCCCATGTCTTGTTTCCCTCCAGTTGTTTGTAGGAGGGCTTATGTCTTATTTACCTCCAGTTGTTTGTAGGAGGGTCCATGTCTTATTTACCTCCAGTTGTTTGTAGGAGGGTCCATGTCTTATTTACCTCCAGTTGTTTGTAGGAGGGCTCGTGTCTTATTTACGTTATTTGTGTTTGTATGTGCATAGCGTTGTCCAACACATATTGTGTTGTGTTTTTGTTTCGTTTTTTTTCGTCTTGTGTAGCTTATGTTGCCAGTTGCTCTGCATTGTCCATTTTATATTGCCCTTCGGTATTCTCTAACGTTTATTTACATAAAAATAGCACTTTTCAAGTGTAAAATGTGTGACCTACAACTATATGATGGCAATGATGATGTTCACTGAAAATGTTGATCAGAATTACGATATCCAATATCCACTTACACACTACCCCTCCAAATGTGACCCTGAATAAAAGTGTTCATCAAACATTGATATTGTATTTAATTACACCTTGCATAAGAATCCTGGATTTCGATTGGTTAATAGCCGGTGTATTTTTCGTGTATTTTCATATTTAGGATTAATTTCGTTCATTTTTACCGCTGCCGGGGTATTTGCATGAGAATTTAACTTTTTTTCCCTTTGTGCCATGATATTTGTGAAAACGCATTTCATTTTTTAACCCCCGCGTGCCTCAAAGCGCCAAATTTATTAGGAATATGTTTTCTTTACCTTTATACGTAAGGTAACGTGATTAATCAAATTTGAAACCCAGATGTAAATCCGATGTAAACGTATTTCACTTTTTTACCCTCGCGTGCCTCAAACCTCAAAAAAGCTTTCAATATAATTGCCGATATAGTGACAATTATTTGTTGAATGTTGAAGTGTCAAAGAAGAGATCATGACAACACTTTTTTTTAGATAAAAACCAATTTAAAAATCGTGTATTTTTGCATTTATTTAATTTACAATGTAAAATTCTTTCAATAAAATTGCCGATATTGTGAAAATTATTTGTCAAGGATGAGAGCGTTGTATTGGTGATCCCATTAAATAAAATTACAATAGTATGGGCTGCATCTAATTAAAAGTATTTTAATGCCTTGTCCACGGTATAACGCATCAGGTTAATCGTGATTCAAACGGATGTACACCTGATAAAGGTAAGAATATAGTTTAATTACCAAATAATGGCCATGGAGGTGTTCAAATGTAATTAGGGAATAACAGTTGAACTTTGAAATGGTTCTAGTTTTTTGGGGTGCTTTTGTTTTGCCTTTTTTTTTTTTTTTTTTTTTTTTTATTATTATTATTGTGTGTGTGCTTTTTTTTTGGTATCGAAACCAAAAAGAATAGGTCTATATCACTATTAAATTAGAACAATTTGGTGAAAATAAAACTACCGGCTTAAATCCCGCCACATTTTTGTGCTTGTCCGAAACTAGGACCTTTATTTCCAATATATTATGTCGTGACCTTCCCCCTTTTTTGTGGTCAGTGAGGTAATATGATAAAGTCTTTGTTCGTTTTGTTGATATTTGTGGAATTATTAACCATCAAAATTTCTTTTCATCAGTCGAAATTTTCTGCTGAAATGGAAATAATTTTAAAAATATTTTCAAATATTTTCCACGCATTGTATATATACCATGCACTATTTATATGACTTTCAAAATCATTTTTGATGCAAACTTTTAATTTTAATATTTCCATATATAACTTTTACCGTTTACATTTCAACACACCATCCAGAATTGAATTAAACTAAAGATCGAGTAAAATGAACCCCACTAAAAACTATGGTATAAATATTACTTATATACATTTCAGATCACGTGGTTTAATTTTTTCGGTCAAATGTGTTCTTATTTACTGTTTTATATTTTCTTTTGTATTTTTCTTCTTTCACACAAATATTCCTGATCAACCTTTTCAGCGGGCATCATCATGATATAGCTGAACAAGTGTTCACTTGGTTTTAATCACCAATTCCCCAATTCTTTATTTACATTTACATAATATTGTTTTGCTTGGAATTCATTTAACTGCCACGATGTACCTGAAATATTGTTGAAAGTGACGCTAAACACCATAAAACTTGGAATTCATTTAACTGCCACGATGTAGCTGAAATAGTATTGAAAGTGGCGCTAAACACCATAAAGCAACCAATTTTATGGGTGTTTTGATATTGTGTTATAGTCCTTTATGTGTGTGTTAGTGGTATCGTTATTGCCTCTGTTTCTATGACTTTATGTGTGTGTTAGTGGTATCATTATTGCCTCTGTTTCTATGACTTTATGTGTGTGTTAGTGGTATCGTTATTGCCTCTGTTTCTATGACTTTATGTGTGTGTTAGTGGTATCGTTATTACCTCTGTTTCTATGGCTTTATGTGTGTGTTAGTGGTATCGTTATTGCCTCTGTTTCTATGACTTTATGTGTGTGTTAGTGGTATCTTTATTGCCTCTGTTTCTATGACTTTATGTGTGTGTTAGTGGTATCGTTATTACCTCTGTTTCTATGACTTTATGTGTGTGTTAGTGGTATCGTTATTACCTCTGTTTCTATGACTTTATGTGTGTGTTAGTGGTATCTTTATTGCCTCTGTTTCTATGACTTTATGTGTGTGTTAGTGGTATCTTTATTGCCTCTGTTTCTATGACTTTATGTGTGTGTTAGTGGTATAGTTATTGTCTCTGTTTCTATGACTTTATGTGTGTGTTAGTGGTATAGTTATTGTCTCTGTTTCTATGACTTTATGTGTGTGTTAGTGGTATCGTTATTGCCTCTGTTTCTATGACTTTATGTGTGTGTTAGTGGTATAGTTATTGTCTCTGTTTCTATGACTTTATGTGTGTGTTAGTGGTATAGTTATTGTCTCTGTTTCTATGACTTTATGTGTGTGTTAGTGGTATCGTTATTGCCTCTGTTTCTATGACTTTATGTGTGTGTTAGTGGTATAGTTATTGTCTCTGTTTCTATGACTTTATGTGTGTGTTAGTGGTATCGTTATTACCTCTGTTTCTATGACTTTATGTGTGTGTTAGTGGTATCGTTATTACCTCTGTTTCTATGACTTTATGTGTGTGTTAGTGGTATCTTTATTGCCTCTGTTTCTATGACTTTATGTGTGTGTTAGTGGTATCGTTATTGTCTCTGTTTCTATGACTTTATGTGTGTGTTAGTGGTATCGTTATTGCCTCTCTTTCTATGACTGTATGTGTGTGTTAGTGGTATCGTTATTGCCTCTGTTTCTATGACTTTATGTGTGTGTTAGTGGTATCGTTATTGCCTCTGTTTCTATGATTTTTCTTTTATACAGTCCCTTTTCTTGACCTGTCATAGAAATTTTCATATGAATTGAACCTCTGAAAAATAGAAAATGCGACTTTCGCTGAATATTCTTGTCCAATTCGTCTGAGGGGGGCCCGGTATTTATATTTAAATGTGGCAGTCGAAAGGAGAAATATCTCGGGAGTGTAACGATATAATTGGGTCAGCGAAAGGATCACAAATAAGCGAAAAATATTGAGGCGAAGTGGGGAAGGGATAAAGGGCAGATGTTTACCTTGAAGTAAGGAAGAGGAGGGGGCATATATGTTTTGAATGAAACAAGTGCCTGTGTTCAGGATACTGTATAAAACTTTGATGAAGTGCCACATGAAACTTGTAGAATCGTGGAAATTATGTGCCAAAATGGAAAAACATTAATAATCCATAGCCTCAACATTTTAAGGCTATGGTAACTTCTATTCAACATTCACGAAATTACATTATATGGGTTAGGGTTATGGTGTTTAACACCACGTTCAGTAATATTTTAGGTATATCGTGGTGGTCAGTTTTATTGGTGTAAGAAACACGAAAAAAAATCAACGGCATGGCACTAGTCACTGACAAATATATATGTATTTCACATATGACATGATACTTTTTGGTTGCCATTTTGACATCAAGCACAAAAAGGCTTATTTTCCAAGACCTTGCTACTGCACATGATGATCTACAAGTTAGTCTGAATTAATTGTTTTTCACATTGGACAATGGGTCATAGGAGGAATTCACGATACATTTCATATATCTAATCTAGTGTCATTAAGGAACGCTCAGTTAATCAATCTATTGTATTATTCTTCATGTATGTAAGCTGTAATTTTATTGGATAAAACGAGGGTAACATTCTGCTCTGACACATGGCTCAGCGGGTAGCAATTATTTTTACTGTCACCCTCTCATTTAGAGCCTTGCAAAATTACTGAAGATCTGTAAAAATTAATAGACTAAATATGAAATGAAACATTAAAATGAAGAAAAAAAACATCATTGCAAACGAGAAAGTGAAAACAGTCAGTATAATAAATTAAATAACATATAGTTGAGAGGGTGATATATCAGATTGTTACCCTTAGAAAAAGACATTATCAACCTCGGCTTCGCCTTCGTTGACAATGTTTTTCTCACAGTAACAATCTGATCTATCACCCTCTCAACTATATGTTATTTATATAGTATTGCTATAACCTTAGATACATTTAAGTTACTGTTTCTATATAATGTAATTATAACAAAACTAAGATCAGTCTCCATCGGGCATAGTTAACCCAGTGACAGATTTACCTATAGCCATGACAGGCTGACCCTCGGGCATAGTTAACCCAGTGCCAGACTTATCTATAGCCATGACAGGCTGACCCTCGGGCATAGCTAACCCAGTGCCAGACATACCAATAGCCATGACAAGCTGACCCTCGGGCATAGTTAACACAGTGCCATACTTACCAATAGCCACGACAAGCTGACCCTCGGACATATTTAACCCAGTGCCAGACTTACCTATAGCCATGACAGACTGACCCTCGGGCATAGTTAACCCAGTGCCAGACGTACCTATAGCCATGACAGACTGACCCTCGGGCATAGCTAACCCAGTGCCAGACTTACCTATTGCCATGACAGGCTGACCCTCGGGCATAGTTAACACAGTGCCAGACTTACCTATAGCCATGACAGGCTGACCCTCGGGCATAGTTAACCCAGTGCCAGATTTACTTATAGCCATGACAGGCTGACCCTCGGTCATAGCTAACCCAGTGCCAGACTTACCTATAGCCATGACAGACTGACCCTCGGGCATAGTTAACCCAGTGCCAGACTTACCTATAGCCATGACAGGCTGACCCCCGGGCATAGTTAACCCAGTGCCAGACTTACCTATAGCCATGACAGGCTGACCATCGGGCATAGCTAACCCAGTGTCAGACTTACCTATAGCCATGACAGGATGACCCTCGGGCATAGTTAACCCAGTGCCAGATTTACCTATAGCCATGACAGTCTGATCCTCGGGCATAGCTAACCCAGTGCCAGACTTATCTATAGCCATCACAGGCTGACCCCCGGGTATAGTTATCCCAGTGCCAGACTTACCTATAGCCATGACAGGCTGACCCTCGGGCATAGTTAGCCCAGTGCCAGACTTACCAATAACCATGACAGGCTGACCCTCGGGCATAGTTAACCCAGGGCCAGACTTACCTATAGCCATGACAGGCTGACCCCCGGGCATAGTTAACCCAGTGCCAGACTTACCTATAGCCATGACAGGCTGGCCCTCGGTCATAGTTAATCCAGTGCCAGACTTACCTATAGCCATGACAGGCTGACCCTCGGGAATAGTTAACCCAGTGCCAGACTTACCTATAGCCATGACACGCTGACCCCCGGACATAGTTAACCTAGTGCCAGACTTACCGATAACCATGACAGGCTGACCCTCGGGCATAGTTAACCCAGTGCCAGACTTGCCAATAGCCATGACAGGCTGACCCTCGGGCATAGTTAACCCAGTACCAGACTTACCTATAGCCATGACAGGCTGACCCTCGGGCATAGTTAACCCAGTGCCAGACTTACCAATAACCATGACAGGCGGAACCTCGGGCATAGTTAACCTAGTGCCAGACTTACCTATAACCATGACAGGCTGACCCTCGGACATAGTTAACCCAGTGCCAGACTTACCTATAGTCATGACAGGCTGACCCTCGGTCATAGCTAACCCAGTGCCAGACTTACCTATATCCATGACCGGCTGACCCTCGGGCATAGTTAACCCAGTACCAGACTTACCAATAGCCATGACAGGCTGACCCTCGGGCATAGCTAACCCAGTGTCAGATTTACCTATAGCCATGGCAGGCTGACCCTCGGGCATAGTTAACCCAGTGCCAGACTTACCTATAGCCATGACAGGCTGACCCTCGGGCATAGCTAACCCAGTGCCAGACTTACCTATAGCCATGACAGGCTGACCCTCGGGCATAGCTAACCCATTGTCAGACTTACCTATTGCCATGACAGGCTGAAGCCTAATATCTCAAAATATTATACACCTATAGCAATGACAGGCTGAAGCCTAGTGTCTCAAAATATTATACACCTATAGCCATGACAGGCTGACCATCGGGCATAGTTAACCCAGTGCCAGACTTACCAATAGCCATGACAGGCTGACCCTCGGGCATAGTTAACCCAGTGCCAGACTTACCTATAGCCATGACAGGCGAACCCTCGGGCATAGTTAACCCAGTGCCAGACTTACTTATAGCCATGACAGGATGACCCTCGGGCATAGTTAACCCAGTGCCAGACATACCTATTGCCATGACAGTCTGATCCTCGGGCATAGCTAACCCAGTGCCAGACTTATCTATAGCCATGACAGGATGACCCCCGGGTATAGTTATCCTAGTGCCAGACTTACCTATAGCCATGACAGGCTGACCCTCGGGCATAGTTAACCCAGTACCAGACTTACTTATAGCCATGACAGGCTGACCCTCGGGCATAGTTAACCCAGTGCCAGATTTACCAATAGCCATGACAGGCTGACCCTCGGGCATAGTTAACCCAAGGCCAGACTTACCTATAGCCATGACAGGCTGACCCCCGGGCATAGTTAACCCAGTGCCAGACTTACCTATAGCCATGACAGGCTGGCCCTCGGTCATAGTTAACCCAGTGCCAGACTTACCTATAGCCATGACAGGCTGACCCTCGGGAATAGTTAACCCAGTGCCAGACTTACCTATAGCCATGACAGGCTGACCCCCGGACATAGTTAACCCAGTGCCAGACTTACCGAAAACCATGACAGGCTGACCCTCGGGCATAGTTAACCCAGTGTCAGACTTGCCAATAGCCATGACAGGCTGACCCTCGGGCATAGTTAACCCAGTACCAGACTTACCTATAGCCATGACAGGCTGACCCTCGGGCATAGTTAACCCAATGCCAGACTTACCAATAACCATGACAGGCGGAACCTCGGGCATAGTTAACCTAGTGCCAGACTTACCTATAGCCATGACAGGCTGACCCTCGGACATAGTTAACCTAGTGCCAGACTTACCTATAGTCATGACAGGCTGACCCTCGGTCATAGCTAACCCAGTGCCAGACTTACCTATAGCCATGACCGACTGACCCTCAGGCATAGTTAACCCAGTACCAGACTTACCAATAGCCATGACAGGCTGACCCTCGGGCATAGCTAACCCAGTGCCAGACTTACCTATAGCCATGGCAGGCTGACCCTCGGGCATAGTTAACCCAGTGCCAGACTTACCTATAGCCATGACAGGCTGACCCTCGGGCATAGCTAACCCAGTGCCAGACTTACCTATTGCCATGACAGGCTGACCCTCGGGCATAGTTAACCCAGTGCCAGACTTACCTATTGCCATGATAGACTGAAGCCTAGTGTCTCAGAATATTATACACCTATAGCCATGACAGGCTGAAGCCTAGTGTCTCAAAATATTATACACCTATAGGAGACTTCCCGAAACGTGCTGAGAAGTTGTCAGTCATTCGGACTGACAGACATGAAAATCTTGTTGGACCGAAAAATATTTTGCCGGTCCGAAAAAAAAATCCCAAAAATTCACTGTCACATGCATAATGTTTAGTTTGGCCTTTTTAAGAGTGATTTACCCTAGTATTAGCAATTGGGCACCTGATTTCACCTCTGGTTTTTATAGAGGTTAAAGTAATTAAATTTTCAGTTTTCAGTGTTGTTCAAAATTGTATATGTTATGTCTTTTATAGTGTGTGTCTCGAGTTTTGTTGTTTTGATGACCTTGTACTATAGGTCAATGGTTGTATGAAAGACGTCATGTTATTGGCTAATATATATACAAATAACCAATCGTGTCGTGATCGTCTTCACAAATGGGTTTGGTTGAAATCGGAAATGTATAAAAGGGGTACAATGAAAATTATGTAATTTAAAAATAAAATTATACACTGATCAATGCCTTTCGAACAAAATCTGAGGTAACTATTATACCAAACATTCGGTATTACAGAGTTGGCGAAAACTTTTTTTTCTGTCTGACATTGGGTCAGACAGGAACTGGGGTTCTGTCTTACCCATGGGCTTTGTGTCTGTCCCACCATTTTTTTGTAATATTGTATATACAGAACTGAATGCAAGATTACCTATAGTTATGATCATTAAACAACTCAATTAAATGTTTTTCTGTATACATATTTTTATCTAAAAAGATAAGGCAGATATAGCCAACAATCCGTATCTAATGGTCCGATCACGTTCCGAATATTATACATCAATGTCAGTTTCCGGTTTACCTACATTTTTAATTTCAGTTAAGAATATGAATCTGCTGTCATCTTCAATAAATAAGCATCTCAAAACATATTTAATTAAACACAAACAATCGTTGATACTTGGGGAGTGTGGAAGTCAACTTATTTCTGTGCTCAGTAATATATTTCAGTTTTAATGTTCCACGTTTTGCAGGTGCTGGTTCCTACTAAAAGGATGTTTACATTTACGTACATTTGTATAGGAGTTTCTATTACAAAGAGGAACGTGTCGGTCTGACAGAATAAATAAACAAATTTCAAGTCTCTGTCTGACATTTTAATAAAACTGAAAACGGAATTTAATGCCATTGGCAGTGGAAACTGGGAGGGAATAAATTTCAATCGCCGGTCCTTTCAAATATCTATGTTTTACCGGACATTCGGTCCGATATATATTTTGAAATCGTCGGTCCTACTGCATTTCTGTCGGTCAGGACCGACGGACCGACGGTTTACGGGAAGTCTGCTATAGCCATGACAGGCTGAAGCCTAGTGTCTCAAAATTTAGGGTGACTCCGGCCATAGTGTATAATACTTTTGACACTGTCATTGGACTTTTATACTCATGCCATAGTGCACTGTACTCTCTAAACAACCCTTCAGTAATTTCCCTTGCACAGTTGCACTCCATCTCAGAATATTGCAGAATTTTAAACACCCCCTCATTATCCTCGCCTTTATTCAAATTGATTAAACACTCCTCCATCATCATTTAGTCGTGAAGGTGGGGGAATTGGTAGCGAAATAACCTCGAGTCTCTCTTCATCTAAATCTGGCACCGAGTTAACAATAGACGAGTTTTTCTATTCTGTTTAGGCACTTTTGTTTACTTGTTCTCAAAGACTTTACTTAAGTTGTTTAGCTTCTCAATCGTTTGGCTATGAGCGTACATGGTTGGCGCTGTCGTGCGCACCAAACCCCGCTCATGACGAACTGTATTCGATACAACATTATGTGATAAAGTTTGTCAGTGACTTGCGACAGATCGTTGGTATTCACCGAGTACTCCGATTTACTCTACCAATAAAACATACCTCCACGATATAACTGAAATATTGTTGAAAGTGGCGTTCAACACCATAACCCCTATTTGACAATAAAATGTGCCTAACTAAGATCTCATAATTGTATGTGTTGTTAAGAAACACAACATTAGCGATAAGTCACTGATAGAATCTAGGGCTCGGGTGGCTCAATGAGTTAGGTAGTTGGATTACCTAACAACTCATACAAGCCTATCACCAATACGGTGTGGGTTCATGCCCGGCTTTGTATATTACAAAAAGTGTGCACTCGACTCGCAGCCGCAAGTGATAAAGTTTACCAGTTGCTTGCCCATGGTCGGTGGTTCTCTCCGGGTACTCCGGCTTCTTCCACCACTAAAACTGGTCGCCATCATATAGCTGAAATATTGCTGAAAGTGGCGTTAAACACCATAAATCAAAGTCAAAGTCCGATAGAATTATGGTTGTGATTGAGAACAGTTTGATGAATCAAGATTTTGTTTACATAGATCTCATTTAGGTTGGAAATGTAATGTATTGTTTGAAAATTTAAAGGGTTGTATCTATGAGGAATGCGTACGTGAAGAAAAATGAAATATTGATCAACTGGAAAGTTCCGGTTTAAAAACAAACATGTTTCGTTAATTTTTATACATTAAAGCACGAATGCTAAGCAGAATGAAACGATTATACAGATCAAAGGATACGAGGCCACAGGGAAAAGATGAATTTAGACAGGTCATTTGTCACATTTGTTTCAATTGATTTTGATATCCTGGATGACAGTGCTGGGGGTCTTTTTATACTTTTAACATGTATTAGGGAAATAAACAACCGGGAATCATTTGTATATTGACTTTTATACCTTAAATGACTGTTTGTCTGCAGACGTATGTTTAAGCTGATTGCGGAAACGACTTTGTGTATTTATTTCTACGATAACCAGTTTTCCACACTACTAGGTACAACTCCTGTTTAACCCTATGACAATATCTACACATAGACCCATCCTAGTGCCACACAATATCTACACATAGACCCATCCTAGTGCCACACAATATCTACACATAGACCCATCCTAGTGCCACACAATATCTACACATAGACCCATCCTAGTGCCACACAATATCTACACATAGACCCATCCTAGTGGCACACAATATCTACACATAGACCCATCCTAGTGGCACACAATATCTACACATAGACCCATCCTAGTGCCACACAATATCTACACATAGACCCATCCTAGTGCCACACAATATCTACACATAGACCCATCCTAGTGCCACACAATATCTACACATAGACCCATCCTAGTGCCACACAATATCTACACATAGACCCATCCTAGTGGCACACAATATCTACACATAGACCCATCCTAGTGGCACACAATATCTACACATAGACCCATCCTAGTGGCACACAATATCTACACATAGACCCATCCTAGTGCCACACAATATCTACACATAGACCCATCCTAGTGCCACACAATATCTACACATAGACCCATCCTAGTGGCACACAATATCTACACATAGACCCATCCTAGTGCCACACAATATCTACACATAGACCCATCCTAGTGGCACACAATATTTACACATAGACCCATCCTAGTGGCACACAATATCTACACATAGACCCATCCTAGTGCCACACAATATCTACACATAGACCCATCCTAGTGGCACACAATATCTACACATAGACCCATCCTAGTGGCACACAATATCTACACATAGACCCATCCTAGTGGCACACAATATCTACACATAGACCCATCCTAGTGGCACACAATATCTACACATAGACCCATCCTAGTGCCACACAATATCTACACATAGACCCATCCTAGTGGCACACAATATCTACACATAGACCCATCCTAGTGCCACACAATATCTACACATAGACCCATCCTAGTGCCACACAATATCTACACATAGACCCATCCTAGTGGCACACAATATCTACACATAGACCCATCCTAGTGCCACACAATATCTACACATAGACCCATCCTAGTGCCACACAATATCTACACATAGACCCATCCTAGTGCCACACAATATCTACACATAGACCCATCCTAGTGGCACACAATATCTACACATAGACCCATCCTAGTGCCACACAATATCTACACATAGACCCATCCTAGTGGCACACAATATCTACACATAGACCCATCATAGTGGCACACAATATCTACACATAGACCCATCCTAGTGGCACACAATATCTACACATAGACCCATCCTAGTGGCACACAATATCTACACATAGACCCATCCTAGTGCCACATTTTAATCACAGCCCCGTCCTTTCCCTGTACATAATTTATCACTGCATTTATAAAAGAGTAACACGACAGGGGCCACTAGTGAACCAGGACCTGCCTACCCTGCCGGAGCACACGAGTTCATCATTTAGTGGGGTTCTTTGTGCTCAATATTTAGTGAGATTCTTTGTGCTCAATTGTTAGTGAGATTCTTTGTGCTCAATTTTTAGTTTTCTGTGTAAATTGTTTTGTAGATCATTGTTATTCCTGTTCTTTTAGCCATTTTATTGTCTGTCCTACTTCTGATTTCCCCTTTGGTATCTTCAAACTATTCTTAACCTCATGTACTGTATTTCTTATTCATATTTGTTCCATTAATATAAAGTGTATAATGTTAAGTTTAAACAATGGTTGTGTGTTTTGTTGTGTAGGTTTGCACATTATTGTAGACCCTCGTTGAGTGTAACGAATGGGAATGGGAATAGCTTGCTCATTTTACTTTCATGGTTCCACTGTTAGTTACAATTTATATTGTAAGAGTTCATATTTTGTCTGATAGTTCTTTATTTTATCTTGATCTTTATGATTCTACTTTGTAAGGGTTTATTATTGTTATTTTGTCAAGCTCAATAAGAAATGTCGGTTTAAACTAGTTTTATAGATTCAATCCTCAGTTCTTAGTGAATGATGCTGTCAAGTATTTTCCACCTGTGAATAAAATGTCAACCCTCACATGGATTGTATATCTGGCTGAGCAGCGTTGTAGTAAATTGTCAACCCTCACATGGATTGTATATCTGGCTGAGCAGCGTTGTAGTAAAATGTCAACCCTCACATGGATTGTATATCTGGCTGAGCAGCGTTGTAGTAAAATGTCAACCCTCACATGGATTGTATATCTGGCTGAGCAGCGTTGTAGTAAAATGTCAACCCTCACATGGATTGTATATCTGGCTGAGCAGCGTTGTAGTAAAATGTCAACCCTCACATGGATTGTATATCTGGCCGAGCAGCGTTGTAGTAAAATGTCAACCCTCACATGGATTGTATAACTGGCTGAGCAGCGTTGTAGTAAAATGTCAACCCTCACATGGATTGTATAACTGGCTGAGCAGCGTTGTAGTAAAATGTCAACCCTCACATGGATTGTATATCTGGCTGAGCAGCGTTGTAGTAAAATGTCAACCCTCACATGGATTGTATATCTGGCTGAGCAGCGTTGTAGTAAAATGTCAACCCTCACATGGATTGTATATCTGGCTGAGCAGCGTTGTAGTAAAATGTCAACCCTCACATGGATTGTATATCCGGCTGAGCAGCGTTGTAGTAAAATGTCAACCCTCACATGGATTGTATAACTGGCTGAGCAGCGTTGTAGTAAAATGTCAACCCTCACATGGATTGTATAACTGGCTGAGCAGCGTTGTTTTGAAAGTCCCGATCTTCAACATTTTACATATTTAATCTTCGTGACATAGAAGTTCTATTCAAGAGAGCGGGTTCGTCATGGTCATGATCGTATGGTAGTTGGATTTCTAACTACATATGCAATCAGTGCCTATCACCACTAACGTGGTGAGTTCGATTCCCATTCAGGCGAGATGTACTCGATACAGCAGCATAAAGTTTGTCAGTGACTTGAGGCAGGTCGGTATTCCGGTTTCCACAACCAATATAACTGACCGCCACCTTAAAACTGAAATGTTGTTGAAAGTGGCGTTAAACACCATAACCCTATCCCTATACAAGAAAGTGCTGTTGTAAAGAACAAAAAGTCCCGATCTTCAACATTTTACATAATACAGTTATGTTGTGTTTTTGTTTAGTTTCTCTGGATTGTCCATTTTGATTGCCCCTTCGTTATTCTCTGACGCATAGTTAATCTTCGTGACACAGAAGTTCTATAAAAGAGAGTCGATGTAGTTATTGTATTGTATAACAACATATTACCGGATTTTTAAGCTGGGCTATTATATGTAAAGTTGCAGTGATCTTGCGGTATTGTGGGATTCTGGTGGATATTTCTTCTTCTTGTCAATCAGAGCAATTTCATAACAAAAAAATAAAAAAAAACATCAATTTACAATTGTCTGCTTTGCAATAAACATTCATTAAAAGTTGAATTTACAAAACAATGAAGCTTGACATATTCCATCTTCTTGTCAATCGGTGCAATTTCATACCAAGAAAATATTTAAAAAACATTAATTTAACATTGTTTGCTTAGCAATAACAATTCTTTAAAAGATACATGCATAAAACAATGGCATTTGACAGGAATTATCTGATACTGACTGATCTATATATAAAAAACATCAATTTAGCATTGTCTGATTAGCAGTAAGAAGAGGTTGAAGACACCAAAATGTGTAATCAGAATCCGTATATCGAAGAAAAAGACAACACAATAAAAGATGCATATATAAAACAATGGAGTTTGACAGATCTGATACTGACATATCTACATGAATAAACAATACATGTGTTTATTACAGGAATGATCTGATACTGACATATCTACATGAATAAACAATACATGTGTTTATTACAGGAATGAT
Organism: Bathymodiolus septemdierum; assembly: GCA_963383655.1. Taxonomy (NCBI): domain Eukaryota; kingdom Metazoa; phylum Mollusca; class Bivalvia; order Mytilida; family Modiolidae; genus Bathymodiolus; species Bathymodiolus septemdierum. The sequence goes on from OY726527.1 coordinate 53,440,370, forward strand.
CTGATACTGACATATCTACATGAATAAACAATACATGTGTTTATTACAGGAATGATCTGATACTGACATATCTACATGAATAAACAATACATGTGTTTATTACAGGAATGATCTGATACTGACATATATACATGAATAAACAATACATGTTTTTATTGCAGGAATGATCTGATACTGACATATCTACATGAATAAACAATACATGTGTTTATTACAGGAATGATCTGATACTGACATATCTACATGAATAAACAATACATGTGTTTATTACAGGAATGATCTGATACTGACATATCTACATGAATAAACAATACATGTGTTTATTACAGGAATGATCTGATACTGACATATCTACATGAATAAACAATACATGTGTTTATTACAGGAATGATCTGATACTGACATATCTACATGAATAAACAATGCATGTGTTTATTACAGGAATGATCTGATACTGACATATCTACATGAATAAACAATGCATGTGTTTATTACAGGAATGATCTGATACTGACATATCTACATGAATAAACAATACATGTGTTTATTACAGGAATGATCTGATACTGACATATCTACATGAATAAACAATACATGTGTTTATTACAGGAATGATCTGATACTGACATATCTACATGAATAAACAACACATGTGTTTATTACAGGAATGATCTGATACTGACATATCTACATGAATAAACAATACATGTGTTTATTACAGGAATGATCTGATACTGACATATCTACATGAATAAACAACACATGTGTTTATTACAGGAATGATCTGATACTGACATATCTACATGAATAAACAACACATGTGTTTACTACAGGAATAATCTGATACTGACATATCTACATGAATAAACAATACATGTGTTTATTACAGGAATGATCTGATACTGACATATATACATGAATAAACAATACATGTTTTTATTGCAGGAATGATCTGATACTGACATATCTACATGAATAAACAATACATGTGTTTATTACAGGAATGATCTGATACTGACATATCTACATGAATAAACAATACATGTGTTTATTACAGGAATGATCTGATACTGACATATCTACATGAATAAACAATACATGTGTTTATTACAGGAATGATCTGATACTGACATATCTACATGAATAAACAATACATGTGTTTATTACAGGAATGATCTGATACTGACATATCTACATGAATAAACAATACATGTGTTTATTACAGGAATGATCTGATACTGACATATCTACATGAATAAACAATACATGTGTTTATTACAGGAATGATCTGATACTGACATATCTACATGAATAAGCAATACATGTGTTTATTACAGGAATGATCTGATACTGACATATCTACATGAATAAAAAATACATGTGTTTATTACAGGAATGATCTGATACTGACATATCTACATGAATAAACAATACATGTGTTTATTACAGGAATGATCTGATACTGACATATCTACATGAATAAACAATACATGTGTTTATTACAGGAATGATCTGATACTGACATATCTACATGAATAAAAAATACATGTGTTTATTACAGGAATGATCTGATACTGACATATCTACATGAATAAACAATACATGTGTTTATTACAGGAATGATCTGATACTGACATATCTACATGAATAAACAATGCATGTGTTTATTACAGGAATGATCTGATACTGACATATCTACATGAATAAACAATACATGTGTTTATTACAGGAATGATCTGATACTGACATATCTACATGAATAAGCAATACATGTGTTTATTACAGGAATGATCTGATACTGACATATCTACATGAATAAACAATACATGTGTTTATTACAGGAATGATCTGATACTGACATATCTACATGAATAAACAATACATGTGTTTATTACAGGAATGATCTGATACTGACATATCTACATGAATAAACAATACATGTGTTTATTACAGGAATGATCTGATACTGACATATCTACATGAATAAGCAATACATGTGTTTATTACAGGAATGATCTGATACTGACATATCTACATGAATAAACAATACATGTGTTTATTACAGGAATGATCTGATACTGACATATCTATCTACATGAATAAACCCAAATACATGTGTTTAGTTACAGGAATGATCTGATACTGACATATCTATATGAATAAACAATACATGTGTTTATTACAATACTGGACGAGTATCTACATGAATAAACAATACATGTGTTTATTACAGGAATGATCTGATACTGACATATCTACATGAATAAACAATACATGTGTTTATTACAGGAATGATCTGATACTGACATATCTACATGAATAAACAATACATGTGTTTATTACAGGAATGATCTGATACTGACATATCTACATGAATAAACAATACATGTGTTTATTACAGGAATGATCTGATACTGACATATCTACATGAATAAACAATACATGTGTTTATTACAGGAATGATCTGATACTGACATATCTACATGAATAAACAATACATGTGTTTATTACAGGAATGATCTGATACTGACATATCTACATGAATAAACAATACATGTGTTTATTACAGGAATGATCTGATACTGACATATCTACATGAATAAACAATACATGTGTTTATTACAGGAATGATCTGATACTGACATATCTACATGAATAAACAATACATGTGTTTATTACAGGAATGATCTGATACTGACATATCTACATGAATAAACAATACATGTGTTTATTACAGGAATGATCTGATACTGACATATCTACATGAATAAACAATACATGTGTTTATTACAGGAATGATCTGATACTGACATATCTACATGAATAAACAATACATGTGTTTATTACAGGAATGATCTGATACTGACATATCTACATGAATAAACAATACATGTGTTTATTACAGGAATGATCTGATACTGACATATCTACATGAATAAACAATACATGTGTTTATTACAGGAATGATCTGATACTGACATATCTACATGAATAAACAATACATGTGTTTATTACAGGAATGATCTGATACTGACATATCTACATGAATAAACAATACATGTGTTTATTACAGGAATGATCTGATACTGACATATCTACATGAATAAACAATACATGTGTTTATTACAGGAATGATCTGATACTGACATATCTACATGAATAAACAATACATGTGTTTATTACAGGAATGATCTGATACTGACATATCTACATGAATAAACAATGCATGTGTTTATTACAGGAATGATCTGATACTGACATATCTACATGAATAAACAATACATGTGTTTATTACAGGAATGATCTGATACTGACATATCTACATGAATAAACAATACATGTGTTTATTACAGGAATGATCTGATACTGACATATCTACATGAATAAACAATACATGTGTTTATTACAGGAATGATCTGATACTGACATATCTACATGAATAAACAATACATGTGTTTATTACAGGAATGATCTGATACTGACATATCTACATGAATAAACAATACATGTGTTTATTACAGGAATGATCTGATACTGACATATCTACATGAATAAACAATACATGTGTTTATTACAGGAATGATCTGATACTGACATATCTACATGAATAAACAATACATGTGTTTATTACAGGAATGATCTGATGCTGACATATCTACATGAATAAACAATACATGTGTTTATTACAGGAATGATCTGATACTGACATATCTACATGAATAAACAATACATGTGTTTATTACAGGAATGATCTGATACTGACATATCTACATGAATAAACAATACATGTGTTTATTACAGGAATGATCTGATGCTGACATATCTACATGAATAAACAATACATGTGTTTATTACAGGAATGATCTGATACTGACATATCTACATGAATAAACAATACATGTGTTTATTACAGGAATGATCTGATACTGACATATCTACATGAATAAACAATACATTGTACATGGTTCAATATATACATGCATGTATGTAATTCATCATCATGATAATAAAATTAAAAAATCTTTTCTGCAAGTCTAGGTTGTTGAGCTGTTTCCATGGTAATTACTTACATTAAGACATAATCTTCGTTCTTGACTTCCTTCTTGTCTTATGCTCCCCTCCCAGAGGTTATGCCGGGGGTAAAATAGGCACCAGGTTTCTCCACCCTAGAGACACTAGTCATCTAGAAGGGGTCAACCCCGCGGGAACCCCGGGGCATAGAAATGGGACCGAGAGCTTCTTCGGCTTGAAGGGGTGTTCGTCGGTTGGGCGGGATGTATAAATTTACAACCAACCCGTCCTTCGGATGAGACGTAAATAAAACCGAGGCCCCGTGTTGAGAGATCGCCACCCTCTTCTCACGTTAAAGAACCCAGTGTAACAGCTCATTGTGAGCATTATACTCATGATGAGTGGTCCATAGGAGACCTGTTGCACTGGCTAAATTATCCGTCCCTACCCATCACCTTTCCTTGTTTCGAGTCCCGTGGCGTTTAAATTTTTAAATGTTCTCGTCCTGAATATAGCTGAAAAATTGCTCGTTGGACGTTAAACACCAATCAATCAATTAATCAATCAATCAATCAATCAATCAATCAATCAATTAATCAATCAATCAATCAATCAATCAATCTTGTCTTATGACGCACTTCCCGGGAAAGGTTAGGGCTGATAAAACATATGTTTTTTGTTAAGTCCATCGTTTTAGCAATGATATATTGTTAAAAAGTATGTTGATCACCTAAGATCACCCCCGGTTTGTAGTCGGGTTTATTGCGTTCAATCTTTAGTTTCTATATAGTGTTCTGTATAGCATTGTGTTACCTGAGATCATCCCCGGTTTGTAGTGGGGTTTGTTGCGTTCGATCTTTAGTTTCTATATAGTGTTCTGTATAGCATTGTGTTACCTGAGATCACCACCGGTTTGTAGTAGAGTTTTTTGCGTTCAATCTTTAGTTTCTATATAGTGTTCTGTATAGCATTGTGCTACCTGAGATCACCCCCGGTTTGTAGTGGGGTTTGTTGTGTTCAATCTTTAGTTTCTATATATTGTTCTGTATAGCATTGTGTTACCTGAGATCACCCCCGGTTTATAGTGGGGTTTGTTGCGTTCAATCTTTAGTTTCTATATAGTGTTCTGTATAGCATTGTGTTACCTGAGATCATCCCCGGTTTGTAGTGGGGTTTGTTGCGTTCGATCTTTAGTTTCTATATAGTGTTCTGTATAGCATTGTGTTACCTGAGATCATCCCCGGTTTATAGTGGGGTTTGTTGCGTTCAATCTTTAGTTTCTATATAGTGTTCTGTATAGCATTGTGTTACCTGAGATCACCCCCGGTTTGTAGTGGGGTTTGTTGCGTTCAATCTTTAGTTTCTATATAGTGTTCTGTATAGCATTGTGCTACCTGAGATCACCCCCGGTTTGTAGTGGGGTTTGTTGCGTTCAATCTTTAGTTTCTATATAATGTTCTGTATAGCATTGTGTTACCTGAGATCACCCCCGGTTTGTAGTGAGGTTTTTTGCGTTCAATCTTTAGTTTCTATATAGTGTTCTGTATAGCATTGTGTTACCTGAGATCACCCCCGGTTTGTAGTGGGGTTTGTTGCGTTCAATCTTTAGTTTCTATATAGTGTTCTGTCTAGCATTGTGCTACCTGAGATCACCCCCGGTTTATAGTGGGGTTTGTTGCGTTCAATCTTTAGTTTCTATATAGTGTTCTGTATAGCATTGTGTTACCTGAGATCACCTCCGGTTTGTAGTGGGGTTTGTTGCGTTCAATCTTTAGTTTCTATATAGTGTTCTGTATAGCATTGTGTTACCTGAGACCACCCCCGGTTTATAGTGGGGTTTGTTGCGTTCAATCTTTAGTTTCTATATAGTGTTCTGTATAGCATTGTGTTACCTGAGATCACCCCCGGTTTGTAGTGGGGTTTGTTGCGTGCAATCTTTAGTTTCTATATAGTGTTCTGTATATCATTGTGTTACCTGAGATCACCCCCGGTTTTTAGTAGAGTTTGCTACATTCAATCTTTAGTTTCTATGTAGTGTTCTGTATAGCATTGTGTTACCTGAGATCACCTCCGGTTTGTAGTGGGGTTTGTTGCGTTCAATCTTTAGTTTCTATATAGTGTTCTGTATAGCATTGTGCTACCTGAGATCACCCCCGGTTTATAGTGGGGTTTGTTGCGTTCAATCTTTAGTTTCTATATAGTGTTCTGTATAGCATTGTGTTACCTGAGATCACCTCCGGTTTGTAGTGGGGTTTATTGCGTTCAATCTTTAGTTTCTATATAGTGTTCTGTATAGCATTGTGTTACCTGAGACCACCCCCGGTTTATAGTGGGGTTTATTGCGTTCAATCTTTAGTTTCTATATAGTGTTCTGTATAGCATTGTGTTACCTGAGATCACCACCGGCTTGTAGTGGGGTTTGCTACATTCAATCTTTAGTTTCTATATAGTGTTCTGTATAGCATTGTGTTACCTGAGATCACCCACGGTTTGTAGTGGGGTTTGTTGTGTTCAATCTTTAGTTTCTATATAGTGTTCTGTATGGCATTGTGTTACCTGAGATCACCTCCGGTTTGTAGTGGGGTTTGTTGCGTTCAATCTTTAGTTTCTATATAGTGTTCTGTATAGCATTGTGTTACCTGAGACCACCCCCGGTTTATAGTGGGGTTTGTTGCGTTCAATCTTTAGTTTCTATATAGTGTTCTGTATAGCATTGTGTTACCTGAGATCACCACCGGCTTGTAGTGGGGTTTGCTACATTCAATCTTTAGTTTCTATATAATGTTCTGTATAGCATTGTGTTACCTGAGATCACCCACGGTTTGTAGTGGGGTTTGTTGTGTTCAATCTTTAGTTTCTATATAGTGTTCTGTATAGCATTGTGCTACCTGAGATCACCCCCGGTTTATAGTGGGGTTTGTTGCGTTCAATCTTTAGTTTCTATATAGTGTTCTGTATAGCATTGTGTTATCTGAGATCACCCCCGTTTATAGTGGGGTTTGTTGCGTTCAATCTTTAGTTTCTATATAGTGTTCTGTATAGCATTGTGTTACCTGAGATCACCCCCGGTTTGTAGTAGAGTTTGTTACGTTCAATCTTTAGTTTCTATATAGTGTTCTGTATATCATTGTGTTACCTGAGATCACCCCCGGTTTGTAGTGGGGTTTGTTGCGTTCAAAAGTTTCTATATAGTGTTCTGTATAGCATTGTGTTACCTGAGATCACCCCCGGTTTGTAGTAGAGTTTGTTGCGTTCAATCTTTAGTTTCTATATAGTGTTCTGTATAGCATTGTGTTACCTGAGATCACCTCCGGTTTATAGTGGGGTTTGTTGCGTTCAATCTTTAGTTTCTATATAGTGTTCTGTATAGCATTGTGTTACCTGAGATCACCCCCGGTTTGTAGTGGGTTTTGTTGCGTTCAATCTTTAGTTTCTATATAGTGTTCTGTATTGCATTGTGCTACCCGAGATCACCCCCGGTTTATAGTGGGGTTTGTTGCGTTCAATCTTTAGTTTCTATATAGTGTTCTGTATAGCATTGTCTTACCTGAGATCACACCCGCTTTGTAATGGGGTTTGTTGCGTTCAATCTTTAGTTTCTATATAGTGTTCTGTATAGCATTGTGTTACCTGAGATCACCCCCGGTTTGTAGTGGGGTTTGTTGCGTTCAATCTTTAGTTTCTATATAGTGTTCTGTATAGCATTGTGTTACCTGAGATCACCCCCGGTTTGTAGTGGGGTTTGTTGCGTTCAATCTTTAGTTTCTATATAGTGTTCTGTATAGCATTGTGTTACCTGAGATCACCACCGGCTTGTAGTGGGGTTTGCTACGTTCAATCTTTAGTTTCTATATAATGTTCTGTATAGCATTGTGTTACCTGAGATCACCCACGGTTTGTAGTGGGGTTTGTTGTGTTCAATCTTTAGTTTCTATATAGTGTTCTGTATAGCATTGTGCTACCTGAGATCACCCCCGGTTTATAGTGGGGTTTGTTGCGTTCAATCTTTAGTTTCTATATAGTGTTCTGTATAGCATTGTGTTACCTGAGATCACCCCCGTTTATAGTGGGGTTTGTTGCGTTCAATCTTTAGTTTCTATATAGTGTTTTGTATAGCATTGTGTTACCTGAGATCACCTCCGGTTTGTAGTGGGTTTGTTGCGTTCAATCTTTAGTTTCTATATAGTGTTCTGTATAGCATTGTGCTACCTGAGATCACTGCCGGTTTATAGTGGGGTTTGTTGCGTTCAATCTTTAGTTTCTATATAGTGTTCTGTATAGCATTGTGTTACCTGAGATCACCCCCGGTTTGTAGTGGGGTTTGTTGCGTTCAATCTTTAGTTTCTATATAGTGTTCTGTATAGCATTGTGGTACCTGTGATCACCCCCGGTTTATAGTGGGGTTTGTTGCGTTCAATCTTTAGTTTCTATATAGTGTTCTGTATAGCATTGTGTTACCTGAGATCACCCCCGGTTTATAGTGGGGTTTGTTGCGTTCAATCTTTAGTTTCTATATAGTGTTCTGTATAGCATTGTGTTACCTGAGATCACCCCCGGTTTGTAGTGGGGTTTGTTGCGTTCAATCTTTAGTTTCTATATAGTGTTCTGTATAGCATTGTGTTACCTGAGATCACCCCCGGTTTGTAGTAGAGTTTGTTGCGTTCAATCTTTAGTTTCTATATAGTGTTCTGTATAGCATTGTGTTACCTGAGATCACCCCCGGTTTGTAGTGGGTTTTGTTGCGTTCAATCTTTAGTTTCTATATAGTGTTCTGTATTGCATTGTGCTACCCGAGATCACCCACGGTTTATAGTGGGGTTTGTTGCGTTCAATCTTTAGTTTCTATATAGTGTTCTGTATAGCATTGTCTTACCTGAGATCACCCCCGCTTTGTAATGGGGTTTGTTGCGTTCAATCTTTAGTTTCTATATAGTGTTCTGTATAGCATTGTGTTACCTGAGATCATCCCCGGTTTATAGTGGGGTTTGTTGCGTTCAATCTTTAGTTTCTATATAGTGTTCTGTATAGCATTGTGTTACCTGAGATCACCCCCGGTTTGTAGTGGGGTTTGTTGCGTTCAATAATTAGTTTCTATATAGTGTTCTGTATAGCATTGTGCTACCTGAGATCACCCCCGGTTTATAGTGGGGTTTTTTGCGTTCAATCTTTAGTTTCTATATAGTGTTCTGTATAGCATTGTGTTACCCGAGATCACCCCCGGTTTGTAGTGGGGTTTGTTGCGTTCAATCTTTAGTTTCTATATAGTGTTCTGTATAGCATTGTGTTACCTGAGATCACCCTGATTTATAGTGGGGTTTGTTGCGTTCAATCTTTTGTTTCTATATAGTGTTCTGTATAGCATTGTGTTACCTGAGATCACCCCCGGTTTATAGTGGGGTTTGTTGCGTTCAATCTTTAGTTTCTATATAGTGTTCTGTATAGCATTGTGTTACCTGAGATCACCCCCGGTTTGTAGTAGAGTTTGCTACATTCAATCTTTAGTTTCTATATAGTGTTCTGTATAGCATTGTGTTACCTGAGATCACCCCCGGTTTATAGTGGAGTTTGTTGCGTTCAATCTTTAGTTTCTATATAGTGTTCTGTATAGCATTGTGTTACCTGAGATCACCACCGGCTTGTAGTGGGGTTTGCTACGTTCAATCTTTAGTTTCTATATAATGTTCTGTATAGCATTGTGTTACCTGAGATCACCCACGGTTTGTAGTGGGGTTTGTTGTGTTCAATCTTTAGTTTCTATATAGTGTTCTGTATAGCATTGTGCTACCTGAGATCACCCTCGGTTTATAGTGGGGTTTGTTGCGTTCAATCTTTAGTTTCTATATAGTGTTCTGTATAGCATTGTGTTACCTGAGATCACCCCCGTTTATAGTGGGGTTTGTTGCGTTCAATCTTTAGTTTCTATATAGTGTTTTGTATAGCATTGTGTTACCTGAGATCACCTCCGGTTTGTAGTGGGGTTTGTTGCGTTCAATCTTTAGTTTCTATATAGTGTTCTGTATAGCATTGTGTTACCTGAGATCACCCCCGGTTTGTAGTGGGGTTTGTTGCGTTCAATCTTTAGTTTCTATATAGTGTTCTGTATAGCATTGTGTTACCTGTGATCACCCCCGGTTTATAGTGGGGTTTGTTGCGTTCAATCTTTAGTTTCTATATAGTGTTCTGTATAGCATTGTGTTACCTGAGATCACCCCCGGTTTATAGTGGGGTTTGTTGCGTTCAATCTTTAGTTTCTATATAGTGTTCTGTATAGCATTGTGTTACCTGTGATCACCCCCGGTTTATAGTGGGGTTTGTTGCGTTCAATCTTTAGTTTCTATATAGTGTTCTGTATAGCATTGTGTTACCTGAGATCACCTCCGGTTTATAGTGGGGTTTGTTGCGTTCAATCTTTAGTTTCTATATAGTGTTCTGTATAGCATTGTGTTACCTGAGATCACCCCCGGTTTGTAGTGGGGTTTGTTGCGTTCAATCTTTAGTTTCTATATAGTGTTCTGTATAGCATTGTGTTACCTGAGATCACCTCCGTTTATAGTGGGGTTTGTTGCGTTCAATCTTTAGTTTCTATATAGTGTTCTGTATAGCATTGTGTTACCTGAGATCAGCCCCGGTTTATAGTGGGGTTTGTTGCGTTCAATCTTTAGTTTCTATATAGTGTTCTGTATAGCATTGTGTTACCTGAGATCACCTCCGTTTATAGTGGGGTTTGTTGCGTTCAATCTTTAGTTTCTATATAGTGTTCTGTATAGCATTGTGTTACCTGAGATCAGCCCCGGTTTATAGTGGGGTTTGTTGCGTTCAATCTTTAGTTTCTATATAGTGTTCTGTATAGCATTGTGTTACCTGAGATCACCACCGGCTTGTAGTGGGGTTTGCTACGTTCAATCTTTAGTTTCTATATAGTGTTCTGTATAGCATTGTGCTACCTGAGATCACCACGGTTTATAGTGGGGTTTGTTGCGTTCAATCTTTAGTTTCTATATAGTGTTCTGTATAGCATTGTGTTACCTGAGATCACCCCCGGTTTATAGTGGGGTTTGTTGCGTTCAATCTTTAGTTTCTATATAGTGTTCTGTCTAGCATTGTGTTACCTGAGATCACCCCCGGTTTATAGTGGGGTTTGTTGCGTTCAATCTTTAGTTTCTATATAGTGTTCTGTCTAGCATTGTGTTACCTGAGATCACCCCCGGTTTATAGTGGGGTTTGTTGCGTTCAATCTTTAGTTTCTATATAGTGTTCTGTCTAGCATTGTGTTACCTGAGATCACCCCCGGTTTATAGTGGGGTTTGTTGCGTTCAATCTTTAGTTTCTATATAGTGTTCTGTCTAGCATTGTGTTACCTGAGATCACCCCCGGTTTATAGTGGGGTTTGCTGTGTTCAATCTTTAATTTCTATATAGTGTTCTGTCTAGCATTGTGTTACCTGAGATCACCCCCGGTTTATAGTGGGGTTTGTTGCGTTCAATCTTTAGATTCTATATAGTGTTTTGTATAGCATTGTGTTACCTGAGATCACCTCCGGTTTGTAGTGGGGTTTGTTGCGTTCAACCTTTAGTTTCTATATAGTGTTTTGTATAGCATTGTGTTACCTGAGATCACCTCCGATTTATAGTGGGGTTTGTTGCGTTCAATCTTTAGTTTCTATATAGTGTTTTGTATAGCATTGTGCTACCTGAGATCACCACGGTTTATAGTGGGGTTTGTTGCGTTCAATCTTTAGTTTCTATATAGTTTCTGTATAGCATTGTGCTACCTGAGATCACCACGGTTTATAGTGGGGTTTGTTGCGTTCAATCTTTAGTTTCTATATAGTGTTCTGTCTAGCATTGTGTTACCTGAGATCACCACCGGTTTATAGTGGGGTTTGTTGTGTTCAATCTTTAGTTTCTATATAGTGTTCTGTATAGCATTGTGCTACCTGAGATCACCACGGTTTATAGTGGGGTTTGTTCCATTCAACCTTTAGTTTCTATATAGTGTTCTGTATAGCATTGTGTTACCTGAGATCACCACGGTTTATAGTGGGGTTTGTTGCGTTCAACCTTTAGTTTCTATATAGTGTTCTGTATAGCATTGTGTTACCTGAGATCACCACCGGTTTGTAGTAGAGTTTGCTACATTCAATCTTTAGTTTCTATATAGTGTTCTGTATAGCATTGTGTTACCTGAGATCACCTCCGTTTATAGTGGGGTTTGTTGCGTTCAATCTTTAGTTTCTATATAGTGTTCTGTATAGCATTGTGTTACCTGAGATCAGCCCCGGTTTATAGTGGGGTTTGTTGCGTTCAATCTTTAGTTTCTATATAGTGTTCTGTATAGCATTGTGTTACCTGAGATCACCACCGGCTTGTAGTGGGGTTTGCTACGTTCAATCTTTAGTTTCTATATAGTGTTCTGTATAGCATTGTGCTACCTGAGATCACCACGGTTTATAGTGGGGTTTGTTGCGTTCAATCTTTAGTTTCTATATAGTGTTCTGTATAGCATTGTGTTACCTGAGATCACCCCCGGTTTATAGTGGGGTTTGTTGCGTTCAATCTTTAGTTTCTATATAGTGTTCTGTCTAGCATTGTGTTACCTGAGATCACCCCCGGTTTATAGTGGGGTTTGTTGCGTTCAATCTTTAGTTTCTATATAGTGTTCTGTCTAGCATTGTGTTACCTGAGATCACCCCCGGTTTATAGTGGGGTTTGTTGCGTTCAATCTTTAGTTTCTATATAGTGTTCTGTCTAGCATTGTGTTACCTGAGATCACCCCCGGTTTATAGTGGGGTTTGTTGTGTTCAATCTTTAATTTCTATATAGTGTTCTGTCTAGCATTGTGTTACCTGAGATCACCCCCGGTTTATAGTAAGGTTTGTTGCGTTCAATCTTTAGATTCTATATAGCGTTTTGTATAGCATTGTGTTACCTGAGATCACCTCCGGTTTGTAGTGGGGTTTGTTGCGTTCAACCTTTAGTTTCTATATAGTGTTTTGTATAGCATTGTGTTACCTGAGATCACCTCCGATTTATAGTGGGGTTTGTTGCGTTCAATCTTTAGTTTCTATATAGTGTTTTGTATAGCATTGTGCTACCTGAGATCACCACGGTTTATAGTGGGGTTTGTTGCGTTCAATCTTTAGTTTCTATATAGTTTCTGTATAGCATTGTGCTACCTGAGATCACCACGGTTTATAGTGGGGTTTGTTGCGTTCAATCTTTAGTTTCTATATAGTGTTCTGTCTAGCATTGTGTTACCTGAGATCACCACCGGTTTATAGTGGGGTTTGTTGTGTTCAATCTTTAGTTTCTATATAGTGTTCTGTATAGCATTGTGCTACCTGAGATCACCACGGTTTATAGTGGGGTTTGTTCCATTCAACCTTTAGTTTCTATATAGTGTTCTGTATAGCATTGTGTTACCTGAGATCACCACGGTTTATAGTGGGGTTTGTTGCGTTCAACCTTTAGTTTCTATATAGTGTTCTGTATAGCATTGTGTTTGTTTGCTTCTCCTTTTCCTTATGAATATACAATACATGTTTTTAGGATTCATAAAGCATATGTCTTTGTTAAGTTACATTCACAGAAGACAGAAGATTCTATATATTAATTGTACACTATTCAATATAATCCTTCGTGTTTACAATAAGATATTGTCAATAAGTCTATGTTGAGTACTTGAGTTCACCCTTGATTTGTATAAGGGTTCGTGTTGCTCAATCTTTAGTTTTCTGTGTAGTGTTCTGTAGTTCATCATGATGATAATGAAATAAAAGACGCTTTCCGCAAGTCTAGGTTGTTGAGCTGTTTCCATGGTAATGACTTTAATGATAGAGACATACTATTTGTCCTTAATTCTTGTATTATGAGTTCGCTCCCGGTTTTAAGTGGGTTTTTTGCTGTTCAATCTTTAGACGTCACGGTATTGCTGAACTACTGCTAAAGTTGGCGCTAAACACAAATCAACAATCAATCTTTAGTTTTCTGTGTAGTGTTCTATAGATCATTGTGTTTATTCTCTTCTCCCTTCCTGTTTGGTCATTGCATTGTCTGTCCTTCGAATTATAGTTTCTGGTTGCTCCTTTGATATCAAGCTTTTCTTGTCCCTTTGTCCCTTTTCTTGTCCCCTTTTTACCATTGCATATTCTGTTTCCATTGATTTACGGCTTCTGAGTACCTCTTTGATATCTCCAAACTGTTCATGTCCCTCTGTCATTTTTCTTTTGGCCATTTTATTGTCGGTACTTTGAATACAGTTTCTGATTACTTCTTTAGTATCTTCAAACTTTTCTGAAGCTGTAATTTTCGTTGTTGACTTCCTTTTATGTTAAAATGATACACCTCCCTTAAAAAAGATAACAGAAAAGAAAACAAATATGCAAATTGAAAAAAAACCCAATATATTTACTTTAAAGTTTAAACAATAGAAACAATTCGAATTTAATTTGTTTCAGAATATTTGCAGTTAAACCCGCCCATGCAGTCACACGTATTAAGATGTAACCTTTAACAATTTCATAAGACTTGAATCTCATTTAGGAGGTCACCTGTCTTAAAAGACAACCTTTTCTTTGTCCCAAAGGTGTCCTCCTAATACAGGTTCAATTATGTTTTTATTTGGTTATTGACACGTGCCATATCACTTCCTGGTACGATCATTTGAATCAATAGATTTACTACGTCAATCGTAACTACTCGGCCATTCTCGCTACCCTACAAATAACCTCGTACGTACATAGTAGAAATTCTTCTTAAATTGTTTGCCGGAAGTTAAGTTAAGTTACGCCGCACAAAAATATAGTCCACGAAAATCCAATATGGAAGACATACTAAGTAAAATCTAATCATGCAAAACTAATTAAAACTTTAATTGAAATATAGAAAATGTTTAAAATATAATTTTATCAAGCTTTCATGTAACTGACATGTGAAAAGTAGTGCGATTTATACGCCTAATGCATACGAGGTTATTTGCAGGGTAGCGAGAATGGCCGAGTAGTTACGATTGTTACTACGTAACATTGATTGTTGTTTAACATAAACTCAGCCATTTTTCAGCTGTTAAAGACGGCCCTGGTTACACGTTATCTATAACTTGCACGTGTAAGGGATACATTGATTCAAATAAAGAAACTCCTTCTAATAAAATTCATCCATGGTTTCAAATGACCTAGTTTTAAAGTTTGTCAGTGACTTACGACAGGTCGGTGGTTTTCTCTGGGTACTCCAGTTTTTTCCGCCAATAAAACTGACCGTCACGATATAACTGAAATATTGTTGAAAGTGGCGTTAAACACCATCAAACAAACATAGTATGTGTCGTGTTTTGCAAACAAGCAATCTATTATTAGATGTATTTTGACAGGAGCCCATTATATTTACAGAAGGATATAAACCCATAATACAGACATGAAGAATACTGCAGCTTTGTGTACATGTATCATTGTTTGGTGCACTCGATTCCTGTGTAAGTTCTGATTATCTTCCTTTAATTAAGCATGCCTGTGATAATTCGGATACGGATCTGTTGAACTTTGTGTAACTAAAGACTTGCTTTTTTTTTTTTATCAAAAAACATATTTACAGAATCTAAATAAATGAGGATTTATAATTTAAACAGAATCGTACAAAAAAGGGGAAATTAAATGTTCAACAATTAGAAATTCTTAATTACCAAAGATTAAAAAACAGTTTGAAGATATCAAATAGGTAATCTGATGCCGTAAATCGATGAAGGACAAGCAATACCAAAAAGGAACGGATAAACAATTATTTACAATGCAAGTTACAGGAAACTTAAGATTGAGCAACACAAACCCTACAAAAAAATGAGGGTAAACTCAGGTGCCCCGGAAAGGTAAACAGTTCCTGTTCCACAAGTGACTCTCGTCGTGTTACTCTGGTATGCTTTAAAGATACATTTTACCTCCATGCAAGAGGGCGCCCTGTGTGCATTGTAGGATGTGACTTATGCTAATCTCTGAATGTTCCATTGTCTGTAAAATGACAGAGAGGCAAATTCGGCTCCGTTCCTTACCTTGTGATTATTAGTTTTTTCGTATTCTTTCTGATCATAAGGAGCAGCCGTGGCCATGAACGATTACCCATTTACTAGGGGCCGTCGCGGCCGTGACCGTATGGTAGTTGGATTTACAACTACTTATGCAATCAGTGCCTTTCGCCGCTGATGTGAGTTCGAATCGCGGTCTGGGCGAAGTGCACACCATTATGTGATAAAGTTCGTCAGTGACTTGAGACAGGTCGGTGGTTTTCTCCTAGTCCTCCGGTTTCCTCCACCAATAAAACTGACAGCCACGATATAGCTGAAATATAAATTGGCGTTAAAGACCATAAAACCAACCAACCAACTTTCTGGTCATATTCCGTACATTTTATTCTTTTTGTGTATCAAGATTTATTTCCCCTTTCAGTATGGTTTCCATCAAGGAATTCACGAGAAGAGTTTGAAGATACCAAAGGGGGAATTATAATCTGTAAATCGAAGAACAGACAACACAATGGACGTAAGGACGAACAACGATAAACAAAACATTAAACAGAAAACTAAAGTTCTAGAAACACGAACTCCACTAAGAACCGGGGATGAACTCAGGTGCTCTGGAATGGTAAGCAGTTCCTGTTCAACAAGTGGCATCCGTCGCATTACTCTAGTTACAAACCTGGTGATAAGTCATGAATGAGCAGACAAAAACACTAACTTTAGAGACTTCTGCATGAATAAAGGAGTTATAGAACTTACTCTGCCAACTATGATCAATTTATTCCTCTGTGGTGTGCTTCGTCAGATGAAATTTCGAGAGGATTAAAGGTAATCTCTGCGAGAGGAGGGAACTTGTAATTATGTGAGATTAATAGATTGTTTGTTTGTTCGTTTGACGGTGTTTAACGGCACTTTCAACAATATTTCAGCTATATCGTGGAGTTCAGTTTTAATGGTGGAGGAAACCGGAATTCCCGGAGAAAACCACGGACTTGTCCCAAGTCACTGACAAACTTTATCACATGATGTTATGCACCTCGCCCTGATCGAGATTCGAACCCACAACATCAGTGGTGATAGGCACTGACTGCATATGTAGTTGTAAATCCAACTAACATACGATCACGACCATGACGGTCCCGAGATTAATAGAATCAAAGTGGCAATTTAGTATTATATATACCATGGATCTTACGAATTAACTTATTTAAACCAATGAATCCGAAGGATGAGTTTGTTTAAATAAGTTCATGAGAAAGATCCTTATGGCATATATGGCTTGTAACAGAAATCAATATTGGGTGCTTTCGTAGAGGTTCGCAAAATCATGGAATAACATCAAAATCATGGAATAACATGAAAATCTTCATGTTAG
The DNA here is from genome assembly GCA_963383655.1 of Bathymodiolus septemdierum. Classification (NCBI taxonomy): domain Eukaryota; kingdom Metazoa; phylum Mollusca; class Bivalvia; order Mytilida; family Modiolidae; genus Bathymodiolus; species Bathymodiolus septemdierum. The sequence continues at coordinate 53,457,759 of OY726527.1, forward strand.
ACCATGATTTGTAAAGGTTCACTATTTTTAAGTTGATTACTGCATACAAACATCAAAGGAAAAATGTGTATTTATGCTACAAATATAATTATTTATCTGAATCCTATCAGTAAGGTGTATATAAACATTAGAGAAAAAAGTAGTGGCAATCAAAAAAAACTGGTAACAATTGTTAGCTAGCGTACTTCCCTCGAGTGTGGTAGATCGTGGTTGGGAATCAAAGACTATAGCATTGATATTTGCTGCTTCTCCGTTTACCACGCAGCATTAAGGAATAAGACCAAAGATTTATTTCATGGCTCGGAATCCGGATAATCCTTCGGTGTGGAGCGACATGTCTACCTGCCCGCTATTATTCCTGTGGAGTAGCAGTGGAGCGACATGTCTACCAGCCCGCTGTTATTCTAGTGGGATAGAGTTGAGCGACATGTCTACCAGCCCGCTGTTATTCTAGTGGGGTAGAGTTGAGCGACATGTCTACCAGCCCGCTGTTATTCTAGTGGGGTAGAGTGGAGCGACATGTCTACCTGCCCGCTGTTATTCCAGTGGGGTAACAGTGGAGCGACATGTCTACCAGCCCGCTGTTATTCTAGTGGGGTAGAGTGGAGCGACATGTCTACCTGCCCGCTGTTATTCCAGTGGGGTAGCAGTGGAGCGACATGTCTACCTACTCGCTGTTATTCTAGTGGGCTAGCAGTGGAGCGACATGTCTACCTGCCCGCTGTTATTCCAGTGGGGTAGCAGTGGAGCGACATGTCTACCTGCTTGCTGTTATTCCAGTGGGGTAGCAATGGAGCGACATGTCTACCTTCCCGTAATTATTCCAGTGGGGTAGCAGTGGAGCGACATGTCTACCTGCCCGCTGTTATTCCAGTGGGGTAGCAGTGGGGCGACATGTCTACCTGCCCGCTGTTATTCCAGTGGGGTAGCAGCGGAGAGACATTTCTACCTGCCCGCTGTTATTCCAGTGGGATAGCATTGGAGCGACATGTCTACCTGCCTGCTGTTATTCCAGTGGGATAGTAGTGTGGCGACATGTTTACCTGCCCGCTGTTATTCCAGTGGGGTAGCAGTGGAGCGACATGTCTACCAGCCCGCTGTTATTCTAGTGGGGTAGAGTGGAGCGACATGTCTACCTACCCGCTGTTATTCCAGTGGAGTAGCAGTGGAGCGACATGTCTACCTGCTCGCTGTTATTCCAGTGGGGTAGCAGTGGAGCGACATACCTACCTTCCGGCTGTTATTCCAGTGGGGTAGCAGTGGAGCGACATGTCTACCTGCCCGCTGTTATTCCAGTGGGGTAGCAGTGGGGCGACATGTCTACCTGCCCGCTGTTATTCCAGTGGGGTAGCAGTGGAGCGACATGTCTACCTGCCCGCTGTTATTCCAATGGGGTAGCAGTGGAGCAACATGTCTACCTCCCGGCTGTTATTCCAGTGGGGTAGTAGTGGGGCGACATGTTTACCTGCCCGCTGTTATTCCAGTGGGGTAGCAGTGGAGCGACATGTCTACATGCCTGCTGTTATTCCAGTGGGGTAGCAGTGGAGCGACATGTCAACCAATACGCTGTTATTCCAGTCGGGTAGAGTGAAGCGACATGTCTACCTGCCCGTTTGTATTCCAGTGGGGTAGCAGTGGAGCGACATGTCTACCTTCTCGCTGTTATTCTAGTGGGGTAGCAGTGGAGCGACATGTCTACCTGCTCGGTGTTATTGCAGTGGGGTAGCAGTGGGGCGACATGTCTACCTGCTCGCTGTTATTCCAGTGGGATAGCAGTGGAGATACATGCCTACCTTCCAGCTGTTATTCCAGTGGGGTAGCAGTGTGGCGACATGTCTACATGCCTGCTGTTATTCCAGTCGGGTAGCAGTGGAGCGACATGTCTACCTACTCGCTGTTATTCTAGTGGGGTAGCAGTGGAGAGACATGTCTACCTGCCCGCTGTTATTCCAGTGGGGTAGCAGTGGAGCGACATGTCTACCTGCTCGCTGTTATTCCAGTGGGGTAGCAGTGGAGCGACATGTCTACCTGCTCGCTGTTATTCCAGTGGGGTAGCAGTGGAGCGACATGTCTACCAGTCCGCTGTTATTCCAGTGGGGTAGAGTGAAGCGACATGTCTACCTGCCCGCTGTTATTCCAGTTGGGTAGCAGTGGAGCGACATGTCTACCTTCTCGCTGTTATTCTAGTGGGGTAGCAGTGGAGCGACATGTCTACCTGCCCGCTGTTATTCCAGTGGGGTAGCAGTGGGACGACATGTCTACCTGCCCGCTGTTATTCCAGTGGGGTAGCAGCGAAGCGACATGTCTACCTGCCCGCTGTTATTCCAGTGGGGTAGCAGTGGAGCGATATGTCTACCTGCCTGCTGTTATTCCAGTGGGATAGTAGTGTGGCGACATGGTTTTCTGCCCGCTGTTATTCCAGTCGGGTAGCAGTCTAGCGACATGTCTACCAACCTGCTGTTATTCCAGTGGGGTAGCAGTGGAGCGACAAGTCTACCTACTCGCTGTTATTCTAGTGAAGTAGCAGTGGAGAGACATGTCTACCTGCCCGCTGTTATTCCAGTGGGGTAGCAGTGGAGCGACATGTCTACCTGCTCGCTGTTATTTCAGTGGGATAGCAGTGGAGCGACATGCCTACCTTCCAGCTGTTATTCCAGTGGGGTAGCAGTGGAGCGACATGTCTACCTGCCCTCTGTTATTCCAGTGGGGTAGCAGTGGGGCGACATGTCTACATGCCCTCTGTTATTCCAGTCGGATAGCAGTGGAGGGACATGTCTACCTACTCGCTGTTATTCTAGTGGGGTAGCATTGGAGCGACATGTCTACCTACTCGCTGTTATTCCAGTGGGGTAGCAGTGGAGCGACATGTCTGCCTGCTCGCTGTTATTCCAGTGGGGTAGCAGTGGAGCGACATGCCTACCTTCCCGCTGTTATTCCAGTGGGGTAGCAGTGGAGCGACATGTCTACCTGCCCTCTGTTATTCCAGTGGGGTAGCAGTGGAGCGACATGTCTACATGCCTGCTGTTATTCCAGTCGGGTAGCAGTGGAGCGACATGTCTACCTACTCGCTGTTATTCTAGTGGGGTAGCAGTGGAGCGACATGTCTACCTGCCCGCTGTTATTCCAGTGGAGTAGCAGTGGAGCGACATGTCTACCTGCTCGCTGTTATTCCAGTGGGGTAGCAGTGGAGCGACATGTCTACCTGCTCGCTGTTATTCCAGTGGGTTAGCAGTGGAACGACATGTCAACCTGCTCGCTGTTATTCCAGTGGGGTAGCAATGGAGCGACATGCCTACCTTCCCGCTGTTATTCCAGTGGGGTAGCAGTGGAGCAACATGTCTACCTTCTCGCTGTTATTCTAGTGCGGTAGCAGTGGAGCGACATGTCTACCTTCCCGCTGTTATTCCAGTGGGGTAGCAGTGGGCCGACATGTGTACCTGCCCGCTGTTATTCCAGTGGGGTAGGAGCGAAGCGACATGTCTACCAGCCCGCTGTTATTCTAGTGGGGTAGAGTGGAGCGACATATCTACCTGCCCTCTGTTATTCTAGAGGGGTAGCTGTGGGGCGACATGTCTACATGTCTACTGTTGTTCCAGTCGGGTAGCAGTGGAGCGACATGTCTACCTACTCGCTGTTATTCTAGTGGGGTAGCAGTGGAGCGACATGTATACCTGCCCGCTGTTATTCCAGTTGGGTAGCAGTGGAGCGACATGTCTACCAGCCCGCTGTTATTCTAGTGGGGTAGAGTGGAGCTACATGTCTACCTGCCCGCTGTTATTCCAGTGGGGTAGCAGTGGAGCGACATGTCTACCTGCCGTCTGTTATTATAGTGGGGTAGGAGTGGAGCGACATGTCTACCTACTCGCTGTTATGCTAGTGGGGTAGCAGTGGAGAGACATGTCTACCTGCCCGCTGTTATTTCAGTGGGGTAGCAGTGGAGCGACATGTCTACCTACTCGTTGTTATTCTGGTGGGGTAGCAGTGGAGCGACATGTCTACCTGCCCGCTGTTATTCCAGTGGGGTAGCAGTGGAGCGACATGTCTACCTGCTCGCTGTTATTCCAGTGGAGTAGCAGTGGAGCGACATGCCTACCATCCCGCTGTTATTCCAGTGGGGTAGCAGTGAAACGACATGTCTACCTGCCCGCTGTTATTCCAGTGGGGTAGCAGTGGGGCGACATGTCTGCATGCCCGCTGTTATTCCAGTGGGGTAGCAGTGGAGCGACATGTCTACCTGCCCGCTGTTATTCCAGTGGGGTAGCAGTTGAGCAACATGTCTACCAGCCCGCTGTTATTCTAGTGGGGTAGAGTGGAGCGACATGTCTACCTGCCCGCTGTTATTCCAGTGGGGTAACATTGGGGCGACATGTCTACCAGCCCGCTGTTATTCTAGTGGGGTAGAGTGGATCGACATGTCTACCTGCCCGCTGTTATTCCAGTGGGGTAGCAGTGGAGCGACATGTCTACCTACTCGCTCTTATTCTAGTGGGGTAGCAGTGGAGCGACATGTCTACCTGCCCGCTGTTATTCCAGTGGGGTAGCAGTGGAGCGACATGTCTACCTGCTCGCTGTTATTCCAGTGGGGTAGCAGTGGAGCGACATGTCTACCTTCCAGCTATTATTCCAGTGGGGTAGCAGTGGAGCGACATGTCTACCTGCCCGCTGTTATTCCAGTGGGGTAGCAGTGGGGCGACATGTCTACCTGCCCGCTGTTATTCCAGTGGGGTAGCAGAGGAGAGGCATTTCTACCTGATCGCTGTTATTCCAGTGGGGTAGCAGTGGAGCGACATGTCTACCTACTTGCTGTTATTCCAGTGGGATAGTAGTGTGGCGACATGTTTACCTGCCCGCTGTTATTCGAGTGGGGTATCAGTCGAGCGACATGTCTACCAGCCCGCTGTTATTCTAGTGTGGTAGAGTGGAGCGACATGTCTACCTACCCGCTGTTATTCCAGTGGGGTAGCAGTGGAGCGACAAGTCTACCTACTCGCTGTTATTCTAGTGAAGTAGCAGTGGAGAGACATGTCTACCTGCCCGCTGTTATTCCAGTGGGGTAGCAGTGGAGCGACATGTCTACCTGCTCGCTGTTATTTCAGTGGGATAGCAGTGGAGCGACATGCCTACCTTCTAGCTGTTATTCCAGTGGGGTAGCAGTGGGGCGACATGCCTACATGCCCTCTGTTATGCCAGTGGGGTAGCAGTGGGGCGACATGTCTACATGCCTGCTGTTATTCCAGTCGGGTAGCAGTGGAGCGACATGTCTACCTGCTCACTGTTATTCTAGTGGGGTAGCAGTGGAGCAACATGTCTACTTGCTCGCTGTTATTCCAGAGGGGTAGCAGTGGAGCGACATGCCTACCTTCCCGCTGTTATTCCAGTGGGGTAGCAGTGGAGCGACATGACTACATGCCCGCTGTTATTCCAGTGGGGTAGCAGTGGAACGACATGTCTACATGCCTGCTGTTATTCCAGTCGGGTAGCAGTGGAGCGACATGTCTACCTGCTCGCTGTTATTCCAGTGGGGTAGCAGTGGAGCGACATGTCTACCTTCTCGCTGTTATTCTAGTGGGGTAGCAGTGGAGCGACATGTCTACCTGCCCGCTGTTATTCCAGTGGGGTAGTATTGGGGCGACATGTCTACCTACTCGCTGTTATTCCAGTGGTATAGCAGTAGAACGACATGCCAACCTTCCAGCTGTTATTCCAGTCGGGTAGCAGTGGAGCGACATGTCTACCTGCTCGCTGTTATTCCAGTGGGGTAGCAGTGGAGCGACATGTCTACCTGCTCGCTGTTATTACAGTGGGGTAGCAGTGGAGCGACATGCCTACCTTACCGCTGTTATTCCAGTGGGGTAGCAGTGGAGCGACATGTCTACATGCCCGCTGTTATTCCAGTGGGGTAGCAGTGGAGCGACATGTCTACATGCCAGCTGTTATTCCAGTCGGGTAGCAGTGGATCTACATGTCTACCTACTCGCTGTTATTCTAGTGGGGTAGCAGTGGAGCGACATGTCTACCTGCCCGCTGTTATTCCAGTGGAGTAGCAGTGGAGCGACATGTCTACCTGCTCGCTGTTATTCCAGTGGGGTAGCAGTGGAGCGACATGTCTACCTGCCCGCTGTTATTCCAGTGGGGTAGCAGTGGGGCGACATGTCTACCTGCCCGCTGTTATTCCAGTGGGGTAGCAGTGGAGCGACATGTCTACCTGCCCGCTGTTATTCCAGTGGGGTAGCAGTGGAGCAACATGTCTACCTCCCTGCTGTTATTCCAGTGGGGTAGTAGTGGGGCGACATGTTTACCTGCCCGCTGTTATTCCAGTGGGGTAGCAGTGGAGCGACATGTCAACATGCCTGCTGTTATTCCAGTGGGGTAGCAGTGGAGCGACATGTCTACCAGTCCGCTGTTATTCCAGTGGGGTAGAGTGAAGCGACATGTCTACCTGCTCGCTGTTATTCCAGTGGGGTAGCAGTGGGGCGACATGTCTACCTGCTCGCTGTTATTCCAGTGGGGTAGCAGTGGAGCGACATGTTTACTTGCTCGCTGTTATTCCAGAGGGGTAGCAGTGGAGCGACATGCCTACCTTCCCGCTGTTATTCCAGTGGGGTAGCAGTGGAGCGACATGTCTACATGCCCGCTGTTATTCCAGTGGGGTAGCAGTGGAACGACATGTCTACATGCCTGCTGTTATTCCAGTCGGGTAGCAGTGGAGCGATATGTCTACCTGCTCGCTGTTATTCCAGTGGGGTAGCAGTGGAGCGACATGTCTACCTTCTCTCTGTTATTCTAGTGGGGTAGCAGTGGAGCGACATGTCTACCTGCCCGCTGTTATTCCAGTGGGGTAGTATTGGGGCGACATGTCTACCTACTCGCTGTTATTCCAGTGGTATAGCAGTAGAACGACATGCCAACCTTCCAGCTGTTATTCCAGTCGGGTAGCAGTGGAGTGACATGTCTACCTGTTCGCTGTTATTCCAGTGGGGTAGGAGTGGAGCGACATGTCTACCTGCTCGCTGTTATTCCAGTGGGGTAGCAGTGGAGCGACATGTCTACCTGCTCGCTGTTATTCCAGTGGGTAGCAGTGGAGCGACATGCCTACCTTCCTGCTGTTATTCCAGTGGGGTAGCAGTGGAGCGACATGTCTACATGCCCGCTGTTATTCCAATGGGGTAGCAGTGGAGCGACATGTCTACATGCCTGCTGTTATTCCAGTCGGGTAGCAGTGGATCTACATGTCTACCTACTCGCTGTTATTCTAGTGGGGTAGCAGTGGAGCGACATGTCTACCTGCCCGCTGTTATTCCAGTGGAGTAGCAGTGGAGCGACATGTCTACCTGCTCGCTGTTATTCCAGTGGGGTAGCAGTGGAGCGACATGTCTACCTGCCCGCTGTTATTCCAGTGGGGTAGCAGTGGGGCGACATGTCTACCTGCCCACTGTTATTCCAGTGGGGTAGCAGTGGAGCGACATGTCTACCTGCCCGCTGTTATTCCAGTGGGGTAGCAGTGGAGCAACATGTCTACCTCCCTGCTGTTATTCCAGTGGGGTAGTAGTGGGGCGGCATGTTTACCTGCCCGCTGTTATTCCAGTGGGGTAGCAGTGGAGCGACATGTCAACATGCCTGCTCTAATTCCAGTGGGGTAGCAGTGGAGCGACATGTCTACCAGTCCGCTGTTATTCCAGTGGGGTAGAGTGAAGCGACATGTCTACCTGCTCGCTGTTATTCCAGTGGGGTAGCAGTGGGGCGACATGTCTACCTGCTCGCTGTTATTCCAGTGGGATAGCAGTGGAGCAACATGCCTACCTTCCAGCTGTTATTCCAGTGGGGTAGCAGTGTGGCGACATGTCTACATGCCTGCTGTTAATCCAGTCGGGTAGCAGTGGAGAGACAAGTCTACCTGCCCGCTGTTATTCCAGTTGGGTAGCAGTGGAGCGACATGTCTACCAGCCCGCTGTTATTCTAGTGGGGTAGAGTGGAGCGACATGTCTACTTGCCCGCTGTTATTCCAGTGGAGTAGCAGTGGAGCGACATGTCTACCTGCCGTCTGTTATTATAGTGGGGTAGCAGTGGAGCGACATGTCTACCTACTCGCTGTTATGCTAGTGGGGTAGCAGTGAAGAGACATGTCTACTTGCCCGCTGTTATTTCAGTGGGGTAGCAGTGGAGCGACATGTCTACCTACTCGCTGTTATTCTAGTGGGGTAGCATTAGAGCGATATGTCTACCTGCCCGCTGTTATTCCAGTGGGGTAGCAGTGGAGCGACATGTCTACCTGCTCGCTGTTATTCCATTGGGGTAGCAGCGGAGCGACATATCTACCTTCCCGCTGTTATTCCAGTGGGGTAGCAGTTGACCAACATGTCTACATGCCTGCTGTTATTCCAGTGGGGTAGCATTGGAGCGACATGTCTACCAGCCCGCTGTTTTTCCAGTGGGGTAGAGTGAAGCGACATGTCTACCTTCCCGCTGTTATTCTACTGGGGTAGCAGTAGAGTGACATGTCTACCTACCCGCTGTTATTCTAGTGGGGTAGCAGTGGAGCGACATGTCTACCTGCCGTCTGCTATTAGAGTGGGGTAGGAGTGGAGCGACATGTCTACCTGCCGTCTGTTATTCTAGTGGGGTAAAAGTGAGGCGACATGTCTAGCTGCCCGCTGTTATTCTAGTGGGGGAGCAGTGGAGCGACATATCTACCTGCCGTCTGTTATTCTAATGAAGTAGCAGTGGAGCGACATGTCTACCTGCCGGCTGTTTTTCCAGTGGGGTAGCAGTGGAGCAACATGTCTACCTGCTGTCTGTTATTCTAGTGGGGTAGCAGTGGAGCGACATGTCTACCTGCCCGCTGTTATTCCAGTTGGGTAGCAGTGGAGTGACATGCCTACCTACTCGCTGTTATTCTAGTGGGGTAGCAGTAGAGCGACATGTCTACCTGCCCGCTGTTATTCCAGTGGGGTAGCAGTGGAGCGACATGTCTACATGCCCGCTGTTATTCCAGTGGGGTAACAGTGGAGCGACATGTCTACCTACTCGCTGTTATTGTAGTGGGATAGCAATGGAGCGACATGTCTACCTGCCCGCTGTTATTACAGTTGGGTAGCAGTGGAGCGACATGTCTACCTGCTCGCTGTTATTCCAGTGGGGTAGCAGTTGAGCGACATGCCTACCTTCCCGCTGTTTTTCCAGTGCGGTAGCAGTGGAGCGACATGTCTACCTGCCTGCTGTTATTCCAGTGGGGTAGCAGCGGGGCGACATGTCTACCTGCCCGCTGTTATTCCAGTGAGGTAGCAGTGGAGCAACATGTCTACCTGCCTGCTGTTATTCCAGTGGGGTAGTAATGGGGCGACATGTTTACCTGCCCGCTGTTATTCCATTGGGGTAGCAGTGGAGCGACACGTCTACATGACCGCTGTTATTCCAGTGGGGTAGAGTGAAGCGACATGTCTACCTGCCCGCTGTTATTCCAGTGGGGTAACAGTGGAGCGACATGTCTACATCCTCGCTGTTGTTCTAGTGGGGTAGCAGTGGAGCGACATGTCTACCTGCCCGCTGTTATTCCAGTGGGGTAGCAGTGGGGCGACATGTCTACCTGCCCGCTGTTATTCCAGTGGGGTAGCAGCGGAGAGACATGTCTACCTGGACGCTGTTATTCCAGTGGGGTAGCAGTGGAGCGACATGTCTACCTGCCTGCTGTTATTCCAGTGGGGTAGTAGTGGGGCGACATGTTTACCTGCCCGCTGTTATTCCAGTGCGGTAGCAGTGGATCAACATGTCTACATGCCTGCTGTTATTCCAGTGGGGTAGTAGTGGGGCGACATGTTTACCTGCCCGCTGTTATTCTAGTGGGGTAACAGAGGGGCGACATGTCTAGCTGCCCGCTGTTATTCTAGTGGGGTAGCAGTGGAGCGACATGTCTACCTGCCGTCTGCTATTAGAGTGGGGTAAGAGTGGAGCGACATGTCTACCTGCCGTCTTTTATTCTAGTGGGGTAACAGTGGGGCGACATGTCTACCTGTTCGCTGTTATTCTATGGGGGTGGCAGTGGAGCGACATGTCTACCTGCTCGCTGTTATTCCAGTGGGGTAGCAGTAGAGCGACATGTCTACCTGCCCGACGTTATTCCAGTGGGGTAGCAGTGGAGCGACATGTCTACATGCCCGCTGTTATTCCAGTGGGGTAGCAGTGGAGCGACATGTCTACCTGCCAGCTGTTATTCCAGTGGGGTAACAGTGGAGCAACATGTCTACCTGCCTTCTGTTATTCCAGTGGGGTAGTAGTGGGGCGACATGTTTACCTGCCAGCTGTTATACCAGTGGGGTAGCAGTGGAGAGACATGTCTACATGTCTGTTGCTATTCCAGTGGGGTAGCAGTGGAACGACATGTCTACCAGCCCGCTGTTATTCCAGTGGGGTAGAGTGAAGCGACATGTGTACCTGCCCGCTGTTATTCCAGTGGGGTAGCAGTGGAGCGACATGTCTACCTCCTCGCTGCTGTTCTAGTGGGGTAGCTGTGGAGCGCCATGTCTATCTGTCCGCTGTTATTCCAGTGGGGTAGCAGTGGGGCGACATGTCTACCTACCTGCTGTTATTTCACTGGGGTAGCAGTGGGGCGACATGTCTACCTGCCCGCTGTTATTCCAGTGGTGTAGCAGCGGAGCGACATGTCTACCTGCCGCTGTTATTCCAGTGGGGTAGCAGTGGAGCGACAGGTCTCCCTGCCTGCTGTTATTCCAGTGGGGTAGTAGTGGGCGACATGTTTACCTGCTCGCTGTTATTCCAGTGCGTTAGCAGTGGAACGACATGTCTACATACCTGCTGTTATTCCAGTGGGGTAGCAGTTCAGAGACATGTCTACCAGCCCGCTGGTATTCCAGTGGGGTTGAAGTGGAGCGACATGTCTACCTGCCTGCTGTTATTCCAGTGGGGTAGCAGTGGAGCGACATGTCTACCTACTCGCTGTTATTCTATTGGGGTAGCAGTGGAGCGACATGTCTACCTGCCCGCTGTTATTCTAGTGGGGTAGCAGTGGAGTGACATGTCTACCTACCCGCTGTTATTTTAGTGAGGTAGCAGTGAAGCGACATGTCTACCTGCCGTCTGCTATTAGAGTGGGGTAGGAGTGGAGCGACATGTCTACCTGCCATCTTTTATTCTAGTGGGGTAAAAGTGGGCCGACATGTCTAGCTGCCCGCTGTTATTCTAGTGGGGGAGCAGTGGAGCGACATGTCTACATACCTGCTGTTATTCCAGTGGGGTAGCAGTTCAGAGACATATCTACCAGCCCGCTGGTATTCCAGTGGGGTTGAAGTGGAGCGACATGTCTACCTGCCTGCTGTTATTCCAGTGGGGTAGCAGTGGAGCGACATGTCTACCTACTCGCTGTTATTCTATTGGGGTAGCAGTGGAGCGACATGTCTACCTGCCCGCTGTTATTCTAGTGGGGTAGCAGTGGAGTGACATGTCTACCTACCCGCTGTTATTTTAGTGAGGTAGCAGTGGAGCGACATGTCTACCTGCCGTCTGCTATTAGAGTGGGGTAGGAGTGGAGCGACATTTCTACCTGCCGTCTGTTACTATAGTGGGGTAGCAGTGGAGCGACATGTCTACCTACTCGCTGTTATTCTAGTGGGGTAGCAGTGGAGCGACATGTCTACATACTCGCTGTTATTCTAGTGGGGTAGCAGTGGAGCGACATGTCTACCTGCCCGCTATTATTCCAGTGGGGTAGCAGTGGAGCAACATGTCTACCTGCCCGCTATTATTCCAGTGGGGTAGCAGTGGAGCGACATGCCTACCTTCGTGCTGTTATTCCAGTGGGGTAGCAGTGGAGCGACAGGTCTACCTGCCCGCTGTTATTCCAGTGGGGTAGCAGTGGAGGGACATGTCTACATGCCCAGTGTTATTCCAGTGGGGTATCATTGGAACAACTTATCTACCTGTCTGCTGTTATTCCAGTGGGGTAGTAGTGGGGCGACATGTTTACCTGCCCGCTGTTATTCCAGTGGGGTAGCAGTGGAGCGACATGTCTACCTGCCCGCTGTTATTCCAGTGGGGTAGCAGTTGGGCGACATATCTACCTGCCCGCTGTTATTCCAGTCGGGTAGCAGTGGAGGGACATGTCTACATGCCCAGTGTTATTCCAGTGGGGTATCATTGGAACAACTTATCTACCTGTCTGCTGTTATTCCAGTGGGGTAGTAGTGGGGCGACATGTTTACCTGCCCGCTGTTATTCCAGTGGGAAGCAGTGGAGCGACATGTCTACATGCCTGCTGTTATTCCAGTGGGGTAGCAGTGGAGCGACATGTCTACCTGCCCGCTGTTATTCCAGTCGGGTAGAGTGAAGCGACATGTCTACCTGCCTGCTGTTATTCCAGTGGGGTAGCAGTGGAGTGACATGTCTACCTTCTCGCTGTTGTTCTAGTGGGGTAGCAGTGGAGCGACATGTCTACCTGCCTCCTGTTATTCCAGTGGGGTATCAGTGGGGCGACATGTCTACCTGCCCGCTGTTATTCCAGTGGGGTAGCAGCGGAGGGACATGTCTACCTGCCCGCTGTTATTCCAGTGGGGTAGCAGTGGAGCGACATGTCAACCTGCCTGCTGTTATTCCAGTGGGGTAGTAGTGGGGCGACATGTTTACCTGCCCGCTGTTAATCCAGTGCGGTAGCAGTGGAGCGACATGTCTACCTGCCGTCTGTTATTCTAGTGAGGTACTAGTAGAGCGACATGTGTACCTGCTCGCTGTTATTCCAATGGGGTTGCAGTGGAGCGACATGTCTACCTGCCCGCTGTTATTTCAATGGGGTAGCAGTGGAGCGACATGTCTACCTACCGTCTGTTATTCTAGTGGGGTAGCAGCGGAGCGACATGTCTACCTGCCCGCTGCGACATATCTACCTGCCCGCTGTTATTCTAGTCAGGTAGCAGTGGAGTGAAATGTCTACCTACCCGCTGTTATTCTAGTGGGGTAGCAGTGGAGCGACATGTCTACCTCCCGTCTGTTATTAGAGTGGGGTAGGAGTGGAGCGACATGTCTACCTGCCGTCTGTTACTCTAGTGGGGTAACAGAGCGGCGACATGTCTAGCTGCCCGCTGTTATTCTAGTGGGGGAGCAGTGGAGCGACATGTCTACCTGCCGTCTGCTATTAGAGTGGGGTAGGAGTGGAGCGACATGTCTACCTGCCTTCTTTTATTCTAGTGGGGTAACGGTGGGGCGACATGTCTACCTGTTCGCTGTTATTCTATGGGGGTAGCAGTGGAGCGACATGTCTACCTTCCCGCTGTTATTCCAGTGGGGTAGCAGTAGAGCGACATGTCTACCTGCCCGCCGTTATTCCAGTGGGGTAGCAGTGGAGCGACATGTCTACATGCCCGCTGTTATTCCAGTGGGGTAGCAGTGGAGCGACATGTCTACCTGCCAGCTGTTATTCTAGTGGGGTAACAGTGGAGCAACATGTCTACCTGCCTGCTGTTATTCCAGTCGGGTAGTAGTGGGGCGACATGTTTACCTGCCAGCTGTTATACCAGTGGGGTAGCAGTGGAGAGACATGTCTACATGTCTGTTGCTATTCCAGTGGGGTAGCTGTAGAGCGACATGTCTACCAGCCCGTCTGTTATTCCAGTGGGGTAGAGTGAAGCGACATGTCTACCTGCCCGCTGTTATTCCAGTGGGGTAGCAGTGGAGCGACATGTTTACCTACTCGCTGCTGTTCTAGTGGGGTAGCTGTGGAGCGCCATGTCTACCTGTCCGCTGTTATTCCAGTGGGGTAGCAGTGGGGCGACATGTCTACCTACCTGCTGTTATTTCAGTGGGGTAGCAGTGGGGCGACATGTCTACCTGCCGGCTGTTATTCCAGTGGGGTAGCAGCGGAGCGACATGTCTACCTGCCCGCTGTTATTCCAGTGTGGTAGCAGTGGAGCGACATGTCTCCCTGCCTGCTGTTATTCCAGTGGGGTAGTAGTGGGGCGACATGTTTACCTGCTCGCTGTTATTCCAGTGCGTTAGCAGTGGAGCGACATGTCTACATACCTATTGTTATTCCAGTGGGGTAGCAGTTCAGAGACATGTCTACCAGCCCGCTGGTATTCCAGTGGGGTTGAAGTGGACCGACATGTCTACCTGCCTGCTGTTATTCCAGTGGGGTAGCAGTGGGGCGACATGTCTACCTACTCGCTGTTATTCTATTGGGGTAGCAGTGGAGCGACATGTCTACCTGCCCGCTGTTATTCTAGTGGGGTAGCAGTGGAGTGACATGTCTACCTACCCGCTGTTATTCTAGTGAGGTAGCAGTGGAGCGACATGTCTACCTGCCGTCTGCTATTAGAGTGGGGTAGGAGTGGAGCGACATGTCTATCTCCCGTCTTTTATTCTAGTGGGGTAACAGTGGGCCGACATGTCTAGCTGCCCGCTGTTATTCTAGTGGGGGAGCAGTGGAGCGACATGTCTACCTGCTCGCTGTTAATCTAGTGGGGTAGCACTGGAGCGACATGTCTACCTGCCTGCTGTTATTCCAGTGGGGTAGCAGTGGAGCGACATTTCTACCTGCCGTCTGTTACTATAGTGGGGTAGCAGTGGAGCGACATGTCTACCTACTCGCTGTTATTCTAGTGGGGTAGCAGTGGAGCGACATGTCTACCTTCCCGCTGTTATTCCAGTGGGGTAGCAGTGGAGCGACATGTCTACCTACTCGCTGTTATTCTAGTGGGGTAGCAGTGGAGCGACATGTCTACCTGCCCGCTATTATTCCAGTGGGGTAGCAGTGGAGCAACATGTCTACCTGCTCGCTGTTATTCTAGTGGGGTAGCAGTGGAGCGACATGCCTACCTTCCTGCTGTTATTCCAGTGGGGTAGCAGTGGAGCGACATGTCTACCTGCCCGCTGTTATTCCAGTGGGGTAGCAGTTGGGCGACATATCTACCTGCCTGCTGTTATTCCAGTGGGGTAGTAGTGGGGCGACATGTTTACCTGCCCGCTGTTATTCCATTGGGGTAGCAGTGGCGCGACATGTCTACATTCCTGCTGTTATTCCAGTGGGGTAGCAGTGGAGCGACATGTCTACCTGCCCGCTATTATTCCAGTGGGGTAGCAGTGGAGCAACATGTCTACCTGCTCGCTGTTATTCCAGTGGGGTAGCAGTGGAGCGACATGCCTACCTTCCTGCTGTTATTCCAGTCGGGTAACAGTGGAGGGACATGTCTACATGCCCAGTGTTATTCCAGTGGGGTAGCATTGGAGCAACTTATCTACCTGCCTGCTGTTATTCCAGTGGGGTAGCAGTGGAGCGACATGTCTACATGCCTGCTGTTATTCCAGTGGGGTAGCAGTGGAGCGACATGTCTACCTGCCCGCTGTTATTCCAGTCGGGTAGAGTGAAGCGACATGTCTACCTGCCTGCTGTTATTCCAGTGGGGTAGCAGTGGAGTGTAATGTCTACCTTCTCGCTGTTGTTCTAGTGGGATAGCAGTGGAGCGACATGTCTACCTGCCCGCTGTTATTCCAGTGGAGTAGCAGTGGGGCGACATGTCTACCTGCCCGCTTTTATTCCAGTGGGGTAGCAGCGGAGGGACATGTCTACCTGTCCGCTGTTATTCCAGTGGGGTAGCAGTGGAGCGACATGTCTACCTGCCTGGTGTTATTCCAGTGGGGTAGTAGTGGGGCGACATGTTTATCTGCCCGCTGTTATTCCAGTGCGGTAGCAGTGGAGCGACATGTCTACCTGCCGTCTGTTATTCTAGTGAGGTAGTAGTAGAGCGACATGTGTACCTGCTCGCTGTTATTCCAATGGGGTTGCAGTGGAGCGACATGTCTACCTACTGTCTGTTATTCTAGTGGGGTAGCAGTGGAGCGACATGTCTACCTGCCCGCTGCGACATATCTACCTGCCCGCTGTTATTCTAGTCGGGTAGCAGTGGAGTGAAATGTCTCTCTACCCGCTGTTATTCTAGTGGGGTAGCAGTGGAGCGACATGTCTACATGCCTGCTGTTATTCCAATGGGGTAGCAGTGGAGCGACATGTCTACCTGCCCGCTATTATTCCAGTGGGGTAGCAGTGGAGCAACATGTCTACCTGCTCGCTGTTATTCCAGTGGGGTAGCAGTGGAGCGACATGCCTACCTTCCTGCTGTTATTCCAGTCGGGTAACAGTGGAGGGACATGTCTACCTGCCCAGTGTTATTCCATTGGGGTAGCATTGGAGCAACTTTTCTACCTGCCTGCTGTTATTCCAGTGGGGTAGCAGTGGAGCGAGATGTCTACATGCCTGCTGTTATTCCAGTGGGGTAGCAGTGGAGCGACATGTCTACCTGCCCGCTGTTATTCCAGTCGGGTAGAGTGAAGCGACATGTCTACCTGCCTGCTGTTATTCCAGTGGGGTAGCAGTGGAGTGTAATGTCTACCTTCTCGCTGTTGTTCTAGTGGGGTAGCAGTGGAGCGACATGTCTACCTAACCGGTGTTATTCCAGTGGGTTAGCAGTGGGGCGACATGTCTACCTGCCCGCTTTTATTCCAGTGGGGTAGCAGCGGAGGGACATGTCTACCTGTCCGCTGTTATTCCAGTGGGGTAGCAGTGGAGCGACATGTCTACCTGCCTGCTGTTACTCCAGTGGGGTAGTAGTGGGGCGACATGTTTACCTGCCCGCTGTTATTCCAGTGCGGTAGCAGTGGAGCGACATGTCTACCTGCCGTCTGTTATTCTAGTGAGGTAGTAGTAGAGCGACATGTGTACCTGCTCGCTGTTATTCCAATGGGGTTGCAGTGGAGCGACATGTCTACCTACTGTCTGTTATTCTAGTGGGGTAGCAGTGGAGCGACATGTCTACCTGCCCGCTGCGACATATCTACCTGCCCGCTGTTATTCTAGTCGGGTTGCAGTGGAGTGAAATGTCTACCTACCCGCTGTTATTCTAGTGGGGTAGCAGTGGAGCGACATGTCTACCTGCCGTCTGCTATTAGAGTGGGGTAGGAGTGGAGCGACATGTCTACCTGCCGTCTGTTACTCTAGTGGGGTAACAGAGGGGCGACATGTCTAGCTGGCCGCTGTTATTCTAGTGGGGGAGCAGTGTAGCGAAATGTCTATCTGCCGTCTGTTATTCTAATGAGGTAGCAGTGGAGCGACATGTCTACCTGTCGTCTCTTATTATAGTGCGGTAGCATTGGAGCGACATGTTTACCTGCCAGCTGTTATTCCAGTGGGGTAGCAGTGGAGCGACATGTCTACCTGCTCGCTGTTATTCCGGTGGGGTAGCAGTGGAGCGACATGTCTACCTGCCCGCTGTTATTCCAGTGGGGTAGCAGTGGGGCGACATATCTACCTGCCCGCTGTTATTCCAGTGGGGTAGCAGTGGAGGGACATGTCTACATGCCCGCTGTTATTCCAGTGGGGTAGCATTGGAGCAACATGTCTACCTGCCTGCTGTTATTCCAGTGGGGTAGTAGTGGAGCGACATGTTTACCTGCCCGCTGTTATTCTAGTGGGGTAGCAGTGGGGCGACGCGTCTACCTGCCCGCTGTTATTCCAGTGGGGTAGCAGCGGAGGGACATTTCTACCTGTCCGCTGTTATTCCAGTGGGGTAGCAGTGGAACGACATGTCTACATGCCTGCTGTTATTTCAGTGGGGTAGTAGTGGAGCGTCATGCTTACCTGCCCGCTGTTATTCCAGTGCGGTAGCAGTGGAGCGACATGTCTACCTGCCGTCTGTTATTCTAGTGAGGTAGTAGTAGAGCGACATGTGTACCTGCTCGCTGTTATTCCAGTGGTGTTGCAGTGGAGCGACATGTCTACCTGCCCGCTGTTATTCCAATGGGGTAGCAGTGGAGCGACATGTCTACCTACCGTCTGTTATTCTAGTGGGGTAGCAGTGGAGCGACATGTCTACCTGCCCGCTGTTTTTCTAGTCGGGTAGCAGTGGAGTGACATATCTACCTACCCGCTGTTATTCTAGTGGGGTAGCACTGGAGCGACATGTCTACCTGCCGTCTGCTATTAGAGTGGGGTAGGAGTGGAGCGACATGTCTACCTGCCGTCTGTTACTCTAGTGGGGTAACAGTGGGGCGACATGTCTAGTTGCCCGCTGTTATTCTAGTGGGGTAGCAGTGGAGCGAAATGTCTACCTGCCGTCTGTTATTCTAATGAGGTAGCAGTGGAGCGACATGTCTACCTGCCGTCTGTTATTATAGTGGGATAGCAGTGGAGCGACATGTCTACCTACTCGCTGTTATTCTAGTGGGGTAGCAGTGGAGCGACATGTCTACCTGCCCGCTGTTATTCCAGTGGGGTAGCAGTGGAGCGACATGTCTACCTACTCGCTGTTATTCTAGTGGGGTAGCAGTGGAGCGACATGTCTACCTGCCCGCTGTTATTCCAGTTGGGTAGCAGTGGAGCGACATGCCCACCTTCCCGCTGTTAATCCAGTGGGATAGCAGTGGAGCGACATGTATACCTGCCCGCTGTTATTCCAGTGGGGTAGCAGTGGAGCGACATGTCTACCTGCCCGCTGTTATTCTAGTGGGGTAACAGTGGAGCGACATGTCTACCTGCCCGCTGTTATTCCAGTGGGGTAGCAGTGGAGAAACATGTTTACCTGCCTGCTGTTTTTCCAGTGGGGTAGTAGTGGGGCGATATGTTTACCTGCCCGCTGTTATTCCAGTGGGGTAGCAGTGGAGCGACATGTCTACATGCCTGCTGTTATTCCAGTGGGGTAGCAGTGGAGCGACATGTCTACCAGCCCGCTGTTATTCCAGTGTGGTAGAGTGAAGCGACATGTCTACATGCCCGCTGTTATTCCAGTGGGGTAGCAGTGGAGCGACATGTCTACCTTCTCGCTGTTATTCTAGTGGGGTAGCAGTGGGGCGACATGTCTACCTGCCCGCTGTTATTCCAGTGGGGTAGCAGCGGAGCGACATGTCTACCTGCCCGCTGTTATTCCAGTGGGGTAGCAGTGGAGCGACATGTTTACCTGCCTGCTTTTATTCCAGTGGGGTAGCAGTGGGGCGACATGTCTACATGCCTGTTGTTATTCCAGTGGGGTACCAGTGCAGTGACATGTCTATCAGCGTGCTGTTATTCTAGTGGGGTAGAGTGGAGCGACATGTGTACCTGCCCGCTGTTATTCCAGTGGGGTAGCAGTGGAGCGACATTTCTACCTTCTCGCTGTTATTCTATTAGGGTAGCAGTGGAGCGACATGTCTACCTGCCCGCTGTTATTCCAGTGGGGTAGCAGTGGAGCGACATGTCTACCTTCTCGCTGTTATTCTAGTGGGGTAGCAGTGGAGAGACATGTCTACCTGCCCGCTGTTATTCCAGTGGGGTAGCAGTGGGTTGACATGTCTACCTGCCCGCTGTTATTCCAGTGGGGTAGCAGCGGAGCGACATGTCTACCTGCCCGCTGTTATTCTAGTGTGGTAGAGTGGAGCGACATGTGTACCTGCCCGCTGTTATTCCAGTGGGGTAGCAGTGGAGCGACATTTCTACCTACTCGCTGTTATTCTATTGGGGTAGCAGTGGAGCGACATGCCTACCTGCCCGCTCTTATTCCAGTCGGGAAGCAGTGGAGCGACATGTCTACCTGCCGTCTGTTATTCTAGTGAGGTAGTAGTAGAGCGACATGTGTACCTGCTCGCTGTTATTCCAGTGGGGTTGCAGTGGAGCGACATGTCTACCTGCCCTCTGTTATTCCAATGGGTTAACAGTGGAGCGACATGTCTACCTGCCCTCTGTTATTATAGTGGGGTAGTAGTGGAGCGACATGTCTACCTACTCGCTGTTATTCAATTGGGGTAGCAGTGGAGCGACATGTCTACCTGCCCGCTGTTATTCCAGTGGGGTACCAGTGGAGCGACATGTCTACCTACTCGCTGTTATTCTAGTGGGGTAGCTGTGGAGCGACATGTCTACCTGCGAGCTGTTATTCCAGTGGGGTAGCAGTGGAGCGACATGTCTACCTGCTCACTGTTATTCCAGTGGGGTAGCAGTGGAGCGACATGCCTACCTTCCCGCTGTTATTCTAGTGGGGTAGCAGTGGAGCGACATGTCTACCTGCCCGCTGTTATTCCAGTGGGGTAGCAGTGGAGCGACATGTCTACATGCCTGCTGTTATTCCAGTGGGGTAGTAGTGGGGCGACATGTTTACCTGCCCACTGTTATTCCAGTGTGGTAGTAGTGGAGCGACATGTCTACATGCCTGCTGTTATTCCAGTGGGTTAGCAGTGGAGCGAAATATCTACCAGCCTGCTGTTATTCCAGTGGGGTACCAGTGCAGCGGCATGTCTACCAGCCCGCTGTTATTCTAGTGGGGTAGAGTGGAGCGACATGTCTACCTGCCGGCTGTTATTACAGTGGGGTAGCAGTGGAGCGACATGTCTACCTACTCGCTGTTATTCTATTGAGGTAGCAGTGGAGCGACATGTCTACCTGCCCGCTGTTATTCCAGTCGGGTAGCAGTGGAGCGACATGTCTACCTGCCTTCTGTTGTTCTAGTGAGGTAGTAGTAGAGCGACATGTCTAACTGCCGTCTGTTATTCTAGTGAGGTAGTAGTAGAGCGACATGTGTACCTGCTCGCTGTTATTCCAGTGGGGTTGCAGTGGAGCGACATGTCTACCTGCCCGCTGTTATTCTAATGGGTAGCAGTGGAGTGACATATCTACCTACCGTCTGTTATTCTAGTGGGGTAGCAGTGGAGCGACATGTCTACCTGCCCGTTGTTATTCCAGTGGGTAGCAGTGGGGCGACATATCTACCTGCCCGCTGTTATTCCAGTGGGTTAGCAGTGGAGGGAGATGTCTACATGCCCGCTGTTATTCCAGTGGGGTAGCATTGGAGCAACATGTCTACTTGCCTGCTGTTATTCCAGTGGGGTAGTAGTGGGGCGACATGTTTACCTGCCCGCTGTTATTCCAGTGGGGTAGCAGTGGGGCGACATGTCTACCTGCCCGCTGTTATTCCAGTGGGGTAGCAGCGGAGGGACATGTCTACCTGTCCGCTGTTATTCCAGTGGGGTAGCAGTGGAGCGACATGTCTACCTGCTTGCTGTTATTCCAGTGGGGTAGTAGTGGGGCGTCATGCTTACCTGCCCGCTGTTATTCCAGTGCGGTAGCAGTGGAGCGACATGTCTACCTGCCGTCTGTTATTCTAGTGAGGTAGTAGTAGAGCGACATGTGTACCTGCTCGCTGTTATTCCAGTGGGGTTGTAGTGGAGCGACATGTCTACCTGCCCGCTGTTATTCCAATGGGGTAGCAGTGGAGCGACATGTCTACCTGCCCGCTGTTATTTTAGTCCGGTAGCAGTGGAGTGACATGTCTACCTACCCGCTGTTATTCTAGTAGGGTAGCAGTGGAGCGACATGTCTACCTGCCGTCTGCTATTAGAGTGGGGTAGGAGTGGAGCGACCTGTCTACCTGCCGTCTGTTACTCTAGTGGGGTAACAGTGGGGCGACATGTCTAGTTGCCCGCTGTTATTCTAGTGGGGGAGCAGTGGAACGAAATGTCTACCTGCCGTCTGTTATTCTAATGAGGTAGCAGTGGAGCGACATGTCTACCTGCCGTCTGTTATTATAGTGGGATAGCAGTGGAGCGACATGTCTACCTACTCGCTGTTATTCTAGTGGGGTAGCAGTGGAGCGACATGTCTACCTGCCCGCTGTTATTCCAGTGGGGTAGCAGTGGAGCGACATGTCTAACTACTCGCTGTTATTCTAGTGGGGTAGCAGTGGAGCGACATGTCTACCTGCCCGCTGTTATTCCAGTGGGGTAGCAGTGGAGCGACATGTCTACCTGCTCGCTGTTATTCCAGTGGGGTAGCAGTGGAGCGACATGCCCACCTTCCCGCTGTTAATCCAGTCGGATAGCAGTGGAGCGACATGTCTACCTGCCCGCTGTTATTCCAGTGGGGTAGCAGTGGGGCGACATGTCTACCTGCCCGCTGTTATTCCAGTGGGGTAGCAGTGGAGCGACATGTCTACCTGCCCGCTGTTATTCCAGTGGGGTAGCAGTGGAGAAACATGTTTTCCTGCCTGCTGTTATTCCAGTGGGGTAGCAGTGGAGCGACATGTCTACCTACCGTCTGCTATTAGAGTGGGGTAGCAGTGGAGCGACATGTCTACCTGCCGTCTGTTATTCTAGTGGGGTAACAGTCGGGCGACATGTCTAGCTGCCCGCTGTTATTCTAGTGCGGGAGCAGTGGAGCGACATGTCTACCTGCCGTCTGTTATTCTAATGAGATAGCAGTGGAGTGACATGTCTACCTGCTCGCTGTTATTCTAGTGAGGTAGCAGTGGAGCGACATGTCTACCTGGCCGCTGTTATTCCAGTGGGGTAGCAGTGGAGCGACATGTCTACATGTCGTCTGTTATTCTAGTGGGGTAGCAGTGGAGCGACATGTCTACCTGCCGTCTGTTATTCTAGTGGGGTAGCAGTGGAGCGACATGTCTACCTGCCCGCTGTTATTTAAGTGGGATAGCAGTAAAGCGACATATCTAGCTGCCCGCTGTTATTCTAGTCGGGTAGCACTGGTGCGACATGTCTACCTGCCGTCTGTTATTCTAGTGGGGTAGCAGTCGAGCGACATGTCTAGCTGCCAGCTGTTATTCTAGTGAGGGGGCAGTGGAGCGACATGTCTACCTGCCCGCTGTTATTCTAGTGGGGTAGCAGTGGAGCGACATGTGTACCTACCCGCTGTTATTCTAGTGGGGTAGCAGTAGAGCGACATGTTTACCTGACCGGTTATTCCAGTGGGGTAGCAGTGGAGCGACATGTGTACCTGTCGTCCGTTATTCTAATGGGGTAGCAGTGGAGCGACATGTTTACCTGCCCGCTGTTACTCTAGTGGGGTAGCAGTGGAGCGACATGTCTACCTGCCGTCTCTTATTCTAGTGGGGTAGCAGTGGAGCGACATGTCTACCTGCCCGCTGTTATTCCAGTGTGGTAGCAGTGGAGCGACATGTCTACATGCCACCAGTGGGGTAGCAGTGCAGCGACATGTCTACCAGCCCGCTGTTATTCTACTGGGGTAGAGTGGAGCGACATGTCTACCTGCCCGCTGTTATTCCAGTGGGGTAACAGTGGAGCGACATGTCTACCTACTCGCTGTTATTCTATTGGGGTAGCAGTGGAGCGACATGTCTACCTGCCCGCTGTTATTCCAGTCGGGTAGCAGTGGAGCGACATGTCTACCTGCCGTCTGTTATTCTAGTTAGGTAGTAGTAGAGCGACATTTGTACCTGCTCGCTGTTACTCCAGTGGGGTTGCAGTGGAGCGACATGTCTACCTGCCCGCTGTTATTCCAATGGGGTAGCAGTGGAGCGACATGTCTACCTACCGTCTGTTATTCTAGTGGAGTAGCAGTGGAGCGACATGTCTACCTGCCCGCTGTTATTCTAGTGGGGTAGCAGTGGAGTGACATGTCTACCTACCCGCTGTTATTCTAGTGGGGTAGCAGTGGAGCGACATGTCTACCTGCCGTCTGCTAATAGAGTTGGGTAGGAGTGGAGTGACATGTCTACCTGCCGTCTGTTATTCTAGTTGGGTAACAGTGGGGCGACATGTCTAGCTGCCCGCTGTTATTCTAGTGGGGGAGCAGTGGAGCGACATGTTTACCTGCCGTCTGTTATTCTAATGAGGTAGCAGTGGAGAGAAATGTCTACCTGCTCGCTGTTATTCTAGTGGGGTAGCAGTGGAGCGACATGTCTACCTGCCCGCTGTTATTCCAGTGGAGTAGCAGTGGAGCGACATGTCTACCTGTCGTCTGTTATTATAGTGGGGTAGCAGTGGAGCGACATGTCTACCTGCCGTCTGTTATTCTAGTGGAGTAGCAGTGGAGCGACATGTCTACCTGCCCGCTGTTACTCTAGTGGGGTAGCAGTGGAGCGACATGTCTACCTGCCTGCTGTTATTTAAGTGGGGTAGCAGTAAAGCGACATGTCTAGCTGCCCGCTGTTATTCTAGTCGGGTAGCGATGGTGCGACATGTCTACCTGCCGCCTGTTATTCTAGTGGGGTAGCAGTGGAGCGACATGTCTACCTGCCCGCTGTTATTCCAGTGGGTTAGCAGTGGAGCGACATGTTTACCTGCCTGCTGTTATTCTAGTGGGGTAGCAGTAGAGCGACATGTCTGCCTGACCGGTTATTCCAGTGGGGTAGCAGTGGAGCGACATGTGTACCTGTCGTCCGTTATTCTAATGGGGTAGCAGTGGAGCGACATGTTTACCTGCCCGCTGTTACTCTAGTGGGGTAGCAGTGTAGCGACATGTCTACCTGCCGTCTATTATTCTAGTGGGGTAGCAGTGGAGCGACATGTCTACCTGCCCGCTGTTATTCCAATGGGGTAGCAGTGGAGCGACATGTCTACCTACCGTCTGTTATTCTAGTGGAGTAGCAGTGGAGCGACATGTCTACCTGCCCGCTGTTATTCTATTGGGGTAGCAGTGTAGTGATATGTCTACCTGCCGTCTGCTAATAGAGTTGCGTAGGAGTGGAGCGACATGTCTACCTGCCGTCTGTTATTCTAGTGGGGTAACAGTGGGGCGACATGTCTACCTGCCCGCTGTTATTCCAGTGGGGTAGCAGTGGAGCGACATGTCTGCCTGTCGTCTGTTATTATAATGGGGTAGCAGTGGAGCGACATGTCTACCTGCCGTTTGTTATTCTAGTGGAGTAGCAGTGGAGCGACATGTCTACCTGCCCGCTGTTACTCTAGTGGGGTAGCAGTGGAGCGACATGTCTACCTGACCGGTTATTCCAGTGGGGTAGCAGTGGAGCGACATGTCTACCTGTCGTCCGTTATTCTAGTGGGGTAGCAGTGGAGCGACATGTCTACCTGCCCGCTGTTACTCTAGTGGGGTAACAGTGGAGCGACATGTCTACCTGCCGTCTATTATTCTAGTGGGGTAGCAGTGCAGCGACATGTCTACCTGTCGTCTATTATTCTAGTGGGGTAGCAGTGGAGCGACATGTCTACCTGCCTGCTGTTATTCTAGTGGGGTAGCTGTGGAGCGACAAGTCTACCTGTCGTCTGTTATTCTAGTGGGGTAGCAGTGGAGCGACATGTCTACCTGCCCGCTGTTACTCTAGTGGGGTAGCAGTGGAGCGACATGTCTACCTGCCGTCTTTTATTCTAGTGGGGTAGCAGTGGAGCGACATGTCTACCTGTCCGCTGTTTTTTCAGTTGGTAGCAGTGGAGCGACATATCTAGCTGACAGCTGTTATTCTAGTGGGTAGCAGTGGAACGACATGTCTACCTGACCGCTGTTATACTAGTGGGGTAGCAGTGGAGCGACATGTCTACCTGTCGTCTTTTATTCTAGTGGGGTAGCAGTGGAGCGACATATCTACCTGCCCACTGTTATTCCAGTGGGGTAGCAGTGGAGCGACATGTCTACCTGTCCGCTGTTATTCCAGTGGGGTAGCGGTGGAGCGACATGTCTAACTTCCCGCTGTTATTCCAGTGGTGTAGCAGTGGAGTAGCAGTGGAGCGACATGTCTACCTGTCCGCTGTTATTGTGGGATAGCAATGGAGTGACATGTCTTCCTGCCCGCTGTTATTCCAGTGGGGTATCAGTGGAGCGATATGTCTACCTGCCCGCTGTTTTTCCAGTGCGGTAGCAGTGGAGCGACATATATATGTGCCGTTTGTTATTCTAGTGGGGTAGCACTATGAAAATCAAATTAAGCACAAAGTGGATCTCATCATCATTTCATCGAATTTTAACTTGCCGTTAAACAACAATCACACACTCATTCATTTTTATCTGGGGGCCTAGGTGGCTCAGTGCGTTAGGTAGCTAAGTTACGTAGCAACTCTTACAATCCTACCACCAATACGGCGTGGGTTAGCGCCCAGCTTTGTAAGTTACAAAAAAGGGTGCATCCGACACGCAGCCGCAAGTAATAAAGCTTACCAGTCGCTTGTCCATGGTAGGTGGTTCTATCCGGGTACTCCGGCTCCCTCCAACACTCAAACTTGTCGCCATGATATAGCTGAAATATTGCTGAAAGTGGCGTTAAACACAATAAGTCAAATCAAATTAAATAATTTTTATCTGATTTGTTAATAGTTTCAGAATATATTATATCTGTCACAAGTAGTACACGCTTGATAGCAACAGTACCGGGTGGATTTGCATCAATCAATATGGAAGTAAACCCACCAAGCATGACATTTACAGGATATTGGACGAGGAGGGGTTTGGATGGAATAGAGAGAAGAATAGTGATTGATGATGTTAAATACAAGTTACCGTCAACAGAACACATAATAATAACTAGTTTTGACGCCAATGATGTAGGATTTTACACACTAAACGTCACAAATGGTGTAGATTCGGGACATAATGAATCTCCTGTGATTGTGAAGTTATCTGGTACGTATTATTCAAGCTTGGATATTTATGGAATATCTGTGTTACAAATGACCATGAATATGTTCCATTTGTCGCAAACACTTCCCGGTCCTTTCCTCATTCATGACTTGTCACCGGATTTGTAACTAGATTAGCACGACGGCTGTCACTAGTGGAGCAGGAACTGCTTAACCTTCGGATCACTTGAGTTCACCCCCGGTTTTTAGTGGGGTTCGTGTTACTCGATCTTTAGTTTTATGTGTATGTTTTGGAGATCGTTGTTTGTCCATTTGTATTTTTTCTCTTGGCTATTGTGTTGTCTGTCCTTCGAGATAGGGATTCTGATTACTCCTTTGGTATCTTCAATCTCTTCTTGTCGAAATATTACGAACATTTTGGTGATAGTAAAGGGATAATCGGAATCACTTAATTGAAGAACAGATAATAAAATGGCTAAATGAAAAATGAGCAAAGAGACGAACAACGATCTATTAATTACTACATAGTAAACTAACGATTGAGTAGAACGAATACTACAGATAATTGGGTAGAACGAATACTACATATAATTGAGTAGAACGAATACTACATATAATTGAGTAGAACGAATACTACATATAATTAGGTAGAACGAATACTACATATAATTAGGTAGAACGAATACTACATATAATTGAATAGAACGAATACTACATATAATTAGGTAGAACGAATACTACATATAATTGGGTAGAACGAATACTACATATAATTGGGTAGAACGAATACTACAGATAATTGGGTAGAACGAGTACTACAGATAATTGGGTAGAACGAATACTACAAATAATTGGGTAGAACGAATATTACAGATAATTGGGTAGAACGAATACTACATATAATTAGGTAGAGCGAATACTACAGATAATTGGGTAGAACGAATACTACATATAATTGGGTAGAATGAATACTACAGAGAATTGGGTAGAACGAATACTACATATAATTGGGTGTGCTCCGGAAAAGCATGCATAATTATTTTTCATACTATCCATTAAAATAACGTATATATCGTAAATCTTCTATATTTCGATTTGTTGATAGCCGATATCTATATCGTAAGTAACCAAGATTGCGATTGGTTGATAGCCGATATCTATGTCGTAAGTCTTCTATAAATCTACTATCAGTAACTTATATTTTGATTGGTTCATAGTTAATGTCTATATTGTAAGTCTTCTATTAGTAACCTATATTTCGATTGGTTGATAGCTGATTTATATTTCATGGATTTTTCTATGGATAAATATCGTTCACTTTTGCATCCATTTGAATAAGGATTTCAATTTTTCGCTCCATTCGCAATCTTTCTTCTTTACTATTCTATGTAGGGTACAGACCATAATAGGAAGCGTTTCAATGTGAACGTAAAATGTCTAACCTTAAAGTGAAATAGTATTCTCTGAAACCCACTCAGGCGAGGTGTACTCGATACAACAATATGTGATCACGTTTGTCAGTGACTTCCGTCAGGTCGATGGTTTTCTCCGGGTATTCCGGTTTCATCCACCAATAAAACTGACCTCCACGATATATCTGAAATATTGTTGAAAGTGGCGTTAAATACCATATCCTTAACCCTATTTTCTGAAGCAAAAATTAAAAACAGAGAATGGCCTGAGCATTAGTTTTCATAGTTGCATTGTCATGAACTGTAGATTTCAATACACAGATCTTATAAATTATTTAAGTGCGGCATGATGTCCTTGGTGACTAATAGTCACCCAGCAGAACTATCGACATAGTGATAGTACAATCAAGTATGTTGCAATGACAACACTAATTCAAATATCGACCTAGTGATAGTACAATCAAGTATGTTGCTATGACAACACTAATTCAAATATCGACCTAATGATAGTACAATCAAATATGTTGTTATGACAACGCTAATTCTAATATCGATCTAGTGATAGTACAATCAAATATGTTGCTATGACAACGCAAATTCAAATATCGACCTAGTGATAGCACAATGAAATATGTTGTCATGACAACACTAATTCAAATTTACATGTCTTTTTATAGGGGTACCTAGTGTTGCCTCAAACGTGACAGAAATAAATGAAACGCCATCCGATCAGACAATAGTAATACCGTGCTCATTT
Organism: Bathymodiolus septemdierum; assembly: GCA_963383655.1. Taxonomy (NCBI): domain Eukaryota; kingdom Metazoa; phylum Mollusca; class Bivalvia; order Mytilida; family Modiolidae; genus Bathymodiolus; species Bathymodiolus septemdierum. Next base: position 53,486,229 of record OY726527.1, read on the forward strand.
CTAGCTGTGGATGAAATAGACGTCAGATGGCTTCACGTAGACACGTCAAACAATAGTAGATATATCAACGAATCAAATACCAGTAAATACGCCGGAAGTACTATACCAGATCCATCTCTTACTATCATGAATTATGGCTTGACGGACCTTGGTAGCTATTGGTGTCAAGTACAAAATTCGTATGGATTTGGAACTAGCAAACAAATTACTCTTGGTTTACAAGCAGGTAAGTCTCTTTAGTGTTGTAACTTCAATGAAATATATTTAATGTTCGTTCTTACCACAACTTGGAATTCAACTGATCAATGATTGTCATACACTGCACCTGCTCACACTTCCGCTTCCGGTTAGAGTGCAAAGGCATTAATAGTTTTATAATATCACTCAAGAAAATGTAGATTTTTTTCTAAATATTGTGACATTGATTTTGGCTTTTTGCCAATCGTTGTAATATTATATTAACATTACATTACATTAACATGACGGGTGCCACTAGTGCTGCGGGATCTGCTCACCCTTCCGGAGCACCTGAGTTCACCCCTGGTGTTTAGTGGGGTTCGTGTTACTCGATCTTTAGCTTTATAATATGTTTTTTTGTAGATCGTTGTTTGTCCTTTTGTACTTTTTCTTTTGGCCATTGTGTTGTCTGTTCTTCTTCGATATACGGATTCTGATTGCCCCTTTGGTATCTTCAAACTCTTCTTAATAACAGTTGGACTGATTTCATTTTGCGGATTTATCAACTGGCTTAAATGTGTACGTCACGCATGTGTTAATTAGAATATATACGAAAAATATAACACTTGTTCGTTTTCAAAGCAGAAGAAGAACGCCATATTCAACATACCATACAGCCAATGCACGACGTCATATTAGAATTTGAGGGTTAGGGTTATGTTGTTTAACGCCACTTTCAACAATATTAGAAATTGAATTAAGGAATTGTTTGTTAGTTACCGAGAACAAACATACAAACAATCAATCGTGTAGGTACAACGTTGACCCTGGAAATATCATTAGGAACGTTGACCCTGACAATATCATCAGGAATTTAGATTGCCAAAAATAAAGAGAGGTCATAAAGGATAATTTCGGAAATGTTGACCGCCACTCTTAACAAACTGTTTCTTAATTGGCGCCAGTAAGTGGTAGAAGTGTGGCATTCGTCATGCACGATCAAGACATCTTCGTCCTGTTATAAGGGAAAGCTCTGTATTTGATTAGTCCATCTCCCCAGAAACGTCGGATCCTCTCTGTGGAGAAACTAGGTCACGTCTAATGCGAGTCGAATTATTTAACAACAACCTTTTGATTGAATATCTTATCGTCTATTCTATTGAACATATTTCACTCACGTATCATATTTTTGATATTCGTAACGACAGGTGCCACAGGTGTATCAGGAACTCCTTATACTACTTGTGTGTCTGAGTTCATTCTCAGTTTTAATATGGTATTCGTTGCCCAATCATTAACGTTCTGTGTGAATTTCTGTTCTATTTCTGTCGACTTTTGCATTGTCTGTTTCTGTTCTATTTCTGTCGACCTTTGTATTGTCTGTTTCTGTTCTATTTCTGTCGACCTTTGTATTGTCTGTCCTTCCAATTTTCGGTTTCTGTTTACACCGTTTGATATCCTCTCTTCAATCTTGTCTTACCTGACTAGATTAACACAACGGGTGTCACTAGTGGAGCAGGAACTGCTTACCATTCCTGAGTTCATCCCCGGTTTTTAGTGGGGTTCGTGTTACTCGATTTTTAGCTTTATATGTATGTCTTGTTGATCGTTTTTTGTCCTTTTGTACTTTTTCCTTTGGCCATTGTGTTGTCTGTTCTTCTTCGATATACGGATTCTGATTGCCCCTTTGGTATCTTCAAACTCTTCTTAAATGGTTTACTTACTATAGCGTCGGCGATACTATTTCACGATTTTAACATAAATTAATCTCGGAAGATATGTGGCAATCGTAAGAGAGGAGAATGTGAAGAGATCTAATTTCCATTAGAGTTGGTGAATGGATACCTTAACGCTTGACGTTGTGAGTTCGCATCACGTCCAGGCGAGGTGTACTCGATACAACATTATGTGATAGCGTTTGTCAGTGACTTGCGGCATGCCGGTGGTTTTTCCCCAGATACTCCGGTTTCCCCTACCAGTAAAACTGACTGACATATCCCTAACCCCTGCTTTTAGATTTTAGTGGATGTTAACGTCAGAAATTTAAATAGATCTCTCAATATCTTATTTCATTAGATTGATATTATTATTGCATGTGGCATGTTTCACGCTCACCATCATGACTTGGTTAACCGTTACGTAGTAACTGTTTCACGGTCACCACCATGACTTGGTTAGCCGTTACGTAGTAACTGTTTCACGGTCACCACCATGACTTGGTTAGCCGTTACGTAGTAACTGTTTCACGGTCACCACCATGACTTGGTTAGCCGTTAGGTAGTAACTGTTTCACGGTCACCACCATGACTTGGTTAGCCGTTAGGTAGTAACTGTTTCACGGTCACCACCATGACTTGGTTAACCGTTACGTAGTAACTGTTTCACGGTCACATGACTTGGTTAGCCGTTACGTAGTAACTGTTTCACGGTCACCACCATGACTTGGTTAGCCGTTACGTAGTAACTGTTTCATGGTCACCACCATGAATTGGTTAGCCGTTACGTAGTAACTGTTTTACGGTCACATGACTTGGTTAGCCATTACGTAGTAACTGTTTCACGGTCACCATCATGACTTGGTTAGCCGTTACGTAGTAACTGTTTCACGGTCACCACCATGACTTGGTTAGCCGTTATGTAATAACTGTTTCACGGTCACCACCATGACTTGGTTAGCCGTTACGTAGTAACTGTTTCACGGTCACATGACTTGGTTAGCCGTTATGTAGTAACTGTTTCACAAATGACCACAGATATGTTCCGTTTGCTATTATTACAACCCGGTCATTTCCTCGTTCATGACTTATCATCGGGTTTGTTACAAGAGTAACACGACGGGTGCCACATGTGGAGCAGTAACTACCTACCCTTCCGGAGCACCTTAGTGGGATTCATGTTGTTCAAATTACATGTCTTCTTGTTTTTAGTTCCGTATTGGAATGTCCGCTTCGACTTCCGCGTAAGAACGATATTGGAATCTTCTTGACTCCTATTTATTTTGTAGGTGGATCATGTTTTATTGATGTTATTTGTATTTATTTACACATACTGGTGTCCATCACGATTTCCATATCAGATGATGTTCGTGTCGTTTAACAGGAACACGACAGGTGTCACATGTGGAGCAGGAACTGCTAAACCTTTCAGAGCACATGAGTTCACACCCGATTTTTGTGGAGTTCGTGTTGCTCGATCTTTGGTTTTCTGTGTAATGTTTTGTAGATCATTATTTGCCCCTTTTTCTTTTGGCCATTATGTTGTCTGTCCATCTTCGATTTACGACTTCTGATTACCTCTTTTGGTAAGTTCAAACCTTTCTTGCACTTTTACAGTAATCGACTTTCCGTAACACGGTGAGTGTCTTATAAGAAGCAAGAACTACTTACTATTCGAGAGCACTTGGGTTCGTCCCCAGTTCCTAGTTTTTTTGTGGGGTCCATGTTGAACATTTTTGTAGTTTTCTGTGTAGCGCTTGTGTTGTTTTATTTGTCTTTGTAAATGAATGCATTATTTTCCTTTGATCCTTTTGTGGTTTATATACCAGAATGTACGCAACAGCTAAGAATTATGAAATAATACACGGAGATACGAGATATTGGACACTATAAATCTGGGCTGTAGTTTTATTACTGACAGAGAGCCGTACAATAATCAACTACCTAGATGTGATATTGCTTGACTTCATGTTACAAATCATTGTTATGCTCTCCTTCGGTTTGCTCATTCGAACATAAAATATTTCTGAACTAACTTAATTAATAAACAACTAAGACTTGAATGGGATGAGATTCACACCAACCAGTAATAAACCTGTCGAACTGGTTTGGTGTGAAGTAATTCTCGACAAAAGAAAAAGGCACGAGAAATTCTTTATAAAGCTCACTGAACCGAATTACTTGTAAGCGCATGGAAAAATTACAACACAGAATTAATAATAATTAGCAACTTTTACAAATGCATCGATTATTTAATCGTATAACTCGGAAAACCGTAGTATAAATATTACTTGTTTCGGTGTCTTGTGACGAATGTTACCTGTGTGTTGTGACGAATGTTGCCTGTGTCTTGTGACGAATGTTGCCTGTGTCTTGTGACGAATGTTGCCTGTGTGTTGTGACGAATGTTGCCTGTGTCTTGTGACGAATGTTGCCTGTGTGTTGTGACGAATGTTGCCTGTGTGTTGTGACGAATGTTGCCTGTGTGTTGTGACGAATGTTGCCTGTGTGTTGTGACGAATGTTGCCTGTGTGTTGTGACGAATGTTGCCTGTGTCTTGTGACGAATGTTACCTGTGTGTTGTGACGAATGTTGCCTGTGTCTTGTGACGAATGTTGCCTGTGTCTTGTGACGAATGTTGCCTGTGTGTTGTGACGAATGTTGCCTGTGTCTTGTGACGAATGTTGCCTGTGTGTTGTGACGAATGTTGCCTGTGTGTTGTGACGAATGTTGCCTGTGTGTTGTGACGAATGTTGCCTGTGTCTTGTGACGAATGTTGCCTGTGTCTTGTGATGAATGTTGCCTGTGTCTATATTGCTCCTTTTGTTTTCTATAACATTTATTTACACCTTTTTATTATTATAAATATATTGAATAAATTGTAGATTCTAGTAGTGATATTACTGTTACAAGTCATGCTTCCAAGACAACAGACATATCTACATCCGGGACAAGTGATGATGTTATGGCAACAGACACATCTATATCTGGGGACTACACTACTACCAATCCACCGACAATCAATGCCAGTTGTGGCAGCAAAGACAGCGGTAAGAACTTTCATCATTCTTATTATCTTTAAATGTTTTCCTTTAATAGATATCTATCCTAACAATACCCGAGTGCAGTAGATTGTGTGTTCGATCCCACTTAGTGCCAATCCAACTACCATCAAATTTGTATGTGCTGCTTTACCGATAAGCACGAAATATTAAGGATTAAGTACAAATGTTGGTTTGCCCGCAGTCAGTTTATTGTATCATATTGGATTTAAATGTCTACTTCTGGACTATTTTTGTCGGTGAGATAGCACTATAGAGTGCAAATAAGCGTCATGTTATAGTGCAAAGCAGATATTATCATCATCTCATCAACAGTAATTTATTCTCGCCATGATATAGATAATAATTGATCACTTGGGGTTAAGCACCAATCACTTATTGGTTCAGTCCTTTTTCAAGTACATTGTAAATATTGTGTAATAAAGAAAGACCTTCAATAGTTCTTTGTGTAGTTGGATTTATAACTACCTATGCAATCAGTGTATATCACCACGAACGTTGTCAGTTCGAATCCGGCTCATTGCGAGGCATACTAGATACAACATTATGTGAACAAGTTTGTCAGTGACTTGCGACAGGTCGGTGGTTTTCTCCGGGTCCTCCGGTTTCCTCCACCAATAAAACTGACCACCACGATATAGCTGAAATATTGTTGAAAGTGACGTTAAACACCATGATCCTTACCACTCGATAGTTATTGCGTTTAAAAGAGATGTTTGGGTTCATATACCTGCTTTAGCCCTGCCACTTTTCATTGGTGTTCCAGTACTAATCCGGGAAAGTGAGCCACTCCGTTGTGGACTTCCATTACCAATCCAGGAAAGTGAGCGGTCATGTATATATGTGTTAGTAGTATCCATTTTCCCTGATTTTTACAATTATTCGATTAGATTTTGTAACTGCTCCTACAGTGTGCTATTTTTTGTTTTTCATTTTATTCTAGAAGACGAAGCATATTTTACACGATACCAGAGTCGTCATGTAAACGTTGGACTTTTAGATACCACAACTGTAAGAAATAGTCTGAAATGTGCTCTCATCTGTCTGCAACATTTTACATGTACTGGATTTAATTACCAAGAGATAACCGGAAGTTGTCAGCTGACCAAGGCAACACTTACTGATTTGATCAGCAATAATGAATGGGATCATTATTTAGAATGTGCTTAGACATTTAAACCTTCGCCCAGCCAGAAAGCCGGATATGCATGTATTTGATACCGTATTCTGATTGGTGGCTTTTCAAACACAAAAAGATACAGTCATATTTAAGCATTCACACAATCAGAAAGCCGGATATACATGTATTTGATACCGTATTCTGATTGGTGGCTTTTCGAGTACAAGTAGATGCAGTCATATTTAAACATTCACCCAATCAGAACGGCGTATATACATGTATTTGATACCGTATTCCGATTGGTGGCTTTTCAAGCACAAGTAGATACAATTATATTTAAGCATTCACACAATCAGAACGCCGGATATACATGTATTTGATACGTATTATGATTAGTGGCTTTTCGAGTACAAGTAGATGCAGTCGAACCCCAATATCTCGAATATATATGTTGTTTCCATGGATACCCCACCAAAGTATATGTTTAGTCTGTTCATAGTGGTGTATACAGTTATTCGTATGTATCACCAACATCAGCAATTTCTTCAACTACCTCGTAACTACTGGTGAAATCTCAAGCCTGGGAAGACTTCTGGAAAACATGGATCGCCGTTCAATGCAACGTCGTTGGTATGTTACGTCACGTGATCAATAGTCTACGATCTGGATCACTAGGTCACAAAGGTCCCTTTTTCTTCATAGTAGCTTTCAGCTTATGATATGTCTGTCAGATGTATACTTCGTTAATTCCAAATGAAATAATATGTCCCTTCAACTGTCAAAGGTCTATCATCTGGATCACTCGGCCACAAAGGCCCCTTTCTTTATTGTAGTTTTCAGATATTTAGATATATCTGTCAGATGTATACTTGATTAATTCAACGTAACATAATATGTCCTTTCAACTGTCAAAGGTCTACGATCTGGACCACGTGGCCACATGATGTTTGTTCCGTTTAACATTAACATGACGGGTGACACTAGTGGAACAGGAACTGTTTACCCTTCCGGGCGCACCTGGGTTCATACCCGGTATTTAGTTGCTTAATCTTTAATTGTCTCTGTGAGTTTCGTAGATCATATTTAGTCCTTTTTCTTTGATCATTGTATTGTCGGTTTCGATTTACTGCTTCTGATTAGCCCTTTGGTATCTTAGATTTACTGCTTCTGATTAGCCCTTTGGTATCTTAGATTTACTGCTTCTGATTAGCCCTTTGGTATCTTAGATTTACTGCTTCTGATTAGCCCTTTGGTATCTTAGATTTACTGCTTCTGATTAGCCCTTTGGTATCTTAGATTTACTGCTTCTGATTAGCCCTTTGGTATCTTAGATTTACTGCTTCTGATTAGCCCTTTGGTATCTTAGATTTACTGCTTCTGATTAGCTCTTTGGTGTCTTAGATTTACTGCTTCTGATTAGCCCTTTGGTATCTTAGATTTACTGCTTCTGGTTAGCCCTTTGGTATCTTAGATTTACTGCTCCTGGTTAGCCCTTTGGTATCTTAGATTTATTGCTTCTGATTATCCCTTTGGTATCTTAGATTTACTGCCTCTGATTAGCCCTTTGGTATCTTAGATATACTGCTTCTGATTAGCCCTTTGGTATCTTAGATTTACTGCTTCTGATTAGCCCTTTGGTATCTTAGATTTACTGCTTCTGATTAGCCCTTTGGTATCTTAGATTTACTGCTTCTGATTAGCCCTTTGGTATCTTAGATTTATTGCTTCTGATTAGCCCTTTGGTATCTTAGATTTACTGCTTCTGATTAGCCCTTTGGTATCTTAGATTTACTGCTTCTGATTAGCCCTTTGGTATCTTAGATTTACTGCTTCTGATTAATCCTTTGGTATCTTAGATTTACTGCTTCTGATGAGCCCTTTGGTATCTTAGATTTACTGCTTCTGATTAGCCCTTTGGTATCTTAGATTTACTGTTTCTGATTAGGCCTTTGGTATCTTAGATTTACTGCTTCTGATTAGCCCTTTGGTATCTTAGATTTACTGCTTCTGATTAGCCCTTTGGTATCTTAGATTTACTGCTTCTGATTAGCCCTTTGGTATCTTAGATTTACTGCTTCTGATTAGCCCTTTGGTATCTTAGATTTACTGCTTCTGATTAGCCCTTTGGTATCTTAGATTTACTGCTTCTGATTAGCCCTTTGGTATCTTAGATTTACTGCTTCTGATTAGCCCTTTGGTATCTTAGATTTACTGCTTCTGATTAGCCCTTTGGTATCTTAGATTTACTGCTTCTGATTAGCCCTTTGGTATCTTAGATTTACTGCTTCTGATTAGCCCTTTGGTATCTTAGATTTACTGCTTCTGATTATCCCTTTGGTATCTTAGATTTACTGCTTCTGATTAGCCCTTTGGTATCTTCAAACTTTTCTTCGACTGGTTATCTGGGCCGTCGTGACCATGATCGTATGGTAGCTGGATTTACAACTACCTATGCAGGTAGTGACTTGCGACAGGTCGGTGGTTTTCTCCGGGTCCTTCGGTTTCCTCCACCAATAAAACTGACCTCCACGATATAACTGAAATATTGTTGAAAGTGGTGTTAAGCACAATAAAACAAACCAAACCAATCAACTGGTTACTAGTATCTTACTTTCGTGTGCAGCTTTAAATTTCTTTACACCAGTATTCCAGACCTCTCTATGGTTTACCCTCTAATAATACATCACATGTGTTGATGAGCAATAATTTTGTACAGATTATATGAAAAAAATAACTTCAGCATTAGCAGTGCCGGATTTAGGACAAATGAAGCCCTGTGCTTGTTAAGTTATGGGGCTCCTTACTTGGGCCCTGAAGGAGGTAGATCTGGTAGGCCTACACAGGCAGTCAGGCCTACACAGGCAGTCAGGCCTACACAGTCAGTCAGGCATACATTATCGCTATTTTGTTTATTTTCCCTTTGATGTTTAAAATCAATATATTTCATATCACGTAACAGCATGAGATGATTCCAATAGTCGCTAATCGCTAAGCGTTGTCAAGGACGCACGTAGTGTTATAAATCGCTGTTTTCTAATATGACTTTATAATGACGTCACATTACCAAATCCTTGATAATAAGTGATTAACGATATCAAATGATTAACGATATAAAATATTAATTGTGTTTAAAAAAATGTCAGTATCTCAACAAAAAATATTTAATTATGAATACAAAATAGCGATAAAGTAATTAAAGATGTTTTTTAAAACTCGAGGACGTTTCTCAGTCATCTCTCATCTCAGTGCTTCGCCCATCGATGAGAGATGACTGAGATAAGTCCTCTCGTTTTTAAAACCATCATTAATCACTTATTATATCTGGAATCGCTTCCAAACAGAACGCCTTCAAATTTAGCATAAGCAAAAATCAATCGTAAATTTTTTTTAAATTGGCAGGAAGATGCTCCTCTCCCCTGGACAACGGGGCCCAGTGCTTAAGCACACATAAGCACTGGGCACTACAAATAATATAATATAGATTATCAGTGTTATGTACGAGAGAGAGAACAGTGTAATATTTGTGAATAAATCTAAAAATAATTTCATACTTATTTTTTTATTCATGTCTTTCAATGACTCTTAAAAGACAATATGAAATGCTTAATGCTCGATCGTTTGAGGTAGCTATACAGTATATTGTATTCTCATAAAACAATTGTTGATTCAGTGACCACTTGCATCCAAACTTAGATTTTGGCTATCATGTATAGGTTCTTTGGTTTTATTGCTCACAAACACTTATTTCGCTTTCCAATCTTTTGGTTTTGAGCGTACCTGATGATGGTTATTCCAGAAACGTATCTGATGATGGTTATTCCAGAAACGTACCTGATGATGGTTATTCCAGAAACGTACCTGATGATGGTTATTCCAGAAACGTATCTGATGATGGTTATTCCAGAAACGTATTTGATGATGGTTATTCCAGAAACGTATCTGATGAAGGTTATTCCAGAAACATATCTGATGATGGTTATTCCAGAAACGTATCTGATGATGGTTATTCCAGAAACGTATCTGATGATGGTTATTCCAGAAACGTACCTGATGATGGTTATTCCAGAAACGCGTTGTGTGCACTAAATGTGATATCTATGTTTTTATTAGATTATATCTTGAATATGACAATGAATGACAAAAGATTTCTGAGATTGTGACAAACGTACTTTTCTTGTTGTAAATTTCTCATTTTTAAATAGTAACATCACTTCTAAGTCTCGTCACCATATCGACGTTAACGAATATCAGGTTGTTACGGTGCTCTGGAGTTTAATCTAACTGTCTGAATACTACATACATATGTCATATAAATTACATGCTTACCAGGTATGTCATCAACTAAAGCGCTAGTCGTCTCTCAAAGGGGTCATTTATTGGTCTTTTGATTTCCCTCTTCCTCATAGAAACAATTATTCTGGAAACTCTGATGTGATAATATCAAACAACATGTACAATACAATGGCCGGACGAATAACCATATCCCTTAATCTATTGAAGGGGTTATGGTGTTTAATGCCACTTTCAACAATATCTCAGTTATATCATAGCGATCAGTTTTATTGGTGGAGGAAACCAGAGTACCCGGTGAAAACCACCGACCTGTCGCAAGTCACTGACACACCTAATCACATAATGTTGTATTGAGTACACCTCCTCATAAAGGGGACTCGAACTCACAACCTTAGTGGTGATAGGCACTGAGTGCATACGTAGTTATAAATCCAACTACCATACGATCACGACCATGACGGCCCCTTTCTTTTAATGAAGTACTTACTGTCTGATATTTTATATATATATTTTTTTTAAATGAATACAAGAACCTGAGTATGTTTAAAAACTAAAAGATGTAATTGAGACTGTACCTGAATAGTTTTACCTCCCTTTTTTGAAGGGGTGAGGTGTGGGGGGAGCACAATATTTTACAAAATCGTTTAGATTCCTGCATGGACAAACTCATCAGTTATTACGAAATGCATGCATTAAGCATTAAACGTATTCGTCAAAAATTAATTTCTGATATTAGAGTAAAGTGTAATGGAATCAAGCATGAAACTATTACACGCTATAACTTGACTCAATGTATCAATGTAATTACTAGCATGAAATTGTTAACGCTATAACTTGACTGGATGTATCGATGTAATTACTAGTATGTTATGATCCGGTGCGTTCTGTAGAATTCAAGTCGACCGATGACATGACAATGAAAAAAAAAAATTAATTAAAATAATATTTCGATTCGTATACAACTTTGAATTACCTACAGTGCATATATCTATCAAATGAGTATAAACATTTAAAAAGAAAAAAACTATTTCTATATTTTGCTGTGTAAAAGTCAAGTCGACCGACGATTTGACAATGAAAAAAAGATTATTTTGATTAAAATAACTATTTCGATTCGTATACAACTTTGAACTGATTACAGTGCATATACCCACAAAGGGGAGTTGTACATAAAAAAAGAAGAAAATATTAAAACTATACAGTCACACCTGCCCATGTTGTCATCTCTATTAAGCAGTCACCTGTATTAAAAGTTCACATTTTTCTTGACCTGTCACAGAGATTTTCATATGAATTAAGCATCTTTTAAGAAGTCACCTGTCTTATAAGGACACTTTTTTCTTTGTCCCGAGGGTGACCTCTTAATACAGGTTTGACTGTATATATATTTTGATGGAAGTAACCGATTTTATTTTGAATAATAACATAATTTGTTATTAATATTTTGACACAGATTAGATACAAGAAACTTAATATCAAGATGCAGCAGTGTGTGGAAATTTAGATGGAACGGCCGTTTTTAATCTTATAAAGAGTCACAAATGAGTAGACATTATAATTAAGAAGGAACGGCCGTTCTTAATATTATAAAGAGTCACACATGAGTAGACATTATAATTAAAATGTAGTGCACATGACTCGTTTCTGGACGAACCCTTCATCAACATGCTATGACTCGTTTCTGGGCGAACCCTTCATCAACATGCTATGACTCGTTTCTGGGCGAATTCTTCATCAACATGCTATGACTCGTTTCTGGACGAACCCTTCATCAACATGCTATGACTCGTTTCTGGACGAACCGTTCATCAGCATGCTATGACTGGTTTTTGGACGAACCTTTATCAACATGCTATGACTGGTTTCTGGACGAACCTTTATCAACATGCTATGACTGGTTTCTGGACGAACCCTTCATCAACATGCTATGACTCGTTTCTGGACGAACCCTTCATCAACATGCTATGACTCGTTTCTGGACGAACCCTTCATCAACATGCTATGACTCGTTTCTGGACGAACCCTTCATCAACATGCTATGACTCGTTTCTGGACGAACCTTCATCAACATGCTATAACTCGTTTCTCGACGAACCTTTATCAACATGCTATGACTCGTTTCTGGACGAACCTTCATCAACATGCTATGACTCGTTTCTCGACGAACCTTCATCAACATGCTATGACTGGTTTCTGGACGAACCCTTCATCAACATGCTATGACTGGTTTCTGGACGAACCCTTTATCAACATGCTATGACTCGTTTCTGGACAAACCCTTCATCAACATGCTATGACTCGTTTCTCGACGAACCTTTATCAACATGCTATGACTCGTTTCTGGACGAACCTTCATCAACATGCTATGACTCGTTTCTCGACGAACCTTCATCAACATGCTATGACTCGTTTCTGGACGAACCTTTATCAACATGCTCCTAATTAAAAGATTGGAAAGCCACATAATTTAAAAGTCTTTAGAAACAAGTAAAATGAAAGGCATACACTGGATTACAAACAGTGGCCATGGTTACCGTGGCCATGGTTACCAATGCCTGTGGAGATCGACCTTAGATTTGATAAATTATATTATTTGGGCTATGGTTAGAGTTATGGCGTTTAACGCCATTTTCAACGATATTTCAGTTATATCAATTTTATTGGTGGCGGAAACCGGAGGACCCGGCGAAAATCACCAACCTGTTGCAAGTCACTGACAAACTTTATCACATAATGTTGTATCAAGTAGGCCTCGCCTGAGCGGGATTTAAGCTCACAACGTTAGTGGTGATAGGCATACGAACACTATCACTACCACGACGATCTGATTACATAGGTAGATCTAAATATAGTAACCATGTAGCATGCATAGCTTGTTTACGGTGCGACGTTTCAATCATACGAGGTGTCCCATACTGATAAGACATAGTCGTTTCTATTTAAGTAGTGATGATATAGAGATCGGATATATGTCTTACAATGTGCACCATAATGTTACAATGATAAGAGGTCCATTGTACACGACAGGAGAGGTCTATTGTACACGACAGGAGAGGTCCATTGTACACGACAGGAGAGGTCCACTGTACACGACAGGAGAGGTCCACTGTACACGACAGGAGAGGTCCATTGTACACGACAGGAGAGGTCCATTGTACACGATAGGAGAGGTCCATTGTACACGACAGGAGAGGTCCATTGTACACGACAGGAGAGGTCCATTGTACACGACAGGAGAGGTCCATTGTACACGACAGGAGAGGTCCATTGTACACGACAGGAGAGGTCCATTGTACACGACAGGAGAGGTCCATTGTACACGACAGGAGAGGTCCATTGTACACGACAGGAGAGGTCCATTGTACACGACAGGAGAGGTCCATTGTACACGACAGGAGAGGTCCATTGTACACGACAGGAGAGGTCCATTGTACACGACAGGAGAGGTCCATTGTACACGACAGGAGAGGTCCATTGTACACGACAGGAGAGGTCCATTGTACACGACAGGAGAGGTCCATTGTACACGACAGGAGAGATCCATTTTACACGACAGGAGAGGTCCATTGTACACGACAGGAGAGGTCCATTGTACACGACAGGAGAGGTCCATTTTACACGACAGGAGAGGTCCATTGTACACGACAGGAGAGGTCCATTGTACACGATAGGAGAGGTCCATTGTACACGACAGGAGAGGTCCATTTTACACGACAGGAGAGGTCTATTGTACACGACAGGAGAGGTCCATTGTACACGACAGGAGAGGTCCATTGTACACGACAGGAGAGGTCCATTGTACACGACAGGAGAGGTCCATAATACTGTTTACGGCACAATGACACAGTGACCATAGCCATACTTTAATGTTCACGGTGCAATAATGCATTGGTCAGACGCATTGATCGTTGCAGTTTACGGCGCAATGATACAGTGGTCACTCGTCGGTATTTGTTGCTTCACCGCTAAGTACACAGCATTAAGGAGAAAGAACAAAGACTGGTTAGCTCAGAATCAAGATAATGTGTCCGAGTAGGGCGATATGTCTATCCGCGAATTGTTGTTTCAGCGAGATAGCACTATCAAAATACAATTAAGCGTGCTGGTCCAGTACAAAGACCATCATTTCCTTAAATTAACTTGTTCTCTCTCTCTCTCTCTCTCACACACACACACACACACACATACACCACGCACACACTATCTCTCAGACTTTTACAACTTTTTTCACAGGAAATAAAACAACTTTATATAGCTAGAACCATAAACCTGTATAAATAGAAAACGACAAAATAAACATTAAACACTCGAATTCCTTTTAAAGATTAACTTGTTCTCTCTCTCTCTCTCTCTCTCTCTCTCTCTCTCTCTCTCTCACACACACACACACACACACCACGCACACACTATCTCTCAGACTTTTACAACTTTTTTCACAGGAAATAAAACAACTTTATATAGCTAGAACCATAAACCTGTATAAATAGAAAACGACAAAATAAACATTAAACACTCGAATTCCTTTTAAAGATTAACTTGTTCTCTCTCTCTCTCTCTCTCTCTCTCTCTCACACACACACACACACACACACACACACACCACGCACACACTATCTCTCAGACTTTTACAACTTTTTTCACAGGAAATAAAACAACTTTATATAGCTAGAACCATAAACCTGTATAAATAGAAAACGACAAAATAAACATTAAACACTCGAATTCCTTTTAAAGATTAACTTGTTCTCTCTCTCTCTCTCTCTCTCTCTCTCTCTCTCTCTCTCTCTCACACACACACACACACACACCACGCACACACTATCTCTCAGACTTTTACAACTTTTTTCACAGGAAATAAAACAACTTTATATAGCTAGAACCATAAACCTGTATAAATAGAAAACGACAAAATAAACATTAAACACTCGAATTCCTTTTAAAGATTAACTTGTTCTCTCTCTCTCTCTCTCTCTCTCTCTCTCTCTCTCTCTCTCTCTCTCTCTCACACACACACACACACACACACACACACACCACGCACACACTATCTCTCAGACTTTTACCACTTTTTTCACAGGAAATAAAACAACTTTATATAGCTAGAACCATAAACCTGTATAAATAGAAAACGACAAAATAAACATTAAACACTCGAATTCCCTTTAAAGATTAACTTGTTCTCTCTCTCTCTCTCTCTCTCTCTCTCTCTCACACACACACACACACACACCACGCACACACTATCTCACAGACTTTTACAACTTTTTTCACAGGAAATAAAACAACTTTATATAGCTAGAACCATAAACCTGTATAAATAGAAAACGACAAAATAAACATTAAACACTCGAATTCCCTTTAAAGATTAACTTGTTCTCTCTCTCTCTCTCTCTCTCTCTCTCTCTCTCTCTCTCTCTCACACACACACACACACCACGCACACACTATCTCACAGACTTTTACAACTTTTTTCACAGGAAATAAAACAACTTTATATAGCTAGAACCATAAACCTGTATAAATAGAAAACGACAAAATAAACATTAAACACTCGAATTCCTTTTAAAGATTAACTTGTTCTCTCTCTCTCTCTCTCTCTCTCTCTCACACACACACACACACACACACACCACGCACACACTATCTCACAGACTTTTACAACTTTTTTCACAGGAAATAAAACAACTTTATATAGCTAGAACCATAAACCTGTATAAATAGAAAACGACAAAATAAACATTAAACACTCGAATTCCTTTTAAAGATTAACTTGTTCTCTCTCTCTCTCTCTCTCTCTCTCTCTCTCTCTCTCTCTCTCACACACACACACACACCACGCACACACTATCTCTCAGACTTTTACAACTTTTTTCACAGGAAATAAAACAACTTTATATAGCTAGAACCATAAACCTGTATAAATAGAAAACGACAAAATAAACATTAAACACTCGAATTCCTTTTAAAGATTAACTTGTTCTCTCTCTCTCTCTCTCTCTCTCTCTCTCTCTCTCTCTCTCTCACACACACACACACACACACCACGCACACACTATCTCTCAGACTTTTACAACTTTTTTCACAGGAAATAAAACAACTTTATATAGCTAGAACCATAAACCTGTATAAATAGAAAACGACAAAATAAACATTAAACACTCGAATTCCTTTTAAAGATTAACTTGTTCTCTCTCTCTCTCTCTCTCTCTCTCTCTCTCTCTCTCACACACACACACACACACACACACCACGCACACACTATCTCTCAGACTTTTACAACTTTTTTCACAGGAAATAAAACAACTTTATATAGCTAGAACCATAAACCTGTATAAATAGAAAAAGACAAAATAAACATTAAACACTCGAATTCCTTTTAAAGATTAACTTGTTCTCTCTCTCTCTCTCTCTCTCTCTCTCTCTCTCTCTCTCTCTCACACACACACACACCACGCACACACTATCTCTCAGACTTTTACAACTTTTTTCACAGGAAATAAAACAACTTTATATAGCTAGAACCATAAACCTGTATAAATAGAAAACGACAAAATAAACATTAAACACTCGAATTCCTTTTAAAGATTAACTTGTTCTCTCTCTCTCTCTCTCTCTCTCTCTCTCTCTCTCTCTCTCTCACACACACACACACACACACACCACGCACACACTATCTCTCAGACTTTTACAACTTTTTTCACAGGAAATAAAACAACTTTATATAGCTAGAACCATAAACCTGTATAAATAGAAAACGACAAAATAAACATTAAACACTCGAATTCCTTTTAAAGATTAACTTGTTCTCTCTCTCTCTCTCTCTCTCTCTCTCTCTCTCTCTCTCTCTCTCACACACACACACACACCACGCACACACTATCTCTCAGACTTTTACAACTTTTTTCACAGGAAATAAAACAACTTTATATAGCTAGAACCATAAACCTGTATAAATAGAAAACGACAAAATAAACATTAAACACTCGAATTCCTTTTAAAGATTAACTTGTTCTCTCTCTCTCTCTCTCTCTCTCTCACACACACACACACACACACACACCACGCACACACTATCTCACAGACTTTTACAACTTTTTTCACAGGAAATAAAACAACTTTATATAGCTAGAACCATAAACCTGTATAAATAGAAAACGACAAAATAAACATTAAACACTCGAATTCCTTTTAAAGATTAACTTGTTCTCTCTCTCTCTCTCTCTCTCTCTCTCTCTCTCTCTCACACACACACACACACACCACGCACACACTATCTCTCAGACTTTTACAACTTTTTTCACAGGAAATAAAACAACTTTATATAGCTAGAACCATAAACCTGTATAAATAGAAAACGACAAAATAAACATTAAACACTCGAATTCCTTTTAAAGATTAACTTGTTCTCTCTCTCTCTCTCTCTCTCTCTCTCTCTCTCTCTCTCTCTCACACACACACACACACACCACGCACACACTATCTCTCAGACTTTTACAACTTTTTTCACAGGAAATAAAACAACTTTATATAGCTAGAACCATAAACCTGTATAAATAGAAAACGACAAAATAAACATTAAACACTCGAATTCCCTTTAAAGATTAACTTGTTCTCTCTCTCTCTCTCTCTCTCTCTCTCTCTCTCTCTCTCTCTCTCTCTCACACACACACACACACACCACGCACACACTATCTCACAGACTTTTACAACTTTTTTCACAGGAAATAAAACAACTTTATATAGCTAGAACCATAAACCTGTATAAATAGAAAACGACAAAATAAACATTAAACACTCGAATTCCTTTTAAAGATTAACTTGTTCTCTCTCTCTCTCTCTCTCTCTCTCTCTCTCTCTCTCACACACACACACACACACACACACACACACACCACGCACACACTATCTCTCAGACTTTTACAACTTTTTTCACAGGAAATAAAACAACTTTATATAGCTAGAACCATAAACCTGTATAAATAGAAAACGACAAAATAAACATTAAACACTCGAATTCCTTTTAAAGATTAACTTGTTCTCTCTCTCTCTCTCTCTCTCTCTCTCTCACACACACACACACACACACACACACACACACCACGCACACACTATCTCTCAGACTTTTACAACTTTTTTCACAGGAAATAAAACACCTTTATATAGCTAGAACCATAAACCTGTATAAATAGAAAACGACAAAATAAACATTAAACACTCGAATTCCTTTTAAAGATTAACTTGTTCTCTCTCTCTCTCTCTCTCTCTCTCTCTCTCTCTCTCACACACACACACACACACACACCACGCACACACTATCTCTCAGACTTTTACAACTTTTTTCACAGGAAATAAAACAACTTTATATAGCTAGAACCATAAACCTGTATAAATAGAAAACGACAAAATAAACATTAAACACTCGAATTCCTTTTAAAGATTAACTTGTTCTCTCTCTCTCTCTCTCTCTCTCTCTCTCTCTCTCTCTCTCTCACACACACACACACACACCACGCACACACTATCTCTCAGACTTTTACAACTTTTTTCACAGGAAATAAAACAACTTTATATAGCTAGAACCATAAACCTGTATAAATAGAAAACGACAAAATAAACATTAAACACTCGAATTCCTTTTAAAGATTAACTTGTTCTCTCTCTCTCTCTCTCTCTCTCTCTCTCTCTCTCTCTCTCTCTCTCACACACACACACACACACACACACACACACACACACACACCACGCACACACTATCTCTCAGACTTTTACAACTTTTTTCACAGGAAATAAAACAACTTTATATAGCTAGAACCATAAACCTGTATAAATAGAAAACGACAAAATAAACATTAAACACTCGAATTCCTTTTAAAGATTAACTTGTTCTCTCTCTCTCTCTCTCTCTCTCTCTCTCTCTCTCTCTCTCTCACACACACACACACACACACACACCACGCACACACTATCTCTCAGACTTTTACAACTTTTTTCACAGGAAATAAAACAACTTTATATAGCTAGAACCATAAACCTGTATAAATAGAAAAAGACAAAATAAACATTAAACACTCGAATTCCTTTTAAAGATTAACTTGTTCTCTCTCTCTCTCTCTCTCTCTCTCTCTCTCTCTCTCTCACACACACACACACCACGCACACACTATCTCTCAGACTTTTACAACTTTTTTCACAGGAAATAAAACAACTTTATATAGCTAGAACCATAAACCTGTATAAATAGAAAACGACAAAATAAACATTAAACACTCGAATTCCTTTTAAAGATTAACTTGTTCTCTCTCTCTCTCTCTCTCTCTCTCTCTCTCTCTCTCTCTCTCACACACACACACACACACACACCACGCACACACTATCTCTCAGACTTTTACAACTTTTTTCACAGGAAATAAAACAACTTTATATAGCTAGAACCATAAACCTGTATAAATAGAAAACGACAAAATAAACATTAAACACTCGAATTCCTTTTAAAGATTAACTTGTTCTCTCTCTCTCTCTCTCTCTCTCTCTCTCTCTCTCTCTCTCTCTCTCACACACACACACACACCACGCACACACTATCTCTCAGACTTTTACAACTTTTTTCACAGGAAATAAAACAACTTTATATAGCTAGAACCATAAACCTGTATAAATAGAAAACGACAAAATAAACATTAAACACTCGAATTCCTTTTAAAGATTAACTTGCTCTCTCTCTCTCTCTCTCTCTCTCTCTCTCTCTCACACACACACACACACACCACGCACACACACCACGCACACACTATCTCTCAGACTTTTACAACTTTTTTCACAGGAAATAAAACAACTTTATATAGCTAGAACCATAAACCTGTATAAATAGAAAACGACAAAATAAACATTAAACACTCGAATTCCTTTCAAAGATTAAGAACCTAGTGGTGATAATAAAAACACGTCATTTCTATTCATTTTTATTACCGGTATTCATTTGTATTGTGTATTGATTGTACCCCATTATGTTTAATTAAACTTAACGCTTTCTATCACGAACATACATAATAAGATCAAAATTTCTAAATGACTGAACCGTGGACAAACAAATCAATATTAGATGCCATTTAATTAAATTATATCACATGAAATCAGTTTTCAAATCACATTTAAGGGGGTACTTTTATTAACACTTTAAATGTCATAATACAGTAGAAATATTCATCATGAAATGGGTTGGGGTCAGTGCCGGATTTACCTATAGGCTCCATAGGCTGCAGCCTATGGCCTCAAAATGTAGGGGAGGGGTCCGGCCAAGGTGTATAATATTTTTAACACTGTTATTAGACTCTGCTGTCATAACGTATGTACTTTCTAAACAACTCTTCAGTAAATTTCCTTACACAGTTGCACTCCATTTCAGAATATTGCAGAATTTTAAACACCCCTCATCATCTTGGCCTTTATTGAAATTGATTGAACAACTTCCATCTTCCTCCAGTCGTGAAGATGTGAAATTGGGAGGGGCCTCGCAAATGCAATAGCATAGGGCCTCTCTTTATCTAAATCCGGTACTGGTCAGGGTTATGTTGAAATGTTAGCCTTTTGTAGTGGCTGCATTGCTCCTTCTCTTTTTCGAGATCTACTCAGGGATTTTTAATATGCTGTGACCGTGGTAATCTCAAAACACATTACCCACAAATGACCATTATAGTCCACGGTCAGACTTACCATATGACAACCTGACACCCATCTATAACACATTACCCACAAATGACCAATATAGTCCACGGTCATACTTACCATATGACAACCTGACAACCATCTATAACACATTACCCACAAATGACCATTATAGTCCACGGTCAGACTTACCATATGACAACCTGACAACCATCTATAACACATTACCCACAAATGACCAATATAGTCCACGGTCAGACTTACCATATGACAACCTGACACCATTCTATAACACATTACCCACAAATGACCAATATAGTCCATGGTCATACTTACCATATGACAACCTGACACCCATCTATAACACATTACCCACAAATGACCAATATAGTCCACGGTCAGACTTACCATATGACAACCTGACACCCATCTATAACACATTACCCACAAATGACCAATATAGTCCACGGTCATACTTACCATATGACAACCTGACAACCATCTATAACACATTACCCACAAATGACCAATAGAGTCCACGGTCATACTTACCATATCACAACCTGACACCCATCTATAACACATTACCCACAAATGACCAATATAGTCCACGGTCAGACTTACCATATGACAACCTGACAACCATCTATAACACATTACCCACAAATGACCAATATAGTTCACGGTCAGACTTACCGTATGACAACCTGACAACCATCTATAACACATTACCCACAAATGACCAATATAGTCCACGGTCAGACTTACCATATGACAACCTGACAACCATCTATAACACATTACCCACAAATGACTAATATAGTCCACGGTCAGACTTACCATATGACAACCTGACAACCATCTATAACACATTACCCACAAATGACCAATATAGTCCACGGTCAGACTTACCATATGACAACCTGACAACCATCTATAACACATTACCAACAAATGACCAATATAGTCCACGGTCAGACTTACCATATGACAACCTGACAACCATCTATAACACATTACCCACAAATGACCAATATAGTCCACGGTCAGACTTACCATATGACAACCTGACACCCATCTATAACACTTTACCCACAAATGACCAATATAGTCCACGGTCAGACTTACCATATGACAACCTGACAACCATCTATAACACATTACCCACAAATGACCAATATAGTCCACGGTCATACTTACCATATGACAACCTGACAACCATCTATAACACTTTACCCACAAATGACCATTATAGTCCACGGTCAGACTTACCATATGACAACCTGACAACCATCTATAACACATTACCCACAAATGACCAATATAGTCCACGGTCATACTTACCATATGACAACCTGACAACCATCTATAACACTTTACCCACATATGACCAATATAGTCCACGGTCAGACTTACCATATGACAACCTGACACCATCTATAACACATTACCCACAAATGACCAATATAGTCCACGGTCATACTTACCATATGACAACCTGACAACCATCTATAACACTTTACCCACATATGACCAATATAGTCCACGGTCAGACTTACCATATGCCAAACATCCATCCGCCACTTGGTGACGCACTGCATAGATCTGTTGTTTGAGCTATGAGAACCGTCACCAGTACCCAGCAGAATATTTCCCAGTGCTCAAGCGTACACATAGAGCTGCCCAGCGCGTCTTCATGTAGTTGCTAGGAGATCACTCTCGGTGTGGAAATTGTCTGGATGTAATAAAGAAAGCCTGATCGAGCATCATAGTGATGACGTATTTAGAAAGAGCCACGCCTCCTGCATGTTAAAGAGCTTTTTTGTAGATTTCCGAAAAGAGTAGACGCCAGTGCCGGATTTTCCATTGTGCTTAGGTGTGCTCAAACACAGGGCCCTGTTGGTCAGGGGGGGGGGGGGGCACTGATTGCAGAGGTAGTTGTAAATCCAACTATCATATGATCATGACCACGCCGGCCCTCAGCTAAAGTACAGCTCGCTGGACTTTTAAACAACAACCAATCTAGACGTGTATTAACACTGACAGAACAGAGTTATTGATAGCTCATATATTATTATGTAAATTGATGAGATATGCATTTTTGTAAATATTTGATTATTACCAATACTTCACTATGTATTTTGATAATTATTACATTTTGTCCATAAAAAGTTAATTTGAATACCACGTAAAAATTGTATATCACGCCATCCAGCCATTATGGGCATCCATGCGTGACGAACCTTCTATGACATGTATTATATTAGTGAACTTTGAACATGAAATCAAACAAGCCTCGAGACCAAAGTTCGTGTGTTTGTAGCAACACAAACATGATTTTAATAGTTAATTAAAAATATTGTGGTCAACTATATATGAATCCCGCGGAGGAAATATAAGAAGTACTTTGTCAAGCGAGGTGTACTCGATACAACATTATGTGATAATGTGTGACAGTGACTTGCGGAAGGTTGATGGTTTTCTCCGGGTATTCCGGTTTCTTCCACTGATAAAACTGATGGCCACGATATGCCTGAAATATTGTTGAAAGTGGCGTTAAACACCATAAACCAACCAATCCACTAAGAAGCACTTTGCATCACAACTAAGCTAGTACCTTAGTAGACCAAACCAATTTAAATATGTCAACAAAGGACATCTACTTCACTCCATAGATCGTGGGTCTGCATTCATAAAGACTTGTTCTGACAAAAGAAGAGTTTGAAGATACCAAAGTGGTAATCAGAATCCGTAAGAAGAACAGACAACACAATGGCCAAAAGAAAAAGGACAAATAACAATCTATAAAGCATACACATAGAATTAAAGATCGAGTAACACGAACCCCCACTAAAATAAAGGTAATAACAAAATTACCGAACTCCGAACAATCTTACAAAGGGAAAGTCAAAACTCATAATTATATAAACAGACAAAATCAGTCAACAACCGGAAAACTGTGAAAACCGTAATGACCCTGACTTGGTACAGGCATTTCTAAAGAAATGGTGGGTTGAATCAGATTTTAAGGCGCCAAACCTCCCGCTCTCATCACGGTTCAAAGGTTCCGGCTGTCACTGTAACAGTATTTAAATACAGGAACAAAATAGGTAAAATAGTTGTCAAAGCAGTACCATATTCGGTGACATAAATGTCAAAAATATTTTTACGTCACACATTGACAAAAAAATTCTTGACATTTTTGACTTCTTTATCTTTATACATTTTCACTATATGAAAATGCATCGCTTATAGTTTTTTCTTCAGAGACGGAATATATTTCGACAAGATATTGGTATCGGAATATAAACTTTTTAAGAGATCGAATAAGGCGAATCTTTTTATAGCCCTGGTCCAGTAACCTGTTTCTCAGATGAAGATGACGTTTCAGGAAATCAGAATAATTGCTACTGGCCCTTGCATAGCGAATCAATTGCGAGATGTAAACACCATATGCAGGAGAAGCTGGTATATTGCTGCACATGTTTGGAAAATTTATGATTTTAAAATTGAAGTCGTCCCGCTTATCATAAATTTTAGTACTGAGTTGACCACTGTCGTCAAATTCGAGGTATAAGTCCAAAAATGATGCGGACGAAGCTGTATCGGTGGTCTCTTTAACTTCCAGCTCTGGAGGATATATCAATATAAAAACCGGAGTGAAATCAGGTGCTTCGGAAGGGTAAACAGTTCCTGCTCCACTAGTGGCACCCGTCGTGTTAAAACTATTAAAGCATTTTGTACTAAAAATCGTTTCACGTATTCTTATCCGTTATAACCCATAACTTAAGGACAAATGTCGATTGGTCCTAAACGAATATATGATATCATATGCTGAAGTCATCGCAGATTACAAAAGTCGGGCGACGAAGACCAAAGTCCACTGATCACAGTATAGTCCGACACTGAAAGCAGATTACAAAAGTCGGACGACGAAGACCAAAGTCCACTGACCACAGTATAGTCCGACACTGAAAGCAGATTACAAAAGTCGGACGATGAAGACCAAAGTCCACTGATCACAGTATAGTCCGACACTGAAAGCAGATTACAAAAGTCGGACGACGAAGACCAAAGTCCACTGACCACAGTATAGTCCGACACTGAAAGCAGAATACTAAAGTCGGGCGACGAAGACCAAAGTCCACTGACCACAGTATAGTCCGACACTAAAAGCAGAATACTAAAGTCGAACGACGAAGACCAAAGTCCACTGACGAACGTATAGTCCGACACTGAAAGCAGAATACTAAAGTCGGTAGACGAATGCAAAATACAGAAGTCCGAGAAGATTAGCATATTCTGTTCTATTATTGGCGCTCGTCGTGAAGAAAACGGAATTCATTGTAAGACCAGCTAATTTTATTAATGTATGTGACTCGTAGTGATGAGACTAGGGAATATCTGAAGTTATGATTTCTCTTAATTCTGATTAAGTAAGTAAACAGGGAAAAAAAGTATATTTTTTTTAATTCTACAATTGCCAAAAGAAAAATCTACAAAACATACACATAAAACTAAAGATCGAGTAACACGAACCCCACAAAAAACCGGATGTGAACTCAGGTGCTCCGGAAGAGAAAGCAGTTCCTGCTCCACTAGTGACATCCATCGTGTTAATCTAGTTACAAGTTATAAGTCATGAATGAGGAAAGGACCGGGACGTGCTTACGACAAATGGAACATATCCGTGGTCATTTATGATACAGATATTCTATATCATCACATTGGAAAGTAGTTGTTCCTCAGTATCATTATCTAGTGGAAAGTCTGGATTTCTTCTTAGTATTCACTGCGCATGCGCTGTAGTAGAGGTTTCTCGACACCTACCCATCACCGAAGTTACAATGCCGGGCTATAGCTATTTCGTCATTTAACTGTCGATCAGTGCTCCCCTCCCCATCAGGTCCGAGTATCCCGATATAAATGTAAAAAAGTGATGAAAATAAAACAATTAAAACCAAAATTTCTGGAAACAATTGAAACCAAAAATAAAAATAAAATCAACAACAGGACATCAATTTCATACATGATATAAATAAGTTTTTAATTACCAGGCTCACAGATTAGTATGTGCTTGAAGTTAGAAACTGTTTGAACTAGACGTTATTTATAAAGACATTATTGTTTGTCAACGACATACCTTTATAGAGGTTTTATATTGACAATGTCAATCAGGTTATTTATACAGATTCTACAAGACATTTCTAATTTTCAACTAAGGAGCCGTCGTGATCATGATCGTATGGAAGTTGGATTTATAACTATCTATGCAATCATTGCCTATAACCACTAATGTTGTGAGTTCGAATCCCGCTCAGGTGAGGTGTACTAGATACAACATTATGTGATAACGTTTGTCAGTGACTTGCGACAGGTTGGTGGTTTTCTCTGGATACTCCGGTTTTCTCCACCAATAAAATCGACCACCATAATATAACTGAAATATTGTTGAAAGTGGCGTTAAGCACCATAAACAAGAGACATAAATTGACTTGAAACACAATAACCCTAACCATATTTTTCAACTTGATTTGAACTTTCATTTATATGCAGCATATGGAGTTTATATCTCTCAGTTGACAGATATTCCATACCCTTTGATCCCTCCTATTATGACTTCCTTGATAGAGGTTTGCTGCTAACAAAAAAGCTACTGAACCAAGGGTTCCTAGTGATCAAGTCATCACTTTGAAAGTTTTACAGTGTCATCATCATGACATGGTAAACAGTAAAGGACTATCTGCCACCTATGACCATGGACATTTCTACTTGTTGTAACCACCTATGACCTATGACCTAGGACATTTCTACTTGTTGTAATCACAATCCTGCCTATTCCACATTCATAACTTATCACTTTTTAGTGGTGTTCGTGTTAGTCCATTTTTAGTTTTCTGTGATGTGCTATGTCAGCAATTGTTATACCGTTCCCACATTTGGCTTTCCCATCTTTTGACTTTGACCATATCATATGAAAATTATTACAGAACCATTAAATTAGGGGCCATTGTAGTCGTGATGCGTGAAGTGGCGTTAAACATCATAAACAATAAACCTATAGGGTTTTCTTTATTAACAATAAACCTATAGGGTTTTCTTTATTAACAATAAACCTATAGGGTTTTCTTTATTAAACAATAAACCTATAGGGTTTTCTTTATTAAACAATAAACCTATAGGGTTTTCTTTATTAAACAATAAACCTATAGGGTTTTCTTTATTAAACAATAAACCTATAGGGTTTTCTTTACTAAACAATAAACCTATAGGGTTTTCTTTATTAACAATAAACCTATAGGGTTTTCTTTATTAAACAATAAACCTATAGGGTTTTCTTTATTAAACAATAAACCTATAGGGTTTTCTTTATTAAACAATAAACCTATAGGGTTTTCTTTATTAACAATAGACCTATAGGGTTTTCTTTATTAAACAATAAACCTATAGGGTTTTCTTTATTAAACAATAAACCTATAGGGTTTTCTTTATTAAACAATAAACCTATAGGGTTTTCTTTATTAAACAATAAACCTATAGGGTTTTCTTTATTAACAATAAACCTATAGGGTTTTCTTTACTAAACAATAAACCTATAGGGTTTTCTTTATTAAACAATAAACCTATAGGGTTTTCTTTATTAAACAATAAACCTATAGGGTTTTCTTTATTAACAATAAACCTATAGGGTTTTCTTTATTAAACAATAAACCTATAGGGTTTTCTTTATTAAACAATAGACCTATAGGGTTTTCTTTATTAAACAATAAACCTATAGGGTTTTCTTTATTAACAATAGACCTATAGGGTTTTCTTTATTAAACAATAAACCTATAGGGTTTTCTTTATTAAACAATAAACCTATAGGGTTTTCTTTATTAAACAATAAGCCTATAGGGTTTTCTTTATTAAACAATAAACCTATAGGGTTTTCTTTATTAACAATAGACCTATAGGGTTTTCTTTATTAAACAATAAACCTATAGGGTTTTCTTTATTAAACAATAAACCTATAGGGTTTTCTTTATTAAACAATAAACCTATAGGGTTTTCTTTATTAAACAATAAACCTATAGGGTTTTCTTTATTAAACAATAGACATAAATTGACTTGATATTTATTTTTAATATTTTTCCTCAAGATGGAAAATTCACATATCTGTTACTGTAGCACATACAAATAAAAAAATCTTGATTAACAAAGGCATCCATCCAATATCTCTCTCTCTCTATGACATTAAATCCAAATACTTACAAATACTTAAAATGACAGTAGAGTGTGATTAACCACTGTGACAGACATATCACTCATCTTGGTGATACTGTTACAGAATAGTCAGAGACATAGCGTGATAAATCACTGCGATAGACATATCACTCATCTTGGTGATACTGTTACAGAATAGTCAGAAACATAGCGTGATAAATCACTGTGATAAAAGAATCACTCATCTTGATGATACTGTTACAGAATAGTCAGAGACATAGCGTGATAAATCACTGTGATAAAAGAATCACTCATCTTGGTGATACTGTTACAGAATAGTCAGAGACATAGCGTGATAAATCACTGTGACAGACATATCACTCATCTTGGTGATATTGTTACAGAATAGTCAGAGACATAGCGTGATAAATCACTGTGATAAAAGAATCACTCATCTTGGTGATACTGTTACAGAATAGTCAGAGACATAGCGTGATAAATCACTGTGATAGACATATCACTCATCTTGGTGATACTGTTACAGAATAGTCAGAGACATAGCGTGATAAATCACTGTGATAAAAGAATCACTCATCTTGGTGATATATAGATATCTTTTGCTCTGTTTAATATATCTTCAAAATTCACTTTGTATTTAGAGTGAAACTTGACTTCACCCAAAATACATCAGATAGTAAGTATACAAGGTTAGGGTTATGGTGTTTAACACCACTTTCAACAATATTTCAGCTATATCGTGGCAGTCAGTTTTATTGGTGGAAGAAACCGGAGTACCGGGTGAAAATCATTGACCTGCCGTAAGTCACTGACAAACTTTATCACATAGCGTTGTATGAAGTACACCTCGCGATAAGCGGGATTGGAACCCACAATGTTAGTAGTGATAGGCACTAATTGCATAGGTAGTTATAAATCCAGCTACCATACGATCATGACCATAACACCCCTATAGATTAAACCAAGCAATAGATATATTATTATCTCTGACTAAACTGTACATATAGAATAACAGCAGTTAGAAAGTGGAGACAGACATTATTGCTAGTTTAACACTGAGTCCACCTGTGATACTATAGTGATAATGTTTGTCGAGTCCTTCAAAATTGAGGTTATTGTTTTAATCAGTAGATTCGTAATGAGTTAGATGTCATGCTGAACAGTAATTTTCAGTATCAGTCAGTGTTTTGATACTGCAAATATCCCTCTGAGATCAAAGGAAAAATATGTAGGGTTAGGGCTATGGTGTTTAACGAGTAAAGCAGAGAAAACCACCGACCTGTCACAAGTCACTGACAAACTTTATCACACAGAGTACCCGGAGAAAACCACCGACCTGTCACAAGTCACTGACAAACTTTATCACACAGAGTACCCGGAGAAAACCACCGACCTGTCACAAGTCACTGACAAACTTTATCACACAGAGTACCCGGAGAAAACCACAGACCTGTCACAAGCCACTGACAAACTTTATCACCTATTGTTGTATCGAGTACATCTCGCCATTAGCAGGATTTTAACTCACAACGTTAGTGGTGATAGTTACTGATTGCACAGGTAGTTGTAAATCCAACAACATGTACCATACAATCACAACCAAGGTGGCCCCCAATTTACTGTTAACTAAACTGATAATTCAAAGTATCAAAAATTACAGTTCTGTGAATGAAAATTGCATAAGAATTCTAAAAGTCAGCTGTAAATCACTGTATAAACCTACACATTAATGTACGACAAAATCATTGCAAAATAAACAACTATTTTATCATCACAATTTGCTGTATATAGTGTTGTAGATTAAACAAGGGACTATATATAAAAGAAAAATATATATACATACAAATGTACATGTACTAAATAAAGTACATCTATTTCCAATCTAAACATTTCAAGATTGAGAAACTGAAGTTACTGCATTCAAACATGTAAATGATCAACAGACAAAGCTCCTAACAATTTACTAAAGAAAACAAACAAGATGCATCATATATAATTTGGCAAATGTACTTGTGGCTTAATTGTCCAACTAAGCATGTTGGTCTAGTACAAAGTGGACCTCATCATCATCTCATTGAACATTAACTTGTTCTCGTCATGATATAACAGACAAATTACTGAAGTGGCGTTAAACAACAATCACTCACTCACCCATAAAAAAAAGATATAATGGAAAGTACTCCTACATTGGGTACAAACAAGGATATAACAGACATTATTGACCATCTACTGTGACTGTGAAATGTAGAACAGCAATAAAAGTTCTCTCCCTTTACATTTGTGTCTGAATGTGATATGGATAATCTCTCATGTTCATTTACATCCATATACAAATGAAATTTCTTAATCTTAGTATTGGTTGGGTTAATCTGGGAAATAAATATATTTTTAAGATCCCCCCCTCCCCTTCCAAACCAAGATTATTTTACATTTCACAAGGTTCTTCCTTAATATGAGTATCAACCAATTCCAGATCAGGTTCATGTTCATCAAATGATTGTGAACCGTTTTCGTCCAGACAGTCCTCTGGTTCATCCTTAACAATCATTGGATCAAAATCTAATAAAGCATTATCATGAAGGTGAGATTTGAGTGAATCGGTAGACAAGTCAAATTCAATCGGTTCCACTTTAACGTCAGATACATCATGTGATAAAATTGAATCGTCAATAAACCCTTCGGCATATTTTTGGTTTATTCTTCCGAACTCCTCATTTTGACTGTCATCAAATTCTTGAGAGATATGCATGATCATGTCCGAATACCCAGCTCCTAATTCCCTGTCATCAGAACCATTACTGTATAGACTATCTCCATCCCAACTAGTATCATCTTCATCAGTGTCATTGTACTGACCTAAAAATTAAGAATTGTAATTGTAACACATCACGGTAATCATCAGTGTGCTTGGCTCTAGTGCGGTAGATCAGATTCTTGGTCACGTAAAACTAAAGACTATAAAATTGATATTTTCTGCTACTACGCTAAGCACAAACCTTTCTTTATGGAGTAAAAGAAAAGACCTGTTGGCTCGGAATCATAATGTGTCCAAACAGAGTGACATATCTACCCAAAGACTGTTATTTCAGTGAGCTAGCACTATCAAAATCGAATTAAGCGTGTTGGTCTAGTACAAAGTGAACATCATCATCAACCCACAGAAATTCTCGTCATGATATGGCTGAAAAATTGCTCACTGTTGACATATTCTGTTTGCATATTGGAGCAATGATGATCACAAATTACCTAACTAGTCATTTGAGTATCAGGAAACAAACAGTTATAAATATAAAATAATCAACTGCTTCAAGAAGGATAACTCTTGTAATTACCTCCCCTTCCTTATGGTGGCATCATCAATCTCTGTTGGTGTTAATGGAGTCTTGTTTACATTAAGGATTGTTCAACTTGTTTTATACCAGAAATTAAGGACATGTAGAACAAGCAAAATGCTAGAAGACAGAGGAATAAAATGTAAACAACAAAATGATAGAAGACAGAGGAATAAAATGTAAACAACAAAATGATAGAAGACAGAGGAATAAAATGTAAACAACAAAATGCTAGAAGACAGAGGAATAAAATGTAAACAACAAAATGCTAGAAGACAGAGGAATAAAATGTAAACAACAAAATGCTAGAAGACAGAGGAATAAAATGTAAACAACAAAATGCTAGAAGACAGAGGAATAAAATGTAAACAACAAAATGCTAGAAGACAGAGGAATAAAATGTAAACAACAAAATGCTAGAAGACAGAGGAATAAAATGTAAACAACAAAATGCTAGAAGACAGAGGAATAAAATGTAAACAACAAAATGCTAGAAGACAGAGGAATAAAATGTAAACAACAAAATGCATAATCTTCAAGCAAATTGATTCACCTGAAAAGTTTAAATACCTTTTAGACAAAAATATTCTGTCTCAATTTTAATGGAAAAGTCTTTTAAACCATACCTCTAAATTTTCATCTACATGGTAAAATTTGTCCTTCAAATTCGCTTCAAACTTTTTCTGTGTACCTGCTTCAAACACTTAATTCCTTTTCCATATTTGATGAACCCATCAAATGTGTTTGATAACATGTTCAGACTGTTGAATTTGTGCTTGAAACAGTTGGACAGATAAAATTTGAAGGAATAAATTGACAGTGTTAACACACCTTATCTCTACGTTCACATAACACTTACCTTTGAATAACCACAGCGGTGGTGTAATGGTTAGCGTGCTTGCATCAAGTGTCGTAGATCATGGGCTCGACCCATGGTCAGGTCACACCAAAGACTAGAATTGGTATTTGTTGCTTTTCCACTAAGCACATAGCATTAAGGAGTAAGAGCAAAGACTGTTTGGCTCGGAATTAGAATAATGGGTCAGAGTGGAGCAGCATGTCTACCCGTGGACTGTTGTTTCAGCGAGCTAGCCCTATAAAAATACAACTAAGCATATTTTTGTCTATTACAAAGCTGATATCATCATCATTTCATCCAATGTTCTCGTCATGATATGGCTGAAAAGTGGACATCATAGTACAAAGTGAACATCATAGATGTAGCACAAAGTGGACATCATCATTAACCCATGGAAATGTAACTTGTTCTTGCCATGATATGGCTGAAAATTGCTCATGTGGTGTTAAACAACAATAACTCAATCACATACCTTTAAATGATTTATTAGCTATTCTCTTGATTCTATTTGTTGTCAACGAGTCCTCTTTCTCCTGATGAGCTATAATGAGGTGATTCTGTAAGAACTTCCTCATCTCAAACCTCTCAGGACAATGGGAACAATTGAAGCCTTTCTCTCCCCTGTGGAACTTCATGTGATTCTTAAAAATAAAACATGTAGATCATTATATATCACAATGGGAACAATTGAAGCCTTTCTCTCCGCTGTGGAACTTCATGTGATTCTTAAAAATAAAACATGTAGATCATTATATACCACAATGGGAACAATTGAAGCCTTTCTCTCCATTGTGGAACTTCATGTGATTCTTAAAAATAAAACACAGATCATTATATATCACAATGGGAACAATTGAAGCCTTTCTCTCCGCTGTGGAACTTCATGTGATTCTTAAAAATAAAACATGTAGATCATTATATACCACAATGGGAACAATTGAAGCCTTTCTCCCCCCTGTGGAACTTCATGTGATTCTTAAAAATAAAACATGTAGATCATTATATACCACAATGGGAACAATTGAAGCCTTTCTCTCCATTGTGAAACTTCATGTGATTCTTAAAAATAAAACACAGATCATTATATACCACAATGGGAACAATTGAAGCCTTTCTCTCCCCTGTGGAACTTCATGCGATTCTTAAAAATAAAACATGTAGATCATTATATACCACAATGGGAACAATTGAAGCCTTTCTCTCCCCTGTGGAACTTCATGCGATTCTTAAAAATAAAACATGTAGATCATTATATACCACAATGGGAACAATTGAAGCCTTTCTCTCCCCTGTGGAACTTCATGCGATTCTTAAAAATAAAACATGTAGATCATTATATACCACAATGGGAACAATTGAAGCCTTTCTCTCCATTGTGAAACTTCATGTGATTCTTAAAAATAAAACATGTAGATCATTATATACCACAATGGGAACAATTGAAGCCTTTCTCTCCATTGTGAAACTTCATGTGATTCTTAAAAATAAAACATGTAGATCATTATATACCACAATGGGAACAATTGAAGCCTTTCTCTCCCCTGTGGAACTTCATGCGATTCTTAAAAATAAAACATGTAGATCATTATATACCACAATGGGAACAATTGAAACCTTTCTCTCCATTGTGAAACTTCATGTGATTCTTAAAAATACAAAAAAATGTATATAATGTATCACATTTCCAGGTTGAAATGTTTTACATTATTCTGGCATGAGGCCTGGAATCCAATTTCTGAGATGAGAAAGGAGGTAATTTATATTTATAGTTGCTGCCAAGGTCGCACACAATTTATGCGACCTTTACCTAGAAATCTGTATGTACTTTTACCTAGAAATCTGTACTTTTACCTAGAAATTTGTACTTTTACGACTCGAAAGTCTTCTTGATGGAACAGTTGTAACAATAATAGTGTGTTTGCATTTTTTATTACATGTCGCATATTATTTAATAATTTTTGGATATGTTGATTATTTTCAGTGAATATAGAGGTTTTTAATGAGTGATTTTATCTGCTGGCTTAATTGTAAGAAGGGCGAAAGTCCCAATGAGAATTTATGAAGAAATACATTGATGGTTTAGAATATGTAAATATCACGCTAGCTGCTTGATAATAGACGTTATCAGGTGTGAAGATCGAAGGGAAAATGTACAAATCATTGATCATAGCAGGGGCGGATCCAGGATTTCAAGTTAGGGGGGATGCACTTTAAAAAATTGCGCCGAACG
Source organism: Bathymodiolus septemdierum (assembly GCA_963383655.1). Taxonomy (NCBI): domain Eukaryota; kingdom Metazoa; phylum Mollusca; class Bivalvia; order Mytilida; family Modiolidae; genus Bathymodiolus; species Bathymodiolus septemdierum. Next base: position 53,520,903 of record OY726527.1, read on the forward strand.
GAGGGAGACGTGAACATTTTTGGGGTATTTTGTGTGAAAAATCACGATTTTACGCCAAAAAATCATATTTTTTCCAATTTTAGGGGGGGCGCACGCCGGGTGCGCTCCCCCTGGATCTGTCCCTGCATAGATTTTAATATTAAATTTGACATTCTATAAGCATATCAAACTCACCCTGAGATGTGTATTCTGTACAAAGCCTTTTCCACAGATCTCACACACATGAGCTTTATCCTTCTGATGGATTCTAGTGTGCATTGTTAGATTAAACTTGTCAGTGAACCCTTTCCCACATTCACTACATTTAAATGGTCTCTCTCCACGCTCCTTTCTCATGTGCTTTTCATAATGGGCCTTCCTTGAGAACCCAGAACCACAAATTTCACATTTATATGGTTTATCGTCTGTATGCACATTCAAATGGAGGCTAAGTCCGTTACTTTGTCTAAAACTTTTACCACACACGTTACATATATACGGTTTCTCGCCGGAGTGAATTCTCATGTGAATGACGAGTTGAGAATTTCGTGTAAATCCTGTGTGGCAAACATCGCACTGGTACAGCTTTTCACCCAAATGCATTCGTTTGTGTATTATCAAGTTCTCTTCGCTTGAAAATTCTTTACCACAAATCGTACAACTAACTTTCGGCCCCACCAATTCTCGTTGTCCTTTAAGATGAGTTCTCATGTGGATATCTAAATAACGCTTGGCGGTGCAAACTTTACCGCATATATCACATTTAAAGTCACTTTTGCCACTTTCTAGAATATGAGTTCGTTGATGAACGCTTAAGGTACCATGATGCTGGAATCGTTTTCCGCATAAATTACAAGAATACACTAAAAATTTCCCATCCTCTCCTTTCACTGGTTGCAGAACCATTTGGGTAGGAGCAATAGTTATTTTGTTAGAATCCTTTTGATTGGATGTCATTTTAGTTGTACTGGTAATGATTGTTTGTGTTTGATTGGACGTTGAGGCTGTTACATTAACGTGTGGCTTTTTAACCATTCCTTCAAACTTGGTAACAGTATATGGCCTGGTAGAAGGCACTGTAGTAAATTTGCCAAACAATTTTGAATTTTTCCATGCATTCTTGTCAATATTCTGGTCAATGTTACTATTCTTAACAATATTTTTTTCGGTAAAAACGTTATGCGTCCTGACAGCAGGTGGCTTAGACTCTGTCAAATTATCTGGTACCTTAGCTGGTATTGAACATCCACTGACTTTTTCTGCTAGAGAAGACAATAAAGAGCTAGTAAGAGAAGAAACTTGACTCAGTCCAGCCATCTGTTGTACGTTTGTAGAATCTGTTTTTTGGGGACCAGTTTCCCCTGTTGCTAAGGACGACGTAGTTATACTATCCATAATAGCTTTCTTTACAAATGAGTTAAGTGTTGCATTGACATCTTTAGAAAATTCAGAGATGACTTTTTGCGTAATGATATTCGTCCACATATTTATCAAATTGTCATTTTGTAACTCTTTCGGAATGTTTTTCATCAAGGTCACAGATTTTTCTAAATCATCATTATTAACTGATGGACGACTGGTTTCGCCATCGATATTTCCCCTACCGGATAAGTCAACTTTCGTAGTGAAATTACTCGGTATCTTAAGTAAATTATTTTCATTCATGCCAGAATTAAATGAACTGGTTGAGAGTGTTTTACTAAGTGCTGATTCGGAATGGTTACCAGTTAATTTTGTCGGCGAACCATTGAACTTTACATTTGCATTTTTATTTATAGTTAACGCACCGTCTACTCTTCTAGTTTGATTTGAGTTTTGATTTCCGAGTATTTCTGACAAAGACTTATTATCAACTATTGGTCTTACTGAAAAAGTGAACACTTTATCAATGGTAGAATTCGTCCTTGACCCTGACGGAGTAGAGTGATTTTTAGGAGTTTTCAACATAGAAGACAGCAATGGACTTTTACCACTGTACGGGGATGTCAACATTTTTTGTAAAGTCGGCTTACTACACGAACCTTTCTTGAATATCGTCGGACTCGTAATATGAGTGATCTGAACATCGTCGTCTATAGTATCAACAGGTATTGAATGTTGCATTGCTGAGACATTAAATCCATGTAATAAATTCGCCAACGTTGGCTGTGGTTTCTTACTTATTGGTAACGATCCACAGTCATTGTTCGAAGGTTCGTCAATCTGTCGATCTGGATTTAGAATCTTTAATAACGTACTTGAACTTTTTCTCTTTCTGCTGCCATTTGGTGTCACTAATTCTTCTATCACTCGTTTCTCCCCACTGGACTGAGGTTCTGCTTTGACCTTGACAGCAGGATATTCTGTCTTAATTATACCATCTTGTTTTCCAGGAATATCATCATTGATATCATTAAAGCCATTCTGAATATCAAGAGGTACAGCTGTCTCTTCCTTATCTAGAACTTTTGTTCCCACATGGACTGCTAAAAAACAAATGTACTGATTCAAGAAAAGTTATTAAATAAATGGCTTGGTTTTGGTTGATGGTGTTTAACACCATTTTCAACAATATTTCAGTTATATTGTGGTAGTCAGTTTTATTGGTGGAGGAAAACGGAGTACCCGGAGAAAACCATTTAATAAATGAGGTAGTCATGGTAGTCCATATGTGGCTCCAAGGGGGCCCCTTTTTTAGCTAAGTAATGGACAGGTAAAACATATTTTTTTTTTAACCAAGTTTTATAATGTTTGCTTTGAAGTACACCTCAGTATCTTTAGATTTTTCTATAAAGAAATTGCTTTGCATTCCGATTTTTTCCTTTAAACCAGAGGCTCCCAGGAGCCTGTAATCGCTCACCTGGATCAAAGCTGCTTTCAATAACAACGCAACTGCACTGTGGTGGCCATCTTGGTGGGAGAGTGTGACTGCCGGACACAATTTTGGAAAAGGACCATCCAATGACTATTCCATCAAAGTTTTGTTCTAATTGAGCTACTGGTTCCAGACAAGATGGTCCTATGTTAAATTAAGTTCAGCCATCTTGGTCAGAGGGCCGAACCGCCGGACACATTTTTTGAAGAGAACCATCCAATGACTATTTCATCAAAATTTAGTTCTTATTGAGCAAATGGTTCCAGACAAGAAGATTTTTATGGGAATTTCCCATAGGGTCCTATGCTAAATTAAGTTCGGCTGTGGCGGCCATCTTGGTAGGAGGTCTGAAATGCCGGACACAATTATGGAAGGGACCCAAGGATCATTTCAGCAAAGTTTGGTTGAGATTGGCTCAGTAGTTTCATCAGAGAAGATTTTTTTTTAATTTCATCCCCCCTTTTTTCTATTTTTAGCTTGGCGGCCATCTAAAATGTGAAATGCTGACGGATGGACGACGGACAAAAAGTGATGGCAATAGCTCACCTGGCCAGGTGAGCTAAAAACGGAATATATGTTAAACTACTCATTGCCATGTAGCTGCAGATAAAATTTGAGCTCATTTTGACTTATACTAAAGCAGCAATGGACAATTGAAGAAATTTCTATTTTTAGCAACAGCAGCCATCTTGAATGGAGGGTGGGGCTGTCGGACATAATTTTGAAAGGGACCCACACTGGAACCATCCCTGCCAGGTTTGGTTTAATTTGGTTCAGCAGTTTCAGAGAAGAAGATTTAAATGTGATCTTTTATCAAAATATGCCTAATTTGCATAATCGGTATAAATCGGCTGAAAGAAACATTTCACAGAAAAACCCGGAATATATGTTAAACTACTCCTTGCCATGTAGCTGCAGTTAAAATTTGAGCTCATTTTGGCTTATACTAAAGCAGCAATGGACAATTAAAATTTCATCCCCCCTTTTTTTCTATCTTTAGCTTGGCAGCCATCTTGGTTGGAAATCGGGATCACCGGACACAATTTTGGAAGGAGGCCATCCAAGGACCATTCCACCAAAGTTTGGTTGCAATTGGCCCAGTGGTTTCTGAGGAGAATATTAAAATGTGAAATGTTGACGGACGGACGACGGACAAAAAGTGATGGCAATAGCTCACATGGCCTAAAGGCCAGGTGAGCAAAAAAAAAAGAAGGGAGCCCTCCTTATGGAAATGTCTGGATTTGCCTCTGTTAAGTCCCCCCTTCTACAATGAAAAAGTGGCCTTATAATGATGTGGTGACTAATGTACTTCTAAACATGGTGAAAAGAAAATTTAAACAGCGATGGTCAACAATTCCATCAGTATCTACAAAACAAACAACCATCTCTCATCTTAACTCACTGAATACAAAACAAGAGGCTCACCTGAGCCTGTATCGTTCACCTGGTTATTCATATGAAGATTGTGTTTGACAATGTTCAATGGAGTCTAGATTTAAAGAAGAATATGAAATTGAGGCTTACTGGTAAAAGGTGACAAAAACATCAATGATCGATTGATTGATGTTTAATGCCAACTTTAGCGATATAAATTTCAGTTATATCGTGGCACGAACAAATTTTATTATTAAATTATTAAACTTACAAATAAAACATAAAACATTCGTGTATATAAAATAAACGGGTTATATATACAAATAAAACAAACATTAAAAAGATAAAACCATATATTTAGAACGTATGTTAAAAAACCTCAAAATAATAATGAAAAACATGTTTAAACAGTAACGGCCAACAATCCCAACAAAACAATCACCTCTCACTTCAAATCATTGAACTTAAAAAAAGAAGAACATAGTATATGACATTGGAAATCCATGATCAGGCTTGGAAGAGACATGTAGCTGGATGTAACCGGTTGGCCATGCTTTTGTCTTTCTACAGAGATCCTTGCAACTGGCCTAGACAAGTCCTGGACTCATCATTTTCAGTTGGATCTCACCAGTTTTCAAATTTTACACTCTACAATTGGGGGACTCATCAAAATTTTCAGAATTGTTTTCTGAACTCATTAAAATAAATTGTTACAAATATCCCTGTTTCTACATCGATTTACAACTTTTTTTTTTTTACATCTTTTGGGGTTCTCGTGACTGTGATCATAATGATATGGTAGTTAAATTTACAATTAACTGTCCAATACAGTGCCTATCACCACTAAATTTGTGAGTTAGAACCCCGTTTATGGCGAGGTGTACTCGATATGATATGGTAGTTAAATTTACAATTAACTGTCCAATACAGTGCCTATCACCACTAAATTTGTGAGTTAGAACCCTGTTCATGGCGAGGTGTACTCAATATAACCTAATGTGATAAAGTTTGTCAGTGGCTTGCGACTGGTCAGTGGTTTTATCCGGGTACTTCGGTTTCCTCCACCAATAAAACTGAAATATTGTTGAAAGTGGCGTTAAACACAATAAACCTATAACATCTCTTTTAATTAATACCTTCGTAAGTTTTGTCAACTGGTTCTTCCTTCACCTGTATGATGTAATCCATATCAAGATCATATGGCTGGCAAGGTCTGAAAATAAACAATAACTATTATTCCCAGAGGATATCATCTGCCCAGTAGTCAGTACTGTGTCACTGACATGGTTTATTAGATATATTTTTATCGAAATTTACAGTTCTCAAAAATAATGTAATAATTATTAAAACTAGATAACCTTAGCCGATTTTGGCTATCCTGTTTAGACCCTTTGGTTTTCTTGTTCCCAGATTTTGTCTATCCTGTTTAGACTCTTTGGTTTTCTTACTCCCAGATTTTGGCTATCCTGTTTAGACCCTTTGGTTTTCTTGCTCACTAAGACTTTTAAATTGTTTGACTTTCAAATATTTTGACTTTGAGCGTACAGTACAGTACAGTCAGAGACATACCATGATAAATCACTGTGATAGTCTTAGGTTGGACCCAACTGGGGCTAAAACCATAAATCTACCCAACTCACAGCGAGAACACTAACAATTACACGTACCAATACAGGGGTTTCAAAGTGGGCCGGTACCCGGTACTTTTACCCGCCTGAGATCGTGTATAGTACCGGCAGAAATTACTGAACCCCCCCCCCCAAAATTAGCGGTGGTCAAAACCACAAGTACAATCGTCGATGGGTTTGTGGAATATTTTTCACAAAAAATTAATGATCACGTCAATTGCTGAATTCTCGCATTCAAATCGAACAACTGCGTCACGACCAAGTTGATGGGATATTATTCCCTGTTTTAAAAATAACTTTACCTTAGAATCGTAAATAGCAGTTTGCGCATGCGGTAAATAGATATGTTTTCGCCCCAATATCTGTTCATCCTTGTGTAAAACTCGGACTGGATCAAAGCTGACATCATTTCAAAATAAAAAAATGACCGATTACAAATTATGTTCAAACACAATTTAGTGTAATCTCCAGTAATATAAGTATGATCATTATGTATTATGAATATATGACTACACAATATTTTGTGCGATTTTTTTTATCCATTTAAAACCCAGGGTCGAATCTTTCTGGGGCGTACTGTCTTGTTGCTTAACTCCGTCCATATTTTTTAACTTCCGGTATGAAAAAATAAAAACCTATGGCTAATTTATTTACATATTTTGACGGGGCCCTACCGCGGTTGTTCACAGAAATGAAAGTGTGCTGAAAAACATTTTTAAAAGGGGGTACGAGGAGATAAGGGATAGAAAATTACTAGAAATCTTGAAAAAGGACCGGACATGGCTCAAATACGAATTACATTGTAATGTCAAAACGCCGGCCCCCCTTTTTTTTCCAAAATAATTTAACTTTTGTGATTTAAATGTTAATAAATGTCTTCTCGCGAATCGTTTTTTATCGAACATTTTTTTTGCACATAAGTTGTGACATAAGTCGTGAAAGAAACAATATATATTGTTTTTGTTTAATTATATTTGTATTGATCTATTAAAGAATTATAAATTTTATTAAAGATTGATGATTGCAAATTAAATTTATATGTTTCATCGAGGACGTATTCTATATACGTTCTTGGTTTCATTAATTATGACACTTATATGTCTTGATCCTGCCAATGGTCTTTGATGAGTTTAATTACTGGTAATAAAGTAAAAAAAAACCACACAAGCCAAGGTATTGTGAAAAAGAAAAGGACAAAGCCAACAAAAGAATTTTGAGAAGTTTAAGCTTTGATAACAATGGCTTGGTCAAGCCTAGCTGCGGAACCGTAGCTCTTTATGGTCCTTTTGGTTTTTTTTAAGATATGGCAGACTATCATCTATGAATAATCTTGGCTGAAGTCTGTAAACTGAAATATTCAATAAAGAAATTGGGGGGAAAAATCCAGGCATTATGCATGGTCTTCACTCTTGGTGAAATCTGAACTCTAAAGTTAATGGGATTTTTCTTTCAAAAACACTTAATGTTTTGCAGTCTCTGAAGTACATTTTTTGGTCCACAAAATGCTAGATTTCAGGAGCTTCCGCCCCCTGGACCCCTTACGGCCCACAGCCTAATTTTTTAGGTACCTCCCAAAATTTAAGAAGTACCTCCTATTATCAAAAACTTTGAAACCCCTGCCAATAGTACGGTTGACAATAACTATGACAAGACATTAACCCGGACTTGACTATAAGCAACACTGCAGGTGTCTTATTAGAAACACCTATGTTCACTGTCATTTTTTTGGCAGATTCATGTTGCTCATCTTTACAGTTTCCTATGCCCAATGCAACATCTGCGAGACAAAATTTTAGCCAGCTTAAATTCCATAATGACATATCCATGCATCATTTGAATAGTTTTGAGTATACATGTTTATTAACGTATCATACATGAGGTACAACATCGACTTTTCTGCCATTGTTTATATCAGAAGTGTAACCGGAGTGCATTTGGTCAGATGTTCTCCGAGTTCTTCTTAATATCAGGCGGTAGGTAATTAGAAGCTGAACAATTGGCAGATAATGTCAGACAACATTGTCATATTCAACTCACTTCGGATACAAAAGGTACATGCAAACAAAAAGTTTTTAATTATTGAAAACATAGAGCCAAATTTAAGACTTAGCAAGTTAAAACAGCTGATCGTCACCTTAGAAACAAAGATGGAGACCATGTAGATTTAAATCTCTGTAGGAATATTAAGGACTTATTCATAACATGGGTCATTTAATAGCCTTTGATTATAAATAACCCTTTAAAAACAACAAAATAATAGTTTTAAGGTTCTTTTCTTCTCTATAGTTCAATTTTTTTCTCTGTACTTCTTTTCCACCTACCCAGGCCTTTCAATAAGGGTACTTTTACGTGCCTAAAATGGTCTTTCCTGATTTCAAAGAGTGTTGTACAAGATATTCTTGCAAATTGTTCCAATTTTTATAAAAAGCACCACCTGTCAATAGTGAAGTACATTTGTACTGCTACACTTGAAAAATATTGAATGCCTTGTGCACCCCATATTAATTATGTAATCATAATTTGATGAGACTGAGTGCATTTTATTTAAAGACAATTGTTATTATTCTGATTTTAGTCATTAATTAATTTGTGTGGTTGATTTTGATTGATTGATTTTCGGTATTTTAATGCCACTTTCTGCAATATTTCAGCTATAAGTAAAACATTTGCCCACAGTATCAACTTCTGACAATAATTTTTATTCAGCATTATAGCCGCATCATTTACGCAATTAGCATTTCTTCAAACCATGAGGTACATGTACCACGTGCTCCTGAAAAATCATCGAAATGCCCCCTAAACTGTAAATACATTAAATAGTTCTAGTTCCAGTTCTGAAAGTTTCAACAGTTTTCAAGTTTGACTTATTCTATTGACTGTGTTTCCGATAATACAAGTTCGGAGGAAAGTTCTGAAGAGGTGTTGAAGAAATTGTCTAACTTAAACACTGATAAATTGGCAGGCCCAGATAACCTTCACCCCAAAGTGCTGTTTGAAGTTCGTCATAAAATAAGGTATCCATTACATATTATTTCTAATAAGTCCCTCTCCAAAGGAATACTACCTGACGATTGGAAAACTGCTCTTCTTTCACCAATTTTTAAAAACAAGGGAGATAAGAAACATGCCTGTAATTATCGTCCTATTAGTTTGACTTCAGTTGTCTGTAGATATGTGAATCTTTGATACATGTACGTGACAAGATGATGAATCATTTAATAGTTAACAATTTATTATCTGACAGTCAATATGGTTTCAGACCAGGAAGATCTTGTCCTATACAACTCCTTGAAATATTAGATGAATGGTCCATTTATGTGATTTTACTTGACTCTTCTAATCCTGTTGACAATATTTAGACTTTAGTCATGCTTTTGATTCAGTACCACATGAGCGTTTGATAACAAAACTTTAATCTTGGTTTTCAAGGGAAATCGTTGGATTGGATATGCTGTATCTTAACAGGCAGATCTCAATGCGCAAGACTTAATGAAAATTATTCGTCTTCGGCAGAGGTTATCAGTGGAGTGCCACAAGGCAGCGTCCTTGGTCCCGTATTATTCGTTACTTTTATTAATGACTTGCCCGATACCGTATCAGGTTTAGTGAAAATATTTGCTGATGACTCTAAAATTTACTCTTCAGTTGAGAATGAGCAACAACAACAGGCTTTACAAAATGACTTACATGTAAATAGACTACATGTATGTGACTGGTCTAGGAAATGGAAGCTTTCTTTTAATGCCACAAAATGTAAAGTGATGCACTTTGGTACAAATAACAACCGTTCTAGATATACACTGTTGGATCATTCGGATGACTACATGTATGTTCAAGTATCGCCAGTTATTGAGGAGAAAGATTTGGGAGTAACTTTTGAGCCAAATTTAAAATTCGATAACTGTGTTAATAAAGCTCAGCGTATTCTAGCAATGATTCGTAGATCTTTTGATCACATGGATAAAGATATGTTTTTAGTTTTACATAAGTCTATAGTCCGTCCTTTGCTTGAATACTGTACACCTGTTTGGTCACCTTATTTAAAGAAAGGTGTACGTAAAATCAAAAGTATTCAACGTCGTGCAACTAAACTGGTACCGATAGTCAAAGATCTTAGTTATGAAAATAGACTGAAAACACTTGGCCTTGCTACGCTGGAATACAGACGTGACCGTTATGACATGATTCAAGTTTATAAAGCTCTTCATGACATTGACGATATAAAGTGGCAAAATATGTTTACTCTATCAGCTAACCAAACTAGGGGGCATCATTTGAAACTTGTTAAATAGAGATGTAACACAACTCAACGTTTGAATACTTTCTCCAAACTGCGACATTAAAGGAAATTCCAGACTACAAATTTAAAGTTCCTAATACTAGTAATAATTTAATATCATTGTATTTAAGTAACTTAATCTAAAACATCTATTGTATTTGGTGGAGTCTGGTTATTTCTCGGACAAAAAATTACTCCGCCCATTAAGGCCATTATTATCATTTGGACTTTGAATACAGCCTTCACGGCTAAGTTCAGGCCAGGGGTGCGGCGACCTAAAAAACATTCCGATATTGTGTCTGTGATCGTAATTAATAGCAGATTTATATTTGGACAAACGGAAAAACAAAATGTTATTGAGTTACGTATGAAATTTATTTCTATTTTTTTTTCATCCACAACTGAAGAAAGCTCAAAACATTAAAATATTACTTGTAAACACGATCAAAGAAGGTCAAGGTCGGAAATCTGAGACCGTGTAAAATAAATTTAATGGATGACAGTTTCCCTATATTGCTGTTTCCTTGATTGGCAGATATACTGAACAATCCTATATTAGTAAATTGGGTTGTTTACCTCAATAAATGTACAAAGCTTCCTGATTTTTTTGTGATACGACAACCTATAAAATGCAAAATGGCAGGTGCGACCTAATTTCACCGAAAGACAGAAGAGTTAACTTAAAGAGTAACTTCCCTTTAATCAGAGGCTCGCAACGGGTGAAATCACACATTTTACTGCGTATTTTTCAAAAGACTATGAAAATACTGATCGTTAAAAAGCTCATTTTTATTAAAGCAACATGAGAATGTCTTCAAAAGTAAATCAGATTATTAAAGCAGAATTAAAGTTCTAAAATTTTATTACAAAATTGTTAGACTTATTTTTGCAATCTTTTTTTGATACATTTTAAACACCCATTCATTTTAATGTTAAAACGGAATTACTAAATACTCGATATCATCAAAAATAAGCTATCACACCTTTGATGCACTTTTATTACAGTAATCATCGCTTAAAATATTAATTAAAGTATAGAAAAATTGACAGGCGGTTGTGGCAAACAATTACACCCCCCCAAACAAACAAAAAAGACACACACACACACGTATAAATAAGAAATATTGCACTGTGTTTGTGGGTCCTGCAGGACTGGATTTTAATTAATTTGTTGGTACAAGGAGACAAACATCTCCTTCAAAATAAATGTTGATCTCTTGTCAGAGATTACTTTCATTACAGATATTTATAATTGGAGATAATTTTTCTTCATAATCATTCTTTGTTGGTGTAGAAGTCATTGTATTTGATGACAGGATACTAATGTGAAGGATCTGTTTATGAATAGCATCAGAATCATATGCGTCATCCTTCTGACTTCATACTCGACTACTTACTTAATGTCGGAGTACTTGTGCCCCTTTTCGTGTATGTTAAAAGCTGTCCACTCGACTTTTTGCTGGACACACGTGGCAAATATTTTGGAATTGTCCCCTGATATATTTGTATGTACAGAATTTACTGTTTTTACAGATTCCTGATTATCAAATACACACAGTTTATATTCATCATGTAGTTGTTTAGCAAATGTTTTAAAGATTACTTGAACCCAGAACATGGCTTCCTTTCCCGCAATCCGAAGTGTGTTTGTTGTACTACCTAACAGGATGACCGCCTATACTCGCCTATGCCTGATGGAGAAGAAACTTAATCTATTACATTCTTTAATATCAAACATAAATATATCTTATAAGTCACGTCTGTACTGAAGCACTGACTACTAAATGTTTTTGTTTTAAACATATTTTATTCACAACTAAATGAATAGGATTGAGCAACAGGCTATGCATTAGTCCGAGATTCCTCTGTCGTTTAACGGCTTTTATAAAGTTGCTGTAGCCGTTCAACGTCAGAGCGTGATACATACGGAAAACAGCGGATTTGCTTCTCCAACTCTGGGTCAGCACATTTCCACGTTTCGTGGCTATCGGATTTTATTTTCTATCAGAAACCCTTATATAAATCGCTTCACCAATCATTTTTCTATTCATTCATAAACATCTTACCCTCAGAAAGTGGTGTTACACTCCATTACAGCACGATTTTGCCTTAGAACCTATGATTTCGACATTTGTCTTCCATTTTTCAAACATTTGTCACGTGACTACAAGAAAACTACAATCACCGCAATGTATCATGGGAGATGATTTGCATATAAACAAACAAACAAATATTTTTATTGCCAATCATAGGTGTCTGTTAAGGCAGAACAATTAACATAAAATTTAATACAGTTGATTATATTGATTGGTAATGATTTTAACAGCAAATTTAGTGAATTACAGATAACCATAAGAAAAAAAAATGTTGTAGTACCTTGTCCAAAAAGGGGGAACGTAACGCATGCTCTTTCCGAAGCCCGTTGGTAACACTCTGCCATTGAATTCTGTATTATTTCCTTCTGCTCTGCTTTGATCTGTAGATGGACTGTTTGTCCTGCTAATACGCTTAAATGTATCGTCTTCCATGTGATTTGAATGGTGTTTACGTATGCAAATAATGCTCCAAATAATTTGGCACGCTGCATTAATTAGCTCCCATCATGCAATGCGTTGCTGTCATCATTCAGTTAGTATCGCGAGATCACGTGTGTAGATTCGAAAATGGAAGTCAAATGGCGGAATAATAGGATCTAAGGCAAAATCGAGCTGTAATGGAGTGTAACACCACTTTCTGAGGGTAAGATGGTTATGAATGAATAGAAAAATGATTGGTGAAGCGATTTATATAAGGGTTTCTGATAGAAAATAAAATCCGATAGCCACGAAACGTGGAAATGTGCCGATCCAGAGCTGGAGAGGCAAACCCGCTGTAATCCGTATATATCACGCTCTGACGTTGAACGGCTACAGCAACTTTATAAAAGCCGTTAAACGACAGAGGAATCTCGGACTAGCTATGCATATACAAGCTCTCTCCTTTTACACGTACAAGGCATATATTCAGTATATATAACAATTATATCAATAATATAAGATAATTATGTTCCTTCAATACATGTAATTGTGAACACCATTAATATTTCATATATAATAAATTTACGAGTGAAGTGAAATTTGTAGACTTTCTAAATATTTTAAATAGTTAAGCATACAAGAAGTTAAAGAAAAATAAAATAACACAAAATAAATGTATAATGGGAGGAGTGCAATTGAAAAAAGAAGCATCTTAAATGAAACGATGAGTGTCAATTATGAACTTGTGTACAGCTTGAAATATTTCTGTATTTAGATCATATGAAAATGATCTATTTCCATGTAATAATAAATATATATTAATGTCAATATTATTGTTATTTGGTATTAATGTCTGTATGGAATCTAATAAGATAAATCTTAAGTTATTAAATTTAGGACAGATAAGCAAAAAATGGTTGTTATCTTCTAATGAACCACTACAGTTTGGACAGTTAGTATTATCAGAAAAAAAATCATTAAATAAATGTGCCTTCAGGTTACTAGCCTCATTTCTTAATTGATAATGAATTATATTAAACTTCCTTATTCCAAAATTATAATGAGCATTGGTGTCCCAAGTTTTATAGAAGTGTGTCAATCTATTTTTAAAGATATTTAAACTTGGAGATTCAGTAATAGTGAGGGGCAAAGTATTCCATAGTCTTATAGTGAAAGGGATAAAACTATTATAAAAAGAACTTGTTCTGGAAAATGGTGGATGGAATGTATTATTTTCATTTCTTAAGTTATATCCTGATTGTCTAGGTAGATATGGTTGAACCAACTCATAAAGGTATGCAGGTGTTAACCCATTTAGTATTTTATAAAATAATATTAGTTTGTGTTTATTCCGTCTATTTTCTAGTGTTTCCCACCCCAATTCGTGGTATAGTTTTTGTCTAGAGGAATTACATCTAAGGCCGGTTATAATTCGACCAGCTTCTATTTGTACACTTTCCAATAAATCAGATTCCTTTTTTGTGCAGTTACCCCATACTACATTGCCATATTCTAAAACGGGTCTAATAAATGCAAAATATATACGTATAAGGGAATATCTATCTAATAAATGTTTAACTTGTCTAAGTAAAAGTAAACGAGAGCATGCTTTTTTATAAATATCATCTATATGTTTTTTCCATGTAGCTGATGATTGAAATGTTATTCCAAGATGACAGTGATTATCTGTTTCATCAATTTCCTCTCCATTTAGTCCAAAATATACAGGTGGGTGCTCCCTGTCCCTTCTTACAATATTTTTAGTTTTTTGGGGATTAAATTGAATTGCCCATTTTTTTAGCCCAGTTGGAAATAACATTCAAGTCATCCGTCAGAGAAGTTGCTGCTGCAGCATGATCATTTTCTACTACTACAAATAAGGAAGTATCATCTGCAAAAAGCCGGATGTCATTATTTATATCATTCACTACTAGATGGATGATACTCACGGGGACTAATAGTCTGTCAGGATAGGTATCAACTCGGTGATTGTAATTCAAACACGTTATGTGAACAAGAAGAGTTTGAAGATACGAACAGGGCAATCAGAAACAGTATATCGAAGAAGAACAGACAACACAATGGCCAAAAGAAAAAGTACAAAATGACAAACAAATTATAGTTTAAATAAATAACTCATGAAAGCATTCGAGTCATCAATTACATACCATGTCTATTTTAAAATAAATCAAAAGCCCAACGACCAGTTCACTATCCAGTTCCCAGCACAATAGTTAATTTTTTTGTCTGGCAGCCATTAAACAGCAATAAAGATATAACATACAGCACTGTCTATAAGCAACTATGAAAAATTATTTTTAATAGCAACAAAACTGGTACCATTAAACATTTAGCAAAATAGTTATGCTGCGTTTGCTTGTATTACCTTGTTTCAATGGAACCATTGTTTTTTCTATTCCATTGCTTCCAAAATATATTATCAGTCCATCGGTAGACTTCCAACTGACAGATAAAGAGATCCAGAAAGTTAAATCTGAATAAAACATTTCATACTCTGAGGTGCGCAGAGAATTATTACTCCATCATACAAAACATCACGTTCTTCTTAAACAGCCACCACTTCAAATACAGTGAAAACTTCAGTTTCTTCTATATGCTAACTAAACAATCTTCAAAAAGTCAACACTCCAGAGGCCCCCTACAGGGATATATAACCACAGTGGTCCTCTTTCCGTATTGACAACCCTTTAATTGAGAAGGTTCCGCGATCCGGAGATGGGCGGAGCAGCGCTGTGAGTGAGCCCTGTGATACATCACCGGTATCCAGCAATGCATTTGATGACTTTTAAATCTAAAATGTGCACAAATAATCACTAAAGCAATCGGTAAAATTATTTGGTTGTAAGTTAGACAGTTTTCCTCCATCATAGTCATTACAAGTTATAGATGTTGTAAACGTCTGGTTTCCTTTAAGCCATCTCTAGAATGGGATGTTATCACAACCACCACAATGTATATCAAAATTCCTTTAAGCCATCTCCAGAATGCAATGCATATCAAACTCTCTAGAAATAAAACTAATTAAAATAAAACCTATGTTGATGACTAAATATGTTCGAAGTATATACGGAATGAGTGATTCCTGTGTGGCAGGTATGTAGTAAAGATCACATCATCACTTCGAAAGGTTTACAGTCGCCACCATGACTTGGTTGACCGCTATGGAATAATGTTCCACTTGTCGTAACACTTCCCTGTGCTTTAAGCCATCTCCAGAAGGTCCACAATAAATATGGGCATCTTGATATTTCGGAGGATAAATCCGTGTGGAATCTTCCTATGGATGAGTCACCATTGGAAGCAAAGAGATACATAGAGGTTTTCATAAACAAGGTCGATAGAAAGAGTCCCAACGGAAGCAATGCGTCTTCATGATCTGGCTCCAATCATTCAATGGAATTGTCGAGGTCTTAAATTTAATTTGATTGATTTGATTACTGGTCCAAGCTCTTCTCCCCGTTTTTTTTTTTTTTTTGTCTTCAAGAAACTCAATTGAAAAAGTTATACAATAACTCTGAAAATTGATTATGTGTATAGCACATATGTAGCTGTTTTTTTAAATTATGCTAGACGCGCAGTGGCTTATATACCCTGGAGATCGGTACCCTCGTTTTCCGAAAAGACGACAGAGGTGAAATCATAATTTCCGAAAAGAGGGGAACCGCTACATTGTTTGGCTTTAAAAGTTTGGACAAAATATTCCAGAAATTGTGTTTTTTTTCTGAAGGAAGATCGGCCTGCCCCGTCACCCCAACAGATCAGCAAACAACGATCTACAAAATATACACATAAAACTAAGGATCGGGTAACACGAATCCCACTAGAAACTGGGGGTGAACGCAGGTGTCCCAGAATGGTAAGCAGTTTCTGCTCTACTAGGGGCATATCCGTCTTGTTAATCTATTTAACCCATTTATTGAATTCGCAAAATAAATAAATAAATATATATCAATGTAAGTATATTTTTGATAACTAGACTATCACATGCACGGTATGTAACGGTATATATATAATATTTAATATAGATAGTGTAATCAGTAATAGAGGGGTCGTATCAATCTCTGTTTATATAAGGGTAGATTATCTTAAACTGTTGTAGATGACGGGGACCGTCTCAAAATAGAAAAATACTCGTTTTATCTCGACAAGTGGACTTTTGAACAGTGGCGGTGACATGATTGAAATGCACTAACATCGCAAATAACATTAAAATAGGTAAGAAATTCGTCTTTTATGTCTAAATTATATACATATTGTGTCATATCGTTTTTTAATTATATCTTTATATTAGGATACACTTTCTCTTTTCTAAAAAAAAATCCCTTTTCTCTCTCCATTTTTAAAGAAATAATTTAAGATGGAGAAATCTATTCGTACGAGAGTTACTGATTGTTGTTTAACGCCAAATGAGCAGATTTTCATCTATAATGTGACGAGAACAAGTTATATTTCAATGAGATGATGATGATGATGATGATGATGATGATGATGATGATGTCCGCGTTGTACTAGACCAACATGTTTTCTTGAATTTTTATAGTACTATTTCACTGAAACAACAGTCAGCGGGTAGACATGTCGCTCCACTCGGAAACGCTCTCCTGATTTTAAATCAAACATTCTTTGTCACTACTCCTTAATGTTGCGTGCATAGTGGAGAAGCAACATATACCAGTTTTATAGTCTTTGGTTTGATCCGACCGGGGTTCAAACTCACTGTCTACCGAATCAGTGGAGATGACGCTAACCATTAGACCACAGATGAGGTTACAATATGAAAAAGCTGTGATGCTACTTAAAAATGGTACCAAGTTAACTACACATACAGTGGCTGTGTTCGTTGCTGTGGAATTAATCATACAAAGGAAGTTAGACATTATTGGGGGGGGGGGGGGGGTATAGTTTTAACGCCACTTTCAACAGTATTTTAGTTATATCGTGACGGTCAGTATTATTAGTGGATAAAACCGGAGTACCCGGAGAATACCACCGACGGGCCGCTAGTCAATGACGAATTTTAGCACATAATGTGGCATCGAGTAATCTCGCATTGAGCAGGATTCGAACTCACTGAGTGATATGCACTGATTGTACACAACATCAGCGGTGGTTAGAGATTATGAAAATAAAGTTTAAACAGTAATGGTAATAAATTCTACCAAGATCAATACAACAACCACCTCTCATCTTAACTTACTGAACAGACAAACAACCCCGACATATGACGTTGGAAATCCAGGTGCTGACTTGGGCCAGGCACGAAAATGTGGAGAGGTTTGACCAGATAATAGGATCCCAACATCCCTCTTGATAACTGGATTTCCAGCGGCAATATATATATAAACAAATGATAAAGGAATACCTGCACATACTCACTCAAAGAGACATAATATCACAAATATGAATGAAAACATAAACATGCCCAGTACAATAGCAGGGCCAATGAGCGCTTTGTCTATCGTGCACATACACAGAGCTGTAACTCAACTCACGAGGGGGCGTCGTGGTCGTGATCGAATGGTAGCTGGATTTACAACTGCCCTATCACTACTAACGCAATCAGTGCATATCACCACTAATGTTGTGGGTGAGTTCCCGCCCAGGCGAGGTGTACTCGATATAACAATATGTGATAAAATTTGTCAGTGACTTGCGACAGGTCGGCGGTTTTCTCCGGTTCTTCCGCTTTCCTCCACCAATAAAACTGACAACCAGAATATAGCTGAAATATTGTTGAAAGTGGCGTTAAACACCATAGCCCTAACCCATATATACGACCATAAAACGGTTGAAAATTAGTTTTGTACTCGTATTCCAAAATTGTCCAATAAGAGCAATGTATTTACTTTTTTTTTCTCGGGTACGCACACAACGTCTTTCTCAAACACCTAATGGCCACCAAGGCCAGAAATTAAAGATTCTTGTAGTAAAATTGATTCGTGATGACTTCAAATCTTCTACAAATAAACATGAGCTTATTGCTACCATCGTCAAAAGAAAGTTATGAGTGAATGTGGGGTGGAGGGAGTATCATATGTTTTTTATTTTACTTTTATTTTGCGTTTGATTTTTATGTATCATTTTCTCTGTAGGAAATGAAGAGTTTTTTGATTTTACTCCTTGTGGGGATAACATACGGTAAACATGAACAAGACAACAGTGTTTGTAATACAGCACCTATTGCACCCCCGGGAGGTATGTGATGGTTTTATATAAATATACATCTGCAATGTGACCTTTTAGCGGTATATGATTTAATTGTTCTGTCAATAAATTCAATTCCCATACATTTGTACATATACATATATATGTGTGTATGTATGTGTCTCACCTTAAAAAAAAAATCGAATTCTAACACTGTTAAATTTTCAGACATGATATACTAGTATACATTTGTATATACAATTTATACATATATATATATATACATATATACAAACGTCTAAGCAAGTGACAACCATAAAATATACCCCCACCCCCACCCCACTGGATTTCAAAGTTATTTGAAATTCAAGGTTCTCTACTCTTATGGCCTTTTGTCAATTTAATTTTATTTTCATTTTTGGCTGGATCGATACTTCTGCTGATAGACTATTAGTCTCCGAGGGTTTCATCCGCCCAGTAGTCAGGGCTTTGGCTGGATCAATACATCTGCTGATAGACTATTAGTCCCGGGGGTTTCATCCGCCCAGTAGTCAGTGCTTTGGCTGGATCAATACCTCTGATGGTATACTATTAGTCCGCGAGGGCAATATCCACCCAGTAGTCAGTGCTGTGTCTGGATCGATATTTTTGCTGGTGGACTATTAGTCCACGAGAAAATCATCCACCCAGTAGTCAGTGTTTCGGCACTGACATGGATTATTAGATATATTTATTACTGAAAATAACAGTTCCTAAAAAAATGTAATTATTAATTAAACTAAGGTTCTCCTGCCTCAGGCATAGGTGACCTTAGCTGATCATTGGCAATCCTATTTAGGTCCTTTGGTTTTATTGCTCCCAAAAATTTACATGATTTGGGTTTCCAATCTTTCGATTTTGAGCTTCACCTAATGAGTGTT
This sequence comes from Bathymodiolus septemdierum, assembly GCA_963383655.1. Taxonomy (NCBI): domain Eukaryota; kingdom Metazoa; phylum Mollusca; class Bivalvia; order Mytilida; family Modiolidae; genus Bathymodiolus; species Bathymodiolus septemdierum. Next base: position 53,540,618 of record OY726527.1, read on the forward strand.
ATTCTAGAAACGTACCTGATTAAGGTTATTCTAGAAACGTACCTGATGAAGGTTATTCTAGAAACGTACCTGATTAAGGTTATTCTAGAAACGTACCTGATGAAGATTATTCTAGAAACATACCTGATGAAGGTTATTCTAGAAACGTACCTGATGAAGGTTATTTTAGTAACGTACCTGATGAAGGTTATTATAGAAACGTACCTGATGAAGGTTATTCTAGAAACGTACCTGATTAAGGTTATTCTAGAAACGTACCTGATGAAGATTATTCTAGAAACATACCTGATGAAGGTTATTCTAGAAACGTACCTGATGAAGGTTATTTTAGTAACGTACCTGATAAAGGTTATTCTAGAAACGTACCTGATGCAGGTTATTCTAGAAACGTACCTAATGAAGGTTATTATAGAAACGTACCTGATGAAGGTTATTCTAGAAACGTACCTGATGAAGGTTATTCTAGAAACGTACCTGATGAAGGTTATTCTAGAAACGTACCTGATTAAGGTTATTCTAGAAACGTACCTGATTAAGGTTATTCTAGAAACGTACCTGATGAAGATTATTCTAGAAACATACCTGATGAAGGTTATTCTAGAAACGTACCTGATGAAGGTTATTTTAGTAACGTACCTGATAAAGGTTATTCTAGAAACGTACCTGATGCAGCTTATTCTAGAAACGTACCTGATGAAGGTTATTATAGAAACGTACCTGATGAAGGTTATTCTAGAAACGTACCTGATGAAGGTTATTCTAGAAACGTACCTGATGAAGGCTATTCTAGAAACGTACCTGATGCAGGTTATTCTAGAAACGTACCTGATGAAGGTTATTCTAGAAATGTACCTGATGAGGGTTATTCTAGAAACGTACCTGATGAACGTTATTCTAGAAACGTACCTGATGAAGGTTATTCTAGAAACGCGCCGTGCGCACTAAATTTTATATCTACGTTTTAATTATGATAACGCTGCTGGTTGTGTGTGAGGGTTGGTAATTTACTCACATGTTGAAAAAACTTGCATAACCGCATCATTTCATTTCAAGAGGTGAGGCTTGTGTCCATAAAACTAGCTTAACACCGCCACATTTTTTTGGAGTGCCTGTACCAAGGCGGAAATGTGAGCGGTCATGTATTTGTTTGTTAGGCCTTAGGATATTGAGTTTGCTTCTTTCTACGATTAATCGATTAGATATTGGAACTGTTCCAACAATGTGGTATATTTTGTTTCTCTATTAGATATTGGAACTGTTCCAACAGTGTGGTATATTTTGTTTCTCTATTAGATATTGGAACTGTTCCGACAGTGTGGTATATTTTGTTTCTCTATTAGATATTGGAACTGTTCCGACAGTGTGGTATATTTTGTTTCTCTATTAGATATTGGAACTGTTCCGACAGTGTGGTATATTTTGTTTCTCTATTAGATATTGGAACTGTTCCGACAGTGTGGTATATTTTGTTTCTCTATTAGATATTGGAACTGTTCCGACAGTGTGGTATATTTTGTTTCTCTATTAGATATTGGAACTGTTCCGACAGTGTGGTATATTTTGTTTCTCTATTAGATATTGGAACTGTTCCGACAGTGTGGTATATTTTGTTTCTCTATTAGATATTGGAACTGTTCCAACAGTGTGGTATATTTTGTTTCTCTATTAGATATTGGAACTGTTCCGACAGTGTGGTATATTTTGTTTCTCTATTAGAACTGTTCCAACAGTGTGGTATATTTTGTTTCTCTATTAGATATTGGAACTGTTCCAACAGTGTGGTATATTTTGTTTCTCTATTATATATTAGAACTGTTCCAACAGTGTGGTATATTTTGTTTCTCTATTAGATATTGGAACTGTTCCAACAATGTGGTATATTTTGTTTCTCTATTAGATATTGGAACTGTTCCGACTGTGTGGTATATTTTGTTTCTCTATTAGATATTGGAACTGTTCCGACTGTGTGGTATATTTTGTTTCTCTATTAGATATTGGAACTGTTCCGACTGTGTGGTATATTTTGTTTCTCTATTAGATATTGGAACTGTTCCGACTGTGTGGTATATTTTGTTTCTCTATTAGATATTGGAACTGTTCCAACAATGTGGTATATTTTGTTTCTCTATTAGATATTGGAACTGTTCCGACACTGTGGTATATTTTGTTTCTCTATTAGATATTGGAACTGTTCCAACAGTGTGGTATATTTTGTTTCTCTATTAGATATTGGAACTGTTCCGACAGTGTGGTATATTTTGTTTCTCTATTAGATATTGGAACTGTTCCGACAGTGTGGTATATTTTGTTTCTCTATTAGATATTGGAACTGTTCCGACAGTGTGGTATATTTTGTTTCTCTATTAGATATTGGAACTGTTCCGACAGTGTGGTATATTTTGTTTCTCTATTAGATATTGGAACTGTTCCAACAGTGTGGTATATTTTGTTTCTCTATTAGATATTGGAACTGTTCCGACAGTGTGGTATATTTTGTTTCTCTATTAGAACTGTTCCAACAGTGTGGTATATTTTGTTTCTCTATTAGATATTGGAACTGTTCCAACAGTGTGGTATATTTTGTTTCTCTATTATATATTAGAACTGTTCCAACAGTGTGGTATATTTTGTTTCTCTATTAGATATTGGAACTGTTCCAACAGTGTGGTATATTTTGTTTCTCTATTAGATATTGGAACTGTTCCGACTGTGTGGTATATTTTGTTTCTCTATTAGATATTGGAACTGTTCCGACTGTGTGGTATATTTTGTTTCTCTATTAGATATTGGAACTGTTCCGACTGTGTGGTATATTTTGTTTCTCTATTAGATATTGGAACTGTTCCGACTGTGTGGTATATTTTGTTTCTCTATTAGATATTGGAACTGTTCCAACAATGTGGTATATTTTGTTTCTCTATTAGATATTGGAACTTTTCCGACACTGTGGTATATTTTGTTTCTCTATTAGATATTGGAACTGTTCCAACAGTGTGGTATATTTTGTTTCTCTATTAGATATTGGAACTGTTCCGACAGTGTGGTATATTTTGTTTCTCTATTAGATATTGGAACTGTTCCGACAGTGTGGTATATTTTGTTTCTCTATTAGATATTGGAACTGTTCCGACAGTGTGGTATATTTTGTTTCTCTATTAGATATTGGAACTGTTCCGACAGTGTGGTATATTTTGTTTCTCTATTAGATATTGGAACTGTTCCGACAGTGTGGTATATTTTGTTTCTCTATTAGATATTGGAACTGTTCCGACAGTGTGGTATATTTTGTTTCTCTATTAGATATTGGAACTGTTCCAACAGTGTGGTATATTTTGTTCCTCTATTAGATATTAGAACTGTTCCGACAGTGTGGTATATTTTGTTTCTCTATTAGATATTGGAACTGTTCCGACAGTGTGGTATATTTTGTTTCTCTATTAGATATTGGAACTGTTCCAACAGTGTGGTATATTTTGTTTCTCTATTAGATATTGGAACTGTTCCGACAGTGTGGTATATTTTGTTTCTCTATTAGATATTGGAACTGTTCCGACAGTGTGGTATATTTTGTTTCTCTATTAGATATTGGAACTGTTCCGACAGTGTGGTATATTTTGTTTCTCTATTAGATATTGGAACTGTTCCGACAGTGTGGTATATTTTGTTTCTCTATTAGATATTGGAACTGTTCCAACAGTGTGGTATATTTTGTTTCTCTATTAGATATTGGAACTGTTCCGACAGTGTGGTATATTTTGTTTCTCTATTAGAACTGTTCCAACAGTGTGGTATATTTTGTTTCTCTATTAGATATTGGAACTGTTCCAACAGTGTGGTATATTTTGTTTCTCTATTATATATTAGAACTGTTCCAACAGTGTGGTATATTTTGTTTCTCTATTAGATATTGGAACTGTTCCAACAGTGTGGTATATTTTGTTTCTCTATTAGATATTGGAACTGTTCCGACTGTGTGGTATATTTTGTTTCTCTATTAGATATTGGAACTGTTCCGACTGTGTGGTATATTTTGTTTCTCTATTAGATATTGGAACTGTTCCGACTGTGTGGTATATTTTGTTTCTCTATTAGATATTGGAACTGTTCCGACTGTGTGGTATATTTTGTTTCTCTATTAGATATTGGAACTGTTCCAACAATGTGGTATATTTTGTTTCTCTATTAGATATTGGAACTTTTCCGACACTGTGGTATATTTTGTTTCTCTATTAGATATTGGAACTGTTCCAACAGTGTGGTATATTTTGTTTCTCTATTAGATATTGGAACTGTTCCGACAGTGTGGTATATTTTGTTTCTCTATTAGATATTGGAACTGTTCCGACAGTGTGGTATATTTTGTTTCTCTATTAGATATTGGAACTGTTCCGACAGTGTGGTATATTTTGTTTCTCTATTAGATATTGGAACTGTTCCGACAGTGTGGTATATTTTGTTTCTCTATTAGATATTGGAACTGTTCCGACAGTGTGGTATATTTTGTTTCTCTATTAGATATTGGAACTGTTCCAACAGTGTGGTATATTTTGTTTCTCTATTAGATATTGGAACTGTTCCAACAGTGTGGTATATTTTGTTCCTCTATTAGATATTAGAACTGTTCCGACAGTGTGGTATATTTTGTTTCTCTATTAGATATTGGAACTGTTCCAACAGTGTGGTATATTTTGTTTCTCTATTAGATATTGGAACTGTTCCAACAGTGTGGTATATTTTGTTTCTCTATTAGATATTAGAACTGTTCCGACAGTGTGGTATATTTTGTTTCTCTATTAGATATTGGAACTGTTCCGACAGTGTGGTATATTTTGTTTCTCTATTAGATATTGGAACTGTTCCAACAGTGTGGTATATTTTGTTTCTCTATTAGATATTGGAACTGTTCCAACAGTGTGGTATATTTTGTTTCTCTATTAGATATTAGAACTGTTCCGACAGTGTGGTATATTTTGTTTCTCTATTAGATATTGGAACTGTTCCGACAGTGTGGTATATTTTGTTTCTCTATTAGATATTGGAACTGTTCCAACAGTGTGGTATATTTTGTTTCTCTATTAGATATTGGAACTGTTCCAACAGTGTGGTATATTTTGTTTCTCTATTAGATATTAGAACTGTTCCGACAGTGTGGTATATTTTGTTTCTCTATTAGATATTGGAACTGTTCCGACAGTGTGGTATATTTTGTTTCTCTATTAGATATTGGAACTGTTCCAACAGTGTGGTATATTTTGTTTCTCTATTAGATATTGGAACTGTTCCAACAGTGTGGTATATTTTGTTTCTCTATTAGATATTAGAACTGTTCCGACAGTGTGGTATATTTTGTTTCTCTATTAGATATTAGAACTGTTCCGACAGTGTGGTATATTTTGTTTCTCTATTAGATATTGGAACTGTTCCGACAGTGTGGTATATTTTGTTTCTCTATTAGATATTGGAACTGTTCCAACAGTGTGGTATATTTTGTTTCTCTATTAGATATTGGAACTGTTCCAACAGTGTGGTATATTTTGTTTCTCTATTAGATATTGGAACTGTTCCAACAGTGTGGTATATTTTGTTTCTCTATTAGATATTGGAACTGTTCCGACAGTGTGGTATATTTTGTTTCTCTATTAGATATTGGAACTGTTCCGACAGTGTGGTATATTTTGTTTCTCTATTAGATATTGGAACTGTTCCGACAGTGTGGTATATTTTGTTTCTCTATTAGATATTGGAACTGTTCCGACAGTGTGGTATATTTTGTTTCTCTATTAGATATTGGAACTGTTCCAACAGTGTGGTATATTTTGTTTCTCTATTAGATATTGGAACTGTTCCGACAGTGTGGTATATTTTGTTTCTCTATTAGAACTGTTCCAACAGTGTGGTATATTTTGTTTCTCTATTAGATATTGGAACTGTTCCAACAGTGTGGTATATTTTGTTTCTCTATTATATATTAGAACTGTTCCAACAGTGTGGTATATTTTGTTTCTCTATTAGATATTGGAACTGTTCCAACAGTGTGGTATATTTTGTTTCTCTATTAGATATTGGAACTGTTCCGACTGTGTGGTATATTTTGTTTCTCTATTAGATATTGGAACTGTTCCGACTGTGTGGTATATTTTGTTTCTCTATTAGATATTGGAACTGTTCCGACTGTGTGGTATATTTTGTTTCTCTATTAGATATTGGAACTGTTCCGACTGTGTGGTATATTTTGTTTCTCTATTAGATATTGGAACTGTTCCAACAATGTGGTATATTTTGTTTCTCTATTAGATATTGGAACTTTTCCGACACTGTGGTATATTTTGTTTCTCTATTAGATATTGGAACTGTTCCAACAGTGTGGTATATTTTGTTTCTCTATTAGATATTGGAACTGTTCCGACAGTGTGGTATATTTTGTTTCTCTATTAGATATTGGAACTGTTCCGACAGTGTGGTATATTTTGTTTCTCTATTAGATATTGGAACTGTTCCGACAGTGTGGTATATTTTGTTTCTCTATTAGATATTGGAACTGTTCCGACAGTGTGGTATATTTTGTTTCTCTATTAGATATTGGAACTGTTCCGACAGTGTGGTATATTTTGTTTCTCTATTAGATATTGGAACTGTTCCAACAGTGTGGTATATTTTGTTTCTCTATTAGATATTGGAACTGTTCCAACAGTGTGGTATATTTTGTTCCTCTATTAGATATTAGAACTGTTCCGACAGTGTGGTATATTTTGTTTCTCTATTAGATATTGGAACTGTTCCAACAGTGTGGTATATTTTGTTTTTCTATTAGATATTGGAACTGTTCCAACAGTGTGGTATATTTTGTTTCTCTATTAGATATTAGAACTGTTCCGACAGTGTGGTATATTTTGTTTCTCTATTAGATATTGGAACTGTTCCGACAGTGTGGTATATTTTGTTTCTCTATTAGATATTGGAACTGTTCCAACAGTGTGGTATATTTTGTTTCTCTATTAGATATTGGAACTGTTCCAACAGTGTGGTATATTTTGTTTCTCTATTAGATATTAGAACTGTTCCGACAGTGTGGTATATTTTGTTTCTCTATTAGATATTGGAACTGTTCCGACAGTGTGGTATATTTTGTTTCTCTATTAGATATTGGAACTGTTCCAACAGTGTGGTATATTTTGTTTCTCTATTAGATATTGGAACTGTTCCAACAGTGTGGTATATTTTGTTTCTCTATTAGATATTAGAACTGTTCCGACAGTGTGGTATATTTTGTTTCTCTATTAGATATTGGAACTGTTCCGACAGTGTGGTATATTTTGTTTCTCTATTAGATATTGGAACTGTTCCGAGAGTGTGGTATATTTTGTTTCTCTATTAGATATTGGAACTGTTCCAACAGTGTGGTATATTTTGTTTCTCTATTAGATATTAGAACTGTTCCGACAGTGTGGTATATTTTGTTTCTCTATTAGATATTAGAACTGTTCCGACAGTGTGGTATATTTTGTTTCTCTATTAGATATTGGAACTGTTCCGACAGTGTGGTATATTTTGTTTCTCTATTAGATATTGGAACTGTTCCAACAGTGTGGTATATTTTGTTTCTCTATTAGATATTGGAACTGTTCCAACAGTGTGGTATATTTTGTTTCTCTATTAGATATTGGAACTGTTCCAACAGTGTGGTATATTTTGTTTCTCTATTAGATATTGGAACTGTTCCAACAGTGTGGTATATTTTGTTTCTCTATTAGATATTGGAACTGTTCCAACAGTGTGGTATATTTTGTTTCTCTATTAGATATTGGAACTGTTCCAACAGTGTGGTATATTTTGTTTCTCTATTAGATATTGGAACTGTTCCAACAGTGTGGTATATTTTGTTTCTCTATTAGATATTGGAACTGTTCCGACAGTGTGGTATATTTTGTTTCTCTATTAGATATTGGAACTGTTCCGACAGTGTGGTATATTTTGTTTCTCTATTAGATATTGGAACTGTTCCGACAGTGTGGTATATTTTGTTTCTCTATTAGATATTGGAACTGTTCCGACAGTGTGGTATATTTTGTTTCTCTATTAGATATTGGAACTGTTCCGACAGTGTGGTATATTTTGTTTCTCTATTAGATATTGGAACTGTTCCGACAGTGTGGTATATTTTGTTTCTCTATTAGATATTGGAACTGTTCCGACAGTGTGGTATATTTTGTTTCTCTATTAGATATTGGAACTGTTCCAACAGTGTGGTATATTTTGTTTCTCTATTAGATATTGGAACTGTTCCGACAGTGTGGTATATTTTGTTTCTCTATTAGAACTGTTCCAACAGTGTGGTATATTTTGTTTCTCTATTAGATATTGGAACTGTTCCAAAAGTGTGGTATATTTTGTTTCTCTATTATATATTAGAACTGTTCCAACAGTGTGGTATATTTTGTTTCTCTATTAGATATTGGAACTGTTCCAACAATGTGGTATATTTTGTTTCTCTATTAGATATTGGAACTGTTCCGACTGTGTGGTATATTTTGTTTCTCTATTAGATATTGGAACTGTTCCGACTGTGTGGTATATTTTGTTTCTCTATTAGATATTGGAACTGTTCCGACTGTGTGGTATATTTTGTTTCTCTATTAGATATTGGAACTGTTCCGACTGTGTGGTATATTTTGTTTCTCTATTAGATATTGGAACTGTTCCAACAATGTGGTATATTTTGTTTCTCTATTAGATATTGGAACTGTTCCGACACTGTGGTATATTTTGTTTCTCTATTAGATATTGGAACTGTTCCAACAGTGTGGTATATTTTGTTTCTCTATTAGATATTGGAACTGTTCCGACAGTGTGGTATATTTTGTTTCTCTATTAGATATTGGAACTGTTCCGACAGTGTGGTATATTTTGTTTCTCTATTAGATATTGGAACTGTTCCGACAGTGTGGTATATTTTGTTTCTCTATTAGATATTGGAACTGTTCCGACAGTGTGGTATATTTTGTTTCTCTATTAGATATTGGAACTGTTCCAACAGTGTGGTATATTTTGTTTCTCTATTAGATATTGGAACTGTTCCGACAGTGTGGTATATTTTGTTTCTCTATTAGAACTGTTCCAACAGTGTGGTATATTTTGTTTCTCTATTAGATATTGGAACTGTTCCAACAGTGTGGTATATTTTGTTTCTCTATTATATATTAGAACTGTTCCAACAGTGTGGTATATTTTGTTTCTCTATTAGATATTGGAACTGTTCCAACAGTGTGGTATATTTTGTTTCTCTATTAGATATTGGAACTGTTCCGACTGTGTGGTATATTTTGTTTCTCTATTAGATATTGGAACTGTTCCGACTGTGTGGTATATTTTGTTTCTCTATTAGATATTGGAACTGTTCCGACTGTGTGGTATATTTTGTTTCTCTATTAGATATTGGAACTGTTCCGACTGTGTGGTATATTTTGTTTCTCTATTAGATATTGGAACTGTTCCAACAATGTGGTATATTTTGTTTTTCTATTAGATATTGGAACTTTTCCGACACTGTGGTATATTTTGTTTCTCTATTAGATATTGGAACTGTTCCAACAGTGTGGTATATTTTGTTTCTCTATTAGATATTGGAACTGTTCCGACAGTGTGGTATATTTTGTTTCTCTATTAGATATTGGAACTGTTCCGACAGTGTGGTATATTTTGTTTTTCTATTAGATATTGGAACTGTTCCGACAGTGTGGTATATTTTGTTTCTCTATTAGATATTGGAACTGTTCCGACAGTGTGGTATATTTTGTTTCTCTATTAGATATTGGAACTGTTCCGACAGTGTGGTATATTTTGTTTCTCTATTAGATATTTGAACTGTTCCAACAGTGTGGTATATTTTGTTTCTCTATTAGATATTGGAACTGTTCCAACAGTGTGGTATATTTTGTTCCTCTATTAGATATTAGAACTGTTCCGACAGTGTGGTATATTTTGTTTCTCTATTAGATATTGGAACTGTTCCGACAGTGTGGTATATTTTGTTTCTCTATTAGATATTGGAACTGTTCCAACAGTGTGGTATATTTTGTTTCTCTATTAGATATTGGAACTGTTCCGACAGTGTGGTATATTTTGTTTCTCTATTAGATATTGGAACTGTTCCGACAGTGTGGTATATTTTGTTTCTCTATTAGATATTGGAACTGTTCCGACAGTGTGGTATATTTTGTTTCTCTATTAGATATTGGAACTGTTCCGACAGTGTGGTATATTTTGTTTCTCTATTAGATATTGGAACTGTTCCAACAGTGTGGTATATTTTGTTTCTCTATTAGATATTGGAACTGTTCCGACAGTGTGGTATATTTTGTTTCTCTATTAGAACTGTTCCAACAGTGTGGTATATTTTGTTTCTCTATTAGATATTGGAACTGTTCCAACAGTGTGGTATATTTTGTTTCTCTATTATATATTAGAACTGTTCCAACAGTGTGGTATATTTTGTTTCTCTATTAGATATTGGAACTGTTCCAACAGTGTGGTATATTTTGTTTCTCTATTAGATATTGGAACTGTTCCGACTGTGTGGTATATTTTGTTTCTCTATTAGATATTGGAACTGTTCCGACTGTGTGGTATATTTTGTTTCTCTATTAGATATTGGAACTGTTCCGACTGTGTGGTATATTTTGTTTCTCTATTAGATATTGGAACTGTTCCGACTGTGTGGTATATTTTGTTTCTCTATTAGATATTGGAACTGTTCCAACAATGTGGTATATTTTGTTTCTCTATTAGATATTGGAACTTTTCCGACACTGTGGTATATTTTGTTTCTCTATTAGATATTGGAACTGTTCCAACAGTGTGGTATATTTTGTTTCTCTATTAGATATTGGAACTGTTCCGACAGTGTGGTATATTTTGTTTCTCTATTAGATATTGGAACTGTTCCGACAGTGTGGTATATTTTGTTTCTCTATTAGATATTGGAACTGTTCCGACAGTGTGGTATATTTTGTTTCTCTATTAGATATTGGAACTGTTCCGACAGTGTGGTATATTTTGTTTCTCTATTAGATATTGGAACTGTTCCGACAGTGTGGTATATTTTGTTTCTCTATTAGATATTGGAACTGTTCCGACAGTGTGGTATATTTTGTTTCTCTATTAGATATTGGAACTGTTCCAACAGTGTGGTATATTTTGTTCCTCTATTAGATATTAGAACTGTTCCGACAGTGTGGTATATTTTGTTTCTCTATTAGATATTGGAACTGTTCCAACAGTGTGGTATATTTTGTTTCTCTATTAGATATTGGAACTGTTCCAACAGTGTGGTATATTTTGTTTCTCTATTAGATATTAGAACTGTTCCGACAGTGTGGTATATTTTGTTTCTCTATTAGATATTGGAACTGTTCCGACAGTGTGGTATATTTTGTTTCTCTATTAGATATTGGAACTGTTCCAACAGTGTGGTATATTTTGTTTCTCTATTAGATATTGGAACTGTTCCAACAGTGTGGTATATTTTGTTTCTCTATTAGATATTAGAACTGTTCCGACAGTGTGGTATATTTTGTTTCTCTATTAGATATTGGAACTGTTCCGACAGTGTGGTATATTTTGTTTCTCTATTAGATATTGGAACTGTTCCAACAGTGTGGTATATTTTGTTTCTCTATTAGATATTGGAACTGTTCCAACAGTGTGGTATATTTTGTTTCTCTATTAGATATTAGAACTGTTCCGACAGTGTGGTATATTTTGTTTCTCTATTAGATATTGGAACTGTTCCGACAGTGTGGTATATTTTGTTTCTCTATTAGATATTGGAACTGTTCCGAGAGTGTGGTATATTTTGTTTCTCTATTAGATATTGGAACTGTTCCAACAGTGTGGTATATTTTGTTTCTCTATTAGATATTAGAACTGTTCCGACAGTGTGGTATATTTTGTTTCTCTATTAGATATTAGAACTGTTCCGACAGTGTGGTATATTTTGTTTCTCTATTAGATATTGGAACTGTTCCGACAGTGTGGTATATTTTGTTTCTCTATTAGATATTGGAACTGTTCCAACAGTGTGGTATATTTTGTTTCTCTATTAGATATTGGAACTGTTCCAACAGTGTGGTATATTTTGTTTCTCTATTAGATATTGGAACTGTTCCAACAGTGTGGTATATTTTGTTTCTCTATTAGATATTGGAACTGTTCCGACAGTGTGGTATATTTTGTTTCTCTATTAGATATTGGAACTGTTCCGACAGTGTGGTATATTTTGTTTCTCTATTAGATATTGGAACTGTTCCGACAGTGTGGTATATTTTGTTTCTCTATTAGATATTGGAACTGTTCCGACAGTGTGGTATATTTTGTTTCTCTATTAGATATTGGAACTGTTCCAACAGTGTGGTATATTTTGTTTCTCTATTAGATATTGGAACTGTTCCGACAGTGTGGTATATTTTGTTTCTCTATTAGAACTGTTCCAACAGTGTGGTATATTTTGTTTCTCTATTAGATATTGGAACTGTTCCAACAGTGTGGTATATTTTGTTTCTCTATTATATATTAGAACTGTTCCAACAGTGTGGTATATTTTGTTTCTCTATTAGATATTGGAACTGTTCCAACAGTGTGGTATATTTTGTTTCTCTATTAGATATTGGAACTGTTCCGACTGTGTGGTATATTTTGTTTCTCTATTAGATATTGGAACTGTTCCGACTGTGTGGTATATTTTGTTTCTCTATTAGATATTGGAACTGTTCCGACTGTGTGGTATATTTTGTTTCTCTATTAGATATTGGAACTGTTCCGACTGTGTGGTATATTTTGTTTCTCTATTAGATATTGGAACTGTTCCAACAATGTGGTATATTTTGTTTCTCTATTAGATATTGGAACTTTTCCGACACTGTGGTATATTTTGTTTCTCTATTAGATATTGGAACTGTTCCAACAGTGTGGTATATTTTGTTTCTCTATTAGATATTGGAACTGTTCCGACAGTGTGGTATATTTTGTTTCTCTATTAGATATTGGAACTGTTCCGACAGTGTGGTATATTTTGTTTCTCTATTAGATATTGGAACTGTTCCGACAGTGTGGTATATTTTGTTTCTCTATTAGATATTGGAACTGTTCCGACAGTGTGGTATATTTTGTTTCTCTATTAGATATTGGAACTGTTCCGACAGTGTGGTATATTTTGTTTCTCTATTAGATATTGGAACTGTTCCAACAGTGTGGTATATTTTGTTTCTCTATTAGATATTGGAACTGTTCCAACAGTGTGGTATATTTTGTTCCTCTATTAGATATTAGAACTGTTCCGACAGTGTGGTATATTTTGTTTCTCTATTAGATATTGGAACTGTTCCAACAGTGTGGTATATTTTGTTTTTCTATTAGATATTGGAACTGTTCCAACAGTGTGGTATATTTTGTTTCTCTATTAGATATTAGAACTGTTCCGACAGTGTGGTATATTTTGTTTCTCTATTAGATATTGGAACTGTTCCGACAGTGTGGTATATTTTGTTTCTCTATTAGATATTGGAACTGTTCCAACAGTGTGGTATATTTTGTTTCTCTATTAGATATTGGAACTGTTCCAACAGTGTGGTATATTTTGTTTCTCTATTAGATATTAGAACTGTTCCGACAGTGTGGTATATTTTGTTTCTCTATTAGATATTGGAACTGTTCCGACAGTGTGGTATATTTTGTTTCTCTATTAGATATTGGAACTGTTCCAACAGTGTGGTATATTTTGTTTCTCTATTAGATATTGGAACTGTTCCGACAGTGTGGTATATTTTGTTTCTCTATTAGATATTGGAACTGTTCCGAGAGTGTGGTATATTTTGTTTCTCTATTAGATATTGGAACTGTTCCAACAGTGTGGTATATTTTGTTTCTCTATTAGATATTAGAACTGTTCCGACAGTGTGGTATATTTTGTTTCTCTATTAGATATTGGAACTGTTCCGACAGTGTGGTATATTTTGTTTCTCTATTAGATATTGGAACTGTTCCGACAGTGTGGTATATTTTGTTTCTCTATTAGATATTGGAACTGTTCCAACAGTGTGGTATATTTTGTTTCTCTATTAGATATTGGAACTGTTCCAACAGTGTGGTATATTTTGTTTCTCTATTAGATATTGGAACTGTTCCAACAGTGTGGTATATTTTGTTTCTCTATTAGATATTGGAACTGTTCCAACAGTGTGGTATATTTTGTTTCTCTATTAGATATTGGAACTGTTCCAACAGTGTGGTATATTTTGTTTCTCTATTAGATATTGGAACTGTTCCAACAGTGTGGTATATTTTGTTTCTCTATTAGATATTGGAACTGTTCCAACAGTGTGGTATATTTTGTTTCTCTATTAGATATTGGAACTATTCCGAGAGTGTGGTATATTTTGTTTCTCTATTAGATATTGCAACTGTTCCGACAGTGTGGTATATTTTGTTTCTCTATTAGATATTGCAACTGTTCCGACAGTGTGGTATATTTTGTTTCTCTATTAGATATTGGAACTGTTCCGACAGTGTGGTATATTTTGTTTCTCTATTAGATATTGGAACTGTTCCGACAGTGTGGTATATTTTGTTTCTCTATTAAATATTGGAACTGTTCCCACAGTGTGGTATATTTTGTTTCTCTATTAGATATTGGAACTGTTCCGACAGTGTGGTATATTTTGTTTCTCTATTAGATATTGGAACTGTTCCGACAGTGTGGTATATTTTGTTTCTCTATTAGATATTGGAACTGTTCCGACAGTGTGGTATATTTTGTTTCTCTATTAGATATTGGAACTGTTCCGACAGTGTGGTATATTTTGTTTCTCTATTAGATATTAGAACTGTTCCGACAGTGTGGTATATTTTGTTTCTTTATTAGATATTGGAACTGTTCCGACAGTGTGGTATATTTTGTTTCTCTATTAGATATTGGAACTGTTCCGACAATGTGGTATATTTTGTTTCTCTATTAGATATTGGAACTGTTCCGACAGTGTAGTATATTTTGTTTCTCTATTAGATATTGGAACTGTTCCAACAATATGGTATATTTTGTTTCTCTATTAGATATTGGAACTGTTCCAACAATGTGGTATATTTTGTTTCTCTATTAGATATTGGAACTGTTCCGACAATGTGGTATATTTTGTTTCTCTATTAGATATTGGAACTGTTCCGACAGTGTGGTATATTTTGTTTCTCTATTAGATATTGGAACTGTTCCAACAATGTGGTATATTTTGTTTCTCTATTAGATATTGGAACTGTTCCGACAGTGTGGTATATTTTGTTTCTCTATTAGATATTGGAACTGTTCCGACAGTGTGGTATATTTTGTTTCTCTATTAGATATTGGAACTGTTCCGACAGTGTGGTATATTTTGTTTCTCTATTAGATATTGGAACTGTTCCAACAATGTGGTATATTTTTTTTCTCTATTAGATATTGGAACTGTTCCGACAGTGTGGTATATTTTGTTTCTCTATTAGTTATTGGAACTGTTCCAACAGTGTGGTATATTTTGTTTCTCTATTAGATATTGGAACTGTTCCGACAATGTGGTATATTTTGTTTCTCTATTAGATATTGGAACTGTTCCGACAGTGTGGTATATTTTGTTTCTCTATTAGATATTGGAACTGTTCCAACAGTGTGGTATATTTTGTTTCTTTATTAGATATTGGAACTGTTCCGACTGTGTGGTATATTTTGTTTCTCTATTAGATATTGGAACTGTTCCGACAATGTGGTATATTTTGTTTCTCTATTAGATATTGGAACTGTTCCGACAGTGTGGTATATTTTGTTTCTCTATTAGATATTGGAACTGTTCCAACAGTGTGGTATATTTTGTTTCTCTATTAGATATTGGAACTGTTCGGACACTGTGGTATATTTTGTTTCTCTATTAGATATTGGAACTGTTCCAACAGTGTGGTATATTTTGTTTCTCTATTAGATATTGGAACTGTTCCGACAGTGTGGTATATTTTGTTTCTCTATTAGATATTGGAACTGTTCCAACAGTGTGGTATATTTTTTTTCTCTATTAGATATTGGAACTGTTCCGACAGTGTGGTATATTTTGTTTTTATATTAGATATTGGAACTATTCGGACACTGTGGTATATTTTGTTTCTCTATTAGATATTGGAACTGTTCCAACAGTGTGGTATATTTTGTTTCTCTATTAGATATTGGAACTGTTCGACAGTGTGGTATATTTTGTTTCTCTATTAGATATTGGAACTGTTCCGACAGTGTGGTATATTTTGTTTCTCTATTAGATATTGGAACTGTTCCAACAGTGTGGTATATTTTGTTTCTCTATTGGATATTGGAACTGTTCCGACAGTGTGGTATATTTTGTTTCTCTATTAGATATTGGAACTGTTCCGACAGTGTGGTATATTTTGTTTTTATATTAAATATTGGAACTGTTCGGACACTGTGGTATATTTTGTTTCTCTATTAGATATTGGAACTGTTCCGACAGTGTGGTATATTTTGTTTCTCTATTAGATATTAGAACTGTTCCGACAGTGTGGTATATTTTGTTTCTCTATTAGATATTAGAACTGTTCCAACAGTGTGGTATATTTTGTTTCTCTATTAGATATTGGAACTGTTCCGACAGTGTGGTATATTTTGTATCTCTATTAGATATTTGAACTGTTCCGACAGTGTGGTATATTTTGTTTCTCTATTAGATATTGGAACTGTTCCAACAGTGTGGTATATTTTGTTTCTCTATTAGATATTGGAACTGTTCCAACAGTGTGGTATATTTTGCTTCTCTATTAGATATTGGAACTGTTCCAACAGTGTGGTATATTTTGTTTCTCTATTAGATATTGGAACTGTTCCAACAGTGTGGTATATTTTGTTTCTCTATTAGATATTGGAACTGTTCCGACAGTGTGGTATATTTTGTTTCTCTATTAGATATTGGAACTGTTCCGACAGTGTGGTATATTTTGTTTCTCTATTAGATATTGGAACTGTTCCGACAGTGTGGTATATTTTGTTTTTGATATTAGATATTGAAACTGTTCCGACAGTGTGGTATATTTTGTTTTTATATTAGATATTGAAACTGTTCCAACAGTGTGGCATATTTTGTTTTTATATTAGATATTGAAACTGTTCCGACAGTGTGGTATATTTTGTTTTTATATTAGATATTGAAACTGTTCCGACAGTGTGGTATATTTTGTTTTTATATTAGATATTGAAACTGTTCCAACAGTGTGGTATATTTTGTTTCTCTATTAAATATTGGAACTGTTCCGACAGTGTGGTATATTTTGTTTCTCTATTAGATATTGGAACTGTTCCGACAGTGTGGTATATTTTGTTTCTCTATTAGATATTGGAACTGTTCCGACAGTGTGGTATATTTTGTTTCTCTATTAGATATTGGAACTGTTCCGACAGTGTGGTATATTTTGTTTCTCTATTAGATATTGGAACTGTTCCGACAGTGTGGTATATTTTGTTTCTCTATTAGATATTGGAACTGTTCCAACAGTCTGGTATATTTTGTTTCTCTATTAAATATTGGAACTGTTCCGACAGTGTGGTATATCTTCTTTTTATATTAGATATTGGAAATGTTCCAACAGTGTGGTTTATTTTGTTTCTCTATTAAATATTGGAACTGTTCCGACAGTGTAGTATATTTTGTTTCTCTATTAGATATTGGAACTGTTCCAACAATATGGTATATTTTGTTTCTCTATTAGATATTGGAACTGTTCCAACAATGTGGTATATTTTGTTTCTCTATTAGATATTGGAACTGTTCCGACAATGTGGTATATTTTGTTTCTCTATTAGATATTGGAACTGTTCCGACAGTGTGGTATATTTTGTTTCTCTATTAGATATTGGAACTGTTCCAACAATGTGGTATATTTTGTTTCTCTATTAGATATTGGAACTGTTCCGACAGTGTGGTATATTTTGTTTCTCTATTAGATATTGGAACTGTTCCGACAGTGTGGTATATTTTGTTTCTCTATTAGATATTGGAACTGTTCCGACAGTGTGGTATATTTTGTTTCTCTATTAGATATTGGAACTGTTCCGACAGTGTGGTATATTTTGTTTCTCTATTAAATATTGGAACTGTTCCCACAGTGTGGTATATTTTGTTTCTCTATTAGATATTGGAACTGTTCCGACAGTGTGGTATATTTTGTTTCTCTATTAGATATTGGAACTGTTCCGACAGTGTGGTATATTTTGTTTCTCTATTAGATATTGGAACTGTTCCGACAGTGTGGTATATTTTGTTTCTCTATTAGATATTGGAACTGTTCCGACAGTGTGGTATATTTTGTTTCTCTATTAGATATTAGAACTGTTCCGACAGTGTGGTATATTTTGTTTCTTTATTAGATATTGGAACTGTTCCGACAGTGTGGTATATTTTGTTTCTCTATTAGATATTGGAACTGTTCCGACAATGTGGTATATTTTGTTTCTCTATTAGATATTGGAACTGTTCCGACAGTGTAGTATATTTTGTTTCTCTATTAGATATTGGAACTGTTCCAACAATATGGTATATTTTGTTTCTCTATTAGATATTGGAACTGTTCCAACAATGTGGTATATTTTGTTTCTCTATTAGATATTGGAACTGTTCCGACAATGTGGTATATTTTGTTTCTCTATTAGATATTGGAACTGTTCCGACAGTGTGGTATATTTTGTTTCTCTATTAGATATTGGAACTGTTCCAACAATGTGGTATATTTTGTTTCTCTATTAGATATTGGAACTGTTCCGACAGTGTGGTATATTTTGTTTCTCTATTAGATATTGGAACTGTTCCGACAGTGTGGTATATTTTGTTTCTCTATTAGATATTGGAACTGTTCCGACAGTGTGGTATATTTTGTTTCTCTATTAGATATTGGAACTGTTCCAACAATGTGGTATATTTTTTTTCTCTATTAGATATTGGAACTGTTCCGACAGTGTGGTATATTTTGTTTCTCTATTAGTTATTGGAACTGTTCCAACAGTGTGGTATATTTTGTTTCTCTATTAGATATTGGAACTGTTCCGACAATGTGGTATATTTTGTTTCTCTATTAGATATTGGAACTGTTCCGACAGTGTGGTATATTTTGTTTCTCTATTAGATATTGGAACTGTTCCAACAGTGTGGTATATTTTGTTTCTTTATTAGATATTGGAACTGTTCCGACTGTGTGGTATATTTTGTTTCTCTATTAGATATTGGAACTGTTCCGACAATGTGGTATATTTTGTTTCTCTATTAGATATTGGAACTGTTCCGACAGTGTGGTATATTTTGTTTCTCTATTAGATATTGGAACTGTTCCAACAGTGTGGTATATTTTGTTTCTCTATTAGATATTGGAACTGTTCGGACACTGTGGTATATTTTGTTTCTCTATTAGATATTGGAACTGTTCCAACAGTGTGGTATATTTTGTTTCTCTATTAGATATTGGAACTGTTCCGACAGTGTGGTATATTTTGTTTCTCTATTAGATATTGGAACTGTTCCAACAGTGTGGTATATTTTTTTTCTCTATTAGATATTGGAACTGTTCCGACAGTGTGGTATATTTTGTTTTTATATTAGATATTGGAACTATTCGGACACTGTGGTATATTTTGTTTCTCTATTAGATATTGGAACTGTTCCAACAGTGTGGTATATTTTGTTTCTCTATTAGATATTGGAACTGTTCGACAGTGTGGTATATTTTGTTTCTCTATTAGATATTGGAACTGTTCCGACAGTGTGGTATATTTTGTTTCTCTATTAGATATTGGAACTGTTCCAACAGTGTGGTATATTTTGTTTCTCTATTGGATATTGGAACTGTTCCGACAGTGTGGTATATTTTGTTTCTCTATTAGATATTGGAACTGTTCCGACAGTGTGGTATATTTTGTTTTTATATTAAATATTGGAACTGTTCGGACACTGTGGTATATTTTGTTTCTCTATTAGATATTGGAACTGTTCCGACAGTGTGGTATATTTTGTTTCTCTATTAGATATTAGAACTGTTCCGACAGTGTGGTATATTTTGTTTCTCTATTAGATATTAGAACTGTTCCAACAGTGTGGTATATTTTGTTTCTCTATTAGATATTGGAACTGTTCCGACAGTGTGGTATATTTTGTATCTCTATTAGATATTTGAACTGTTCCGACAGTGTGGTATATTTTGTTTCTCTATTAGATATTGGAACTGTTCCAACAGTGTGGTATATTTTGTTTCTCTATTAGATATTGGAACTGTTCCAACAGTGTGGTATATTTTGCTTCTCTATTAGATATTGGAACTGTTCCAACAGTGTGGTATATTTTGTTTCTCTATTAGATATTGGAACTGTTCCAACAGTGTGGTATATTTTGTTTCTCTATTATATATTGGAACTGTTCCGACAGTGTGGTATATTTTGTTTCTCTATTAGATATTGGAACTGTTCCGACAGTGTGGTATATTTTGTTTCTCTATTAGATATTGGAACTGTTCCGACAGTGTGGTATATTTTGTTTTTGATATTAGATATTGAAACTGTTCCGACAGTGTGGTATATTTTGTTTTTATATTAGATATTGAAACTGTTCCAACAGTGTGGCATATTTTGTTTTTATATTAGATATTGAAACTGTTCCGACAGTGTGGTATATTTTGTTTTTATATTAGATATTGAAACTGTTCCGACAGTGTGGTATATTTTGTTTTTATATTAGATATTGAAACTGTTCCAACAGTGTGGTATATTTTGTTTCTCTATTAAATATTGGAACTGTTCCGACAGTGTGGTATATTTTGTTTCTCTATTAGATATTGGAACTGTTCCGACAGTGTGGTATATTTTGTTTCTCTATTAGATATTGGAACTGTTCCGACAGTGTGGTATATTTTGTTTCTCTATTAGATATTGGAACTGTTCCGACAGTGTGGTATATTTTGTTTCTCTATTAGATATTGGAACTGTTCCGACAGTGTGGTATATTTTGTTTCTCTATTAGATATTGGAACTGTTCCAACAGTCTGGTATATTTTGTTTCTCTATTAAATATTGGAACTGTTCCGACAGTGTGGTATATCTTCTTTTTATATTAGATATTGGAAATGTTCCAACAGTGTGGTTTATTTTGTTTCTCTATTAAATATTGCAACTGTTCCGACAGTGTGGTATATTTTGTTTCTCTATTAGATATTGGAACTGTTCCGACAGTGTGGTATATTTTGTTTCTTTATTACATATTGGAACTGTTCCGACAGTGTGGTATATTTTGTTTCTCTATTAGATATTGGAACTGTTCCGACAGTGTGGTATATTTTGTTTCTCTATTAGATATTGGAACTGTTCCGACAGTGTGGTATATTTTGTTTCTCTATTAGATATTGGAACTGTTCCGACTGTGTGGTATATTTTCTTTTTATATTAGATATTGGAACTGTTCCGACAGTGTGGTATATTTTGTTTCTCTATTAGATATTGGAACTGTTCCGACAGTGTGGTATATTTTGTTTCTCTATTAGATATTGGAACTGTTCCGACTGTGTGGTATATTTTCTTTTTATATTAGATATTGGAACTGTTCCGACAGTGTGGTATATTTTGTTTTTATATTAGATATTGGAACTGTTCCGACAGTGTGGTATATTTTGTTTCTCTATTAGATATTGGAACTGTTCCAACTGTGTGGTATATTTTGTTTCTCTATTAGATATTGGAACTGTTCCGACAGTGTGGTATATTTTGTTTCTCTATTAGATATTGGAACTGTTCCGACAGTGTGGTATATTTTGTTTCTCTATTAGATATTGGAACTGTTCCAACAGTCTGGTATATTTTGTTTCTCTATTAAATATTGGAACTGTTCCGACTGTGTGGTATATTTTGTTTTTATATTAGATATTGGAACTGTTCCAACAGTGTGGTATATTTTGTTTCTCTATTAAATATTGGAACTGTTCCGACAGTGTGGTATATTTTGTTTCTCTATTAGATATTGGAACTGTTCCGACAGTGTGGTATATTTTGTTTCTCTATTAGATATTGGAACTTTTCCGACAGTGTGGTATATTTTGTTTCTCTATTAGATATTGCAACTGTTCCGACAGTGTGGTATATTTTGTTTCTCTATTAGATATTGGAACTGTTCCGACAGTGTGGTATATTTTGTTTCTCTATTAGATATTGGAACTGTTCCGACTGTGTGGTATATTTTCTTTTTATATTAGATATTGGAACTGTTCCGACAGTGTGGTATATTTTGTTTCTCTATTAGATATTGGAATTGTTCCGACAGTGTGGTATATTTTGTTTCTCTATTAGATATTGGAACTGTTCCGACTGTGTGGTATATTTTCTTTTTATATTATATATTGGAACTGTTCCGACAGTGTGGTATATTTTGTTTTTATATTAGATATTGGAACTGTTCCGACAGTGTGGTATATTTTGTTTCTCTATTAGATATTGGAACTGTTCCGACAGTGTGGTATATTTTGTTTCTCTATTAGATATTGGAACTGTTCCGACAGTGTGGTATATTTTGTTTCTCTATTAGATATTGGAACTGTTCCGACAGTGTGGTATATTTTGTTTCTTTGTTAGATATTGGAACTGTTCCAACAGTGTGGTATATTTTGTTTCTCTATTAGATATTGGAACTGTTCCGACTGTGTGGTATATTTTGTTTCTCTATTAGATATTGGAACTGTTCCGACTGTGTGGTATATTTTGTTTCTCTATTAGATATTGGAACTGTTCCGACTGTGTGGTATATTTTGTTTCTCTATTAGATATTGGAACTGTTCCGACTGTGTGGTATATTTTGTTTCTCTATTAGATATTGGAACTGTTCCAACAATGTGGTATATTTTGTTTCTCTATTAGATATTGGAACTTTTCCGACACTGTGGTATATTTTGTTTCTCTATTAGATATTGGAACTGTTCCAACAGTGTGGTATATTTTGTTTCTCTATTAGATATTGGAACTGTTCCGACAGTGTGGTATATTTTGTTTCTCTATTAGATATTGGAACTGTTCCGACAGTGTGGTATATTTTGTTTCTCTATTAGATATTGGAACTGTTCCGACAGTGTGGTATATTTTGTTTCTCTATTAGATATTGGAACTGTTCCGACAGTGTGGTATATTTTGTTTCTCTATTAGATATTGGAACTGTTCCGACAGTGTGGTATATTTTGTTTCTCTATTAGATATTGGAACTGTTCCAACAGTGTGGTATATTTTGTTTCTCTATTAGATATTGGAACTGTTCCAACAGTGTGGTATATTTTGTTCTTCTATTAGATATTAGAACTGTTCCGACAGTGTGGTATATTTTGTTTCTCTATTAGATATTGGAACTGTTCCAACAGTGTGGTATATTTTGTTTCTCTATTAGATATTGGAACTGTTCCAACAGTGTGGTATATTTTGTTTCTCTATTAGATATTAGAACTGTTCCGACAGTGTGGTATATTTTGTTTCTCTATTAGATATTGGAACTGTTCCGACAGTGTGGTATATTTTGTTTCTCTATTAGATATTGGAACTGTTCCAACAGTGTGGTATATTTTGTTTCTCTATTAGATATTGGAACTGTTCCAACAGTGTGGTATATTTTGTTTCTCTATTAGATATTAGAACTGTTCCGACAGTGTGGTATATTTTGTTTCTCTATTAGATATTGGAACTGTTCCGACAGTGTGGTATATTTTGTTTCTCTATTAGATATTGGAACTGTTCCAACAGTGTGGTATATTTTGTTTCTCTATTAGATATTGGAACTGTTCCAACAGTGTGGTATATTTTGTTTCTCTATTAGATATTAGAACTGTTCCGACAGTGTGGTATATTTTGTTTCTCTATTAGATATTGGAACTGTTCCGACAGTGTGGTATATTTTGTTTCTCTATTAGATATTGGAACTGTTCCGAGAGTGTGGTATATTTTGTTTCTCTATTAGATATTGGAACTGTTCCAACAGTGTGGTATATTTTGTTTCTCTATTAGATATTAGAACTGTTCCGACAGTGTGGTATATTTTGTTTCTCTATTAGATATTAGAACTGTTCCGACAGTGTGGTATATTTTGTTTCTCTATTAGATATTGGAACTGTTCCGACAGTGTGGTATATTTTGTTTCTCTATTAGATATTGGAACTGTTCCAACAGTGTGGTATATTTTGTTTCTCTATTAGATATTGGAACTGTTCCAACAGTGTGGTATATTTTGTTTCTCTATTAGATATTGGAACTGTTCCAACAGTGTGGTATATTTTGTTTCTCTATTAGATATTGGAACTGTTCCAACAGTGTGGTATATTTTGTTTCTCTATTAGATATTGGAACTGTTCCAACAGTGTGGTATATTTTGTTTCTCTATTAGATATTGGAACTGTTCCAACAGTGTGGTATATTTTGTTTCTCTATTAGATATTGGAACTGTTCCAACAGTGTGGTATATTTTGTTTCTCTATTAGATATTGGAACTGTTCCGACAGTGTGGTATATTTTGTTTCTCTATTAGATATTGCAACTGTTCCGACAGTGTGGTATATTTTGTTTCTCTATTAGATATTGCAACTGTTCCGACAGTGTGGTATATTTTGTTTCTCTATTAGATATTGGAACTGTTCCGACAGTGTGGTATATTTTGTTTCTCTATTAGATATTGGAACTGTTCCGACAGTGTGGTATATTTTGTTTCTCTATTAAATATTGGAACTGTTCCCACAGTGTGGTATATTTTGTTTCTCTATTAAATATTGGAACTGTTCCAACAGTGTGGTATATTTTGTTTCTCTATTAGATATTGGAACTGTTCCGACAGTGTGGTATATTTTGTTTCTCTATTAGATATTGGAACTGTTCCGACAGTGTGGTATATTTTGTTTCTCTATTAGATATTGGAACTGTTCCGACAGTGTGGTATATTTTGTTTCTCTATTAGATATTGGAACTGTTCCGACAGTGTGGTATATTTTGTTTCTCTATTAGATATTAGAACTGTTCCGACAGTGTGGTATATTTTGTTTCTTTATTAGATATTGGAACTGTTCCGACAGTGTGGTATATTTTGTTTCTCTATTAGATATTGGAACTGTTCCGACAATGTGGTATATTTTGTTTCTCTATTAGATATTGGAACTGTTCCGACAGTGTAGTATATTTTGTTTCTCTATTAGATATTGGAACTGTTCCAACAATATGGTATATTTTGTTTCTCTATTAGATATTGGAACTGTTCCAACAATGTGGTATATTTTGTTTCTCTATTAGATATTGGAACTGTTCCGACAGTGTGGTATATTTTGTTTCTCTATTAGATATTGGAACTGTTCCGACAGTGTGGTATATTTTGTTTCTCTATTAGATATTGGAACTGTTCCAACAATGTGGTATATTTTGTTTCTCTATTAGATAATGGAACTGTTCCGACAGTGTGGTATATTTTGTTTCTCTATTAGATATTGGAACTGTTCCGACAGTGTGGTATATTTTGTTTCTCTATTAGATATTGGAACTGTTCCGACAGTGTGGTATATTTTGTTTCTCTATTAGATATTGGAACTGTTCCAACAATGTGGTATATTTTTTTTCTCTATTAGATATTGGAACTGTTCCGACAGTGTGGTATATTTTGTTTCTCTATTAGATATTGGAACTGTTCCAACAGTGTGGTATATTTTGTTTCTCTATTAGATATTGGAACTGTTCCGACAATGTGGTATATTTTGTTTCTCTATTAGATATTGGAACTGTTCCGACAGTGTGGTATATTTTGTTTCTCTATTAGATATTGGAACTGTTCCAACAGTGTGGTATATTTTGTTTCTCTATTAGATATTGGAACTGTTCCGACTGTGTGGTATATTTTGTTTCTCTATTAGATATTGGAACTGTTCCGACAATGTGGTATATTTTGTTTCTCTATTAGATATTGGAACTGTTCCGACAGTGTGGTATATTTTGTTTCTCTATTAGATATTGGAACTGTTCCAACAGTGTGGTATATTTTGTTTCTCTATTAGATATTGGAACTGTTCGGACACTGTGGTATATTTTGTTTCTCTATTAGATATTGGAACTGTTCCAACAGTGTGGTATATTTTGTTTCTCTATTAGATATTGGAACTGTTCCGACAGTGTGGTATATTTTGTTTCTCTATTAGATATTGGAACTGTTCCAACAGTGTGGTATATTTTTTTTCTCTATTAGATATTGGAACTGTTCCGACAGTGTGGTATATTTTGTTTTTATATTAGATATTGGAACTATTCGGACACTGTGGTATATTTTGTTTCTCTATTAGATATTGGAACTGTTCCAACAGTGTGGTATATTTTGTTTCTCTATTAGATATTGGAACTGTTCGACAGTGTGGTATATTTTGTTTCTCTATTAGATATTGGAACTGTTCCGACAGTGTGGTATATTTTGTTTCTCTATTAGATATTGGAACTGTTCCAACAGTGTGGTATATTTTGTTTCTCTATTGGATATTGGAACTGTTCCGACAGTGTGGTATATTTTGTTTCTCTATTAGATATTGGAACTGTTCCGACAGTGTGGTATATTTTGTTTTTATATTAAATATTGGAACTGTTGGGACACTGTGGTATATTTTGTTTCTCTATTAGATATTGGAACTGTTCCGACAGTGTGGTATATTTTGTTTCTCTATTAGATATTAGAACTGTTCCGACAGTGTGGTATATTTTGTTTCTCTATTAGATATTAGAACTGTTCCAACAGTGTGGTATATTTTGTTTCTCTATTAGATATTGGAACTGTTCCGACAGTGTGGTATATTTTGTTTCTCTATTAGATATTTGAACTGTTCCGACAGTGTGGTATATTTTGTTTCTCTATTAGATATTGGAACTGTTCCAACAGTGTGGTATATTTTGTTTCTCTATTAGATATTGGAACTGTTCCAACAGTGTGGTATATTTTGCTTCTCTATTAGATATTGGAACTGTTCCAACAGTGTGGTATATTTTGTTTCTCTATTAGATATTGGAACTGTTCCAACAGTGTGGTATATTTTGTTTCTCTATTAGATATTGGAACTGTTCCGACAGTGTGGTATATTTTGTTTCTCTATTAGATATTGGAACTGTTCCGACAGTGTGGTATATTTTGTTTCTCTATTAGATATTGGAACTGTTCCGACAGTGTGGTATATTTTGTTTTTGATATTAGATATTGAAACTGTTCCGACAGTGTGGTATATTTTGTTTTTATATTAGATATTGAAACTGTTCCAACAGTGTGGCATATTTTGTTTTTATATTAGATATTGAAACTGTTCCGACAGTGTGGTATATTTTGTTTTTATATTAGATATTGAAACTGTTCCGACAGTGTGGTATATTTTGTTTTTATATTAGATATTGAAACTGTTCCAACAGTGTGGTATATTTTGTTTCTCTATTAAATATTGGAACTGTTCCGACAGTGTGGTATATTTTGTTTCTCTATTAGATATTGGAACTGTTCCGACAGTGTGTTATATTTTGTTTCTCTATTAGATATTGGAACTGTTCCGACAGTGTGGTATATTTTGTTTCTCTATTAGATATTGGAACTGTTCCGACAGTGTGGTATATTTTGTTTCTCTATTAGATATTGGAACTGTTCCGACAGTGTGGTATATTTTGTTTCTCTATTAGATATTGGAACTGTTCCAACAGTCTGGTATATTTTGTTTCTCTATTAAATATTGGAACTGTTCCGACAGTGTGGTATATCTTCTTTTTATATTAGATATTGGAAATGTTCCAACAGTGTGGTTTATTTTGTTTCTCTATTAAATATTGGAACTGTTCCGACAGTGTGGTATATTTTGTTTCTCTATTAGATATTGGAACTGTTCCGACAGTGTGGTATATTTTGTTTCTTTATTACATATTGGAACTGTTCCGACAGTGTGGTATATTTTGTTTCTCTATTAGATATTGGAACTGTTCCGACAGTGCGGTATATTTTGTTTCTCTATTAGATATTGGAACTGTTCCGACAGTGTGGTATATTTTGTTTCTCTATTAGATATTGGAACTGTTCCGACTGTGTGGTATATTTTCTTTTTATATTAGATATTGGAACTGTTCCGACAGTGTGGTATATTTTGTTTCTCTATTAGATATTGGAACTGTTCCGACAGTGTGGTATATTTTGTTTCTCTATTAGATATTGGAACTGTTCCGACTGTGTGGTATATTTTCTTTTTATATTAGATATTGGAACTGTTCCGACAGTGTGGTATATTTTGTTTTTATATTAGATATTGGAACTGTTCCGACAGTGTGGTATATTTTGTTTCTCTATTAGATATTGGAACTGTTCCAACTGTGTGGTATATTTTGTTTCTCTATTAGATATTGGAACTGTTCCGACAGTGTGGTATATTTTGTTTCTCTATTAGATATTGGAACTGTTCCGACAGTGTGGTATATTTTGTTTCTCTATTAGATATTGGAACTGTTCCAACAGTCTGGTATATTTTGTTTCTCTATTAAATATTGGAACTGTTCCGACTGTGTGGTATATTTTGTTTTTATATTAGATATTGGAACTGTTCCAACAGTGTGGTATATTTTGTTTCTCTATTAAATATTGGAACTGTTCCGACAGTGTGGTATATTTTGTTTCTCTATTAGATATTGGAACTGTTCCGACAGTGTGGTATATTTTGTTTCTCTATTAGATATTGGAACTTTTCCGACAGTGTGGTATATTTTGTTTCTCTATTAGATATTGCAACTGTTCCGACAGTGTGGTATATTTTGTTTCTCTATTAGATATTGGAACTGTTCCGACAGTGTGGTATATTTTGTTTCTCTATTAGATATTGGAACTGTTCCGACTGTGTGGTATATTTTCTTTTTATATTAGATATTGGAACTGTTCCGACAGTGTGGTATATTTTGTTTCTCTATTAGATATTGGAATTGTTCCGACAGTGTGGTATATTTTGTTTCTCTATTAGATATTGGAACTGTTCCGACTGTGTGGTATATTTTCTTTTTATATTAGATATTGGAACTGTTCCGACAGTGTGGTATATTTTGTTTTTATATTAGATATTGGAACTGTTCCGACAGTGTGGTATATTTTGTTTCTCTATTAGATATTGGAACTGTTCCGACAGTGTGGTATATTTTGTTTCTCTATTAGATATTGGAACTGTTCCGACAGTGTGGTATATTTTGTTTCTCTATTAGATATTGGAACTGTTCCGACAGTGTGGTATATTTTGTTTCTCTGTTAGATATTGGAACTGTTCCAACAGTCTGGTATATTTTGTTTTTCTATTAAATATTGGAACTGTTCCAACAGTGTGGTATATTTTGTTTTTATATTAGATATTGGAACTGTTCCAACAGTGTGGTATATTTTGTTTCTCTATTAGATATTGGAACTGTTCGACAGTGTGGTATATTTTGTTTCTCTATTAGATATTGGAACTGTTCCGACTGTGCGGTATATTTTGTTTCTCTATTAGATATTGGAACTGTTCCGACAGTGTGGTATATTTTGTTTCTCTATTAGATATTGGAACTGTTCCGACAGTGTGGTATATTTTGTTTCTCTATTAGATATTGGAACTGTTCCAACAGTCTGGTATATTTTGTTTCTCTATTAAATATTGGAACTGTTCCGACAGTGTGGTATATTTTGTTTTTATATTAGATATTGGAACTGTTCCGACAGTGTGGTATATTTTGTTGCTCTATTAGATATTGGAACTGTTCCGACAGTGTGGTATATTTTGTTTCTCTATTAGATATTGGAACTGTTCCGACTGTGTGGTATATTTTCTTTTTATATTAGATATTGGAACTGTTCCGACAGTGTGGTATATTTTGTTTCTCTATTAGATATTGGAACTGTTCCGACTGTGTGGTATATTTTAATTTTATATTAGATATTGGAACTGTTCCGATAGTGTGGTATATTTTGTTTTTATATTAGATATTGGAACTGTTCCGAAAGTGTGGTATATTTTGTTTCTCTATTAGATATTGGAACTGTTCCGACTGTGTGGTATATTTTGTTTCTCTATTAGATGTTGAAACTGTTCCGACAGTGTGGTATATTTTGTTTCTCTATTAGATATTGAAACTGTTCCGACAGTGTGGTATATTTTGTTTTTATATTAGATATTGGAACTGTTCCGATAGTGTGGTATATTTTGTTTCTCTATTAGATATTGGAACTGTTCCGACAGTGTGGAATATTTGGTTTCTCTATTAGATATTGGAACTGTTTCGACAGTGTGGTATATTTTGTTTCTCTATTAGATATTAGAACTGTTCCGACTGTGTGGTATATTTTGTTTTTATATTAGATATTGGGACTGTTCCGATAGTGTGGTATATTTTGTTTTTATATTAGATATTGGAACTGTTCCGACTGTGTGGTATATTTTGTTTTTATATTAGATATTGGAACTGTTCCGACTGTGTGGTATATTTTGTTTCTCTATTAGATATTGGAACTGTTCCGACAGTGTGGTATATTTTGTTTCTCTATTAGATATTGGATCTATTCCGACTGTGTGGTATATTTTGTTTCTCTATTAGATATTGGAACTGTTCCAACAGTGTGGTATATTTTGTTTCTCTATTAGATATTGGAACTGTTCCGACTGTGTGGTATATTTTCTTTTTATATTAGATATTGGAACTGTTCCGACAGTGTGGTATATTTTTTTCTCTATTAGATATTGGAACTGTTCCGACAGTGTGGTATATTTTGTTTCTCTATTAGATATTGGAACTGTTCCGACTGTGTGGTATATTTTCTTTTTATATTCGATATTGGAACTGTTTCGATAGTGTGTTATATTTTGTTTCTCTATTAGATATTGGAACTGTTCCGACAGTGTGGTATATTTTGTTTCTCTATTAGATATTGGAACTGTTCCGACTGTGTGGTATATTTTCTTTTTATATTAGATATTGGAACTGTTCCGACAGTGTGGTATATTTTGTTTCTCTATTAGATATTGGAACTGTTCCGACAGTGTGGTATATTTTGTTTCTCTATTAGATATTGGAACTGTTCCGACTGTGTGGTATATTTTTTTTGATATTATATATTGGAACTGTTCCGATAGTGTGGTATATTTTGTTTTTATATTAGATATTGGAACTGTTCCGAAAGTGTGGTATATTTTGTTTCTCTATTAGATATTGGAACTGTTCCGACAGTGTGGTATATTTTGTTTTTATATTAGATATTGAAACTGTTCCGACTGTGTGGTATATTTTGTTTCTCTATTAGATATTGAAACTGTTCCGACAGTGTGGTATATTTTGTTTCTCTATTAGATATTGAAACTGTTCCGACAGTGTGGTATATTTTGTTTCTCTATTAGATATTGAAACTGTTCCGACAGTGTGGTATATTTTGTTTTTATATTAGATATTGGAACTGTTCCGATAGTGTGGTATATTTTGTTTCTCTATTAGATATTGGAACTGTTCCGAGAGTGTGAAATATTTGGTTTCTCTATTAGATATTGGAACTGTTTCGACAGTGTGGTATATTTTGTTTCTCTATTAGATATTGGAACTGTTCCGACAGTGTGGTATATTTTGTTTTAATATTAGATATTGGGACTGTTCCGATAGTGTGGTATATTTTGTTTTTATATTAGATATTGGAACTGTTCCGACTGTGTGGTATATTTTGTTTTTATATTAGATATTGGAACTGTTCCGACTGTGTGGTATATTTTGTTTCTCTATTAGATATTGGAACTGTTCCGACAGTGTGGTATATTTTGTTTCTCTATTAGATATTGGAACTGTTCCGACTGTGTGGTATATTTTGTTTCTCTATTAGATATTGGAACTGTTCCGAGAGTGTTGTATATTTTGTTTCTCTATTAGATATTGGAACTATTCCGACTGTGTGGTATATTTTGTTTTTATATTAGATATTGGAACTGTTCCGATAGTGTGGTATATTTTGTTTTTATATTAAGATATTGGAACTGTTCGTCAGTGTGGTATATTTTGTTTCTCTATTAGATATTGAAATTGTTCCGACAGTGTGGTATATTTTGTTTCTCTATTAGATATTGAAACTGTTCCGACTGTGTGGTATATTTTGTTTTTATGTTAGATATTAAAACTGTTCCGACAGTGTGGTATATTTTGTTTCTCTATTAGATATTGGAACTGTTCCGACTGTGTGGTATATTTTGTTTCTCTATTAGATATTGAAACTGTTCCGACTGTGTGGTATATTTTGTTTCTCTATTAGATATTGGAACTGTTCCGACTGTGTGGTATATTTTGTTTTTATATTAGATATTGGAACTGTTCCGACAGTGTGGTATATTTTGTTTCTCTATTAGATATTGGAACTGTTCCGACAGTGTGATATATTTTGATTTTATATTAGATATTGGAACTGTTCCGACAGTGTGGTATATTTTGTTTCTCTATTAGATATTGAAACTGTTCCGACTGTGTGGTATATTTTGTTTTTATGTTAGATATTGGAACTGTTCCGACAGTGTGGTATATTTTGTTTCTCTATTAGATATTGGAACTGTTCCGACTGTGTGGTATATTTTGTTTCTCTATTAGATATTGAAACTGTTCCGACTGTGTGGTATATTTTGTTTCTCTATTAGATATTGGAACTGTTCCGACTGTGTGGTATATTTTGTTTCTCTATTAGATATTGAAACTGTTCCGACTGTGTGGTATATTTTGTTTTTATGTTAGATATTGGAACTGTTCCGACAGTGTGGTATATTTTGTTTCTCTATTAGATATTGGAACTGTTCCGACTGTGTGGTATATTTTGTTTCTCTATTAGATATTGAAACTGTTCCGACTGTGTGGTATATTTTGTTTCTCTATTAGATATTGGAACTGTTCCGACAGTGTGGTATATTTTGTTTCTCTATTAGATATTGGAACTGTTCCGACGGTGTGGTATATTTTCTTTTTATATTAGATATTGGAACTGTTCCGACAGTGTGGTATATTTTGTTTCTCTATTAGATATTGGAACTGTTCCGACAGTGTGGTATATTTTGTTTCTCTATTAGATATTGGAACTGTTCCGACTGTGTGGTATATTTTCTTTTTATATTAGATATTGGAACTGTTCCGATAGTGTGGTATATTTTGTTTTTATATTAGATATTGGAACTGTTCCGAAAGTGTGGTATATTTTGTTTCTCTATTAGATATTGGAACTGTTCCGACAGTGTGGTATATTTTGTTTTTATATTAGATATTGAAACTGTTCAGACTGTGTGGTATATTTGGTTTCTCTATTAGATATTGGAACTGTTCCGACAGTGTGATATATTTTGATTTTATATTAGATATTGGAACTGTTCCGACAGTGTGGTATATTTTGTTTCTCTATTAGATATTGAAACTGTTCCGACTGTGTGGTATATTTTGTTTTTATGTTAGATATTGGAACTGTTCCGACAGTGTGGTATATTTTGTTTCTCTATTAGATATTGGAACTGTTCCGACTGTGTGGTATATTTTGTTTCTCTATTAGATATTGAAACTGTTCCGACTGTGTGGTATATTTTGTTTCTCTATTAGATATTGGAACTGTTCCGACTGTGTGGTATATTTTGTTTCTCTATTAGATATTGAAACTGTTCCGACTGTGTGGTATATTTTGTTTTTATGTTAGATATTGGAACTGTTCCGACAGTGTGGTATATTTTGTTTCTCTATTAGATATTGGAACTGTTCCGACTGTGTGGTATATTTTGTTTCTCTATTAGATATTGAAACTGTTCCGACTGTGTGGTATATTTTGTTTCTCTATTAGATATTGGAACTGTTCCGACAGTGTGGTATATTTTGTTTCTCTATTAGATATTGGAACTGTTCCGACGGTGTGGTATATTTTCTTTTTATATTAGATATTGGAACTGTTCCGACAGTGTGGTATATTTTGTTTCTCTATTAGATATTGGAACTGTTCCGACAGTGTGGTATATTTTGTTTCTCTATTAGATATTGGAACTGTTCCGACTGTGTGGTATATTTTCTTTTTATATTAGATATTGGAACTGTTCCGATAGTGTGGTATATTTTGTTTTTATATTAGATATTGGAACTGTTCCGAAAGTGTGGTATATTTTGTTTCTCTATTAGATATTGGAACTGTTCCGACAGTGTGGTATATTTTGTTTTTATATTAGATATTGAAACTGTTCAGACTGTGTGGTATATTTGGTTTCTCTATTAGATATTGAAACTGTTCCGACAGTGTGGTATATTTTGTTTCTTTATTAGATATTGAAACTGTTCCGACAGTGTGGTATATTTTGTTTCTCTATTAGATATTGAAACTGTTCCGACAGTGTGGTATATTTTGTTTTTATATTAGATATTGGAACTGTTCCGATAGTGTGGTATATTTTGTTTCTCTATTAGATATTGGAGCTGTTCCGATAGTGTGGTATATTTCGTTTTTATATTAGATATTGGAACTGTTCCGACTGTGTGGTATATTTTGTTTTTATATTAGATATTGGAACTGTTCCGATAGTGTGGTATATTTTGTTTCTCTATTAGATATTGGAACTGTTCCGTCAGTGTGGTATATTTTGTTTCTCTATTAGATATTGAAACTGTTCCGACTGTGTGGTATATTTTGTTTTTATGTTAGATATTGGAACTGTTCCGACAGTGTGGTATATTTTGTTTCTCTATTAGATATTGGAACTGTTCCGACTGTGTGGTATATTTTGCTTCTCTATTAGATATTGAAACTGTTCCGACTGTGTGGTATATTTTGTTTCTCTATTAGATATTGGAACTGTTCCGACAGTGTGGTATATTTTGTTTTTATATTAGATATTGGAACTGTTCCAACAGTGTGGTATATTTTGTTTCTCTATTAGATATTGGAACTGTTCCGACAGTGTGATATATTTTGTTTTTATATTAGATATTGGAACTGTTCCGATAGTGTGGTATATTTTGTTTCTCTAATTCTTGTTCAATTTTCACACTTCTCAACCTGTGTGAGAAGAAATGGATAATCAACGTGTGGATCACTTTGTTCTCAGTCGCTGATTGGTCAATTACGCAATAATGTCTCAACCCGTGGGTGAGATAATAATTTCACGCTACTTTTCCCGTAAAAATGTTACGTTTTGCAAAATGTCATTGTGTCAATAAAATCGTTTAATTAACCGTAACTAACCGTAATTAACCGTACCGTTATCAAGAACCCTTCATCTGGAATCTTGTCCCTTCTCCATCATTGCTTCAAAAACATTCCTTAACGGGTATGACGTCAATTGAAGTATACGTCAGTGACGTCATTGAACGTCGATTTGAGAAAGTGAAAACGGCCATATATTTTGTTAAAATAGTGAGAAAAAGAATCAAACAAATTTTTAGTGGTTCATTAGAGAATAATTCTTATATGATTTACATAATTAGAAATCCTATCCTCTGATTGGGTATAAGCGCTTATGGAGGCGGGGTTTTTGTCAGTTTATTTTTCCATAGACGATGTTCACCGGACTACTTTTTTCGTAATGTAAACAAAATGGGCGGCTTGGATTCCCGATAATAAAAAAAGATAAAAGAAACAATGTTTATTGTTAATAATCAACAATTATTGTTAGATATGAAATAAAAAAGTAAATGCCAATTAAAAAAAAGGCTTGTACAAAAAATTCCGGAAAAAATACTTAAGACAACCATCTATCGACTTTGACTTTTGTAATATATCGTCATCCTGTGACGTTGTTTACAAGGGACGCTGATTGACGTAAGCTGGTTACTGATTTATTCTACGATTTTGTGAGCATTTTACTTGTTTGAGTAGCTAAATGCCATCAAATTGGAAAATATCAGTAACTTAATTACATCACCGTCTAATTATCAATATAGGAAAACAACTTAAACAAGGTTAGTTCATTTTGCTATTCATGGCCGACACACATCAATGGAATGTATGTGTGCGTACTGGGGATTCCCAAAGGTAAATTTTCAAAACAAATGAAAAAAAAAAATACTTAGTTACAGAATAATAAGGATTAAACGCATTTTTTCAGGAGTTTATTGATGTATAACCTGGACAAAGTCACTCACAAACTTTCATAAAAGTCCTTCGGACTTTTATTTGTTTGTGAGTGAATTGGTCCAGGTTATATCCTCGTCTGACAATAAGTCGGTCAGTCATTGGATAATGTTTGATTATTTTTTTCATGTTTGAAAAGTAAACATTTTTTTCTTTTTAATTATGTTCCTCATCTATTCTTGCTCACATGTGTAAAGTTCCATGGAAAAAAGATCGACAATAATAACACACTGACCTGTAATGCTGTATTTGTTTACCATCCATTTTCCAAATGGCGTCGTATGACGTCACATAAAGCCGGTCAAAGTTCAATAAAGCACATGATTTTGTCATAGGCCAACCAAACTTAAAAAATAAACCAGATTAAGAAAGTACAGTATTTTAGCTTTTTCAGTGTAATTGATTTGTCTGAAAAATTTCAAAAGATGTTTTTTTTTAAATAGTTTGAAATTGAAGTATTAAAAATTAATTATTTCATGCAAAAATTAAACTTGCTTACCCACATAAAAAGTATTTAATCCAGTGAATTTTGTGTTTTTTCTCTTGTCAATACAATCTATTAGACCGACATATTTTGGTAAAACAATTAATGACTGATTTCAATTTATTTTAATCACATTTATTATCACAGAGTGGTAACAATACAGTTTTGTTGATGCTATTTGTAATAATGACAGGTTTTTTTTAATCCAGATAATCTCATTTTTCTGTCTGGTTTAATTTAATTCTCTGTTCAATTTATGCTATAAATTTTGATTATTGCTGTTAAATTAATTCTTTTTCTATCTTCTCTGTGAATTTCATTTCAATACCCCAAGAAGTAAGGGGTATATTTGTTATTAAAGCAGCAGTGGAAATGCAAAATAATCTGCCATTTTGTCCCTAATAGAGAGCACTTGCATGTATTTTCCCGGTAAAATCGGCCATTTTCTAGAAAATGGTGGAATCTGAATGATCAATCATCATATTTTCAAAGTATTTTAAAATACAATTTGTTGGCCTACATTCCAGAAACGGTCATGAACTGTGATGACGATTATGTCAACAAACCGGAAAAATACAAATGTTTGGGGAATACCATCGATGGAAACATATTTAGCAAGCATAATGATCAGGAAAAAAAGACATTAGTTAAAAGGATCTTTTTCACTTGCATGGAATTTATTCAATTCAAACTTCTCTGTTTTAATCTCATCTTGTAATTTTGACGTTGAAAAGTATTCCCTCAGTGTTTATGTACGCTATGAATATACAGAATGACGTCATTGGTCTCGTGCTGCGCGAAAATTGTAAATCAAAACAAGTGATCGACTTTATTGCATGTCCGAGCAGATGTCACGGTAGGATACATAAATAAACTCCGGAAAAAATGCGTTTAATCCTATAAACAATCTCTAACATTGTTTCCCGTTTAATACGATAATTTCTCAAATTTCGATAGTTAAATTTTTACATTTTAAAGTTCTCGGTAAACCTCGAACTTTAGAATGTGAAAATTTAACTATCTTGATTTGAGAAATTATCGTAATAAACGGGAAACAATGTTAGAGACTATATTTCTCTATTAGATATTGAAACTGTTCCGACTGTGTGGTATATTTTGCTTTTATATTAGATATTGAAACTGTTCCGACAGTGTGGTATATTTTGTTTCTCTACTAGATATTGGAACTGTTCCGACTGTGTGGTATATTTTGTTTCTCTATTAGATATTGGAACTGTTCCGACTGTGTGGTATATTTTGTTTCTCTATTAGATATTGGAACTGTTCCGACTGTGTGGTATATTTTGTTTCTCTATTAGATATTGGAACTGTTCCGACTGTGTGGTATATTTTGTTTTTATATTAGATATTAGAACTGTTCCGACAGTGTGGTATATTTTGTTTCTCTATTAGATATTGAAACTGTTCCGACACTGGTATTTTTTTGTTTCTCTATTAGATTTTAGAAATGTTCGGATACTGTGGTATTTTTTGCTTCTCTATTAGATTTTAGAACTGTTCCGACAGTGTGGTATATTTTGTTTCTCTATTAGATATTGGAACTGTTCCGACTGTGTGGTATATTTTGTTTTTATATTAGATATTGGAACTGTTCCGACAGTGTGGTATATTTTGTTTCTCTATTAGATATTGGAACTGTTCCGACTGTGTGGTATATTTTCTTTTTATATTAGATATTGGAACTGTTCCGACAGTGTGGTATATTTTGTTTCTCTATTAGATATTGGAACTGTTCCGACAGTGTGGTATATTTTGTTTCTCTATTAGATATTGAAACTGTTCCGACAGTGTGTTATATTTTGTTTTTATATTAGATATTGGAACTGTTCCGACAGTGTGGTATATTTTCTTTTTATATTAGATATTGGAACTGTTCCGACAGTGTGGTATATTTTGTTTCTCTATTAGATATTGGAACTGTTCCGACAGTGTGGTATATTTTGTTTCTCTATTAGATATTGAAACTGTTCCGACAGTGTGGTATATTTTGTTTTTATATTAGATATTGGAACTGTTCCGACAGTGTGGTATATTTTGTTTCTCTATTAGATATTGGAACTGTTCCGACAGTGTGGTATATTTTGTTTCTCTATTAGATATTGGAACTGTTCCGACTGTGTGGTATATTTTCTTTTTATGTTAGATATTGGAACTGTTCCGACAGTGTGGTATATTTTGTTTCTCTATTAGATATTGGAACTGTTCCGACAGTGTGGTATATTTTGTTTCTCTATTAGATATTGAAACTGTTCCGACAGTGTGGTATATTTTGTTTTTATATTAGATATTGGAACTGTTCCGACAGTGTGGTATATTTTGTTTCTCTATTAGATATTGGAACTGTTCCGACAGTGTGGTATATTTTGTTTCTCTATTAGATATTGGAACTGTTCCGACTGTGTGGTATATTTTCTTTTTATATTAGATATTGGAACTGTTCCGACAGTGTGGTATATTTTGTTTCTCTATTAAATATTGGAACTGTTCCGACAGTGTGGTATATTTTGTTTCTCTATTAGATATTGAAACTGTTCCGACAGTGTGTTATATTTTGTTTTTATATTAGATATTGGAACTGTTCCGACAGTGTGGTATATTTTGTTTCTCTATTAGATATTGGAACTGTTCCGACAGTGTGGTATATTTTTGTGCTTTCCATTTTATCACTTTGTTTTTAGTGGGGAAAAAGACCATGCCAGTAGTACCTGCACAATTTACTGCTCACATAGAATGCGTAATTATGAACAAAAACATGACAACAGACTTCCATGAGTACTACGACGATACGAATAACAGGGGAGCAGTCGTTCAGTTGGATCAAGGTTTAGAACTTGACGCCTGGTATGATTACAACACCAATGAATTTATAGCTTATTATAAACCGACAAGTAAGTATTAGTAGTTGAAAATTTTAGAGTTTAAATATTTGTTTTGGTTTATGGTGTTTAACGCCACTTTCAATAATATTTCGTTTGTTTGTTTGTTTGATGGTGTTTAACGCCACTTTCAACAACATTTCAGTTATATTGTGGCGGTCAGTTTTATTGATGGAGGAAACAGAAGGACCCGGAGAAAACTACAGACCTGTCGCAAGTTACTGACAAACTTTATCACATAATGTTGTACACGTCGTCCTGATCGAGATTTGAACTCACAACAGCATCAGTGGGGATAGGTACTGATTGCATAGATAGTTGTAAATCCATAAACACCATCAAACAAACAAACCAGTTTTAATGTTTGTCAAGATGTTTATTGGAAAGAGAACTAAAGGGTACTCAGATTAGGAAATTTCAGATATTTTGAAAGGATGGTATAATTTTTATTCTGCACTGAAATTTTTATGTGTGTATTTTTCTTTGAATCGATCGTGTTGAGAGCATCCGGTAGTATGTCGACGGATTTGTGGAGCAGGAATTGCTTACCCTAAAGCCCCTGAGTTCACTCCCGGTTTTCAGTGGGGTTCATGTTACTCGATCTTTAGTTTTATGTGTATGCTTTGTAGATCGTTGTTTGTCCTTTTGTACTTTTTCTTTTGGCCATTGTGTTGTCTGTTCTTCTTCAATATACGGATTCTGATTATCCCTTTGGTATCTTCAAACTTTGGCCATTGTGTTGTCTGTTCTTCTTCAATATACAGATTCTGATTACCCCTTTGGTATCTTCAAACTTTGGCCATTGTGTTGTCTGTTCTTCTTCAATATACAGATTCTGATTACCCCTTTGGTATCTTCAAACTTTGGCCATTGTGTTGTCTGTTCTTCAATATACGGATTCTGATTATCCCTTTGGTATCTTCAAACTTTGGTCATTGTGTTGTCTGTTCTTCAATATATAGATTCTGATTACCCCTTTGGTATCTTCAAACTCTTCTTACAAAAAACCAACAAATTCATTTCAGAGACCTGTCTCGTACAGACCCTCAGTACATCTGACCAAAGATATCTGTTTGGGTACACACCAAACGGTGCTACCGGTAAGATATTCTCAGCAGGAAAGATGCTACACATGGTGGAACCCGGTGCCACGCAGGTTTACATGGGTGTGCAAAGTTACCGAGGCATAGCTGTAGACACGTGGCAGTCATGTCAATATTGGGACGCCTATGACGCTACAATGCATGTCACGTGGTATTTCACAGGTATGATGATATACAAATGTTAACCTTTGTTGAGGTTAATACATTTGTATAAGGATCTATCCTTCCAAGATATATGATATATACGGAAGCCAAAAGTCCGAGGTAAATATCATATACACTGTACAGGGGCGGATCGAGGATTTCAAGTTAGGGGGGGGGCGCACTTAAAAAAATTGCGCTGAGCGGAGGGAGGCGCGAAAATTTTTGGGGTATTTCGTGTGAGAAATCATGATTTTACGACAAAAAAAAAATAAAAAATCCAATTGCGGAGGGAGGCCCAACATTTTTTGGGGTATTTCGTGTGAAAAATCACGATTTTACGCAAAAAAATCATATTTTTTCCAATTTCTTTGGGAGGGGGGGCCGCCGGGTGCCCCCCCCCCCCACCCTGGATCCGCCCCTGCTGTATCTTGGAATGATAGATCCTTAGATTTATCGAAATGAAAGTCAGTAATTGGTTTATTACATAAAACTGTTAGTAATGCCTTCTGGGTCATGTTTTATAAATTAATATTAAACATTACATGATGTATGTGGGTTTTTTTTTGGTAAATTTGAATGGAAACAAGATTTAGACAGAAAATCGGAAAACCCCTACTTTTGATTTTAGATTCACGTGAAGTTGATATAACGTTCCAAAGGCTCATCTGGAACGATCTAAATTAATCTTTGCGGAAATTGACAGCTTAGACAGTATTAATAAAGTTCTATCAAGAAAAAATATCATGCCTTTAACCAATCAGATAAAAGAACTATTTATAGTAATATAATAACAATCAATAATAGTGTGAGTTCATTTAGGGAACGACCATTTAACTTGAAGGGGGGGTTATGGTTTTTTTCTAAAAAAATATTCTGATTCCCAATGTTGC
This sequence comes from Bathymodiolus septemdierum, assembly GCA_963383655.1. Classification (NCBI taxonomy): domain Eukaryota; kingdom Metazoa; phylum Mollusca; class Bivalvia; order Mytilida; family Modiolidae; genus Bathymodiolus; species Bathymodiolus septemdierum. The sequence continues at coordinate 53,582,309 of OY726527.1, forward strand.
TGAAAAAAATATTCTTGATTTTGGTGGAGGAAAAAAAAAATAATTTGATTCAGAGTCTTTGTCATATAATCTAATGTTAAATTTTTGAAAAAAAAAATATTCTAACTCTTGTATTTATGGGTACATAATTTCGTAGACTGCGGCTATATTCAGTTCATGTATACAAGCTTAAGGTAACAAATATTCGTTGAATTCTGAATATCGTGGTTACCTTCTATACACGAAATCCGCGAAAATTGGTATACCACGAAAGCTAATGAATTCACAATATAATAACGTTTTTAAGATTAATATAGGCTTATTGGGTTTAGCGCCACTTTCAACAATATTTCAGCTATATCGTGGCGGTCAGTATTATTGGTGGAGGAAACCAATCTACCAGGAGAAAACCACCGACCTGCCGCAAGTCACTGACAAATTTTATCACATAATGTTGTATCGAATACACCTCACCAGGAGCGGGATTCAAACTCAAAACTTTAGTGGTGATATTATGGTCTTAGGAAAAGGAAAACATATCTTATTCCCTTTCAATAACATACAGTTTTGTGTTCCCATCATCGACACTCCTCTTTAATTGACAGTTGAGCTGATGTTTTTGGGTGTGCAATTCATATGTTGATGCATCCAAATCTACTACAAGTATACAGTGACATGAAACAAAAAGAAAACATTCGTCCGATTACTTCATCCTTTGTCTGGTCCTAAAATTACAATTCATTCAGTGTACTCGATACAACATAAAGTGATAAAGTTTGTCAGTGATTTGCGGCAGGTCGGTGGTTTTCTCAAGGCCAGTTTTATTGGCTGGTTTCGAACTCACAACGTTAGTGGTGATAGGCACTGTTTGCACATGTAGTTGTAAATCCAACTACCATACGATCTATTATAATAAAATAAAAAAACAAAATATAATACACTGTCGGAACAGTTTCAAATCTAACCTTAAAATCGTAATAACAGAGGCAAATTTTGATACCCCTGACACATTCATGATCTCCATATCCTACTGGCTTAGTACAGGCATTTCAAATATCTCTACAGTACGATTAGATCTCCATATCCCACTGGTTTAGTACAGGCATTATCTCTACAGTACGATTAGATCTCCATATCCTACTGGCTTGGTACAGGCATTTCAAATATCTACAGTACGATTAGATCTCCATATCCTACTGGCTTAGTACAGGCATTTCAAATATCTCTACAATACGATTAGATCTCCATATCCTACTGGCTTAGTACAGGCATTTCAAATATCTCTACAGTACGATTAGATCTCCATATCCTACTGGCTTGGTACAGGCATTTCAAATATCTTTACAGTACGATTAGATCTCCATATCCCACTGGCTTAGTACAGGCATTATCTCTACAGTACGATTAGATCTCCATATCCTACTGGCTTAGTACAGGCATTTCAAATATCTCTACAATACGATTAGATCTCCATATCCTACTGGCTTAGTACAGGCATTTCAAATATCTCTACAGTACGATTAGATCTCCATATCCTACTGGCTGGGTACAGGCATTTCAAATATCTCTACAGTACGATTAGATCTCCATATCCTACTGGCTGAGTACAGGCATTTCAAATATCTCTACAGTACGATTAGATCTCCATATCCTACTGGCTTAGTACAGGCATTTCAAATATCTCTACAGTACGATTAGCTCTCCATATCCTACTGGCTTAGTACAGGCATTATCTCTACAATACGATTAGATCTCCATATCCTACTGGCTTGGTACAGGCATTTCAAATAGCTCTACAGTACGATTAGATCTCCATATCCTACTGGCTTAGTACAGGCATTTCAAATATCTCTACAGTACGATTAGATCTCCATATCCTACTGGCTAAGTACAGGCATTATCTCTTCAGTACGATTAGATCTCCATATCCTACTGGCTTGGTACAGGCATTTCAAATATCTCTACAGTACGATTAGATCTCCATATCCCACTGGCTTAGTACAGGCATTATCTCTACAGTACGATTAGATCTCCATATCCTACTGGCTTAGTACAGGCATTTCAAATATCTCTACAATACGATTAGATCTCCATATCCTACTGGCTTAGTACAGGCATTTCAAATATCTCTACAGTACGATTAGATCTCCATATCCTACTGGCTTGGTACAGGCATTTCAAATATCTCTACAGTACGATTAGATCTCCATATCCTACTGGCTTAGTACAGGCATTTCAAATATCTCTACAGTACGATTAGATCTCCATATCCTACTGGCTTAGTACAGGCATTTCAAATATCTCTACAGTACGATTAGCTCTCCATATCCTACTGGCTTAGTACAGGCATTATCTCTACAGTACGATTAGATCTCCATATCCTACTGGCTTGGTACAGGCATTTCAAATAGCTCTACAGTACGATTAGATCTCCATATCCTACTGGCTTGGTACAGGCATTTCAAATAGCTCTACAGTACGATTAGATCTCCATATCCTACTGGCTTAGTACAGGCATTATCTCTACAGTACGATTAGATCTCCATATCCTACTGGCTTGGTACAGGCATTTCAAATATCTCTACAGTACGATTAGATCTCCATATCCTACTGGCTTGGTACAGGCATTTCAAATAGCTCTACAGTACGATTAGATCTCCATATCCTACTGGCTTAGTACAGGCATTTCAAATATCTCTACAGTACGATTAGATCTCCATATCCTACTGGCTTAGTACAGGCATTTCAAATATCTCTACAGTACGATTAGATCTCCATATCCTACTGGCTAAGTACAGGCATTATCTCTACAGTACGATTAGATCTCCATATCCTACTGGCTTGGTACAGGCATTTCAAATATCTCTACAGTACGATTAGATCTCCATATCCTACTGACTTAGTACAGGCATTTCAAATATATCTACAGTACGATTAGATCTACATATCCTACTGGCTCAGTACAGGCATTTCAAATATCTCTACAGTACGATTAGATCTCCATATCCTACTGGCTCAGTACAGGCATTTCAAATATCTCTACAGTACGATTAGATCTCCATATCCTACTGGCTCAGTACAGGCATTTCAAATACATGTATCTCTACAGTCGATTACCGCCACGACGATCCTTTTATTTATAAATCTTAGGGTTGTGTGTATACGTATTTACAGAAATTAAAGCAAAATATTATAAACAAATTTAAATATACCGTTTAAGCTCCGACAGAATGGGACACTGCAGTGGGACAATTGGTACCAGTTGGAGCATATGTATCGGGAATTGTGTGGGATACAGACACGACAAACCATAAGATGCAGCATTACTACAATCTCTATCACTTCCGGTTGGACATTAGTGACCCAAAAGTTTTTGAGGTAATATTTATGAATTAAAGGAATATTCTGTTATCCGACATGACAGGAAAGTTCTACTAATAGTGCATTCTGAAACTTTCTCGTATTATTGATACATTCTATATGTTTGTTATGAATAAAATGAGAAACAAAAAATACCACACTGTCGAAATAAAATATCAAAATCGTAAAAAGAGGCAAAATCGATACTCATAAAATAATAAATCGAACATTGTTATGTCTGAATCGAATAAATAGACGATTTTGATTGGCAGATTTCGAGCAATGAACCGGATGTGGTCGTGTTGAATGCACACAAACCAGAATACCCAGAGAAAACAACCGATCTTTTGTTGATAAACTGTATCACCGTATGAAGCCGTGTTCAACACACTAAGACGGGGATAATAACACACAGTCCCTAGTAATGGTATACCCTAACTATATAGATATATGAAAACTCAACCATAATAAACAAACACCTGCCCCACCCCTCAATATACAGTGACACCTGTCTAAACCGAACCATGAGTAAACTGAACATCTGCCCCACCCGCCTTCCCTCAATATACAGTGACACCTGTCTAAACCGAACCATGAGTAAACCGAACATCTGCCCCACCCGCCTTCCCTCAATATACAGTGACACCTGTCTAAACCGAACCATGAGTAAACCGAACACCTGCCTAAACAAGACAGACTTTACATCAAAAGTACAGGGCGCTTACCAGAACTGGCAAGCCCTGTACCCCGATCCTGAGCCTAAGCAACTCAATACTCCAGTACAAGGAGAAAGTACAGTGAGACAGTAAAGCACCAAAGAGAACAAATTTAGTACTCGGGGACCAGTAGCGTCAATTGTGACCTTTAGGATCAGGATCTTTACAGGGACATATGCAAAATATTTATGTAATTTGAACCTGTGGGATCCTGTCCAAGCTGAACATATTATTCAGTCCCAAAGGGGTTCGATTTAGACAGATTGATTGACTATTGATTAACGTCCAAAGAGCAATATTTCAGCTATATTCAGGACTAGAACAAGTTCAATAATATAATAATATATAAAACAAAACCTTATGGACACGAGGGAAGGGGTGGGTCAACGACTTTTGTATGCCACTACAAAAGTATGGAGAGATGTGTAGGGACGAAAAATTTAGTCTTATTGAAATCTTCAAAAGAGGCCTTTAGCAGGGGGAGTGATTCTCTCCAAACATGTTACCAACTATGGTCCACGGATTCCTGTATAGTAATCCGAACCCCCCAAATGACAATCGATAGTGCCTCCCCCTTTCGCCACCCGGGGATGCACAAAGCAGCTCTGGGAACCTTCACCATTATCCAGCCCCTATATATAAAGCATTTTAAGATTTTAAACAAACACACTATTAGGTATGCGAACAATTTTGTCACATAGTGCTTGATTGATTGATTGATTGGTGTTTAATGCCAACTTTAGCAATATTTCAGCTATATCGTGGCGTGAACAAATTGTATTATTAAACTTAGACACCTACAAGATCCTTAGAAATGAAAAATAAAAAAAACATACTTCTCTATAAAACAATCGTATTACATGTACAAATAAAACAAACATTAAAAAGATAAAAACATATATTTAGAACATATGTTATATAGCTATATTTTTGTATATAAATTTATTTCTTTTAAAAACTTCAAAATTGTGTCGCCTGCGACATTTGTAAATAAATTAGATAAACTGTTGACATTGTAGAATGTTTGCCGAACATCGGTAACATCCAGTCTAGTAAAACATGTTTTAATGAATAATTGGAATTGTCACATAGTGCAATGTTATATTATTATGTGTAAAATGTTTTAGACGCCAGCTGGCGTTCAGTGTCCTGGAAGGAAGAATACCAAGCCATTACCCACAATGCCAAAGGGATTCAGCTTCACTTCCGAATTCGTCGACAAGACTCATAATACAATTTCCTTTATGCAGGTACATTTGTATAAGTAAAACAATATGATTGATTGATTGAATGGTTGGTGTTTAACGCCAAGTAAGACAATAAAGTACAAGCATATGACAAGCACAGAGGAGAACTGAACATACGGGCATTTGGGGTATGCACGATCGGCCGCTCAGATAAGCAACATATTAATGAATAAAGGTCGCTCATTATAGGTGACGGATGCTCGGGCCGATGTTAAGACCGAGTTCGAATTCTGGAACAGTGGATTAGGAGTCAGTTTTAACAGAAGTATCCCCCTCCGAAAATCACTTATAAACTCTATCACATAACTTGGTATCAATGTCGCCTCGCTACGGCAGGAAATCAAGCTTTAGTTTGATTGATTTATTGATTGATTCATTGATTTGTGTTTAACGCCATCTTTAACATTATCTCAGTTGTATCATGGTGTGAACAGATAATATATTGTATAAACAAAGCTTTTAGACTTACCTAGGAACTGATATTTTAATATAACTTTAAATGGGCGGATCTGTGTTGTTTTGCCAGAACCATATTTGTTCCTTTTTTAATATGAAACATGGGTAATTTTTCTTCAAATTTTAATAAAATTTCTCCATCAGTTAATAAGAACTGAAGGGTGAGATAATTTATTTTAGGCATCTCTCAGGTAAATTTAATTCTATAGTTTCTATAAGGAAAGCTTGAAGATGCCAACGGGGTAATCAGAAGCCGTAAATCAAAGGGAGGTAATCAGAAGCCGTAAATCAAAGGGAGGTAATCAGAAGCCGTAAATCAAAGGGAGGTAATCAGAAGCCGTAAATCAAAGGGAGGTAATCAGAAGCCGTAAATCAAAGGGAGGTAATCAGAAGCCGTAAATCGAAGAAGGGAATACACACAACACAATGGCATGAAGAAAAAGGACAAACAATGATCTACAAAACATTATACAGATTGTGGCGACCTTTTTTTTCAGAAAAGAAACAGCCCATAAAAGTTAAATGATCGTTCCCTTATAAATTATGCAAATCTAATCGACTTAAACAGTTCTATAGAGCTTGTGTTATAATTGTTATTTTGTATCGAAACTAAAAAAACCTTTATGTATTATTTACTCATTTATAACAGTTCCACTCGATGAGATGATGATGATGGTGATGTCCGTACTAGACCAACACGTGTATATGGATGTTTGTACTGCTCGGTCATGCATTGTACTAGACCAACACGTGTATATGGATGTTTGTAGTGCTAGTTCATGCATTGTACTAGACCAACACGTGTATATGGATGTTTGTAGTGCTAGTTCATGCATTGTACTAGACCAACACGTGTATATGGATGTTTGTAGTGCTAGTTCATTAAAACAACAGTCCACGGGTAGACATGACGCTTTACTCGGACACATTATCCTGATTCCAAGCTGAACAGTCTTTGCTCTTTCTCCTTAATGCTGCGTGTTTACCGGAGAAGCAACAAATACTAGTTTCATAGTCTTTTGTTTGACACGATCGGAACCCGAACTCACGATCTACCGCATTCGCAGTGAGAACGGTATCCAATACTAGTATACCAACAAAACGGTTGGTGTAAATTATATAATATAAGAACGGTATCCAATACTAGTATACCAACAAAACGGTTGGTGTAAATTATATAATACAAGAAAATAAGATATGTTAAGATTAATCTGAATTGACATTATGTTGTTTGACAGTACATTTTTTGTATTATATAAAGAAAAATGATTTTAATTTTACAGGAGTTTTATGATTATACCAGTAAGGCAGTCATGTACAATTTTAAACCACTTATGATAGAGAACAATCCATTCGGAACAAACCAACTGAGAGAGGTGCATGATTTTAGTACAGGTAATGTTTGTTGTTCAACAATACCCCTTTAGAATTGATGTTATGGTGTTTAACGCCACTTTCAACAACATTTCAGTTATATCAGTTATATGGCGGTCAGTTTTATTGGTGGAGGAAACCGGAGAAAACCACGGACCTGTCACAAGTCACGTGATAAACTTTATCACATAATGTTGGCTTGAGCACACCTCGCCAAAGTGGGATTCGAACTCACAACTCTAGTGATGATAGGCATTGATTCTCCATAGAGATATTGTAAAAGTGACCCCTAAATTCGCTAAGACACTACTTTTGCATAAGTAATTTTAATAATAAGTTTAAAGGTATTCCGTACAGGACATTATTCAATATAAAGGTGAACAAATAGACTGAAAACTTTACCTGAAATAAGTTCACTTGAAGTGAAAATTCAGTGGCTGATACAGGATGTTTTTAAAAAAAAGGGGTTGGTTTATGTGTCTAATGCCACTTTCAACAATATTTCAGTTATATCGTGGCAGTCAGTCTTAGTGGTGGAGAAAACATCTCACCTGCCGCAATTCACTGACACACTATATCACATAGTGTTGTATGGAGAACACCTCGCCATGAACGGAATTGAAAAGCGGTGATCTAGGATATTTTAGATATTATTTTTAATTATCAACCTTATGATTGGATAATTTTATCATACTAAATCCGGTTAAGAATATTATTACAAACGAGTTTGTAACAAGTGTTCAACTCCTGTTATTCTTGTTATAAACCCGATGGATGTTTGTTTTCTAGGCGTAGCTTATGATGGATGTTTGTTTTCTAGGCGTGGCTTATGATGGATGTTTGTTTTCTAGGCGTGGCTTATGTAACAGATAGAATGTACGGAAACTGTACTGCAAAGAAAATTGAACTGACGTTTGATGACAGAAATATAGACCGGAACCACGTGTCAATGAGAAATCCCGCTCAATTTTTCTATTTTGACGTCATTAATTATACCTACGAAGGAGTGGTAAGTTTAATGCAGGGGCGGATCCAGGCGCCCCCCCCCCCCCCCTCCCCCATAAAATTGGAAAAAATATGATTTTTTGGCGTAAAATCGTGATTTTTCACACGAAATACCCCAAACATTGTTGCGCCTCCCTCGGCTCGGCGCAATTTTTTTAAGTGCCCCCCCTCCCTAACTTGAAATCCTGGATCCGCCCCTGAAATGATCGCTTGTGAGAAGAGTTAAAAGATACCAAAGGGGTAACCAGAATCTGTAAATCGAAGAAGGACAGACGACACAATGACCAAAAGAAAAAGAACAAAAGGACAAACAACAATCCACAAAACATACACATATAAGATCGAGTAACACGAACCCCACTAAAAGCCGGAAGGATAACAAGTACCTGCTTCACTAGTGGCACCCGTCGTAATGAATGTTTATAAAGTAATACAGATAATTCAGATATTAAAGGAAAAAGAACTTTCATCTTACAGTTTTTTGTTGGTATCAATGTTCGTTAATGCCCGGATAGTGAGATGTTCGTTCGGTGATATTTGAAATCGTGGTTTTGACACCTGTCCATAATTTCTCACTGGATCGATACCTCTGCTGGTGAACTAATAGTCCCCGAGGGTATCATCCATCCAATAGTCAGTGTTTCGTCACTTTCATGGGGGTATTATATATATTTGTTACTGAAATTTACAGTCCTAAATAATGTAATTATTAATAAAACTAAGGTTCTCCTCCTTCAGGCACAGGTGATCTTAGCCGATTTGGCTATTCTGTTTGGGGTCTTGGGTTTTATTGTTATTCTGTTTGTGGCCTTGGGCTTTATTGTTATTCTGTTTGTGGCCTTGGGCTTTATTGTTATTCTGTTTGTGGCTTTTGGCTTTATTGCTATTCTGTTTGTGGCCTTGGGCTTTATTGCTATTCTGTTTGGGGCCTTGGGCTTTATTGCTATTCTGTTTGGGGCCTTGGCCTTTATTTCTATTCTGTTTGTGGCCTTGGGCTTTATTGTTATTCTGTTTGTGGCCTTGGGCTTTATTGTTATTCTGTTTGTGGCCTTGGGCTTTATTGTTATTCTGTTTGTGGCCTTGGGCTTTATTGCTGTTCTGTTTGTGACCTTGGGCTTTATTGCTATTCTGTTTGGGGCCTTGGGCTTTATTGTTATTCTGTTTGGGACCTTGGGCTTTATTGCTATTCTGTTTGAGGCCTTGGGCTTTATTGCTATTCTGTTTGTGGCCTTGGGCTTTATTGTTATTCTGTTTGTGGCCTTGGGCTTTATTGTTATTCTGTTTGTGGCCTTGGGCTTTATTGCTATTTTGTTTGTGGCTTTGGGTTTTATTGCTGTTCTGTTTGTGGCTTTGGGCTTTATTGCTGTTCTGTTTGTGGCCTTGGGCTTTATTGCTATTCTGTTTGTGGCCTTGGGCGTTATTGCTATTCTGTTTGTGGCCTTGGGCTTTATTGCTATTCTGTTTGGGGCCTTGGGCTTTATTGCTATTCTGTTTGGGGCCTTGGGCTTTATTGCTATTCTGTTTGTGGCCTTGGGCTTTATTGTTATTCTGTTTGGGGCCTTGGGCTTTATTGCTATTCTGTTTGGGGCCTTGGGTTTTATTGTTATTCTGTTTGGGGCCTTGGGTTTTATTGTTATTCTGTTTGTGGCCTTGGGCTTTATTGCTGTTCTGTTTGTGACCTTGGGCTTTATTGCTATTCTGTTTGTGGCCTTGGGCTTTATTGTTATTCTGTTTGTGGCCTTGGGCTTTATTGTTATTCTGTTTGTGGCCTTGGGCTTTATTGCTATTTTGTTTGTGGCTTTGGGTTTTATTGCTGTTCTGTTTGTGGCTTTGGGCTTTATTGCTGTTCTGTTTGTGGCCTTGGGCTTTATTGCTATTCTGTTTGTGGCCTTGGGCGTTATTGCTATTCTGTTTGTGGCCTTGGGCTTTATTGCTATTCTGTTTGGGGCCTTGGGCTTTATTGCTATTCTGTTTGGGGCCTTGGGCTTTATTGCTATTCTGTTTGTGGCCTTGGGCTTTATTGTTATTCTGTTTGGGGCCTTGGGCTTTATTGCTATTCTGTTTGGGGCCTTGGGTTTTATTGTTATTCTGTTTGGGGCCTTGGGTTTTATTGTTATTCTGTTTGTGGCCTTGGGCTTTATTGCTGTTCTGTTTGTGACCTTGGGCTTTATTGCTGTTCTGTTTGTGGCCTTGGGCTTTATGGCTATTCTGTTTGTGGCCTTGGGCTTTATTGCTGTTCTGTTTGTGGCCTTGGGCTTTATTGCTGTTCTGTTTGTGGCCTTGGGTTTTATTGTTATTCTGTTTGTGGCCTTGGGCTTTATTGTTATTCTGTTTGTGGCCTTGGGCTTTATTGCTGTTCTGTTTGTGGCCTTGGGCTTTATTGCTGTTCTGTTTGTGGCCTTGGGCTTTATTGCTGTTCTGTTTGTGGCCTTGGGCTTTATTGCTGTTCTGTTTGTGGCCTTGGGTTTTATTGTTATTCTGTTTGTGGCCTTGGGCTTTATTGTCATTCTGTTTGTGGCCTTGGGCTTTATTGCTGTTCTGTTTGTGGCCTTGGGTTTTATTGCTATTCTGTTTGGGGCCTTCGGCTTTATTGCTATTCTGTTTGTGGCCTTGGGTTTTATTGCTATTCTGTTTGTGGCCTTGGGTTTTATTGCTATTCTGTTTGTGGCCTTGGGCTTTATTGTTATTCTGTTTGTGGCCTTGGGCTTTATTGTTATTCTGTTTGTGGCCTTGGGCTTTATTGTTATTCTGTTTGTGGCCTTGGGCTTTATTGCTATTCTGTTTGTGGCCTTGGGCTTTATTGCTATTCTGTTTGTGGCCTTGGGCTTTATTGCTATTCTGTTTGGGACCTTGGGCTTTATTGCTATTCTGTTTGGGACCTTGGGCTTTATTGCTATTCTGTTTGGGGCCTTGGGCTTTATTACTATTCTGTTTGTGGCCTTGGGTTTTATTGGCTATTCTGTTTGTGGCCTTGGGCTTTATTGCTATTCTGTTTGTGGCCTTGGGCTTTATTGCTATTCTGTTTGGGGCCTTGGGCTTTATTGGTATTCTGTTTGGGACCTTGGGCTTTATTGCTATTCTGTTTGGGGCCTTGGGCTTTATTGTTATTCTGTTTGGGGCCTTGGGCTTTATTGCTATTCTGTTTGGGGCCTTGGGTTTTATTGTTATTCTGTTTGGGGCCTTGGGTTTTATTGTTATTCTGTTTGTGGCCTTGGGCTTTATTGCTGTTCTGTTTGTGACCTTGGGCTTTATTGCTGTTCTGTTTGTGGCCTTGGGCTTTATGGCTATTCTGTTTGTGGCCTTGGGCTTTATTGCTATTCTGTTTGTGGCCTTGGGCTTTATTGCTATTCTGTTTGGGGCCTTGGGCTTTATTGCTATTTTGTTTGTGGCCTTGGGCTTTATTGCTGTTCTGTTTGGGGCCTTGGGTTTTATTGCTATTCTGTTTGTGGCCTTGGGCTTTATTGCTATTCTGTTTGTGGCCTTGGGCTTTATTGCTATTCTGTTTGTGGCCTTGGGCTTTATTGCTGTTCTGTTTGTGGCCTTGGGCTTTATTGCTATTCTGTTTGGGGCCTTGGGCTTTATTGGTATTCTGTTTGGGACCTTGGGCTTTATTGCTATTCTGTTTGGGGCCTTGGGCTTTATTGTTATTCTGTTTGGGGCCTTGGGCTTTATTGCTATTCTGTTTGGGGCCTTGGGTTTTATTGTTATTCTGTTTGGGGCCTTGGGTTTTATTGTTATTCTGTTTGTGGCCTTGGGCTTTATTGCTGTTCTGTTTGTGACCTTGGGCTTTATTGCTGTTCTGTTTGTGGCCTTGGGCTTTATGGCTATTCTGTTTGTGGCCTTGGGCTTTATTGCTGTTCTGTTTGTGGCCTTGGGCTTTATTGCTGTTCTGTTTGTGGCCTTGGGTTTTATTGTTATTCTGTTTGTGGCCTTGGGCTTTATTGTTATTCTGTTTGTGGCCTTGGGCTTTATTGCTGTTCTGTTTGTGGCCTTGGGCTTTATTGCTGTTCTGTTTGTGGCCTTGGGCTTTATTGCTGTTCTGTTTGTGGCCTTGGGCTTTATTGCTGTTCTGTTTGTGACCTTGGGTTTTATTGTTATTCTGTTTGTGGCCTTGGGCTTTATTGTCATTCTGTTTGTGGCCTTGGGCTTTATTGCTGTTCTGTTTGTGGCCTTGGGCTTTATTGCTGTTCTGTTTGTGGCCTTGGGCTTTATTGCTATTCTGTTTGTGGCCTTGGGTTTATTGTTATTCTGTTTGTGGCCTTGGGTTTTATTGCTATTCTGTTTGGGGCCTTGGGCTTTATTGCTATTCTGTTTGTGGCCTTGGGTTTTATTGCTATTCTGTTTGTGGCCTTGGGTTTTATTGCTATTCTGTTTGTGGCCTTGGGTTTTATTGCTATTCTGTTTGTGGCCTTGGGCTTTATTGTTATTCTGTTTGTGGCCTTGGGCTTTATTGTTATTCTGTTTGGGGCCTTGGGCTTTATTGCTATTCTGTTTGTGGCCTTGGGCTTTATTGCTATTCTGTTTGTGGCCTTGGGCTTTATTGTTATTCTGTTTGTGGCCTTGGGCTTTATTGTTATTCTGTTTGTGGCCTTGGGCTTTATTGCTATTCTGTTTGTGGCCTTGGGCTTTATTGCTATTCTGTTTGTGGCCTTGGGCTTTATTGCTATTCTGTTTGGGACCTTGGGCTTTATTGCTATTCTGTTTGGGACCTTGGGCTTTATTGCTATTCTGTTTGGGGCCTTGGGCTTTATTGCTATTCTGTTTGTGGCCTTGGGTTTTATTGGCTATTCTGTTTGTGGCCTTGGGCTTTATTGCTATTCTGTTTGTGGCCTTGGGCTTTATTGCTATTCTGTTTGGGGCCTTGGGCTTTATTGCTATTCTGTTTGGGACCTTGGGCTTTATTGCTATTCTGTTTGTGGCCTTGGGCTTTATTGTTATTCTGTTTGGGGCCTTGGGCTTTATTGCTATTTTGTTTGTGGCCTTGGGCTTTATTGCTGTTCTGTTTGGGGCCTTGGGTTTTATTGCTATTCTGTTTGTGGCCTTGGGCTTTATTGCTATTCTGTTTGTGGCCTTGGGCTTTATTGCTATTCTGTTTGTGGCCTTGGGCTTTATTGCTATTCTGTTTGTGGCCTTGGGCTTTATTGCTATTCTGTTTGGGGCCTTGGGCTTTATTGGTATTCTGTTTGGGACCTTGGGCTTTATTGCTATTCTGTTTGGGGCCTTGGGCAAAGTTTATCACATAATGTTGTATCGAGTACACCATTTGATGTGTAAATTTTGTAGTATGATAAAATATATAAAAACATTGATTATATGAGCTGCTAAGAGAAGCTTGAATGTACTCAAGGGATACTCAGATGCCGTAATGCGAAGAAAGAGATGCAACGCGAAGAAAGAGTAGTGCGAAGAAAGAGTAATGCGAAGAATGAGATACAATGCGAAGAAAGAGTAATGCGAAGAAAGAGATACAAGGCGAAGAAAGAGTAATGCGAAGAAAGAGATACAAGGCGAAGAAAGAGTAATGCGAAGAAAGAGATACAATGCGAAGAAAGAGTAATGCGAAGAAAGAGATACAATGCGAAGAAAGAGTAATGCAAAGAAAAAGTAATGCGAAGAAAGAGATACAATGCGAAGAAAGAGTAATGCGAAGAAAGAGATACAAGGCGAAGAAAGAGTAATGCGAAGAAAGAGATACAATGCGAAGAAAGAGATACAATGCGAAGAAAGTGTATGCGAAGAAAGAGTAATGCGAAGAAAGAGATACAATGCGAAGAAAGAGTAATGCGAAGAAAGAGTAATGCGAAGAAAGAGTAATGCGAAGAAAGAGATACAATGTGAAGAAAGAGTAATGCGAAGAAAGAGATACAAGGCGAAGAAAGAGTAATGCGAAGAAAGAGATACAATGCGAAGAAAGAGATACAATGCGAAGAAAGAGTAATGCGAAGAAAGAGATACAATACGAAGAAAGTAATGCGAAGAAAGAGATACAAGGCGAAGAAAGAGATACATTGCGAAGAAAGAGTAATGCGAAGAAAGAGTAATGCGAAGAAAGAGTAATGGGAAGAAAGAGATACAATGCGAAGAAAGAGTAATGCGAAGAAAGAGATACAATGCGAAGAAAGAGTAATGCGAAGAAAGAGATACAATGCGAAGAAAGAGTAATGCGAAGAAAGAGATACAAGGCGAAGAAAGAGTAATGCGAAGAAAGAGATACAATGCGAAGAAAGAGATACAATGCGAAGAAAGTGTATGCGAAGAAAGAGTAATGCGAAGAAAGAGATACAATGCGAAGAAAGAGTAATGCGAAGAAAGAGTAATGCGAAGAAAGAGATACAATGTGAAGAAAGAGTAATGCGAAGAAAGAGATACAAGGCGAAGAAAGAGTAATGCGAAGAAAGAGATACAATGCGAAGAAAGAGATACAATGCGAAGAAAGAGTAATGCGAAGAAAGAGATACAATACGAAGAAAGTAATGCGAAGAAAGAGATACAAGGCGAAGAAAGAGATACATTGCGAAGAAAGAGTAATGCGAAGAAAGAGTAATGGGAAGAAAGAGATACAATGCGAAGAAAGAGTAATGCGAAGAAAGAGTAATGCGAAGAAAGAGATACAATGCGAAGAAAGAGATGCAATGCGAAGAAAGAGTAATGGGAAGAAAGAGTAATGCGAAGAAAGAGATACAATGCGAAGAAAGAGTAATGCGAAGAAAGAGTAATGCGAAGAAAGAGATACAATGCGAAGAAAGAGTAATGCGAAGAAAGAGATACAAGGCGAAGAAAGAGTAATGCGAAGAAAGAGATACAATGCGAAGAAAGAGATACAATGCGAAGAAAGTGTATGCGAAGAAAGAGTAATGCGAAGAAAGAGATACAAGGCGAAGAAAGAGATACAATGCGAAGAAAGAGTAATGCGAAGAAAGAGATACAATGCAATGGACAAACAATGATCTACAAGATACAACACATAAAATTAAAGATTGAGTAACACAAACCCCACTAAAAACAGGGGATGAACTCAGGTGCTCCAGAGGAGTAATTAATAATATGTGGGTGTTTTTTTCTCTTGCAGAAATCTATAAGAAACATTGACTGTGACAGCTGGGTTGGAGTTCGACAGAACTGGCCCTCTAGCGGAATCAGTTCTACATGGATGTGGTACTTTGCAACGGTTTGTAATTAAGTTTGGTTACTTGTTTTTAAAACTTAATAAGAATAAGTAAATGTGAACATGGTACAAAATCTAACTGTAACTCATGTAAAGGCTGAATTTGAACATCAATAAAATGTTCTTTGTGGGTCTTATTTAGAAAAAGACCCCCCCAAAAAAACATAGTTCCCCAAGCATTGTTTGTGAAGCTTAATAAAGAAAACGGACCAAATCAAGAGGCCCATCAATGTTGTTGGGAGATTAAATAAGACACGACAACAAAATAAATATAAGTCCCCAAATGACTTAATGGGAATGTGTAGAAAAAACGTTCTCCTCCCCCAGACATAGGTGACCTTAACCGATTATAGGTATCCTGTTTAGGCCCTTTGGTTTTATTGCTCCCAAAACTTAAAAATATTTGGCTTTCCAATCTTTCGAATTTAGCGTACCTGATGAAGGTTATTTCAGAAACACGTCGTGCGCACTAAATATGATATCTACGTTTTTTTTTTGTCATTATATTTCAGTCTGATTGGACACAAGTAAATACAGGAACAGAACAAAGTGGGACACCAATCAGATTGACTATTGATTCTACAGACGTAAGTGGTTTTAAATTTCACAGGATTATGAAAAGTTTGAAGATACCAAAGGGAGATAACTAGAACTCGACAATCGTAGAAAGACAAACAACGCAATGACCAAATGAAAAAAACAATGATCAACAAAACACTATACAGATAACACGAACACCACTAAAAACTGGAAAAGGGGTAACTAGAAACCGAAAATCGAAGGACGGACAAGACAATGACCACATGAAAAAAGGAGGAAAGGTAAAACAATGATCTACAAAACACAACATAGATAATTAAAGATTGAGTAACACGAACCCCAATTAAAACCGGAAGTTCTTGATGGGTAAGCATTTCCTGCTCCACCAATAACACCCGTCGTGAGGATTAAGATTTCACTGTATATTAATTTAATAGTGGCGTAAGAATCACAATCTAGAAACAAAATAGAACCAGTGAAACATACAATTAAAAAAACATGACGAAAACTCAAGCAACACGATATAAAAATGGAACGATACAATATGTACGATGACTACCGAACGAGGAAATAGCAAACTACAATATACGGGTTTGGGTTCTGTATTTGTATGAGTACGTTGTAGTATCCCTGCTGGGCTTTAATACAACGGGATTATGGTGTTTGGCGCCAATTTCAACAATATTTCAGCTAAATCATGTCGGCCGGTTTTATTGATGGAAGAAACCGGAGTACCCAGAGAAAACTACCGACCTGTCGCAAGTCACTGACAAACTTTATCACATAATGTTATATCGAGTACACCTCGTCTGAGCGGAATTGCAACTCACAATGTTAGTGGTTATAAGCACTGATTGGATAGGTAATTGTATAATCAACTACCATACGATCACGACCACGATGACCCCTACACAAAGCAATTAGAGAGTGAAATATAATCAAAAACAAATACCACATTATATCTATATTTTGCAGGCTGGAATTCATTATGAATACAATATCTACAACTTTGCAAAGAACAAACCGGACATTCTTAACTTCGACATAGGTGCTTGTTACCTTAACAGAAATCGTAGAAAATTCCAGTTAAATTTTCCAGGTGAGTGCACCTGCACATGCACATGCCATGCACATTTGTGATCAATAAGGGTAATAACAACATTACCGAACTCCAAACAATCTTACAAAGGGAAAGTCAAAACTCCAAAAAATCTTACAAAAAAAAGTATATGAACAGACAAAATCAGTCAACAACCGGAAAATTGTGAAAACCGTAATGATCCTGACTTGGTACAGGCATTTCTAAAGAAATGGTGGGTTGAATCAGATTTTAAAGTGCCAAACCTTTCATTACGGCTCAAAGTTTCCGGCTGTCGCTATAACAGTATTTATAACAATACTTGAAGAAATAATAAAATACAATTATTTGTTAGATAACGCTGATAATTTACAACACTCAATTGGGATAGGGCATATGGTGTTTAATACCAATTTCAACAATATTTCAGTTACACCGTGGTGGCCAGTTTTATTGTTGGGGGAAACCCGAGTACCCGGAGAAATACATCGACCTACCACATGTTACTGACAGACTTTATCACATAATGTTGTATTGAGAACACATCACCTGAGCGGTATTCGAACTCACAACGCCAGTGGGTATATGTACTGATTACATTGGTAGGTCTATCCAACTACCATTTGGTCTCGACCGCGATGGCCCCAAAAAACACTGTTGGTTAATCTAGATATATTTTGTTGTAATGTATGCAAATTATTGTTTTGCATTATTCGTCCAGTATACAAATAACAGCATGCTGGTACCTTATTCTTGTAGACCGAACGATAAGAAATGGTACCAGTACAGTGTGGACGTGAATGAAGACACCATTGAAACAATACTTGTTTCTGCTCTTTTTCAGTTTTTAGACTGCAGGATAAGCAAAATATATGTAAATTGGCATTCAATGGTGGGGTCAACTACAACTGTAAATTTCAATAATACATATACCTAATAAACCATGTATGTGAACCCTCTCATAAGTAATATCTTTAAAAATATGATCTTCGTCTTTTCAGGTGACTATGCAGGAGCTGTCTCAAATAATCTGAAATTGTTTAAATATTATGTACTTATATCGCTGACACAGCAATTACAAGTATCAGCGCTAAGAATTTCAAATATACAGGTACGGATTACTTTATAAGCTCGCACTCGAATGAGTCGTAGTTTTTGCATAACTCGAAGTAAGTATATGTTCCGCACACTGTAATTACAATGTATTATTTGCACTGATATCTCAAAGACTGGGCAAACTCTAATTAAGATAGTCTGTCTATTCGATGGTACTTCTATCACCGTCAAGAGCTATAATATTCATCAGCTTTCAATAACATATAGAATGCTTAGAGGGTTTGGAGTTATTGTGTTTAATGCCACTGTCGATAATATTTCAGCTATATCATGGCTGTCAGTTTTATTGGTGGAGGAAACATGAGTACCGGAGAAAAGCACAGCCCGGTCAGAAGTCTTAATGTTGCATCGAGTACACCTCGCCATGAGCGGGATTCAAACTCACAACATTACTGATGATAAGCACTGATGACATAGGTAGTTGTCAATCCAACTACCATACGATCACGACCACGTCGGCACCTAACTGATAAATTAAGTGGTGATTGGCGTGGTAGATGTACATGTAAACCCAGCCACTATACGATCACGACTACGTCGGCACCTAACTGATAAATTAAGTGGTGATTGGCATGGTAGATGTACATGTAAACCCAGCCACTATACGATCACGACCACGTCGGCACCTAACTGATAAATTAAGTGGTGATTGGCATGGTAGATGTACATGTAAACCCAGCCACTATACGATCACGACCACGTCGGCACCTAACTGATAAATTAAGTGGTGATTGGCATGGTAGATGTACATGTAAACCCAGCCACTATGCGATTATGGCAAGAGCACCGTGCTCACAATGGACCCTTATTATGGAATAAACTTGATTCATCACAACTAAGCTCTACCCTAAGTTACTGTGGAGTAAATACGTATTGGTTTTCGTGGGCGGTGCGAACATATTGCATGCCTATTATCACTCAGGGTTACGAATCTTTATCAAATTTCAACACTTCCATCGAGGTGTACTCGATAATATATTGAAATTTAGTTTGTCAATGACGTGGTGGATTTCCGATTGAAAAGAAAACCTTTGTAGCATACCACCCAATGAACATTCCTACCAGGTGTACTAATTGGCCCAGTGGTTTCGGAAAGAAGATTAAAATCTGAAGTTTACAGACGGGGACGGACATCACGTGATGGCAATAGTTCACATTGGGTAATGTTGGATAAAAATGAAAATTTGATAATTTTATTTTTTTACTTTGCATGATGGCATGCAAAAACAACGACAGAAAATAATAAATACTGTGATTTATATATATTAGGTGTTCATAGACAATGATATTATCGTCACGTTTGAGATATTGGATGTCGCACCACTTACTGGAGATGTAAATAACATTGTAAAAGAAACGCCTTTAGCAACAGCAGCTAACAAGTTGGTCAGTCTAGTGAAGAAGAATAGGTTCTTTATATCGCTACAAGACCCTGCATTTAAACAAGTAAGTTTTTACCATGCAAGTAACCAGGACTGGGTTCTACAACAGCCCCCACGACGAGCACCAGTCTTCCTGCCGAAGACCAGTAAATTTTTCAGTTTTTTTTTATATATATGTATATATCAATCTAAATTAAAAAAAAATGATTCTGACCAGTAAATTCAAATTTTCATTTCGAGAACTGCTACAAACCTCAATTAAATTTAAGTCTCGATTAAACCGTAAGTGTGATTTAATTTCCTGTACATTTCAAGTAATTTTAAGTGTCAATTAAGTTTTAATTGACACTTAAATTTAATTAAGTCCAGGCTGTAATATCATAACCCTTTGAAGTACGATTTTTTAACAGCCAATAGAAACACTGTATCAAATATATACTTTATTCTGATTGGATAATTATATAGTACAAGTACAGTCAAATCTGCCCATGTGGTCACCTCTGTTAAACAGTCACCTGTATTAAAAGGTCACCTTTTTCTTGTCCTGTCATAGAAAATTTCCTTTTATTTGAACCTTTTTTAAAAGGTCAACTGTCTTATAAGGCCACTTTCTATTTGTCCCAAAGGTAACCTCTTAATACAGGTTTGACTGTACATACGGTAATTTGTCCTCGAAAGTTTTATGACCATAAAACGTGGTCTTACGAGATAGTAAAAACGTGGTCTTACGAGATAGTAAAAAACGTGGTCTTACGAGATAGTATTTCTGTCGATTGTTGAATAAAATCGTAGATATCTAACTTAGTGCGCATGACCCGTTTCTGGAATAACCTTCATCAGGTACGCTCAATATCGAAATATTGCAAACCCAAATAATCTAAAATTGTTTGGGAGCAATAAGCCAAATGGCATATACATGATAACCAAAATCGACTAAGGTCGCGCATGCCTGCACGAGGAGAACCTTAGTTTTGATAGTTATTACATTATTTAGGAACTGTAAATTTCAAAAATAAATATATCTAATAAACCATGTCAGTGTCAAAACACTGATTACTGGGAGGATGATACCCTCGGGAACTAATAGTTCACCAGCAGTGGTAATGACCAAGTAATAAAAGCATAGATACTAAATTTGGTGCGCACGGCGCCATTCTGGAATAACCTGTATTAGATAATATCTTAAGTTTTTTACACAATATTCCTTTTGTTGTGACATTAATGCTTTGAATTACAAATATTTCAGTTGGCAGGCATGGCTCCAAAACAGACTGGATTTGTGGAGACAACATATCTAGTTCAAAATACAACTAGTTCCAGCGACACAGGAAATGGACCGGGTAAGATTATAAAACTACTGTAAAAGACATTTTATTCGTACCTTCAGCTCATACATATCATTTCCGCCGATATGGACTACGGTTATGATGTTAACGATGCTTTCAACAATATTTCAGTTATATCATGGCGGTCAGTTTTATTGGTGATTGGTGGAGGAACCCGGAATACCCGAAGAAAACCACTGACCTGCCGCAAGTCTCTGACAAACTTTATAGCATAATCTATGAGAGGGATTCGACATTGTAACGTTAGTGGTGATATGCACTGATTGCATAGGTAGTAGTAAATCCAACTACAATACGATCAAGACAATTCCGAATTAAAACAAATACCGTAAGAAAGAGTTTGATTGATTGATTTTTGGTGTTTTAACGCCACTTTCAGCAATATTTCAGCTATATCATGGCGACCAGTTTTAGTGGTGGAAGAAGCCGGAATACCCGGAGAGAACCACCGACCATGGGCAAGCAACTGGTAAACTTTACCACTTGCGGCTGCGAGTCGAGTGCACCCTTTTTGTAATTTACAAAGGCTGGCGCGAATCCACGCCGTATTGGTGATAGGCTTATAGCAACAAAAACAAAACTTTAAGAAACAGAAACTAAAAGAAAAACTAGTTTGACCATATGCCATTAATGGCATCCGTCTTGAAGTACCAATGCACAACCAATATGCAAACCGGAAGTCGTCCTACATAATTGCGATTGCAATGCCAGATATATAACTACGTTGTAATGTATAGCTTAGTTGAAACCAGTGAGTGGTTGTTGTTTAACACCAACTCAGCAATTTTTTTAGCTATATCATGCCGAGAACAAATTAATTTTCAATGAGATGATGATGAGGTCCGCTTTGTACTAGACCAATACGCTCAGTTGGATTTTCTATAGTGCTAGCTCACTGAATTGAAACAAGTAAACAATATTGCAGCACAGTTATATACAGATGATTGTGTGAAAAATTGTATATTGACACCATAGTTCACTATTATGGAAACGACAATTGTGATCTTTGGTCCTTGTACTTTTTTCCAAATAGACCTTTCGCACATGTCTGATTTGACTTTAAGATTATACGTACCTATGAGTGTATTATGCAACTTGCTGCCCCTTTCATTCAAAAGTCATTAGCACTGAGTAGAGTGGACTCAATATAGCTGCATAATTATTATGTTTGTTTTTAATGTATGATTGATTTGTATGTTCATGTTTGTATTATGTATATATATCCATGTGTGTATGTTTGTTTTGTGCCGTCAAACCTATAAGGGTATAAAAGAGCATTAATTAATAAAGAATAAGAGTTATTTCCCTTACGACAGTCAAGTAAAAGTAGTTTTGAAGGAAAACGAATTTCAGTACAATTTTTGCATACTTTATAGATATTTTTTTTTGGGTAAAAACCGAGAGGATAATTTTATAGCAAATAAAAACAAGTTGTTACAACATTAAAATTTTGAACTATTTATGGGAAAATAAATTTAAATTAATTAAATGTACGGAATATAAAAATAAACGTCGTGTGTGCTGTTGTCATCGGGTGATTTTCTTTAAATGAGGCACCTTTGGGGTTATTTAAATTTATTTCCGATTATTTGCCTGATTTTGAAAAAATAAATATATTTTTCAATATCATAACAAAAAAAGTTTGAATAAATTTATAAGGATTGATCGAAATTATTTGTTCGGTTCAATCGAAATAACCTCAATCAGGTTGTACACACCCTTGCGTAACTCGGTGTGTACAACCTGATTGAGGTTATTTCTTCATGAACCGAACAAAAATGACGACCAATCCTTAAATATGTACCGTATGTTATTTTCATTGAACTTTGACTAAAATGGTACCCTTTTGTCCGCCTTCAAGAAAAATAATTCCTGTAAGTGTAAAACGAATACTTTTAAAATCAAAAGTCGGAAATGTGCAATTCCGGCAGTATTACTATAATACACCATTATTGTCTTTCACATTATTTCATTGTAGGTACTATGGCGGCCGTTGGCATAGTCATGCCAATAGTAGGTGGAGCACTGGGTGGACTATTTTCATACTTCTTTTTTAAATGAACATGATCTCATACCATTCTCTATATTAAATTATTTGTATATGTGTGCCAATATTTCTTATGTACGTCACAAACAACTATATATTATTTTCATCGTGTTATGTGTGATGAACTGTTTATTGGGCTGTTATACACATCATCTTTTGATTATAGTCTACGCCACCGATAAATAATACATTCAATCTGTGATTAAAATTATTCCCTATACAGTTGTTTTTTTTATTTTATGTCAGTGACTTGTGACTGGTTGGTGGTTCTCTCTGACCGCCATGTCAGTGACTTGTGACTGGTCGGTGGTTCTCTCTGACCGCCATGTCAGTGACTTGTGACTGGTCGGTGGTTCTCTCTGACCGCCATGTCAGTGACTTGTGACTGGTCGGTGGTCCTCTCTGACCGCCATGTCAGTGACCTGTGACTGGTCGGTGGTTCTCTCTGACCGCCATGTCAGTGACCTGTGACTGGTCGGTGGTTCTCTCTGACCGCCATGTCAGTGACTTGTGACTGGTCGGTGGTTCTCTCTGACCGCCATGTCAGTGACTTGTGACTGGTCGGTGGTTCTCTCTGACCGCCATGTCAGTGACTTGTGACTGGTCGGTGGTTCTCTCTGACCGCCATGTCAGTGACTTGTGACTGGTCGGTGGTTCTCTCTGACCGACATGTCAGTGACTTGTGACTGGTCAGTGGTTCTCTCTGACCGCCATGTCAGTGACTTGTGACTGGTCGGTGGTTCTCTCTGACCGCCATGATATAACTGAAATACTGTTGAAAGTGACGTTAAACACCACAGTCCTAACCCTTTTATGTTATGCCCGTTTATCAAAATTTGACGTTTTGAAACGTGTTAAATTATTAATTATATGAAAATTGCTCCAGAATATTGTCGATGAATTTGGCACATGCACGTCGCATGAACATTTTCATCATAGCACTAAAGATCAGGCGTTATTTAGCAACATGTATGCCTCAATTTCGAATAAATTTTAACAATGAATTATTTAATAGGCATATGATTTCTTTATTTGATATCATACTGCATGAATTGACCTGTTTGCTTTCAAGAATTCAATATGGCGGCCAATTCACCGTAGAACCCTTATTTACGATTCTTCAGCTGTGGATTTTACATGCAAAGAACAGCCAATGAAAAAAAGTGTTAAATAATAGTTGAATTATTCTATTGATTATCGATAAAAGTCAGATGAGCAGTATTTCGGGATGTCATGTGTTGAGCAGGAACTGCTTACCCTTCCGGAGCACCTGAGTTCACCCCAGGTTTTTAGTTGGTGTTGCTCGATCTTTAGTTTTCTGTATAATACTTTGTAGATCATTGTCTGACCTTTTCCTTTTGGCCATTATATTGTCTGTCCTTCGAATTACGGCTTCTAGTTACCTGTTTAAGGAATGAATTAGGTAGTGGTTGAAGTCAACTTCCATCAGCGTTTCGGGATCGTCGACTTCCATAGGTTCCTCACCATCTGCTACGTTCATGTGCTGTTCTTTTATCATGGGGCACAGATCCAGATTACTTGGCATGTTTCGAACACAACATGTGTGGAAACCATTTCGGATCGACGCCGTCAAGACAACATCCGATCAATGCTTGTTAGTATGTATAGTAACACGGATATACAGGTTGAACCGTATCCATCTCGTAGTAGGCAAAAGTCGGCTCTGTCGACGTAAACGTCCAGAAACTCCAGTAAAATTGGAGCATTCTTAACTTGGCATACTGTAAGATGAGGTACCCGATCTGGACGGGAAGGTTGATGTCCAGTATTTCCTTGGATTTGTCGACTTCGAAGTACTCATCTTTCTCCATGTAAAGTCGACATTTTTTAAACTGAGGTTTCTATTGGTCCATGATGGTCCCGTCGTTAGAGCTGTTACCGTGCAGTTTGGATGTATCGCCGATGATGGCCTTGTCTGAAAGCGCGTCAAATATTCGTCGGTTGCCGGGTGAAATCCCGGCCACATCAATGGGGCATACATTTCACTGTTGGTAAATCTTGGTGACGACCATCCTGTGATTCAAATACTCTTGGAGGAGTGGCGTGACTATCAACATCTGTTGAACTCGAATACCGCCGACAAGCAGACCACAGGGTTTCACGGACAGTTCGAATCATCGCACATGTTCCTGCATGTGGTCGCCGATGATTCCATCGAACATCGTCCCAACCAAGAAGAGAGCAACGGTATTGAGCCTGTTTTTAATTACAATCATATGGTCAGACTAGAATGATTTTATCGGTATGATCAGACGATAGCAAATGTATCGGTTTTTCTTTAATCTAATGCAATGTAAAACATGACATTGGATTACAGACACAACAGACATTTCAAATATACATCACACGCACTGGCCATTTATCTTGGTGAAAAGACAGTATGTCGAACTATAGCGACATTTAAAAATTCATTCGGGATTTACATAAACTGAGACAAGAATTTGTGTGAATGTATATTACCATATCGTTGGAATAATGCCACAATCACGTAACTGGATATTTTTCACAATTTGGAAAAAATGATCAACATATTTGAAATATCACAGTTCAGCATGTGTCAAAAGATTAGGTTGAATGGTTTGGTTTATGGTGTTCAATGCCACTATCAACAATATTTCAGCTATATCGTGGCGGTCAGCTTCATTGGTGGAGGAAACCAGAGAAAACCAAGACTCTGACAAACTTTGTCACACCTCACCTGAGCTGGACTCGAACTCACAACGCTAGTGGTGATAGGCACCGATTGCATAGGTATTTATAAATCCAACTACTAGACGAGCACGGCCACGGTGGCCCTTTATAATTTTGGGAAACCAACAGTTTATCGACCCTTTTACTATTACATATCCAATAAGGTTAAAAAAATAAAATCATATGCTGGTACAACTCCATAACCAAGGAAAATAGGAATTGTGTATCACATGACATAAAGTTGTCAAATCCACTAATATAGAGAGCATGTCAAACTGGTATGTTATTAATATTATTACTTTTTAGCTTCATTTTCATTATTTTTTTTTATTCAACTTTGTAAACTATCTTGTAGCTATGATTTGGTCAAAAACATTATTTCAAAGGAACATTTCGTCACCATGGAATGTAGCATTCTAATATTTATTTAAGAAGAGTTTGATGCCAAAGGTGTAATCAGAATCCGTAAATCGAAAAAGAACAGAAAACACAATGACCAAAAGAAAAAGTACAAAATGACAAACAACGATCTACAAAACATACACATAAAACTAAAGATGGAGTAACACGTACCCCACTAAAAACCGGGGATGAACTCAGGTTGCGCCGGAAGGGTAAACAGTTCCTGCTCCACTAGTGACACCTAAGAATGTTCAAGTGGCCTGACTATAAGCTTTAATATTTATCCCACTTTTTTCTTTAGGCATTTGTGTTGTCTGTTCTTCTTCGGTATGTGGATTCTGGTATCTTCAAACTCTTTAACCAAGATGTCATGGTATTTTTAATGTACAT
Source organism: Bathymodiolus septemdierum (assembly GCA_963383655.1). Taxonomy (NCBI): domain Eukaryota; kingdom Metazoa; phylum Mollusca; class Bivalvia; order Mytilida; family Modiolidae; genus Bathymodiolus; species Bathymodiolus septemdierum. Next base: position 53,608,624 of record OY726527.1, read on the forward strand.
TTATATGCAAAAGCCCTTAGAGACAAAACATTTTATCACGTGATACATTGTTTTGGTCTAGAAATAAAGTAGCTGAAACATCATAATGTGTAAATGCTGAAATCCATTATCTTTAGATGATTGATTTGATTTGACTTTTGTTGTTTAATGCCACTTTCAGCAATATTTCAGCTATATCATGGCGATCAGTTTTAGTGGTGGAAGAAGCCGGAGTGCCCGTAGAGAACCACCGACCATGGGCAAGCAACTGGTAAACTTTATCACTTGTGGCTGCGAGTCTAGTGCACCCTTTTTTGTAATTTACAACGCGGGGCGCGAACTCACGCCGTATTGGTGATAGGCTTGTATGAGTTGTTAGGTAATCCAACTACCTAACTCATTGAGCCACCCTGGTCCTACACTATCTTTAGTTAGTTTGTTATGGCGCAACACATTTTAATTTGCTAACATTTTTTTTTTCTGAACGCTAAAATGTTGTATTACCAGTTATCACATATATTGTTGCAATATGTTCGTTTTTGCATGTGCAATAATACCTAAATGTCAGTGTTGGTTATTTACCCCCAGAAAAAATAGCCGTATTTGCCCCCGAATTCTACTTCTGGTATCTGCGCAGCGGTCTCAAAGATTATATGTCAAAGTATAGGGAAATATGCATAAAATCGCATTTCAATCAAATTAACACATTTCTAAATATTGAAATAAAGTTTAAATAACTTGAAACGGAATAATTAGCTCCAATATATACGTCATGTTGAATAGGAAATTCCTTTCAAATGTCAAATGCTTGGGTAAATTTTACGAACACATCCTAACGTCATTGTACATATCGACATTGTTTCATATCTTTTTGAAACCAAACTCGAAACAAAAATATTTGCAAGTTGAACAAAGGCAACGCTCTTATGAATTTATTTTCACAGTTTGTCAGCTCAAAGATCTTTTCTGCAAAATAAAAGTCAATGAAAAATGTGTGATACATAGATTATGACATGGCATTTTTCATATCGTCCCTCGTATCAGCCCTGTAGCTTCGCTGGCTATCGTGTTTGATATGAGAGTCTCGGGCTGATACATAATATACAATTATGGCCTTCATGAGAAGTTAATATCCATAATTATTAAATTGAGAAAGGGTTATTTTCCCCGAGGTCCTTCCGGAAAATAACCCTTTCTCAATTTAATAATTATGGATACAACTGTAATATCATACTGAACTAATATGAGGAAAATAACTAGTTATTGGTTCGACGTGCAAAAGCGCGTCAATTTCAAACAGTTATTGTGTGCTACGTGCAGATTCCCTCACAGTTATCTGACCTACGTGCAGTTTGCCGCGGGAATAATGAGTTATTTCTTGTTCCATGGAATAAAACTTTAAAATATCTTAATTATTTCTTGCTTGGTTTCTATAGTAAAGTATAATAATATCATTTACTAACTGTTAGACGAGATCATTAAGTCGGTATTACTTTAACTTTAATTCCTGGAAACAGTCATTTATTTAGTTCGTGAGGAAATTAACATTAAATTAATTTACTTTAATTATTAAATTGGTGTTTATAGTAGTATTAAAGTTTAGAGATTAGCTTTGTGATTATTTTATTGATAACTTAATTAATTGCTAATTACTTTGATACCGAAAACCACATAATACAAGGGGAACAGAGACTTCCAGGAATTATTGTTAAAGCCAGATGTTATTGCTGTTCAAATTAAACCTTTGTATTTGTTAATCTGACTTTGCTTATTGAGCCAGCAACACAACGCGACAGGTTTACACATAGAACTGTTTTGGTACCGTGACCTATGCATACGAGCGGGAACATTTTCTCTATAAGGTAAGAAATGTCATTTATTTTCTGAGTACTACAATGGCCAATGCAAGGGAAAGCAATTTACCATGAAAGATCCGCTACAAGCTTTTACTAAGAAATATCACATATTGAGTAAAACATTATCGGGATCTTATAAAGTGAACTTTCCAGAAACTAAGCATATAGTCACCTGATAAACTAAGGATATAGTCACCTGATAAACTAAGGATATAGTCACCTGATAAACTAAGGATATAGTCACCTGATAAACTAAGGATATAGTCACCTGATAAACTAAGGATATAGTCACCTGATAAACTAAGGATATAGTCACCTGATAAACTAAGGATATAGTCACCTGATAAACTAAGGATATAGTCACCTGATAAACTAAGGATATAGTCACCTGATAAACTAAGAGATGTTAAGGAGATACCTTTAAATAAAATAGGGCCCGGGTGACTCAATGAGTTAGGTAGTTGTAGGGGGCCCGGGTGACTCAATGAGTTAGGTAGTTGTAGGAAATCCGGGTGGCTCAATGAGTTAGGTAGTTGTAGGGGGCCCGGGTGGCTCAATAAGTTAGGTAGTTGTAGGGGGCCCGGGTGGCTCAATGAGTTAGGTAGTTGTAGGGGGCCCGGGTGGCTCAATGAGGTAGGTAGTTGTAGGGGGCCCGGGTGGCTCAATGAGTTAGGTAGTTGTAGGGGGTCCGGATGGCTCAATGATTTAGGTAGTTGTAGGGCCCGGGTGGCTCAATGAGTTAGGTAGTTGTAGGGGGCCCGGGTGGCTCAATGAGTTAGGTAGTTGGATTACCTAACAACTCATACAAGCCTATCACAAATACGGCGTGGGTTCGCAAGTAACAAAAAAGATGCACTCGACTCGCAGCCGCAAGTGATAAAGTTTACCAGTTGCTTGCCCATGGTCGGTGGTTCTCTCCGGGTACTCCGGCTTCTTCCATCACTAAAACTGGTCGCCATGATATAGCTGAAAGTGGCGCTAAAACACAAAAAATCTAAATCAAATCAAATCAACCTTTAAATAAATTGATTGGGGAACTTGATGCTAAGAGGTGTAGCCCATGAACAAGTTGTCATATGTTACCTCTATTCTAATTATTTTAATAATAATTATCATTTGCTGAACTCGAAATGATCTGTCAGGGCTTCCATCTTTAAAGAGGTAGTGATATCCTTTTTGTAAGAGTTTGTTGTTTTGAGTCTCCTACTCGTTAATGTCAATGCGGACTTCATTCTGCCATTTGGAGGCTTGGAGAAAACGTTGGTTTCCTAACTCTATGTTACAGCGTGTTTTCTCCATTTCGATCGACTTGTGAATGCAGCAGGGTCGCGTGCACGCTTCGTTTTACACAATAGCTCTACCTTTTCATTAGTGGGTTTACTTCCTGACCATATATAGGCACACATTTGCTATGACCCATCGTACGTAAGATTCCTGACCATATATAGACACACGTTTGCTATGACTCATCGTACGTAAGATGTGCATTGGTCATAATAAATTTGGCTAGAACAAGACAGGTGTGACTCATCTTACGTCCAGTGTGTACTGCGCGACCAAATATAGGCAGACTGCATCTGATATGAGTCATGCCGGATTCCTGATAAGAACTTTCGGTGACGTTAGTGAAATGGAAAAGTAGGCATGCCCTTATATTGTTCCCCTCTTGAGTTTTTTCTTTGGGGGGGGGGGGGGGGGGGGCAGTTCCAGAAATATAGTGTTCCCTCCCTCCAGGGAGGCACTTCTTTTTTATATACATGATATAGGTATTATTACTGAAGATTTGTACACACTAAGCTATTATGTATAAAATTAAGTAAATTCAAGTTATATATGCTTATTACTACTGCCTAGGGTGGTTTGGTAGAAGAAATCCTGACTGGAGGCTATACTATTTTCTGGAACAGCACAATATACATGTTGGTGAAAGCATGATATTAACAAGATACACAAACTTTTGGTTAAATATTGCAGAGAAGCAACAAATGAAAAAGACATTGAGGGGTTGCTATTTATATATAAAAACAGATTAGTTAAGATAAACATACATTATTATAGCATACTGAACTAATTTTTTTGTTAGCCTACAAAAATATGCTTGAAAGAAAAAGTGTGCAGGGTATATGTTTTTACCTTTAAAATTTCAGTAAAAATATGGTTCATCAAATGAGCTATTAATGTATTTCGTGGTAAGAGAATGGGGGCCATCAAATAGTCTGAGAGGCCAAGAAAAATGGCCCCAAAATGCTAAATATTTTTTTCGGCCGGGGATCCTCCCGGGCCCCCTTAAGAAGCCCCCAGACCCCTCGTCGATATATTTTTTCCGCCTATTTGCCAATAACAATATGTAGCACTAATAACGAATCAATGATGATATTTACAAACAAAATGGAGGAAAAAATAAAATTAAGATAGATTCATATCATGTGCATGTTCACCCAACATCAATCAGTCCTCGTATACCTATAACATATTAATTAACTTATTAATATAGTTTAAAATTCAATTCCAATACTTATGTAACGAATATAAAACTTCCATTGTGCTGTAACTTATATTCCCTCCTCCAAGAACAAAGGAATAGGAAAATTTCCGTGACGTCACCGGAAGTCTCGATCTCATTAACAACACAATCCGCCATATTGCTGAGGTGAAAACAAGTGCTTAACGACGATTGGGGTGAAATTCGATTACGCTAATTTAACGACAGAATTATGAGTTACAACTATTTTGAGACACTAGACAGTAGTCATGAGAAACTGTACAATAATAAACAGAGCAGCTGGTTTCGAAAATTGTCCATTTAAAATTCCAGAGGACTCATTGAAGAACGAACCCCAAAAATGGCCTTCAGTGGTTTCAGTGGAATACGGTGACATTGATAACTATTTGATTGAGTTTCCGCCGTTGCTTAGTCGTGAGAAAATGAAAAACTACAAATCACTTGAAGCACATTCTTACTTCAAAGATGGTTGGGTCGAGACATTATACCATATTGTCAGCAAAACAGCAATGTCACCCTGAAGTGTAAGGTAAACCCAAGCCAGAGAGTGACCGAGGAACCACATCAATCATGGGTAGCCATATCAAAGGGTGGTACAGTTTTGACAGGACACTTGTAAGGCAGGGTATGTATTTCAAAATATCATATTGTAATATATTGGGGTTGGCTAACTTTCTTTTATATATGAAAGCTTAGATTTGTATTACAAATTGGATTCATCAGTAAATTGTGTCCAAGTATTTTACTTAAATTTTATAGAAAAAATTATTTTAGTCTGCTAATTAACAATAATTATCAGTAGTATTTCGAAATAAGTAGAAATCTTTTTATCTGATTGAATTTACTTAAGTATAAATTCATTTTAACATGATCGATAAAATTGGAAGTTGTTTAGCGCTAAATTTTGAACTGGGACAAGCATTACTTCAGATAAATTTTTCGTAGTTTTGGATCATGACACAATGTCTAATGATTATACCTGGTATATAGGGGAATTCATCTACTTATATCTTTCATAATGTTGAGATTCAGCCAATATTGACTGAGAAATTGACGGAATTCCATTGTTACACTTTTTTACAAACTTCATTTTGGCAACAAAATATTCACCGGCGATCGTACTTCCGGTTTATAGTTCGTCTTCATTTTGTCAATTTTTGGGCTGTATTTTACATTTTTGAAGCTAACAAAGTATTCAGAACATTGGTTGGCCTTCCAGAATCGTATTTATCAATATGTTTGTTGGTTAATTTTATATTTATGTGCATTTGCTAAGAACTATGTTTTGATGCGGATTAATTTACTGACGTTGTCACGTCCCTGACAAACAGATGAAGCGTATTTTTGTCAGTTCACGTCATAAAGTTTAAGAACCCGGAAAAATTTGAATACAAGATTTTTTATTAAATATTATCTGTTTTCCACCTTGGCTGACAAGGGAAATATGAATTATTTCGATGTATTAGGAGGAAATAGTTAGTTGTCAGCCAAGTATGAATTTGTCAGGCACCTGGCTGCCAGAATGACAAGCGCTGATTGGTCAGAGAAGGGTATAAATACAGTGCAAATTCAGAAGATGGCAGATCGCATCCTAGTCTTGGTACTGGACACATCAAGAGCCAAAAGTAGATAAAAAATAGCTAAATACCAATTATAACAACAAGAGACATCTTTATAGGTTTAGGTACATCTACAAGTAAATTTATAAGGAAACGAACCAATAAAGGAAACAATATATTTAAAACAATATTTCCATCACTTCAGTTAAGGAATAATTAAGTCTATCGTTTCAAACGTATTCTGGAACAATCAAGATGGCGATTGTTTACATTTACTTCCGTTTCGGACTTTTTATTAAAGATCATAGTCATTACTGTTAAAGAATACAACATTACGAAGAGCTTTTAAAGATTTATATGGAATATTAAAATATATGTTCATGTCATATATACGATGCGATCTCCCTCCACACTGGTGCCCCGATTTGCTTACTAGTATTTGGAATTTTTTGATAATCGTTTGGAACACAACTATCAATCAAGTTTTACAACGGAAGGACAATTTTCTACTTGTTTATTTAGTTATTATTATTATTATTATATAAGCTTATGCTGTAGAAACTTATTATTACTGATGAACATCAACAGAAATGAATACAACATTTAACTGACAATATTCGTAGTCTTTATCGCCTTTACATGTATTTAAATGGACAACAAACCACTCGATATAAATAATACCTTGCACAGCAGGTGTTAAATATAATAATTAGTCACACCCCAGTTGTTTCAGATACACGACATATTTACCTGGTAATTAACACACCTGTTACTGCCTGATTGATCAGAGTAGATAAAAAGAAAGGCAATGTTTAAACAGTTATTAAATTTTGATTGTTATTTTCATAAGTGATGTATGTATTTCTTTTTAAACATTTTATTTATCTCTCTCGCTGTATGTTCCTCAACTACTATTTGATTGTTTGATTGATTGATGTTGTTAAACACCATTAGACGCAAAAAGGTCACATATGGGCGAGAGCAAGTTTTAAATACCTTCTAGATATTATAATCTTTTTTTATTTCATTAATGGGTGATTTGAATGCACATGTTAAAGCAAGTGATCAGGACTATATTACTTTCGATATGAATGATGTACTGGATGACTTTCTGCCAAATAATTATATAGCGGACAGTCTATAAAAAGCGTAATACAGAAATATACCAAAATACTAATGAGTATGGAAGATAAGATAAGATAAGATAAGATAAGTTTTATTTATAGTCGGCATATTTAAATAACAATACAACACAAGCCCTAATATTAGATATATGTAATGATGCACAGTTACGCATTTTGAATGGCAGGACAACAGGGGACTCGAAAGGGAAAATTACTCTTCATAGTTACAACGGGACTTCTATCACTGATTACTGCAGTGCTAATGTTCTACCTAATATAGTGAGTTTGACAGTTCATGAACTGAATCCTGTTTTATCTGATCATTGCCCTATGTCAGTTAGGTTACAATATTATAATGATCTAGATCCATCGTCTGGTTTACATCAACCAAAACGAAAACCTATTATATGGAATAAAAATAAAGAGATTTTGCTTAAGGCTAATATGCAAAAAGATTTTTTGTTTGACTCTTGTCGAGAGGTGTTAGAACCGGGAAATTTAAAAGAAAAGGCTAGAAGTGAAAATGTTCTGACATTCTCTATAATGCAGCCTTAAATGTTTCATATAAAGAGGTGGGTCCTGAGAAGAAAAGAATAGAAAAGTTTGTAAGAAAAAGAAACCATGGATTGACGAAGTCATTATCCAGAACGGATAAACATTTGCGAATTAAAGTTTATAAACATAAAAAAGATTTCAATAAATTAACCAGAAAGAAGCATAGATTATATAGAAACATTTTAATTAATAAAATTTAATTAAATAAAAATTAAATTGGTTTATTGTATTTCAAAATAATTTATTATCACCATTGAAACCAAAGTTTATTATTTTAGCATGTCCATTTATTAAAACAATTCAAGGAATACGAATTTAAAGCGCCACGTGCACTCGAGTCGTATAAAAACCAATGTTCGCGGGTAATTTCTTATTCCACGTGCAAATTGAGAGGTGAAGGAAGTCAAAACTTGAAGACATTGAAATAAGATAAGTACAATATTTTGTTTGCTTTTAAAAAGTTTTATATTTTTCCTGTTTTTAGATCTCAACAATATTTACGTTCAAACCGATATTAATGCCATGTTCAAATGAAACAGATATTTTGGTATCGCAACAAATAAAAGATAAAATATGGAATTTTGAGCACACAGATTTCACACAGTTAATTAGACAAAATGGTCAATATTACAATAATATTGAACAAAAACAAAATATCGTTTTAGAAAATGGAAAACTTGTAATTTCAAATAGGTCTTCTAAGCTTAAATCAATTGACAATATTGATTTATGGACAGAAGCTTTCACCAATTTTTCTAAAATACTTATTCAGAAACACCCATTGTTGGCCTCAGATTTGTTAACGTGTATGTCTATAATCAAGGATGCAGTTGCCGATACACCTTTTGAGCGTATTTATCAGTATGATAGACAATTCAGGTTACGTGTAGATCAAAACCATAGTCTTGGGCGCAAATAGATGGATTTTTATGGTTACAATTCATTGCAAAAGGTGCTCATGGTGTGTCCAAAGCAGTTGTGCATGATAATCTAACAAAGCCATGCTTTAATTACAATTTCAAAGGAGTTTGTCATCGTTTCAATTGTATATATAAACATAATTGTATGAAATGTTCGTTAGTACATCCTGCAATTACATGTCTTAGGTTCCATAGAGTAAATGGATATCAAACATTAGATAATAGGCCAAGATGTAATAATCCTAATGCTGCTGCTTACAGGCCACCTTTATTAAATTAAAATCATAGACCTGCTTTTCAACATAGGTTTGCAAATGTTCCATGATTCAATCATGCATATCATTGAAGCTTAATTGTTTATTTCAGATTTATCAGATAGCTTTAATGTTTGGAAAATGGGATATTCACCAATCAAATTAGATAAAATTAGCCAATATTTAATGTATTATCCTAAAAAAGAAGAGTCTAAAATGATTTATGATGGGTTTAAATATGGGTTTTATATAAATTATAATGGACCAAGACACCCTTTTGATTCAAAAAATTTAAAATCTGTACTTTCAAATCCAGAGGGAGTCCGATTAAAAATTGAAAGTGAAATTATAGCAGGGAGAATAGTGGGTCCGTTTGATACCCGACCTATATCAAACTTGAGATGCTCTCCGATTGGTTTAATTAAAAAAAAGGCGGGGGGAATTCGGTTGATAACACATTTGTCCTATCCACCAGCAAATAGTGTCAATGATTTTATAGATGAACATTATACTTCGGTTAAATACTCGTCTTTTGACAATGCAATTTATATGGTTCAAAGATTAGGAAAAAATGCGGAACTTGGAAAAATGGACCTAAAATCAGCATTTCGTTTACTTCCGGTGTATCCCGGAGACTTTGATTTGTTAGGTTTTAAGATTGAAGAAAAATTATACATTGACAAATGTATGCCAATGGGATGTTCTGTATCATGTGCCACTTTTGAAAGATTTTCAACATTTTTGCATTGGGTAATTGAAAACAAATCTGAATCTAACAATATTGATAATTGTTTAGATGATTTTTTATTTGGTGGTGAAAAGGGTACAAATGAATGTAAAAATTTAATGTTGCAATTTGAAAAAGTCTGTAGTGAAATTGGTGTTCCAATAGCAAATGAAAAAACAGAAGGCCCTCTACGATTATTGAATATTTAGTTCTTACAATAGATACGGTAAATATGTTGATAACAATTCCTGAGAAAAAGTTCAAGACCTACTAAAAAAGATAAAATTGCTTTCCTATAGAAAAAAGTGACGTTGAAAGAATTGCAATCTATATGTGGTTCATTGGCATTTTGTGCAAAGGCATTGCCTGCAGGTCGCGCTTTTAGTCGTCGTCTGTATATGGCTACTACCAAGGCTTCAAAACCACATTATTTTATTAGAATAACGACAGGTATGCGGAATAATTTACGTATGTGGAAAATGTTTTTAGACAAATTTAATGGAGTATATAAAATTCTGGAGGTAGAATGGATGTCAAATGTTGAACTTGAACTTTATACAGATAGTGTCGGGGTATTGGTAAAGGGTGTGCTGCTTATCTAAAAGGAAAATGAGCTTATCTTAAATGGCCAAAAGAATGGTCTGGGACTGATATTTTACGAGATATGACTTATCTTGAAATAATTCCAATTGCACTTTCAATATTCTTATGGTTTGATATGTTTCAATTGAAGAATATATTGTTTTAGTCAGATACTTTGGCCGTAGTTAGCATACTCAAAAGTAAATCTTGCAAATCGGAGAGAGTGATGTGTATTTTGAGACTAATAGTTTATTGCTCTTTAATAGGAAATTTCCAGCTTAAAGCAAAACACATTTATTCAAAGAATAATATGCTGATGCGTTATCTCGTGCAAATTTTCAGAAATTTCGTCAACTAGTACCTATAGCCGACATTTTCCCAGTACCAATTCCTGTGGAATTTTGGAACCTTTTGAAGATGAAGTAAAGAGTCTGTTGAAAAAAATCTGTGTCAAAAAGTACATGGAATGTATATGAAAATGCAATTCAATCTTTTGAAAGATTTAAAAATCGATTTGGGATAGAAAATATTTGATCACCTCCAATTGATCATTTGATTAATTATATAGCGTTTCTTTCTAAAACAAAAAAAGCTACTCTTCAGCTACAGCAAAATCTTATATATCTGGTATAAGTTACAAAATAAAAATAAATAATTTAGAAGATAGGATTCAATCATGCATTTAAAAAAAAAATGCTTCAAGGAATGCAACGTTTAGATAAAAAGAATGATTCTCGTAAACCAATTACAATTGATATTCTGCAGAAAATTAAACCAATATTACATATGGTTTGTAGTTCGAACTATGAAACCCATTTGTTGTCTGCAGCATTTTTATTTCCCTTTTTTGGTTTTTTAAGAATTGGTGAAATTATTGAAACTGGAAATGCTTCTGATAATCATGCTATAAAAATTTCTGATATCAAATTTGAAATTCTACTACTTTAATATTACCGAAAAATAAATGCGAAAGTATGTGTTGCAGGGCAATTAAAAGCCTATTTAAAGTTTCGACCAAACATTGATGGTTAGCTTTTTTGTCATTTAAATCACAAAAAATTAACACGTTTTCAGTTTCTCGCAATATTGCAATCTACATTGAAATTCATAGGTTTATCGTCGGACGATTACAACACGCATTCTTTCAGAATTGGAGCTGCTACAATTGCTGCAATGTTAGGAAAAAATGATGATGAAATAAAATCTATGGGTCGATGGAAATCGGATTCGTTTAAAAGATATATCAGAATGGACTGTCTCATTAAAATTTAAGTAATTAAATTAAAGTTAAATCATTTGCAGGGTACTTAAAGATCATCTGGATTATTGGATCGTCATTGATAGCCAAAGCATCTATTCACACACAAAATAGACCTATAGGATTAAATTTGGGTTTTAATGAAAAAGATTACAAACTGGTGTGGGCAGGAATGTCTGGCATGTCCAGTTATTGTGTTGTAAGTCTTCTACATAGCATGGTTAACTGCTTTGGACTACCGTACGCAGTGTTAATATATTGTGGTGGCAATGACATTGGTATTGAACCTTGTGGAAAATTGTTGTTTGACTAAAATTTATGTTTTTTGTAATTTCTCAAATGCTCCCTGATAGTAAAATAATGTTTTCTAGTATTTTACCAAGATTGTCTTGGAGATATTCTGAAGATCTAAAAGCTATGGATGATACAAGGAAAATGTTAAACAGAGGTTTAACGTCGTATTTAAAAAATTAAGATATTATACTATAGTTTATGCAAATTTTGAAGATAAGCATCCATCATTGTTTGACAATGATGGAATACATTTATCTTTTATTGGAAATGACATTTTTATGCATGCAATGCAAAGTGCATTGGAACAATTTATACTCACTCCTCACAACTTGGTTTTTCCTATTGATTTATGAAATATTGTATTATATTGGTCATTACAATTATGTGATTTATTGAATGTTTGTTGGCTTACAAAAACACATGCATAATTATTAATTACAATTGTTGGTTATAATGCATATCCATTTGAATTAATTTCAATTGTTGCCTTTGTTTAAAAATTATGTTGGTTTATAATAAATTTACATTGAATTTTATTGCTTAATGTTGTACACGTTGGCTGATTATTTTTGTTGGTTATGGCGGATTAGCATTTGAATTAAAGTTATAATTAAAATGCTAATTTTGGCAGTGATTACCTTAGTATGTTCATTAAGCTGTTATGGAGCTGCCCAGCAGCTAGGATACCTGATTTAGCTTTCACTGTTGGTTCGCCCTTCAGTGTTCATTGTCATCAAGTGTTTACTTGTTAGCCAGTTTGTTGTTGTTATCAGCCAAATAAAAGTCTTAGTTATTATTATGTGTTGTTATCTTGGAGACAATTTGCATCTTTATCATTTCACAAATAATGCTATATAGTGGTATTAATACACTAGTCCGAACACAAGACACATATATGCAAAATATGAATATACAATAATAAGATTGGAGTCAGAAAAGAATGACCTAATGAATTTTGGAAGACTATAGATAAACTTAAAAATAGAAGCTCTGACCCTAGTTCTGTCATCTCTAGTGATGAATGGCTTACGCATTTTAGAGATTTGATGAATGTTGATTATACAAACAGTTTTGAAGTTTTACAAAATGTTAGTTTAGCTGATTATGATAGTAATGTTCTGAATTCTGAAATCAGGGCTGAGGAGGTATATAAGGCTGTTAAAACACTAAAGAATCAAAAGGCATGTGGTACAGAGGGTATTAATAATGAGATGTTGAAATTAGCATGTAGCATGAATGTTGGTATATTTGTGGTGTTTAATCTGATTTTAAAATCTGAAGTATATCCTGAGTTGTGGAGAGAAAATTATATTAAACCAGTTTTTAAGGAGGGATGTCTCAATAATCCTTCAAAAGGACTAGCATTTTCCAGTTGTTTTGGAAAGTTTTTCTCCAAAATTCTACATAATAGGATTGATTCTTTAATAGAAAATAATAACATATATAAGGGACAAATTGGTTTCCGCAAGGGTTGTAGGACCAGCGATCATATTTTTACTCTCCAAACTTTGATAGATAAGGCTTTCAGGTCTACAAAGCGACTTTATGCTTGCTTTGTGGACCTGAAAAAGGCTTTTGATACTGTAAATAGAGGAGCATTAATATACAAATTATCATGTCTACAGAGCTCCAGAAAAGCTGCGTATTTGCGTTTTTTACGCTATAAAAACGAGTAAAAACGCATGTATTATCAGATCAGAGTGTACACTTTACGCATATAGCTGTGTAAGCAAACTTTCAAAATTCGGAGTGTACTTGTACGCTGATAATACAGTCGTGTACATTAACAATACATTTTTGTCTTTGAGAAATTCCCCGTAATTACTTCCCTTTATACGTTTCGAAGGAGAGAGCGTATACATCTGAGGGGTACCGAATGTTTGCCTTTCTAAGCATGGATGTCAAAAGAGATCTGATTGGATGTTTACGATAAATTATCCAATCGCGGTCAATATTACAAATAAATGCGATGCTCCTTATAAGGAGTGGCTTACGTAATAAGTAAGAACTAAAACGAAAGTAAATTTGGGAACACGCTGTTCGTTGAAAATGAGCAAGAACATGAATAAGCGCGCTACTAAGCGCAAAAGCGCCCCGGAAAATTCTATACTTAAGTTCCTGACAGTTTCATCTGTATCTAGTGACAGTATAGCTAAAGGAATCATTGATGCTATTATCAAAACGACTGTGAAAACTGCCGAAGTCGACGAGCAAAAAACGAAAAGAAAACATGAAAAAGTTATCAGTCGGTTATATGAAGTAAACACAGAACAAAATATTTACAACATTTGATTAATACACATGACACAATCGTGTCAAATTAAACAGATATACATTTCACGTCTTGCATCCTGCGTTTATTGAATAACACTTGTGTTAAACATAATTTCAAAAGTGTACATGTAAGCAATCTTTTCTGAAGTAGAGAGTACAACAGTGCAAAGGAAATATGCAAATACCCATCATTTTCAAAAGTAGGTGGTAATTACCCTTTGGACTTGAAAATTATCTGGAGCTCTGTGTCTAGGTATTAAAGCAAACTTCTTAAATATTATGAAAAATATGTATAGAGAGGTTAATTATTGTGTTAAACTTGAAGAAGAAATAACAGATAAGTTTTCCTCAAAAGTTGGTGTAAAGCAGGGTTGTATTTTAAATTTCCACATTATTTTCACTATATATTAACGACTTAATACAATCATTAGATATTGAGGTTTGTGATTTACCTGCTCTAGATAATGAATTTATACCTTGTTTATTATATGCAGATGATATTGTATTATTATCAGAGTCAGCAGAGGGACTTCAGCATAGCTTGAATGCCTTACACCATTACTGTAACAAATGGGATCTTCGAGTTAATACTGACAAAACATAGGTTATTATCTTTAATAAAAGCGGTAGACGTTTTAAACATGTTCATTTTAAATATTATGGTAATAGTATTGAATGTGTTAATGAATTCAAGTACTTGGGTATACTATTTAAACCATCTGGTAGCTTTTCTGCAGCGGTTGATCTTTTGTGCAAAAAGACAAGTAAAGCTGTTTTTAGTATTAGAAGATCTATTTTCTCATAATACATGAACACAGCTCCTCAATTGAGATTGCTTGACTCCTGTGTTAAATCCATATTATTATATTGTTAAGAACTTTGGTCACTAGATATATTAGTGAAAGAAAATGCTAACTTTGAAAATAGATATTTTCCCTTTCCACCAATTAAAGTACAAATTAAATTTATAAAACAACTATTAGGTGTTAATAGAGGAGCTGTCAATTTGGCTGTCTTCTCAGAGCTTGGAGTAATTCCAATTTCTATTGATGTCATTAAACTGTCAGTTGGTTTTTGGAATCATCTAGTTAATTCAGATGAGGTAAGCCTAATCGAACTGGCCTACAAATTTAACTTTAAGCACAAGCTCCCTTATACTTCCAAGATAAGACTGTTATTCAACAGGTTGGGATTTTGTCATGTTTGAGAGAATCAAAACACATTTTCCAAAAATAAACTATTAAAAGCCGTCTATAACAAGCTTAATGACAATTTCATCAGTTACTGGAAGAGAGAGCTTTATAATGATGATAATAAAACAAATAAGAATAAAATAAGAACTTATATGGAACTAAAATCTGAATATGTTTTGGAAACATTTTTGCTACTGGATATTCAGAAAAATATTGTATCTAACTTTGTCAAACTGCGGGTTAGTAATAGTAATCTTTTAATTGAACAAGGTCGTCACCAAAATATTCCTTTAGAAAATAGACTTTGCCCAATATGTAAATTAGAAATAGAAAATGAATATCACTTTGTTATTGAGTGTAATAAATTGACTTTATCTCGATCGAAACTTTATAGCAAGGTCACTGAAATTGTTCCTAATTTTTTGGTTATGTCCGATTCAGATAAATTTAAATATATTCTTAGCAGTAATGATTACGATATTATGAAAATATGTGTAATAGGTATCTCTGAAATGTGCAGTGAGAGAAATAAGTTACATAAGAGCAATGCAAAGTAACCTTAATATTTGAGTTACTTTCATATTAAGTGTATTTATATTGTATTGGTAAAATTATTATTTTACAACTGATGGGTCGCTGTGCTTGTTATATAGCATACATTCGAATGCAGTTATTACTGTCAATGGTATGATTAAATTTTAATTTGTTATTGTTTCATAATATTTTGTCATCTTCCAATCAATGTAATCAATCCATAATCATTGTATTAAATTTTTTGTTAATTGTTCTGCCCGAAAGGGCTCCTTAATTGGAAATAAAAATATTTGTATTTGTAATTGTATTTGTTATAAGTTGGTAATAGTGACTTTTTGCCTCCTCAGCCCTCATGCTACTTTTTGTTTTTAATTGTTTCATGTTTTGTGTATGTCTGTTGATTGTATTGTTGCTGATGACAATCCTTTGCTGGATTTCATATCAATAAAGAATTTGAATTTGAATTTGTTTATGCTTAAATTTAAACAGTTATCTTATTGAAAAGTAATTAACTTCATAAATACAGTACCATACATTTGTACAAGTATACTTGTTTATCAATTCAATAATCTAATTAATTACTGTCCACTGTCATAACACATGTTTTTGTTTGTTGTTCTCCACATGTGGCCTATAATCATTTATTGCATGTGTTACTGCAGTAATCTTTATTTTTTATCTTATTCACATGAGCTAGCCTTCTAAGTATTTAAAAATAAAACAAATATTCTACCCCCTTTACTATTATAGGGGTCATATAATGTAATATATAGTTGATTTGTATTTTTACTGTATACAACTGTACACATGTACATTTTGTAACAACTCACCTTCACTCTTGGACCAGGCGATGACCGTGTCTTCGATTGTGACCTTCTTGCTGTTGGTGTAGCAAACTGCAGTCGTCTTCTGTTGGTACTGGGTGTATGTATATTTGCAGGAGGACTCTTCTTTTTTCGCTTTGGTGTGCATCCTGTTTTGGTTGGCGATAAACATGATCTACTTCTTTTCAAGCTTTTCTTCAAGTCAGAGTCGAATTTAATAGTGAAATTATTGAAGTCGTTTGATGCATTAGTCTTCAAAGTATTAACCAGTTGTGAACATGTTTTCTGACCAGTGTTTATACCTTTTAGAATTAAAAAAACAGGAGTTGCATACATCCTTTTTTCAACAAACTGTCTGAACAAGTCTTCATCTAACTGGTAACAATTTGATATAACTTCCACTAGATCTACGTCGCTGTGTTTCCCAACCTTCCGTCTACGTTCGACTTTTAAGTTGTTCCCATTAAAAAGATGTTGACAATGTCTACAACTTGATACACATTCCATCATATCACATGGTTGGCTTGTTTACATATTTTTTCTTGGCTCCGCCTATTTTTCCCGCCACGAAAATTACAAAACAAATACCCACAATGCAACACTAAAAAACATTCCGGTCTGACGCGTTTTGAAAGTGTATACATTCAGGCGTTAATGAAGCGATCGATAGAGAGTGGAATATAACGACTGGATTATTCGGGTTACTATTGCTGACAGGGGCGTAGCTACGTAAGGCCCGAGTAGGCACGTGCCTACACTCAAATTTGGCCTTTTTTTTTTTTTTTTTTAAATAAATAATGTCTGTACGCTCTGCATTCGGAGAATAACCTATTTGAGAATTCCGTACCAAATCGTACGGCAATGCTATATAAGTACTACAAAAATTTCCACATTAACCCGTTACAGTGCGAAATCGAAAACCGGTTCTTTTCCGTATTTGATTTCAACGTTAACTTACGCTTAAGTCCGATAACTCTTAGTTACGAAGGAATTATTTTTGTAAACAATGGACAAGTTTCTAATAAAGGGTAATAAAAGGAAAAAGACGTCAGAATCTACAGAAGAAATAGATACAACGGAAGATGTTAGTCCTAGCAAAGACGTTGATGCCGACTACCAGGCTCCGATAGCGAGATCAACTGAATCACATCAGTCAAATCCGTCCACTCGGGCGTCTGCCTCTGGCTCTGTGTACCAAAGTTTGCCACCATACCCAGATTTAGCCGATTGTCGGACGAAAAACTTGACAGATAAAGAAAAAAATGATATTCTCACTTCAAAATGGACTGAAGCATTCAGTTACAAGTTTCCAGCACGGTATGAAATTTACTCTTAATTTGCAACATGTAGATAGACACCAGTTCGTTACACCCCCTAGAAATCTATTTAAATCGGTATGCTTAACTTAAAAAGACCCGGAAATAAATAAATATCATTTGTGTTCATACGCGTCATTTTATGAATGAAAAGAAAGGAACGTCATTCATAGAATTGTACTACGCACAACCAAAATGCTTCTGCTAATATAGATATTTTTCAAAAATAAAAATCTGATCAATAAAATAAAATAATTTCAACTATATTTCAAATTACCGATTAAAGAAATATAGAACATTTTGTTTTTGAGCCAGGCTTTATCACGGCTTCACGCATCAAGCTCGCCCTGGCTGGCTAGCCTGATACTCGCCGTGATAAAGCCAGTCTAAAAAACAAAATATCCTATATTCTATTAATAATAATAACTGTTTTGGTTATTGCTAATTCGTCTGTCTGTGTGCAAATTGTGTCCGGTACATATCGTTTGAATGCCTTGTTGGATGTTGATGATACTTGGTATAGTATTTCCCACAGATTTAAAAAGGGCAAGGTAATCAAAGTGCTGAAAGCGCTGGTGGAAGCTCAAGGTCATAAACTTAGTTAAACTTGAGGTACCCTATTGCGTCAAATTTAGGTTTTGTGTCAATGGGAATGTGAGGGTATATATGTTAGTCGGACAGAGCGGTGCTCGAAGTACCTCTAGTTATTCTTTATTTTCAGTTCCTTTGGTGTCAAGAATAGAAGGTTCCAGGCAACATGGCTGCAAGAATTTCGTTGGATGCGGTACTCGATATCACTTGATGCAGTATTTTGTGCGCAATGTTGTTCGTTCAATCCCCCTGTTTCATGCGAGAAGGCTTTCTCATCAAGTGAAGTGACGGACTGGAAAAATTTAATTTCACTTGCGAAACGACATGAAAACCTTTCGCATCATAGAGGATGTGTGGTGATGGCCGACAACTTTATTCGTGCAAAACAGGGGAAGCATGAATCGGTTGCTAGCATGATCTCCAGTAGCCATAAGAAAATTGTAGCTGAAAATCGGCATGCTTTGACGAGAATTATCGATGTGATAATTCTCTGCGGTCGACAGAATATTCCAATCAGAGGTCACGTGGAAGAGAGAAGTAACTTTTTGGCAATTTTACATGAGGTAGCGAAGGGTGATCAGGCATTATCTGATTGGCTTGCGTTACGCTCAGGGACTCGATCGACATACCTATCGCCTGATATTCACAACGAACTGATCTATATTTGCGGACAACAAATATTGACTGAAATTGTGGACGATTGTCGCAGATCGATTTATTTTGCCATAATCGCAGATGAATGCACCGATGTAGCTACAAAGGAACAGTTATCGGTTTGCGTCAGATTCCTACACAAAACCAATGAAAACATTGAAATCAGAGAGGAATTAATTGGGTTTAGACATGCAAAGAGCATCAGGGGTGAACGGATAGCAGATATAATAGTTCAGTTCTTGAATGAAGTACATCTAGACATTAGAAACGTAAGAGCGCAATGCTACGACGGTGCCGCTAATATGGCCGGAAAGTACAACGGTGTGCAGGCAAAGATTACTGAACTATCCCCTCAGGCATCGTATATTCATTGTAAAGCCCACCAGCTTAACTTGGCACTGGTGCACAGTAGTAAGGAGTTATGCGTTAGAAACATGATGTCAACGGTACAAGAGATAGCGTTTAGCTTCGATTACTCCGCAAAGCGATTGACAGCATTTTCGGCCGAATTAGCTGATAATCAGAACGTTCAGGGAGAGATGGAACGCCGATGGAAATTGAGAACATTATGCGAGACACGTTGGTCAAGCCGTGCTGATTCACTCTTTACCTTCCGCACGGCTTTTTCTGTCGTCGTATCAGCACTAGAGACCCTGAAAAATGATAAAGACGAAAAGGCTGGACTTTATCTTACTGCCATATTGAAGTTTGACTTCATAGTTGTACTTGTTGTCGCCGAGCATATACTAAGTTCAACTGTAGCGCTGACTAATTATCTCCAGAAACCAGAAATAGATTTGGTAGAAGCCGTGACTGAGGCGAAGATAGTGGTTAGCCGACTTTCTGATGAACGAAATGATGACCAAGTGTGGGATGCATTGTATACCAGAGCTTGCGATATTGCGTCGGAGTTCGATATTGAGCCATGTACACCAAGAGTCGTTGGCCGTCAAAGAAATCGTGCAAATCACCCTGCCCAAAATCCGAAAGACTATTGGCGCGTCTCGCTCTACCGGGTCTTCCTTGACCATTTGGTATCGGAGATATCAAACCGGGTAATTAGTAATGAGGAACGGTTTCTTGCTTCTTACCTCAGTCCCGTTAAACATCAGAGTTTGACACCTGACATCGTAGATCGCGTTTTTGCCGCTTACGCAACCGATTTAGGTAGAATTGACGAGTTTATAGACGAGATCGACCGGTGGAAAATAAGGTGGCAACAGAACATTGATAAACCAGAACGTCTGATTGCTGTATTGAATGCAACTAATGTTGATTTGTATCCATCGATTCATCGAATCCTGACCATTTTACTGACAATGCCGGTATCCTCGGCTACCAGTGAGAGATCGTTCAGTGCCATGCGAAGGATAAAAAGTTATCTGAGGTCAACAATGGGAGATGAAAGATTGTCAAGCTTGTCTCTAATGCATGTACACAGACAAATACCGGTAGAAATCGATAAAGTCTTGAGTGAATTTATAAACAGAAAGAACAGACGTTTAGACTTTTCATGAGTTAAACTGAAAATCAGATTGTCAAATTGTGTCTCATGGCTTCTTTTGGACATGTTTGAAACGATCGATTCTCGATATTGAGGTTAATTATAACAGTCTTGTTTTGTCTGCAAGTGTACTGATCAGTTATACAAGAATGTTACTGTATGCACATGTATATTTAAATTATGAGTCGTCTAAAATTCATTTGACTTAGTTTTGTTTTCGTTCTTTAACCCGTGAAGTGATGTTTGAATCCTAATGATTGAAAAAAAAATATCACTTCTAACATGATGTACATTCTTAATTTAGAGCAATTTTAGCATAACAAAAACAAAACATCTCATGAGCTTCCGGGGAGCTTCACCCCCCCCCCCCCCCCCCCTGGAACCCCTACCAGCGGCCCCCAGACCCCTCGCCGCAAACTTTGTGCCTACACTCATTTACATGTCTAGCTACGCCCCTGGCTGATGCATCGGCATTCTGCTTAAATTGGCAGAAAATATTTTTGACGTTTAATGTCTTTCAAAAGCGTACTAAAACTCCCATCACATTCTAAATTGATATAAATTGTTTCTTCTGTGATGAGAAGTGTAGTCGTTTGCGATAATACACCAGAGGTGGTTTGCAAATTAATGGAATAATAATAAGAAGAGAAATATAGGGATTAGGGTGCGCTATGGTGTTTAACACCACTTTCAACAATATTTCAGTTATATCATGGCGGCGAGAGATATAGGAATTATCTTAAACCGTAGTCCTATAACATATCACTTCACATTCCATATTCATATTTTACGTTTTCATTGGGATTTTTTCATTTTTTATTTGATGCGGAATGCTTAGTCATATCTATTCTCGTTTGTCCATTTTGCTTTAGCACTTTCCGACCGGCTATCAGTGCGGGTGAAATCAGACATTTCCAAAGATTTACATAGCCATAAGAAACGATTTTTCAATAAAATATCTATTTTAAAAACTACAAAATAACTTACTTCAATCGAAACAATCCTAAAATCACACTAAATCGAAGTTTATTTCAGCGATGTGGGTAACCCGAATAATCCAGTCGTTATATTACGCTTTGCTATATTAACGCCTGAACGACTTTCTCGATAAAACGCGTCAATCGGAACCTTCAAATTAGCAATGCATTCTGGGAATAAACTGCGCGTGGTGACTTTTGGCACTAGAAGAAGGAGGAGCTTAGGAAATGTTTGTAAACATAGGTCAATGGAGCGTTCAGGTGTCAAATGTTTTCATTGTACCCACGTGTTTGACCTTACTAATCTAAAAGGTAAAAAGAGAAGAAATGTAGGAAAACTAAATAATGAATTAAACATCGTTAATCAACTTGTCGATCTCCATTTCTTGTTGTTTGTAAACATTACAGGAAATTGAAAGAACCGCCTTGCGCATACTCGGCAAATAATCATCGCTGATTGGCTCTCTCTTTCAGAGAGCAGCTGACGCGTTTTTATCACAAGGAGAGTTCAAGCCCTTATCCAGCGATAGTGCCGATAGAGGGCGCAGTATTATTCGAGTTACGATGTGGGCAGTGTAAACTGACCGCCATTTTATTTAAAGTTTTCTTTCCAAATTACGGAAATTATGGGGAAACGAACTTACCGGCGAATTTCTGTAGTATTATTATTGTCTTTTATTTTGTGCGTATACAGTTTTAAAAACTATCCTTTCTACTTAACCCAATTGAATTATGTTGGAATTATGAATACCAATTTGATGAGTGTTTATCCCATGCATAGGAAATACAAAAAAAAAAAGGGGGGGGACTCACTTCATTAAATTAAATATTAAAATATATGAGAATTTTCCGTTTGTTTTAATCTGTTACCTTCCTCTTATGACTACCAAGTAATACAAACTTGCTGAGTAAAATTTTACTCCTTCAGGAACTGTTCAACATATGTCAAATTTCACTCCATTCACTGCCACAAATATCCAATTTTACTCCTTCAGGAATAAATGTTCAACAAATATCCATTTTCAGTTGTCTTCAATTGACCAGTTAACGGGATGAAAGGTTATTAATCCTAATTAATAGTAAAAGGTCTATGTTCGACATGTGAATTCATTAATATATTTGTGTTAACTTGTGGTCTTTAAAAGTACGTATACCGCCGGCGAGCGAGGCAATTCTCATTCACCGTACTTAAGTCAGAATGTATTCAGTGTGCCGGATGCACTCATCATTCTAACATGTACAATGTAATTTATTCAGAGTTAATTCGAGTGTTTGATTAATAATAATATTGACATTGACTTCGGTCCTTTACGTCTCGAGTTGCATTTGTATACTAATAAAAATCGGCGAGCGAGACAATTCTCATTCACCGTATGTGTATGGGTATAAGTATTCATAACCCGGGATTCCTAATTATATACAGTTTATGCAATCATCAGTCTGATACGATATAATCCAGCTTCCAATCAAACCCGGGAGTTCGATTCAATAAAAATACTGGTTTTTTTTCTCCATTTTACGTTGACTTTAATCCTTTACTTCTCATACATGTATACTAATATTCGTCGAGCGAGACAATTCTCATTCACCGTAATAAAATTGTCTACATCTCTGTTCAAAAAGGCAACAATATATTGTAGATTTTGAAAGCATTTATCTAAAACTATTTCCTGTATTTTTCGAAGCCATAAATGAGCCAAAAGAGGATTTGGATGGATTCCGTCATTGTAGAGATCCTTCGTGTTAAATGTATATTTCGATTTTAATTTTCGCTTATTGAAGCCTCACTGGAAGAATGTGTTTTTGTCTAAAACCTGGCAGACTCGCATGAAATTACTAGTTATTGATGAAGCACACTATTTCCGAGTGGGGAGACAATTTCCGACAAGAATATCAACAATTACCTGAATTGAGCACCTTTTTTCAGACTCCAGTCATGGCATTAACTGCCACATCAACCAAAAAGGTTAAAGCTGATATTACGACACATCTTCATCTATCTGATACCGATATTGTATACAAATCACCAGATAGACCCAACATATTCATTTAGATTTTAAAAAGAGAAAGTTCTGAATACGAAATGTCACTGGGATGGCTTATTGACCACATACGCTTGAACGGTAACAAATCGAAAAAAACCATCATATACTGTCGACCTATCGACACTGTCTCCGAAATTTTCTTAACTTTTAAGGACTCTCCGTGCAGATGCATACTTCGATAAAAAGAAACAAGCTGATAATATTTTGGTAGAAATGTATCATAAAAGTACACACCAAGATTCCAAAGAGATAATACTAACTGAATTTAAAAGTGGAAGTAGCCGAATTCGATGCATTATTACAACCGTTGCTTTAGGAATGGGATTAGATAACCGAGATGTACAGCTTGTTGTCCACATCGGCTGTCCAAAGTCTATTCTGTCATATTGGCAAGAAGCGGGTCGTTGTGCGAGAGATGGTAGACAGGGGTTTAGCCTAATTCTATTTGACGGTTTTACCCTTGCGCTTAAAACAACGGACAAAGACTTGGCAGCAGTAGTGAAAAATGACTCTAAAACATGTATTAGAAAATTAATTTTAGAAACTCTTGGCGATGAAAACATGTCAATATTATGTCCCAAACTTCTTCATGTGAAGGATGCGACCTACAAATCTGCCCGTGTTCTGCTTGTAAATGTTGTTCAGTATGCCAAGCGAGGTGCAAATTTGATGTACATTCATTTTTATCTACATGAAGGAACGAGTCCGGTGAATGAGGATTGCCTCGCTCGCCGACTGTAAACGTATATTTGGGGAAAACGATGTTTTTATTGGATTTATTATAAAAACAATTTTTTTTTTTTTATTATTTTCCACTTTCAAATTCCTACTACATGTATAAACAATACTTCATAACTTTACGCCATAATTGTGCAATAGCGACTTAAAAGTTCGTTTCGTCCAAAGTTTCGTAACCTACAAAAAATTCCATTTGACATTTCCGGAAAGTACTGTTGTGGTTTAAAAAGGCACTTATTGTCAAAATATTCAGAATACTTGGATATATTGATCACAAAACACAATACAATTACTGTAAGTATCATATTTATTACGATGATTACATGTAATTACTGTAAGTATCATATTTATTACTATCATTACATGTAATTACTGTAAGTATCATATTTATTACGATCATTACATGTAATTAAGCTCCTGTATTATTTGCATTTGCTACAGACTTTGGAGACTTTGTGATAGGACCTCGGAGTGGCAGCAAATAGAAAACAAATAATAAACATCGCCACCCGAGGTACTATGTGATAGGACTATTTTAAACCGGAGTATGAAATCTCATTTTTTTCCGCGCGAGTGTAACGTAGCGAAACGAGGTTAAAACACATTAAATTTTATACACGGATGAAGTAATTCATACGTTGGCCGAATGACAGAAACGGATTTTTACTGCAATTGTTGCGATGCACCATTTCAAAGAACAATAAATATTAAAAAGCTGTGTTCTATCACGAAGCTTATAGGGACACTAGAGGTCAATATATATCACACAGCTGCATGGGTCAGACTTTGGAAATTGTAATGAATTCTTATCAGTCTAGACCGAAGTATGTTTACTAAACTTTGGTCAAAATAGCTATAAACTTGTCATCACTTTTGCTGTTGTGCTATGTAAGCACTTGTTAGATTGTATGTTTAGTTAGTTTTATGTTGTATTTAGAAGAATAGACATGTAGTAGATATTAGTTGAGTTTGTATTAAAGTCCTTATAGGGTTGAGCTAGTTCCAGTGTTGCCAATACTATACCAAGGAAAACGAAAAGCGCAACATAAAGGAGATGAATGCAATATTCCAGTGGGTAGCACACCTAATCCTTTTTTAAATGTATAAAACTTTATAGTAAACAGTAAACGTTTCATCTGACATCAGCAGTACCTAGTTCCCTTATTTCTTTCTTCTGTTCTTAATTACTTTGCATCAAACACCAGATCACTTTATTTGTTTCATATTTTTACAACTTCTGTAATTTATATCAAAATATTATTAGCAAGTTCTATATGTTTCTCCCCTTAGAGATTTACATTATATTATAATTGAACTTTATTCCTACGGATAAGGATCAATATAAGTTTTTGCAACTTGTTTCCCAAATCCAATCAATTACTTCCTATTATGCATTATGTATAGTTGAATTAATTAATAAAATATGCTTGAACTAATCCTTATTTTTTCATGATTTGGATCCAATTATGTGCGATGATAATGGGAACATAGAAGGTAACAACAGCCCCGTCTCCACTAAAACACTGCAAGCTTAGAGGCCCCTAGATTAGATGACGGATACAATCACAATTAAAGACCTCCACCAAAACATTGCAAGCTTAGAAGCCCATAGATTAGATGATGGATACAATCACAATTGAAGACCTCCACCAAAACACTGCAAGCTTAGAGAACCTAGGTTACATGACGGATACAATCACAATTAAAGACCTCCACCAAAACACTGCAGTACCTAGATCCCTTATTTCTTTCGTCTTTTTTTTAATTACTTTGCATCAAATACCAGATCACTTTATTTGTTTCATATTTTTACAACTTCTGTAATTTATATCAAAATATTATTAGCAAGTTCTATATGTTTCTCCCCTTAGAGATTTACATTATATTATAAATGAACTTTATTCCTACGGATAAGGATCAATATAAGTTTTTGCAACTTGTTTCCCAAATCCAATCAATTACTTCCTATTATGCATTATGTATAGTTGAACATTGTAATGTTATGTTGAATTAATTAATAAAATATGCTTGAACTAATCCTTATTTTTTCATGATTTGGATCCAATTATGTGCGATGATAATGGGAACATAGAAGGTAACAACAGTCCCGTCTCCACTAAAACACTGCAAGCTTACAGGCCCCTAGATTAGATTACGGATACAATCACAATTAAGGACCTCCACCAAAACATTGCAAGCTTAGAGGCCCCTAGATTAGATGATGGATACAATCACAATTAAAGACCTCCACCAAAACATTGCAAGCTTAGAGAACCTAGATTACATGATGGATACAATCACAGTTAAAGACCTCCACCAAAACATTGCAAGCTTAGAGAACCTAGATTAGATGATGGATACAATCACAATTAAAGACCTCCACCAAAACATTGCAAGCTTAGAGAACCTAGATTAGATGATGGATACAATCACAGTTAAAAACCTCCACCAAAACACTGCAAGCTTAGAGAACCTAGATTAGATGACGGATACAATCACAATTAAAGACCTCCACCAAAACATTGCAAGCTTAGAGGCCCATAGATTAGATGATGGATACAATCACAGTTAAAGACCTCCACCAAAACACTGCAAGCTTAGAGAACCTAGGCTACATGACGGATACAATCACAATTAAAGACCTCCACCAAAACACTGCAAGCTTAGAGAACCTAGGTTACATGACGGATACAATCACAGTTAAAGACCTCCACCAAAACACTGCAAGATTAGAGAACCTAGGTTACATGACGGATACAATCACAGTTAAAGACCTCCACCAAAACACTGCAAGATTAGAGAACTTAGGTTACATGACGGATACAATCACAGTTAAAGACCACCAAAACACTGCAAGCTTAGAGAACCTAGGTTAGATGACGGATACAATCACAATTAAAGACCTCCACCAAAACACTGCAAGCTTAGAGAACCTAGGTTACATGACGGATACAATCACAATTAAAGACCTCACCAAAACACTGCAAGCTTAGAGAACCTAGGTTACATGACGGATACAATCACAGTTAAAGACATCCACCAAAACACTGCAAGATTAGAGAACCTAGGTTACATGACGGATACAATCACAGTTAAAGACCTCCACCAAAACACTGCAAGCTTAGAGAACCTAGATTAGATGATGGATACAATCACAATTAAAGACCTTACCAAAACACTGCAAGCTTAGAGAACCTAGGTTACATGACGGATACAATCACAGTTAAAGACCTCCACCAAAACACTGCAAGCTTAGAGAACCTAGGTTACATGACGGATACAATCACAATTAAAGACCTCCACCAAAACACTGCAAGCTTAGAGAACCTAGGTTACATGACGGATACAATCACAATTAAAGACCTCACCAAAACACTGCAAGCTTAGAGAACCTAGGTTACATGACGGATACAATCACAGTTAAAGACCTCCACCAAAACACTGCAAGATTAGAGAACCTAGGTTACATGACGGATACAATCACAGTTAAAGACCTCCACCAAAACACTGCAAGCTTAGAGAACCTAGATTAGATGACGGATACAATCACAGTTAAAGACCTCCACCAAAACACTGCAAGCTTAGAGAACCTAGGTTACATGACGGATACAATCACAGTTAAAGACCTCCACCAAAACACTGCAAGATTAGAGAACCTAGGCTACATGACGGATACAATCACAGTTAAAGACCTCCACCAAAACACTGCAAGCTTAGAGAACCTAGGTTACATGACGGATACAATCACAATTAAAGACCTCACCAAAACACTGCAAGCTTAGAGAACCCAGGCTACATGACGGATACAATCACAATTAAAGACCTCCACCAAAACACTGCAAGCTTAGAGAACCTAGGCTACATGACGGATACAATCACAGTTAAAGACCTCCACCAAAACACTGCAAGCTTAGAGAACCTAGATTACATGACGGATACAATCACAGTTAAAGACCTCCACCAAAACACTGCAAGCTTAGAGAACCTAGGTTACATGACGGATACAATCACAATTAAAGACCTCACCAAAACACTGCAAGCTTAGAGAACCTAGGTTACATGACGGATACAATCACAGTTAAAGACCTCCACCAAAACACTGCAAGCTTAGAGAACCTAGGTTACATGACGAATACAATCACAGTTAAAGACCTCCACCAAAACACTGCAAGCTTAGAGAACCTAGGTTACATGACGGATACAATCACAGTTAAAGACCTCCACCAAAACACTGCAAGCTTAAAGAACCTAGGCTACATGACGGATACAATCACAATTAAAGACCTCCATTAAAACATTGCAAGCTTAGATGCCCCTAGATTACATGACGGATACAATCACAATTAAAGACCTCCACCAAAACACTGCAAGCTTAGAGAACCTAGGTTACATGACGGATACAATCACAGTTAAAGACCTCCACCAAAACACTGGAAGCTTAGAGAACCTAGGTTACATGACGGATACAATCACAGTTAAAGACCTCCACCAAAACACTGCAAGCTTAGAGAACCTAGGTTACATGACGGATACAATCACAATTAAAGACCTCCACCAAAACACTGCAAGCTTAGAGAACCTAGGTTACATGACGGATACAATCACAATTAAATACCTCCGCCAAAACACTGCAAGCTTAGAGACCATTAGATTAGATGACGGATACAATCACAATTAAAGACCTCCACCAAAATATTATTAGTAAGTTCTATATGTTTCTCCCCTTAGAGATTTACATTATATTATAAATGAACTTTATTCCTACGGAAAAAGATTAATATAAGTTGTTGCAACTTGTTTCCCAAATCCAATCAATTACTTCCTATTATGCATTATATATAGTTGAATATTGTAATGTTATGTTGAATTAATTAATAAAATATGTTTAAACTAATCCTTATTTTTTCCTGATTTGGATCCAATTATGTGCGATGATAATGGGAACATAGAAGGAGACTAACGAGGTAACAACAGCCCCGTCTCCACTAAAACACTGCAATAATAGAGGCCCTTAGATTACATGACGGATACAATCACAGTTGAAGACCTCCACCAAAACACTACAAGTTTAGAGGCCCCTAGATTAGATGACGGATACAATCACAATTAAAGACCTCCACCAAAACACTGCAAGCTTAGAGAACCTAGGTTACATGACGGATACAATCACAGTTAAAGACCTCCACCAAAATACTGCAAGCTTAGAGAACCTAGGTTACATGACGGATACAATCACAATTAAAGACCTCCACCAAAACACTGCAAGATTAGAGGCCCCTAGATTACATGACGGATACAATCACAATTAAATACCTCCACCAAAACACTGCAAGCTTTGAGGCCCCTTGATTAGATGGCGGATACAATCAGAATTAAAGTACATCGGCTACCATGGTTCCCTAGTAAAATAGCTAATTATGCGACAGTATTTTTTATGCCTATTACATTTCTGCACTTCCGGTCGTTACTTTCAACACATTTTATATTGTATTAGTGTTTATCGGTTAATATAAACTTTGTTGCATTTGGTGGCAGCGTTGGATTTGCTAAAGCAAAATATTAATTTGTACCAAGCCGATATTGAACTGATTAATTGTTCGTCGGGACATTTAACCGAAAGTTAGGGAATTTTGCTATTTGTCAGAAGATTTAACCGTGTGTCGGGAGACTTAACTGTTTGTCAGGAAGTAGACTTAATTATTAACTTATAGTATATATTTTTCATATGCTATATTTTTAACCGATTACAAGAAAATTTTAAAAATAGCCGACGGAGTGAAACAGTTGACTTGTTCCCCTACTTCCGGATCCGAACTGTTCCATGCCCAAGAACGATGCGCAGTGCGTCATTCCTGTCAAGCACACCAGTGACCATTCAGTTGTATATAAGATAATAAAAGTTATTTCATGCCTGTTGAGGAAACAGTCAAAACTATTGTCCCTCGGTGCTGAAGCACCTCGGGTCAATAGTTTTGACTGCTGGAGCACCTCGAGTCAATAGTTTTTATTGTTCCCTGAACAGGCATGACATAACTGTATACTGTTTGTCAGAAAGGAGACTTAACTGTTTGTCAGGATAGTAAAATAACTCTTTTACAGTTTGATGCAAAGTATGCTGTTCACTTACACTGTTTGTCAGGATTGTTAGACAAATAG
This sequence comes from Bathymodiolus septemdierum, assembly GCA_963383655.1. Taxonomy (NCBI): domain Eukaryota; kingdom Metazoa; phylum Mollusca; class Bivalvia; order Mytilida; family Modiolidae; genus Bathymodiolus; species Bathymodiolus septemdierum. The sequence continues at coordinate 53,639,041 of OY726527.1, forward strand.
ATATAACATTTAAGGATTGCTTATTTGAAGAAAAAACTGTTTGACAGTTTCAGGCTATGAAGAGTTGACGAACAATACAGTGAAAAAGAGGATTTGATTTCTTGTGCTTAACGCCACTTTCAGCAATATTTCAGCTATATCATGGCGACCAGTTTTAGTTGTTGAAGAAGACGGGAGTACCCGGAGAGAACCACCGACCACGGGCAAGCAACTGGTAAACTTTATCATTTACCGCTGCGAATCGAGTGTACCCTTTTTGTAATTTACAAAGTCGGGTGCGAACCCACGCCGTATTGGTGATAGGCTTGTATGAGTTGTTAGGTAATCTAACTACCTAACTTATTGAGCCAACCGGTTTCAGGCTATGACGAGTTCACAAACAATACAGTGAAAAATCAAAACAACTTTCCCAATTGATAACATTTTGTGTGGCCTTGTGGTAGAGATGCGGGTAATTTCCTATTATATCCGCCATTTTGTTTTCCGGTATAGAAAATGATCAAAATTGACATTTAAAAAAATGCAATATTTAATTTTAAACCCCTTTACTGTTGTCACCAACTGTTATTAATAAATTTCTTTTAATCTATATTTCCCTTTATTATATTTATTTGCTGTGGTAAGAGCAAATATTGATTAATAATATAACGGATCGGAACGAGCGTTTATCGTTTTTGACAGTCGTGGCACGTTTTTTTTTATCAGGATGTTCTCTTTGCGACAAAAATAGAATATGTATTTGACGTCATACAATCATATCTTAAATATCCAATGAAAGCTTAGGTTTCCACGCAGGTCAATGTCATCTGCAAATTTTGACTTCCGGCCAAATTCCAGGAAAAAAATTAAATTGAAAAGTTATGTGTTTTTATTTACAGGTAACGGAAAAAATTGAAAAATGCTCGTCATATTTAATTAATTCAAATATCGATTGTTAGTTTTGCTAAGTATCAATAGAAAATAACGTTAAAAACTTATTCTTAATAGCGCAAAGAAAAGTAGATGGAAGCAAGTACAACGACGCTCCTATTACTATTAGCCATGTCAACATCTAACGTCAGTAACAAGCTGATGGAAAGTTCAACTATTACCGACAACAATATTGGTGAGTAATCATATTGAAAATATGATTGTAAATGAAGAGTTGATGCATCAAAGAATAATTTAAAAATGAAGCTATCGATAGGCAGGGGAGAGTGCCCGGTTCATGTCTTTATAAATGGACCTGTCCAACATTCTCTCCACTCTTTCTCTTTTTCGGTCTGGGAAAGAATGGGTAGGGGGTGTAATTAAATTCATAAAATCAAGGGAGAGTGCTGCCCAATTTTTTTTTTAGTTTTGACTTGGTTCAAACAAAGTCAATTGTAAAGGGTGTGTCCTATTAAAAAATATCAAGGAAAGGGACCATTTTAGTAGTTTGTTGAACATGTCCCATTTGTGTCTGAAATAAGTGTACTGGTAAAAGGGAACAGAAATATATATTGGAAAGGGCGAGTGCTTCCATCATTGTTTCATTTGAACATATTTTTTCTTTTGGCATTTCTCTCTTGACTGATTGTAAATGGGGGAGGGGAAATATTTGCCCAACATCCTTGCCATTTTATGTCTGGGTTTTCTACAAATTGTCAAAAAGTGGAAGCTAGCTGTACCATTTTATTTTACTTTTGTAATATAACATGTAGATGCTCTTGGCAAAAATATTGAACTGTAAAACTACACTTGAGGTTTTGGTCTCTTATGTGGCTCGTTAGTAACCCACAGCTAATCACACTCCTCCAATACGCTCCACCCATTGGTGAATTAACTGAGAAATCAATTATTTATCTCAAATCTTTGCTTGTATGAATAGCGTTTATAAACCACAAAATTATTTTACACTATTTTGATGCCATATTTGGATAGTAAAGCTTTTAAAATTTTGCTTAAACCTTAGAATGGACATAGCAAATAATGGAAAACAAAAACTAAATCTCAAACAAAATTTGAATCTTAACAAGTATTAAATCTTAAGCTGGACTATAAATCATATGTCTAGTATGGAGGTTAGTTTTCAGCTTTATTTAAATACAAAGATAGCTTGTAATAGTATGAATTTTTTTTCCAGGAAAGTTGTCGTGGGAGAATATCAAAGCAGTAGAAAAGCAAACCATTATTGAGCTACTTAGAAATGAAGAAGCTACCGGTAAGTAATTTTCTATCTTAATTTATACGACCACAATGGTAAGCGTCCTTATCTCGAGTGAGGTAGATCGTGGGTTCGAGCACTGATCAGATCAAACCAAAGACTATAAAATTGGTATTTGTTGCTTCCCTGCTAAGCATGCAGCATTAAGGAGAAATAACAAATAATGGTTGGCTTGAAATCAGGAGTGTGTCCGAGTGGGGTGACATGTCTATTTGCAATCTCTTGTTTCAATGAGCTAGCACTTTAAAAATCCAAATGGGTGTTGGTCTAGTACAAAGTGGACCTCATCATCATCTCATTGAAAATTATCTTGTTCACACCATGCATATGATATAGCTGAAAAATTGCTGAGTTGGCATTAGACAACAATCACTCACTCAATCTGTGTAAGTTATAACCGATTGTATTTTAATGAAATATTGAATAAAAAAAAAATTCTAAGATACAGAAAAAATCGTATATCTAAAGCCAAACAAATCACAAACAGAAAGAGATCATTTTTCATGCACATTAATTTCTTGAACATTTAATTAAATATTATCTATATTCAATTGCTCCTTCATCTTGCATTTGTTACCAAGTCGGTTAAAATATAAACAGAAAAGACATAAAAAAACAACATCTACATGTCATTATATTGCTGTTTTTCATCTTGATAACCATATTAATATTGTAGATATGAAAAATTAAAAATGACATTTAGAAATGGTTTTAATTATTTGAATATGAATTATATTTTTTAAGTTCGTGTTGCTTTGTGGTTTTTCCTTCTTTCTGTTTTCAGATTATGGTGATTCAATTTCTCTGCAACAGCTGGTCTGGATTGGCAGTTGAAGGTTTACCCCTTAATTTATTCTTCTTTTTATCAAAATAAAATATCACCTTTTCATTCAACCTGATTTTTTTTTTTAAATCCAACTTGACTATGAAATTTTTGAAATAATTCATGATGTCTGCTGGCAGACATCTCATGATATTGTTTTCAAATTTCTTTTTTATGTCAACATCCACACTGATACATACTAGTTTTTTTTTAGATCATTGGTCCCTTGAGAAAATAAGAGATCCAGTTTACCAGCAGGCATCATTTTGGATACGTGTATTTGAGGTCATTGATGCAGATTTAAAAATGACTTTTAAATACAACATTCCAAAGATAATGGAAAACTTACTTCTTTACTGTGGACATGTATCTGCCTTTATCAGAAAAGTAAAGGGGCTAAAATCAAAAATAATTAAAAAAAACAAGATATTTCACTTCTCTCTCATGTCAATATTGACATTCCAAAAGAATCAAACTTAGGAACTGAATGTATAAAGTATAAGATTACAGAAGAGTGGTTACAAAATCCAAGATAAATAACCATTGAACAAGTATCCAGAAGATTGATTTTAGAACTCAGGCTATACAGAATAAGAAATAATATTTGTTTAAAAAAATATGCATTATGGGTCAAATATTTGTGCAAGCTTGATGACATACCAAATATAGGTAACATTCGAAACAATTGGGAAACAATGAACTCTAAAAAATTGAGTATGAAAACAACAGAAAAATATCAGGAATATTTAAGTGGAAATTATGTACCTCCAAAACTTATTAGTAAAAAAATATGCAATGTTGCGAAAAAAAGTGAGAAAACAAAACGTGAGCTCCACCAATTTTTTTTAAAGCATGCCCCTTCTAATCAAGATCATGTATATCTGGCAATGAGGAAAGAGGTATTTATGAACAGATACAAGCTTTATCTAGTTCAAAATGAAAATAAAAGATTGCATACAAAACTTGAACAAAAAAATCATAAAAGAGGCATTTTGTTGGCACGAAATGTAAATAAACGAATTAAACGCAGATACAATTATAACATCACTACAAGAGGAAACTGTTAAGCTGCAAAATAAACTAGCACTGACACAAACCAAAGCAAAAGAGATAAAACAAAAATACAAGAACCAAAGTGCTCTATTACACTACTATAAAAATTTAAGACAAAAAGAGACAAACATTTTTGAAAAAAACTCAACAATGCAAACAAAAACAAATGATGTTGATGATTTTCTCTCAGAAAAACAAATATTAAAAGAAAATGTAATTTGGTTAGAAAATGAAAATGAAGAGCTCAGTGAGAAAGTAAATGAACTTATGAACAATAAAGAAATTATTACATTTCAAGGGGGGGTGGGGGATATAAAGATACTGTACGTGAGGTTTATGCCTCTCTTTTGGCAAGCAATGTCGGCGTAAAAAATGTAGAGAAAGTCGTCAAGATTGTATTGAACAAGCTTGCAAATGTTGAAGTTGACAGATTACCCAAAAAAACTTTTTCTGAAATAATGCTTGTTGAAGCTAAAGCTTTGGCACAGATGCAGTGTGCAGAGGCAATTATGCAGTCAGATAATGTGTGTACATTGCATACTGATGGTACCAAATGTGACGGTCGAGAATTCGGTGGAGTGCAAATTGGCACAGAATCTGGTCAATGCAGCTTGGGGATTATGGAAATATTACAAGGGAATACTGACTCTTTCTTTAATATGATAAAAAATAGGTTTCATGACCTAGCTGTATTGGCGGATGACTCAGAAACTGAAAAGAATGTTTCCATCATAATTTCAAAAATTAAAAACATGATGACTGACAGACATGTTGTAAATGACTCTTTAAAACTATTGTTAGAAAAATGGAGAAACGATTGCCTCCCTCTAATAATTGACAATTTTAAGTCTATTCCAATATAAATTCAAGCAAAACTCGGTGAAATAAATCACTTTAAATGTAATTTACATGTCCTGGTTAATTTAGGAACACAAGTTGAAAATGCATTGAAGCAGTGGGAGAAATCTGTTGTTACTGCTGAATCAAGTTCAAATTTTATCAAAGGCAGTTATAATTTATCTACTAATGCTCCTGATTTTATTCGTGCCTCAACAAAACTTTGTGTTCCAGGAGCTGACCAGAAGTCGGCTTATGGACTTCTTTTTAAATCATATCTTGATAGTTTAAATCCACCTGTTACTTTAGAAATGTCAACATTTCATGGTCATCGTATAAATGTTTTATTTTCTATGGGTGCTGCAGTGTTTTACCATCGTCATCATATTAGTGATTTTATAAATTCTTATTTTTTAAACTGTACAGGCCAAAATAATCTTGTCACAGGTGTATCTAACTACTTGAATAATAATGTTTACATTGCAGGATGTCGTGCTTTAGGTATTGTTGATAAACTTTTAACTGGTCCATTATGGCGTCAAATAGAATCAACTAAACATATTTTAGATTTAAACCAAGTTTGGTATACATGTTTGAACAATTTACAAATATTTTCAGAAGATTCTTCTGAATTATTGGAGGGAAAATCAATATATCCAAATTTTACAAATAATAATCATATATATGACGCTTTGTTTAATGTTGATGATGAGGAGTTAAACATGCTTACAATTGAAGCCTTACAAATTTTATGCACAAATTTTCTAATAATTATCCATAGACAGTTAGGTGATTACCTTCCCGGGGGCAAGTTTCATCAAGACTGCCAATTTTTCTGAATTATAAAAACAGTCTTCATGTGTAGCATCCACTAATATTGTTTCTGAAAGGGATTTCGCTAATTTTGACAGGCTACGTCGTGAAAAACCAAACGCCAATACTATTGCTTTGGAAGGCATCATTTTATTTTCTTATAATAAAACTCTAAAATGGTTAGATGATATGGATGATGAAAAAAAATCTAAAATTATTGAAACAGCTCGACTGGCTGCCCCTAAAATAATAGAAGACTTCCGGAAAAGAAAAACTGAACTTAAAATAAAACGAATAGAATTAGTTAAACAAAAGAAAGAGGATATTTTGAAAATTCAGCGACAACAAAATGAAGAAATTTGTAAACTAAATTCTGAAATAAAATGATATGGTGGTATATGGGAAACTATTAATGACAACAATAAACATGACAATTTTAAATAATAATCAGAAGTTTGATGCTTTAAAATCTCAAATTAAATATAGAAAAGTTGTTTTAAAAGAGAGTCCCAAAGAAAAACAATGGTTCCAATTTTCAACAAATAATAAAATATTTTCATTTGATGAAATATTAGATAATTTAAAGAAACATTTGACAAACAAAACTCAAATTGCAAGTGAATCTTCAGAACACCTTAGTAGTACTAGTAGAATTAAAAATAAAACTGAACGCGACACATTTATGATTAATCAGAGCTTTAATTTTAGATAAAATAAAACAAATTCAAGTAAAATACAATTCCAAAATATTCGACACAGAAAATAGACATAATATGACTGCATATGTTAGTAATCCTAAAAAGAAAAGACAAAACACAGAAAATTCATACAATCACACTGAAAATGTTATTTTACATAAATTTATTATTGGACAAACAGTTGCTGTTGCATACTCAGATGCATGGTATCCAGGGCAGGTCTTACAAACGGTGGGTGAAGATAAAGCATCTGTAAAATTTCTTCACCCATGTAGTGAACATTCTGATATATTTCAATGGCCCCATAAGAATGACATTTCAATTATTGAAAATTTGTTTGTTTTTTCTGCTAACTTTGATATAAACCTCAGAGATAGAATGGGAAGAACGTGGAGCATACAGGATATTTCTGAATAAAGAACAAAATATGAAGACTTTTGTGCATTATATTTTGAATAATTGATATATTTTATTGTTATTTTGGATTTTTTGGTGTGAAATTTAGCAATGGTGATTGTTACATAATAAAAGTCTAGTATAATAGTACATTTGTATATTATTTTTTGCTCACATGGAATATTTGTCATCCAATCTTAGTATAAACATGCTATACATGTTATAATTTGATAAATATTCAGACCTATTTTATAAAAAAAAGTTAAAGGTACCAAAGAAGTAATCAAAAGCCATAAATCGAACGAAAGGAAAAAAACAAACAATTGTCCACAAAACAATGCACTGAAAACTAAAGATTGATCAACATGAACCCCAATCAAAGTAAAATGAGGATGAACTAGTGTACTCTGGAAAGGTAGGCAGAACTTGCTGCATTAGTGGCACCCAATGCTTTACTTGTGTTAAAAATCGATATCGTCTCTGATTGTGTTATATCTGTCTACCTCTTCTTGGCTACATTTAATACAGATTTTAAAATATCACATTACATAAATAGATCAATAGTTCCAAGATGAACATTTTTATACCTGGATGAAAAAAATCTGACAAAAGACAGTCGTGATATGATGGAAATTGTGAATTTACGACACAGGTCTTTTCGGTTAGGTGGAAAGCTCTGTTCATCTATATTTATCAACTCCAAAATCTTGTTTTAATAATAAGCAGGTGTCTCATAGTGTTTATTAGAACAAAACTAAGAACAATCTCTCCAGATTTTAAAATTTGGATAAGAATATCATGTATTTCTTTAAATATCACACCTCAAATATGCCATCAAGAGCATTTTTCAATGGCGGCCATCTTGGAAAAATATCCCGAAATAGCATTCTTTAAAAGACTGTAACTCTGCAACCGTTCATCCGAATTTGGTAAATGAGGGCTCATTTTTTAAGTTTTTTGGGGATCTACCATAATATATTAATACAAAGGAATTATATATATGTGATAATTTCCCTGGTATCTCTACTTGTGGAATCATCTGTGCATTGAACAATTGGACATGCTGAGAAGATGACCGTTATTACCAACTGTGAGCACATGGGTTCACCCCCGGTTTTTAGTGGGGTTCGTGTTGCTCGATCTGTGGTTTTATGTGTGCGTTTTGTATGTCGTTGTTTTTACTTTGGTATCTTCAAACTCTTCTTAGCCATCAAGTTAACATTTGTGAAGTGGTAGAAGATCATCATCAAGACTGATGTGTTATTGTCCTAATGATATTAAATACTGGTTTGTGGTTTACGATGTTTAATGCCACTTTCAACAATATTTCAGTTATGTCGTGGCGGTCAGTTTTATTGGTGGAGGAACCCGGAGAAATCCACCGACCAGCCGTAAGTCACTGACAAACTTTATCACATAATGTTTAACACCTCGCCTTCAGCGGGAGTCGAACCCACAACATCAGTGGTGACAGACAACGATTGCATAGGTAATTGTAAATCCAACTACCATACGCTCACGGCCACGACATTAAATGCAAAGTTAATTATTTATTTTACAGACAGTTAATATTTATCCACAGAAAGATATATTTTATTGACGTTAATTTTTTCTTAAATACATTTTTTTTTAATTTACAGATGAAGCTGACTGTCAAAAGAAGAAAACTTTTTTCGTTTTTATTTTCTCTGTCAGAAAATTGTCACCCAGGCAGATCGTTTATTCTTTGACAGTAAAGTACCTAGACTAGAATTTTTTACTTTTTTTTTAGATAACATAATACATTGCACTCTATTGTTTGACTCGCCTGTTAACAAAACACCTTAGACGCACAGGTAAGGAAAAAATAACCTAACCATCAAACAAACAAACACTACTTGTATGAGACATTTTAAGAATAATCTAAAATTTTTAGTAAGAATGTTAAGAGGACTTCAATTGAGAGCTTCGATATGATTTTTGATACCTTTTTGTTTAATTACCCCTGATAATTAAGTAATCATGTCTGCTGTGCATGGCGATTTGGGTGGTGCGGACGTCATGTTTTAACATAAAAAAGTTGAAGAGGTAAGTAAAGCAAGTCATGATTGATTGATTGGTGTTTTACGTCAACTTTAGCAATATTTCAGCTATATCGTGGCGTGAACAAATGTTATTACTACACGTACAGCTATCCAAACGCTTACTCTGCAACTCTATATCCGCAATACTTTTACTGGCTACCTTCCTCGTTTATCCTTTTGTACTTTATCTTTGGGCCATTGTGTTGTCTGTTCTTCGCTGTGCGGATTCTGATTACCACTTTGGTATCTCAAACTCTTCCTAGCCATTAAGTCAACATTTGTGAAGTGGTAGAAGATCATCATGAAGACTGATGTGTTGTTACCCTTATGACATTAAATGCTGGTTTGTGGCTTACGGTGTTTAACGTCACTTTCAACAATATTTCAGCTATATCGTGGCGGTCGTTTTATTGGTGGAAGGACCCGGAGAAAACCACCGACCAGCCGCAAGTCACTGACAAACGTTATCACATAATGTATAACACCTCCTCTTGAGCGGGAGTCGAACCCACATCAGTGGTAATTGTAAATTCAACTACCATACACTCCCGTCCACGACATTAAATGCTAAGTTAATTATTTATTCTACAGACAATTAATATTTATCAACAGAAAAACATATTTTATTGACGTTAAATTTTTTTAATACATTTTTTTTATTTACAAATGAAGCCGACTCTTGTCAAAAGAAGAAAAACAAATTTTCCTCTTTATTTTCTCTGTCAGAAAATCATCACCCAGGCTGTTCGTTTATTTTTTGACAGTAAAGTACCTGGACTAGATTTTTTTTTTAAATAAGATAATAAGCAAAAATAATCTAATAATCTAAGGTTCCCTGTTTTACAATATATCTCTTACCCAGGTTTAATAAGAGATTAATTAAGAGTCCACATATACCCATTTCAAGATACCACTAAATATATCAATTTTAAAACCAATATGTTCTCATTTGACAAATACAACTAAATTGATCAATGTTAAATTAGAGGCTCAGGTGAGCCTGTATCGCTCACCTGATATAAATAAGTCCTCTTAAGAATGTCTGCATGCCGAATACATCTAAGTTACTATTCAAATCCCATACTGCCATACCGTTCTATGTTAAAACTATGTCTGCTCATGGCAGCCATCTTGGATTGAGGTCGTGGTCACCGGACACAATTTTGAAAGTATACTACCCAAGGACCATCCATGCCATGTTTGCTTTAAATTGGCTGACTGTATTCAGAAGAGAAGACATTTAAACAATTTTAACATAGGGTCTTATGTTAAAACTATGTCCGCTGACGGCGGCCATTTTGAACCGACATCAGGATCACTGAACACAATTTTGGAAGTTGACCACCTAAGGACCATCGATGACATGTCTGTTATATTGACTTACTGGTTTAAGAGGAGAAGATTTTAAAACATTTTTTCCCATAGGGTCCTATGTTAAAACTACAGTATGTCTGCTGAAGGCGGCCATCTTGGATGGAGGTCAGGGTCACCGGACACAATTTTGAAAATTGAACACTTAAGGTCCATCCATGCCATGTTTGCTTTAAATTGGCTTACTGGTTTCAGAGGAGATTTTTAAACATATTTTCCATAGGGTCCTATGTTATAACTATGTCCGCTGATGGTGGCCATCTTGGATGGAGGTCTGGGTCACTGGATATAAATTTGAAAGTTGACCATTTAAGGACCATTCATGCCATGTTTGCTTTAAATTGACTTGCAGGTTTCAGAGAAGACTTTTAAACATTTTTTCCATAGGGTCCTATTTTAAAATTAAGTCGAGTCATGGCGGTCATCTTGAATTTCCGATCAGCAAACGATTCACAAGTTTAGTACATGACCACCCAATGATCATTCCTGCAAAAACACAATTCAATTGGCTTAGTGGTTTCCAACGAGAAGATTTTTTGAAATTTCGACCAATCAGAACACATTATGGGCCCTGGCAGCCATGTTGGATTTCCGATCAGCGCCAAAAACAAAAATCTTGTATATGACCATCCAATGAACATTTCTGCCAAGTTTGGTTCAAATCTGTTTTGCAGTTTCAAAAAAAAAGATGAAAATGTGAAATTCCCATAGGATCCAATGTTAAACTAAGTCGAGTCATGGCGGCCATCTCGAATTTCCGATCGGCAAACGATTCACAAGTTTACTACAGGACCACTCGATGATCATTCCTGCAAAGTCACAATTCAATTGGTTTGGTGGTTTCTGACAAGAAGATTTTCAAGGTTTCAACCAATCAGAACACGTTATTGGCCCTGGCAGCCATGTTGAATTTCCGATCTACACCAAAAACCCAAATCTGGTAGAGGACCATCCAATGAACATTTATGGCAAGTTTGGTTGAAATCTGTTCAGCGGTTTCAGAGAAGAAGAGTTAAATATGAAAAGCTAACGGACGGACGGACGACAGACGCTTACCCATGACAAAAGCTCACATGATCTAAGGCCAGGTGAGCTAAAAACCAACATATAGGTCAATCTATAAAAACATTTTAAGATAGCTTCAACATATACCATTTACATACATGCATTGAACCCCTATATTAACTAACTACTAATCAAGGAAAGAATTGTCAAGATTTTGGTTTTATCTATTGTATCATTACAATTGGCCGTTAGCAAAATATTTAGTTCAGATTTTAAAGTCTGTTTCCATATATTATAAAGTAAAGCTTGATTGATATGAATTTTGTCATATTTAACTTTGTTTCTTGCCTTCCAAATAGACCACAGTTCCCATTTCAAAGTGTTTATTAAAATGGTGATGTTTGATATGAAGCAGTTTGTTATACTGAATTTAAAAAACAAGTATTGGAGATCTTCTTGAATATTCGATTCTTTACAAAGATGACATTTTCCATTGGATAAAGTTATTTTTTTAAGTCTACTTTCAGTATAAATAATGTTAATTAGTTTTGATCAGTAAATTAATTCATTTTAATTTTAGAATTAGGAAATATCAACTTTAATTGTTTTATTTTATATAATTATTGTATTTTTGTCTGGCTCGCTACTGTTATGAGGCGAGGTGTACAACATTATGTGATAAAGTTTGTCAGTGACTTGCGACAGGTCGGTGGTTTTCTCCGGGTAGTCTACCAATAAAACTGACCGCCACGATATACCTGAAACATTGTTGAAAGTGGCGTTAAACACAATCAAACAAACAAACACTACTTTTACGAGACATTTTAAGAATAATCTAAAATTTTTAGTAAGAATTTTAAGAGAACTTCAATTGAAAGCTTTGATAGGATTTTTGATACCTTTTTGCTTAATTACCCCTGATAATTAAGTAATCATGTCAGCGCATGGTGATGTGGGTAATGAGGAAGTCATGTTTTAACATCAAACAGTTAAAGAGGTAAGTAGAGCAAGTCAAGTTGAAACCGATAACCTGTTGAACGAGGTAAATGGTATGAGTCCTGAGACTCTGAAAGTTTACTTAGAACACAAGGAGAAGATACAAATGGGCAAAAAGTAAGAAAAAGAGCAAATACCCCCAAAGGTATTTCTCAGAAGGCGAACAACAAACATTTCAATTTGAGTTAAAAATGAAAAATTGCAGGGGAGTACGGAATTAAATACCCGGTACTTATTCGTCTGTTAAGTCAGAAAAGGTAAAGTACAAAAGTCCGAAAGTGCCGACCTTGAAAGCGGCGGGTGATGTGTTAAAGACGGGCTCTTTTATCCAAAATGTGGGGGTTAATAAAAACTAAAGTTGGGGGCAACTTGTATTCATCAAACCAAATTCTCCTGATACTGAGCCAAGTCGTAATGTTTAAGTCTCAATTCATGTTGATATTTCATTCTATCTCGTTCCATATCCAAACGCTTACTCTCTAACTCTATATCCGCAATACTTTTACTGGCTGCCTTCCTTGTTGCACCACTTGACTTCTTTGGTGGTCCCATTACTTCAGTATCCTCATCCTCACCTTCAAGAGCGTGTCCGTAAACTTTATTACATTTCGTCTAGTTACATCTCTTTGTGGTTTTCGTTTGGCAATGGCCAACACCGTCTACCATACTAACTTAATTCAACTATCTATCAAAGTTAATAAAAAAAAGTCTCGATCCCTTTTGAATCCCACCGCTGCCACCACTATTGTTCTTTTTATCAAAATTGTGGGCGTTAATAAAGACTAAAGTTGGGTGCACCTTGTATTCTTAAAACCAAAAAAGTACAGATACTGAGCCACCAGTTTACAACAAAATTATCTTAGTCTATACTGTCGGGGACTCGAAATTAAAATAACAGAAAATTAAAAGTAAATGAGATATATAAGAAAAATAACACATTTCCCAGCTAGCACACTACGTATTCACAACGTTGCAGTTTGGTCAGGTCCCTTTCTGACGTGAAAATTACGTTGCCACAACGTATTTTAGATACGTGATATGCAAGTCGTTGTGACAACGTATTTTCCAACGTTTTTGTTACGTACGGATATGGTCTTGATGCTAACGTAAAAGCTCAAACGTAATGTGGACGTCCTGGTAACGTATTCAGAATACGTTATATGCAAGACGTTGTGACAACGTACTTTCCAACGTTTTTGTTACGTACGGATATGGTTTTGATACTAACGTAAAAACTCAAACGTAATTAGTACGTCCTGGTAACTTATTCAGAATACGTTATATGCAAGTCATTGTGACACTGTAGTTTAAACGTTTTTGTTACGTACGGATATGGTCTTGATGTTAACGTAAAAGCTCAAACGTAATTTTTACGTCCTGGTAACGTATTTCAGGATATATTTTATATGCAAGTCGTTGTCAGACAACCGTATTTTAATATAAAGATAAATCATTAAGGTATTTCACTGGAAAAGGGAAAGGATCTTAATTAAAAAGTGAATTGTTCAAATTGGAAGGTATTCCCTAGATATGACTTTGAATTTGATAGTAGTTGATCTCCTGATTCCAAAAATGCATTGTTGATAGGGACTTTTTGCATTTCCAGGTTCATCAGTAAAAATGTGACTAAGTTGTGTTGCTATTTAGCTACATTTTTGCGTTAAGATGATACAACTGGCTATAGTTGTATATCAATAGCAATAAAAAAAAAACATAATAAAAACGCCATACGAGGATCGAATCGGTGACAAAGACAAAGGTGGCCTCTTGATCGTTAATCGTTCTTTCCACTGAACTTAGTAGAACGTGATGTATAAGGCGCAATATATACAAATGTAGACACTGGACAAAAGTATTCGCATGCTTCCAATTTTCCCTATATATTTCATATAAAACTACAATTTTTCAGAAGCTTATCCTGAAGTCAATTCACACCCGATTTCGATAATTTTTATATCAATAAAAACAGAATTGTATGTAGTTTTACTGTATAATTTCAAAATAATTTTCTATGATAAACATTTTGAGAATATACAAGCTAAATACACAACTGAATTAATTTCTTTCGAAATATAATGCTTTAATAGATAGTACCTTTGTAGAAAAATTATTTAAGTTTGTGTTTAAATCATGGCGATTTGAAAAACATGCTTCAAAAAGTTATTTCAAAATTACTACTATAAACTACATATCTTTCTGCTTTCCTTGATGAAATAATGATTAAAATCGGACGTGAATTGATTTCAAGATAATATTTTGAAAAACTAGTTTTATATGAAATATATAGGGTAAATTGGAAGCGTGTGAATACTTTTGTCCATTGTCTGTATCTCCAAGATTTAATTACTTGCAATAAAATTATCATATCCAAAAATTAGAAGTACTTTTCCTACAATGCGGAAATTCAGTGTGTCCGTCAACGATTCGATAATAGAAAGTTATTGCTATTTCCGGAGTTTGAATTTGCTACCAAAATTCAAATCATTTTGATGTTTTGTGACAATTTTAACAATTTCTTTGATGTCCCGAACATACAACAACCTCGAGTTTAGAAGCTAGAAATATAAGGTTAGTCAATAGAATTACATCTATGAATGAGCAATCCAAATTGATTTAAGAAAATACTGTGTTGACACCAAATGTCATTCAGAATTTCAATCATTGTTAAATTTTGTGTCGAGCTCGCTGAGCCTCATTGGCCTCAATTGCATGTATTAAAGACATTTTTACATAGACTCTTAAGATCAGATGAAGGTTAGAGGCATCCGATTTTCAGTTTGTCCAGGAACCTCGAACATTTAATTTTTATTTCATTTATTAATTCAGCTTGATTTAACTTAAATTTTAAGCCAAAGGTATCATTTTCAAGTTCTGAAAATAACATGCATGCAATTAGAAATTATATCTTTAATGTAGATCATATGAAAATTGCAGACTTCCTTATGTTGTCCCCATCTTAGATATGCAAATTATCAAATGGCACCTCATTTCTGGCTATACTACATTTGCATTAGGAGGCAGGGGACAGTAGCCTCTTTTTTTTATTGTTAAGACAGTATGATGATATATATAAATGAGACTGAATAAAATAACTTAAATTTCTTCTTTATAATTTCAGAGCTGGTTCATTTCTGTAAAAGTGGTAAACAAGTACAATTGGATTTGAGGTTATAAGCTGTTATAGGCACATACAAATGTAACTGATCATGACCATGTGACTTTTCAACATAGCAAACCAGTCGAAATAATTCCTGCCCCCATGTAATATTGGAAACCACAGATGTCACCTGCTTCATGTCCTGTAATGTCAGACCGATCAACACATAGCTATTGCTAGACAACAGCAAATTTCACCATCATCTAATCAGAGGTAATCAATTTCATGTTCTTCTAGCCAGACAAGTCAACAACATTATATTTTACTATCAAATAATCTAGTCCTGAGGCAATTTTATAGGGATTAAACTATCAGATCACGAAAGCTACCATGATGAACCAGAAATTAGACTTCATGCACAAAGGACATATTGATATACCTGTATATAAAACTAATGAAAGTAAGTTAATGATACATTATTTGTACATGCATACACTTATACCAATAGAGCTCCTCCCATATTTACAGTGTGTGGCTATCACAGAAACAAAGGGTTCTTTAGATGAACTTGTTACATTTAATTGCATGTACACAATCTACTTCAAATACAGAACATTTCTTAAGAAGAGATTTACATGTATGTTAGATATCATGAGTTACAGTTGACTATAAAATCAAAATAAACAAATTTTAAAAAGGTCAACCTATCTGATAGAGATCCCACCCCAAAGACAAATTAACTGTACAGTACCTGTAATGAAATTTTGAGAAATCAATTAATAAGGAATATAATTATGTAATAAAAACTGCAGAAAAAATGCCTAAAATTCCCAAGAGTAAATAAATATGATCCTTTGTCAGAGTTTTGTAACATGGACTTAATTTGTTGGTTCATTTCTTCTTTTCTTTTTAAAGTTTTCTATATTAAGTGTAGAAATAATAAAAGTATAATAAATGAAGATACATTTTTTTTGTAATATTGGTCAGTAGAGAAGTACTGGGCATGGGTGATTATGCAGCTTAATTGCTATTTAATTAGATCACACCACTGATTGATGGATATAAATTTCCTCCCCAGATTGCTTATATGTGCTTTTGTAATTTTCGTAATTTCTCGTTAATGAAATGAGATCATGAAAAACATTTTACATGATATGTTTATATCAACAACAAATATAAAAAACTGCAAGATAAGTGCTGTCTTAAATCAATTTTTAATATAGAGATATAAGTTTGTTGCATATTAAGTGTAAGTTCCTTTCCGAGTCTAATGTTTTACATACTGTAATGCTTCTTCTAAAATTAAGTTTTAATTTTGATAATATTGTAGTCCTGCAATAGATCTAAATGTTTGAACTGCACTTTTTTTGTACTATTTCTCTTCCAATTCTCCTCTGTTCCCATGGTGTTTTTTTATTTTATTTTTTTTTTTTACATAAATGGAGATGTATCTTTTCTAGATTTGTCCTATCAATAAAATTTAACATAACTATATGCTTGGTTACTGTTTTTGGATTTCTTTCTTTAGCTCTGTAATATATATCCATGCAATATATTTCCGAGTTATAATCAATTAATTATAGGTTTTACAATGTGTCTTCACTTACAGTCGCAAATATCTGTTTACCTAACTCCGCTATGCGTCGCTAGGTAAACACATTTTGCGACCGTAAAACCGACGACTTACATCCACAAAGCTTAAAATACAATACAGTTATCTCCTAAATAAAAAAATTTCAAGCTTCTGATCATGATCAAAATAGTTACTAAAAATACTTTCACCCCTAAAGTTGTTCGATTTAGCTGAAAATATTAATATCATATTATTTTTTTCAGAACCAATCCACCAATCAAGGGAGCTTTCCAGATACTTGATGGAGAAAAAAAACTTTATAGATAAAATACCTTTCATTGTTCATTTAACTTTGTTGTTTTTTATATCTTACATTTTTTTGCTGACCAAATGTTAGAATTTGTATGTGTTTTTTTTGTATGCAAGTTTTGTGATTTATATCAGTATCAGTATGGTTGAGATAATGTGGGTTAGAGTCAATTATAAGGTTATGCTTATAATGGTAGAGGAAACCGGACGTACCCAGGATAGTATGATATAATATAATGTTGAATGAAAGTTGATTGGTTGAATGAGAATCATGATTTGTATGCCAGTATATAAATTGAAATTTAACATTTAAAGTACAAATGTATTTGATTTTTTTTCAGATTTATATAATTGTGTGTATTTATACACGTGTCATGTTTTTCTTATTGGATTTATCATGTTAAACGGATAATTAATAGATAGAGTTAGGGTTATGCCATATGGTGTTTAACACCACTTTCGACGATATTTAATTTATATCATGGCGGTCAGTTTTATTGGTTGAAAAACCGGAGTACCCAGAGAAAATCACTGACTTGCCGTAAGTCACTGACAAACTTTATCACATAATATTGTATCAAGTACACCTCGTCTAAGCAGATTGGAACTCACAACATCAGTGGTGATGTGCACTGATTGCATAGGTAGTTATAAATTCAACTACCATACAATCACGACTGCCCTCATTTTTAATAATATATGTTTATCCCCCCGCGATAGCGGTGGAGGATATAGAAATAGCGACCGTTCGTCTGTCCGCCGTCACACTTTCTTGTTTATGCGATAACTTAGTAAACATGGATGGATTTGAATAATTTTTTGCATGTGGCTTGTAATTATCATCATCTTGGATGGGTTCTTATATGGTAATATTTGAAGCAAGGGTTTTGGGGGGAAATCATAGTTTTTGGTTGAAAAATCGCCAATTTTGAGAATTGTGTCTTGTTTATGCGATAATTTTAGTAAACATGGATAGATTTGAATAATTTTTTTCATGTGGCTTGTAATTATCATTATCTTGGATGGGTTCTTACATGGAAATATTTGAAGCAATGGTTTTGGGAGAAAATCTATATTTACATCAGAGGTTTACAGTGTTCAAAGTGGAGTACTTCCTGTATATTATTCAGGTCATGCTGCAATATACTCCATTCTTCAATAAAGTATGCTATACATTAAGACTGCAAGGCTGCTTTCTATAAATATATAAAACTAAATATTATGCAAGTGCGAGGGGATACGTCGTGCATTTATGCACTAGGCAGTTCTTTTATTTCTTTAAGAAAGAAAGAAAAATTAGGGTTATATTTTTTCCCTGTAGGGGATGTGATATATTGGTTTTGATATTTTTATTTTGAATTGCTAAGCTTAAAAGATTATTGTTCTTTGTTATATTTTTATATACAATTAACAAGAATATTTTGGGGTTACAGCTTTTTTCGGATTGGGATGTGTACACTGGTAGATCTTACTATGAAGCTTACGCTGTATGGGTTCCTTGACTTAGCCAGAATCTATTCATAGCCTACATTTTGGCAGTTGGATCCTCGAATCCTTCGTTGGTGCACAGCTTAATAGTTTGACAGTTCAGTCCTTGTGTTAGAACCAATCGGAACCACAAACAGACATATGAATTCTTAATTCACGCTGCACTCATCTAGCTTGTGCATTCAAACACAAAAAATCAAGACTATCACCTCTTTATCCTAACGATCCCCGTCTAATGACCTTCCTCTCTTAGTAATTTAAAGAATGAACAAATTCTTTTTTCTGTGTATTGATGTTGGGTGGTGTGATCTTGGTTCCTACAAATTTTTCTTCGTTTTTGGTAATTTTCTATTATATCTTTTTTAGTGTTTAATGTTAAACTAAAGAATAGATGTACAAGTCAAGTTTGGTCCATAGTTAGCAGGCCTAAGCAGGGTGATATTTTTATATGTATACATGTATTTCTGCTGTTTCCTTAGCCAACAACTAGTGCTTCAGTTCCCATATTTATTGAGATATTTCTGTTTTCTAGCATAAAATGCTTATAACACAGTACAGCAATCTTAATAAAAATCTGAGATATAGTGGTTAAATTAAAAAAAAAAAACAATTATCAGGATCTCCCATGGAACAACACCATTGAAGAAGATACCTTCCGTTACCCAGACCTCTTTGCAGGTGGGAAAGGGATCAATGTTTGGCCCATTGTCAAGGACTCCACCCCAACACCCTGTTCATGGCCCTTTTGACCTTGTTGGTTATTCTTGCTGGCTGCAAAAGGGCCCACATAATAGTTCAGGGAGCTTAAAATGTAGGTCCTCCACTGGATGTGTACCTATTCATTACTTCTAGAGATGTTATCTATATGCATCTTTAATTTTGTCAAATGCAACATTCACAAGATAAAGATGTTTAGTACATTTATTATACATGTTTTTTAATCTGATATATTTATTATTACCGGACATATTTATATTTGTATAATAATTACATCTAAACATTTTGGCATCTTTAAAATAGATTATGATGGGAGGAGTCTGAGAGTAGAAAGAGTGTTTCATCATCTGTACAAATTGCAATAATTTGGATTAATAAATGTTTAGAACTTTATATTTTATTAGTTAACTCAAATAAATTAAGAACATGGGATGGAAATAAGAACATCACAAAAGGTCCTTAAATACACAAAAAATAATGTAGTTGGTAGTTGCATGGTGTAACGGTCTTAATGTGATTATAGTTATCCTATTATCCAAATTACGTTGTCACAATGCTTCGACAACGTAATTTGGCTATAAAAGTCCTTTTAGGGTTGTATATTGTAGTTGTATAACTATAAAGAGATGGTTGTAGTTGCGTCGTCTAAAGGTCTTTAGGTTGTCGTAGTTACGTTGTGTAAAGATCCCTAGGTGGTAGTAGTTACGTTGTGTAAAGATCCCTAGGTGGTTGTAGTTACGTTGTCGAAAGGTCCCTATGTGGTTGTAATTACGTCATGTAAAGGTCCTTTGCTAGTTGTAATAACGTCGTATAAAGGTCTTATGATGGTTGGTAGTTACGTTGTGTAAACGTCCTTAATTAGTTGTAATTACCTCGTATAAAGGTCTTGTGATGGTTGGTGGTTACGTTGTGTAAACGTCCTTGCATGGTCATGGTTGTCGTTTGGTTGTAGAATGGTCTTTTACTACGTAGTACCACAACGTGGTATTTACGTCTAGGGGAGTCTACAAATCGGCGTAGTTAAAACGTAAAATTATTACGTTGTAACAACGAAAAAGGTACGTTGTCACAACGTTTTGACAACGTAATTTGGCTAGTAGGGTTCCCAGTTTCTGTCCTTCAACAATTCTCCAAGCATCTAAAATTCTATTAAAAATGTCACTGTATTAGAAGACCACAGATATTAATGTCTTGAAATGTAATTTTATAGATCAATTAAACCAATTAATGTTTCGGCATCAAAATAGTCATTTTAACATGATTACATGGACTCTTATCTTCACACATTCAAGAAGTTGGCAGAGTGTACAAGTGGCCAAGGGACACATGGGCTACAAGGCTTTTAGCGTTACTAACAGTTAAGGCCCTGGAGGCATTTGCAAGAATGGATCATGAGGAATCTAAAAAAAATGCTATTCGAAGACTATATGAACTAATGAGCGAGGCGTATCGAAATAAACTTCGTATTTCGCGTAGGACACAGGACGATATTTTTGCCGAATGGTCAGTTAGAATCAGTAGATATAACAACCAGTCTTGTAAGTCGAAAATAGCGAGATTGGAGCCTGTGTAGTTTTGCTGATTGGTTTATTGGTGTTTAACGCCAACTTAACAATATTTCAGCTATATCGTGGCGTAAACACGTTTTGTTAACTTAAACACCTAAAAGACCATTAGAAATAAAACATACTTGTCTAATAAATCAAACGGGTTATATGTACAAATAAACGTAACAATAAAAAGATAAAACCGTATATTTAGAACTATGTTATTCAACTATATTTTTGAATATCAATTGATTTCTTTTTAAAATTTCATTGTGTCGCCCGCGACATTTGTAAATTAATCAAATAGTATTGACGTTGTAGAATGTGTGACGAATGTCAGAAACATCCACACAGTCGACCAAAACATGCTTCAATGAATAATTGGAATTACACGGAATACATTCCGGTCGTTCCTCATTATTTAATAAACAACTATGAGAAAGTCTGCTATAACCTATACGACATCTGATCGAGACTACTTGTTCCTTCCGATTTTGGTCCACGTAAATTGAATATAGTGCTTACCCAGTTTAGATGATCGGCAACATTTTTAAACTATGATCTGTTTAAAGTTAATATAATATCTAACCCATCCTGTAGCTGCGGTGCCATACGAGAAGATTCCTACCATTACTTCTTTGAATGCCCCCTGTACAATGGAATTCGTAATGATCTACTAAATTGTCTGGATTGGTTACCTAATGATTGCCATTTGGATCTTAATCTGCTAATTTTTGGTAACTCAACCCTTACAAATGAACAGAATGAACTTGTATTAAAGAAAGTGTTTGACTATATAAGAAAGTCAGAACGGTTCCTGATTGTTAATGTACATTTACATAATTAAATTGTTTTTTTCAACAAATTCACATCCATTCAATCATTGTATTGTCATCAATGTTCTTTACTATTCTTACTCTTCTTTTAACCTTTTTCTTTCTCTCAAATTTTTACTATTTTTACTCTACTTTCTTCTTTCAAATTTTGGTATAAACGTTTAAATATTAGTAATATTTAAAACTATGCTGATTTTGCATGCTTAGTATTGTTGTAAAATTGTATGTAGGAGAAGACCTCGTAAGTACGTTGTACTTGTGTCCTATCCAATTTGTTATTTTGTGACAAATAAAATACGTTTAAACTAAACTTCCGATTTTGACCGCAAGAACAAGGAGTCTTGCCAACTAGGGAATTTATTTCGTGTAGTTTGTTATAAATTTGCTGGTCATAAGATGGAAAGCCAGTAAAATTTGCTTCGCGTGCGTTACAACCGTTCGGGAGAAATCGAAAAGGAAGCATTGTCGATGTTGAATAGACTGGAGCGTTTTCATTACTATACGTATGGACGTAAAGTAATTGTGCAGAACGATGAAGATCATACACTTGCAGGATAAAAATAATATACGCGTGTCCAATTTAAAATATGATGGGGGAAATTTAGAGTACGATTGCAAGAGACATTGAACAACTAAGATACTTTATGGTTGATTAATTCTGAATATTCTTAATATTTTAACTGAAATTTGCGGATTTTTGCTCGACAGTCACTGTATATCTGACAAATGTTTGATCTCTACTTTGTAATCTTAATTTATATTATTATCTGTTAACAGTATTTGTATCTTTGCCCCCTGTGGGCCCTACTACTGTTAAGAATTTGAAATTGATAATCAACGTCTGTTTATCAAAATTATGTGAAATCCATTTTCCTTGACTGCTTACTACGAAATTATTACACTGGAACTCCCATAAAATCAAATGTAGATGTGATCCTCAACTACAAATTCCTGAATTAACAAATAAAATTAGTGTGTATTAGGTATGTTTGGTGCTCAAACTATCGCATTCCACAAAACAAGACGTATTTATATTTTATATTTACATTTGTGATGTGGGAATTTTTAGTACGATTTCGAGAAACATTGATCGGCAAAGATATTTTATCTGCCATTCTCAAACGGTCTCTAAAAACATTGCAAATGACATTATTTGTGCACAAATGATATTCTAATAACCTTAATGGACATTTCATTTCGTAGAAATGAAGTAATAAGCGTGATTTGCTGATAAAATATTATTAGTTATAACTCGTGCAGCGGTAAGAAAATAACAAAAGAGGTTATCATTATCATTCGTAAGCTTTACAGTTGTGACAAATTATCTGTTTTTAAATGCTTTAGAATAAATAAAATTAATAGATTTTTAGTGATTTTTTTTTATATTTTCGCTTAATGATGGTCATTTGCCGTGTTTTTAAAAGACCCATTTTTGAAGTACGCTTTCGATAAACGTTAAACGTCAAATATATTTTCTGCTAATTAATTCATGAATCTGTTGCATCTCACCACGTCTGTTCAAATAAGGTGGTGTCCACGCACACCCTTTGTTCAGGGGATAATGTAATACGCCACCAGCATGCAATGGACGTTTCATGTGTGAGTGTAAAGCAAAATAATGTCCATTAGGACATTTCATAGATTTGTAATATGAAATGTAGTCCTAGTTTATGAAAAATTGTCCCTGTTGAGACAATATTCCACATGATATTGTGTCCCAGTTTGGACGACGCTTTATCAGTCGGAGAGCAGACTCGATAATGGCGTCGTTTCAATTAATTTGTCACGTACATTTTTTACCGGAATCGGACACGTTTTAGAATACATCGACCAAGTGTTGAAAATTCACTCGTTTTAATCGTTGCGAGCGTCAAATATAACCGAAGAAGCGAGAAAAACATAGAAAATTGTTTCTTTCATATAAATTTGAGGCCCCGTGCTTGAACTTCTTGTAACAAAGGAGTAATGCAGAAATTAAAACGACACGGAAATGGCGGAAGTTGTTTAAAGAAACACGAAAAATTTAAATATTTGCCGAAAGGGTGATGGAAAATCATATATATAGTTCCATAGATTTCTATATTAGTATTTCAAAGAAACATTTTCTGTAATTAAACGTACAATAGAACTTTTTTCTGTCAGATGGATCGTGTCACATTTTGGTTGGATTCAAGGGAGGTAACTAGAATCATCACATACTCCGTAATTTTTAACATTCTATTTATAGAACGAGTGTAAGTAAATGCGTTTTCTCAATAACACAAATATTATTTTGTATTAAAAATGTTGAAATTAGTCAGAATAATTGTTTATTATATCTACAGCTATTAAATTGATCAAATATAATTTAACAGATGAGTCCAAATTTGAGATTTTATGGAACCACAACAGTATTAAGTAAGGAGCAATTATATTACTGTAAAAGTAATCCTGGTAAGCTGACTGTTCGGTCGAAATACATGTAAAGTTGTTCCATGAAGGTATAACAAAACAAGAATCAACTGTAATGGTCTACTAAATTTATCGAATGAACTTGAGAAAAAAAACCAGTCATATTTTCATATGCAATGGTAAATCTTGGAATATTAAAAATTACTTTCAACTGTTTTTTAACATATAAGGCTATTCAAACACGTCCACCAGTTTTATTGGTGGCTTCACCATGCAAATCATGCATAGCACCCCCTAGCAACCCACCACGAGCATGTTGATGTCAATGTACTTGATACAAGTGATACTTTTTTCAATGTAAATGACCTTATAAAAGACAAATGAAAGAAAATGATGATAATGAAAAAAATATAAAATTTTATCACATGCATAGTACATCCTCGTAATGACTCTTGAGCAGAACTCGTGTTAATTTTATAGATGTTTCTTTAAAAAAAGGGGCGAGGGGTGTAATGCTTTTAACCTTTTTTTTTTAAACAAAAGCAGATCATACTGTACTAAGATCCATTATTTGATAACTTTTTACAAAATAAAATTCACAAAAACTTCAACTAAATTTTTTATTAAAAATAATAAAACATGTGAATAATAGGAGAAAACCGGATGGGGCTCTAATTTAAAATTCTAACTGAATATGCTGATGCCATTACCATAGAAAATTTGCATACGCAAATGTATCAGAATTTAAAATTAACTTTATTCTTTCTAGAAGATCCTTTCCCTTAAATTAAATGGTCTTTCTTTGACTGTATATACTTTTGTCACAAAAGCAACATTCTAGATGGGGTTTGAAATTTCTATATTTCTTGTAGTGATCAATAGAGGAAAAAATTATTAGATGTACATGCTTCGTTGTTATTCTGATCTAGCTAAATCTGAAAGCGTGACTGGAATAAGTCAACATTAACTGATGTCGAATGGTCACCATTTTTTTCACACATGTTCATGTGTTGCAAAAAGCATACAAGTTTTTTACTACAGTCATTATTTTCTGCATTAGCCGCAGTATGGAATGTAAATTCGCATGGGTCAAATGACACATTACCATAGCTGTCAAAGTTTGCTGTTGTTAAATTTAAATCATTTGTTTCAAATGCACAGCTTGTATCTATGGCTGAATCATATTTTCTTTTGCTTGATGTTGCTTCTGTATCGTGGGACATTTCGAGTGATTTTCTAAATCGAGCCTCACACATTCTACAAATACAGTCATCATCTTTGAATGCATATGCATTTTTGACAAAAGTATAAAACAGTGGTTGATTTCTCCCCTGTGAGAGGTGCCAGTAGTGCTTAGTCACATCTTCTCGTTTACAGTTTATGCAAGGGCTTGGTGGACTGGCTTCATGCACCCTGCAGGTCTTTCAAATTTTTTCAAATGTACCAGTACTTCACTATTTACAGGCAGTACTTTTTCTTAAAAATTGAACATTTTTCATGAATATCTTATAGAGTATGTGGCCAAAAGTATTGCCACATGTAAGAAAAAATCCCTATATAATCAACCAAAACCATATTTTTTCAAAATATTATTGTGAAGTCATTTCTGGATAGATTTTAACAAATTTGACACCAAAACATTCAGAATTGTCTATATTTTGACTGTTTATTTGCTCATTATGTTTATATGAGTGGTTTTTATTTCTACATAGTTTAAATATAACAAATAAAAATTGACTTTGATTTTCCTATATATTTCAACTAAAAATAAATCCTAAAAATTAACAATCCTGGTTAAATTATCTACAAATAAAAACCACTCGGTCATATAAACGAATGAGCAAATAAACATGCTGTACAACATTCTTTGAAATTAGAAGGTACCAATTACCATTTTAAGTGGGTACCTGGTACTATCCCTGACTAAAACTAAAAGGCCTGCACCCGTTGACAGATTGACTTTGGTGGCATATTTCAGAAAAGGGGGGTGCATATAACCAAGTTCGGGTTGTAGTTGTGAATCCACGAGATTGACAGAATGGGATAAATGCATCGAATTTCTAGACAGTGTGTTTTACCTCACATGCCTACCGTTATTCCATTGTTTACATGTGTAAATATTGATTGTACGAGCAAAATGGGAGGAGCAAATTTTTCAACCTTGACTTTGCTTGGGTGACGTTGGAATATTGATTATTTTTCTTAAACTGTTACGAGTGATGTAAATTCCCTTTTACCCGATAAAGTGTAGATATTATTCTGTCCAAGGAACCAGTTTTTTAATTTTTCCCTCCACGGGAACTTTATTCTGTCAGATGCAAAAAGTGTAAACATACGCGACAAAAAAAAATTACGATTTTCCGAGGTAAAGAAAAAAACCGTTATTTTTACATTCATCGCAGTCCGATTTTATACCAGACTGAAAATCATGACCATTAATAAATATAAATGTGATTTTTAATCATATTTCAATCATTTTCATTGGTTTAATAGAACAAAAACGTAGTTTTCCAAGTACGTATAATTGTTTGGGTTTGTGAAGCGCCATCTAGCGGAAAATATTTACGATTATCTCCCTTGGATTTTTAAATATTCCACGGACCGGAAAATTAGAATTTTTGCGAGTCTGCTCTTCAACTGTTATGGATATTCACTATGAAATTTAGTCTTTAAAAGGGAGATAATTTATGGACAAAATTTGATGTATGATTATCATGAAATTTTGTCCTTTCAAAGGAAATTATATTCAAGTCATTAAGATGTTTTATTATACTTTTGAATACTTATTACATATATAATAATAATCTTTATTGCAAATAAAACCCTTGCGGGTAAAGCAATACAATACAATACAACATTACAAAACATATATATATGAACAGCATAAAGAAATGTCATATATTCATAGTTAAAGTTATACATTGACTAGTCCGAGATTCCTCTGCCGTCTGACGGCTTTTACGGATTTGCTGTAGCCGTGGAACGTCAGAGGGCTATACATACGGAAAACAGCGAGATTTGCCTCTCCAACTCTTGGTCGGCACATTTCCACGTTTCGTGGCTATCGGATTTTATTTTCTATCAGAAACCCTTATTTAAATCGCTTCACCAATCATTTTTCTATTCATTCATAACCATCTTACCCGCAGAAAGTGGTGTTACACTCCATTACAGCACGATTTTGCCTTAGATCCTATTATTCCGCCATTTTACTTCCATTTTCGAATCTACAAACGTGATCTCGCGATACTAACTGAATGATGACAGTAACACCTTTGCATGATGGGAGCTACTTAATGCAGCGCGCCAAATTATTTGCATGCGTAAACAACATTCAAATCACATGGAAGACGATACATTTAAGCGTATTCTGCAGGACAAACAGTCCATCTACAGATCAAAGCAGAGCAGAAGGAAATAATACAGAATGTGTTGGAAAGAAAAGATTCAATGGCAGAGTGTTACCAACGGGCATCGGAAAGAGGATGTGTTACGTACCCCCTTTTTAGACAAGGTACTACATCATTTTTTTTCCTTGTGGTTATCTGTAATTCACTATTGCTGTTAAAATCATTACCAATCAATATAATCAACTGTATTAAATATTATGTTAATTGTTCTGCCTTAACAGGCATGTATGATTGGCAATGCAAATATTTGTTTGCTTGTTTATATGCAAATCATCTCCCATGATACATTGCGGTAATCGTAGTTTTCTCGTAGTCACGTGACAAATGTTTTGAAAAATGGAAGACAAATGGCGGAATCATAGGATCCAAGGCAAAATCGTGCTGTAATGGAGTGTAACACCACTTTCTGAGGGAAAGATGGTCATGAATGAATAGAGAAATGATTGGTGAAGCGATTTATATAAGGGTTTCTGATAGAAAATAAAATCCGATAGCCACGAAACGTGGAAATGTGCTGACTCAGAGTTGGAGAAGCAAATCCGCTGTTTTCCGTATGTATAGCTCTCTGACGTTCCACGGCTACAGCGAGTCCGTTAAAGCCGTAAGACGGCAGAGGAATCTCGGACTATACATTGACCAATGTGAACCTCATTTTCGCAATTCTAACGATTGCTTTATATAGTCAACAACACTGGGCAAAAATTCTTGATCAGGAATTAATATAATTTTTAATTTATTACAATAAAGTTTCTAAATGATTGAATGCAAATTTAAGTACAAACAAGATATGATTATAATCTGAAGATTATGAAGTCTCCCAAACCGGCCATTGACACTATCTACCCACATATCAAATTTCGATGATGTCGGACAATGTTGAATTTTTATGCCGTGTTTTAGCAGCCATTTTGAAAATTGCAGACATCTTGAAAATTTTGAAAACGCAGAATTGCTCTTCTAATGGTGACCTATCACTATGTCAAATTTTATGTCTATCATTATCCAGTAAGAAGTTATCAACATTAATGTACGAAATTTCAAGTTTCCCATAGGATTCTATAGTAACCCCCACCCCCTTTGAACCCCCAAAAATATGGCTTTGACCCCCTTTACCACAAATCTGAAAACTTTAGGATCAACTAGAAACATATATCTATAACTCCACCAAGTTTCATGAAATTCTGTCCTGTAGTTCCTGAGATCTGCCGTGGACAAGTTAATGCTTCGCGGAAAGAAAGAATAATAATAAAAATATTAGGAAACGGAGCCGCCGCTAGGTGACATAATTAAGGTCGTGAATGTAGATAAACACGCAGAAACAACAAGCATTACATACTCGCAGAAGTTTACGATTTTTGAAGGAAAATGTGTGCTTGTTTCCTAATCTTAATAAAAGACACAATGGATCCACACTATATAAAAGTGTTTGTTTATATTGTCATTGAAATTGTGTGTTCGTTGACCTAAATAATAGCGTAGCATAGGGAAAAAATTTCTATATCGTTATATTTATGATAAATTATTCCAAGTGGTGATTTAATAAGATTATACACTTCATACAGAATATTTGTAAAATTACGTTTATTTAATAAAAATCATTAAACACACAGGTATACATATTTATAAACACAAACAAGAACAACAATCGATGTTTTATTTATAACCATGACAGGGTACGTATTCCCTATGTGTACACAAAATCTATTTATACACATGTATGTAAACATGAAATATCTTACAAACTGCAACTTTGTTCTAATAATATTAAATTTACCGACAATTAATATAAAAGGCAATGCAATACACATTTAAGAAAAAACATGGGTGAATTATAACACACATTACCTCCCCCCTCCCCTTTTACTTTTATTTCAGTGATTTACTCGTATGCACGACTGCTCGTATAGTTTCACGCGTCAACCAAACTACCAAGCCTTGAAGCTTTTCAGCAAGAACTGGCATCCATGAATTATACATTCTACTGGCTAAACCTTTTGAAATTCCAAATCTACGGGCTAAATCATTAAACAGTAAATTTAATTTTAGTTTTTTAGTTTCATTAACACAAGAAGCAACTGATCGGCGACATCGAGTTGGAAAGAAAATGTATTTTCTATTTTCAATAGTTTAACCAAAGTAAAAAATATATCTTTCGTTACCCAGGTTTACAACAAAGAGCCGCAATCTGTCACTATACTGCCTTTTGCCGACAGTACCGGTTTCAGTGATAACTTGAACACCCTTTTCGTCTATGCAAAGTATTTTTGTCTGTGTAAGCGTAGTCTGGTTGTCAGTCCATGGTTTCGCGTATGTGTGATCATCTTTTCCTAAAACAGTGAATATTTGTATTGTGTCCCGGCGCTAACACTTCACGATTCAAGAACATTAAACTGACAGATAGCTTCTGGAAGGTGTTCCGTTTTATGTCCTGAAGATGTAGAAACAGCATCACCGGAATTTGGGTGTCTTTCTGTCGGCTTTGCGTCCAAAGAATGTTCCGAGCAAGCAAATACCTGCTTAGAGAGGGATTTTCTATTTAAAGTGTTTGCCCACTGTAATCGCATTGACTCATTAGAGGGCATCGTATGTAGTCTATATGGAATCATACAAGAACAGTCTTCATGTTTTTGTTGATGTAATTCACAAAAAGTTTGTTTCCATTCATTTAATTTACGGCGATTATTTGAACAACCGTTGACGGCACACGAATTACCACCATAATCACCATAATCACATATAAATACAAGAAATAATACAAAAAAATCGATGTGAAAATAAAAGACAGCTAATGTTTACTAATGATATACTATAGATTATTGATGCACATGTGTTATCTTTCACGAGTGTTATGGCCGACGCAGCACGTGAACTCTAATGGCAGCGCCCATGGTTTTGAGATAAGCTGTGGATAAACCCGTCTATATGAGTGAAAAAAAGGACAGGAAAAACCGCATTTTTGAATATTACTAGAAATAACGATAACAAATGTTGATTAATTTGTATGATATATTTACATTTCATTACTAAAGACTTCGTATTCCATATTTTGTTGTATTTATTTCTATATTGTGCCGTTTAAGTTTGGTAACATTTAATATTCAGAATTTCTCAGATGGAATTTATTTAAAAGATTTCTTTAGTACATTCTCAGTGGGTAAGTTTTCCATTTGTAGACATTATTTTACATGAAATATTGTCCATTGAATGGACACAATTTTATAGCAGCTGACAATATTTCATAGTGAAATATTGTCCCGGACAAAATTTCGTAATAATATTTAATGAAATTTTGTCCTATGAAATGTTGTCTCGTGGACAGTATTTTATGATACATGAACATGCTTAACGTTGTGCATTACACTTTATACTAACAGATTGTGAATTATCAACTATTGTAGATATGGAATTGTTCTTTGAAGTCGTACACATCACCCTGCTGTATAGGTACAACATTATAAGGATTCTTGCAACTGTTGTCCACTGGTTTGGAATATATATGATATCTCTGTTTTCTTCTTTGTGAATTCAATTGCAGAATGCATGCTATCGCATTCCATCTGTGCGTGTCCGCTTTCAAGGAACGTATGATATCTATACATTGGAAGGTTGAGAACAGCATGTATTAATCTAGTGGCATTAAACTGATTTCTGTTCTTACCAGCACATGCATCGGAGTAAAGTATAACGTGTTTAATGTTAGCTGTCAGGGACATAAGTTGCAGGTACATGATGCTCTTTCATAGGCCTCACGTTTTGTCTCCACCTCGGACCATAAATAGTGTAATGATCTTACTTTTACACTGTAATGATCTTATTTAAACGAGAGGCTTTTACTTTATAAATCCAATGTAAAGTTCTAAAATTTTATTATCTAAATTATTATATGATGATTACAATTATTATGGTAAAAAAACATGTCTCTCTTACAAGTTACATTCACACACTCTTTCTAATCTCAGACTCCTCCCATCAAACATGTTTTCCATTTCACAGATGCCAAAATGTTTACATGGCACTGTTATATAAATATTAAGATGTCACTTAAAAATACATAGATCAGATAAAGTCATAGCGAGTTCTCGTGTGACGTCATCAATTTATCGTCCGCCATATTGGTAGACAAACAAGTAATCCGCTGGTGTAAACAAACGTCTTACCAGAGTGAATTTGTATTGATTGATACGCTGATTTAATCATGCCTGCCTTTTGTGCTATTGTCAACTGTTCAAACAGACACGGGAGAGATAATAAATCCTTCTTTAGACTTCCTAAAGTTATTGAACATCAAGGAGATAAAACACGAGAATTGTCAAAAGAGAGACGAGACAAGTGGTTGGCGAATATCTCCAGGGCAGACATCAAACCTTCCAGCTTGGACAACATAAGAGTCTGTTCCGACCATTTTATTGAAGGTAATAATGGCTTAAATACACGCACTTTTTATATATTTATCTTTAAGTAACAGATGCATCCCAACAACAGTGGATTCCATGAAAAGGGGGGATGGGTAGTTTACCACACCTACATAGCCTCATAGACATAGGACAAATTATTTCAAGTACAGTTTTTTCCCACACACAGTTGTCTTATGGAATTCTATGTCACATGCAACACTCATGGGCATCCACTTTGGACCAATTTAAGTCATTGGTCCAAAGCCATTACAACTAAACAACAAACTTCATTTTGTATATAAATTATAATTTTATCTCTTCACTGTTTATATGATCTGCACTCTGCGCCCGACAAGTAATCATCACCATTGATGGATTGTCGTACAATGTAGATAGATATGCAGGGATCAAATAGAAAAACAATAGTGTGCACCAGGCAAAGAGAGAATCAGACACAAGGATTTGATCTCAGTGGAGTGAATGGTCCAGAACTAAAGAATTTTTACCAAATAATTGTTTGTCTACAGTACTCGGAATGGTAACATAGGCTCCATAGCATACCCAAGCTTCTGTGGTCAAAGTATGTTTTACAGTTTGTCGTTAAAATAAAATATATGATGCTGCGTTATATGATAAATATGTAACAACAAATGTCCAATTATGTACTTGTATTTTCATGTATCCATATATGAAATTTTTTCTTGATAGCTTATTTTCTTCTTAATATTTCAGGAAAGCCATGTCAGCTGTACAACAACCTGAATCCTGATTGGGTACCAACTGTTAATTTGGGACATGATAAAGTATTCCAGTCACCGCCACCCTCTGCTCTCAACTCTAGATATGCGCGAAACATCAACAGGTCTTCGAAGAAAAAACAGTGAAGCAGCCTCGGCTTTACTCCAACTACAAGACACTGATAACACCAGCACAGTATCTATGGAACATGTTCACAAACTGATGTGGGCATGGATTTAATAGGATCTATGGAAAGTGAAATGCAACGTCTCCTTGAAGAAAACAACAAATTGAAAAATATATGCAATGAAACTGTCTTTTCACTGGGAGTATTTTATTGACAATAACGAAAAGGTGAAATATTATACTGGACTACGGAATTATAATGTATTGATGGCTGTATTTAGATTGTTGGAGCATCATATTCCAACAACAGACAGAAGCTCGCTCTCAAAATTTCAGCAGCTTACACTTTGATTAAACTTAGACTCAGTTTATCAGTTCAGGACATATCATATCGATTCAAAGTTTCTATCCCAACAGTGTCCCGTGTTTTTTTTAAATATGGTAGACATTATGAATGTAAGGCTAAAACCTCTTAATCTGTTGGCCAGAGAGATATGAGCTTAGAAAAACTATGCCAATGAGCTTCCGTACAAACTGTGGTACTCGTGTTGCTGTGATTGTGGATTGTTTTGAAATATTTATTGACCGTCCTTCAAATCTCATGGCACGTGCTCAAACATGGTCATCGTATAAACATCACAATACAGCTAAATACATGATTGGAATAACCCCACAAGGTGTTATCTCATTTATATCGAGTGGTTATGGTGGACGTGCTAGTGATAAAATTATTACAGAAAATTGTGGATTTCTTAATAAACTATTGCCAGGTGACCTTGTGCTAGCTGATCGAGGATTTGACATTAGGGAAATTGTTGGTGTTATGTGTGCAGAAGTACACATTCCAACTTTCACTAAAGGTAAAATGCAGTTGTCAGCCAGGGAAGTCGAATCGACTCGTAAAAGTGCCAATGTGCGGATACACGTAGAGCGTGTTATTGGTTCTGTAAGACAGAAATATACAATGTTACAATCAACTGTACCCATTGACTATTTGATCGTGAAGGACGACAAGGACTGTACTCTGGACAAAATTGTTCGCATTTGTTGCCTGACACACTTGTGTGACTCTGTTGTAAGCTTCAACTGAATTGTTTGTTTCATAATAGCTATTGAATGAAATCTGGTTCAATACGTTCAATGTGTAAACCTTTCATTGTCCATAACACAAAATCAACATAATCATTGTCAGAAAGGAGTAACTGGGTTTGTACTTGATAATAATATTTATGTGCACGGTTCAATTGAAATGTTCCATCAGATTCCTTCAAACAGGTTTTTATAACTACAGTCTCATCAGCACATTCTTTGCTATAGGCTGTCTCATTGCATATAACAGCATCATCAGCAATATTGGCTGTACATAGTCATTCAAGATTCGGACAAATAATATTAAAACCTTTACCCCTGAGTCTGGAAGCTACATTACAAAGTTTATTTCCTGTAAGCAAAGAGACAATTTTTTTTATCTTTAGTATTATTTTCTATCATATTACATGTAACCTGGGTGCCGGCTTGAAGAGCGGTACTTCCGGCACTAAAAAAGGGGTTATTATAGGAGGCGTCGGATTCTACCCGTACTAAATTGCCATTTGTTAAACTGCAGGACCTATTATTTCTGACAAGTTCAGCACGAATGTCTTTCATGCTCTCTTTGTTTATATCTTCAACCCTATTTGACAATTGGTTTGAGGTCTTTTGCATACTGGATGTGCAAGGGGAGATAATATTAGAAACCATTAGGATTTCTCTAATGTTTTTAAAATAGGCGTATACATTAAGCCTACTGCAGCTGCAACATTCATTTTTACAGCTTTTCTACGCTGTTTATGTCTGTCAATTTCATCATATAATTTATGATGCACACTAACAAAATCACATTCTGTGCATGCTAGTCTCACGCCAACCTAAACCCCATTTTTTGCTAGCTCCACAGTCAAATTTTAGGTCACCTAAGCATTCATTATTATGTAATCTATGATTTTTTTTTATTTCAGATACATACATAGACTCAACTTTAGCACCCATATACACCTTATTTGTATGATGATTTGGATGTTCAAACCCAGAAGGTGGGTAATCTACAACTTCGGGAATCTTTGACTTGGGCCAAAGAATTTGTCCAGCCACATGCGAACCATCTACATTGTGAATTGACAGAACACAATTCAAATTTTCATGAGCATACGAGTTATAAACAATTTGCTCTGACCTTTTACACTTTTTAATTTCCAAATTATTGTCAATTTCAAGTTCTTTCCCCTTATCCCAGGGCTTATTTCCTTTTTGAAAGCCACGAGTTTTTGACATTTTACTTCGTTTTCTGCCCATTTCTTACCTTCTGAAAGAATCCATCGCACAATTACATACACCAAATTGTAGGGAATTTAAACTCTTTAATAATTGACCTATATATATAAAAAAAAAGTTATCATGTTTTATCAATTAAAGCCTTTAATTGGATCCCCCATCCAAATCCAACAGAAACTTGGGAACTTGATACCTGCTGTGTTAAAGTCCCTCTGGAAGATAAAGATCAAATGTATTTCAGGTGGCATATGTATAAATAATCTAATTTATAAATTTGCTTCATAATTAAGTGAAGAAAAACTTTCCACATGTAAAAACTTCCCTGAAATAAGAATCGAAACTTCATTTTTTAACTCGTTTTAATTTTTTTTTTAATTTGACCTTTTAATTTTGAAAATGCAAAATTGTATTCACCTAAGAAAAAGTCTAGACTTATTTTCCGAAATCTAGTCAATATTTGAGGACTAAAAAAACTAAAACTTTTAACGCGTTTGGTAGCAAAATCTCAACATTTCCGTTTGCGATTAAAACTAAAAAATTTTCACAAATTTTTATCAAAAATCCTAGGAAGAGATGGTCTTATATTTTTGCAATATTTTGAAAACGTGCGAGAAATGAAAAATAGAATATAAATGCATTCACAACATAATAACGAAAGCTAAATCGCAGCTAGTTAAACAGTATCATAGGTGTAATACCACTAAACATGGATACCAGTCGAAAAGGATGTATGGGAAAGTAGTCCTGTTTCCTTGTCAGGTTATTTAGAAATTGTTTGTAACATTTATTAAAAGAATGTTTATTCAACAATTTACATTTTAGTCACTATGTTTCAGCTGAAATATGAAATTTTACTTACACAAGTCTACATGACTCGAGAGCTTATCAGGATTTATGTGGTTTTTGACATTGCATGTGGGCAGTTTAAAAAAAAATGACTTACAACAAAAAAAAGTCACACACAAAAAATGTTTCTTTAAGTTTGATTTTCTCTGTCATTTCGTATTGCATATACATTCTAGTTTCTGAAATTGACATTAAATACACATTTCTTGTTAGATTTCATATATTTCACAAAACGATAGACTTTTCATTGACTATTGTGACGTCATCGGATGTGCAAATATGGAAAATTGTTACCAAAATAGTAGTCTTATAAAATCAAGAAACAACGAAAGCTATACGTTTCATTTTTAATATGTCTATTTTTAGGCCAATTTCTGCCCTTGTCATGTCTACTCCTTTTCTTCTAACTGGTTTCAAAAGGGTGTAATCATCTTTACTTTGAAATCATTGTCTAATTTTATATCGGCTGGGAGCATTTTCGTGGTTTTGTTTTAAAATGTCATATATTTTCCGTGGTCCTGCATATGCACCAGCACTCATAGATCATAATACACATCGTCTATGGCTTTGTTTGCGTTTGGTGTCATAATTATCATCTGTTGAACTATATCACAAATTCTAGAAGTTCGTTTATCACTTTTCCAATATAGATTATACCAATTTAACGAACGAATTTTCAAAGAGTACTGCATAAATAAATAATCGGGAATATTTCTACCTTTCACTTCTTTTTTTTTTTTTTTTTTTTAATTTCAGATCATTTTATTCAAAAGCCCTGCTATATAAATACCCTATGTAGCCCAGGGGAGCTACATAGGGCCCCTGTGGTTACAAACATACATGTACATTTAATTTAACAACATATATATATATATCATCATTTTGTCTTCTCACAAAAGAGTTTGGATTATCAATAATTAAATTAATAAATGTGACCAATCCGGTCAATTAAAATTTCATTGGACAATCTTATTTTACCTATGATTTCTTACTCTTCAGTATACCCCACTTATGTGTCGCCCTATTTATTAAATACGCAACAATCACAGCATGATTTTGATGTGTTGAATAGAATAATTATAGTGTATATTAAAAAGATGGATTTAATTCTATATAACTGGATTTACTTTTGTGTGCAGACAGTAATAATGTAAGTACAGTTAATTATCGATAAGAACAATAGGAAGTTGATACAATTGTTAGCCTGGTAGTTGGAAACTAAAATATATAAACAATTTGCACATGTTACAGAACCTTTCACTCCTAATAATGTTTTATCACCAGTCGAAATAAAAATATGTCGTTGTACATTTCGAACTATGCAATTCGCATGTATTACTTCTAAAATAGTGTCTAATTCCTTGAAAATACAATTCATTTCACATTCATCCATATTAGAGATAATCACGTGATATGTATCTTGGGTCACGTGTGTTTAGATATTAAAATTCACAAACGTGATTTAGAAATATTCGTGATATACGTGGGCAGATGTGTGGGTTTTTATGATCTTGGCCCATTGACTTCCCATTGAATTACCTTTTTTATGGTAGGACAGAACCCATGATACCATGGCCTGTCCAATTGAAGGATGTCACTTTGCTTCAAACAAAATATCAACGTCATTGGGATGAGCAGCATGTAGCGGTGACTGACTACTTCCTACTCCTGTACAGTCCGGCTTTGCAAACAGATATGCAGACGACGCACGGATATGAAGGTCCACCTCAGGAATATCCATAAAGAAGAAGGCGTCATGTTGGAGGACCTGCTGTCCAAGGCGAAGAAGGAGGTGAGACAGAATACGAACTTTATCGACCCAGGCTTTTTTATGTTTCGTGGGCGAAGTAAGGTGGCTCCTCAGGAGAAATCAGAAATTGCAGCTGAAACGATATCTAAGCCAGAAGTTGTATCACCTGTTTCTAAAACCTGTTCGTCAACAACTCCCAAGTTCTACAGCCACAACAAGTCTAAACTCACCTCTTCCTTTAATACCTGACACCACTCCATACTCTTTGTCTTCTAGAATCTCCATTCAGGTATACAGAACCAGAAAGGATACTGCAGTTGATTTTGATTCTGTAGATACCCAGTTTGGGGATCCATCTTCATCTTCCAGAGCTAGTCTACCAACACAGGATACGACATCCCAAACAACTTGTTTGGATCTGCCTCTTCTCGTTTTACCTCCACTTCCTGAATCCAGGAATGAGCTCGAGGCTTACCTTAGATGGCTCTGTAACGCTATGGAACAGATTGGAAGAGTACGCGAGTCCGCCAAACAAAAACTAGAAGAAATCAAAGAAACATCAAAACTCCATCAAGAGCGAGAAGTCAGAAGAAAACTAGAAGCCGAAGTGAGATAATTACAGAAGGAGGTGGCATAGCTTAAATGGAGAAGATGTTGAATATCCCACCACGTACCTCGTATAACGCACACAGAGGGTATCCACCCAGAATGAGATAGCGACGCCAAAGAAGACACAACGGTCAAAGTTAAGTATATGTTCATGGAACATTGATGGAATCTAATCCAAATATTGTAACATACTTACAGATAATAACTTCTTATCTAGTATTAAGAATTATGATATTGTTGATCTACTAGAGACTCATTATATAGAACCATTTAGTTCACCTATTAGTGATTATAAAATATATCATGTTCATAAGAGTCCAAAAAGTAAAATCAAAAAGAAATTTTGGTGGTTTAAGTGTCATGGTAAGGAAGTCCATATCAGCTGGTATAATCCAAATGCCAGTCAATAATACTAATTGTATGTGGTTTAAACTAAGCCATACCTACTTTAACCTTTCTAAAGATCTCAGAAGAATTCTAGTTACTCCATAAAAATGAGGACCAATTTGCAGTTCTAGTCAATGACCTTAGTTGTTATTCAGCAAAAGGGGACACACTTGTATGCGGAGATTTCAATGCTCGAACGGGCACTGTCTTGGACTTTGATACAAATGCCACCGATTCAATTTACTATACATATGACAATCAATATA
The DNA here is from genome assembly GCA_963383655.1 of Bathymodiolus septemdierum. Lineage (NCBI taxonomy): Eukaryota > Metazoa > Mollusca > Bivalvia > Mytilida > Modiolidae > Bathymodiolus > Bathymodiolus septemdierum. The sequence goes on from OY726527.1 coordinate 53,678,075, forward strand.
TTGCTGATGGTATTTCATGTATTAGAAATAATATGGACAAAGTAAGATGTAGTAGGGGAATAAGCCTCTTGGAACTTTATATCCAAAGTAGACTAATAATACTGAATGGGAGAAATTTCGGTGATACATTGGGCAGATTTACTGCACATTGCTCGTTAGGTAGCAGCGTAATTGACTATTTTTAATGCAAGCGAAGATATCCAAAATAAATTCGTTAGTTTTTACATTCATGGATTTAAGAAATCATCAGATCATTGCATGTTATCATGCTTATTAAAGGTAAATTTCACCGAAGTTAAAGAATTATTCTCTTTGGGAAACACCATCTCATTATGTATAACGTACCAGATTCTGATTACCTCTTTGGCATCTTCAAACTCTTCTTATATCCCATAATTATAGACGTCATGTCATATAAGGGCCAACAAGACTACAAATCATGTAAAGTGCAAAGCCACACGACAACGCCGCTGCTGAACCAAAGAAAGGGAGAATTTACTGGTTGCAATACATTTAATCAAAATAAATAATTTTAGATCCCTAAATTTTTAGACACAAACAAGTCATTAAACGAGTCCTTTACATAACCGTCTTTGCCGTTTTCGGATCTCCATCTACCATGGCGCTTGAAAAGTCTATCAGGAACACCAAAATTACATGCTGCTGTAGCTCCACCAGATCGCAAGCTATGAAGACTGTAAGACTTAATATCGCTGACGAACGGTTTAAATGCCTGAATTAAAAGCTCCCTCATTCTAGTATAACATAAATAAAAATCGAATTCGTGGTTATTACCAACCCATTGTAAATATAATTCCAAATTCTTTACCGGACACAAATTGTTTCCTGTTCTTGCTATAATTATTCGATTTCCATCCCTATAAATATCCGTTTACTTTTCTGGATGAATACAGACATATGACTTGGAAAAAATTCAATGTCACATCTTCGTAAATTTAATAATTCTGAAACTCGTAGAAATGCTGCGTAACAAGCAAGCACATATTGTACGTTGGTTGAAAACATTATTATCACTATACAGATTATCGTACATTTTCAGTAGTAATTCTGGAGTAATCGGTTCTTTCTTTTTAGTAGGAACTGCCAATCTCCTTTTTGCTCCCTCCAAAATATTCTTCACTAAGAAAGATTCAGTGGACGAAATATAGAATGTGCCCATCGAATACTATGAAAAGCTTGATTGATAGGACCCGAACTGGAATTCTGTTGCACCAAACACGTTAAATATAATGCCACATGAATAGGCTTAACAGGTAAAACATCTGCATCTGAAATTCCTTGCAATTTTGCCCATTTTTTCCATCTTAGAAAACCATAATAATAATTCCTAACAGTATTACCAGATTTACAATCACACAATATTCCAGATATATTATTAACTTTTTCAATCAAAGAAGACGGCAACTCTAAAATGTCGTCTTTGAATACTTGAAAGAACAAATTTAAAAACAAAAATTACATAATTACAAAGTCTAAGTTCATACACACAAAATTAACTAACAATGCTAATGTCGCTATCTGCAAAACAAACAATATCTACATATCTATATATCAATACCATCACCATACCACCATCACTGACTGGAATATCAATGTATTAGTTGGTTAATTAGTTTACCTATAGTCAATCGTTAAAGCAAGCATCCTGAAAGGCAAGTCAATGTTACCAAACACACCTTTCTTCCCTTTACCAGGATTAAAGAAGATTTTATTAGTAGGTAAGTTTATACACCCTTTAGCCTCTTTTATAAAGCCATCACCACTTGGAGATAAAATCGGCCAAAACCTTGCCGACCTCCACAAAGGTACAATTATCGTACCAGAAGCTAGACACTGTTTCATGTGTCGCAGAACTCTTGATACAAAACGGATGGTTTGTACCACCAGTTTATAAACTCCATTCCAGTTAACTGTAAACGCATCGATACCAATAGCATTGATTGTCCAGTAACGGGAATAAAACACCGGTAATTTGTGATTGTTATCATTGGCGAACCAATCAATTTCGTGGAGTCCCCACAAGGAATCCAAATGTATGAAAATTTCATCTGACACACCCCAGTCATCATAGTCAACAATACGACTTAAAATCAGCTTGATCATTCTTGGAATCCATTCAACATAAATAGAAATGTTATTATTCAAACAAATACATAAAATATTAATTGCTATATCTTGCAATTCCCTTTTCATACTGCCTTTGTTAATTATACTGACTACATTTTGATTGTCTGTAAACCATTTGATTCTCTTATTGTGCAAGAATTTGTTTATAGAACTGCCGTAAGCTCTTTCCAAGTTGAACTTTTCATAGATTCATTGTTTGACCACATTCCGTGAGCTATATCACTAGGATTCTCAACCATATAACCACCGTATCCCGTGTTACTGGCATCACTATATACTATAGTATGACAAGAAAGATCAGAGGTAAACTCTTTTAAATTTGCAGTGCGTAAATTGCGCTTCCAAAATGCAATTTGATCTAAACATTCTTTCGACAGACAAATAGCACTGTTCCACGATTGTTTATCTAAGATATCGATGCTTAAATATTTGGCTATAAAAACTTAAATTTTTAGTCTTATTTTGTCTTTCCAGGTTAAACCCCAGCAGGTGACATCTAGGTACAGATTGTACAGTCCAGCACAGATAACAAACGCCTATGTAGCATACAAAGCTGATGGAATATCATTACACGGGTCTAGCAAGGTGATTCATCTACATAGTTTTCAGCAATTTCATAAAACAAAACCTCGTGTATATAATGTAAGAGTTGTCAAACGATCCTGACACTACAAATCTTACCTGAAGCGACTAACAAATTTTCATTGGAGGAAAGCGCCATCTTGTATGGAGTTGAACATGCCGCGGTGCTTGAATATGATTTTATTTTAATTTTCATTATTTTAAATTATTGTCTGTGAACTATGCTTTTTTTGTTAAATGTTCATCAAGTTACGTTATAAAATCCACCATTTACTGTAATAAAGAATTGTATCTTTGCAAACTAACTTAGGAACTATGTTTTGAAGCGCAATTTGCCCAAAGTAGTGAGTGTGGATGCATATGATTTTTCCCGCGAAAATACAAATATCGAAACCTATAGATGTACAATATATCCGTGTTTATGTTTGATTTAATGATGTTAAACATTTCATCTGAATGTGAATATGATTGATACTAAAAATATCAGCCTGCTCGACAGAATATGAAGTTTTTAACTCGTTTCACTTCGCTCACTCGCCAACAAGCTTCATATTCTGGCTCGACAGGCTGATATTTTCCGTATCAATCAATTCACACCCAGATAACATACATAGACATATCAAAATTCTCAAGCCATTCAAACATCCCTTAACTAGTAGTAGGGTGCCCGGCGGAAGATTTTTGCGAATTTTCCTTAACGGAATTACACACACCTGTATGATACATCGCTGGAAAGAGGAGAACAAGCCGCATCGAAAAAAAGATGTCGTCGTTATGTATTGTGGTCACGTTTTTTTTTAAATTGGGGTCAAAGGTCAAGATCTAAAAATTGGAACTAACACCACAAGTTTTAAAAGGCTTCCTTCTTCGACAAGACTGTGAAGAACTTTAAACTGGAATGCCAATTTTATTTGTTAAGCTTAATATTTTATTACTTTATGCTTATTTTTTATTTTACATTGTTTGAATATATAGCAAAAGGCCATTTTCTACAAAAAAATGCCATTTTACAATTTTCGTATATATGAGAAATAAAAGTGACCTTGACCTGTCATAGTGTGAACATTCCTCATTTTTATTTGATATTCATTTAAAGGAAACCTTCAAATTATTTTTTAACCCTTAACATTTGACAACTGGTGGACGGATTCCAAAAAAAAATCATGTTTCAGTTATGGTACACCTTGACTAATTACTGGTAAAATATCTATTAACCTCAAACTTCGTAAAAGGTACCAAAATTCAAATTTAATGGCTTATGTGTTTGCAACATATCATTTGTAGGGTCAATCAATACTTAACGAATATTCTGTGCAAAAACATGGCAATTTATGGAAAGGTCAAACGCCATTTATTTAAAAACGTAAGGTCTATGGACATATTATCCGTTTGGACGATGTGTGGCTACAAACCACTCTGAACACTCCAAATATCTCAGGTGTTTGGCAAATAAAAAAGTGGTCTCTTGTTAGTTTGAAAGCCCACCAACCACGTCAAGGTCAGAGTCCACTGTCAGGTTTGTTTGTTTTTTTTGGTTTTTTATTTTAAGCATCGGCAGTAGTATACCGAAGGAACAAAGGAACAAGTCATAGAAAACGTTAAAGAAATCATAGTCCGGAGACTGTGCAAATTCCAGAAAAAACATAAAACGGAAACAAGCTATGACATAACCACCACAACATATAAAAAGAGCACCTTAAAAAACATTGCAACAAATGAAAATGCTATTTACTGAAAAACACATAGTACGTATGAACTTGTCTAAGCACAGAAAACAGTGATGCTTGCCTAAAACAGACATTAGACCAAGCCTCAATGAAACACAAGACGTCATCGGGAAGTCGTGGTAACTGGACAACTATGACTAACGTGAGTTGATGGTCAGAATGTTGGAAACGAAAGACTGTTTTATCTGCGATCATAATTTTGATAACAACAGTTTTATTCAGTGAAATAGATGGAGACTGGATGAAAAAGAAAAAAAAATTGAGATCATATGTCATCATCTTCATTAGTATTTCTAGATATTGCTAGGTGTGTATTTTCATTGCGGTATAAGTCGCCAGCTTGGCAAGGGCAAAGGTTTGTGCAAGATTGACTTTGCTAAAAACAAATGCATCCTTTCATGCACACAGATTTTCCTTTGCAAGTACAAATAAGGTCTTGCAAAAAATCAGAAGACATCTGGCCTTTGAAATAAACTGGAACTAATCCATTCCTGTCTTCCCATCCAAATAGCACTGCAGACTTCATTGGCGGTTTTGCAACACGGGCAGTTATCCAAATATTTATCTGTAGTGAGGATCGCAAAACATGCTGAGTGAAGGTGGCCTCACAGGGTGGAAGTTTGGCTAAACATGCATCCCTCAGTGTCGCTAACTTTACCCATAAGTTGTTAAGATCGACGTGATCTTCCTTCAGTTTTCCTTTTTGGTCGTACAGTCGACAAACAAGTTTCCTGGCGGCATCTCATATATATCAGTTAAAGGCTCGGACAATACCTTATCAAGTACTAATGCAACCGGAATGATAGACAGCATTATCAATAAATTCTTCGCTGTCAAGTATTTTGATGATTCTTTGATCATTTTTGAAAGCAGCCGATTCCCGTAGGTTATTCCGACGATCATTTGATTAATTTTTTTTTCAGTGTTCTATCTTTTTTAAACGTTTTCTTTTCACTTTTCACAGAGAAAACATACTTCCCAATTTAATACTAGAATCTGACACAAATGATTCTGTTATACATGTAGTATGTCCCGTTTCAACTGCAGTGGGTTCTGACATAGAATAACTGCAATTGCGCCAGCTTGTGTATGATTTGTAACAAGCGTGATGGTACAAAAATTTTAAAATCTTCACAGCGAATACAATCTAAACTAGAAGCATCCTGCAAAATACTAACATAAACATCATCTTTCCTGGCTTCCAGTGCTTCGATAAAGCTATTTTTGCTAATATTTCGCATAGTTATCACTAGCGAGTCACAAAATTAGTTTTGACAAATAATGCATTTGTCCCAATTCACTTCATTTCGACTTATTTTAGGACTAGACGGACAAAGTTTTACCGGGCTATGAAACTGAGCCATTTCCGGACTTATAACGTATCCTGCAGTATTAGAAACACATGAATTAAACAAATTTTAAAAAGAGTAAAACCAATCAACGGCAGACATAAAAATGAATGTTTTTAAAACATAAAAACCACAAACAATTCTACTGAACAATTAAAACCAATATATTTGCCATAAAAGAAGAGAAAATACTAAATGGCTTGAGAGAGATCGTGCTAGTTAATGACCGGCGAGCGCCACATCATTAACAAAAACGGGCACATGACAATCCGTGTATGACAAAGAGGAAATTTACACTGTTATTTGAGTTTATATTTTGCCAATTTCTCAACAACCGCTGACATTTAGATTATGATTTTTGGCACACATGTACTTTTCATCAATATGTTTTCTTCAAAATTAAAGTACATTTATAATGTAGTGTAATTACTTTGCTTTTGTTGAAAATACGGTTAATTTGGGGTCAAATTTGAGGCTTAAAGTAAGGCTGATATACTCTTTCAAAAATCAATTATTTACATCCCGTTTTTATTTTAATTATATCTTTGATAAATTATCTCTTATGTAAAAACCTTTTTAGCTATTTAGATAGCGGAGAATATTTTTATTTTTCATCCTGAAAATACCATATACAATGTGTCGGCCGAGGATACCTTTGAAAAACGTGACATTAGAAAATTCGTGGCCACAGAAACTTACGACGACAATTAAAAATACAAAATGTAATAATTTTTCTAGCGTTTAAAACCAAAATTAGCCGTGTGTAATTCCGATAAATAAGCGTCTTTTTTAACACTAGGCACCCTACTATAGTGGTCCCTGTGAATACAAGGCAGTTTACCAGAAACTTAAAATTAATGAGTAGATTTTCATCCCCGCCCGCCCCTCAAAAGTCGCTCCGCCCATATTTATTTTATTTTTTCTAAAATTACTGATATTACCCATAATTTTTGTCAGGGTGAATGAAAATCTACTAATTTAAGGTTAGCATGCCTTAATACATGTCATGAGAAGAGATCACTACCCAGATAAACTGCAAGACATCACTTACAAAGGTGATAAAGAGGGAGTATGGGCACAAAATAGGTTTAATAAAAATATTATAATCTCGATGATCGTATGTACCTCACTTCTATATATTGTAATCTCGATGATCGTATGTACCTCACATGTACATATAATCTCGATGATCGTATGTACCTCACTTCTATATATTGTAATCTCGATGATCGTATGTACCTCACTTCTATATATTGTAATCTCGATGATCGTATGTACCTCACATGTACATATAATCTCGATGATCGTATGTACCTCACATGTACATATAATCTCGATGATCGTATGTACCTCACTTGTATATATTGTAATCTAGATGATCGTATGTACCTCACATGTACATATTGTAATCTCGATGATTGTATGTACCTCACATGTATATATTGTAATCTCGATGATCGTATGTACCTCGCATGTACATATAATCTCGATGATCGTATGTACCTCACATGTACATATTGTAATCTCGATGATTGTATGTACCTCACTTGTATATATTATAATCTAGATGATCGCATGTACCTAACATGTATATATTGTAATCTCAATGATCGTATGTACCTCACTTGTATATATTGTAATCTAGATGATCGTATGTACCTCACATATACATATTGTAATCTCGATGATCGTATGTACCTCACTTGTATATATTGTAATCTAGATGATCGTATGTACCTCACTTACAAATATTGTAATCTCAATCATCGTGTGTACCTCGACCGCAACGATGGTGTAATGGTTAGCGTGCTCCCCTCGAGTGCGGTAGATCGTGGGTTCGAGCCCCAATCGGGTCAAAACAAAGACTAAAAAATTGGTATGTGTTGCTTCTCCGCTATGCACGTAGCAGTAAGGAAATAGAGACTGGTTTACTCTGAATCAGGATGATATGTTTAAGTGGAGCGACAATTATACATGCGGGCTGTTGTTTTAGGGAGCTTGTCGGTGTAGTACAAAGCTGACCTCATCATCATCATCTGATTATAAATTAACTTGTTCTCGTCATGAAATAGCTGAGTTGGCGTTAATCAACAATCACTCACTCGTATGTACCTCACTTGTATGTATTGTAATCTCGATTATCGTGTGTATCTCTATTGTGTAATTTAATCTCGGTTATCGTGTGTATCTCTCTTGTGTAATATAATCTCGATTATCGTGTGTACTTCTCTTGTGTAATTTAGTTTCGATTATCGTGTGTATCTCTCTTGTGTAATTTAATCTCGATTATCGTGTGTACCTCTCTTGTGTAATTTAATCTCGATTATCGTGTGTACCTCACTTGTATAATTTAATCTCGATTATCGTGTGTACCTCTCTTGTGTAATTTAATCTCAATTATCGTATGTACCTCACTTGTGTAAATTAATCTCAATTATGGTATGTTCCTCTTGTGTAATTTAATCTCGATTATCGTGTGTACCTCTCTTGTGTAATTTAATCTCGATTATCGTATGTACCTCACTTGTATAATTTAATCTCAATTATCGTATGTACCTCACTTGTGTAATTTAATCTCAATTATCGTATGTACCTCACTTGTGTAATTTAATCTCCATTATCGTGTGTACCTCTCTTGTGTAATTTAATCTCGATTATCCTATGTACCTCACTTGTATAATTTAATCTCAATTATCGTATGTACCTCACTTGTGTAATTGTATCTCAATTATCGTATGTACTTCACTTGTGTAATTGTATCTCGATTATCGTATGTACCTCACTTGTATATATTGCAATGATCGAATCTATATACGAGGCCTGTACTGTATCTGTATCGTGAAAATAGATGTACAAGGTTGTTAAAAAGTACTGAAAATAAAATAGTATGTGGATAATCATGAATTTCAGCCACGGTTTTTTGGTGGGGTCTTTGTTACTCATATTTTTTTTTATAGTTTTTGTGTTGTCCTATTATGTGTCTTTACGTTCTGAGCTTCGTGTTGTGAGGTCTGTTACGACTTCCATATAAAAACGATGTTCGGTTTGTTTTTACCTCTAGCTGTTTGTAGGAGGGCTCATGTCTTATTCATTTTTGTTTGCGTATAGTGGTGTTCAACATATATTGTGTTGTGTTTTTGTTATGTTTGTCTTCGTCTTGTGTCTTGTGTACCCTACATATGTTGCCAGTTACTCTGGATTGTCCATTTTTAATTGCCCCTTCGATCTTCTTGAACGTTTAATTTCTAGTGTTGAACGATTATGTCTATATATAAGGAAATAAAGAGTGGTCAGATGTTAAATCCTAGTGTGGAGTTATGCCTGTGAGTAGGATAGTAAGGTGTATTATGTTTTCCAGAGATACATCCGTGTGAACTTAGAAACTGCCATTAACAAGGGCTAAATAACATTGTCTTTGCACCTGTTTTTACAATGTTTGGTATATTAAAATGAATCTTTAGATCCTGATGTGCAGATATGCATGTGGTTAGTTCGTTCGGGTCCATTGAGTTTTCCTTTAGTTATGACCCTTTGAAGTTGATATTGATATTTTGACTTATTGACAAAAATAAATAAACAAATATGAATGACAAATAATCATCAATAATATATGTCAAAATAACTGTTCTTGTCAACCTTGACAACTGTCTAATATAACTATTGGCACAGTGACAATCCCACCGCTGCCACCATTGTAAAGAAGTAAGTTCTTTGGATTGTCAGGTGGCCAATGTCATATAACACTATATTAAACATATAAAGGAGTTGGGCCACCAAGTGGTGTTTTTGGCCCTTACTTAAAAACATACATGGATCGTTGTCTCATGGACATTAATTCCACATCTCAGTATTTTCCATTCAGAGGAAAAAAGGGTGCACTCGACTCGCAGCCGCAAGTGATAAAGTTTACCAGTTGCTTGCCCATGGTCGGTGGTTCTCTCCGGGTACTCCGGCTTCCTCCACCATTAAAAACTGGTCGCCATGATATAGCTGAAATATTGTTGAAAGTGGCGTTAAAACACCAAAAATCAATAAATCAATCAATCAATCCATTCAGAGGTAAAAACAACTTGCCTTTGTAACTAGCCTACTAAGATTAGCATCCTCTGTTGACATTTGCTTTTCACCTTTCTTCAAAAACTTTGGCATCTCTCCTTTTATTCCAATCTCTTCAAGAAGTGGCAATGCATCACAGAAACCTCTGTCTACTATAAAAATGTCATTCTCATTAACCCAGTGTTTGATGTCATCTATGTTTTTCTTGATAATATGAGTAAGGATAGAGGCATCATTGTTTTTAGCATCAGCTAGGTATGGGCCATGTACTGCTAGAAAGTATCCTGTGGTTGTTACTATTACCATAGGTTATACCAAAGTTCGTCCTTTATGCATTGAATATGACGTCGCTGGAAAACAAAGTTGTTACTTTTTTCTATGAAAATATAAGTTCCATCAAGAACGATGATAGCCTGTGTGTTATCCCCAAATAGCGACTGTGCTAGAGGTCTGGTGTGGTTCCATATGACTTCTTCTCGTGTTATATGCGAAAACCCTAGTTTAGTAGGAACAAACTGATTCATAAGAGCCATTCTCACTGAAGATATTGCCCGTCGCAGACTTGATTTTGAAATGTTGAAAAGAGTTGACAGGAATTGGTTTGACATACCAGATTTCATTTTACAAAGGTATATAGCAAGTGACATTCTAATACTTCTAGCTGGGGTGTATTTAAGGTAAGGCTCCACTTCTTTGCTTAATTCGTCAAAAAACTGCTTACTAAGGCCTACTAAAGAGCAATAATCTGTTTCACTGAGACTGCCGGCGTTTTCAAAATCAAGTCTGCTCAACTGCCTCCATGTTCAGCTGCATAGCAATGCATACACCCAATATTGCAATAAGCAGTAAACCCAGGGGAGTGGACTGGCTTAACAGTCATGACAGTATGCCCCTCCCACTTTTGGAGAATAATATGAGTGAGTGCTTGCCACTACCCCACCCCAGCCACCTATTTTATTTTATTCAATAACAGTTAATTTCAGCAGTGTAGGAACATTGTGAGAAGGGGGCAAACTTCTGAAAATTCCAAAAAGTGGGGGGGGGGGGCAAACTTCAATTTTGAAACCCAAGACTGTAAGAAGCCAAAAAAGGTCTCTGGACAGAGTTTTATTTTTCTGCAAATAAAAAATTTTCAGACAAAAAAGTGTGGGGGGGGGGGAACAAAAGTATATGGTTGCCCCTACCTCTGGCTCCTCCACTGAATGTGTACCATGTTTAAAAGAAGAATGAAGAAATTAAAGTAAACTATAAGATGTTTGAGACTTGTTTCGAAATGGATTATCTCCCCTGCAATTTTATTTTTTTTTATTTCTGTATAAGATTAATAAGAATGTTAAGTTTTTCTTCTTTATTTTATCCTAAGAACATTGAAAATAAATATGTCACAAGGCACTAAACAAATTATTTGCAAAAATAAGCAATAAATTATTTTTTTTGCAGTTGAATTTCATAGTCAAGACCATAGCGCTATTGTTTATTCCAAAGAATAAAATAAAAAACGTAAACCTCTAACATGTGTGCTCAGTGAAAAAGTGCTCTTTTGAAACTGAACAGTTGATTTGTTTGTAAAGGGTACATTGGGTTTGGGAATATCGAAAACAAAGTCAATTGAGATATAACTAAAATACTCTTTCTAGAAGTCCTATAGTCTTTGAATTATGTGCACCCAAACTTGTTTACGTAAATTGACCATTGCCGGTAACAAAAACTGCACTTAGTTTTGTAAAACTGTTATATATTTCAAAAGAATTCTTAAAAACATTAAAGGAGAGTACTACAGTCCAAAAATTTCTCCATCGCTTTCATACATAACTCATCTTTATTAACTTATTTCTTCAGAGATAAACACTCATTTGTAAGGAATGTATCTCGAGGATTAGGCATATCATGCAATACATTAATCACGGAAATGTACATTGTTTTTACCTACCTCATCCTATTTAAGTCATATTTAGAGCATTCAAAGTAAATTCTGATGTGATAAATGTTGTAAATACTCTCTTTCATAGGTCCAACTGATTCCGTTCTCTTCCATCAAACTTGCATTCCGAATCGTTTGTCTAGTGTCGTTCCGTATTCGGTTCCAAAATTACGTAATCCGGAAAGATAAACAAATCGAAAATCAACCGTTTTTTCTGTTGTTTAATGCGGCGCCGAGCCTCGCCCATGGATCTTTCGCCTGAAAATGTCTTTATTTAAAGAGCTTTTTATTTTAAAACAAAGATAATGACGGGCGAGGCCTGGCGCCCATAGGTAAAACTCTTTCAAAGGTAACTATTTCGAGGAATTTTTGGTCAAACCTGAAATGGAAGCTACTTTGGGCGCGCTATGCTTTAATATAGGTGGAATTAAAGAGCCTCATATTTTCATTTACTATCGTATTTAGTCTTGAAATGGTGCACAAACCAAACATTTTCATGTATAAATCTACTTTAAAAATGACTGATTTACAGGGCCGTATACTGAGTTCCTGGCTCTTCTCCTTTAATGAACAAAACATAATAAAAATAAACACAAAACAAATGATATATGGAATGAAATGTACACAATATTACAAGATTCACAACATTGAACATAAACGACATTCATTCAAAACACTGAACAAATATAATGCATATATAAACTATATGCATTTTACAGCCGGAAACATACCATCCTGCACGCACGCATTCCTGGTACTGTAGAAATTCACTAATTGGACTGGGTTGTTCCCCTTGGATAATTTATAAATACGGACGGATTAATTTCACATAAATGTAGATTCTAAATTGATGACTAGAACACTAGATGATTAATATATCGCTTCACTATTGTATCCAGCGAACCGTGACTCATATGACTGCATAAATATAATGTGTTCAGCACGGACTTCTCGGGTTGTAATTACGGACTTTAAAACTCCAAATTTATGACGGCATTTAACGATAATAATATCACCGATGCTGGGCGTTGTGACATCAATTTATGTACACCAAAACCGGTACCATTTCAATAAAGACACCATTTACACCGACAGCAAACTTTCCTACACGCACACCAAAAACCAGGCATAAAAACCCCTGTAAAATAGATATTGAACCCACGCATTACTTACATTGTCTAAACATTTGCATAATATGTTAATTTTCCTGATATTCTGGACCGCGAGCAAGTAATAACATCTCGACAGCAAAATTTACCTTAATTAACCATAAATAAAGCAAAAAGACTTACCTGAGTGTAATGAACCTTCGCCTATGAATATCCATGTCCTGTATATGACAATTGTAATACTCAAACTGCCTGTTCCTCACTTTACTTAAACACAAAGCGTGTGCTCCACTCAACATACATGTGCCGACTGACTTTCAACTCACCTTGTTTAAATCTCATGGGTAACCGTACTACGTGATAAACTATCGGTCTGTTTGACTTTTCTATCGGTGTTAGTGGAAAATATAACCATATTAAATTATCCAATATATAATATATAAATACATAATGCAAGTTCGTTACAAACGTCCCTTTCCTAAAGACTATTTAGTCCGACCAACCAAATGAACTTCAAAAAAATATCTGAAATTATAAAGTAAATAAGGTTAAAATAAAACTCTGTAAACATATCATCACACTCAAATGTGAAAATATAAACAACTGTAAATGTAACACTCAGGGGATAACTAAATATCATCACATCTAGATAATACATCTGCCACAATGTTCGTCTTGCCTGCAATGTAAGAAATAGTAAAACTGAATTCTTGAAGTATCAAACTCCAACACAATAACCGCTGATTACAGTGGCTACATAAGATGAAAACCAGTAAAGGGGCATGATCAGTGTTAATAGTGAACTTTTTACCCTCAAGAACATTTCTCAGTGTTCTTACCGCCCAAACAATGGCAAAACACTCCTTTTCTACCACTGCATAGTTGCATTCAACTCCGGACAGCTTCTTACTGATAAACAAAATCGGATGTCGCCCATCGTCGAACTCTTGTTCAAGCACAGCTCCCATACCCTTTCCTGATGCATCAGTCTGCAAAATAAACTTTTTAGAAAAATCTGGACTCCGTAAAACAGGGTCACTACAAATACAATCCTTCAATTTGTCAAATGCTTTCTGTGTTGTATCTGACCATTTAGCTTTGTTTGGTACGTTTTTCTTTGTGAGGTCAGTTAAAGGTACTGATATGTCTGAAAACTGTGGTATGAACTTTCTATGAAAACCTATAAGACCTAAAAATGACCGGATTTGTTTCTTTGTAACAGGAACCGGAAACTGTCGAATGGCAGAAACCTTGTCTTGAACAGGTTTAATGTTACCACTTCCTGCAATGTGACCTAAAAATTCTAGCTCTCCGTATCCGACAGAACACTTACTTGGTTTGGCAACGAGTTTTGCCTCTCTTAAGGATTGAAATACTGCTCTCAGGTGTTCAACATGAAATTCCTATGTATCGCTAAAAATACCTATATCATCAATAAATGAATCTGCAAATTCATCGAACCCTTCTAAGACTTTGTCCATCATACGGACGAAAGTGGCTCCGGAATTGATCATTCCAAATGGCATCACAGTGAACTGATAGTGCCCAAAAGGAGTAATACATGCACTTTTTCGTCTACTTTCTAAATCGAGAGGGACCTGCCAGTACCCTTTTGTTAAGTCCAGCTTACTTATGTACATCGATTTACTAACCTTATTTAGTACCTCATCCATGCGAGGCATCAATACAGGATCGAAAATAGTCTGTTTGTTTAAATCACGGAAATCTAAACATATGCGGAGAGATTGATCCTTTTTTTTAATCAAAACAATAGGGGCTGCGTAAGGGCTATCAGAAGGTTCAACTATACCTGATTTCAACATATCGTCAATCTCTTTCTTGACTTTGTCTCTAAGTGCATATGGTATCGGATAAGCCCGTTTATATACTGGCTCTTCTGTTCTAGTAACTACTTTATATTTGTTACCTGAGGTACATCACTAAATATGTCATCGTATTCTACCATGAGTAAACAAATATGAATGACAAATAATCATCAATAATATATGTCAAAATAACTGTTCTTGTCAACCTTGACAACTGTCTAATATAATTATTGGCACAGTGACAATTCCACCGCTGCCACCATTGTAAAGAAGTAAGTTCTTTGGATTGTCAGGTGGCCAATGTCATATAACACTATATTAAACATATAAATTTAATGAACAAAACATAATAAAAATAAACACAAAACAAATGATATATGGAATGAAATGTACACAATATTACAAGATTCACAACACTGAACATAAACGACATTCATTCAAAACACTGAACAAATATAATGCATATATAAGCTATATGCATTTTACAGCCGGAAACATACCATCCTGCACGCACGCATTCCTGGTACTGTAGAAATTCACTAATTGGACTGGGTTGTTCCCCTTGGATAATTTATAAATACGGACGGATTAATTTCACATAAATGTAGATTCTAAATTGATGACGAGAACACTAGATAATTAATATATCGCTTCACTATTGTATCCAGCGAACCGTGACTCATATGACTGCATAAATATAATGTGTTCAGCACGGACTTCTCGGGTTGTAATTACGGACTTTAAAACTCCAAATTTATGACGGCATTTAACGATAATAATATCACCGATGCTGGGCGTTGTGACATCAATTTATGTACACCAAAACCGGTACCATTTCAATAAAGACACCATTTACACCGACAGCAAACTTTCCTACAAGCACACCAAAAACCAGGCATAAAAACCCCTGTAAAATAGATATTGAACCCACGCATTACTTACATTGTCTAAACATTTGCATAATATGTTAATTTTCCGGATATTCTGGACCGCGAGCAAGTAATAACATCTCGACAGCAAAATTTACCATAATTAACCATAAATAAAGCAAAAAGACTTACCTGAGTGTAATGAACCTTCGCCTATGAATATCCATGTCCTGTATTTGACAATTGTAATACTCAAACTGCCTGTTCCTCACTTTACTTAAACACAAAGCGTGTGCTCCACTCAACATAGATGTGCCGACTGACTTTCAACTCACCTTGTTTAAATCTCATGGGTAACCGTACTACGTGATAAACTATCGGTCTGTTTGACTTTTCTATCGGTGTTAGTGGAAAATATAATCATATTAAATTATCCAATATATAATATATAAATACATAATGCAAGTTCGTTACACTTATGCAGTATGAACCTTATCATATGAACCCGCATATAGTGTTTTCTAAGAATAACGGAGGTCTAAGGTATCAGTACCATTTTATTGGTATAGATAAACCTTGCTTTGTCTAAGAGGACACCATTTTTGTTATTATAAATATAACCAAGACGAAATCATTTAAATGTTAGATTTTTCTATCAACAACATATTTGGCCAGTTTGGTGGACGATCAGCAATTCCAGTGGGTACAACGTGTGCTCCAATGCTCACTGATTCGTTTCTACAATATTATGAGGCAGACTTCTTTCAAGGGCTTTTCAGTATTAATGAAAGAAAATTGGCCAACGTCTTTATTCCCAACTTCCGCTATACAGGTGATATTATGTCACTGCACGATTCCCGATTCTAGATATTATCTGCATTTCGTCTTTCCAAATAGGTGTGAAGTACAGGATACTACCCACATTCAAAAATGTGCTTTATTACTTGACCTTTACCTTGAAGTCGACAACGAAGGAAGAATTAAAACAAAACGCAATGGGTGCTCAAAAATGTTGAAGGTGTCGTTACAAAAATGCTACGGTCGTCATTACCAACTGGGTGACTGGAAATATCATTTGTCAAATGACAATGGATCTTTTGACTTTTTTGTAGATTTTACGGAATTGACTATATAAGTAACACGGTTGTTGTCTTATAAGTAATAGGAATTACTTACCACAGTTATATGGTGCTCATCTGAGTAGTTTTCGGTGTGGTGTTTTATGCTTAGTCTTTCTTATTGTCTTGTGCCCAATGATGCATATGTACCTGGATTGTCCATCCTGATTCATGCCCCTTCGATTTCTCTAACGGTTATTAAATGTTGGTCTGTTGTTAGAACATAGTTTCAGAAATGTGCCTGTAGGTAGGATAATCTGGAATATTAGATTGTCAAGAATTATAACCGATTGAACTTACAATGGGAAGACTGTGGGGAAGATTTACATAGATCTATTCCTACATGGGTAGTTATATATTTAAATGAAAGTTTGTAGTTAGATCTTCTTGTACTTACTTTCATTCTATATTTATTCAGGCTGCACACCAGCTTGTGTTTAAAATAAAGGGGGCAAACAGTTCCACCGAGACCACAAATTTAAAAGTCACTTTGTTATTGTTCTGCGACAACACGGTCTCAGTATCACGCTGCATCAATAAATTGGAAATGTATGTGTAATGGACGTTTATATTTAACTTCATGTTTTGTTATTAACCTCTTATAATTGTATTTACTAATCAATACATCTATTACTGACTATGTTTATAATAATAGCTTCAAAGTAAAGAACAAAGATTGAAAACATTGGAGTCCATTATGATCAAAGAGCTGGAATTCATGGTAAGTTTATACTTATAACTTATAATGTTATGAATAAATATATACAGCAAATATTTAAAATTTTTACTGTATTATTCTTGAAAGCACATGTACTTTGAGTCACATTTATATCATTTGATATTTAATTTGAAAAAAAATTGAATGGTCGGAAGTAAATAGAATTTCCTTTTAAAATGTGTAATAATAATGTTTAACGCTAATACTTTTGGGTAGACTTTTCAGATGTTTAAATAAGAATATTTAAAGCCAGTAGTATCCCAGTGGGGAATATATATTATATTGATTGCCACTGGGGTTAGATAATTATAGATGTATGTATACATACACGTCTAAACAGTAGTCAATAGTGTTGTATCGTACATGATTAATATAAAATGTACATCACCACAGGTTAAGAGTTATGGTGTTTAACGTCACTTTCAACAATATTTAAATTATATCGTGGCGGTCAGTTTTATTTATGGAGGTAGCCGGAGTACCCTGAGAAAACCACCGGCATATCGCAAGTCACAGCAAAAAAGGTTCATATGAGCTATTTCCTTGGCGCCTGTCTGTCCGTTCGTACAGTATGTATCATAGTTTGAGTTGAACAAAATCAGAATTGCGTGATCAATTGGTTTTTACATACAAATAATTTATTTTTTAGTTTGATAATTTCACTACTAGTATACTAATCATATAATACGTTTTGTAAGAGTGTATGCATGTATCAACTGCGGCTTTCACACACACACACACGTTGTATGAAAATCCTATGATGCCTTTCACTATATTGTTCAAACGGTAAATGCGGTTTCATTGTGCCATGCAGTGATGTATCTACCACAAAAAGGGTATCAGATCTCGAATCAATTGGTTCATCATAGAAAATGTTAATTCTTTAATACACAAATAAAACTACACAAAGTATTTATGTATATAATATAATATTGTATTGAGTAATATATCATGGGCGGCCATAATTTTGACAATATTCATTTTGTGTATATATACACTTCGATAAAAGTTAAGCACCACCCTATATTTTTATCGATATTTTTTTTACATCAATACTGTTAAAACAATAAAACAGATATCACCATTTTTCTTACACTTTTTAAAAGACTACACCAAGGGCTCTATAATTACCAATCTACGAAGTATTTATCATCCTGAAAGACGTGACTATGACGTGGCAAAAATGGGGTTCAAAACAGGCGCTGGAAAAACGTAAAACCAGTTTGTCTTTGATGGAAGTTTTTAACATTGCATTAAAATGCAGTCTTCAGATTTTAAGAACTTTTAAATGCATCTATTGTGCGTATGTGTAAGGCATAAAAATCAATAACGAGTATATCCACCGCGTTTATTGTGAAGTTCTGTAACACGCCTCGTCATGCTTCGCACAAGACGCCTAAGTCGTTCTTGGGGGAACTGTTGCCACTCCTGTAAGATAGCAGTTCTTAATTCGTCAATATTTTGACATTTTGGATTGCGTTGGTTAATTTTTCGGCCAATAAAGTCCCATACATGCTCTATAGGGTTCATGTCTGGCGACATCGCAGGCCATGGAATTGTCTGAACAGCCTCTTACTGTAAAACATGTTGTACAATTCGGGCTCTATGTGGCCTAGCGTTGTCGTCCATGAACATTGGCCTGTCAGCGAACGCATGATTGTCGAAATGGAGGACTACGCGTGGAACGAGCACATTGTCACGGTATTTTTGGCCTGTCAGATTACCATCAAGAAGGTACAAGTCCAACTTAGTCAAAGGAAAAACAACCCCAGACAGTTACACCACCACCCCCAAAAGCAGTTGCACGACCGTCGGTAGGGCGTAGCAAAAAACGACTTTCATCAGACCAGTAGACCCGTCTCCATGTGCGAATAGTCCATCCCAAATGAGCATGTGACCAGTCAAATCGAGCATGGCGATGACGTAATGTCAACTGTGGACGTTTTATGGGTCGTCGCGCTCGCATTCCCTGATGGTGGAGGCGTTTGATTACAGTGCGTGTGCTAATGTGGCCTCCAAACGCTAAATTACCACGAAGTGACCAGCTGTACTGAACGGCCGTTGCCGCGCCCGTCTGGATATGAGCTGGTCCTCTCTCGGCGTCGTTTTGCGAGGTCTACCTGCACGTGGACGGTCAGTAACATTTCCCGTTTGACGAAAACGCTGCATTAGTCGTACAATGATGGAATGGTTAACCCTGAAGTGGTCGGCCACCCTGCTATGGCTAAAACCACCGTTATGCATGCCAACAGCTTGCTACCTTTCTGGTATGGTTAATTTTCGCCGCACCATACCAAAACATTAGAAAATGAAACTTAAAACTCTACACCAAAAAATCAGCTTTCGTTCGCAAACACAAATGTTGAAAAGTACACGTGGCACTTTACACACCCTGTCATATACACATAAATAAAAATCGATCAATGACCCGTTTTACAGGTAAGTAAGTATGTGTGTACAGGTAACGAAAACAGCAAACCGATTTGAAATAAGTTCATTATTAGAAAAGATTTTATTGAAACAAGTCAGGTGGTGCTTAACTTTTGTCGGACTGTATATAGATTGAATGATTGATTGATTGATTGGTGTTTAACGCCAACTTTAGCAATATTTCAGCCATATCGTGGCGTTAACAAATTGTATTATTAACTTAGACACATAAAAGACCCTTAGAAATAAAACAAGCGGACTATATGTACAAATAAAAAAAACATTAAAATGATAAAATCATATATGGTATCTAACATGCAACATACATAGATGTACAACACTCTATGTTGTTTATTACTGAACCAATCTCATTGTGTTTCTATTAATTTTGATTTTGATTTCATTTTTGCTATGTCATTTATAATTGTGTAATTTAATGATGTAATGTAATTTATACCGTTACAGAAATCAAGGGATGCCAAGAAAAGGTACTATGAAGCCAAAGGCAGCAACCATGAGAAAACCGCTAAGCTTCCGAAATTGAGTTATACCTAACTGAAATCAATTACAAAAAGCATTTAATAAAGACATTTCTTTATTTAAAGACGGAAATGTTTGATCATATGTCAATATTTAAAGAATTTTTAAAAACATTTGCATTAAGATCTTGGTTTAACAATGCGGTAATATATTTTACTGCTATTGATTATGTTATATGCTGTTGTCAACTATTCCAGTACGAGTTATACAGTAGATATGTCTAATGGTAAATGTACATGTTATATGTTGTTGTCAACTATTCCAGTACGAGTTATACAGTAGATATGTCTAATGGTAAATGTACATGTTATATGTTGTTGTCAACTATTCCAGTACGAGTTATACAGTAGATATGTCTAATGGTAAATGTACATGTTATATGTTGTTGTCAACTATTCCAGTACGAGTTATACAGTAGATATGTCTAATGGTAAATGTACATGTTATATGTTGTTGTCAACTATTCCAGTACGAGTTATACAGTAGATATGTCTAATGGTAAATGTACATGTTATATGTTGTTGTCAACTATTCCAGTACGAGTTATACAGTAGATATGTCTAATGGTAAATGTACATGTTATATGTTGTTGTCAACTATTCCAGTACGAGTTATACAGTAGATATATCTAATGGTAAATGTACATGTTATATGTTGTTGTCAACTATTCCAGTACGAGTTATACAGTAGATATGTCTAATGGTAAATGTACATGTTATATGTTGTTGTCAACTATTCCAGTACGAGTTATACAGTAGATATGTCTAATGGTAAATGTACATGTTGTATGTTGTTGTCAACTATTCCAGTACGAGTTATACAGTAGATATGTCTATTGGTAAATGTACATGTTATATGTTGTCAACTATTCCAGTACGAGTTATACAGTAGATATGTCTAATGGTAAATGTACATGTTATATGTTGTTGTCAACTATTCCAGTACGAGTTATACAGTAGATATGTCTAATGGTAAATGTACATGTTATATGTTGTTGTCAACTATTCCAGTACGAGTTATACAGTAGATATGTCTAATGGTAAATGTACATGTTATATGTTGTTGTCAACTATTCCAGTACGAGTTATACAGTAGATATGTCTAATGGTAAATGTACATGTTATATGTTGTTGTCAACTATTCCAGTACGAGTTATACAGTAGATATGTCTAATGGTAAATGTACATGTTATATGTTGTTGTCAACTATTCCAGTACGAGTTATACAGTAGATATGTCTAATGGTAAATGTACATGTTATATGTTGTTGTCAACTATTCCAGTACGAGTTATACAGTAGATATGTCTAATGGTAAATGTACATGTTATATTGTTGTTGTCAACTATTCCAGTACGAGTTATACAGTAGATATGTCTAATGGTAAATGTACATGTTATATGTTGTTGTCAACTATTCCAGTACGAGTTATACAGTAGATATGTCTAATGGTAAATGTACATGTTATATGTTGTTGTCAACTATTCCAGTACGTGTTATACAGTAGATATGTCTAATGGTAAATGCACATGTTATATGTTGTTGTCAACTATTCCAGTACGAGTTATACAGTAGATATGTCTAATGGTAAATGTACATGTTATATGTTGTTGTCAACTATTCCAGTACGAGTTATACAGTAGATATGTCTAATGGTAAATGTACATGTTATATGTTGTTGTCAACTATTCCAGTACGAGTTATACAGTAGATATGTCTAATGGTAAATGTACATGTTATATGTTGTTATCTACTGTATAACTCGTACTGGAATAGTTGACAACAACTTATGACATGTACATTTACCATTAGGCATATCTACTGTATAACTCGTACTGGAATAGTTGACAACAACTTATAACATGTACATTTACCATTAGGCATATCTACTGTATAACTCGTACTGGAATAGTTGACAACAACATATAGCATGTACATTTACCAATAGACATATCTAGTGTATAACTCGTACTGGAATAGTTGACAACAACATACAACATGTACATTTACCATTAGACATATCTACTGTATAACTCGTACTGGAATAGTTGACATGTCTAATGGTAAATGTACATGTTGTATGTTGTTGTCAACTATTCCAGTACGAGTTATACACTAGATATGTCTATTGGTAAATGTACATGTTATATGTTGTTGTCAACTATTCCAGTACGAGTTATACAGTAGATATGTCTAATGGTAAATGTACATGTTATATGTTGTTGTCAACTATTCCAGTACGAGTTATACAGTAGATATTTCTAATGGTAAATGTACATGTTATATGTTGTTGTCAACTATTCCAGTACGAGTTATACAGTAGATATGTCTAATGGTAAATGTACATGTTATATGTTGTTGTCAACTATTCCAGTACGAGTTATACAGTAGATATGTCTAATGGTAAATGTACATGTTATATGTTGTTGTCAACTATTCCAGTACGAATTATACAGTAGATATGTCTAATGGTAAATGTACATGTTATATGTTGTTGTCAACTATTCCAGTACGAGTTATACAGTAGATATGTCTAATGGTAAATGCACATGTTATATGTTGTTGTCAACTATTCCAGTACGAGTTATACAGTAGATATGTCTAATGGTAAATGTGCATGTTATATGTTGTTGTCAACTATTCCAGTACGTGTTATACAGTAGATATGTCTAATGGTAAATGTACATGTTATATGTTGTTGTCAACTATTCCAGTACGAGTTATACAGTAGATATGTCTAATGGTAAATGTACATGTTATATTGTTGTTGTCAACTATTCCAGTACGAGTTATACAGTAGATATGTCTAATGGTAAATGTACATGTTATATGTTGTTGTCAACTATTCCAGTACGAGTTATACAGTAGATATGTCTAATGGTAAATGTACATGTTATATGTTGTTGTCAACTATTCCAGTACGAGTTATACAGTAGATATGTCTAATGGTAAATGTACATGTTATATGTTGTTGTCAACTATTCCAGTACGAGTTATACAGTAGATATGTCTAATGGTAAATGTACATGTTATATGTTGTTGTCAACTATTCCAGTACGAGTTATACAGTAGATATGTCTAATGGTAAATGTACATGTTATATGTTGTTGTCAACTATTCCAGTACGAGTTATACAGTAGATATGTCTAATGGTAAATGTACATGTTATATGTTGTTGTCAACTATTCCAGTACGAGTTATACAGTAGATATATCTAATGGTAAATGTACATGTTATATGTTGTTGTCAACTATTCCAGTACGAGTTATACAGTAGATATGTCTAATGGTAAATGTACATGTTATATGTTGTTGTCAACTATTCCAGTACGAGTTATACAGTAGATATGTCTAATGGTAAATGTACATGTTATATGTTGTTGTCAACTATTCCAGTACGAGTTATACAGTAGATATGTCTAATGGTAAATGTACATGTTGTATGTTGTTGTCAACTATTCCAGTACGAGTTATACAGTAGATATGTCTATTGGTAAATGTACATGTTATATGTTGTCAACTATTCCAGTACGAGTTATACAGTAGATATGTCTAATGGTAAATGTACATGTTATATGTTGTTGTCAACTATTCCAGTACGAGTTATACAGTAGATATGTCTAATGGTAAATGTACATGTTATATGTTGTTGTCAACTATTCCAGTACGAGTTATACAGTAGATATGTCTAATGGTAAATGTACATGTTATATGTTGTTGTCAACTATTCCAGTACGAGTTATACAGTAGATATGTCTAATGGTAAATGTACATGTTATATGTTGTTGTCAACTATTCCAGTACGAGTTATACAGTAGATATGTCTAATGGTAAATGTACATGTTATATGTTGTTGTCAACTATTCCAGTACGAGTTATACAGTAGATATGTCTAATGGTAAATGTACATGTTATATGTTGTTGTCAACTATTCCAGTACGAGTTATACAGTAGATATGTCTAATGGTAAATGTACATGTTATATGTTGTTGTCAACTATTCCAGTACGAGTTATACAGTAGATATGTCTAATGGTAAATGTACATGTTATATGTTGTTGTCAACTATTCCAGTACGAGTTATACAGTAGATATGTCTAATGGTAAATGTACATGTTATATGTTGTTGTCAACTATTCCAGTACGAGTTATACAGTAGATATGTCTAATGGTAAATGTACATGTTATATGTTGTTGTCAACTATTCCAGTACGAGTTATACAGTAGATATATCTAATGGTAAATGTACATGTTATATGTTGTTGTCAACTATTCCAGTACGAGTTATACAGTAGATATGTCTAATGGTAAATGTACATGTTATATGTTGTTGTCAACTATTCCAGTACGAGTTATACAGTAGATATGTCTAATGGTAAATGTACATGTTATATGTTGTTGTCAACTATTCCAGTACGAGTTATACAGTAGATATGTCTAATGGTAAATGTACATGTTATATGTTGTTGTCAACTATTCCAGTACGAGTTATACAGTAGATATGTCTAATGGTAAATGTACATGTTATATGTTGTTGTCAACTATTCCAGTACGAGTTATACAGTAGATATGTCTAATGGTAAATGTACATGTTATATGTTGTTGTCAACTATTCCAGTACGAGTTATACAGTAGATATGTCTAATGGTAAATGTACATGTTATATGTTGTTGTCAACTATTCCAGTACGAGTTATACAGTAGATATGTCTAATGGTAAATGTACATGTTATATGTTGTTGTCAACTATTCCAGTACGAGTTATACAGTAGATATGTCTAATGGTAAATGTACATGTTATATGTTGTTGTCAACTATTCCAGTACGAGTTATACAGTAGATATGTCTAATGGTAAATGTACATGTTATATGTTGTTGTCCACTATTCCAGTACGACTTATACAGTAGATATGTCTAATGGTAAATGTACATGTTATAAAATTCCGAGCACCATAGCAAACCAACGATAAATATCAATTCGCAACATCATAATCTACTTGGAAACCAAATTTCGCCCAAATTTTTGTATTTGGTGGCCATTTTATACCTTGGTTACCATGGCAACGGCCGTCATTTTGAATTTTTTGCAACCCCAAAAGCTGCCACATACTACGGTGGATAGTTCTACAAGGTGGATCATAATATGGCTCCCAAACTATGGATATCAATTCCCAACATCAAAATATACTTGGAAGCCAAATTTCGCCCAAATCGGAGGATTTTTGTATTTTGGCGACCATTATTGGATTCAAAATGGCCGCCATAGCAAACCATCGATGACTATCAATTCGCAACATCATAATCTACTTGGAAACCAAATTTCGCCCAAATTGGACGTTTTTTATTTGGCGGCCATTTTGTACCTTGGTTACCATGGCAACGGTCGCCATTTTGATTTTTTCCAACCCCCAATAGTTGGCACACACTACAGTAGATATTCCTACAAATTTCATGAAGCTTGATGAAAGGAATCAAAATTTGTTTAAAAACCCCCCTTTTTTATTTCCATGGCAACTGCGGCAAAGTTTGTCCAAACGATTCCGATGTTTATGGCTTATCTCGTTCCACTAAATGTGGATGTTGTTCCTATCAAGTTTCATCAATTTCTGTTCGGCGAGTGACCTGCTATGATCATTTTTGTGTTTTTCAATTTTTTTCAATTTTTTCCATGGCAACGGCGGCCATTTTGAAAATTCCGAAAGTAGTCTGTCTGCACATCTACTCATAGTGCTTAACATTCCTGTGAAGTTTTATTGATTTCCGTTCAGTAGTCGCCGAGAAATGTGTCGGATAAACTTTTGGCGGAAGAAAGAAAGAAGAATAATAATAATAAGAAACGGAGCAAACACAATATGTCTCCCAATTTTCGTTTGGTGGACATAACTAGTTAAATGACCAACCCTTTTAAATGCAGACAATTTTATTGTTTATTTGGAGAATATTTGAAACACTAGAGGGATGGAAAATATTGTTTCTCCTCAAAAAGGTACAAACAGGTAATAACAAAAATAAATAATAAGGAAAAAAAAAATAGATTATTTATAATTGGAAATCTAACCTACAAATTAACTGCAACAACGTTTTTCAGCAGTATTGTATTACACTATTTGGGAGTTTAAAGTCATTTCTGTCAGGGTTATGGTATTTAACGTCACTTTCAACAATATTTCAGCTATATCGTGGCAGTCAGTTTTATTGGTGGAGGAAACGGGAGGAATCAGCGAAAATAACCGACCTACCGCAAGTCACTGACAGACTTTATTACATTGATGAAATTTAAGAAAATAATGAATGATGAAAAAAATAATGTCATATAAGGCTTAAATACCAATTATTTCAATATGTGTCATTAGACGATTGCAATTGTTAAGGGTGAAATAACAATTATACCAGTTTGAATATCACAAGTCGCCTTCCCTAAGTTTGCTGTTTTAATATTTGAATACACACATATCATAAAAATTCAATTGTCACAATGATAAATAAATATTTACCGCACATTCGAATATGATCTTCAAGGTCCTTGTCAATACAGTTTCCGTTACCCATAATTTTAACAGATTGGGTGAGAGAAACTCGTATGAATGAATGCTGGCATCTTAAAAGTGAGTCAATAATGGGGGGATAACTCCAATCAATAGTCGTATAATGATGCTTTGCATAGGTTTTTTTTAAATATTTTTGTTCTTATTGGGAGGAGGGGGTGTGGGGTGTGGTCGTGCGTGATCGTATGGTAGTTGAATTTACAATTACCTAGGCAATCAGTGCACATCAACACCCACTCATGGCGAGGTGTACTCGATACAACATTATGTGATAAAGTATGTCAGTGACTTGCGAGAGGTCGGTGGTTTTCTCCGTTTACTCAACCAGTAAATTAAAACTGATCGCCACTATATAACTGATTGCCACGATATAACTGATCACCACGATATAACTGACCGCTACGATATAACTGATCGCCACTATATAACTGATCGCCACGATATAACTGATCGCCACGATATAACTGACCGCCACGATATAACTGACCGCCACGATATAACTGACCGCCACGATATAACTGACCGCCACGATATAACTGATCGCCACGATACAACTGACCGCCACGATATAACTGATCGCCACGATATAACTGATCGCCAGGATATAGCTGATCGCCACGATATAACTGACCGCCACGATATAACTGATCGCCACGATATAACTGACCGCCACGATATAACTGATCGCCACGATATAACTGACCGCCACGATATAACTGATCGCCACGATATAACTGACCGCCACGATATAACTGATTGCCACGATATAACTGATCGCCACGATATAACTGACCGCCACGATATAACTGATTGCCACGATATAACTGATCGCCACGATATAACTGACCGCCACGATATAACTGACCGCCACGATATAACTAATTGCCACGATATAACTGATCGTCACGATATAACTGACCGCCACGATATAACTGACCGCCACGATATAACTGACCGCCACGATATAACTGATCGCCACGATATAACTGACCGCCACGATATTACTGACGCCACGATATAACTGACCGCCACGATATAACTGATCGCCACGATATAACTGACCGCCACGATATAACTGACCGCCACTATATAACTGACCGCCACGATATAACTGATCGCCACGATATAACTGACCGCCACGATATAACTGATCGCAACGATATAACTGACCGCCACGATATAACTGATCGCCACGATATAACTGATCGCCACGATATAACTGATCGCCACGATATAACTGACCGCCACGATATAACTGACCGCCACGATATAACTGATCGCCACGATATAACTGATCGCCACGATATAACTGACCGCCACGATATAGCTGATCGCCACGATATAACTGATCGCCACGATATAACTGACCGCCACGATATAACTGATCGCCACGATATAACTGACCGCCACGATATAACTGACCGCCACGATATAACTGATCGCCACGATATAACTGACCGCCACTATATAACTGATCGCCACGATATTACTGACCGCCACGATATAACTGATCGCCACGATATAACTGACCGCCACCATATAACTGATCGCCACGATATAGCTGACCGCCACGATATAACTGATCGCCACGATATAACTGATCGCCACGATATAATGACCGCCACGATATAACTGACCGCCACGATATAACTGATCGCCACGATATAACTGAAATATTGTTGAAAGTGGCGTTAAACACCTTAATCATAACCCCAAACGTTTTTTCTTAATATATGGTAAAGTGTTTCTTGACCTTAACTGGTCCTTTAACACGGCATCTCTTATTTCTTTTCCGAAAAAACAACTGACTGGACCATTGTTACATGTACTTGATGGACACAAGTCAGAAATAATATGATAATCCTCATTGTTACATGTACTTGATGGACACAAGCCAGAAATAATATGATAATCCTCATTGTTACATGTACTTGATGGACACAAGCCAGAAATAATATGATAATCCGTATGGAATGTTCATATCTCAGCTGATTACACACACATTATCAATAAAAAAACACTTTTGGAAACCTAATTAATTTAATCATATTTTATTGTTCAAATAAAACAAATGGATCAGTTACACGTTTTACAACTTAGCATCGTCTTCTGCAAAATAAACATTAATATACATAATATTGAGCATAGTACAGTTATATAAATACACATATATTATAAGCATAAAAGTATGAAAGGAGAAAAAAAAAGGAAAGTGATTAAAACAAATCAATGGATTTATTTCTTGTAGTTATCTTACAATCGAACATATCTTTTTTTATTAAACGAACACACCGCACTATACCACACATGTACACCTCATAACAGTTAATCGATTGTGTGTAACATTTGAATAAAATTAAATTCAGTGTGTAACATTATATTAAATTATTAAAAAAAAATAGTTATAAAGAATTTACATATAATTGCAAGATAACAGTGAGTGTTGAATTGTAATATTACCATTGGAATCCATTGAGATGTATGTATACTATTTGAACATCACCACAATCATTCGAGCGTTACTTATCTTATACTATGTAAAAATCTTAATAATCAAGTTTTGATTAGAGCAAATCAAAGGTTGTCAAAGTGGAAAACGTTTGCTATCTTTGATATATTTCTGTACTGATGAAAATACTACTAGATTATCATCAATGTGTAAAACAACGTCACCAAACAATAACAAAACAATTGTTACTGGAAGACAAAAATAATTTATGTCATTGAACGTAATATTTCTTTGTATTTCAAAATCATTACAATATAATAAATAAGGTTCGACACTTTCTGTTTTGAAACCACATGTACAAATTGCATCATGTCCCAAGTTAGCTTTAAACAAATCAGCTCTTGAGTGCACCGCACCTGCTGCGAAGTCTTGTATTTAAGAGACAGTAAACGAACTCCCGAAAAATAACACTGTGGTGGTTTTCTTTATTCAAAGTATAACATATGTAATTTTAACTTATACAATGTATGAAGAAAATGTTGGAATTTGTCAAACATTAAGAATTAACGAAATCAACAACGAAATGGTAGATAGAAAATAAGACTGTTGATAAAGTGATAAACGATTAAATGGTACAGGTATATTTTGTTTGTTACGTAGGTTAAATGGTACAGATACAGATATATTTGGTCTGTTACGTAGGTTAAATGGTACAGGTATATGTTGTCTGTTACGTAGGTTAAATGGTACAGATATATTTTATCTGTTACGTAGGTTAAATGGTGCATATATCTGTTGTCTGTTACGTAGGTTAAATGATAGATATATTTTGTCTGTTACGTATGTTAAATGGTACAGATATATTTTGTCTGTTACGTAGGTTAAATGGTACAGACATATTTTGTCTGCTACGTAGGTTAAATGGTACAAATATATTTTGTCTGCTACGTAGGTAAAACGGTACATATATATTTTGTCTGTTACGTAGGTTAAATGATGCAGATATATTTGTCTGTTACGTAAGTTAAGTGGTCCAGATATAGTTGGTCTGTTACGTAGATTAAATGGTACAGATATATTTTGTCCTTTACCTAGGTTAAATGGTACAGACATATTGTGTCTGTTGCGTATGCTAAAGTTATTAGTATCTGACACAGAAGGCGTAACCAAATCATGCAAATAATCAGGGGCTTGGTGATTTACAATATTGTAAAACATCGTTAATTCTTTAACTTCCCTTCTTACACTTAATTTTCCCCATCTCGTTTCACGATTAATTGAGATTAGACTAGCCTAGCAAGGTAATCTGGTAACTATACTCGCCGAATTAATTTGAATATTTTCCAATCGATTAGAATTAATTTGCCCACTTCTGTTTTTTTTTCTAGCTGTATATGTATTTGTTTGAGTATGATTTTAATAATTTGAAGTAGAGGCAAGCTGAATATTTCTTTTTCATTGAAAATTTGACTTCAGTTCTAACCATTCAATCATATCTATTTCTCAGTTTGAATTTCTCCCAGAGAAATTCTTTGTATGTGTTAACAATTATTTACCATGAAATTATTTCAATGTTTCCATATTCAGATGGTCGTTGTGCCATTTTTACGAAATAATTCGTTTGCTGTTATGTTTTTTCAGCGATTTATATTTTCCGCCAAACAATTCCAGGGAAAATATTCGGAGCGCATCTGGGTTTTTCATTGCAGGTATTCCATTCGTAAAAAACCCAGGGTTATCGTTCTTGCACTTCCGTCTAAGATGATGTAGTTTGACCTGGAAACGAAGCTGCTTCGCTATTCTCGGTGAGATTTCTTGGAAAAGATCGACGTACCGACTGAAATTCGAACATGGACAATTAGGTAAGTGTCTTAGAAACAGTTTGATACGACAGTGCCATATGTAGACAAGGTAAAAAGTGTAAAAACACAGGGGTTTCCCAACTGAGGTGAGCGATATGGCGCGAAATATGAAAATTGAGTTGCTTACCTTCTCTCTATACTGTGTCAGTCGAAAAACTGTGGACACAGCATACACATATTATTCATGATGTATGACGTCTACTGATATTGTCAAAGGAAGAAAAACGAATGATTATGAACATTTTGAAAAAGGAATGATTTATATGAAAATTTTGAAAAAAGGGGAGGTAGTAGAGAAAAGTGGGGAGGAGGAAACGAAATCCATGCCCCATGCGCCTGTGTTGTTGACAAAAAGTATTCCGTGTGAATTACTATCTTTTCGAACTGATCTATCAAAATCCCAAAGTACTAAAATGCATATCAAAATCTTCAATGATATCGCAATATTTATTTCTAAGGATTCTTATGTTTCCGTGGAAAATTGACAATGTTTTTTTCAGGAAATTCCAATGTTCATTAACGACAAGGGTTGTATTCAATATCGCCACACTGTAACAATAAACTGTGGGCTGTGAATAAACGAGGAAGAAATTAATAAAGGATACAAATAAATAACAATGAACATGGAAAAACGTATAATGCCTTTATTCGTATTACTTATAAGTTATACAACATAAGTCACATATTTTGAGGCTCCGAATTAAATTTTATTTTAAGTGAAACTATTTTAATTAGGAACTAGAACATATTTTTCGTAGGACCGGGGTGGCTCAATGAGTTAGGATTACCTAAAAACTCATACAAGCCTATCTCCAATACGGCGTGGGTTCGCGCCAGTCTTTGTAAATTACAAAAAAGTGTGCACTCGACTCGCAGCCGCAAGTGATAAAGTTTACCAGTTACTTGCCCATGGTCGGTGGTTCTCTCCGGCTTCTTCCACCACTGAAACTGGTCGCCATGATATAGCTGAAATATTGCTGAATGTGGCGTTAAAACACCAAAAATCAAATGAAATCATATTTTTCGTCAGTAAAAATTAAACAGTAGACACCGTCTACTACGATCGTCACAGTAGAGTAAGCACACGTGAACGATGTTATAATGTTGACTAAAGCAACGGGTATATCTATTGATATTAATTCCATACTAGTTTCATAAAAAAAAACCACACAACTGTTTTTGCTGACAGCCCGCCGCGCTCGATAGAAAAACACACAAAGAAAGGGGAACTAGCGTACAAAAAACTTAAATCACAAACCTATAGTCTGCGAAATATTTAATCTTTTCTCAACTGAGTCTATAATGTAACCATCTTTGCTCGTGTTCTGCTTCTAACTCTCGCCAAGTCGAACTGTCTGCTCTCTCAAACGAAGACCTGTAGCCCTTTTCACAAAAAATCGTAACTATAGTCCTAACGTTTTCACTTCATATTATCTTACGACAATTCCTAAGTCCTTTTCACAAAGATTATTTTACGACAAATTTTAATCTTCCTTATAAAGGTGGACTCGATACAACATTGTGATAAAGTTTCAGTGATTTGCGACAGGTCAATGGTTTTCTCCGAGTACTCCAGTTTTCTCCACCAATAAAACTGACCGATATATTGTTGAAAGGGGTGTTAAACACCATAAACCATCTTCCTTAGCAACCTAGTTTCATTTCCATAGCACAACAAAACATTTTTTAAATAAAATTATTCTATTCTATAAAATATCTAAAATATATGCTTGACCACTTGCTATTGTAAACAATGCTTCCTTATTTACTTTATCTGACTGCTGTTTTATGCTAAACAGGGCTTCCCTATTTCAATTATGCCACTTGTGGTGTAAACAAGGCTTCCTTATTTACTCGACTTAATATTTTCCTTGCGTTGAACAGGGCTTCCCTATCTATTATGTACGGTCAGTTTTTAAAACAAGGCTTTCCTATTTTTATTTACTGATTTTTGTAACTGAATGGCTTGCTTGAATTTTCCTAAACAAAGCTTCCCTATTTATAAAGTTTATCACTCAATAACTCCACTATGTCACAATATGTTTTAAACAAGGCACTTCCTTATTTAATTTTGTCTTTTATGAATACACTTCTCAATGCGGATAACACAATGAAATTAAAACAAGGCTCCCTTTTTGTATCAAATATGTATTTATCCTTTAATAAATACACACTTCAATGTTGAGAAAAAACACTCTTTTCAAAAACATGATATATATACACAATCACAATTATTTATAGTTCTAGTTCTGTACAAAGTATTTACACAATTATACCCTGTAACGCCTTTAGCTTACCTATGAACAGGGCTTCCCTATTCATTCAATTCCTTGGCCAATCTCAATATCTTATACATCCACAGCTTAGCTAATGGCCTAATAGGGTGAATGCCATCATGATACAAGTTGTAATTTTTTCTATTCTTTGTCTTCGGGTCAGACGCCTTTTTGTGTGCTTGTAGTATGTCTAATGATAACCTTGGTGTTTTAATGTCATTTAATATGAGGCAGGTGCAACCTGAAACGCTCCCGAAGAACAGTAATGTTTCTTCCTGTTTACAAAATATCAAGCTTAAAAATAACACCACCTAAAACTCCAAACTCCGGATAGTTTTCGTATCCGCTACCGAACATTGTTTCATTTTTATTTAAAAAAAATCGACTAGAGTTCCGGTTTAGGTCACGTGATTTTTTTTTAATTTATTTCCGGTTTCGCAGCCATTTGTTGAAGATTTTGAAGTGCCATAGTACCTATTCATACTTCTACCATTAACGCTCCTATCGGGAGCGTAATAATTGCACCTGTTGGTTGTAGTACTCTACTGCAATAGATAACTTGTGGTCCTCATAAAGAGGTTCAATTTTCTTGCGATTTATTTTGGGCTTACCCCTAAATGTCACTAAGCTTGTTATCTGTCAATGAGGCATGTACACTCCTTTTCGTATTCACTGATACAGGTTTATTGTCTCTCACTGTCACTTTTAGTGATTTTGACTTTTTGACACTATAGACTGATCTGTGTGTACGTGTGCTACCTTCATTATTATTTATGTCCTTGCGACAAGTATACTGTTTACTGACCCTAGGTTCAAGTTTTCTTTGTACCTAGTGTGCGTTTGTTATACTTTATATAGACCTCAAGCTTTTAACCAGTGGTAATCCTATTCTTTCAAATGAACAGAACGAAATTATTTTTAAGCACGTGTTTGAATATATAAAGAGGTCTGAAAGGTTTCTTGTTTAAGTGGTTCACCAAATGAACAACCACACACACCATCACCACCAACCTCTCTCTCTCCTTCTCTAATTCCTTTCTTCATTCTCTGTTCTTCTTCAATTTACACAAATTAATGTAAGAAATATTCATATGCATGCATGCTCTATCAAATAATGTTGTAACTTATTGTATGTAGGAGAAGACTTCATAAGTTTGTTTAACTTGCGTCTTATCCTTTTTGCATATTTGAGCAAATAAAATATGCTTAAGCTAAATAATAGGGACACTAGAAATACTATTTTTGCTGAGCTGTTAGCTTTAAGTATCTTATCTTTGAAAATTCTAGCTTCTGTTAGGCAGGTTTCAATATTCTGATAAGGAAGGGGGAGGGGTCCTTAAACTAATGTTCTTCCCTTTTTTCTGGGTAATTTCACAGGTTCCAAACCAAACTATCACTCTGGGTTTGACTTTGTCTTTAATTTCTTCCACTACACTGTCCGTGAATCTTTCGTCTGCAAAGTTTGCTCCAATTTCACTTGTGAAATCGTCCAATGCTCGGCACAACACGTCTCATTCACTGCCCTTTGCTATCCGTTACTAGATAAGTGTTCCTTTTGAAGTATTCAACACTGTTGCTTTTGCTTATTTTCCTATATTCTTTTGTTAATTTCGCTATAGACATCTTGATCACGATTGTTTGTCACATGTAATATGGCGAAAACAAAAATCCAAATATGGCGGGCCATTGTGATGTACAACACACAAAGAAAAAAAAATGAAAATACCGAATCCGCGCCTTCTCTCTTCAAAGTCTAAGAACTGAATTAATTTAACATCATAGTCTATTGTTCTTAACACAATAAATGCAAATAGTCGCTGTAGATTATGAAAAAATCCACTGCAGCTCGTTCATCCTCATCTACATAAGTGCTGTACACATAATCAATTTTCAGAGTTATTGTATAACTTTTTCAAATGAGTTTCTTGAAGATAAAAAAAAAAAAAAAAAAAACTGGGAGAAGAGCTTGGACCAGTAATCAAATCAATCAAATTAAATTTAAGACCTCGACAATTCCATTGAATGATCGGAGCCAGATCATGAAGACGCATTGCTTCCGTTGGGACTCTTTCTATCGACCTTGTTTATGAGAACCTCTATGTATCTCCTTGATTCCAATGGTGACTCATTCATAGGAAGATTCCACACGGATTTATCCTCCGAAATATCAAGATGCCCATATTTATTGTGGACCTTCTGGAGATGGCTTAAAGCACAGGGAAGTGTTACGACAAGTGGAACATTATTCCATAGCGGTCAACCAAGTCATGGTGGCGACTGTAAACCTTTCGAAGTGATGATGTGATCTTTACTACATACCTCCACACAGGAATCACTCATTCTGTATATACTTCGAACATATTTAGTCATCAACATACCGTTTTATTTTAATTAGTTTTATTTCTAGAATTTGATATGCATTGCATTCTGGAGATGGCTTAAAGGAATTTTAATATGCATTGCGGTGATTGTGATAACATCCCATTCTGGAGATGGCTGAAAGGAAACCAGACGTTTCCAACATCAATAACTTGTAATGACTATGATGGTGAACAACTGTCAAACTTACAACCAAATAATTTTACCGATTGCTTTAGCAAGAGTGCACTTTTTAAATTTAAGTCATCAAATGCATTGCTGGATACCGGTGATGTGCCACAGGGCTCAAACTCACAGCGCTGCTCCGCCCATCTCCGGATCGCGGAACCCTCTCAATTAAAGGGTTGTCAATACGGAAAGAGGACCACTGTGGTTATATATCCCTGTAGGGGACCTCTGGAGTGTTGACCTTTTGAAGATTGTTTAGTTAGCATATAGAAAAAACTAAAGTTTTCACTGTATTTGAAGTGGTGGCTGTTTGAGAAGAACGTGATGTTTTGTATGATGGAGTAATAATTCTCTGCGCGCCTCACGTTATGAAATGTTTTATTCAGATTTAACTTTCTGGAACTCTTTTTCTGTCAGTTGGAAGTTTACCGATGGACTGATAATATATTTTGGAAGGAATGGAATACAACAAACAATGGTTCCATTGAAACAAGGTAATACAAGCAAACGCAGCATAACTATTTTGCTAAATGTTTAATGGTACCAGTTTTGTTACTGTTAAAAATACTTTTTCATAGTTGCTTATAGACAGTATTGTATGTTATATCTTTGTTGCCGACTGTCATTTTTCCCGTTCTTTAATGGCTGCCAGACAAAAAGCTTAACTATTGTGCTGGGAACTGGATAGTGAAATGGTCGATGGGCTTTTGGTTTATTTTAAAATAGACATGGAATGTAATTGATGACTCGAATGCTTTCATCACTTATCTATTTAAACTATAATTTGTTTGTCAGTTTGTACTTTTTCTTTTGGCCATTGTGTTGTCTGTTCTTCTTCGATATACGGTTTCTGATTGCCCTGTTCGTATCTTCAAACTCTTCTTGTTCACATAACGTGTTTGAATTACAATCACCGAGTTGATACCTATGCTGACAAACTATACTAATGGAAAAAAGAAACTGCATTCTAAAAATTTATATATATTTTTTTATTAGTCATGACTAGTTGAAATATTGATTTTTATGCTATCGACCAGTAGCGGGAAACTTGCACAGAATTTGACACGCTCTACGAGTACACCTCGTGTATTTGGCCTTCTTTTGTTTATCATTCTGGTTTAACGATTTGTGACTGTTTGAGGTTTACTAAGGTTTGTTTTTGCCCCTACACATCAGAAAAACAGTTTTGCTTGAATGACATTAATTCCAGTGTTATGCCACGTCTCGACGAAAATCAGCGTCTTCGTGCTATTGGTATGTTCCAAGCTGGACTGGCACAGAACGTTGTCGCTAGACATTTTGGCTGTCATCGCAACACGATACTGTCATTATGGAGACGATTTAGACAATCTGGCAACACTAGAGACCGCAGACGTTCAGGTCGTCCAAGTGTAACGTCACGTCGTCAAGATAAGCACATAAGGCTGGTGCATCTGGGAAATCAATTCCAGACGTGAAGTCTCACTGCAAAAACATCCCCGGATTACGACCGATCAGCTCTAGAACAGTCCACAATAGACTTCGTGAACATAACATCAGGTCAAGACGTCCCGCAATCCATCCAATGTTACTGCCTAGACACCGTGCAGCTAGGCTGACGTGGTGTAAAACGTTATTTAAGATTCAGAATACAGGATTGGGCCAACATCCTGTCTACAGATGAATCCCGATTTCACCTACGCAGCAGTGATGGCCGTTCTCGTGTTTACCGCCGTGTAGGAGAACGATATGCAGACGCCTGCGACATTCAACGTCAATCTTTGGTGGGGGCAGTGTTATGGTGTGGGGAGGCATAACAGCACATGACAGAACACCATTGGTTGTTGTCGCCGGATATCTGACCGGTATACGCTATCGGGATGAAATTGTTCAGCCTTTTGTCATTCCGTTCATCCAAGCTCAGGCCAACAACGTCACATTTCAGCAGGACAACGCTCGACCATATGATGCGCGAGTAGTGCGTGACTATCTGACACAAATGTTGATTTGTTACCATGTCCAGCAGTTTCACCCGATTTTTCACCCATTAAACATGTTTGGGATAAAATGGAACGACGGTTACGCCATCTGCCAAATCGGCCAGTGACTTTAGCGGAAATGAGTCCGGCATTGATCCGCATTTGGAACAATATCCCACAAGCATTTTTCAACAACTTGGTTAGACCAATGCGTCGCCGTTGCCATGCATGCATTAATGCAAATGGTGGACACACACACTACTGACTTTGTTAATGTCTAAATAGCTTTGCGTTGCTTAAAACGTTTACCAAATGAATTCAAGTGACGTTAAATGTTATTGGTCTGATGGTTTGGTGAAAAATGCATTATTCGACAATATACTGTACACAATTGATAAATTTTATTTTGATATTGATCTTTAATTGATTTTGTAGTAATGCACAGTTTCTTTTTTACACTAGTATATTAGTCCCCGTGGGCATCACGATTGTTTGTCACATGTAATATGGCGAAAACAAAAATCCAAATATGGCGGGCCATTGTGATGTACAACACACAAAGAAAAAAAATGAAAATACCGAATCCGCGCCTTCTCTCTTCAAAGTCTAAGAACTGAATTAATTTAACATCATAGTCTATTGTTCTTAACACAATAAATGCAAATAGTCGCTGTAGATTATGAAAAAATCCACTGCAGCTCGTTCATCCTCATCTACATAAGTGCTGTACACATAATCAATGTTCAGAGTTATTGTATAACTTTTTCAAATGAGTTTCTTGAAGATAAAAAAAAAAAAACTGGGAGAAGAGCTTGGACCAGTAATCAAATCAATCAAATTAAATTTAAGACCTCGAAAATTCCATTGAATGATCGGAGCCAGATCATGAAGACGCATTACTTCCGTTGGGGCTCTTTCTATCGACCTTGTTTATGAGAACCTCTATGTATCTCCTTGATTCCAATGATGACTCATTTATAGGAAGATTCCACACGGATTTATCCTCCGAAATATCAAGATGCCCATATTTATTGTGGACCTTCTGGAGATGGCTTAAAGCACAGGGAAGTGTTACGACAAGTGGAACATTATTCCATAGCGGTCAACCAAGTCATGGTGGCGACTGTAAACCTTTCGAAGTGATGATGTGATCTTTACTACATACCTGCCACACAGGAATCACTCATTACGTATATACTTCGAACATATTTAGTCATCAACATACGGTTTTATTTCATTTAGTTTTATTTCTAGAGTTTGATATGCATTGCATTCTGGAGATGGCTTAAAGGAATTTTGATATGCATTGCGGTGATTGTGATAACATCCCATTCTGGAGATGGCTGAAAGGAAACCAGACGTTTCCAACATCAATAACTTGTAATGACTATGATGGTGAAAAACTGTCAAACTTGCAACCAAATAATTTTACCGATTGCTTTAGCGAGTATTTGTGCACTTTTTAAATTTAAGTCATCAAATGCATTGCTGGATACCGGTGATGTGCCACAGGGCTCAAACTCACAGCGCTGCTCCGCCCATCTCCGAATCGCGGAACTCTCTCAATTAAAGGGTTGTCAATACGGAAAGAGGACCACTGTGGTTATATATCCCTGTAGGGGACCTCTGGAGTGTTGACCTTTTGAAGATTGTTTAGTTAGCATATAGAAGAAACTAAAGTTTTCACTGTATTTGAAGTGGTGGCTGTTTGAGAAGAACGTGATGTTTTGTATGATGGAGTAATAATTCTCTGCGCGCCTCAGGTTATGAAATGTTTTATTCAGATTTAACTTTCTGGAACTCTTTTTCTGTCAGTTGGAAGTCTACCGATGGACTGATAATATATTTTGGAAGGAATGGAATACAACAAACAATGGTTCCATTGAAACAAGGTAATACAAGCAAACGCAGCATAACTATTTTGCTAAATGTTTAATGGTACCAGTTTTGTTACTGTTAAAAATAATTTTTCATAGTTGCTTATAGACAGTATTGTATGTTATATCTTTGTTGCCGACTGTCATTTTTCCCGTTCTTTAATGGCTGCCAGACAAAAAGCTTAACTATTGTGCTGGGAACTGGATAGTGAAATGGTCGATGGGCTTTTGGTTTATTTTAAAATAGACATGGAATGTAATTGATGACTCGAATGCTTTCATCACTTATCTATTTAAACTATAATTTGTTTGTCAGTTTGTACTTTTTCTTTTGGCCATTGTGTTGTCTGTTCTTCTTCGATATACGGTTTCTGATTGCCCTGTTCGTATCTTCAAACTCTTCTTGTTCACATAACGTGTTTGAATTACAATCACCGAGTTGATACCTATGCTGACAAACTATACTAATGGAAAAAAGAAACTGCATTCTAAAAATTTATATATATATTTTTATGACCGGGTATTTAATTTTTTTATTAGTCATGACTAGTTGAAATATTGATATTTATGCTATCTACCAGTAGCGGGAAACTTGCACAGAATTTGACACGCTCTATGAGTACACCTCGTGTATTTGGCCTTCTTTTGTTTATCATTCTCGTTTAACGATTTGTGACTGTTTGAGGTTTACTAAGGTTTGTTTTTGCCCCTACACATCAGAAAAACAGTTTTGCTTGAATGACATTAATTCCAGTGTTATGCCACGTCTCGACGAAAATCAGCGTCTTCGTGCTATTGGTATGTTCCAAGCTGGACTGGCACAGAACGTTGTCGTTAGACATTTTGGCTGTCATCGCAACACGATACTGTCATCATGGAGACGATTTAGACAATCTAGCAACACTAGAGACCGCAGACGTTCAGGTCGTCCAAGTGTAACGTAACGTCGTCAAGATAAGCACATAAGGCTGGTGCATCTGGGAAATCAATTCCAGACGTAAAGTCTCACTGCAAGAAGCATCCCCGGGTTACGACCGATCAGCTCTAGAACAGCCCACAATAGACTTCGTGAACATAACATCAGGCCAAGACGTCCCGCAATCCGTCCAATGTTACTGCCTAGACACCGTGCAGCTAGGCTGACGTGGTGTAGACGTTATGTAAGATTCAGAATACAGGATTGGGCCAACATCCTGTCTACAGATGAATCCCGATTTCACCTACACAGCAGTGATGGCCGTTCTCGTGTTTACCGCCGTGTAGGAGAACGATATGCAGACGCCTGCGTCATTCAACGTCAATCTTTGGTGGGGGCAGTGTTATGGTGTGGGGAGGCACAACAGCACATGACAGAACAACATTGGTTGTTGTCGCCGGATATCTGACCGGTATGCGCTATCGGGATGAAATTGCTCAGCCTTATGGCATTCCGTTCATCCAAGCTCAGGCCAACAACGTCACATTTCAGCAGGACAACGCTCGACCACATGTTGCGCGAGTAGTGCGTGACTATCTGACACGGCCAAATGTTGATTTGTTACCATGTCCAGCAGTTTCACCCGATTTTTCACCCATTGAGCATGTTTGGGATGAAATGAAACGACGGTTACGCCATTTGCCAAATCGGCCAGTGACTTTAGCGGAAATGGGTCCGGCATTGATCCGCATTTGGAACAATATCCCACAAGCATTTTTCAACCCCTTGGTTAGACCAATGCGTCGCCGTTGCCATGCATGCATTAATGCAAATGGTGGACACACACACTACTGACTTTGTTAATGTCTAAAGAGCTTTGCGTTGCTTAAAACGTTTACCAAATGAATTCAAGTGACGCTAAATGTTATTGGTCTGATGGTTTGGTGAAAAATGCATTATTCGACAATATACTGTACACAATTGATAAATTTTATTTTGATATTGATCTTTAATTGATTTTGTAGTAATGCACAGTTTCTTTTTTCCACTAGTATATTAGTCCCCGTGGGTATCACGATTGTTTGTCACATGTAATATGGCGAAAACAAAAATCCAAATATGGCGGGCCATTGTGATGTACAACACACAAAGAAAAAAAAATGAAAATACCGAATCCGCGCCTTCTCTCTTCAAAGTCTAAGAACTGAATTAATTTAACATCATAGTCTATTGTTCTTAACACAATAAATGCAAATAGTCGCTGTAGATTATGAAAAAATCCACTACAGCTCGTTCATCCTCATCTACATAAGTGCTGTACACATAATCAATTTTCAGAGTTATTGTATAACTTTTTCAAATGAGTTTCTTGAAGATAAAAAAAAAACTGGGGAGAAGAGCTTGGACCAGTAATCAAATCAATCAAATTAAATTTAAGACCTCGAAAATTCCATTGAATGATCGGAGCCAGATCATGAAGACGCATTGCTTCCGTTGGGACTCTTTCTATCGACCATGTTTATGAGAACCTCTATGTATCTCCTTGCTTCCAATGGTGACTCATTCATAGGAAGATTCCACACGGATTTATCCTCCGAAATATCAAGATGCCCATATTTATTGTGGACCTTCTGGAGATGGCTTAAAGCACAGGGAAGTGTTACGACAAGTGGAACATTATTCCATAGCGGTCAACCAAGTCATGGTGGCGACTGTAAACCTTTCGAAGTGATGATGTGATCTTTACTACATACCTGCCACACAGGAATCACTCATTCTGTATATACTTCGAACATATTTAGTCATCAACATACGGTTTTATTTTAATTAGTTTTATTTCTAGAATTTGATATGCATTGCATTCTGGAGATGGCTTAAAGGAATTTTGATATGCATTGCGGTGATTGTGATAACATCCCATTCTGGAGATGGCTGAAAGGAAACCAGACGTTTCCAACATCAATAACTTGTAATGACTATGATGGGGAACAACTGTCAAACTTACAACCAAATAATTTTACCGATTGCTTTAGCAAGAGTGCACTTTTTAAATTTAAGTCATCAAATGCATTGCTGGATACCGGTGATGTGCCACAGGGCTCAAACTCACAGCGCTGCTCCGCCCATCTCCGGATCGCGGAACTCTCTCAATTAAAGGGTTGTCAATACGGAAAGAGGACCACTGTGGTTATATATCCCTGTAGGGGACCTCTGGAGTGTTGACCTTTTGAAGATTGTTTAGTTAGCATATAGAAGAAACTAAAGTTTTCACTGTATTTGAAGTGGTGGCTGTTTGAGAAGAACGTGATGTTTTGTATGATGGAGTAATAATTCTCTGCGCGCCTCACGTTATGAAATGTTTTATTCAGATTTAACTTTCTGGAACTCTTTTTCTGTCAGTTGGAAGTTTACCGATGGACTGATAATATATTTTGGAAGGAATGGAATACAACAAACAATGGTTCCATTGAAACAAGGTAATACAAGCAAACGCAGCATAACTATTTTGCTAAATGTTTAATGGTACCAGTTTTGTTACTGTTAAAAATACTTTTTCATAGTTGCTTATAGACAGTATTGTATGTTATATCTTTGTTGCCGACTGTCATTTTTCCCGTTCTTTAATGGCTGCCAGACAAAAAGCTTAACTATTGTGCTGGGAACTGGATAGTGAAATGGTCGATGGGCTTTTGGTTTATTTTAAAATAGACATGGAATGTAATTGATGACTCGAATGCTTTCATCACTTATCTATTTAAACTATAATTTGTTTGTCAGTTTGTACTTTTTCTTTTGGCCATTGTGTTGTCTGTTCTTCTTCGATATACGGTTTCTGATTGCCCTGTTAGTATCTTCAAACTCTTCTTGTTCACATAACGTGTTTGAATTACAATCACCGAGTTGATACCTATGCTGACAAACTATACTAATGGAAAAAAGAAACTGTCTTCTAAAAATTTATATATATTTTTTTATGACCGGGTATTTAATTTTTTTATTAGTCATGACTAGTTGAAATATTGATTTTTATGCTATCTACCAGTAGCGGGAAACTTGCACAGAATTTGACACGCTCTATGAGTACACCTCGTGTATTTGGCCTTCTTTTGTTTATCATTCTCGTTTAACGATTTGTGACTGTTTGAGGTTTACTAAGGTTTGTTTTTGCCCCTACACATCAGAAAAACAGTTTTGCTTGAATGACATTAATTCCAGTGTTATGCCACGTCTCGACGAAAATCAGCGTCTTCGTGCTATTGGTATGTTCCAAGCTGGACTGGCACAGAACGTTGTCGTTAGACATTTTGGCTGTCATCGCAACACGATACTGTCATTATGGAGACGATTTAGACAATCTAGCAACACTAGAGACCGCA
This sequence comes from Bathymodiolus septemdierum, assembly GCA_963383655.1. Lineage (NCBI taxonomy): Eukaryota > Metazoa > Mollusca > Bivalvia > Mytilida > Modiolidae > Bathymodiolus > Bathymodiolus septemdierum. The sequence continues at coordinate 53,722,269 of OY726527.1, forward strand.
GACGTTCAGGTCGTCCAAGTGTAACGTAACGTCGTCAAGATAAGCACATAAGGCTGGTGCATCTGGGAAATCAATTCCAGACGTAAAGTCTCACTGCAAGAAGCATCCCCGGATTACGTCCGATCAGCTCTAGAACAGCCCACAATAGACTTCGTGAACATAACATCAGGCCAAGACGTCCCGCAATCCGTCCAATGTTACTGCCTAGACACCGTGCAGCTAGGCTGACGTGGTGTAGACGTTATTTAAGATTCAGAATACAGGATTGGGCCAACATCCTGTCTACAGATGAATCCCGATTTCACCTACACAGCAGTGATGGCCGTTCTCGTGTTTATCGCCGTGTAGGAGAACGATATGCAGACGCCTGCGTCATTCAACGTCAATCGTTTGGTGGGGGCAGTGTTATGATGTGGGGAGGCACAACAGCACATGACAGAACACCATTGGTTGTTGTCGCCGGATATCTGACCGGTATGCGCTATCGGGATGAAATTGCTCAGCCTTATGGCATTCCGTTCATCCAAGCTCAGGCCAACAACGTCACATTTCAGCAGGACAACGCTCGACCACATGATGCGCGAGTAGTGCGTGACTATCTGACACAGCCAAATGTTGATTTGTTACCATGTCCAGCAGTTTCATCCGATTTTTCACCCATTAAGCATGTTTGGGATGAAATGGAACGACGGTTACGCCATCTGCCAAATCGGCCAGTGACTTTAGCGGAAATGAGTCCGGCATTGATCCGCATTTGGAACATTATCCCACAAGCATTTTTCAACAACTTGGTTAGACCAATGCGTCGCCGTTGCCATGCATGCATTAATGCAAATGGTGGACACACACACTACTGACTTTGTTAATGTCTAAATAGCTTTGCGTTGCTTAAAACGTTTACCAAATGAATTCAAGTGACGTTAAATGTTATTGGTCTGATGGTTTGGTGAAAAATGCATTATTCGACAATATACTGTACACAATTGATAAATTTTATTTTGATATTGATCTTTAATTGATTTTGTAGTAATGCACAGTTTCTTTTTTCCACTAGTATATTAGTCCCCGTGGGTATCACGATTGTTTGTCACATGTAATATGGCGAAAACAAAAATCCAAATATGGCGGGCCATTGTGATGTACAACACACAAAGAAAAAAAAATGAAAATACCGAATCCGCGCCTTCTCCCTTCAAAGTCTAAGAACTGAATTAATTTAACATCATAGTCTATTGTTCTTAACACAATAAATGCAAATAGTCGCTGTAGATTATGAAAAAATCCACTGCAGCTCGTTCATCCTCATCTACATAAGTGCTGTACACATAATCAATTTTCAGAGTTATTGTATAATTTTTTCAAATGAGTTTCTTGAAGATAAAAAAAAAACTGGGGAGAAGAGCTTGGACCAGTAATCAAATCAATCAAATTAAATTTAAGACCTCGAAAATTCCATTGAATGATCGGAGCCAGATCATGAAGACGCATTGCTTCCGTTGGGACTCTTTCTATTGACCATGTTTATGAGAACCTCTATGTATCTCCTTGCTTTCAATGGTGACTCATTCATAGGAAGATTCCACACGGATTTATCCTCCGAAATATCAAGATGCCCATATTTATTGTGAACCTTCTGGAGATGGCTTAAAGCACAGGGAAGTGTTACGACAAGTGGAACATTATTCCATGGCGGTCAACCAAGTCATGGTGGCGACTGTAAACCTTTCGAAGTGATGATGTGATCTTTACTACATACCTGCCACACAGGAATCACTCATTCTGTATATACTTCGAACATATTTAGTCATCAACATACGGTTTTATTTTAATTAGTTTTATTTCTAGAATTTGATATGCATTGCATTCTGGAGATGGCTTAAAGAAATTTTAATATGCATTGCGGTGATTGTGATAACATCCCATTCTGGAGATGGCTGAAAGGAAACCAGACGTTTCCAACATCAATAACTTGTAATGACTATGATGGTGAACAACTGTCAAACTTACAACCAAATAATTTTACCGATTGCTTTAGCAAGAGTGCACTTTTTAAATTTAAGTCATCAAATGCATTGCTGGATACCGGTGATGTGCCACAGGGCTCAAACTCACAGCGCTGCTCCGCCCATCTCCGGATCGCGGAACCCTCTCAATAAAAGGGTTGTCAATACGGAAAGAGGACCACTGTGGTTATATATCCCTGTAGGGGACCTCTGGAGTGTTGACCTTTTGAAGATTGTTTAGTTAGCATATAGAAGAAACTAAAGTTTTCACTGTATTTGAAGTGGTGGCTGTTTGAGAAGAACGTGATGTTTTGTATGATGGAGTAATAATTCTCTGCGCGCCTCACGTTATGAAATGTTTTATTCAGATTTAACTTTCTGGAACTCTTTTTCTGTCAGTTGGAAGTTTACCGATGGACTGATAATATATTTTGGAAGGAATGGAATACAACAAACAATGGTTCCATTGAAACAAGGTAATACAAGCAAACGCAGCATAACTATTTTGCTAAATGTTTAATGGTACCAGTTTTGTTACTGTTAAAAATAATTTTTCATAGTTGCTTATAGACAGTATTGTATGTTATATCTTTGTTGCCGACTGTCATTTTTCCCGTTCTTTAATGGCTGCCAGACAAAAAGCTTAACTATTGTGCTGGGAACTGGATAGTGAAATGGTCGATGGGCTTTTGGTTTATTTTAAAATAGACATGGAATGTAATTGATGACTCGAATGCTTTCATCACTTATCTATTTAAACTATAATTTGTTTGTCAGTTTGTACTTTTTCTTTTGGCCATTGTGTTGTCTGTTCTTCTTCGATATACGGTTTCTGATTGCCCTGTTCGTATCTTCAAACTCTTCTTGTTCACATAACGTGTTTGAATTACAATCACCGAGTTGATACCTATGCTGACAAACTATACTAATGGAAAAAAGAAACTGCATTCTAAAAAAATTTATATATTTTTTTATGACCGGGTATTTAATTTTTTTATTAGTCATGACTAGTTGAAATATTGATTTTTATGCTATCTACCAGTAGCGGGAAACTTGCACAGAATTTGACACGCTCTATGAGTACACCTCGTGTATTTGGCCTTCTTTTGTTTATCATTCTCGTTTAACGATTTGTGACTGTTTGAGGTTTACTAAGGTTTGTTTTTGCCCCTACACATCAGAAAAAACAGTTTTGCTTGAATGACATTAATTCCAGTGTTATGCCACGTCTCGACGAAAATCAGCGTCTTCGTGCTATTGGTATGTTCCAAGCTGGACTGGCACAGAACGTTGTCGCTAGACATTTTGGCTGTCATCGCAACACGATACTGTCATTATGGAGACGATTTAGAAAATCTAGCAACACTAGAGACCGCAGACGTTCAGGTCGTCCAAGTGTAACGTCACGTCGTCAAGATAAGCACATAAGGCTGGTGCATCTGGGAAATCAATTCCAGACGTGAAGTCTCACTGCAAGAAGCATCCCCGGATTACGACCGATCAGCTCTAGAACAGCCCACAATAGACTTCGTGAACATAACATCAGGCCAAGACGTCCCGCAATCCGTCCAATGTTGCTGCCTAGACACCGTGCAGCTAGGCTGACGTGGTGTAGACGTTATTTAAGATTCAGAATACAGGATTGGGCCAACATCCTGTCTACAGATGAATCCCGATTTCACCTACACAGCAGTGATGGCCGTTCTCGTGTTTACCGCCGTGTAGGAGAACGATATGCAGACGCCTGCGTCATTCAACGTCAATCTTTGGTGGGGGCAGTGTTATGGTGTGGGGAGGCACAACAGCACATGACAGAACACCATTGGTTGTTGTCGCCGGATATCTGACCGGTATACGCTATCGGGATGAAATTGCTCAGCCTTATGGCATTCCGTTCATCCAAGCTCAGGCCAACAACGTCACATTTCAGCAGGACAACGCTCGACCACATGTTGCGCGAGTAGTGCGTGACTATCTGACACAGCCAAATGTTGATTTGTTACCATGTCCAGCAGTTTCACCCGATTTTTCACCCATTGAGCATGTTTGGGATGAAATGAAACGACGGTTACGCCATTTGCCAAATCGGCCAGTGACTTTAGCGGAAATGGGTCCGGCATTGATCCGCATTTGGAACAATATCCCACAAGCATTTTTCAACACCTTGGTTAGACCAATGCGTCGCCGTTGCCATGCATGCATTAATGCAAATGGTGGACACACACACTACTGACTTTGTTAATGTCTAAAGAGCTTTGCGTTGCTTAAAACGTTTACCAAATGAATTCAAGTGACGCTAAATGTTATTGGTCTGATGGTTTGGTGAAAAATGGATTATTCGACAATATACTGTACACAATTGATAAATTTTATTTTGATATTGATCTTTAATTGATTTTGTAGTAATGCACAGTTTCTTTTTTCCACTAGTATATTAGTCCCCGTGGGTATCACGATTGTTTGTCACATGTAATATGGCGAAAACAAAAATCCAAATATGGCGGGCCATTGTGATGTACAACACACAAAGAAAAAAAAATGAAAATACCGAATCCGCGCCTTCTCTCTTCAAAGTCTAAGAACTGAATTAATTTAACATCATAGTCTATTGTTCTTAACACAATAAATGCAAATAGTCGCTGTAGATTATGAAAAAATCCACTGCAGCTCGTTCATCCTCATCTACATAAGTGCTGTACACATAATCAATTTTCAGAGTTATTGTATAACTTTTTCAAATGAGTTTCTTGAAGATAAAAAAAAACTGGGGAGAAGAGCTTGGACCAGTAATCAAATCAATCAAATTAAATTTAAGACCTCGAAAATTCCATTGAATGATCGGAGCCAGATCATGAAGACGCATTGCTTCCGTTGGGACTCTTTCTATCGACCATGTTTATGAGAACCTCTATGTATCTCCTTGCTTCCAATGGTGACTCATTCATAGGAAGATTCCACACGGATTTATCCTCCGAAATATCAAGATGCCCATATTTATTGTGGACCTTCTGGAGATGGCTTAAAGCACAGGGAAGTGTTACGACAAGTGGAACATTATTCCATAGCGGTCAACCAAGTCATGGTGGCGACTGTAAACCTTTCGAAGTGATGATGTGATCTTTACTACATACCTGCCACACAGGAATCACTCATTCTGTATATACTTCGAACATATTTAGTCATCAACATACGGTTTTATTTTAATTAGTTTTATTTCTAGAATTTGATATGCATTGCATTCTGGAGATGGCTTAAAGGAATTTTAATATGCATTGCGGTGATTGTGATAACATCCCATTCTGGAGATGGCTGAAAGGAAACCAGACGTTTCCAACATCAATAACTTGTAATGACTATGATGGTGAACAACTGTCAAACTTACAGCCAAATAATTTTACCGATTGCTTTAGCAAGAGTGCACTTTTTAAATTTAAGTCATCAAATGCATTGCTGGATACCGGTGATGTGCCACAGGGCTCAAACTCACAGCGCTGCTCCGCCCATCTCCGGATCGCGGAACCCTCTCAATTAAAGGGTTGTCAATACGGAAAGAGGACCACTGTGGTTATATATCCCTGTAGGGGACCTCTGGAGTGTTGACCTTTTGAAGATTGTTTAGTTAGCATATAGAAGAAACTAAAGTTTTCACTGTATTTGAAGTGGTGGCTGTTTGAGAAGAACGTGATGTTTTGTATGATGGAGTAATAATTCTCTGCGCGCCTCACGTTATGAAATGTTTTATTCAGATTTAACTTTCTGGAACTCTTTTTCTGTCAGTTGGAAGTTTACCGATGGACTGATAATATATTTTGGAAGGAATGGAATACAACAAACAATGGTTCCATTGAAACAAGGTAATACAAGCAAACGCAGCATAACTATTTTGCTAAATGTTTAATGGTACCAGTTTTGTTACTGTTAAAAATACTTTTTCATAGTTGCTTATAGACAGTATTGTATGTTATATCTTTGTTGCCGACTGTCATTTTCCCCGTTCTTTAATGGCTGCCAGACAAAAAGCTTAACTATTGTGCTGGGAACTGGATAGTGAAATGGTCGATGGGCTTTTGGTTTATTTTAAAATAGACATGGAATGTAATTGATGACTCGAATGCTTTCATCACTTATCTATTTAAACTATAATTTGTTTGTCAGTTTGTACTTTTTCTTTTGGCCATTGTGTTGTCTGTTCTTCTTCGATATACGGTTTCTGATTGCCCTGTTAGTATCTTCAAACTCTTCTTGTTCACATAACGTGTTTGAATTACAATCACCGAGTTGATACCTATGCTGACAAACTATACTAATGGAAAAAAGAAACTGTCTTCTAAAAATTTATATATATTTTTTTATGACCGGGTATTTAATTTTTTTATTAGTCATGACTAGTTGAAATATTGATTTTTATGCTATCTACCAGTAGCGGGAAACTTGCACAGAATTTGACACGCTCTATGAGTACACCTCGTGTATTTGGCCTTCTTTTGTTTATCATTCTCGTTTAACGATTTGTGACTGTTTGAGGTTTACTAAGGTTTGTTTTTGCCCCTACACATCAGAAAAACAGTTTTGCTTGAATGACATTAATTCCAGTGTTATGCCACGTCTCGACGAAAATCAGCGTCTTCGTGCTATTGGTATGTTCCAAGCTGGACTGGCACAGAACGTTGTCGTTAGACATTTTGGCTGTCATCGCAACACGATACTGTCATTATGGAGACGATTTAGACAATCTAGCAACACTAGAGACCGCAGACGTTCAGGTCGTCCAAGTGTAACGTAACGTCGTCAAGATAAGCACATAAGGCTGGTGCATCTGGGAAATCAATTCCAGACGTAAAGTCTCACTGCAAGAAGCATTCCCGGATTACGTCCGATCAGCTCTAGAACAGCCCACAATAGACTTCGTGAACATAACATCAGGCCAAGACGTCCCGCAATCCGTCCAATGTTACTGCCTAGACACCGTGCAGCTAGGCTGACGTGGTGTAGACGTTATTTAAGATTCAGAATACAGGATTGGGCCAACATCCTGTCTACAGATGAATCCCGATTTCACCTACACAGCAGTGATGGCCGTTCTCGTTTTTACCGCCGTGTAGGAGAACGATATGCAGACGCCTGCGTCATTCAACGTCAATCGTTTGGTGGGGGCAGTGTTATGGTGTGGGGAGGCACAACAGCACATGACAGAACACCATTGGTTGTTGTCGCCGGATATCTGACCGGTATACGCTATCGGGATGAAATTGCTCAGCCTTATGGCATTCCGTTCATCCAAGCTCAGGCCAACAACGTCACATTTCAGCAGGACAACGCTCGACCACATGATGCGCGAGTAGTGCGTGACTATCTGACACAGCCAAATGTTGATTTGTTACCATGTCCAGCAGTTTCATCCGATTTTTCACCCATTAAGCATGTTTGGGATGAAATGGAACGACGGTTACGCCATCTGCCAAATCGGCCAGTGACTTTAGCGGAAATGAGTCCGGCATTGATCCGCATTTGGAACATTATCCCACAAGCATTTTTCAACAACTTGGTTAGACCAATGCGTCGCCGTTGCCATGCATGCATTAATGCAAATGGTGGACACACACACTACTGACTTTGTTAATGTCTAAATAGCTTTGCGTTGCTTAAAACGTTTACCAAATGAATTCAAGTGACGTTAAATGTTATTGGTCTGATGGTTTGGTGAAAAATGCATTATTCGACAATATACTGTACACAATTGATAAATTTTATTTTGATATTGATCTTTAATTGATTTTGTAGTAATGCACAGTTTCTTTTTTCCACTAGTATATTAGTCCCCGTGGGTATCACGATTGTTTGTCACATGTAATATGGCGAAAACAAAAATCCAAATATGGCGGGCCATTGTGATGTACAACACACAAAGAAAAAAAAATGAAAATACCGAATCCGCGCCTTCTCTCTTCAAAGTCTAAGAACTGAATTAATTTAACATCATAGTCTATTGTTCTTAACACAATAAATGCAAATAGTCGCTGTAGATTATGAAAAAATCCACTGCAGCTCGTTCATCCTCATCTACATAAGTGCTGTACACATACTCAATTTTCAGAGTTATTGTATAACTTTTTCAAATGAGTTTCTTGAAGATAAAAAAAAAAAAAAAAAAAAACTGGGAGAAGAGCTTGGACCAGTAATCAAATCAATCAAATTAAATTTAAGACCTCGAAAATTCCATTGAATGATTGGAGCCAGATCATGAAGACGCATTGCTTCCGTTGGGACTCTTTCTATCGACCATGTTTATGAGAACCTCTATGTATCTCCTTGCTTCCAATGGTGACTCATTCATAGGAAGATTCCACACGGATTTATCCTCCGAAATATCAAGATGCCCATATTTATTGTGGACCTTCTGGAGATGGCTTAAAGCACAGGGAAGTGTTACAACAAGTGGAACATTATTCCATAGCGGTCAACCAAGTCATGGTGGCGACTGTAAACCTTTCCAAGTGATGATGTGATCTTTACTACATACCTGCCACACAGGAATCACTCATTCCGTATATACTTAAAACATATTTAGTCATCAACATAGGGTTTTATTTTAATTAGTTTTATTTCTAGAATTTGATATGCATTGCATTCTGGAGATGGCTTAAAGGAATTTTGATATGCATTGCGGTGATTGTGATAACATCCCATTCTGGAGATGGCTGAAAGGAAACCAGACGTTTCCAACATCAATAACTTGTAATGACTATGATGGTGAACAACTGTCAAACTTACAACCAAATATTTTTACCGATTGCTTTAGCAAGAGTGCACCTTTTAAATTTAAGTCATCAAATGCATTGCTGGATACCGGTGATGTGCCACAGGGCTCAAACTCACAGCGCTGCTCCGCCCATCTCCGGATCGCGGAACCCTCTCAATTAAAGGGTTGTCAATACGGAAAGAGGACCACTGTGGTTATATATCCCTGTAGGGGACCTCTGGAGTGTTGACCTTTTGAAGATTGTTTAGTTAGCATATAGAAGAAACTAAAGTTTTCACTGTATTTGAAGTGGTGGCTGTTTGAGAAGAACGTGATGTTTTGTATGATGGAGTAATAATTCTCTGCGCGCCTCACGTTATGAAATGTTTTATTCAGATTTAACTTTCTGGAACTCTTTTTCTGTCAGTTGGAAGTCTACCGATGGACTGATAATATATTTTGGAAGGAATGGAATACAACAAACAATGGTTCCATTGAAACAAGGTAATACAAGCAAACGCAGCATAACTATTTTGCTAAATGTTTAATGGTACCAGTTTTGTTACTGTTAAAAATACTTTTTCATAGTTGCTTATAAACAGTATTGTATGTTATATCTTTGTTGCCGACTGTCATTTTTCCCGTTCTTTAATGGCTGCCAGACAAAAAGCTTAACTATTGTGCTGGGAACTGGATAGTGAAATGGTCGATGGGCTTTTGGTTTATTTTAAAATAGACATGGAATGTAATTGATGACTCGAATGCTTTCATCACTTATCTATTTAAACTATAATTTGTTTGTCAGTTTGTACTTTTTCTTTTGGCCATTGTGTTGTCTGTTCTTCTTCGATATACGTTTCTGATTGCCCTGTTCGTATCTTCAAACTCTTCTTGTTCACATAACGTGTTTGAATTACAATCACCGAGTTGATACCTATGCTGACAAACTATACTAATGGAAAAAAGAAACTGCATTCTAAAAATTTATATATATTTTTTTATTAGTCATGACTAGTTGAAATATTGATTTTTGTGCTATCGACCAGTAGCGGGAAACTTGCACAGAATTTGACACGCTCTACGAGTACACCTCGTGTATTTGGCCTTCTTTTGTTTATCATTCTGGTTTAATGATTTGTGACTGTTTGAGGTTTACTAAGGTTTGTTTTTGCCCCTACACATCAGAAAAACAGTTTTGCTTGAATGACATTAATTCCAGTGTTATGCCACGTCTCGACGAAAATCAGCGTCTTCGTGCTATTGGTATGTTCCAAGCTGGACTGGCACAGAACGTTGTCGCTAGACATTTTGGCTGTCATCGCAACACGATACTGTCATTATGGAGACGATTTAGACAATCTGGCAACACTAGAGACCGCAGACGTTCAGGTCGTCCAAGTGTAACGTCACGTCGTCAAGATAAGCACATAAGGCTGGTGCATCTGGGAAATCAATTCCAGACGTGAAGTCTCACTGCAAGAAGCATCCCCGGATTACGACCGATCAGCTCTAGAACAGTCCACAATAGACTTCGTGAACATAACATCAGGCCAAGACGTCCCGCAATCCATCCAATGTTACTGCCTAGACACCGTGCAGCTAGGCTGACGTGGTGTAAGACGTTATTTAAGATTCAGAATACAGGATTGGGCCAACATCCTGTCTACAGATGAATCCCGATTTCACCTACGCAGCAGTGATGGCCGTTCTCGTGTTTACCGCCGTGTAGGAGAACGATATGCAGACGCCTGCGTCATTCAACGTCAATCGTTTGGTGGGGGCAGTGTTATGGTGTGGGGAGGCACAACAGCACATGACAGAACACCATTGGTTGTTGTCGCCGGATATCTGACCGGTATACGCTATCGGGATGAAATTGCTCAGCCTTATGGCATTCCGTTCATCCAAGCTCAGGCCAACAACGTCACATTTCAGCAGGACAACGCTCGACCACATGATGCGCGAGTAGTGCGTGACTATCTGACACAGCCAAATGTTGATTTGTTACCATGTCCAGCAGTTTCATCCGATTTTTCACCCATTAAGCATGTTTGGGATGAAATGGAACGACGGTTACGCCATCTGCCAAATCGGCCAGTGACTTTAGCGGAAATGAGTCCGGCATTGATCCGCATTTGGAACATTAACCCACAAGCATTTTTCAACAACTTGGTTAGACCAATGCGTCGCCGTTGCCATGCATGCATTAATGCAAATGGTGGACACACACACTACTGACTTTGTTAATGTCTAAATAGCTTTGCGTTGCTTAAAACGTTTACCAAATGAATTCAAGTGACGTTAAATGTTATTGGTCTGATGGTTTGGTGAAAAATGCATTATTCGACAATATACTGTACACAATTGATAAATTTTATTTTGATATTGATCTTTAATTGATTTTGTAGTAATGCACAGTTTCTTTTTTACACTAGTATATTAGTTCCCGTGGGCATCACGATTGTTTGTCACATGTATTATGGCGAAAACAAAAATCCAAATATGGCGGGCCATTGTGATGTACAACACACAAAGAAAAAAAAATGAAAATACCGAATCCGCGCCTTCTCTCTTCAAAGTCTAAGAACTGAATTAATTTAACATCATAGTCTATTGTTCTTAACACAATAAATGCAAATAGTCGCTGTAGATTATGAAAAAATCCACTGCAGCTCGTTCATCCTCATCTACATAAGTGCTGTACACATAATCAATTTTCAGAGTTATTGTATAACTTTTTCAAATGAGTTTCTTGAAGATAAAAAAAAAAAAAAAAAAACTGGGAGAAGAGCTTGGACCAGTAATCAAATCAATCAAATTAAATTTAAGACCTCGACAATTCCATTGAATGATCGGAGCCAGATCATGAAGACGCATTGCTTCCGTTGGGACTCTTTCTATCGACCTTGTTTATGAGAACCTCTATGTATCTCCTTGATTCCAATGGTGACTCATTCATAGGAAGATTCCACACGGATTTATCCTCCGAAATATCAAGATGCCCATATTTATTGTGGACCTTCTGGAGATGGCTTAAAGCACAGGGAAGTGTTACGACAAGTGGAACATTATTCCATAGCGGTCAACCAAGTCATGGTGGCGACTGTAAACCTTTCGAAGTGATGATGTGATCTTTACTACATACCTCCACACAGGAATCACTCATTCTGTATATACTTCGAACATATTTAGTCATCAACATACGGTTTTATTTTAATTAGTTTTGTTTCTAGAATTTGATATGCATTGCATTCTGGAGATGGCTCAAAGGAATTTTAATATGCATTGCGGTGATTGTGATAACATCCCATTCTGGAGATGGCTGAAAGGAAACCAGACGTTTCCAACATCAATAACTTGTAATGACTATGATGGTGAACAACTGTCAAACTTACAACCAAATAATTTTACCGATTGCTTTAGCAAGAGTGCACTTTTTAAATTTAAGTCATCAAATGCATTGCTGGATACCGGTGATGTGCCACAGGGCTCAAACTCACAGCGCTGCTCCGCCCATCTCCGGATCGCGGAACCCTTTCAATTAAAGGGTTGTCAATACGGAAAGAGGACCACTGTGGTTATATATCCCTGTAGGGGACCTCTGGAGTGTTGACCTTTTGAAGATTCTTTAGTTAACATATAGAAGAAACTAAAGTTTTCACTGTATTTGAGAAGAACGTGATGTTTTGTATGATGGAGTAATAATTCTCTGCGCGCCTCACGTTATGAAATGTTTTATTCAGATTTAACTTTCTGGAACTCTTTTTCTGTCAGTTGGAAGTCTACCGATGGACTGATAATATATTTTGGAAGGAATGGAATACAACAAACAATGGTTCCATTGAAACAAGGTAATACAAACAAACGCAGCATAACTATTTTGCTAAATGTTTAATGGTACCAGTTTTGTTACTGTTAAAAATACTTTTTCATAGTTGCTTATAAACAGTATTGTATGTTATATCTTTGTTGCCGACTGTCATTTTTCCCGTTCTTTAATGGCTGCTAGACAAAAAGCTTAACTATTGTGCTGGGAACTGGATAGTGAAATGGTCGATGGGCTTTTGGTTTATTTTAAAATAGACATGGAATGTAATTGATGACTCGAATGCTTTCATCACTTATCTATTTAAACTATAATTTGTTTGTCAGTTTGTACTTTTTCTTTTGGCCATTGTGTTGTCTGTTCTTCTTCGATATACGTTTCTGATTGCCCTGTTCGTATCTTCAAACTCTTCTTGTTCACATAACGTGTTTGAATTACAATCACCGAGTTGATACCTATGCTGACAAACTATACTAATGGAAAAAAGAAACTGCATTCTAAAAATTTATATATATTTTTTTATTAGTCATGACTAGTTGAAATATTGATTTTTGTGCTATCGACCAGTAGCGGGAAACTTGCACAGAATTTGACACGCTCTACGAGTACACCTCGTGTATTTGGCCTTCTTTTGTTTATCATTCTGGTTTAATGATTTGTGACTGTTTGAGGTTTACTAAGGTTTGTTTTTGCCCCTACACATCAGAAAAACAGTTTTGCTTGAATGACATTAATTCCAGTGTTATGCCACGTCTCGACGAAAATCAGCGTCTACGTGCTATTGGTATGTTCCAAGCTGGACTGGCACAGAACATTGGCGCTAGACATTTTGGCTGTCATCGCAACACGATACTGTCATTATGGAGACGATTTAGACAATCTGGCAACACTAGAGACCGCAGACGTTCAGGTCGTCCAAGTGTAACGTCACGTCGTCAAGATAAGCACATAAGGCTAGTGCATATGGGAAATCAATTCCAGACGTGAAGTCTCACTGCAAGAAGCATCCCCGGATTACGACCGATCAGCTCTAGAACAGTCCACAATAGACTTCGTGAACATAACATCAGGCCAAGACGTCCCGCAATCCATCCAATGTTACTGCCTAGACACCGTGCAGCTAGGCTGACGTGGTGTAGACGTTATTTAAGATTCAGAATACAGGATTGGGCCAACATCCTGTCTACAGATGAATCCCGATTTCACCTACACAGCAGTGATGGCCGGTCTCGTGTTTACCGCCGTGTAGGAGAACGATATGCAGACGCCTGCGTCATTCAACGTCAATCGTTTGGTGGGGGCAGTGTTATGGTGTGGGGAGGCACAACAGCACATGACAGAACACCATTGGTTGTTGTCGCCGGATATCTGACCGGTATACGCTATCGGGATGAAATTGCTCAGCCTTATGGCATTCCGTTCATCCAAGCTCAGGCCAACAACGTCACATTTCAGCAGGACAACGCTCGACCACATGATGCGCGAGTAGTGCGTGACTATCTGACACAGCCAAATGTTGATTTGTTACCATGTCCAGCAGTTTCATCCGATTTTTCACCCATTAAGCATGTTTGGGATGAAATGGAACGACGGTTACGCCATCTGCCAAATCGGCCAGTGACTTTAGCGGAAATGAGTCCGGCATTGATCCGCATTTGGAACATTATCCCACAAGCATTTTTCAACAACTTGGTTAGACCAATGCGTCGCCGTTGCCATGCATGCATTAATGCAAATGGTGGACACACACACTACTGACTTTGTTAATGTCTAAATAGCTTTGCGTTGCTTAAAACGTTTACCAAATGAATTCAAGTGACGTTAAATGTTATTGGTCTGATGGTTTGGTGAAAAATGCATTATTCGACAATATACTGTACACAATTGATAAATTTTATTTTGATATTGATCTTTAATTGATTTTGTAGTAATGCACAGTTTCTTTTTTACACTAGTATATTAGTCCCCGTGGGCATCACGATTGTTTGTCACATGTATTATGGCGAAAACAAAAATCCAAATATGGCGGGCCATTGTGATGTACAACACACAAAGAAAAAAAAATGAAAATACCGAATCCGCGCCTTCTCTCTTCAAAGTCTAAGAACTGAATTAATTTAACATCATAGTCTATTGTTCTTAACACAATAAATGCAAATAGTCGCTGTAGATTATGAAAAAATCCACTGCAGCTCGTTCATCCTCATCTACATAAGTGCTGTACACATAATCAATTTTCAGAGTTATTGTATAACTTTTTCAAATGAGTTTCTTGAAGATAAAAAAAAAACAACTGGGAGAAGAGCTTGGACCAGTAATCAAATCAATCAAATTAAATTTAAGACCTCGAAAATTCCATTGAATGATCGGAGCCAGATCATGAAGACGCATTACTTCCGTTGGGGCTCTTTCTATCGACCTTGTTTATGAGAACCTCTATGTATCTCCTTGATTCCAATGATGATTCATTTATAGGAAGATTCCACACGGATTTATCCTCCGAAATATCAAGATGCCCATATTTATTGTGGACCTTCTGGAGATGGCTTAAAGCACAGGGAAGTGTTACGACAAGTGGAACATTATTCCATAGCGGTCAACCAAGTCATGGTGGCGACTGTAAACCTTTCGAAGTGATGATGTGATCTTCACTACATACCTGCCACACAGGAATCACTCATTCCGTATATACTTCGAACATATTTAGTCATCAACATACGGTTTTATTTTAATTAGTTTTATTTCTAGAGTTTGATATGCATTGCATTCTGGAGATGGCTTAAAGGAATTTTGATATGCATTGCGGTGATTGTGATAACATCCCATTCTGGAGATGGCTGAAAGGAAACCAGACGTTTCCAACATCAATAACTTGTAATGACTATGATGGTGAAAAACTGTCAAACTTACAACCAAATAATTTTACCGATTGCTTTAGCGAGTATTTGTGCACTTTTTAAATTTAAGTCATCAAATGCATTGCTGGATACCGGTGATGTGCCACAGGGCTCAAACTCACAGCGCTGCTCCGCCCATCTCCGGATCGCGGAACTCTCTCAATTAAAGGGTTGTCAATACGGAAAGAGGACCACTGTGGTTATATATCCCTGTAGGGGACCTCTGGAGTGTTGACCTTTTGAAGATTGTTTAGTTAGCATATAGAAGAAACTAAAGTTTTCACTGTATTTGAAGTGGTGGCTGTTTGAGAAGAACGTGATGTTTTGTATGATGGAGTAATAATTCTCTGCGCGCCTCACGTTATGAAATGTTTTATTCAGATTTAACTTTCTGGAACTCTTTTTCTGTCAGTTGGAAGTTTACCGATGGACTGATAATATATTTTGGAAGGAATGGAATACAACAAACAATGGTTCCATTGAAACAAGGTAATACAAGCAAACGCAGCATAACTATTTTGCTAAATGTTTAATGGTACCAGTTTTGTTACTGTTAAAAATACTTTTTCATAGTTGCTTATAGAGAGTATTGTATGTTATATCTTTG
This sequence comes from Bathymodiolus septemdierum, assembly GCA_963383655.1. Classification (NCBI taxonomy): domain Eukaryota; kingdom Metazoa; phylum Mollusca; class Bivalvia; order Mytilida; family Modiolidae; genus Bathymodiolus; species Bathymodiolus septemdierum. Next base: position 53,738,341 of record OY726527.1, read on the forward strand.
TTGCCGACTGTCATTTTTCCCGTTCTTTAATGGCTGCCAGACAAAAAGCTGAACTATTGTGCTGGGAACTGGATAGTGAAATGGTCGATGGGCTTTTGGTTTATTTTAAAATAGACATGGAATGTAATTGATGACTCGAATGCTTTCATCACTTATCTATTTAAACTATAATTTGTTTGTCAGTTTGTACTTTTTCTTTTGGCCATTGTGTTGTCTGTTCTTCTTCGATATACGGTTTCTGATTGCCCTGTTCGTATCTTCAAACTCTTCTTGTTCACATAACGTGTTTGAATTACAATCACCGAGTTGATACCTATGCTGACAAACTATACTAATGGAAAAAAGAAACTGCATTCTAAAAATTTATATATATTTTTTTATGACCGGTTATTTAATTTTTTTATTAGTCATGACTAGTTGAAATATTGATTTTTATGCTATCTACCAGTAGCGGGAAACTTGCACAGAATTTGACACGCTCTGAGTACACCTCGTGTATTTGGCCTTCTTTTGTTTATCATTCTCGTTTAACGATTTATGACTGTTTGAGGTTTACTAAGGTTTGTTTTTGCCCCTACACATCAGAAAAAACAGTTTTGCTTGAATGACATTAATTCCAGTGTTATGCCACGTCTCGACGAAAATCAGCGTCTTCGTGCTATTGGTATGTTCCAAGCTGGACTGGCACAGAACGTTGTCGCTAGACATTTTGGCTGTCATCGCAACACGATACTGTCATTATGGAGACGATTTAGAAAATCTAGCAACACTAGAGACCGCAGACGTTCAGGTCGTCCAAGTGTAACGTCACGTCGTCAAGATAAGCACATAAGGCTGGTGCATCTGGGAAATCAATTCCAGACGTGAAGTCTCACTGCAAGAAGCATCCCCGGATTACGACCGATCAGCTCTAGAACAGCCCACAATAGACTTCGTGAACATAACATCAGGCCAAGACGTCCCGCAATCCGTCCAATGTTGCTGCCTAGACACCGTGCAGCTAGGCTGACGTGGTGTAGACGTTATTTAAGATTCAGAATACAGGATTGGGCCAACATCCTGTCTACAGATGAATCCCGATTTCACCTACACAGCAGTGATGGCCGTTCTCGTGTTTACCGCCGTGTAGGAGAACGATATGCAGACGCCTGCGTCATTCAACGTCAATCGTTTGGTGGGGGCAGTGTTATGGTGTGGGGAGGCATAACAGCACATGACAGAACACCATTGGTTGTTGTCGCGGGATATCTGACCGGTATACGCTATCGGGATGAAATTGCTCAGCCTTATGGCATTCCGTTCATCCAAGCTCAGGCCAACAACGTCACATTTCAGCAGGACAACGCTCGACCACATGTTGCGCGAGTAGTGCGTGACTATCTGACACAGCCAAATGTTGATTTGTTACCATGTCCAGCAGTTTCACCCGATTTTTCACCCATTGAGCATGTTTGGGATGAAATGAAACGACGGTTACGCCATTTGCCAAATCGGCCAGTGACTTTAGCGGAAATGGGTCCGGCATTGATCCGCATTTGGAACAATATCCCACAAGCATTTTTCAACACCTTGGTTAGACCAATGCGTCGCCGTTGCCATGCATGCATTAATGCAAATGGTGGACACACACACTACTGACTTTGTTAATGTCTAAAGAGCTTTGCGTTGCTTAAAACGTTTACCAAATGAATTCAAGTGACGTTAAATGTTATTGGTCTGATGGTTTGGTGAAAAATGCATTATTCGACAATATACTGTACACAATTGATAAATTTTATTTTGATATTGATCTTTAATTGATTTTGTAGTAATGCACAGTTTCTTTTTTCCACTAGTATATTAGTCCCCGTGGGTATCACGATTGTTTGTCACATGTAATATGGCGAAAACAAAAATCCAAATATGGCGGGCCATTGTGATGTACAACACACAAAGAAAAAAAAATGAAAATACCGAATCCGCGCCTTCTCTCTTCAAAGTCTAAGAACTGAATTAATTTAACATCATAGTCTATTGTTCTTAACACAATAAATGCAAATAGTCGCTGTAGATTATGAAAAAATCCACTGCAGCTCGTTTATCCTCATCTACATAAGTGCTGTACACATAATCAATTTTCAGAGTTATTGTATAACTTTTGTTACTTTTTCAAATGAGTTTCTTGAAGATAAAAAAAAAAAAAACTGGGAGAAGAGCTTGGACCAGTAATCAAATCAATCAAATTAAGTTTAAGATCTCGAAAATTCCATTGAATGATCGGAGCCAGATCATGAAGACGCATTGCTTCCGTTGGGACTCTTTCTATCGACCTTGTTTATGAGAACCTCTATGTATCTCCTTGCTTCCAATGGTGACTCATTCATAGGAAGATTCCACACGGATTTATCCTCCGAAATATCAAGATGCCCATATTTATTATGGACCTTCTGGAGATGGCTTAAAGCACAGGGAAGTGTTACGACAAGTGGAACATTATTCCATAGCGGTCAACCAAGTCATGGTGGCGACTGTAAACCTTTCGAAGTGATGATGTGATCTTTACTACATACCTGCCACACAGGAATCACTCATTCTGTATATACTTCGAACATATTTAGTCATCAACATACGGTTTTATTTTAATTAGTTTTATTTCTAGAATTTGATATGCATTGCATTCTGGAGATGGCTTAAAGGAATTTTAATATGCATTGCGGTGATTGTGATAACATCCCATTCTGGAGATGGCTGAAAGGAAACCAGACGTTTCCAACATCAATAACTTGAAATGACTATGATGGTGAACAACTGTCAAACTTACAACCAAATAATTTTACCGATTGCTTTAGCAAGAGTGCACTTTTTAAATTTAAGTCATCAAATGCATTGCTGGATACCGGTGATGTGCCACAGGGCTCAAACTCACAGCGCTGCTCCGCCCATCTCCGGATCGCGGAACCGTCTCAATTAAAGGGTTGTCAATACGGAAAGAGGACCACTGTGGTTATATATCCCTGTAGGGGACCTCTGGAGTGTTGACCTTTTGAAGATTGTTTAGTTAGCATATAGAAGAAACTAAAGTTTTCACTGTATTTGAAGTGGTGGCTGTTTGAGAAGAACGTGATGTTTTGTATGATGGAGTAATAATTCTCTGCGCGCCTCACGTTATGAAATGTTTTATTCAGATTTAACTTTCTGGAACTCTTTTTCTGTCAGTTGGAAGTCTACCGATGGACTGATAATATATTTTGGAAGGAATGGAATACAACAAACAATGGTTCCATTGAAACAAGGTAATACAAACAAACGCAGCATAACTATTTTGCTAAATGTTTAATGGTACCAGTTTTGTTACTGTTAAAAATACTTTTTCATAGTTGCTTATAAACAGTATTGTATGTTATATCTTTGTTGCCGACTGTCATTTTTCCCGTTCTTTAATGGCTGCCAGACAAAAAGCTTAACTATTGTGCTGGGAACTGGATAGTGAAATGGTCGATGGGCTTTTGGTTTATTTTAAAATAGACATGGAATGTAATTGATGACTCGAATGCTTTCATCACTTATCTATTTAAACTATAATTTGTTTGTCAGTTTGTACTTTTTCTTTTGGCCATTGTGTTGTCTGTTCTTCTTCGATATACGTTTCTGATTGCCCTGTTCGTATCTTCAAACTCTTCTTGTTCACATAACGTGTTTGAATTACAATCACCGAGTTGATACCTATGCTGACAAACTATACTAATGGAAAAAAGAAACTGCATTCTAAAAATTTATATATATTTTTTTATTAGTCATGACTAGTTGAAATATTGATTTTTGTGCTATCGACCAGTAGCGGGAAACTTGCACAGAATTTGACACGCTCTACGAGTACACCTCGTGTATTTGGCCTTCTTTTGTTTATCATTCTGGTTTAATGATTTGTGACTGTTTGAGGTTTACTAAGGTTTGTTTTTGCCCCTACACATCAGAAAAACAGTTTTGCTTGAATGACATTAATTCCAGTGTTATGCCACGTCTCGACGAAAATCAGCGTCTACGTGCTATTGGTATGTTCCAAGCTGGACTGGCACAGAACATTGGCGCTAGACATTTTGGCTGTCATCGCAACACGATACTGTCATTATGGAGACGATTTAGACAATCTGGCAACACTAGAGACCGCAGACGTTCAGGTCGTCCAAGTGTAACGTCACGTCGTCAAGATAAGCACATAAGGCTAGTGCATATGGGAAATCAATTCCAGACGTGAAGTCTCACTGCAAGAAGCATCCCCGGATTACGACCGATCAGCTCTAGAACAGTCCACAATAGACTTCGTGAACATAACATCAGGCCAAGACGTCCCGCAATCCATCCAATGTTACTGCCTAGACACCGTGCAGCTAGGCTGACGTGGTGTAGACGTTATTTAAGATTCAGAATACAGGATTGGGCCAACATCCTGTCTACAGATGAATCCCGATTTCACCTACACAGCAGTGATGGCCGGTCTCGTGTTTACCGCCGTGTAGGAGAACGATATGCAGACGCCTGCGTCATTCAACGTCAATCGTTTGGTGGGGGCAGTGTTATGGTGTGGGGAGGCACAACAGCACATGACAGAACACCATTGGTTGTTGTCGCCGGATATCTGACCGGTATACGCTATCGGGATGAAATTGCTCAGCCTTATGGCATTCCGTTCATCCAAGCTCAGGCCAACAACGTCACATTTCAGCAGGACAACGCTCGACCACATGATGCGCGAGTAGTGCGTGACTATCTGACACAGCCAAATGTTGATTTGTTACCATGTCCAGCAGTTTCATCCGATTTTTCACCCATTAAGCATGTTTGGGATGAAATGGAACGACGGTTACGCCATCTGCCAAATCGGCCAGTGACTTTAGCGGAAATGAGTCCGGCATTGATCCGCATTTGGAACATTATCCCACAAGCATTTTTCAACAACTTGGTTAGACCAATGCGTCGCCGTTGCCATGCATGCATTAATGCAAATGGTGGACACACACACTACTGACTTTGTTAATGTCTAAATAGCTTTGCGTTGCTTAAAACGTTTACCAAATGAATTCAAGTGACGTTAAATGTTATTGGTCTGATGGTTTGGTGAAAAATGCATTATTCGACAATATACTGTACACAATTGATAAATTTTATTTTGATATTGATCTTTAATTGATTTTGTAGTAATGCACAGTTTCTTTTTTACACTAGTATATTAGTCCCCGTGGGCATCACGATTGTTTGTCACATGTATTATGGCGAAAACAAAAATCCAAATATGGCGGGCCATTGTGATGTACAACACACAAAGAAAAAAAAATGAAAATACCGAATCCGCGCCTTCTCTCTTCAAAGTCTAAGAACTGAATTAATTTAACATCATAGTCTATTGTTCTTAACACAATAAATGCAAATAGTCGCTGTAGATTATGAAAAAATCCACTGCAGCTCGTTCATCCTCATCTACATAAGTGCTGTACACATAATCAATTTTCAGAGTTATTGTATAACTTTTTCAAATGAGTTTCTTGAAGATAAAAAAAAAACAACTGGGAGAAGAGCTTGGACCAGTAATCAAATCAATCAAATTAAATTTAAGACCTCGAAAATTCCATTGAATGATCGGAGCCAGATCATGAAGACGCATTACTTCCGTTGGGGCTCTTTCTATCGACCTTGTTTATGAGAACCTCTATGTATCTCCTTGATTCCAATGATGATTCATTTATAGGAAGATTCCACACGGATTTATCCTCCGAAATATCAAGATGCCCATATTTATTGTGGACCTTCTGGAGATGGCTTAAAGCACAGGGAAGTGTTACGACAAGTGGAACATTATTCCATAGCGGTCAACCAAGTCATGGTGGCGACTGTAAACCTTTCGAAGTGATGATGTGATCTTCACTACATACCTGCCACACAGGAATCACTCATTCCGTATATACTTCGAACATATTTAGTCATCAACATACGGTTTTATTTTAATTAGTTTTATTTCTAGAGTTTGATATGCATTGCATTCTGGAGATGGCTTAAAGGAATTTTGATATGCATTGCGGTGATTGTGATAACATCCCATTCTGGAGATGGCTGAAAGGAAACCAGACGTTTCCAACATCAATAACTTGTAATGACTATGATGGTGAAAAACTGTCAAACTTACAACCAAATAATTTTACCGATTGCTTTAGCGAGTATTTGTGCACTTTTTAAATTTAAGTCATCAAATGCATTGCTGGATACCGGTGATGTGCCACAGGGCTCAAACTCACAGCGCTGCTCCGCCCATCTCCGGATCGCGGAACTCTCTCAATTAAAGGGTTGTCAATACGGAAAGAGGACCACTGTGGTTATATATCCCTGTAGGGGACCTCTGGAGTGTTGACCTTTTGAAGATTGTTTAGTTAGCATATAGAAGAAACTAAAGTTTTCACTGTATTTGAAGTGGTGGCTGTTTGAGAAGAACGTGATGTTTTGTATGATGGAGTAATAATTCTCTGCGCGCCTCAGGTTATGAAATGTTTTATTCAGATTTAACTTTCTGGAACTCTTTTTCTGTCAGTTGGAAGTCTACCGATGGACTGATAATATATTTTGGAAGGAATGGAATACAACAAACAATGGTTCCATTGAAACAAGGTAATACAAGCAAACGCAGCATAACTATTTTGCTAAATGTTTAATGGTACCAGTTTTGTTACTGTTAAAAATACTTTTTCATAGTTGCTTATAGACAGTATTGTATGTTATATCTTTGTTGCCGACTGTCATTTTTCCCGTTCTTTAATGGCTGCCAGACAAAAAGCTGAACTATTGTGCTGGGAACTGGATAGTGAAATGGTCGATGGGCTTTTGGTTTATTTTAAAATAGACATGGAATGTAATTGATGACTCGAATGCTTTCATCACTTATCTATTCAAACTATAATTTGTTTGTCAGTTTGTACTTTTTCTTTTGGCCATTGTGTTGTCTGTTCTTCTTCGATATACGGTTTCTGATTGCCCTGTTCGTATCTTCAAACTCTTCTTGTTCACATAACGTGTTTGAATTACAATCACCGAGTTGATACCTATGCTGACAAACTATACTAATGGAAAAAAGAAACTGCCTTCTAAAAATTTATGTATATTTTTTTATGACCGGGTATTTAATTTTTTTATTAGTCATGACTAGTTGAAATATTGATTTTTATGCTATCGACCAGTAGCGGGAAACTTGCACAGAATTTGACACGCTCTACGAGTACACCTCGTGTATTTGGCCTTCTTTTGTTTATCATTCTCGTTTAACGATTTGTGACTGTTTGAGGTTTACTAAGGTTTGTTTTTGCCCCTACACATCATAAAAACAGTTTTGCTTGAATGACATTAATTCCAGTGTTATGCAACGTCTCGACGAAAATCAGCGTCTTCGTGCTATTGGTATGTTCCAAGCTGGACTGGCACAGAACGTTGTCGCTAGACATTTTGGCTGTCATCGCAACACGATACTGTCATTATGGAGACGATTTAGACAATCTGGCAACACTAGAGACCGCAGACGTTCAGGTCGTCCAAGTGTAACGTCACGTCGTCAAGATAAGCACATAAGGCTGGTGCATCTGGGAAATCAATTCCAGACGTGAAGTCTCACTGCAAGAAGCATCCCCGGATTACGACCGATCAGCTCTAGAACAGTCCACAATAGACTTCGTGAACATAACATCAGGCCAAGACGTCCCGTAATCCGTCCAATGTTGCTGCCTAGACACCGTGCAGCTAGGCTGACGTGGTGTAGACGTTATTTAAGATTCAGAATACAGGATTGGGCCAACATCCTGTCTACAGATGAATCCCGATTTCACCTACACAGCAGTGATGGCCCTTCTCGTGTTTACCGCCGTCTAGGAGAACGATATGCAGACGCCTGCGTCATTCAACGTCAATCGTTTGGTGGGGGTAGTGTTATGGTGTGGGGAGGCATAACAGCAGATGACAGAACACCATTGGTTGTTGTCGCCGGATATCTGACCGGTATACGCTATCGGGATGAAATTGTTCAGCCTTATGTCATTCCGTTCATCCAAGCTCAGACCAACAACGTCACATTTCAGCAGGACAACGCTCGACCACATGTTGCGCGAGTAGTGCGTGACTATCTGACACAGCCAAATGTTGATTTGTTACCATGTCCAGCAGTTTCACCCGATTTTTCACCCATTGAGCATGTTTGGGATGAAATGGAACGACGGTTACGCCATCTGCCAAATCGGCCAGTGACTTTAGCGGAAATGGGTCCGGCATTGATCCGCATTTGGAACAATATTCCACAAGCATTTTTCAACAACTTGGTTAGACCAATGCGTCGCCGTTGCCATGCATGCATTAATGCAAATGGTGGACACACACACTACAGACTTTGTTAATGTCTAAAGAGCTTTGCGTTGTTTAAAACGTTTACCAAATGAATTCAAGTGACGTTAAATGTTATTGGTCTGATGGTTTGGTAAAAAATGCATTATTCGACAATACACTGTACACATTGATAAATTTTATTTTGATATTGATCTTGTAGTAATGCACAGTTTCTTTTTTCCACTAGTATATTAGTCCCCGTGGGTATCACGATTGTTTGTCACATGTAATATGGCGAAAACAAAAATCCAAATATGGCGGGCCATTGTGATGTACAACACACAGAAAAAAAAATGAAAATACCGAATCCGCGCCTTCTCTCTTCAAAGTCTAAGAACTGAATTAATTTAACATCATAGTCTATTGTTCTTAACACAATAAATGCAAATAGTCGCTGTAGATTATGAAAAAATCCACTGCAGCTCGTTCATCCTCATCTACACATAATCAAGTTTCAGAGTTATTGTATAACGTTTTCAAATGAGTTTCTTGAAGACAAAAAAAAACAACTGGGAGAAAAGCTTGGACCAGTAATCAAATCAATCAAATTAAATTTAAGACCTCGACAATTCCATTGAATGATCGGAGCCAGATCATGAAGACGCATTGCTTTCGTTGGAACTCTTTCTATCGACCTTGTTTATGAGAACCTCTATGTATCTCTTTGCTTCCAATGGTGACTCATTCATAGGAAGATTCCACACGGAAGTATCCTCCGAAATATCCAGATGCCCATATTTATTGTGGACCTTCTGGAGATGGCTTAAAGCACAGGGAAGTGTTACGACAAGTGGAACATTATTCCATAGCGGTCAACCAAGTCATGGTGGCGACTGTAAACCTTTCGAAGTGATGTGATCTTTACTACATACCTGCCACACAGGAATCACTCATTCCGTATATACTTCGAACATATTTAGTCATCAACATAGGTTTTATTTTAATTAGTTTTATTTCTAGAGTTTGATATGCATTGCATTCTGGAAATGGCTTAAAGGAATTTTGATATGTATTGCGGTCATTGTGATAACATCCCATTCTGGAGATGGCTGAAAGGAAACCAGACGTTTCCAACATCAATAACTTGTAATGACTATGATGGTGAAAAACTGTCCAACTTACAACCAAATAATTTTACCGATTGCTTTAGTGAGTATTTGTGCACTTTTTAAATTTAAGTCATCAAATGCATTGCTGGATACCGGTGATGTGCCACAGGGCTCAAACGCACAGCGCTGCTCCGCCCATCTCCGGATCGCGGAACCCTCTCAATTAAAGGGTTGTAAATACGGAAAGAGGACCACTGTGGTTCTATATCCCTGTAGAGGACCTCTGGAGTGTTGACCTTTTGAAGATTGTTTAGTTAGCATGTAGAAGAAACTAAAGTTTTCACTGTATTTGAAGTGGTGGCTGTTTGAGAAGAACGTGATGTTTTGTATGATGGAGTAATAATTCTCTGCGCGCCTCAGGTTATGAAATGTTTTATTCAGATTTAACTTTCTGGAACTCTTTTTCTGTCAGTTGGAAGTCTACCGATGGACTGATTGAAACAAGATAATACAAGCAAACGCAGCATAACTATTTTGCTAAATGTTTAATGGTACCAGTTTTGTTACTGTTAAAAATACTTTTTCATAGTTGCTCATAGACAGTATTGTACGTTATATCTTTGTTGCCGACTGTCATTTTCCCCGTTCTTTAATGGCTGCCAGACAAAAAGCTTAACTATTGCGCTGGGAACTGGATAGTGAAATGGTCGATGTGCTTTTGGTTTATTTTAAAATAGATATGGAATGTAATTGATGACTCGAATGCTTTCATGACTTATCTATTTAAACTATAATTTGTTTGTCATTTTGTACTTTTTCTTTTGGCCATTGTGTTGTCTGTTCTTCTTCGATATACGGTTTCTGATTGCCCTGTTCGTATCTTCAAACTCTTCTTGTTCACATAACGTGTTTGAATTACAATCATCGAGTTGATACCTATGCTGACAAACTATTATTCCCCGTGGGTATCATCCATCCAGTAGTCAGTGCTTCAGTACAGATATATTTATGCTTAAAATTAAAGAATGTAATAGATTAAGTTTCTTCTCCATCAGGCATAGGCGAGCATAGGCGATCATCCTGTTAGGCAGTACAACAAACACACTTCAGATTGCGGGAAAGGAAGCCAATTTCTGGGTTCAAGTAATCTTTAAAACATTTGCTAAACAACTACATGATGGACATAAACTGTGTGTATTTGAAAATCAGGAATATTTAAAAACAGTAAATTATGTACATACAAATATATCAGGGGACAATTCCAAAATATTTGCCACGTGTGTCCAGCAAAAAGTCGAGTGGACAGCTTTTAACATCCACGAAAAGGGGTACAAGTACTCCGACATTTAAGTAAGTAGTCGAGTATGAAGTCAGAAGGATGACGCATATGATTCTGATGCTATTCATAAACAGATCCTTCACATTAGTATCCTGTCATCAAATACAATGACTTCTACACCAACAAAGAATGACTGAAGAAAAATTATAACTTATCTCCAATTATAATTACCGGTAATGAAACTAATCTCTAGCAAGAGATCCACATTTTGAAGATGTTTGTCTCCTTGTACCAACAAATTAATTAAAATTCAATCCTGCAGGACCCACAAACACAGTGCAATATTTCTTATAAAGATATTCCTACAAACAACCGATTCCATGATGGCTGTAAACAGACACATTGAAACATCTGCTATTAAAGCCAAGGGAACTTCTATTCAAACTGACAGTGATCCATTATCTATTTTGAAAAATGAGAATTCTTAGGTATATTAACAATAAGGCGCTACAAGTGAACTTGTGTATTATTAAAGACACACACCGGCTAATTTCTGCGACATTTGTAAATACATATCAGATATAGTGTTGACATTGTAGAATGTCTGACGAATATCAGCCACATCTACGCAGTCTATTAACACATGTTTTAGTGAACAATTGGAATTTCATGGAATACATTCCGGTCGTTCCTCATTGTTTAACAAATAACTATGAGTAAGTCTACCATAACCTACTAGTATACGACATCTGGTCAAAACTACCTATTCCTTCCGATTTTGACCGTAAGAACAAGGAGTCTTGCCAACTAGGGAATGTATTTCGTGCTTTTTTACATGGAATACGTTCCGGTCATTCCTCATTATTTAATAGATAACTATTTATAAATCAACTACGTCGGCAGCTATACACTTCGATTGGATGATGATTATGTCTGCTTAGTGACCAAAACGCTTAGCTGGATTTTTATATTAGCTACCTCAATCAACAGTTCGCGGGTAGGTAACGAGTTTCGAGCCCACAAAGATACCAAATTCCAGTAATTAGTACTTAACTTTTAACAGTATTTCAGCTATATTGTTGAGGTGTGAACAAGTTTTATAAATTAATTTCTTCAATTACAAGATCCTTTGAATTAATTGGAACCACCATACCAATTAAACTAACGAGTCCATATACGAAGAAGAAACGATGATTTTAATTGAACGTGTGGATTCAAATTTACACTTGAGAACGGCCCGGAACTTACCGACGATAGCTCCACCGATTCAGCTAAAACAGGAGACAAATCACTTACAGTAGTGTTAAAATGTGTTGTGCAACTTTCGTAACAATTATATCGAAACATGTTTTCCTAATTAATGTCACTCGGACCATGACCTCTTTATTTGTCATGCCATACTGTATGAAGGTTGATAACATATATATGTGTGTGTAATTGTTCTCTCTCTCTCTCTCTCTCAAATAAGTAAATAATATGACCGAGACTAATAAAACTCGGACCATGACCGCTTGTTTACCATACCCCACGGTATAATGGTTGATAATGTATCATTGTACTTAAATGTAATTGTGTTTTTTTTTTGTCAAATAGTATTACCGACATTACAGAAAATGGCAGAAAATAGAGAAGATAATTGAAAAATACTTCAAAAGAGCATGATAAAACAATTAATGTAGTTAAGTCATAGTAAGACATCTTGATGACCTTGAACAAAGTACAAGTTATTAAAACATCTTGATGACCTTGGACAACGGTTAATCACTGAGGTAGCATCTACACAGGAGAAATATGAGGCAAAAAAAGAGAGAGAAAGATGAAATTTGTCAGCTGACATCGGTTTTTAAAGATAATCAAGAACTAAAATTGCTAAAAGACCACGACGTAATAAACAACTGCTTTTAGTTTTAGATTTGACTATTTTACAAACTCATCAAGGAAGGAATGAGTCTGTACTTGATTATTTAAGTCAACTGTATCAACTGGCTACAAACAGGAATATATCTGATGACATATTGCTGGCTGTAGCCATGAATGGGTCAATATCTGAATTAAAAACCATTGTTATGACAAAAGAGCCAGAAAATGTTAAAGATTTGAGACATTGCGCTACTCTGGCGGAAAAAAGATATTTCTTCTAATCCTGTCGATACTATTACTCAAGCTATTTTAGAAGAAATTCAAACGTTAAAAGATCAATTGAAATCTGTAAATATTGTACAGGATGTCCCATCACAAACTAGAAATAGTTATCAAAATCAGCAAAATAAATTGTATCAACTACCCCAATCAAGGCCTTATTATGTTCCTCAAAGACCTCAAAATAGGGTACAACAAAATAGATTTCAAAGACCACGCCTTATTCAAGGTCAAAAACACAATTATTCTAATTCACAAATTCATAGACCCCAAAGGCAATCAAATCAGCAACGATATCAACCTGTTGATAATCAATTCCAATGTTTTTATTGTGGAACCAATTGTCAGTTTAAACCTCAATGTCCATCTAGAAATGTTGTTTGCCATCTGTGCAATAACATCAGCCATTTTTCAAGGGTTGTCAATCGTCAAGAAGGGTTTCGCCACAATAGGGGTACGCGCCCGTTCGAAATTTCCTCTCGGACAGGCACACAAAAGTAAATAAAATCAAAACAGTAAAAACGCAAATGCAGCAGTGTTTAATTCCCATTCGGCTAGGAAACTGTAAAGCACGAGCCCTTTTGGACAGTGGCTCAACAATTTCGACCATTCCGAAGTTACACATTAACAATATGGAACTGGTGAACTTTATCGAAACATAATAAACAGTAGACTGTCAGAACGAACATGACAATAGGTGCAAGAAACAGTATAGTAGGAGTACCACTCGCCAGAGCGGGATTCGAACTCGCGACGTGAGTGGTGATAGGCACTGATTGCATAGGTTGTATATTATCATAAAATGAAAACAAAAAATACTACACTGCGGGAACAAACGAAAAATAGTAGAAACGAAGACAAAATCGATAAATCTAGTACACATCATATATTATTTATCTACCCAACGTGGGGACAGCGTTATACAAACGTAACATATACATAATAATAAACGAAAGTATTGTCTGGTGCCCCCTTTATTTATCTACTTCACCTGGCGAGAGCGTTATACAACCGTAACATATACATAATAATAAACGAAAGTATTGTCTGGTGCCCCCTTTGAGCCTCGTAGAAACAGGCAAAATAGACACACCTAACACACAAATACAAGACGAATTAACAATCTACTCCACCTTGTGACATCGCTATGCAACTACAGCATATTAATAAACGAAAGTATTGTCTGGTGCCCTCTTTGAACCTCGTAGAAACAGACAAAATAGCTACATCTAACACACATAATGTATTAATAATCTACACCACCTAGTGACATCGTTATATAACCACAACATATTAATAAATGAAAGTATTGTCTGGTGCCCCCTTTGAGCCTCGTAGAAACAGGCAAAATAGACACACCTAACACACAAATACAAGACGAATTAACAATCTACTCCACCTAGTGACATCGCTATGCAACTACAGCATATTAATAAACGAAAGTATTGTCTGGTGCCCTCTTTGAGCCTCGTAGAAACAGACAAAATAGCTACATCTAACACACATAATGTATTAATAATCTACACCACCTAGTGACATCGTTATATAACCACAACATATTAATAAACGAAAGTATTGTCTGGTGTCCCCTTTGAGCCTCGTAGAAACCAATGCAAAATACATACACCTAGCACAAATACATAATGTATTAATAATCTACACCACCTAGTGACATCGTTATATAACCACAACAAATTAATAAACGAAATTAGTGTATGGTGCCCCCTTTGAGCCTCGTAGAAACAAAGGCAAAATATATACACATAACACTCAAATACATGATGTATTAATCATCTACTCCACTTAGTGACATCGTTATATAACCACAACAAATTAATAAATGAAATTAATGACTGGTGCGTGCCCCTTTTTGTGCTTCTTTGTCTTACATACGAATACTGGATAAATTTTAATTAATACTACCAAATATATTAAAATGTTTGCCGTAAAATAAAATATAATCTATTACTTTAAAACACGTGCTTCTATCCTTATTTATACCTGTATATACATTTAAACCCTACACACTACAATCAATACCGTTCACCTTACGTTTTATAAGCTATTCAAATGTAAAGAACTATTCGTGTTGATCGATTTAATTATCCAGGTTACACATGAGTGCTTTCGTTACAGTATTAGATTATCGTTGTCCCGAATTTTTTTTTACTAAATTTTCAGAATTAATCAGTACATGGACTGGCAATTCATGTAGTGCTATAGTTTCAAGCTTTCAGTATTGCTATTTTTAAATTAGCGTTTGTAATGCATAAATTGTTTATGTTTGGGCTTAATTATCTTTGTGTTTTATAATAATATGTGCTTCATATGCAATGCCTTATGTCTTATTTATTAGTAAATACGCATGATATATATGTGCTATAATATTTATAATGTTGTAATGTCTTATGATTGTATGCCTGTCATGCACATTTTCTGTTCAAAGTTCAAAGGCTTTATTTAAAGACGATACATACCGGTAGGAATAAAAATAACACAAGCTCTATTTAAATCGTCTATTACTATTAGTATTACCGTTACTATTTTATATTATTTGATGGACGATTTAATAGCTCAATAGAGCTTGTGTCATTTGTATTGCTATGTATCGTCTTTAAATAAAGCTTTTGAACTTGAATCATTTCATAGCTTGAATATCCAGGTTACACATGAGTGCTTTCGCTACAGTATTAGATTATCGTTGTCCCGACAATCATTCCATAGCTTGAATGGAATGTTACTACACGTACAACAATTTAACCTCAGGTTATAAACATAGCCACGTATACATGTAATATTAGCCACGTATACATGTAATATTTACACAAGTGTTTAATATGTGTAATCACGTCTGTCCTTTGACACTGGTGTACTTGTGTTTGTGTATTAATATTATATCATTGTATTATAAATATACACGATAATATTTAATGGACAAGTGTATTTATAAAATGTGTAATCACTTATTTCCGTCAATGCTAGTGTACTTGTATTTGTGTTAATGGACAAGTGGATATATATATTGTGTAACCAGTCATTTCCTTTAATACTGTGTACTTGTATATGTCTCGTATTGATCAGAGATAAGATGTATATGTCTCGTATTGATCAGAGATAAGTTAATGAATAAAATAAATAACACCACACAAATCACAGTAAGAGAGACAAAAATCGATAACGCCAACACACACGTACAATCACTTATTTTCTTCAATACACGACCGCTCACTTTCCTGGCTTGGAATACACACTTCTGTAAAAAGTGACTCTTGAAATGAAATTATCTTAATCAAGATCAAGGAGGCACACCAGGGGTCCAAGAATAAAAGTATTTTCCACAGACTTTGATGTTGTGTATTTTACAAAAACCCACTTGGACAATACATACTTGACTCAGATATATGTATCAGGGTTTGAAGAAGCGTTAGAACATACCAAAGTTGGTTGAAATATTTAATTAGTGTGCAAGTTTGAATCACAAAAAGAATAAATTATATTCCCACGCCTTCGTCAATTTTATAGCTCTCTTCTCTTACAAAATAAAATTATTGATCTATGTGCATGTGGAAAAAATAGAAACTACTACTCATTCCTTAATGTACTGTACACATTATATGTAGGACGGTAACTATACAAACATTAGGTAATATCGATGTAATGTCTTTAATATAAGACAACAGCTTAAGTAAATAAAAAACATAATCGTAAAAACATTGCTTCATTTTCTCTCGGCGAAGGGAACCTGTCTCAGACCAGTGTTTCACATCGACTCGACGTTATGTTGAGATATTAAAAATTGCTATGACCACACCTTGACCACTGAATGACAATATCACAACTGACCAATACAGCTAAACTGGACATACGAATTTATTAATTAAGGCTCACTGAAAGTGATTTAAATACCACGGAGTGTGACGCAACACCACATTATGTGCAAAAAATGGTATGTAAGTGACAGACATATAACTACAATTATTTTTTTTATCGTTTGTTTAAATATAGCCGTTGGTGAACCAATTATTAAGATAGGAACATTGATTTGAGGTGAACTGGCAAGAGTAGATTTACCTACATAATTTACAACCACCTCCTAAGTGTATCGCATGAACGTGTCCTTTTTTTTTACCGCTGTTTGACGATGAAAGTTCGAATCATCGAGAAGATTTACCATCATACAAACAGTCCTATGCTTAGTACACCTTACCGTACCGATAGAGTTGTTTTGGATTAAAGAGTTAGACACTGCACTGCAATGCCTTACGGTTGCAATGATAACATCAAAGGAGTGGGAAATTTGCCTTTTTAATACTATTCCAAGAACTAAACGTAGCCATGGTCATAACAAAATTCAACATCCTAATGTTAAAAAGTCCTCTAAACCAAGAACATTACAAGATACTTTTAATGATTTACTTTCTAAATATACAGAAACCTCTTGGAATTCATCACATTCGTACAATCTTATTTTCGCCTTATTCGATCTCTTAAAAAGTTTATATTCCGATACCAAGATCTTGTCGAAATGTATTCCGTCTCTGCAGAAACGATTGTAAGCGATGCGTTTTCGTATGGTGGTGGTGTATGGAGATAAAGAAGTCAAGAAAAATGTCAAGGATATTTTTTATCAATGTGTGCCGTAAGGATATTTTTTACATTTACGTCACCAAATATGGTACTGCTTTGACAACTGTTTTACCTATTTTGTTCCTGTGTTAGAGATGCCAGTCAAAAATCAATTACAGGGGATGCTTGCTGTTTTTTAACCATTAGATAGAGCTCAATCTAAGAAGACTTTTGAGCCTTCATTTGTAAAAATGGGATGAAGGGTTCAAAAGTTATGAGCATTTGAAATTGCCTATTTTTGGTCAATAATTTTCCCAAGATGGCCGCCATCAATAATGGTTTTAATGACTGTTTTAGAGTTCTGATTTATTGTGCAAACAGCAGATAATGTCTCTACTTTTGTTTTTTTCCATAGATTATAAGTTGTTCTGTCAGAAAAATGAAACTGAACATGTTTGAAGTAATATTCGCCATTTGTTTTACTGTCCAAAATGTGTCGGAGCCACTTTTGATCTTGACCGAAAGGTCCATTATGGCTCACATTGCCATAATTTTGTCAGAAAATAACTTATCTGACATCATAATAGAAGAAATTGTGTGTAGAAATACTTGTGTTGAGTGCAATTATAACATATGAATCACCTTTTACATCTTTTTGTGGAATTATGAATCCATAAAGGTGGGTGTGCAATTAGTGTTCAACATTATTTGAGAATGGCACCGTTTCACAGCAGTTATATGGAAAAATGACACAAAAAGCTTCATATTTCCTAAACTAAAAATGATATCCGTACAAAATTTTGAAGACAATACCACAGTGTTGTGCACATTCTGTTGGACGTGATGTTTTTTGTCGACACAAGAAATGACAGCCATTTTGTTCAAAATGGCTGCCATTTTTTCATAAAATTCCTCAGACAGGGAACCTGTTCCAAGATAATTTGATCAATTTTTTTATCAATATAATTAATATCACTGAAAAAAAATGGATATGTAGGTTTGTACCAATGACCTCTTATTTGCTTTAGCATTTTATTACGGAATAATTGTCATAATGGGAGGCCATTTTGAAAACAAAATGGCTGCCATTGCTTTAAAATTTGTTGCGTAAATTTACGTTTTTTAAGATCATCAAAGTACCAAAATAAAGATATTTTAAAAATCTATAACCTCAAGTAACTAATAACTTAAACTAAATACTTTTCATTTCATATATACCACCAATATGTAATTCCCCCAAGGGGTGAAGATTCCAGACACCTACCCCTTGCCGAAAATTTAACTGGTCGGCTTGATATACATGTAGATGTTTTTGTTTTCCTACCTCAATGTCTTGCAATCATAATGTAGCTGTACAATTGCTGAAAGTGATGGTATATGCATCAACCACCCAACAAGCATGATAGTGAAACCTCTAAACTGAA
Organism: Bathymodiolus septemdierum; assembly: GCA_963383655.1. Lineage (NCBI taxonomy): Eukaryota > Metazoa > Mollusca > Bivalvia > Mytilida > Modiolidae > Bathymodiolus > Bathymodiolus septemdierum. The sequence goes on from OY726527.1 coordinate 53,757,186, forward strand.
CTTCCTTAAGATCAGCTTGTGTTTAAAATAGATGGATATTATTTGCACGGTTTACACATTTCCTACAAAAGGCTACATCCCGCTCATGGTAACTTAAGGTGTACTTGATAACACATTATTGTGTGATAAAATTTGTCAGTGACTTGCAATAGATCAGTGGTTTTCTCCAGTTTACTCCTCCAATAAAACTGACCATCGATATAACTGAAATATTGTTGAAAGTGGCATTAAACACCATAACCCACCCTCTAACCCTACTCTCCGTGTCAAAGTTTCAGTCTTGCCCATTACTATTCTAATTTGCTTCTTAAAACATGTTCAATGAAAACAACCAAAATATTAAGTTCATTCATTTATTATTCAGGAAATATCTGGTGCATTTTTGAAATACATCATCTATTGTCACATGTATTGTGGTCTGAATAAATCCAGCTACATGTAAAACTAAATATTTCATTATGATATAAATTATGAACTCATGATCAACTGTATATTATCCTGCAGTCCTAAGTTCAGGTAATATCCCAAGGCCAGCTTGGATCACACACATGTCTTTGACCAGCAAAGCATAATGTCAGGTAAACTGGAAAAAAACAACAGAAGCTGGAAGGGACCACAAAGAAACAGTTCTAACTAGTCTACATTGTACTTATTATCCTTTCATAACTACTATTATAATAAATATAAATTCACAATGTATTTAGACAAAAAAAATTACCAGAGTTTCAAATTTTTGGTATTGACCCCAAAGTTTTTATTTACATTTTTGGACAAAATTAAAGTCAGATCCTTGTTCTGTATAACCTAGGTAAAAATATATGTTTTGTCTACTTATACTACCTTCCCCTTTTCGAGAATATTAGCAGAAACACTGGTATTTTTAATGTATGCAATAAGTTATAACATTTTGTTTACTTTTATTTGAATTTAGTATGTAAATATTCAATCATGGTCGAGTATCAATGGAAGCTGGCAAATACAAATAAAAATGTAGCACCATGACAAAAATAAGAATAGAATTAACTTTCTGAAGAGTGAAGACAATAGTCGAGTATAAAAAAAAAACAAATATTTTGTACACAGACTATAGAAGAAAGTGATTGATTGATGAAAAAAGAGGAAACTCCTATTCTAGAGCCCATACCCTCGTTTTCTAGTTATTTGGACCAAGCTAGAAACATTTTATTTCCAAATATTTTCCTTAAAAAAAAAAAGAGGAAATCAGCGGATTAGAGGAAAACTTTCATCTCTGTTTACACCCCCCCTTTTCGGTTTGTTTACTTTTGTTTTGAACGCAAGTTGGAAGTATTATAAATTGACAAGAAGTTTTTCATAAACTACTTGAAAAGAAGCAATGCAAAAAATAAATCGTACGTTTAAAACATTGAGAAGAAGGTTTATACATACCTACGATAACACCTGTGTTACAACCAGCGTCGTTGACGTTACTATTTACTTTCCATTTCCAACGATGTACGACGTTCTCCTTCAGACATGTTTAGGGGCGTTTTAAATACTAAAAATCATCTGTGTTCGCGATCTAATATGGTTGAGATGGTATGCTTTCTACGTTGATATTGTAACAGAAAATACAAATATCGCCATCGGAGAACGCTACTCCAAATTTTTCATTGATTTGTTCATCTTGGAACTTTTGAGACGACCATTTTCCGTTTAGCATGATCAGGAAATCGGAAGCGACTGTGACCATGCGCAAGCTACGAATCTGCGCTTTAATTGGATAATAATTATAGAACTATATAACGTCAGGAACATGCCGGGCAAGGCATTGAAATGGGGGACCCTGGTGAAAAAACCGTGCCGCGAATGGTAAAATTCCGAAAACAGCGATTTCGATTCGAACACGTTATATTTAAACGATTCCATATTAAAAGAAACAAAATTTTTAAAGATTTCAAACAATGTTTAGATAATTAATTAATGTAAAAAAAATATATCTTTATATAGTATTATCTGTAAAAATCTGACATCAAAAATTGCATTTTCATATATCAGCAGCTACCGGAAAACAAAATGGCGGCCGAAATAACGATAAGTTGGCATCTCTACCTGTGTTTAATTACTGTTATAGTGACAGCCGGAACCTTTGAACCGTAATGAGAGCGGGAGGTTTGGCGCCTTAAAATCTGATTCAACCCACCATTTCTTTAGAAATGCCTGTACCAAGTCAGGGTCATTACGGTTTTCAGAGTTTTCTGGTTGTTGACTGATTTTGTCTGTTTATATAATTATGAGTTTTGACTTTCCCTTTGTAAGATTGTTCGGAGTTCGGTAATTTTGTTATTACCCTTATTTTCACTAACTGTAATCTATCTCAAAGATCTTAGGGATTTTGGACTTTCCTTTTTCTCCTAAGTACAGATTGTCTAGTATTATATGTGACGTGGCGTCCTTTCGTCTTTTTAAACCAGTTCGATCTGAAACTCTTCATGATAACAACAGAAAATTCCTACATATTCCGTTTGCTAACAAAGGAATCGATGCTATTAACATCAGCAACATTCTTAATAGAAAAAAGGGGTCGTAAAAGAAATTCCACCATATTTCAAAAACCAATCTGTTCCCATTGTCTCCTATAGCTACACTAACAGCATTGGCCGTAAAATTTTCAACTACAAAGAAGCTTTGCAAGATATTAACATAGAAGAGTACCTTAAGAATCCTCTGACTTGTGACTGCTCCCACTCTCATTTTCAATACAACCCATCTGGACATGTAATCACTGGTGATCTGAATATCATTCAACATGAGTCTCCGAAAGGTGATTTCTCATGGTCCTAAATTCAGAGAACCTCAACACATCAATTGGAAACATAATTTCAAGATAATTATAGATGCTGTTGAAGATTATGCCAGAAGGATTCATAAACTCAAAAATTGTGTTAATAGTCGACCAAGTCTGTATTTAAAGACCAAGAAGCTGTTAAGTGTCTTTCATCTCTTCATGACAAATATGTTATCGTTCCTGCGGACAAGGCTTCCAACAATATCGTGTTTGTATGTAAATCATATTACTTCGAATGCCTAATCAAGGAATTAGGCATAAATAGCAACACCTCTAGTAATACCACATACAAACCAACTTCGTTCGACAAAGATGAAATCCTAGTTAACCACAGATCATTCATGACGTCTTTAAACATTCCCTCTGGTAAAGAGTCTGAGGATTTACCCTATTTATATTGGATACCTAAACTCCATAAGACACCATACAAAGATAGGTACATAGCGGGATCATCAACTTGTTCGACAAAGAATTGTCTATTCACCCGACAAAGATTCTGTCTGCAGTAAAAGAGGGACAACAGAAATATTGTGAAACTGTTTACTCGCGTAGTGGCGTAAATCGCATGTGGATTTTGAAAAATTCTAAAGATCTTTTGGATAACCTGAAATCAAGATCTTTCTCTCAGGTATCCTCCATCAAAACTTTTGATTTTTCAACTCTATATACCACCCTACCGCATGACAAATTAAAAAACCCGCTTAAAAGAAACAATTCATAAAGCTTTCAGTCATAGAAACTATGGCTCAAAATTTGTTGTGTTGGGCTACAATTCCAAAAAGGTAAAACAAGCTACTCCGAGGAATACCATTGTGCCCCTCTTCTAGCCGATTTATTTTTATACTCCTATGAGTCGGAGTTTCTTCAAAAGCTTGTAAAAGATAAGAAGATTCATGAGGCTAGAGCCTTTAATTTCACATACAGGTATATTGATGACGTTTTATCTATCAATAATTCTAGATTTGCAGAATTTCTTCCATTAATATATCCTCCAGAGCTGGAAGTTAAAGAGACCACAGATACAGCTTCGTCCGCATCATTTTTAGACTTATACCTCGAATTTGACGACAGTGGTCAACTCAGTACTAAAATTTATGATAAACGGGACTTCACTTTTAAAATCATAAATTTTCCAAACATGTGCAGCAATATACCAGCTTCTCCTGCATATGGTGTTTACATCTCGCAATTGATTCGCTATGCAAGGGTCAGTAGCAATTATTCTTATTTCCTGAAACGTCATCTTCATCTGAAAAACAGGCTACTGGACCAGGGCTATAAAAAGATACGCCTTATTCAATCTCTTAAAAAGTTTATATTCCGATACCAAGATACCTATTTTGTTCCTGTATTTAAATACTGTTATAGTGACAGCCGGAGCCTTTGAACCGAGAGCAGGAGGTTTGGCGCTTTAAAATCTGATTCAACCTACCATTTCTTTAGAAATGCCTGTACCAAGTCAGGGTCATTACGGTTTTCACAGTTTTCCGGTTGTTGACTGATTTTGTCTGTTTATATAAATATGAGTTTTGACTTTCCCTTTGCAAGATTGCACGGAGTTCGGTAATTTTGTTATTACCCTTATTCACAGAAGCTCTTTGATTTCTTCAGCCCATCATCACCGCGTCCAACGGAGCATTCAGGGCGATTGCTATATGAAGCGTGGGGTGTCCGTTTCGAAGCGGTTGATTTGCGAACATGGTAATTTGCATTTGTAGTAATAAAGGGACCGAGTCTGATCAAAATTATTAGTGCACGAAATCAAGACATTATCATGGTTTATGAAGCTTTGATTAAAGTAGATATATACGGTGTAGGTTTAGCAAACACTCGCGCCCAACTCTAATATCGGGTGCAAAAATTAACATCACTCCTTTTGGGCCGATTACTTGCAACAACAGCTTTAGTCGGAGATTCCTCTGACGGCTTTTATGGACTTACTGTAGCCGTGAGACGTCAGAGAGCTATACATACGGAAAACAGCGGAGTTGCCTCACCAACTCTTGGTCGGCACATTTCCACGTTTTGTGGCTGTCGGATTTTATATTCTATCAGAAACCCTGATATAAATCGCTTCACCAATCATTTTCTATTCATTCATAACCATCTTACCTTCAGAAAGTGGTGTTACACTCCATTACAACACGATTTTGCCTTAGATCCTATTATTCCGCCATTTGACTTCCATCCTATTATTCCGCCATTTGACTTCCATTTTCGAATCTACAAATGCGATCTCGCGATACTAACTGAATGATGACAGTAACGCAAGTGTATGATGGTGCACTTGTATTTGTATAATATATATATATGTATAAATATACAATGTATTTTATACTGGGTATTATTATTTCTTATAAAATAAATATACACTACAATATTTCATGTTACAACAATCTACATTAATATAACGAAAAACATAAAAATACCACATTATTAGAACAGAATAAAACAAACAAATGGTAGAAAAAGGTAAAATCGATTCCTTAACACACTAATACATGACCGCTCACTTTCCTGGCTTGGTACACACACTTCTGTAAAAAGTGACTCTTGATATTATCTTAGTCAAGATCAAGGAGGCACACGAGGGGTTATACAGTGTTGCCTCATAAGTATTCTCGAAAATAAGAAAATGGCTGCGGTAGTGCGAGTTGAAATTGTCACCAATGTTTTTCGTTGTAATAAAAAGAACTACATAGTTTTAAGCTGTCTTGAGTTACCCTTTTGAACGTTCCCCAAATATGTGACGTAATTTTAAGGTCGTCTGCTACGTGTTTACAAATAAACAGACGTGTTTTCAAGATGGGTCGCAAGTCAAAGGAACTGAGTGACGATCGGAAACAACTGGTTGTGGATTTGAAACGGGAAGGGCATAGAAATTGTGAGATCGTGAAATTGTTGCATATACCTGAATCTACAATTCGTTCAATTTGGAAGAAGTACAACAGCACAGGTAATGTTGAAAACATTCCCAGAGTTGGACGACCAAGGAAAGTGACACGACGCGGTGAGGTTAGATTATTGAGGACGGTAAAAAAGAAGAGAAATTACCAATGATTGCAATGAAGGAGGGGTTGTTCGTGTCCACCCAAAGACTATACAGCGTTATTTACACAAAAACAAAATATTTAGACGTGTTGTTCGTAAGAAAATGGTGGTAAGAGAGGTCAACAAAAAGAAACGACTTTGTTGGTGTCTGGAACGACGGAGATGGACTGTTAATTTACACTGGAATCAAGTAATATTCAGTGATGAATCGCAGATAGTTATTGGACAAAATAACCGTGTGGAGATCTTCGAATGAGGCTTGCCGCCCCGAGTGCATGTGTCCGCCATATCAGAGGAAGGTGTCTGTTATGATCTGGGGGTGCATTACATGGTATGGTGTGGGAACTTTATGTAAGGTTGATGGCAATATAAATGCTGTGAAATATCGTGACATCCTTGATAATCATCTTTGGCCCGTTTTAGCCCGTCATTTTGCCGACAAACCTTATCGTTTCTCCAAGATGACAATGCCCCTCTCTATCGGGCCCGCATAATTGAAGAATTCAAACGAGACAATGACATTCATGGCATGACATAGCCAGCTCAGTCTCCGGACTTAAATATTATTGAAAATTTGTGGCTTCGCATCAAGAGACCGCTACAAAATGCGGCAGGAAACATAAATACTCCTTAAGAACTGTTTACTGCCATTGTGGATATTTGGATGAACATTACTGTAGATTACATTCAGAACTTGTATACCTCTATTCCACGCAGGATTCTGGCAGATATACGGTCGAAGGGTTACCTCACAAAATATTAAGGTAAGTTTTTCATTTTTACCTAGTGTATTTTAATGGTGCATAGAGCAATAACTCAAACTCGTTGATGTCCGCCATCTTGTTTTCGCGAATACTTTTGAGACGGCGCTGTAGAATAAAAGTATTTTCAACGGTAACTTTTAGAAAGAAAATAAGACTTTGATGTTGTGTATTTTACAAAAACCCACTTGGACGACGGCATACTTGACTCAGATATATGTATCGGGGTTTGAAGAAGAGTTAGAATATTCCAAAGTTGGTTGAGATATCTAATTAGTGTGTAAGTTTGGATCAAGAAAAGAATAAATTATATCCTCACGCCTTCGTCTAAATGATAGCTCTTTTCTCTAACAAAATAAAATTATGTGGAAAAAATAGAAACTACTACTCATTCCTTAATGTACTGTACACATTCTATGTAGGACGGTAAATATACAAACATTAGGTAATGTCGATGTAATGTCTTTACTATAAGGCAGCGGCTTAAGTAAATAAAAAACATAATCGTAAAAACCCTGCTTCATTTTCTCTCGGAAAAGGGAACCTGTCTCAGACCAGTGTTTCAAAACATCTACTGGACATTATGTTGAGATATTAAAAATTGTAAATTGCTATGACCACACCTTGACCACTGAATGACAATATCACAACTGACCAATACAGGTAAACTGGACATACGAGTGTATTAATTGAGGCTCAATGAGGGCGATTTAAATACCATGCAGTGTGAAGGAAAACCACTTTGTGTGCAAAAAATGGTATGTATGTGACAGACATTAAACTACAATAAATTTTTTTATCGTATTTTTAAATATAGCCGTTGGTGAACCGGAACATCGGGTCCAAATTAACAGACCATGCCATATGTTTGTGCCTGTGTCTACCAAGGACTTAGATTTCCAAAGTTATTTCATGTTCATTTTATGTATAAATTTGAGGTGAACTGGCAAGACTAGATTTATCTACATTACAAACACTTCCTAAGTAAACAAAATGTTCATATGACATGAACGTGTCCCTTAATACTTTGTGTGCCACGTATTTTTCCTGGAGAGTGCCAAGCGATTTTTGAACAAACGTTTACATCGATCGTTCAGTGAGGTCGGACATAGAAACGATTTCTATCTACGTTGGGGTACAATATGGGTATACGAAAGAATTCCAACTGAATGCGATATTCCGTCAAAATAAATATCAACCGGAGCTTCATTGGCCGTAGCTCAAGGAATTTAAAAATGTTCCAGAATTCAAATTTTCATTATTTTTGCGGTTAAGAGTTTATTGTTCATTTCAAAGAAACATTGTCATGATTGTGTGTGTCTGGATTTCGTTACTGTATATATGACTTACCAGTTTAAAAGAAATCCAAACACAATTCCTGTCTCCAAGATTATTTGTACATGTACCACAGTATTCCTAAAGTTCTACAATAAATGCGTAAATAAAACGAATCTGGCATGTGCCCCTTGCCACCGGCTCATATGTCTCTGACATGAAAAGATAGTGGTGAACATTAACATTTTTCATTTTTATACAATTTTTGCATTTATTATTTCTTTGGCTAAATAACAAACATTTTCTAACCATGATGTGCTTGCAAGGAACAAGGAACGCATAACTTTTTCCTTATTTCTGTTAGTGTTAATTATTTCTATCAGTACCCATTTGTTTATTCATCTTAAATTTTCCGTCAGTCTGATCCTACAAAATATTTGAATACTACCAACATCTGCCGACAATGGTTTAGAATAGTAAGACACACAATGAATTTTATTTATTTAACTATTAATTATTAAACTCAGTCTTTCTAAAATAAATGCTATAAAATTATTAACCAGCTTGTTGTTGAAACTTTAAAAGGTAATAACATTACACAAGCAGGAATATATGTCTGTATAATCTTGTCACAGATAATTTTAAAGAGTATGATTTCGATACTGAATATTGCCTTAATATATATATCACGCCTCTACTGTGCTTTTTCCAATAAAAAAAATATTGAATATTGATAAATATTTTGTATGTGAAAGCAGAGACATGTCTGAAAGCGGTACATATATAATTCTTTTAAAATTAAAAACTATTTTGTTCACTTGGAGATAGCATAATATTGGCCCAAATACACATACTTTAAAATGTCGAAATGAAGATTATCAGTATTAAAGTAACCGTACGTAGTGCGGTCTTATGTATGGGCACAATGGACAGTTGCCCGGTGGTCCCACAAGCAAATGAACCACATGCTAATCTATGTATGTTGTATACGGCATATTTTTTAATTTTTAAACACAGATTTTGTTGGAAGTATCAATACAAGAAATATATGTTTAATTTTATCGACCATTTATAATTTTATTTCTGTGAGTGTTTGTATAGATATGGGCCTCAGTGCACTGCTTTGACCGGGGCCTATATTGCTGACAAGACGGCCCTGACCGTACGTCATTCATCATTTACACTTCATGAATATATATCGGCTGTACATAGTATGGTATAGGCCAATATTGCTTATGTATGTTGGTTGCATTAATTGATATTTTCGTAATAATACTCTTTTCTTATGACTTAAAAGACCATACTTTCATTTTACAGACACCGGCGTCTACTATCCCCTTTAGGCTTTATAATGGTCGATACCACCCGCGTACTAGTACTAGTTAGTCTTCAATGTTTGCACTGTCCCTAGTCGAACAATAAAAGATTCCATACTTTTTTTCTCATACTTATCTATTCTACTTCATTTAACTTTCCAATGGATGTCATAGGGGATATCATTTAATTTCAAATACTAATGTCCTCTCTATAGGCCATGCCTACTCATATTATTTTGTGATATTCAACTTTCACTCAAATATATACACACTGGCCAGACAGAAATGCTGTGCTCGCATCTAGGCAATGCCTACTCCATGTTAGATATATAATAATGATTGTGTTGTGTTCCGATTGGATGGCCAGTTATTGTTCTTATTACAATTGTTTATATAACCCAACTATATATGTTTGTATGCTAGTTACACTCAATCCTGTATTAAGAGATCTCATTTGGGATAAAGAAAAGTGGTCTTATAAAACAGGTGACCTCGTGAAAAAAGTGCAAGGATTTTTTTAAGACTGGACAAGAAAAGTATGACTGCATTGGCAGGTTCAATTATTTGTTGACGTAAAACTAAAGACAGTTGTTTATTATGTCGTAACCGATGTCAACTGAGAAATTTCATCTTTCTCTTTTTTTCGCCTCATTTGTCTCTTGTGTAGATGCTACTTCAGTGATTAATCTTTGTTCTATGTCATCAAGATGTTTTAACAACTTTAAGTTTGTTCAAGGTCATCAAGATGTTTTAGTAATTACATGTATGACTTAACTACATTAATTTGTTTGATCATGGACGACTTGCTCTTTAAGTAATTTTCAATTATCTTCTCTATTTACTGCCATTTTCTGCAATGTCTCGGTCATTTATTTGAAAAAAAACCCAATTACATTTAAGTACAATGATACATTATCAACCTTTATACAGTAGGGTATGGTTAACAAGCGGTCATGGCCCGAGTTTTATTTTTCAATTATCTTCTCTATTCGGTACCAGTTTGTCCAGTGTCTCAGTCATATCTACTTATTTGAGAGAGAGAGAGAAAACAATTACATATTTTTATATATATGTATATATATATATAGGTTATCAACAAATAAAGAGGTCATGACCCGAGTGACTTTAATTTGGAAAACATGTTCCGATATAATTACGAAAGTTGCATAACATTTCAACACATCGTGTTGAATATTGAGTTAAGGCTCTACTGTAATTGATTTGTTTCCTGTTTTAGCTGAATCGGTGGAGCTATCGTCAGTAAGTTCCGGGTTGTTCTCAAGTGTAAATTTTAATTCACGCGTTCAGTGAAAATCATATCAGCTCTTAGGATCTTGTAATTGCAGAAATTAATTTATAAAACTTGTTCACACCTCAATATAGCTGATATACTGCTAAAGGCAAGTACCAATCACTGGAATGCTGTAAATTTGTGGGTTCAAGACTCGTTACCTTACGGCGAACTGTTGATTGAGTTATCTAATATAAAAATCCAGTTAAGCGTTTTGGTCACCAAGCAGACATCATCATCGTCCAATAGAAGTGTAACTTGTTTTCGCCACGATACAACTGTGGACGTAGTACATTTACAAATAATTATCTATTAAATAATGAGGAACGACCGGAATGTATTACATGAAAAACAGCACGAAATATATTCCCTAGTTGGCAAGACTCCTTGTTCTTACGGTCAAAATCGGAAGGAACAGGTAGTCTTGACCAGATGTCGTATAGGTCATGGTAGACTTACTCATAGTTATTTGACCGTAATATATTCCATGCAATTCCAATAGTTCACTAAAACATGTTAATAAACTGCGTAGATGTGGCTGATATTCGTCAGACATTCTACAATGTCAACACTATATCTGATATATTTACAAATATCGCAGGCGACACATTTTTTTTGAAATTTTTAAAAGAAATTAGCCAGTGTGTGTCTTTGATGATACATCAGTTCACTTGTAGCCTTAGTTTTAGTATACCTTGCCTTAGAATTCTCATTTTTGAGAATAGATAATGGATCACTGTCAGCTTGAACAGAAATTTCCTTGGCTTTAATAGTAGATGTTTCCATGTGTCTGTTTACAGTTGTTTGGTTTTGAAGGCATCATGGATTTAGTTGTTTGTAGAAATATCTTTATAAGAAATAATGCACTGTGTTTCTTGGTCCTGTAGGATTTGTTTTTCATTAATTTGTTGGTACAAGGAGACAACCATCTCTTTCCAAATCCTGATCTCTTGCTTGAGATTACTTTAATTACCGGTACTTATAATTGCAGATAAATTATATTGTTCTTCATATTTTCATTTAGTACTTCATCAGAATAATGAAGCTTTGTTGGTGTAGAAGTCATTGTATTTGATGACAGAGTAATCATGTGAAGAATCTGTTTAGGAATAGTATCAGAATCATTTGCGACTATTCATACTCGACTCCTTACTTAATGTCGGAGTACTCGTGTCCGGTTTCTTGGATGTTAAAAGCTGCCCACTCGACTTTTTGCTGGACACACGTGGCAAATATTTTAGAATTGCCCTCTGATACATTTGTATGTACATAATTTTCTGTTTTTAAAGATTCCTGATTGCCAAATGGACACAGTTAATGAAATTTACAGTTTCTAAATAATGAAAGTAAGGTTCTCCTCCCTCAGGCATATGTGACGTTAGACGATTTTGGCCATCCTATTTAGGCCCTTTGGTTTACTTGCTCGCAAAACTTTTAAAACTTTGGTTTTCCAGCCTTTCGACTTTTGAGTGTATCTGATGAAGATAATTCCAGGAACGCGTTGTGCGCACTGAATTTGATATCTACGTTTTATTACATTCATCATGTAGTGGCTTAGCAAATGTTTTAAAGATTTCTTGAAAGCAGAAAATAGCTTTCTTTCCCTGAATATGAAGTGTGTTTGTTGTACTGCCTAACAGGATCGCCTAAGTTCACCTATGCCCGATGGAGGAGAAACTTAGTTTTAATCAATTACATTCTTTAGGAAATGCAACTTTTAAACATAAATATATCTAATAAGTGACATTAGTGCTCAAGCACTGACTGCTGGATGTATGATACCCTCAAGGACTACTAGTCCCTCAGCATAGGTATCAACTCGGTGATTGTAACTTAAACACGTAATGTGAACAAATTATAGTTTAAATAGATAACTCATTAAAGCATTCTAGTCATCAATTACATACCATGTCTATTTTAAAATAAACCAAAGGTATTACGACCAGTTCACTATTCAGTTCCCAGCACAATAGTTAAGGTTTTTGTCTGGCAGCCATTACATAGCGGGAAAAGTGACAGTCAGCAACAAAGATATAACATACAGCACTGTCTATAAGAAACTATGAACAAGTATTTTCAACAGTAACACAACTGGTACCATTTAACAAAATATTGATGCAGCGTTTGATTGTATTACCTTGTTTCAATGCAACCATTGTTTTCTCTATCATATCTATTCCATTCCTTCCAAAATATATTATTTTGTTCCTGTATTTAAATACTGTTATAGTGACAGCCGGAACCTTTGAACCGTAATGAGAGCGGGAGGTTTGGCGCCTTAAAATCTGATTCAACCCACCATTTCTTTAGAAATGCCTGTACCAAGTCAGGGTCATTACAGTTTTCCGGTTGTTGACTGATTTTGTCTGTTTATATAATTATGAGTTTTGACTTTCCCTTTGTAAGATTGTTCGGAGTTCGGTAATTTTGTTATTACCCTTATTCATTATCCAATGTCTTTACCGTAATATTTGTTCAAAATAAAATTCATTAAAACACAGAAACGGTCAGAAAAACTTTGATTAAAAACTGTCAACTGAATACTATTTACATAAATTATTACTTCAATGATAACAAGTTTATGTTTTGCAATGAGGACACACATTTATTGTATCCTTTCTTACAACTCGTTGTGAAACACAAAATTCCAGGTGTACCCAATGTTCACACAGATGGCACTGAGCCCAATTGACAAATTCTATGTATGATTGGGTCTTTAATGCAGCTGGTTCAACTGCTCCACAAATACAACAGGGTACATTGTCCTCAACAGAGCCATCAAATGAAAATTCTTCATTTTCAGTTTCAATTGTTGGTACATGTATTTTCGATGGTCCTGGTTGTTGACAATGTAACAGACGTGGAGAAAGAAATGGGAATAGTGAAAAAGGCATTTTGGGAAATTGCTTGTAGTAATTTTATTGCTTACCTCTCTGAATGGCATTTTTGTTGAACTGTTGTAGTATTCTCGAGTCAGTAACTACAGACGCACGCTTTACTATCGATGATTTCCGGTTGGTGACGTCACGGTGTTCCGAATGACAGCTAAAAATACCGACCTATCTAAATCGAGGTTACTATCTAATCCCGGACACGGCACAATAATTAGTCAGTTTATCTTACGTAACTAGATTTCGGCGATGAAAAAGAGGCTGTATCCCGTCTACACCCGAGCAGTTCAACGTGCTCAGGCATATCAGCATCCCATTGACCGCAGGCTTCTACGTCACAGTTCCTCCATTAGTGTGGAGAACATAGACATACACTTTAGCCCAATTTCACCATAGCGATTACATGCCTGGGCCGTTTAGTAGCGTTCCCGTTTTTGTTCGTATCTCTGGGATGTCATAGGCTAAATGGCTACACAATCTAGGTACAACATTTATTATCAAAATTAATACACATTCAAAATTTACACAAACGTCTACTTAATTATTACTTTAGGAGTAGTATAACAGTTGAAATTTAACCTACCGTAGCTTGAGCCAAGGAAAAAGGTCGTTAAAATAACTAGCACAAAAAAAAATCAGTTTTATACCAAAATATGGAATTGCACACAATTCCCTCAGTATTAAACTAAATTCGAATTCAACAACTGGAATTGAACACAATACCTTCTGGTAGCATACATGTCACCTTAGGTGAAGTCTCTCCCGAAATGGTAGGGACTCCAGGTCAACAATATTAACTGAATAGACCCATTTTGTGTGTTTAGAGCTCACAAAAACTAATCTTAACAACAAAAAACAGGTTGAAAATCCATTGATATTTGACAAAGTTATGGTAGTTTCAAATTCTGTAAAAATAGCCGATATATGGAAAATATGGCAGAATGGCACAATGATAGCAAAACTATTAATATTCAACCATTTTTATTTTTATATATATCAAGTCATATATACAATACTTTGAATCATCATCAACACAACATATTAACAATATAATCAAAAAAATATTTGGTATCTATTACACGTTTTTTTTTATAAAGACATGAAAAGTGCTGAAATGATGTTGAACTTAGATTATAACACACTTTCAGGGAATTTTTTTTTTTTCATATACGACACCCTTGAATTAACAATAGCTGCCAAGAAAAATTTCATCACACCAAATAACTGAAGAAAGGCTTTTTCATAGCTACACCTAACACACTTGCAGGAAAAAAATCTGTTTTCATATAAGATGCCCCTGAATTAACAATAGCTGGGAAGACAAATTTCATCACACCAAATAATTGAAGAAACAATTGTATTTGTTTTTGAAAAATAAGTTGTTGACACAGAGACATTTATTCCTATATTAATAAAAAGACTGGGGATCGTTGTTGAATTTGTGATTAAACTAATCATATGATTAGCCCTAATTACATTTTTAATTCCTAATCACACACTTAGCTAATGCAATGATTAAATTATGTTGCTTAACTGTTTATAATCAACGTATTAAATAATCATATTTAATCATTGCATTAACTAATTATGTGATTAGGAATTAAAAATGTAATTAGAGCTAATCATATGATTAGCTTAATCATAAGTTCCACAACAAACCCCTGTATTTTAGAACAGAATGATTACATCAAATGTCATACAAGTTATATGGGTTTCATGCAGTTGTTTTAATCACTTTTTTTTGTTTATATATTTTCATTCATTTGATTCATTTGGTTTTCTAACTCCAAAAGTATACCTATCCGGTCAAGATATTATTGTCCCTTTTCCTCTAAAGATTCTGATAATTTGTCTATCTTACCTTGTTTTCTTTTTCTTTTTTTTATTTAAATTCCCTACATAAAAAAGCTAGTTTTCTTTTAAGGTCACCTACCTGACTGCATTATTTTTTTCTAATCCCTTTTTTAGTCTACCAAAGTTTTGCTTCTTTTTCTGCAAGTCAAAATTCTCTAAAACAAGATCATTAATCTGATCGCTAACATCTACAATTTGGCTATAAGTCTGAACATGTTCAACTCTTAAGGCATGCATTTTATCGCTGTTTATTTTATTTATTTTTTTAAATATCTTCTGTTGACATTTTATCACTATGTTTATTTAATGTTTTTTTTTTAAATATCTTCTGTTGACATTTTATCACTGTTTATTTATTGTTTTTTTTTAAATATCTTCTGTTGACATTTTATCGCTATGTTTATTTATTGTTTTTTTTTAAATATCTTCTGTTGACATTGGTCATCATACTGATGGTCTAGTGATTTAAGCCAATATTCTGCATGACTCCATGGCAAAGTTTTTAGGAGTAGTATAACAGTTGAAATTTAACCTACCGTAGCTTGAGCCAAGGAAAAAGGTCGTTAAAATAACTAGCACAAAAAAAAATCAGTTTTATACCAAAATATGGAATTGCACACAATTCCCTCAGTATTAAACTAAATTCGAATTCAACAACTGGAATTGAACACAATACCTTCTGGTAGCATACATGTCACCTTAGGTGAAGTCTCTCCCGAAATGGTAGGGACTCCAGGTCAACAATATTAACTGAATAGACCCATTTTGTGTGTTTAGAGCTCACAAAAACTAATCTTAACAACAAAAAACAGGTTGAAAATCCATTGATATTTGACAAAGTTATGGTAGTTTCAAATTCTGTAAAAATAGCCGATATATGGAAAATATGGCAGAATGGCACAATGATAGCAAAACTATTAATATTCAACCATTTTTATTTTTATATATATCAAGTCATATATACAATACTTTGAATCATCATCAACACAACATATTAACAATATAATCAAAAAAATATTTGGTATCTATTACACGTTTTTTTTTATAAAGACATGAAAAGTGCTGAAATGATGTTGAACTTAGATTATAACACACTTTCAGGGAATTTTTTTTTTTTCATATACGACACCCTTGAATTAACAATAGCTGCCAAGAAAAATTTCATCACACCAAATAACTGAAGAAAGGCTTTTTCATAGCTACACCTAACACACTTGCAGGAAAAAAATCTGTTTTCATATAAGATGCCCCTGAATTAACAATAGCTGGGAAGACAAATTTCATCACACCAAATAATTGAAGAAACAATTGTATTTGTTTTTGAAAAATAAGTTGTTGACACAGAGACATTTATTCCTATATTAATAAAAAGACTGGGGATCGTTGTTGAATTTGTGATTAAACTAATCATATGATTAGCCCTAATTACATTTTTAATTCCTAATCACACACTTAGCTAATGCAATGATTAAATTATGTTGCTTAACTGTTTATAATCAACGTATTAAATAATCATATTTAATCATTGCATTAACTAATTATGTGATTAGGAATTAAAAATGTAATTAGAGCTAATCATATGATTAGCTTAATCATAAGTTCCACAACAAACCCCTGTATTTTAGAACAGAATGATTACATCAAATGTCATACAAGTTATATGGGTTTCATGCAGTTGTTTTAATCACTTTTTTTTGTTTATATATTTTCATTCATTTGATTCATTTGGTTTTCTAACTCCAAAAGTATACCTATCCGGTCAAGATATTATTGTCCCTTTTCCTCTAAAGATTCTGATAATTTGTCTATCTTACCTTGTTTTCTTTTTCTTTTTTTTATTTAAATTCCCTACATAAAAAAGCTAGTTTTCTTTTAAGGTCACCTACCTGACTGCATTATTTTTTTCTAATCCCTTTTTTAGTCTACCAAAGTTTTGCTTCTTTTTCTGCAAGTCAAAATTCTCTAAAACAAGATCATTAATCTGATCGCTAACATCTACAATTTGGCTATAAGTCTGAACATGTTCAACTCTTAAGGCATGCATTTTATCGCTGTTTATTTTATTTATTTTTTTAAATATCTTCTGTTGACATTTTATCACTATGTTTATTTAATGTTTTTTTTTTAAATATCTTCTGTTGACATTTTATCACTGTTTATTTATTGTTTTTTTTTAAATATCTTCTGTTGACATTTTATCGCTATGTTTATTTATTGTTTTTTTTTAAATATCTTCTGTTGACATTGGTCATCATACTGATGGTCTAGTGATTTAAGCCAATATTCTGCATGACTCCATGGCAAAGTTTTTAGGAGTAGTATAACAGTTGAAATTTAACCTACCGTAGCTTGAGCCAAGGAAAAAGGTCGTTAAAATAACTAGCACAAAAAAAAATCAGTTTTATACCAAAATATGGAATTGCACACAATTCCCTCAGTATTAAACTAAATTCGAATTCAACAACTGGAATTGAACACAATACCTTCTGGTAGCATACATGTCACCTTAGGTGAAGTCTCTCCCGAAATGGTAGGGACTCCAGGTCAACAATATTAACTGAATAGACCCATTTTGTGTGTTTAGAGCTCACAAAAACTAATCTTAACAACAAAAAACAGGTTGAAAATCCATTGATATTTGACAAAGTTATGGTAGTTTCAAATTCTGTAAAAATAGCCGATATATGGAAAATATGGCAGAATGGCACAATGATAGCAAAACTATTAATATTCAACCATTTTTATTTTTATATATATCAAGTCATATATACAATACTTTGAATCATCATCAACACAACATATTAACAATATAATCAAAAAAATATTTGGTATCTATTACACGTTTTTTTTTATAAAGACATGAAAAGTGCTGAAATGATGTTGAACTTAGATTATAACACACTTTCAGGGAATTTTTTTTTTTTCATATACGACACCCTTGAATTAACAATAGCTGCCAAGAAAAATTTCATCACACCAAATAACTGAAGAAAGGCTTTTTCATAGCTACACCTAACACACTTGCAGGAAAAAAATCTGTTTTCATATAAGATGCCCCTGAATTAACAATAGCTGGGAAGACAAATTTCATCACACCAAATAATTGAAGAAACAATTGTATTTGTTTTTGAAAAATAAGTTGTTGACACAGAGACATTTATTCCTATATTAATAAAAAGACTGGGGATCGTTGTTGAATTTGTGATTAAACTAATCATATGATTAGCCCTAATTACATTTTTAATTCCTAATCACACACTTAGCTAATGCAATGATTAAATTATGTTGCTTAACTGTTTATAATCAACGTATTAAATAATCATATTTAATCATTGCATTAACTAATTATGTGATTAGGAATTAAAAATGTAATTAGAGCTAATCATATGATTAGCTTAATCATAAGTTCCACAACAAACCCCTGTATTTTAGAACAGAATGATTACATCAAATGTCATACAAGTTATATGGGTTTCATGCAGTTGTTTTAATCACTTTTTTTTGTTTATATATTTTCATTCATTTGATTCATTTGGTTTTCTAACTCCAAAAGTATACCTATCCGGTCAAGATATTATTGTCCCTTTTCCTCTAAAGATTCTGATAATTTGTCTATCTTACCTTGTTTTCTTTTTCTTTTTTTTATTTAAATTCCCTACATAAAAAAGCTAGTTTTCTTTTAAGGTCACCTACCTGACTGCATTATTTTTTTCTAATCCCTTTTTTAGTCTACCAAAGTTTTGCTTCTTTTTCTGCAAGTCAAAATTCTCTAAAACAAGATCATTAATCTGATCGCTAACATCTACAATTTGGCTATAAGTCTGAACATGTTCAACTCTTAAGGCATGCATTTTATCGCTGTTTATTTTATTTATTTTTTTAAATATCTTCTGTTGACATTTTATCACTATGTTTATTTAATGTTTTTTTTTTAAATATCTTCTGTTGACATTTTATCACTGTTTATTTATTGTTTTTTTTTAAATATCTTCTGTTGACATTTTATCGCTATGTTTATTTATTGTTTTTTTTTAAATATCTTCTGTTGACATTGGTCATCATACTGATGGTCTAGTGATTTAAGCCAATATTCTGCATGACTCCATGGCAAAGTTTTTAGGAGTAGTATAACAGTTGAAATTTAACCTACCGTAGCTTGAGCCAAGGAAAAAGGTCGTTAAAATAACTAGCACAAAAAAAAATCAGTTTTATACCAAAATATGGAATTGCACACAATTCCCTCAGTATTAAACTAAATTCGAATTCAACAACTGGAATTGAACACAATACCTTCTGGTAGCATACATGTCACCTTAGGTGAAGTCTCTCCCGAAATGGTAGGGACTCCAGGTCAACAATATTAACTGAATAGACCCATTTTGTGTGTTTAGAGCTCACAAAAACTAATCTAAACAACAAAAAACAGGTTGAAAATCCATTGATATTTGACAAAGTTATGGTAGTTTCAAATTCTGTAAAAATAGCCGATATATGGAAAATATGGCAGAATGGCACAATGATAGCAAAACTATTAATATTCAACCATTTTTATTTTTATATATATCAAGTCATATATACAATACTTTGAATCATCATCAACACAACATATTAACAATATAAATCAAAAAAATATTTGGTATCTATTACACGTTTTTTTTTATAAAGACATGAAAAGTGCTGAAATGATGTTGAACTTAGATTATAACACACTTTCAGGGAAATTTTTTTTTTTCATATACGACACCCTTGAATTAACAATAGCTGCCAAGAAAAATTTCATCACACCAAATAACTGAAGAAAGGCTTTTTCATAGCTACACCTAACACACTTGCAGGAAAAAAATCTGTTTTCATATAAGATGCCCCTGAATTAACAATAGCTGGAAAGACAAATTTCATCACACCAAATAATTGAAGAAACAATTGTATTTGTTTTTGAAAAATAAGTTGTTGACACAGAGACATTTATTCCTATATTAATAAAAAGACTGGGGATCGTTGTTGAATTTGTGATTAAACTAATCATATGATTAGCCCTAATTACATTTTTAATTCCTAATCACACACTTAGCTAATGCAATGATTAAATTATGTTGCTTAACTGTTTATAATCAACGTATTAAATAATCATATTTAATCATTGCATTAACTAATTATGTGATTAGGAATTAAAAATGTAATTAGAGCTAATCATATGATTAGCTTAATCATAAGTTCCACAACAAACCCCTGTATTTTAGAACAGAATGATTACATCAAATGTCATACAAGTTATATGGGTTTCATGCAGTTGTTTTAATCACTTTTTTTTGTTTATATATTTTCATTCATTTGATTCATTTGGTTTTCTAACTCCAAAAGTATACCTATCCGGTCAAGATATTATTGTCCCTTTTCCTCTAAAGATTCTGATAATTTGTCTATCTTACCTTGTTTTCTTTTTCTTTTTTTTATTTAAATTCCCTACATAAAAAAGCTAGTTTTCTTTTAAGGTCACCTACCTGACTGCATTATTTTTTTCTAATCCCTTTTTTAGTCTACCAAAGTTTTGCTTCTTTTTCTGCAAGTCAAAATTCTCTAAAACAAGATCATTAATCTGATCGCTAACATCTACAATTTGGCTATAAGTCTGAACATGTTCAACTCTTAAGGCATGCATTTTATCGCTGTTTATTTTATTTATTTTTTTAAATATCTTCTGTTGACATTTTATCACTATGTTTATTTAATGTTTTTTTTTTAAATATCTTCTGTTGACATTTTATCACTGTTTATTTATTGTTTTTTTTTAAATATCTTCTGTTGACATTTTATCGCTATGTTTATTTATTGTTTTTTTTTAAATATCTTCTGTTGACATTGGTCATCATACTGATGGTCTAGTGATTTAAGCCAATATTCTGCATGACTCCATGGCAAAGTTTTTTTAAGTATATAAGTTTTCTAAGATACAGAATGTCAAGAGTTTCTAAGTTCTATTGATGGAGGTACTGATTTATTAATGAGATTTAGATATGAAATGCCAGTTGACTTGAATGATGAAACTCATGAGATGGATCAGAATAGAAAGATGAAATAGTTGGCAATTGAGAGTTGTAAAACTCAAAACCCTTTTATTTTAGAAATTGTTGAAATATATAAAAGCCGTGGTAACGCATTGGATGATCATGTATCCAATTGTTATATTTCTTACACTGATTTTAAACCTTTTATTATGAAATATTTTTAAAACGCTGGCAAGACAGCTGAAACCAGAAAATTCATAATAACATTACACGAAATACATTCCATAGTTGGCAAGACTCCTTGTTCTTACGGTCATAATCGGAAGGAACAGGTAGTCTTGACCAGATGTTGTATCGGACATGGTAGATTAACACATAGTTATCTATTAAATAATGAGGAAAGACCGGAATGTATTTCATATAATTCCAATTATTCACTTAAACATGTTTTAATTGACTACGTAGATGTTGCTAACGTTCGTCAGAACTTCTACAATGTCAACACTTTATACGATATATTTATAAATGTCGCAAGCGACACAATTTATAAATTTTTAAAAGAAATTTATTTATATCATAAAATATAATTATATAAATATGTTCTAAATATATGGTTTTATCTTTTTTTAATTTGTTTTATAGAAAAGTACGTTTTATTTCTAAGGGCCAGGCAGGTGTCTTAAGGGAAATACAATTTTGTTCACGCCACGATATAGCTGAAATATTGCTAGAGTTGGCGTTAGACACCAATCATTCATTTCAATTCCTGTGCTAATGCACGCTAAATACTGGCTTCGTTCACGATTTCGCCCATTGTTATACAAGATGATATTGTCCAATATAATGACCAAATTTATCATCAAGACACCAATTTGAATTGTCTCTAGACTTGTCAATAATAGTCTGTTGACTCCATCCTCATCTAGATGAATAAGTTGGTGATATATGTTGTAATGAAATCTTGCATTCCTCTTCCAATCTATTCCATTCCTTCCAAAATATATAATCAGTCCATCTGTAAATAGTGTTAATAAGTTGGTGATATATGTTGTAATGAAATCTTGCATTCCTCTTCAAATCTATTCCATTCCTTCCAAAATATATAATCAGTCCATCTGTAAATAGTGTTAATAAGTTGGTGATATATGATGTATTGAAATCTTGCATTCCTCTTCAAATCTATTCCATTCCTTCCAAAATATATAATCAGTCCATCTGTAAATAGTGTTAATAAGTTGGTGATATATGATGTATTGAAATCTTGCATTCCTCTCAAATCTATTCCATTCCTTCCAAAATATATAATCAGTCCATCTGTAAATAGTGTTAATAAGTTGGTGATACATGATGTATTGAAATCATGCATTCCTCTTCAAATCTATTCCATTCCTTCCAAAATATATAATCAGTCCATCTGTAAATAGTGTTAATAAGTTAGTGATATATGATGTATTGAAATCTTGCATTCCTCTTCAAATCTATTCCATTCCTTCCAAAATATATAATCAGTCCATTTGTAGATAGTGTTAATAAGTTGGTGATATATGATGTATTGAAATCTTCCATGTGTTGTATTATTATACTGTTCTGACAGTCTACTGTTTATTATGTTTCGATAAAGTTCACCAGTTCCGTATTGTTAATGTGTAACTTCGGAATGGTCGGGGAATAGCTAGGCCGGGAACGTGGGAGAATCCTGCTTCGTTGATGGCATGAAAGAAAGTAAATTGGAACCGCACTTTTATTATACAAATAAAATGCAATATAAAATACAATGCAAAACAAATAAATTACAAAATACATAATCTCAATAGTTCAGTTTTTAAAAGTAAATCAAAGTAAGATTTCAAATCTTGTTAATGGCTAAATCGTTTCACCGATTTGAATAAATGTATTATCATTACTAAGTAAAACTATAGTGGTATTCTTAAATTGACAATGAAGTTCCATGATAATTATTTAAAATGTTTGTAAACCTGTGCAAATATAATACTAAATTTTTATTCTAAAAGTCTAATGTTAAATATCAATACCACTGACCTATTTGACATATGAAAATAAACATTTGGCAGTGAAAATCTTGCATAACTAGTAATTTATTTCGGTTCAAGGTTCTTTACTTCTCATAATATCATAGTTCAAACAGTGGTACAAGAGGTTGGCACAATTTCGTTCGATTCATAATTAATATGAAATACTTGATCAAATATTAAAGTGTTTATTTCGTGTGAAAAATATTGACTCGGGTATATTTTTATCTCCAGAATAAAATAATTAACATTTTCTTGACGTAGAAGGTGAGAAAATAATTTAAAACATTTTTCATTTTCTATTTCGGAAATTACTTATATTAATTCTTTGTAAATTATTTTCAATTCAAGTTATAGCAAAAAGATAAATAAAGAACATTGATAATTCATTTTTTATGGACAATTTTATTTAAATCTATATTTAATGTTATGTTATAATATTTAGTATAGATGTTGTTATTTGTATATTGGTAAGTAGAAATAATTAATAAAAAGGAACTTGTTACTTGTTAATTGTAATTTAAAGTAAATTAATTTAAAGAATTAAATGGAAAAAGAAATGTTCAGTTTTATTTCATATCATTGCTAAAGGTTTATTGATAAATAAGAAATTTTAAAGAAAAGAGAAATATTTGAACATTTTAGAATGATAAATTTCTATTTGAAATGTTACTTCGATTTATTTTTAAACTGAACTATTGAGATTATGTATTTTGTAATTTGTTTTGCATTGTATTTTATATTGTATTTTATCTGTATAATAAAAGTGCGGTTCCAATTTCCTTTCTTTCAAGCCATCAACGAAGCAGGATTCTCCCTCGTTCCCGGCCTAGCTGTTCCCGACCTTTCCGAAGTTACATATTAACAATACGGAACTGGTGAACTTTATCTACAAATAATAAGCAGTACAACCGTCACAATAGGTGCTAAAAACAGTATAATAAGTGCTGGAGAAGCAAGTCAAAAGGACTATAATATATGCTCCAGAAAGCACAATATAAAAAGTGACGGAGAGAGCACCGTCATAATATTCTGATCAAAATCTAAAGAAAATTATCATGGCTGAACTAATTGTCTGACTTTAAATAAAAATGAAATATTTTAAGCATTAAAATCAGTTTGTAAAGTAATGATGGAAATTTAATACAATTTATCAAAAATAAGAATATCAACCTTTTTATCACTGTGTCCAATAATATACAAAAACTAACATGTCTTGTTATTATTATTTTTTGTTGATGTCAAATTATATTGTCTTGAACTAGTGTTTAGCACGATGATTAAAAGTATATGTGCATATTATTTTGTGATAATTAAGATGATTACTAATTAAATGCATATCGAGATGGTTTCATTGTTTTGATAAAAATATCTTGAAAGGAAGTACGAAGCCATATACTAATTCAAACTGTATATATGAGTACATATAAGCTTGGACCAGGAAACTTTAGGTCTGGGATTGTTCTTTGGAAGTCAGCAGTGGAACGGAAATGGTTGTCAGCACACATGAAACATCCCAAGACATGTTGTTTCTAAAATAACAATGCTTACCATTGGATCATTGGATATATTATTGTATGCGGTTCTTCCCACTTCCGATTTTTTGGAGCAACCATTGGGTTAGAAATCATATTGTAAAAATAACAGATGAATTTTCATGCTTTTTTAATTGCTGAATTTGTTTTATTGGTTAATATACATTTCCCATGTCTTTTAAAACTCTGTCTCTTTACGCTTTGTTTCATTATTTGACAAAATATTTTGTTAATACACATACTCACTATACTATGTCAAGCAGTTCCACTCAGCCAAGCCAGAGCTAGTTGTATTTCAGATCGACGACCCGTCGTTTCCACCTTTGCCGTCTGCCACACTTCCACCCGTTAAAGCAGCTACCAGTTCACAGCCATCTTATACATCTGGCGTGAAGCAGTTCCACTCAAGACAACCCAGAGCCAGTTGTATTCCAGATCGACGACCAGTCAATTCCACCGCTACCGTCTGCAAATATATCAATTGCTTCATCATCTAATAATTCTAGAGTACCTTTAAATCTAGTCAGGAGGTTGTGAAGATAATGCTGTTCTTTACACTACAAGAAGGGGCTACTTAAAACCAGCCGATGTATTTGCAATACTTGACAAGCCCGATACAACTTAAATTTCAACTATACCACCAATCAAACTAAAGGCAGGCGAATTGTATGTAATAAATGGTGAACATCAAAATTACTGGACATGCGATGGTTATAAATGGGTCAACAAAGGTCGTTATTGTATTTGTAAGGTGTTATAATATCAGTAGACATTTGAATGACAACAAATGTGCTGATGACTTCAAAAGGCGTTTGTACTATTCGCAGAATTTTTCACTGAAATTAGTCCATTACGTTGGTGATGAAACAGCATATATACCCCAGCCACACGGCAACGACAAAAGCGAAAATCCGAGGCAGTACCGCCGGACATTACCATCCACCATTGCAGACGTTTGTAGCAAAGGTACAGACAAATAGCCCAGCAAAATTTACAAAGCAATGGTGGTCAACAGACCTGTTCCTGGCATGTACCAAGGTGTCAAAAACCCCAGAAATCCCGTTTTAAAGCTTCCGGTATACCTTTATTTCGATTTTGACACATGTAAAAGAATTTAAAAAAAACAAAACAAACAAACAAAGAAAAAAAAAGGAATAACTAAAAAATAAATACACAAAAACAGATTTTTTTAAATAAAAAAGAAAGATAAAAATAACAACATAAACAAAAATGCACAAAAACAACTTTCAAACTTTGCTCAATACCCTATATAATTTATCGGTGCAAGTATAATATAAAAAAAAAGAATTAGCAAATGAAGAAAAATTAATATACCCCACTTTAAGAAAACAAAGGAAATATATAATGAAATAATAAACACATCGCTTGTCAGTTATCATATTTGAAACTTTTGATCATGACATCAATACACAAGATGAGTACATTCAACTGTCAAGTTTAATTGACCTGTTGACTTGGGCGCCTTCATGTTTCGTATATTCTAACTGTTATAATAGTGCATTGAATTACAATATATATTTATTAAATTCCAGTAAGGTAAAAAAAAATATGTATTAATAGAAATTATTATGATTTATACATTTTAAGTTAAAAAATACACGGTTTTCCAATAAAAAAATCTCGTAATAAAAGAAAAGAATTCCGGTTCGGGAAGACGAATGGTTTTGTAGAAAATGTTCATATATGCAGGCTGAGAACGAGGATGAAACAATTGTACCGACCGCAGATGCAACTCCATCACTCGGAGATGAAGATCTCTCCGCATCCGAAATTAATCGTACTACATCAACATCCGGTAACGACGATGAACTCTTTGACGAAATAATTCAGCTAAAGAAACGTGACCCATTCAAACTGGTATGTGCATATTTAAGCATAAACAGTGTCGGGCACACAATTGGTAACATTAAAGAATTCTTACACAAAAACATCATTGACATTCTTTTCCTGGCTGAGACAAAGATTGACAATTCATTTCCAGACTGCCAGTTTGCTGTCGACAATTACACCATGTGGCGAGCAGATAGAAACTCACATGGAGGGGGACTGATGGCCTTCATGAGATCAAGATAGCAATGATAGGAAAATAGACCTTGGTTTTAAAAATATTGAATCCATAACTATTGAAGTAAGAACTCAAACAGATAGACTTTGTTTTACAGGAGTGTACAAGCCACCATCAATGAAACATCAAATACCTGTGAAAATTTATTATCTCGTTATGACAACTTGTTTATTTTAGGTGATTTAAACTATGATATGCTCGATAATGATAAATCATCAAATTTGGTAGATGTATGTGATATATATGTTATTAGAAATCATATAAGAGCACCAACATGTTTTATGGGTACTTCTAAACCTAGCTTACTGGATGTTATCCTGACAAATAAGTCAAAACTTGTAAATAAAAGAGATAAACTGCACTGTAAATTCACATAAAAAGCAAACAAGACTTTGTAGAAGTTTTAAAGATTTTGATTCCGAGAACTTTATTTAAGACATGGAAAATGTAGATTTTGAAACCATAACAAATTGTGAAGATGTAAATGAAGCTTATGTAAATTTTAGAAGAGAATTTTTACAAGTTGCAGACAAACATGAACCTTTTAAACAAAGACGAGTTTTACCAAACCAGGTACCATATATGAATGTTACTCTTACTGAGAAAAGCAATATATAAGAAACAAATGTTATTTCATAAATACCAAAAATGCACCCCGCTTTATATATTCTGACAATTATACCTCATATGAAAAACTGCTTGAAAAATCAATGATGCCCTCTCTAAAAAATAAGACGATTAAGAATGATAGCAGTAAAAACTTTTAAGATATTACATAAGAGTAGTCCAGTTTTTTTTGACAAGATTTAATAAATATTAAAAATCATTCTTATAACTTCAGATATACAAATACAGCAGACTTTGAGAGAACTACTAGGCACGGATTAAAATCTTTAAGATACTCAGCCCCTAAGATCTAGAACAGCCTGTCTTCTGAACTCAGGGATACTACAAATTTAAATCAATTTAGGACCCTTATCAATACATGGACAGGACTGAGTGTCCGTTATGTTTTTTTTCCTTTTATGCTTTTTATTGTTCAGCTTTTTCTTTATCTGCATGACTTCCCCATTTTTTATTTTGCTTATTATTTACAAGTTTGTGTGTTTAGTCTTTTAAATGTTGTATGTTTAGTGTGTGCTATGTATGTTGGCATCTATTTCTGTGTTGATTTCTGGTCCTATAACAGTTAGTGTACAGAGAGGCACTTGATTGTGGAGGCCCAGTGATCAAAACATAGAAATGCATGCATCAAATCTTAGAAAGATATGTATTTGTAATGCATGACCTGTATTATTGTGCTATAGTTACATTTTATGTATGTGTATGCTATTGTCTTTGTCTTACGTATTGTATTATCTTTATGCTATGTGTAATAACTTGCATGTTTGTGTATGAAATATGTATATGCATGTGTAGTTGGTATAAAAGCTCCTGAGTGCTTATGTTATTTGTTAATGTATTTAAACCCGACTTTAAATAAAGATTGCTTACTTACTTTTAACAGAGTTATCTACCTTTGTGGTTCGGTTTACACATGTTACCGACCTTGAAATCAGACCAGAGGCTCTCAAGAGCCTGTATCGTTCACCTGGTAATAAAAAGAACCAATTGGTCCTATGTAAAAACTATGTCCTGCAGTGGTAGTCATCTTGGAATTCCGATCAACATAAAAACACAAAGGTTGTAAAGGATGTTTCAATCAGTGCAATAGCTACAGAGAAGAACATATTTCTGTGGTTTCCCATATGGTCCTGTGTTAATACTGTAACATGTGGTGGTGGACATCTTGGATTTTGGATCATCACATAAAACACAAACTTAATAACAGACCATTCAATGATCTTTATGCACAGAATGCTCAGTAGTTTTACTGAAAAAGATTTTTTCTATATTTTCCAATAAGGTACTGTGTTAATGACCATCTTGGATTTCAGATTGACATAAAAAAAAACAGTAACTTGGTAAAGGACATTCCAATGATCATTCATGTGCAGTTTGGGTTCAGTCAGTTCATTAGTTTCAGAAGAGGAATTTTGAAATTTCAGCCAATCAGAGCACATTATTGGCCCTGGCGGCCACGTTGAATATCACAGGAAGGAAAAACAGTTATTTTGTAGAGGACCATCCATGTATAGTTTGGATTCAATTAGTTCAGTAGTTTCAGAGAAGTTATTTCTATATTTTCCCATATAGTCATGTGTTAAAAGTATGTCCTGCAGTGGTGGCCATCTTGGATTTCAGATTGACATAAAAAATAGAAACTTGGTAAAGGACTAATTCCAATGATCAGTTTGGGTTCAGTCAATTCATTAGTTTCAGAGAAAAGGAGCTTTGAAATTTTAGGCAATCAGAGAATATTACTGGTTCTGGCATATCCATGTTGAATATCGGATTGGAAGGAAAAAACAGAGACTTTGTAGAGGACCATTCAAGGAACATTCCTGCTAAGTAAGGTTCCAATTGGTAAAGTGGTTTTGGAGAAGAAGCTTGCAATGTGAAAATTTTAGACGAGACGACAGGCGCCAAGTGATAACAATAGTTCATATGGACCTTTGGTCCAGCTTAGCTAAATAAAGGTTCTCATGAGCCTGCATTATTTACCTGATTTAACACAGCTTAATGTGCAATGGATTTCAAATAAGACCTGTGTAGTAATAATGGCTTGCTTAGATTTAGGGAAAAATCATTCCATGTTTCATTAATATCCTTTAAGGGATTTGATATCTACAGCTGAAGTACACGACCTTGTATTCCAGTAACACATCTGACGTTATTTGTGAAACATTGCATGGTGGTGGACAATCATACCAAGTAACATTAATATCCTCAAATGTATTAACGGTAACAATCTTGAGCTCAAGTTTGTATAAAATTTTGATATGCCACATGTATAACTGAATTACATTTTGATTCTGATTTCCTTATTTATTTGCAACCCATTCCTTGGTAAGCGTATTAATACCACCAAGTGTTTGTAATAGCTTTTAACGTAATCAAATGTTCTCAGCTGAACATTATGCTGCACAAGACAATGTGATATTTAGCAATTTACAACCCCTTGAATTGTGTAGCATGTGGTAAAAGAGAACCATCCAATGATCATTCATAAAGGTCCAAGCCTGACACAGATTTGTATGTTAATGTATAACGTATGTACAGTTGAATGTACTGCATGACCCTGATGTTCCAACACAATTTGTGACACAACCCTCTAGTAATGGGCAACAATCATTTCAATTATCATTACTAGCGTTCAAGGCATTCAAACGTTCTGAGCTAAAGATAACCAAGGAGGATGAAGACCTATTTTGGTTGAACATGTTGCCTTGTGTTTTTGATGTGTTTTGTGTTTCAAGTCTGTTATTCACAAAGTTTTGTGTCACAACCAAATTTTCTCCATGCAGAGATAAACAATGTTTTTTGTTCATTGTGAACTTCAATTTTATTAAACCTATTTTGTGCCCATACTCCCTCTTTATCACCGTTCTAATTGATGCCTTGCAGTTTATCTGGGTAGTGATCTCTTCTCATTGCACATATTAAGGCATGCTAAACTTAATTAGTAGATTTTCATCCACTCTGACAAAAATATTATAGGTTGGGGGAAGGGGATTTTACAATTTATATTTGAAGGCATGTTATTTTGTATTACAGGATCAATTTCTCGGTTTCCAGATGCAGACTTATAAATTTCTGGATATCAGTAATTTTAGGAAAATAAATGAAATATGAGCGGTGCAATTTTTGAGGGGCGGGTGGGGATGAACATCTACTCATTAATTTTAGTTTGCCTCAGTTTCTGGTAAACTGCCTTGTATTCACAGGGACCACTAGATAAGGGGTGTTTGAATGGCTTGAACAATTTGATATGTATATATATATATATATATATATAAAACAATATTTTATTACTTTCTTTCAAACGCCAACAGTTTATACACTAAAAAGGTAATTTACAAACTATAGAAGATGATGTTGAATACAAATATGTATCAAGTTTAATAAAAAATTGAAAACAAAATGTCTCAAGTTCAATAAGAAGAAAATGAAGTGTACCATAAAAAAAGTAGATTAAAATTTTTGACTGCTAAAATAATTTTATTAAGTTCACAACTGTGAAACTGTAAATGTTATTTATGAACTAATGGTACTGGTATATTGGCAACCATTTTTCATTTCTCAATAAAATATTCTATTTCAGAAATTTGTGAAAATCTGTGTCATACTGTGATGCATAATGTTTATATACAAGTCAGTTACTGATCTTTAAAAGTGGAATAAAAGTTACTAGTAATGTTCATTATATTGACACATTAAAGGAAAATAAACAAGGGCAACGCAAAGCGTGGTGTATCCCCTCGCCTAAATTAGACCCTGACCTATGACCTTGAAAATCAATAGGGTTCCAGACTCTCCTCAGGACTACGTATGTACCAAGTTTGGTCAAAATCCATTGAAGGATGTTGATTCTCGAGTGTTCACAAGGATGTTATGCAGTAAAAATTTGACCCTGTGACTTTGACCTTGAAAATCATTAGGGTTCCAGATTCTCTTAAGGACTAAATATGTACCAAGTTTGGTCAAAATCCATTGGAGGATGTTGATCCTAGAGTGTTCACAAGGATTGTGACGGACGGACGGTAGTGTTACTATATCCCCTCGCAACGGCGAGGGGATAAAAAACCTCAATGAAAAAGAAATATCTTCAATTAGATCCCGTTTTTTTTTTTTTACTAATTTGGGATAGGTTTTTTTCCAAATTTTTCACAGCCATATAAATTAAATTGTTGCTCCCTTAATTATATAGATGTTCCTGTAAATCTTTAATAACAAGAAAAATAAACTGCTTATTTAAATGTTCCACTCATACTTTATAGCTTGTATAGTGTTGTTCTTGAACTTCAATAACAAGAAAAATAAGCAGTTCTGTGTAAACTGTAAGACACATTATACATAGTCAAGTATACAGATGTTATTGTACTTCAATAAGAAGAAAAATAAACAGTTCTGTGTAAAGTGTAAGACACATTATACATAATCAAGTATACAGATGTTATTGTACTTCAATAACAAGAAAAATAAACAGTTCTGTGTAAACTGTAAGACACATTATACATAGTCAAGTATACAGATGTTATTGTACTTCAATAACAAGAAAAATAAACAGTTCTGTGTAAACTGTAAGACACATTATACATAGTCAAGTATACAGATGTTATTGTACTTCAATAACAAGAAAAATAAGCAGTTCTGTGTAAACTGTAAGACACATTATACATAGTCAAGTATACAGATGTTATTGTACTTCAATAAGAAGAAAAATAAACAGTTCTGTGTAAACTGTAAGACCCATTATATACATAGTCAAGTATACAGATGTTATTGTACTTCAATAACAAGAAAAATAAACAGTTCTGTGTAAACTGTAAGACACATTATACATAGTCAAGTATACAGATGTTATTGTACTTCAATAACAACAAAAATAAACAGTTCTGTGTAAACTGTAAGACACATTATACATAGTCAAGTATACAGATGTTATTGTACTTCAATAACAAGAAAAATAAACAGTTCTGTGTAAACTGTAAGACACATTATACATAGTCAAGTATACAGATGTTATTGTACTTCAATAACAAGAAAAATAAGCAGTTCTGTGTAAACTGTAACACACATTATACATAGTCAAGTATACAGATGTTATTGTACTTCAATAACAAGAAAAATAAACAGTTCTGTGTAAACTGTAAGACACATTATACATAGTCAAGTATACAGATGTTATTGTACTTCAATAACAAGAAAAATAAGCAGTTCTGTGTAAACTGTAAGACACATTATACATAGTCAAGTATACAGATGTTATTGTACTTCAATAACAAGAAAAATAAACAGTTCTGTGTAAACTGTAAGACACATTATACATAGTCAAGTATACAGATGTTATTGCACTTCAATAAGAAGAAAAATAAACAGTTCTGTGTAAACTGTAAGACACATTATACATAGTCAAGTATACAGATGTTATTGTACTTCAATAACAAGAAAAATAATCAGTTCTGTGTAAACTGTAAGACACATTATATATAGTCAAGTATACAGATGTTATTGTACTTCAATAACAAGAAAAATAAGCAGTTCTGTGTAAACTGTAAGACACATTATACATAGTCAAGTATACAGATGTTATTGTACTTCAATAACAAGAAAAATAAACAGTTCTGTGTAAACTGTAAGACACATTATACATAGTCAAGTATACAGATGTTATTGTACTTCAATAACAAGAAAAATAAGCAGTTCTGTGTAAACTGTAAGACACATTATACATAGTCAAGTATACAGATGTTATTGTACTTCAAAAACAAGAAAAATAAACAGTTCTGTGTAAACTGTAAGACACATTATACATAGTCAAGTATACAGATGTTATTGTACTTCAATAACAAGAAAAATAAGCAGTTCTGTGTAAACTGTAAGACACATTATACATAGTCAAGTATACAGATGTTATTGTACTTCAATAACAAGAAAAATAAACAGTTCTGTGTAAACTGTAAGACACATTATACATAGTCAAGTATACAGATGTTATTGTACTTCAATAACAAGAAAAATAAACAGTTCTGTGTAAACTGTAAGACACATTATACAAAGTCAAGTATACAGATGTTATTGTACTTCAACATAGGACCCTATGGAAAAAATGTTTAACAGTCTTCTCCTCTGAAACCAGTAAGTCAGTTTAAAGCAAACATGGCATGAAAGTCACGTCATGGTGGCCATCTTGAATTTTCGATCAGCAAACGATTCACAAATTTAGTACAGGACCACCCAATGATCATTCCTGCAAAGCCACAATTCAATTGGCTTAGTGGTTTCTAACAAGAAGATTTTTTTAAAATTTCGACCAATCAGAACACATTATGGGCCCTGGATTTCCGATCAGCACCAAAAACACAAATCTTGTATATGACCATCCAATGAACATTTCTGCCAAGTTTGGTTCAAATCTTTTTGTGGTTTCAGAAAAAAAGATGAAAATGTGAAATTCCCATAGGGTCCAATGCTAAACTAAGTCGAGTCATGGCGGCCATCTTGAATTTCCGATTGGCAAACGATTCACAAGTTTAGTACAGGACCACCCAATGATCATTCCTGCAAAGTCCCAATTCAATTGACTTAGTGGTTTCTGACAAGAAGATTTTTAAAATTTCAACCAATGAGAACACATTATGGACCCTGGCAGCCATGTTGGATTTCAAATCAGCACCAAAAACACAAATCTGGTAGAGGACCATCCAGTGAACATTTCTGGCAAGTTTAGTTGAAATCTGTTCAGCGGTTTCAGAGAAGAAGATTTAAATGTGAAAAGCTAACGGACGGACGCTTACCCATGACAAAACCTCACATGGCCTATGGCCAGGTGAGCTAAAAATAAGTAGTTCTGTGTAAACTGGCATCAAAACAATGTTGAAAATATTTGTTTTGACTTCAGATTCGGAGTGGAATTGTCAGTATAAATTATAATTTAATATTTTTACTTCCTGTCATAAGTAAATGTTTATTCTTTACATTTATGCCATTTTAAACTTGTTTCGAGACCACCAGTTGTTTTGTTGTTGATGTTATTTGTAATGGTGGTTGAGGTCAGGGGTAAAAAGCAATAGTAACTACTCGGCTATTCTCGCTACCCTACAAATAACCTTGTACATTTGTACGTAGATAGTAGAAATTCTTCCTAAATTGTTTGCCGGAAGTGAAGTTAAGCTGCACAAAAATATAGTCCATGAAAATCCAATAAGGAAGACATACATTTGAATGTAGTCTATGACTATAATCTGTAGTGAATGTTCTGTAATGTTCTGTGTGGACTTATGATATATATTTTTTTGTGTGTGATATTTTGTATGTGCTTGTCTTATTTATGATCAGTATAATTGTAAATATTGAATATATATATATACCTTTATGTTGTATGACATTGGTTAATAAAGAATTGAATTGAATTGAAAAGTAAAATCTAATCATGCAAAGCTAATTAAAACTTTACTTTTATCCATGAAAATAATTGAAATATAGAAAATTGTTCAAAATATAACTTTATCAAACTTTCATGTAACTGACATGTGAAAAGTAGTGCGATTTATACGCCTATTGCATATTTGCATCTTTATATTTCATAAAAATGAAAATTAAGTTTCTCGATCATTACTTTTATTTGTTTAATGCTGCAATTAAAAAATTAAAATGCAGAAATTGGAACAAACTAATTTGACAACGTGGCTAACTGCAACAATGGAATATCATTTGACAGCAAAAGAAATGGTCATGGTCTTGGGACGGGAAATGTTTCAACATTATATCTTGGGTAAAAGAAGTTGAAAACAGGTTAAATGTCAAATATAAACACTTATTTATGACAGGAGATAAACAAAATTAGGAAGTTCAAGTAAAGTAACATGTTGTATACTAACAATACTACTCTGTTTCTGAGCAAAACAGAAATATTGTGGGCAAAAAGAAATTGTTGTACAACTTTCAGCAGAAACTAAATTTGCAGATGAAAATAGAATTTTTTTGTATCAATATTGAATTTATTGTTGTTGTATTGAGAAAGTTCACATTTTTTCAATTTTGATGACCGATGTTGGGTTGTCTTTAGTTACAGCCAGTTTCAGTCTAGAATCTAAGAGGAAATCCTCAATGTCTTCTTCGTCGTCCATTAAATGGGCTTTATCTTGTTCTTGGAAGAATTGACTTGTTAATTTTGTAGATATATAAAATCGGAAATCGGAACTGTCCAGTTTTATTTTTAAGCTTGCAGATTTCTTCAGCTGCGTTTTCTTCTGAGCCATTCTGCACTTGCCACATCTGACTTTAGCAGAATCACTGGTTCCCTCAATTTTATTGTGGCAACCAATGCACATATATTTTATTTCACATAAAACTAATTGGACATCCCCAGTGTAATCCATCAACTCTGTTTCTGTGTCTTCTTCCTTTACCGGCCCAATGTCGGCTTCTTTTGTAATGAGTGTTGAAGGATTTGTAGATAAATATTTCACATTGAATTCCTTAATTCCTACATTCTCTACTTTATAGCTATTGCCCAAAGTAATTTCATTGATATGTTGCCCCCAAACAACAAGTTTGATTGTTCCTGATATATCGGAGAGCTTTACAGAGGCAAATTTCATCTTTATCCCAGAGCGGGTTGTTGTTTCTTCTTCTGGTGTGATATTCATTATTTTGCCAATAACAGTAACTTGTAAATTATAATAATACATTTTTATATTAGTTTCATTTTTTTTTTTTTTTTACATTAAACCTTATGCAATATTGTGCCATGCTTGTTTTTGACAAAATTAAGATGTATAACTGAGATACCTTTTTATTAATCCCTTGTACAGAACTAGAGATAATGCTTGGAAACTAAAGCACACCTTACAACCGGCTATCTGGACAACAGATGCTATCTGGAACTCAGATCATATCTATCTCACATGGAATGACAGGTAGGAATTTCTTTGACATTTTTCTTCCATTTTATCTACTTTTTTGCACTACAAATGAGAAATTTGCATTCCAAATATGAGAGTATAGGTTTTAATATATAATAAGTTTTCAAGCAATGAAGATAGAATTTGACATTTTCAACAGAGAATTCTTCAGAACATTAACGTTTTCTCTAAAATTTCAAAAGAAAGCACAAGTTTCTATCATATACATGAAAAATATAGTGTTTCTTCTACCCTCCTGTACAACGGGAACTCGAAGTGTTATGTAGTAAGAATATTATACACAATTTCATTCCAATGGTCAAAAAGTTTTTTTGGCTATAGGGGACAGCAGATTATTTTTAAACTGACTATCGCTGCCAGCAGATGTTAGCAATCGGGTACAACAGTGACATGAATTCTTATTTCTGGTTTATCCTGTAATAAGTTGAGCCATTAGTGTTTAGAATAATTCAAATATTGAAATTCATGGCTAATGGTTGCCTCTAAATTTCAAAACATTGAGATTGTTCCAAAGTAAAAATATATTTCCGAAGCTATGAAACCCATTAAAAAATAGTTGTTTGTCCAATACCATAGTATTAACTTTTGCTTGTATTGATTTCCATTGTCAATGACTTTGGAAATGTCTTTGACATGGTTAAACTGAGAAATAACTTGATAATTATTTCTTTTAAAAAGATTTGATTGAATTAGGATATTTAGAAGTTTTGTAATATTTCATTTTTGATCAATTTTATCAGATCAATGGAGTTAAATGGCAATTGGGAACATGAAAAATTTCACAAGACTTTTTAGGGTCAAATCGGGGAAACAAATGAGGTATGAATAATGCAAAATAATGAGAGAAACAAAGTCAATTAACAATGGTATTTCTTTTATTTTTTTTTCATGTTCCCGATTGCCATTAACTCCATTGATCTGATGTACATGATAGTCCGATCTGCTGTCCTCGATAGCCAAAACATTTTGACCATTAGAATGAAATTGCGTATAATATTCTTCCTACATAACACTTCGAGTTCCCGTTGTATGGAAAGGTAGAAGAAACACTATATTTTTTATGTATATGATAGAAACTTGTGTTTTCTTTTGAAATTTTAGAGAAAACGTTAGTTTTCTGAAGAATTCTCTGTTGAAAATGTCAAATGCTATATTCATTGATTGAAAACTTACT
This sequence comes from Bathymodiolus septemdierum, assembly GCA_963383655.1. Taxonomy (NCBI): domain Eukaryota; kingdom Metazoa; phylum Mollusca; class Bivalvia; order Mytilida; family Modiolidae; genus Bathymodiolus; species Bathymodiolus septemdierum. The sequence continues at coordinate 53,794,791 of OY726527.1, forward strand.
AAATATTAAAACCTATACTGTCATATTTGGTATGCAAATTTCTCATTTGTAATGCAACAAATCGACATAAATTTAAGTAGATGAAATAGAAGAAAAACGTCAAAGAAATTCCTACCTGTCATTCCATGTGACGTAGATATGATCTGAGTTCTCGATAGCATCTGTTTTCCAGATAGTCGGTTGTAGGGTGTGTAAAGATAAATGTAGCTTCTGTGTATTATTACAATACGTGATTTTGATTTTGCTTAAAAAGACGGATAAGATAAGTGTTTTTTTATTGCAGTGGATTCCGCTTATTTGCAAAGCCTATTTGTCAGAGAAAATTTTGCAACTAAGCGGACTTTGCGATAAAACGAAATGCTATTCAGACCAGAAATATAGACTACAGGTACCGTGACATTGGCATTTTGTTTACCCGGAGCTGATATTGCTGAAATGTTGATAAAGTAAATGCATGAATGTAAATAATAAATTAGAATATTTAATGAAAGTCTTTGTTGTTTATTACTGGTGTCAATAACATTTCCATCATTTCTGTGTATTGGGGGAGTTTTTTGTGTACATCGAGTGTCACATGACAATGCGATAGATGTTACGTTTTGTGTACTGTAAATGAGTTGTACTAAATTAATAATAGTTACTGCAGTATCCATATTGTTATTTATAACTGTAGGTATTTACTTTTCATCTTGGTAGGTTATTATCGATAGATATCTCTGTTGTTGACTTCATTCCGTTTCTGTGTAATGGGAGCTTTGTGTATTGAGGATTTGTGTAGTTGTTTATATTACGTGATGGTGGATATTTATAACCATAGGATGACATTTTGCTTACTGAATGACGAACTCATTTTTCCCCTATAGATGCTTCATAGCAAAAAAAAAAAAAAAAAACACAAGCCCAAAATCTGAATACTTTTCATTATTAAATAAATAAAAAAAATAATTAATTTGCTTTGATTTTTTGTTTGATGTAAGTATTTAACATATTTTAATTTCTCTTGAAGTTTTTAATCACTGATCAGCATTCATATTAATTTCTTTGATCACTAATTATGTGTTTTGAATTCCCGCGTAGCTGAATGTTACAAAACTAAAAATAGACACCACGGCTTTTTCCTGTAAGGTCACACACTTAATTATTGAATCAAAATGGCGGACGATCCACACCGATTGAAGTTCAGGAAAAGGATTAAACACAAATAAACATGTAAATGGATTTTTATTAAAATATTCAATAGTTCAAAACATCTCCAAATGTCTGGCCAGGTTATCACCACACGACGTTTCAACATCGATGTGGAAGAAAAAAGCATTCAAAGGTGTATTGGAATTTTTTCTCTCAGTTCTAGGGTAGTTTTGCACATAACCACCATTTTTATACATTTTTGGCAAACATTGTCTTTGCAATAAAGCGAATTTTGTCATTAACCACTTTGCAATTAACCAGGTGTTTTAACATTAAATGAACGGTAAATGGATCCGTGTGTAAGCTTTTTTTGCAATAATACGAATTTTGCAATTAAGTGGAGTCTACTGTATTAGATTTGGAAATCTGCAGACCCTAAAAATCGTCATTTTGAAAAAAAAAAAATAGCAACAGTAATGGTAAGGCATTACATGTTACCCTGCTAGGTGCATAACTCTAGAATCATCAATGGCTTGGTACACAACATCAAACTTGATCTGTATTTTGTGGTCAATAGCTAAAATATTTCATTTTTAAGTTATTGGTTGGAAATATAAAATTATGAAAAATTTCAAACTTTCAAGGGGCATAACTCCAGAACCATTAATGCCTCGAATGCCAAAATTGAATCCGGTCTGTCTGTTGTGATCAATAAGCAAAACAAAGTTTAAAGAAATTATATCTTTTCAATCAAAAGTTATTGGTTGGAAATATACAATTTTGGGAAATTTTAAACTTATACGGGGCATATCTCCGGAATCTTCAATGCTTTGGAACCCAAAATCGACATTGATTTGTCTGCTGTGGTCAATAAGCAAAATGTAAAGTTTGAAGAAACAAGATAAACTGTGAGCTAATGCTCACCTATGATACCCCCGCTCTTTGGAAAACAGGAAGTAGGAATATGACGGGTCAAAAAACGTTTCCCGCGATATGGGGTACCTATATGAAGCTTGTGACCAAATATCAGATCTCTGTCATCAATAGTTGCTGAGAAAAATGTGACAAAAAATGTGCATATACAATGTATGTTCAATGTGTATAGAAACCAACTAAGTCGGCAAACAGGAAGTAGGAATCTAACGGGTCCAAAAACGCTTCCACAATATGGCATACCTATATGAAGCTTGTGACCAAATATCAGATAAACACGTTACGACACCACCACTGACAAGATTTCTTTCTGTTCTGTTTAAAGCCATACTGGCAATCTCGAATGCTTCTACTAAATATATCACCCGTTCAATATGAACACGCTTACTGGGTATATTTTTGTGACATTAGACGGGACAAATTGTTTCTGCACATTGAGGCATGCATCTATCATCATGGAATCTCCAGTCACAGGAGGATTTCTACTAAATGATCCACTTTTCTCCGTCAACATCAATCAGCTTAGTTGAAACATATTTTATTTGCCAGTTAATCAGACAAAATGGATTTAAACACACTTATGAAATCTTCTCCAAATTACAATTTGTTACATTAAAGAAGTATATAAAAGGCATGCATTACTATATGTAGCACTAAAGTAATAATTTTTTGATTAGAAAACGGAAAATTTGAGTTTTCTCGAAAACAATACATTTTTTTAAAACACAGTAAACGAGTTTTGTGCAGAATTTTACTACCATTTTTAAAATATGCATTTCATCTAACAATAACCTTTCATTATTGCTGCACTCATCTGAAATTTGACATTTTCCCCCGATTTTTACCGCCAAAATAGAGGTGGGAGTAAACTAACTAGAGGTAGCAGCCAGGTAAATCTTACCTTGATAGAGACAGAGACACGTGTACAGGCATATTTTGAAACTCCATTTTTAAACTTTAAAACCTTTCTAAAAGTTCACATAAAATTTCTTCATAAACCTATTTTTTGACATCTTAACATATATATAAACATCGCAAGAATGGGTAAAACAAAGGACTTGTCAAAAGATTGTAAAAACATTGTGTTAAATCTATTCAAGATTTTTCAGCTTGAGAAGGCCAGGGGAAGACCATTTTATTCCCCAGATAATTTGATTAAAAGAACATTCAAGGCTGCTGGCATATCTTACAGTTCTGTGTAAAGAGTTGTAAACGGTAAAAGTCCTCCTGAATCCAACAGACCGAAAGAAAGAAAGAAAACTCTTGATGATTTTGACCGTTGCGTTATTAAACGGACCGTTCATAGCATGTTGTAAATTGCCCCAACAGTCTCAAAAATTAAGAAAGAAATTGAAGATACAATTAAAATCTCGAAATCAACGCTTACTTTAACATTATTAAATCTTGGTTATAAGTACAAAAAATCCGGCGATAATAGGAGGCTTTTATATGATCAGAGGTCAGTAATAAATGATAAGTTTCGAGAGGATGGGTATGAAATTGTATATTTGGATGAGACCTGGGTTAATCAGAATCATGCCACTGACTACATGTGGTTACCAGTTGATGGTTCTGATGCCCCAAAGATCCCTTCAGGAAAAGGTAAAAGGTTGATAGTTTTGCACGCTGGTAATCGTGAGGAGGGTTTGATTGATAGGTGTGATTTGGTTTTTCTTGCCAAAGCTAAAGATGGGGATTATCACCAAGAAATGAACGGGCCCATCTTTCTAAACTGGTTCGAAAATCAGCTTATGCCAGCATTAAAAAGCCCAAGTGTTATCGTTTTAGATAATGCCAGTTATCACAACATGAAGACTGAAGAAACTGTTGTGCCAAACTTTAATCAGAGAAAAGCTGTCTTACAAGATTATCTTTCAAAACACAACATTCCTTTTCAGCTCCTTGAAACTAAAAAACAACTTTATGAAAAAATCAAATTTAAGAAACTCCTTTCCGTTTTTAAAACTGATAAAATTGCCAACCTACACGGTCACGAAGTTCTAAGAACCCCTGTTCGCCATTGCGAATTGAACCCCATAGAACTTATTTGGGCACAGGTTAAAGGGTTTGTTGCAGAAAACAATACAACTTTTCGTTTGAAGGATGTGAAAGAACTTGTTTATGGGAGTTTGGCAGAATTACAAAGGAAGTTTGGGCGAAGGCAGAAGACCATGTATTAAAAATAGAAAAGGAGTATGGGAAAGAGAATTGCATTGATAGGAGTGAGATTCCCCCAATAATAATTGAATTTGATGACGAGTCCAGCGACGAGGAAAGCTGAATCCAGTCCAACATGATTACATATTGAACGGGTATACCGGTTGTAAATGACAGATTGTACATAACGTTTATACCTATAAAATTTTATTCATATCCAATAATTGTGTATTCTATGTCTAACTTCAGTGAATTTATTAGCAGAAAAGACCTTCTTTTTCGAATTATTTCCGAAAGATTGAAATAGCTTAGTCAAATTAAAAATCAGTAATTATGGAAATTTATGATTTCACATTTTTTTCAAAATTTTCGAGGTAAATCTCAGGTAAGCATGTGTATAAATGTCACGTAGTCCAATGCATTAACCATGAAGGGAACAATAGCCTTCTCCGGCACTTCGACGAGAGACAATAGACCAGCTGCGGGACCACCGTCGTTCCTATTGTTATATGGGATTACGTCCACGGTGAGTTGGCTGTCACATTTAACGAGCAAACTTGGCCTATTTTGAAGAACTTAGCCTGAAATAAAGACCAAAATAACGCCAAAAATTGGTAATTTTTCAGATGAGCAGGGCCTTCAGAATAATTTCAACCGTAAATATTTATACAATTCCAAAATGGTAGTAAAATTCCTGACAAAACTCTCGTTGGATGCGTTGAAAAAAAAATCTACGCTTTACGAAATATTTAGATTTTTCCGTTTTCTAATAAAAAAATTATTACTTTAATAACGAATCAATGACGATATTCACAAACAAAATGGAGGAAACAAATAAAATTAAGATGGATTCATATGATGTGCATGTTCACCCAACATCAGTCAGACCTCGTATACCTATATCATATTAATTTACTTATTAATATAGTTTAAAATCAAATTTCAATACTTATATAACGTATATAAAACTTCCATTGTGGTGTACCTTATATTCCCCCCTTCAATAACAAAAGATTTTCTGATGCTTCAGCATCCTGCATAAATTAACAGAAAATATTTTTGCCGTTTAATGTCTCCCCAAAACGTACTAAAAATTCCCATCACATTCTAAATTAAGATCAATTGGTTCTTCTGTGATGGGACATGAATTATCTTAAACCAGAGTATGAAATTCCGTTTTTTGTTCGCTGGTGTAAATTTTATGGAAAACGTCAACATGAATATTTCTTGGACTTGTGCAACATGAAGAAAGAGCAAAATGAAACTTACCGTGGATTGATGGCGAAGATTGTTCAAAATTTAGATCGGTGTGTAAATAAAGGTAATAACAAAATTACCGAACTCCGAACAATCTTACAAAGGGAAAGTCAAAACTCATAATTATACAAACAGACAAAATCAGTCAACAACCGGAAAACTGTGAAAACCGTAATGACCCTGACTTGGTACAGGCATTTCTAAAGAAATGGTGGGTTGAATCAGATTCTCATCAAATTCTTCAGATGAGCAGGGCCTTCAGAATAATTTCAACCGTAAATATTTATACAATTCCAACCGTAAATATTTATACAATTCCAATTGTTGAGTAGATCTCATCAAATTCTTCTAAGAGGAATATTTCCACAATGGATTCGTAGGAATAAGGGAATTACATCTGAAGTGTAAGCAGCAGAGGATTATATTCCACCTCCAAAATCCAGTTATCACGATATGTGAAGAAAATCATTTCATAATTCAGGGAGCAAGAAAAGTGAAATTTCAAAGGAGTCAAAAATGGAAAATTTCAAATGGAAGTTCCGTTTTTTTTTAGCGTGTAACGTATTTTTGTTGGAACTTATATTCTTTTATTCTTATTTAAAACTCTCGTTTAATAGGCCTTTCGAAACGAAATGGATTGGCCGTGCATAGCGAAGAACAAGCTAAAAAAAAAATCCGAAAATATTTCCGACCAATGAAATAGCGCGAAACAAAATATGCTCAGTTGACCTCCTGAATGGGCATGAGTGGAGGAAAGTTGGATGTGTCGTCGAGAATAAACTTGAATTTCGTCAATAAATATTTGTTGTTCGTACATATAAACTAGATAGGAATGAAGGGAAATCATTTTTGAGACGAGGACAGGCGAAGGTCCTTTTTAAAACTGGCGCGTTATTGCAAAATATCCTTTAATAAATATAGATAGTCAAAGTTAGGGTATTGAAATATAGTTTCAAAGTTTATTATGATGACATTAAAAATAAAAGTTTCGATTTATATTTGTCAAACAATATCGTGAATACCTGTAATAAATAAATAACAAAAAAATAATACATGTGGGAATTAATCGCTGGGATTAATAAAGGTATATTAAGTTAATAAGTTAATGGGACAAATTGAGCTTTAGACATCAAGGCTATAAGACTACAAAAAGAATAGCAATTAGGATTTATATATATTGCGTCACAAAGACATACGGAAAACTAAATTAAGTACCCGGTAGATCACTTTGTTGAGTAAATAAGCTTACATATTGTCAATTAAAGAATAAATTAAATAAGCCAGATAGACTTAGTGTCAGATGAAAGGTGTTGCATATTTGTAATTAAAAGAGTAAGACAATTTCGATTGGTCAAACAGTGCGACATAAATTTCGAAAAGGAACAAATTTGAAGAAAACGTCACTTGACCAGAGAACTTAGAATAATAAACATCAAAACCTGAATTTGTATTTTGTTGGCGAGTTGGAACATTTATGTTATTGAAATATTAAAGAACTTAAATGAGATTAAGTCAAAGATTTTAGAAATTATAACTAATATATAATTGTTTATGAATTGAGTTATTTTAATTAATTCCAAAAGTAAATGCGCAATAATGAAACAAATAAATATCATTTTTAATAAATAATTAAAGATGTTAGAACCAATTAGTTGATGTATATAGAATTGTGTTTTGTATTATATGTTGTTTTTATAAGAAATCAGGTTTGAATGATAGATTAGAGAAAACTATATGTAATTCAGTCAGTCTGTTAGAAATATAATGGTATATACTATAGGGAGAAAAATGTCCTAAATTAAAGTTAGATTAAAATATTCCATTACTGATTTTAATGTTTAAAGGTGATGTGAACGTCATGAATCTAATTAAAATTATATTGCATAATGAGAAGCTGGCTAAGATCACAGTTATTAAAGTTAAAAGTTGCGCTTAATTACATATTTAATAAATTTTATCAGGTTTTATTTATTTACAAACTTAAAAAGTATATAATATTTTAATATAAATGAACAGTGTTAAATTTTCTATCTATCAAGACTTATTTCCCCATAACAATATTACCATACATTATTAGTAGTGTGAGTTGCTCACTTAACACTGTATATTATTTTTATATCATTGTTGTATTTTATATATATTATGACTTGACCAGAGAACTAAGAATAATAAACATCAAAACCTGAATTTGTATTTTGTTAAAAATAGTACAGTGGAGAAAGTATCAGAAAAGTTTGAAAATATCAGCAAAGCAAGTCACTCACACGTCAGCTGGATAAACATATACTAAGTAGTACAACAAGGTCATACTCACCATAACAAAAGGATAGATCCCATAAAATTCTTCAAAGAGGAATATTTCCACAATGGATTCGTAGGAATAAGGGAAGTTCATCTGAAGTGTAAGCATTAGAGGATTATATTCCACCTCCAAAATCCAGTTATCAGGATATGTCAAGAAAATCATTTCACAATTCAGGGAGCAAGAAAAGTGAAATTTCAAAGGAGTCAAAAAATGGAAAATATCAAATGGAAGTTCGTTTTTTTTTAGCGAGTGTAACGTAGCGAAACGAGGTGAAAACACATTAAATTTTATACACGGATAAAAGTAATTCATATCTATTACGTTGGCCGAATGACAGAAACCGGTTTTTACTGGAAGAAGAGTTGGAGTATACCAAAGGGGTAATCAGAATCCGTCTATCGAAGAAGAACAGACAACACAATGGCCAAAAGATTAAAAGACAAAAGGACAAACAACGATCTACAAAACAGACATATAAAACTAAAGATCGAGTAACACGAACCCCACTAAAAACCTGGGATGAACTCAGGTGCTCCGGAAGGGTAGGCAGTTCCTGCTCCCCTAGTGGCACCCGTCGTGTTAATCTAGTTACACACCGGATAATAAGTCGTGAATGAGGAAAGGACCGGGAAGTGTTTACGACAAGTGGAACATATCAATGGTCATTTGTTACACAGATATTCCATAACTAAGTGTTGGTGCACAATTTCAAAGAACAATAAATATTAAAAAGCTGTGTTGTAATCATAGTTTATAGAGACACTAGAGGTCTATATATATCACACAGCTGCATGGTTTTATTAAGAACTATCACATATTGAGCAGACAATTATGGGTCAGACTTTGGAAATTTTAATGAATTTTTATCAGTCTAGACCGGGGTGTGTTTACTTAGGTTTGATTATAATACCTATAAACTTGTCATGCCTTTGCTATTGTGCTATGTAAGCACTTGCTAGATTTTATGTTAGTTAGTTTTATGTTGTATTTCGAAGAATAAACATGTAGTAGATATTAGTTGAGTTTGTATTAAAGCCCTCATAGGGTTGAGCTAGTTCCAGTGTTGCCAATAATATACCAAGGAAAACAAAGAACGCAACATCTATGTAGATTTTAGTTGAGTTTGTATTAACGTCCTTATAGGGTTGAGCTAGTTCCAGTGTTGCGAATAATATACCAAGGCAACTTTATAGTAAACGTTTCATCTAACATCAGCAGTGCCTAGTTCCCCTATTTCTTTTTTTTTAATTACTTTGCATCAAACACCAAATTACTTTATTTGTTTTATCTTTTTACACCTTTGGTAATTTATATCAAAATATTATTAGTTAGTGCTATAGGTTTCTCTCTTTAGAGATTTACATTATATTATATATGAACTTTATTCCTACGGCTTGGGATTAATATAAGTTGTTGCAACTTGTTTCCCAAATCCAATCAATTACTTCCTATTATGTAATATATATATACATGTAGTTGAATATTGTAATGTTATGTTGAATTAATTAATAAAATGTTTAAACTAATCCTTTTTTTTTCCCAATGATGTGCGATGATAATTGGAACACAGAAGGAGACTGTAATGAGGCAAAAACACCTCCACCAAAACACTGCAAGCTTAGAGGCCCGTAGATTAGATGACGGATACAATCACAGTTAAAAACCTCCACCAAAACACTGCAAGCTTAGAGGCCCGTAGATTAGATGACGGATACAATCACAGTTAAAGACCTCCACCAAAACACTGCAAGCTTAGAGGCCCGTAGATTAGATGACGGATACAATCACAGATAAAAACCTCCATCAAAACACTGCAAGCTTAGAGGCCCGTAGATTAGATGACGGATACAATCACAGTTAAAAGAACATCGGCTACAATGGTCCCCTGGTAAAATAGCTAATTATGTGGGTTCTTATGTACAGTATTTGTATGCCTATTACATTTCTCCACTTCGGGTCTTTCGACACATTTTATATTGTATATTAATATATATATATATATAAATTAGTATTTATCGGTAAATATAAACTTTATTACATTTGGTGGCAGCGTCGGGATTTGCTAAGGCAAAATATTAATTTGCACCAAGCCGATATTGAATTGATTAACTGTTCATCGGGATGTGTAGCTGTTAGTCGGGACATTTAATCGAAAGTTAGGCAATTTTACTGTTTGTCAGGAAGGAGACTTAACTGCTTGACAGAACTTCTAAACTGTTCGTCGGGATAATGAAATAACTGTTTGACATTTTGATGCCAGATGTGCTGTTCTCTTATTTGTTTGTCAGGATTATATGATAATTTGAGCAAACACTAATATATTGTATGTCAGGATTAGTTATTTGAAGAAACAAAACTGTTTGACAGTTTCAGGCTATGAAGAGTTCACGAACAATACAGTGAAAAAGAAGATAATAGTGGTGGAAAAATATAAATTGAAAAATCTAAATAACTTTCCCAATTGATAACATATTGTGTATGCGAGGTCGTGTGGAATCAGTTGTGCATTGAACAATTAGACATGCTGAAAAGATGACCGTTATTAGTAACTGTGAGCACATGAGTTCACCCCCGGTTTTTAGTGGGGTTCGTGTTGCTCGATCTGTGGTTTTATGTCTGTTTTGTCTGCAACTGATCAATGCTGATATAACATACGATACCGCTATTGTGACGTCACTGCTCTTTCGGAAGGGCTTTAATTGCAAGTATAATCCGAGAAAGGATTATGCCTTTTGTCTCCTCACATTGACGAGTTCTAAAAATGGCGATCCCCATTATTTAGCGCTACATGCAACTTCAATGACCAAATTCTACCTTACGGTATACTATTTTTAACATTCATTAACACAAATGTCTTTTATTTAATGTCATTTAAATTTGCACGCTAATTTGCTAAGACCATGGCGTTTTCCTTTAATTATTTATTCTAGACAGTTAATACTCATCAACAAAAAGAGTTTATTGACGTAAATTTTTTTATATAAAATTGTTTTATTTACAGATGAAGCTGAGTCCATGTCAAAAGAAGAAAACAACTTTTTTCGTCTTTATTTTCTCTGTCAGAAAATTGTCACCCAGGCTGTTCCGTTTATTTTTTTACTGGAAAATACCTGGACTAGATTTGTTTAAATAACATATTACTCTATTGTTTGACTTGCCTGCTAACAAAACACCTTAGACGCCCAGGTAAGCAAAAAATAATCTAAGGTTCCATGGTTTACAATATATCTCTTACCCAGGGTCAATAGGATATTAATTAGAGTCCACATATAGGACTTTAATTGAAAGCTTTGATAGGATTATTGATACCTTTTTTTGTTTAATTACCCCTGATAATTAAGTAATCATGTCTACGCACGGTGATTTGGGTAACGAGGAAGTCGTCTTTAAGCATCAAGAAGTTGAAGAGGTAAGTAAAGCAATTCAAGTTAAAACCGAGAACCTGTTGAATGAGGTAAATAGTATAAGTCCTGAGACTCTGAAAGTTTACTTAGAACATTTAAGATGGAAATATATAAAGAGCAAATACACCAAAGTTATTTATTAGAAGCCAAACAACAAACATTTTCATTCGAGTTAAAAATGAAATAATAGCAGGGGAGTGCGGAATCAAATGATTACTCGTCTGTTAAGTCAGAAGGGTTTGAAGATACCATCATAGGGTGTTTTTGGACAAAATTGTATATTTTGTAAATTGTTTTGTACTTCATTTGAAATAATTCACTGTATATTTGATATATGAAATGAAATAAAATTTCATTTAATTCTTTAATTCATAGAAAAATTGTCATTTTCGCTTTAAAGAAGTTTTCCTTTATTTAGTTGTTTAAATTGGACTTATTGTTATATTTCGTTTGATCAAATTGAGAACATCTGCCAACGGTTAGGGATTAAAGCAAAATTGTATATTCTTTATACGTTGAGAAAAATACTTGTTTTTATGTTCTTCCGCACTCCCCATTGAAACTAAAATAAAATCTCTTTTTCAGGCCACATTTAAAAATATGTAATTTTTCCCCTCGGCCGACCGACTCATTTAAAAACCTGCAGACTCAAAAAGTTTTTATTTGAATTTCCGATTGAAGTTTATTTCCGGAATTTCGGGTCCGTTTCCGTCATCGTTATTTCCGTTTCTGCATTTTACTATAACCGGAAGCTTCTGTTGATACGATTGCGGGAATGGTTTTGTAAACACGTTTTTCGTCTGCTACTGGTAGAGCCGATGGCCTCTTATGAAAATAGACCACGGATAGACATTAAAAAATTCAGTTTGCTCAAATGTTGTTGTAAAATGTGGAACCAAGACCGTTGATCTTATTAGAAATAGTCTGTATGAATATGACGACGATGAAACGTGAAAGATGTGTTGAATGATTTGCTGCAAGAGGTTGATAAGCTTCAGCCACACAAGACTGATGTTGTCACAATGGCAGTTTTACATTACCGAAATTTTTCTTATCAATCCCGAAACTTTTTATATCATTACCGACAATTTCATTAGTTAATTTCCGAAGCAATGTATAGCATTTCCGAAAATCTAACTGTATTACCTCTTCCATTAGCCAGGTTGTACCTGTTGCCCCCTGCTCACCACGGGGAGGTGGAAATAGGATTTAGAGCAGGATAATTTTAATGAATTTAATTAATAATCGGCACTATTTAAAAGATACATATTTACAGTCGACTGCAGTTACTGCAGAGTACTTGTAGCCCAAAGTGGAAATATAATGGTGGCGTGACACGGCTCCAGATAGTCACTGTATTTCTGGATGCAGTAGAACTTTTTCAGCCTCAACTATGTGTACCAAAGCTTCACTGTCTAGTGCTCGTATCTTGATATATATTGTTGTCTGTATCCGTTTGATAATGTCCAAAAATAGGAAGATATTTGGATGACTTGTATAGAACTGGGCATTGAATTTCGAGAGAAATGCTTCTGGCCCGTTGTCCGTTCTCTTACTGTTTTCGGCACTCAATAACATAGAAAAATCGGCACTTGGCTCGACAGATCAGCACCGATTATAAAAATAAAGCTTATTACAAATTATAGATAAAAATATTTTAAAATACAACAATATGTTGCATCACTGATGGCTGCATAGTACAAGCAAATAATTTTCCCGGTTATCCCATCCAAGGCTGTGTGTTTCACTGGACCCAGGTGGTGTTTCGTAAAATCCAGGAAAATGCCTTGCATGTATGCTCTTGTAATAGTCTTAGTAATCTAAAATACATATAGAAAAAATTGAGAATGTTTATAAACGAATTTTTATGAATACATAGTTGACAAATTATATAAAAAATTATTTTGAATACAGGAAGATCATATGAAATAGAACGTATAAAGCAATTAGATTAGAGACTGATTAAAGACTGTTAATTACGAATATTGTAAAAATACATTATATTAATATTAATTACTATCGAAGATATTTTCAGAGACACAACATATTATTTTAGCTGATTAGTTTATTTTAATGTTTTCATCATAACATTTGTCTTTTTCAGACTGCCTACAACCAGCAGTTGTAGGCAGCTGATGGCATTACCGTTCTTGCCAGCAGAACACATTCCTTCCGTCTAGAGACCAGAAACAGCAACCAAGCAGTCCAGCACGTCCTAGACTACATGGATCAGGAACCCCGTCTTTTCTATTCAGTTCTGGTCAGTTTACAAGACATCTGTCCGTACAAAGAACCACGTGGAGGGGGTGGCATAACAGTATCAACAACATCACTTCAGCTAGGGGAAAGGTGCCGTTTTATTGCCTAATTGCTGAGCTGTACCAAGAGACAACCGCCACCCCACTGCAACTGAAACTGGCCAGCGAAAGAAAGCTAAAACGTCATCAACGAAAGAGTTCCAGACAAACCCAGGGTAAACTTTTCTCTTTGTGGGACAACTATAGCAACAACATCATCAGTGCATTCGGACTTTTGAAAGACTGTGCCGGTATTTACGCACCAATACCTACACAGTGAATAGACATGTATTCTAGTTAGTGCTTTGATATGTAACTTGAACAAACATTAGTGCTTACAATTCTCAATAATAAAGAACTGGTTCTTATATGGCTGTGTGCTCCTTTCTGTTACTGATTTACTTGAATTGAGTGCTTTTTCCCCCCCTTCAAATGAATATGTACATGAATGTATGGTTGTGGGCGGAGAATGAAAGGGTAGTTTTGTAAGCGCTATTTGTTCTATTTAAGAGCAAATGTGTGAATGAAAGAGGCATTTTTATACTGTTTTCTTTAGTGTGAGCTTGTTTGTGAAAAAGTCTGAATGAAAGTGAAGATATATGTGAAAACTGTGTTTAGACGCGAGTGTGAATATTGAAAGTTTACTCATGTGCTGTAACTTTAAACAATAATATAAATATAGTCTTGATTATTATTAAAGTAGTCATAACAATTTATCAATGGGCCTAAGGAGTTTCAATTGAGTGTCAATCAACTTATTAAGTAATAATAAAAAAGGTGGCAGACCGTGGGAAAATCGTTGACTGAAATTTCTCCTACAATGGGCAAACAAATTGATCTGTCCTCATTAAAAAGTACATTGTATTTGACTATTTTTTTTTACTAAATGTAGAAAAAACATGAAAATACGTTAAAATTTTCCCAAAGTCCCGATTTGTGAGTGAAGGTGCAGATTTGTCTCAGTGCCGATATGTCTAGCATTCACCGAAGACACCCCGAGATACCGGATTAAGACCCCATAATAGCAAGGCAGATTTACCCGGACCACCAACCCTATAACAGATGTGTATAACTTGTGCCATGCTGATTGCTGAAACTTGTATTGTACAGTGCGAGATTACTCCACAGTTAAGTGTTGATGGTAAGTTTAATGTAAATCACTATTATATTGCTGTCGCCATTCTACCACAGTTTCAATACTTTAGTCCACACACTGTACATTTCTATAATATTTCAATCGTTCCTGAATTAAACTCACCAAACCGCCACGGTGTAACTGAAATATTGTTGAAAGTGTCGTTAAACCAAAAAAAAAGCATCAATATTATGGAAGTAGGTAACCTACATCTATTTAATCTAACATCACTAGTGATATTTCAGGACACGTGGAGATTGATTTTTCGATAGAAAGTATCTATTTTGTAGACTAACAATGACAATAATATTTCTTTTTGTCAACACAGATCGTGCTGTTTGATGGGCCTAAATAATGACCGACACATAAGGTGAACTGAAAAATGTCATTTATTATTAAATGACTACTAAACTAAATAAAATTATTATATCCATGTACTATGAAAAAAAACATTCATCTGCAACAAACAATATAAGTTTCAATTTCAAAAATACCCATCACATAGGTACCCGATTTGTGGACCCCATATTTTTTTAAATTCATCACTTTTGTGGGACGTTTTCATTATAAACAGTGTTAAACAACTTCAAACATGACCAAAAACTCAATCTGAGATCGATATAAGCCCATTTCTAAAAACATAAAAACCCTCGATCGTCTACTCTATTATATAAAAGCTAAACAACTCGCCTCACAAAAATTCAACCAGCTACGAGCATTAAAATATGACGGGGAAATTTTAAGTACGATTGCTAGAGACATTGAACGACTAAACTATTTTCTGATAATCCACGTCTGTTAACTGTTTTTACGAAAATATTACTCGGAAACTTCCATAGAATCAAATGTGAATGAGATCCTCACCTATAAGTTCGTGAATAAATTTATTTTATAATAAAGTAGGTGTTTACAAGTACAACATACGATTATTGAGGTCAAATGTTGTTCAGTGTCAAGGGAGTAGTATTTCAGCAATATTCGTGAAAGTACGTTTTCAAACAAATAAAAATATTTGTTTATATTTAACAACCGTACATTATACTTGTTCAATATTATTTTTCTCTTATTACAAACGCTCAACTGACTAAGTATGCAAGAGAAGATCAGTGTTCATTACGATTCTCCGAATGCCTGGTCGGAGACTGTTGATACCAACAGCGAGGAGGACTTGTTCGGAAATATTTTTATTTGTTGCAGTCTGGACAAGACGAGTTAAATATTCTCTTACATTTTCACATGGACCCTGCATTGTTTGTAAAATTGATAAATCTAACATGCGTTCATTTTCTGTAAATCTTTTCAAGAATGCTGCTTTAAATCGTTGTAAGTTATTTGTATATTCGGGAGTAGGAGTTGCAGCTTAATCAGATAACTGAAATGCTATGGCCTTAACAACCTTATCATTAGGAACCTCGTAAAGATAAATCCACTTTTGAAAATTTTCCCACCATGTTTGTGGGTGAACACTTGAATTCCCAGTAAATTTATCTAGCTTTATAGGATTAATTTGGAAATTAAACCCTAACTGTTGTGAATTACCTAAATTATGTGGCAATGAAGATGGAGAACTGTGTTACCCGACTAGGGCTAGGTGTTAAATAATAACACTTTAGATGACAAATGTTCTATTAACTAAAATACATAACAATAAACTAGTGCTTCGCGTTATTTAATTTGTTAACGTTATATTTCTTTAGAAATGCCTGTACCAAGTCAGGGTCATTACGGTTTTCACAGTTTTCCGGTTGTTGACTGATTTTGTCTGTTTATATAAATATGAGTTTTGACTTTCCCTTTGTTAGATTGTTCGGAGTTCGGTAATTTTGTTATTACCCTTATTTGTTAACGTTATAAGTTATAAAGTCATAATT
Source organism: Bathymodiolus septemdierum (assembly GCA_963383655.1). Lineage (NCBI taxonomy): Eukaryota > Metazoa > Mollusca > Bivalvia > Mytilida > Modiolidae > Bathymodiolus > Bathymodiolus septemdierum. The sequence goes on from OY726527.1 coordinate 53,811,278, forward strand.
CTTATATGATTTACATAGTTAGAAATCCTATACACTGATTGGGTATAAGCGCTTATGGAGGAAGGAGTTTTGTCAGTTTATTTTTCGAGAGACGATGTTCACCGGACTACTTTTTTCGTAATGTAAACAAAATGGCGGCTTGGATTCCCGATAAGAAAAGATAAAAGAAACAATGTTTATTGTTAATAATCGACAGTTATTGTTTGAAATGAAATAATAAAAAAAAAATGCCAATGAAAAAAAAAAAGCTTGTATTGTGGACATAAAAAAAAAAACGGAAAAAATACTTAAGACAACCATCTATCGACTTTGACTTTTGTAATATATCGTCAGCCTGTGACGTTGTTTACAAGGGACGCCGATTGACACGAGCTGGTTACTGATTTATTTTACGATTTTGTGAGCATTTTACTTGTTTGAGTAGCTAAATGCAAAATGCCATCAAATTGGAAAATATCAGTAACTAAATTATATCACGGTCTAGTTATCAATGTAGGAAAACAAAGTTAGTGCATGTTGTTATTCATGGCCGACACATGATCAATGGAATGTACGTGTGAGTACTGGTGATCCCCAAAGGTAAATTTTAAAAACGAATGAAAAAAAAAAGACTTAGTTACAGAATTGTAGTTAAACATTATAAGTCCACTGAATTACATTAATGTTCTAGTTAGCATTGTCGTTATAGTTAGTTAGTATTGTTATTCCCATTATTGTTCTCATAATTGAAAAAACTGTTCTGAATCAACTAGAAAACTTATGTCCACTTTATACAACTAAGTACGATTGTCCTCTAAGTGAACCACAGACTCGTGTCCAGTGCATATCTTGTATGTTACGGGTACACAATGTCCGTTATTATGACAATAAAACTGTCAGGAACACGGCAGGTACACTACAGATAATTCCTCGACGATGTAAATAGTCGATGTACAATCTCATTAGGTGCAGAAACAATTGTTATTAATTAACACAATTTTAACGTAATTGTGTTACAACTGATTGCGTTAGTAACATGCGTGGGTATGTTAGTTGATGTAGATACAGTCTAATCGTTACTAACAATAGTTAAGTTACTAAATAAATTGTCACTTTGTACTGCAGTTGAAACTGGGCCACCCCTCGCTCCTCCGAGAGCGGTAGTTACAGTCGTCGAGTTCTTATTTACGTTAGAAAATATGGGATCCCCCACAACTGGTTGTTTTCTGTGGTTTGGACGCCACAGTTCCCGTACTTGGGTCCTGAACAGTTACTTTTGACGTTTTTGGTTTTACTGGTGTCTCCACTATACTGTTTGATTTTTCTTGCATCTCATCAGATTTTGACAATGTTTCTTTATTAATTTCGATTCCTTTGTCAGGCGATATAGTTTTGTTTGAAGTTGTGCCAATTTCCTTTTCTTTATGTTGGTGGTCTGGAGTCAACAAAACAGCCGCACCTGGAGTTTTGTTTTCTTTTGCTATCGAACGTGCATTTTGGAGTCGAGGAGAAAAGGATACACCTAGCTCACCTGATATTTGCCTGTTTCTTAGTAATGCGACAATGACTAGTGTGGTGTTATTGTTCTGGTGTAATTGAAGCAGTTCTGTCACTTGGGGAACACCGGGATCTATAATATTTTAAATGATAAACACATAAATTAAGTAATCCAGCGGGAATCTGATTTTATTTGTTGACTTAATATATACAATTACAGTATACAAAGGAATCAAAAGAAACATATATTTTCATTCACTTTTTCACTTAAGATGCATAAATTATTTCAATTAATTCTGATTCTCATGCTGGAAAAACAAATTTCTTTTATTGTTAACAATCCATACTAATGATATTTAATAACATAAATTTCATATGAAACTAAAAAAAAATTGAAATGATCATTAAGATTAAATAATAAAACAGAATAACAGAGACTTACCTATACTATTTTAAATAATAAACACATAAATTAAGTGATCCAGCAGGAATCTGATTGTATTTGTTGACTGCCGCACACTGTAATTTTTCCTCTTTTTATACTACTTGAGGGATCATCACACTATCTTTCGACCCTCCCTCATTTTCTTACTTATAATTTCAGATGATTGTATTATCTGAAGACTTAATATTATGATATTATGTGTTATCTCTATGTTTATATTATGCAACATTGTAATTATTATGTACATGTACTTAACTATGCTTTATGCAATAAATGATTTTGATTTTTGAAAAATGTATACTTTAATACTGTACTTGTCTTTTATTGCTCTTATATTATTGTTTAAAGATTAAATGATAATTGTTTCATTAGAAACACACATTAATTTATTCATTGTAAAAGTATCTGTATTGTACAGAATGTATAGATTATTGATCTATTTGTAAATCCTTTGTTAAAAGAAGCTTTAATATTATCAAAATCTTGATTCACAGGGCACTTATTCATGGTTTACATTTGTCAAAAATATAACTTGGACCAAAACATTTTTGATAAAACTTCTAACTGTACAAATTTGAAGGAAGTGAAGTCACTAAAACCATTTATTAAAAGGGAATTAAAAAACAAATATAAGCAAATGTGTGAAAATAAAATCAAAAGTTTTAATGAAAATAGTAAAATGTTCTTGTATAAAAAACTCAAATTAAATTTGGAAAGAGAATTTTATTTATCATATAATAATTCTGATATCAGAAGAGGCTTTACTAAAATTAGAATTAGGGACCATAATTTTGAAATAGAGAAAGGACGATATTGCAAAATACCTAGAATACTCAAGACTTTTTAAAACCTGTAATAAAATTGAGGATGAAGAGCACATTATATTGGAATGTACTATAAACAGTAAATTGAGAACTGATCTACTTGCAATTCTTGCAAATGAAAACCCAAATTTTATGCAATTTTCCAGTGAGCAAAAACTAATTTATCTTCTTAATACTACAACTACAGCTCATGTCAAAATTATAGGCTTCTACATAATAAAGTCATTAGAACTGAGGACATAAGTCCCTTAATTAAAATGTTCATGATAAATTGAGATATCTTGTTTACATTGTTTTTTTGTTGTTTTCTTTTCTGGTCACAAACATGTATGAATGTTTATTTGACAATAACATTTTTATTATTATTATTATAAAAAAAACTTGTTTTACAATTTTCCACAATAAATGTAAAAAAAATGGTGCACAGGTAAAATTATAACAGGAAATGGGTATATATTTATTGCCATTTCTAATTAACAACCAGGGTCATGGATAATTATTGGGGTATAATTTAATGTTTTTATTGCTCTATCACAGTGTTTATCTATAACTTTTTGTTTTTAATTGTTTCATGTTTTGTGTATGTCTGTTGATTGCATTGTTGCTGATGACAAGCCTTTGTTGGATTTCATATCAATAAAGAATTTGAATTTGAATTTGAATAACAAAGTGTCAGTGAATTACCTTGAAGTGTTTGGTGGTGATCTGCCACATACTGTGAAGGGAAATTCTATACATAACATAAAACTCAGAATTTAAAATACATAAATATATTTCTAAACAAATTTCATAAACAGAGATCTTGGAAACGTTTGAAACTGGTAGACAGGAAATTGTATAAGGAATGTAAATGTAAAGAAAAAAAACCTGTCAAAATCTGACTAAAAAATTATGTCAAAATTGTGGGTGGTGGTCCCATTTTGACCCTCCATATGTATGCTGAAAACCGTAAGAGACATTCATAATCTGTTGGCATATTTTTATCTGAAACATAAATAAAAACAAACTTATCAAAATTGGTTCCACATGCAAAAAACAGACAACTCCATTTTGACCTTAAAACAAATATAATAATAATGAATACAGTACATGTGCTTCTTTTTACAACAGAAAACCACAGAACATTTGAAAACTATCACTGAACAATAATACTTTGTAAATATTTCATAACTATATAATACAATAAAAAAGCTAAACAACTCGCCTCACAAAAATTCAACCAGCTACGAGCACTAAAATATGACGGGGAAATTTTAAGTACGATTGCTAGAGACATTGAACGACTAAACTATTTTCTGATAATCCACGTCTGTTAACTGTTTTTACGAAAATATTACTCGGAAACTTCCATAGAATCAAATGTGAATGAGATCCTCACCTATAAGTTCGTGAATAAATTTATTTTATAATAAAGTAGGTGTTTACAAGTACAACATACGATTATTGAGGTCAAATGTTGTTCAGTGTCAAGGGAGTAGTATTTCAGCAATATTCGTGAAAGTACGTTTTCAAACAAATAAAAATATTTGTTTATATTTAACAACCGTACATTATACTTGTTCAATATTATTTTTCTCTTATTACAAACGCTCAACTGACTAAGTATGCAAGAGAAGATCAGTGTTCATTACGATTCTCCGAATGCCTGGTCGGAGACTGTTGATACCAACAGCGAGGAGGACTTGTTCGGAAATATTTTTATTTGTTGCAGTCTGGACAAGACGAGTTAAATATTCTCTTACATTTTCACATGGACCCTGCATTGTTTGTAAAATTGATAAATCTAACATGCGTTCATTTTCTGTAAATCTTTTCAAGAATGCTGCTTTAAATCGTTGTAAGTTATTTGTATATTCGGGAGTAGGAGTTGCAGCTTAATCAGATAACTGAAATGCTATGGCCTTAACAACCTTATCATTAGGAACCTCGTAAAGATAAATCCACTTTTGAAAATTTTCCCACCATGTTTGTGGGTGAACACTTGAATTCCCAGTAAATTTATCTAGCTTTATAGGATTAATTTGGAAATTAAACCCTAACTGTTGTGAATTACCTAAATTATGTGGCAATGAAGATGGAGAACTGTGTTACCCGACTAGGGCTAGGTGTTAAATAATAACACTTTAGATGACAAATGTTCTATTAACTAAAATACATAACAATAAACTAGTGCTTCGCGTTATTTAATTTGTTAACGTTATATTTCTTTAGAAATGCCTGTACCAAGTCAGGGTCATTACGGTTTTCCGGTTGTTGACTGATTTTGTCTGTTTATATAAATATGAGTTTTGACTTTCCCTTTGTTAGATTGTTCGGAGTTCGGTAATTTTGTTATTACCCTTATTTGTTAACGTTATAAGTTATAAAGTCATAATTCTTATATGATTTACATAGTTAGAAATCCTATACTCTGATTGGGTATAAGCGCTTATGGAGGAAGGAGTTTTGTCAGTTTATTTTTCGAGAGACGATGTTCACCGGACTACTTTTTTCGTAATGTAAACAAAATGGCGGCTTGGATTCCCGATAAGAAAAGATAAAAGAAACAATGTTTATTGTTAATAATCGACAGTTATTGTTTGAAATGAAATAAAAAAAAAAAAATGCCAATGAAAAAAAAAAAGCTTGTATTGTGGACATAAAAAAAAAACGGAAAAAATACTTAAGACAACCATCTATCGACTTTGACTTTTGTAATATATCGTCAGCCTGTGACGTTGTTTACAAGGGACGCCGATTGACACGAGCTGGTTACTGATTTATTTTACGATTTTGTGAGCATTTTACTTGTTTGAGTAGCTAAATGCAAAATGCCATCAAATTGGAAAATATCAGTAACTAAATTATATCACGGTCTAGTTATCAATGTAGGAAAACAAAGTTAGTGCATGTTGTTATTCATGGCCGACACATGATCAATGGAATGTACGTGTGAGTACTGGTGATCCCCAAAGGTAAATTTTAAAAACGAATGAAAAAAAAAAGACTTAGTTACAGAATTGTAGTTAAACATTATAAGTCCACTGAATTACATTAATGTTCTAGTTAGCATTGTCGTTATAGTTAGTTAGTATTGTTATTCCCATTATTGTTCTCATAATTGAAAAAACTGTTCTGAATCAACTAGAAAACTTATGTCCACTTTATACAACTAAGTACGATTGTCCTCTAAGTGAACCACAGACTCGTGTCCAGTGCATATCTTGTATGTTACGGGTACACAATGTCCGTTATTATGACAATAAAACTGTCAGGAACACGGCAGGTACACTACAGATAATTCCTCGACGATGTAAATAGTCGATGTACAATCTCATTAGGTGCAGAAACAATTGTTATTAATTAACACAATTTTAACGTAATTGTGTTACAACTGATTGCGTTAGTAACATGCGTGGGTATGTTAGTTGATGTAGATACAGTCTAATCGTTACTAACAATAGTTAAGTTACTAAATAAATTGTCACTTTGTACTGCAGTTGAAACTGGGCCACCCCTCGCTCCTCCGAGAGCGGTAGTTACAGTCGTCGAGTTCTTATTTACGTTAGAAAATATGGGATCCCCCACAACTGGTTGTTTTCTGTGGTTTGGACGCCACAGTTCCCGTACTTGGGTCCTGAACAGTTACTTTTGACGTTTTTGGTTTTACTGGTGTCTCCACTATACTGTTTGATTTTTCTTGCATCTCATCAGATTTTGACAATGTTTCTTTATTAATTTCGATTCCTTTGTCAGGCGATATAGTTTTGTTTGAAGTTGTGCCAATTTCCTTTTCTTTATGTTGGTGGTCTGGAGTCAACAAAACAGCCGCACCTGGAGTTTTGTTTTCTTTTGCTATCGAACGTGCATTTTGGAGTCGAGGAGAAAAGGATACACCTAGCTCACCTGATATTTGCCTGTTTCTTAGTAATGCGACAATGACTAGTGTGGTGTTATTGTTCTGGTGTAATTGAAGCAGTTCTGTCACTTGGGGAACACCGGGATCTATAATATTTTAAATGATAAACACATAAATTAAGTAATCCAGCGGGAATCTGATTTTATTTGTTGACTTAATATATACAATTACAGTATACAAAGGAATCAAAAGAAACATATATTTTCATTCACTTTTTCACTTAAGATGCATAAATTATTTCAATTAATTCTGATTCTCATGCTGGAAAAACAAATTTCTTTTATTGTTAACAATCCATACTAATGATATTTAATAACATAAATTTCATATGAAACTAAAAAAAAATTGAAATGATCATTAAGATTAAATAATAAAACAGAATAACAGAGACTTACCTATACTATTTTAAATAATAAACACATAAATTAAGTGATCCAGCAGGAATCTGATTGTATTTGTTGACTGCCGCACACTGTAATTTTTCCTCTTTTTATACTACTTGAGGGATCATCACACTATCTTTCGACCCTCCCTCATTTTCTTACTTATAATTTCAGATGATTGTATTATCTGAAGACTTAATATTATGATATTATGTGTTATCTCTATGTTTATATTATGCAACATTGTAATTATTATGTACATGTACTTAACTATGCTTTATGCAATAAATGATTTTGATTTTTGAAAAATGTATACTTTAATACTGTACTTGTCTTTTATTGCTCTTATATTATTGTTTAAAGATTAAATGATAATTGTTTCATTAGAAACACACATTAATTTATTCATTGTAAAAGTATCTGTATTGTACAGAATGTATAGATTATTGATCTATTTGTAAATCCTTTGTTAAAAGAAGCTTTAATATTATCAAAATCTTGATTCACAGGGCACTTATTCATGGTTTACATTTGTCAAAAATATAACTTGGACCAAAACATTTTTGATAAAACTTCTAACTGTACAAATTTGAAGGAAGTGAAGTCACTAAAACCATTTATTAAAAGGGAATTAAAAAACAAATATAAGCAAATGTGTGAAAATAAAATCAAAAGTTTTAATGAAAATAGTAAAATGTTCTTGTATAAAAAACTCAAATTAAATTTGGAAAGAGAATTTTATTTATCATATAATAATTCTGATATCAGAAGAGGCTTTACTAAAATTAGAATTAGGGACCATAATTTTGAAATAGAGAAAGGACGATATTGCAAAATACCTAGAATACTCAAGACTTTTTAAAACCTGTAATAAAATTGAGGATGAAGAGCACATTATATTGGAATGTACTATAAACAGTAAATTGAGAACTGATCTACTTGCAATTCTTGCAAATGAAAACCCAAATTTTATGCAATTTTCCAGTGAGCAAAAACTAATTTATCTTCTTAATACTACAACTACAGCTCATGTCAAAATTATAGGCTTCTACATAATAAAGTCATTAGAACTGAGGACATAAGTCCCTTAATTAAAATGTTCATGATAAATTGAGATATCTTGTTTACATTGTTTTTTTGTTGTTTTCTTTTCTGGTCACAAACATGTATGAATGTTTATTTGACAATAACATTTTTATTATTATTATTATAAAAAAAACTTGTTTTACAATTTTCCACAATAAATGTAAAAAAAATGGTGCACAGGTAAAATTATAACAGGAAATGGGTATATATTTATTGCCATTTCTAATTAACAACCAGGGTCATGGATAATTATTGGGGTATAATTTAATGTTTTTATTGCTCTATCACAGTGTTTATCTATAACTTTTTGTTTTTAATTGTTTCATGTTTTGTGTATGTCTGTTGATTGCATTGTTGCTGATGACAAGCCTTTGTTGGATTTCATATCAATAAAGAATTTGAATTTGAATTTGAATAACAAAGTGTCAGTGAATTACCTTGAAGTGTTTGGTGGTGATCTGCCACATACTGTGAAGGGAAATTCTATACATAACATAAAACTCAGAATTTAAAATACATAAATATATTTCTAAACAAATTTCATAAACAGAGATCTTGGAAACGTTTGAAACTGGTAGACAGGAAATTGTATAAGGAATGTAAATGTAAAGAAAAAAAACCTGTCAAAATCTGACTAAAAAATTATGTCAAAATTGTGGGTGGTGGTCCCATTTTGACCCTCCATATGTATGCTGAAAACCGTAAGAGACATTCATAATCTGTTGGCATATTTTTATCTGAAACATAAATAAAAACAAACTTATCAAAATTGGTTCCACATGCAAAAAACAGACAACTCCATTTTGACCTTAAAACAAATATAATAATAATGAATACAGTACATGTGCTTCTTTTTACAACAGAAAACCACAGAACATTTGAAAACTATCACTGAACAATAATACTTTGTAAATATTTCATAACTATATAATACAATAAAAAAGCTAAACAACTCGCCTCACAAAAATTCAACCAGCTACGAGCACTAAAATATGACGGGGAAATTTTAAGTACGATTGCTAGAGACATTGAACGACTAAACTATTTTCTGATAATCCACGTCTGTTAACTGTTTTTACGAAAATATTACTCGGAAACTTCCATAGAATCAAATGTGAATGAGATCCTCACCTATAAGTTCGTGAATAAATTTATTTTATAATAAAGTAGGTGTTTACAAGTACAACATACGATTATTGAGGTCAAATGTTGTTCAGTGTCAAGGGAGTAGTATTTCAGCAATATTCGTGAAAGTACGTTTTCAAACAAATAAAAATATTTGTTTATATTTAACAACCGTACATTATACTTGTTCAATATTATTTTTCTCTTATTACAAACGCTCAACTGACTAAGTATGCAAGAGAAGATCAGTGTTCATTACGATTCTCCGAATGCCTGGTCGGAGACTGTTGATACCAACAGCGAGGAGGACTTGTTCGGAAATATTTTTATTTGTTGCAGTCTGGACAAGACGAGTTAAATATTCTCTTACATTTTCACATGGACCCTGCATTGTTTGTAAAATTGATAAATCTAACATGCGTTCATTTTCTGTAAATCTTTTCAAGAATGCTGCTTTAAATCGTTGTAAGTTATTTGTATATTCGGGAGTAGGAGTTGCAGCTTAATCAGATAACTGAAATGCTATGGCCTTAACAACCTTATCATTAGGAACCTCGTAAAGATAAATCCACTTTTGAAAATTTTCCCACCATGTTTGTGGGTGAACACTTGAATTCCCAGTAAATTTATCTAGCTTTATAGGATTAATTTGGAAATTAAACCCTAACTGTTGTGAATTACCTAAATTATGTGGCAATGAAGATGGAGAACTGTGTTACCCGACTAGGGCTAGGTGTTAAATAATAACACTTTAGATGACAAATGTTCTATTAACTAAAATACATAACAATAAACTAGTGCTTCGCGTTATTTAATTTGTTAACGTTATATTTCTTTAGAAATGCCTGTACCAAGTCAGGGTCATTACGGTTTTCCGGTTGTTGACTGATTTTGTCTGTTTATATAAATATGAGTTTTGACTTTCCCTTTGTTAGATTGTTCGGAGTTCGGTAATTTTGTTATTACCCTTATTTGTTAACGTTATAAGTTATAAAGTCATAATTCTTATATGATTTACATAGTTAGAAATCCTATACTCTGATTGGGTATAAGCGCTTATGGAGGAAGGAGTTTTGTCAGTTTATTTTTCGAGAGACGATGTTCACCGGACTACTTTTTTCGTAATGTAAACAAAATGGCGGCTTGGATTCCCGATAAGAAAAGATAAAAGAAACAATGTTTATTGTTAATAATCGACAGTTATTGTTTGAAATGAAATAAAAAAAAAAAAATGCCAATGAAAAAAAAAAAGCTTGTATTGTGGACATAAAAAAAAAACGGAAAAAATACTTAAGACAACCATCTATCGACTTTGACTTTTGTAATATATCGTCAGCCTGTGACGTTGTTTACAAGGGACGCCGATTGACACGAGCTGGTTACTGATTTATTTTACGATTTTGTGAGCATTTTACTTGTTTGAGTAGCTAAATGCAAAATGCCATCAAATTGGAAAATATCAGTAACTAAATTATATCACGGTCTAGTTATCAATGTAGGAAAACAAAGTTAGTGCATGTTGTTATTCATGGCCGACACATGATCAATGGAATGTACGTGTGAGTACTGGTGATCCCCAAAGGTAAATTTTAAAAACGAATGAAAAAAAAAAGACTTAGTTACAGAATTGTAGTTAAACATTATAAGTCCACTGAATTACATTAATGTTCTAGTTAGCATTGTCGTTATAGTTAGTTAGTATTGTTATTCCCATTATTGTTCTCATAATTGAAAAAACTGTTCTGAATCAACTAGAAAACTTATGTCCACTTTATACAACTAAGTACGATTGTCCTCTAAGTGAACCACAGACTCGTGTCCAGTGCATATCTTGTATGTTACGGGTACACAATGTCCGTTATTATGACAATAAAACTGTCAGGAACACGGCAGGTACACTACAGATAATTCCTCGACGATGTAAATAGTCGATGTACAATCTCATTAGGTGCAGAAACAATTGTTATTAATTAACACAATTTTAACGTAATTGTGTTACAACTGATTGCGTTAGTAACATGCGTGGGTATGTTAGTTGATGTAGATACAGTCTAATCGTTACTAACAATAGTTAAGTTACTAAATAAATTGTCACTTTGTACTGCAGTTGAAACTGGGCCACCCCTCGCTCCTCCGAGAGCGGTAGTTACAGTCGTCGAGTTCTTATTTACGTTAGAAAATATGGGATCCCCCACAACTGGTTGTTTTCTGTGGTTTGGACGCCACAGTTCCCGTACTTGGGTCCTGAACAGTTACTTTTGACGTTTTTGGTTTTACTGGTGTCTCCACTATACTGTTTGATTTTTCTTGCATCTCATCAGATTTTGACAATGTTTCTTTATTAATTTCGATTCCTTTGTCAGGCGATATAGTTTTGTTTGAAGTTGTGCCAATTTCCTTTTCTTTATGTTGGTGGTCTGGAGTCAACAAAACAGCCGCACCTGGAGTTTTGTTTTCTTTTGCTATCGAACGTGCATTTTGGAGTCGAGGAGAAAAGGATACACCTAGCTCACCTGATATTTGCCTGTTTCTTAGTAATGCGACAATGACTAGTGTGGTGTTATTGTTCTGGTGTAATTGAAGCAGTTCTGTCACTTGGGGAACACCGGGATCTATAATATTTTAAATGATAAACACATAAATTAAGTAATCCAGCGGGAATCTGATTTTATTTGTTGACTTAATATATACAATTACAGTATACAAAGGAATCAAAAGAAACATATATTTTCATTCACTTTTTCACTTAAGATGCATAAATTATTTCAATTAATTCTGATTCTCATGCTGGAAAAACAAATTTCTTTTATTGTTAACAATCCATACTAATGATATTTAATAACATAAATTTCATATGAAACTAAAAAAAAATTGAAATGATCATTAAGATTAAATAATAAAACAGAATAACAGAGACTTGCCTATACTATTTTAAATAATAAACACATAAATTAAGTGATCCAGCAGGAATCTGATTGTATTTGTTGACTGCCGCACACTGTAATTTTTCCTCTTTTTATACTACTTGAGGGATCATCACACTATCTTTCGACCCTCCCTCATTTTCTTACTTATAATTTCAGATGATTGTATTATCTGAAGACTTAATATTATGATATTATGTGTTATCTCTATGTTTATATTATGCAACATTGTAATTATTATGTACATGTACTTAACTATGCTTTATGCAATAAATGATTTTGATTTTTGAAAAATGTATACTTTAATACTGTACTTGTCTTTTATTGCTCTTATATTATTGTTTAAAGATTAAATGATAATTGTTTCATTAGAAACACACATTAATTTATTCATTGTAAAAGTATCTGTATTGTACAGAATGTATAGATTATTGATCTATTTGTAAATCCTTTGTTAAAAGAAGCTTTAATATTATCAAAATCTTGATTCACAGGGCACTTATTCATGGTTTACATTTGTCAAAAATATAACTTGGACCAAAACATTTTTGATAAAACTTCTAACTGTACAAATTTGAAGGAAGTGAAGTCACTAAAACCATTTATTAAAAGGGAATTAAAAAACAAATATAAGCAAATGTGTGAAAATAAAATCAAAAGTTTTAATGAAAATAGTAAAATGTTCTTGTATAAAAAACTCAAATTAAATTTGGAAAGAGAATTTTATTTATCATATAATAATTCTGATATCAGAAGAGGCTTTACTAAAATTAGAATTAGGGACCATAATTTTGAAATAGAGAAAGGACGATATTGCAAAATACCTAGAATACTCAAGACTTTTTAAAACCTGTAATAAAATTGAGGATGAAGAGCACATTATATTGGAATGTACTATAAACAGTAAATTGAGAACTGATCTACTTGCAATTCTTGCAAATGAAAACCCAAATTTTATGCAATTTTCCAGTGAGCAAAAACTAATTTATCTTCTTAATACTACAACTACAGCTCATGTCAAAATTATAGGCTTCTACATAATAAAGTCATTAGAACTGAGGACATAAGTCCCTTAATTAAAATGTTCATGATAAATTGAGATATCTTGTTTACATTGTTTTTTTGTTGTTTTCTTTTCTGGTCACAAACATGTATGAATGTTTATTTGACAATAACATTTTTATTATTATTATTATAAAAAAAACTTGTTTTACAATTTTCCACAATAAATGTAAAAAAAATGGTGCACAGGTAAAATTATAACAGGAAATGGGTATATATTTATTGCCATTTCTAATTAACAACCAGGGTCATGGATAATTATTGGGGTATAATTTAATGTTTTTATTGCTCTATCACAGTGTTTATCTATAACTTTTTGTTTTTAATTGTTTCATGTTTTGTGTATGTCTGTTGATTGCATTGTTGCTGATGACAAGCCTTTGTTGGATTTCATATCAATAAAGAATTTGAATTTGAATTTGAATAACAAAGTGTCAGTGAATTACCTTGAAGTGTTTGGTGGTGATCTGCCACATACTGTGAAGGGAAATTCTATACATAACATAAAACTCAGAATTTAAAATACATAAATATATTTCTAAACAAATTTCATAAACAGAGATCTTGGAAACGTTTGAAACTGGTAGACAGGAAATTGTATAAGGAATGTAAATGTAAAGAAAAAAAACCTGTCAAAATCTGACTAAAAAATTATGTCAAAATTGTGGGTGGTGGTCCCATTTTGACCCTCCATATGTATGCTGAAAACCGTAAGAGACATTCATAATCTGTTGGCATATTTTTATCTGAAACATAAATAAAAACAAACTTATCAAAATTGGTTCCACATGCAAAAAACAGACAACTCCATTTTGACCTTAAAACAAATATAATAATAATGAATACAGTACATGTGCTTCTTTTTACAACAGAAAACCACAGAACATTTGAAAACTATCACTGAACAATAATACTTTGTAAATATTTCATAACTATATAATACAATAAAAGCTGAAAAGTGAAACTGCATACTTAATTCCACTTTCAATATTTATTCAACATAATCATCTTTGGTACTGCCGGGTTCCAGCTAACTCCACTTTTTGTACTTGTAAGTACCGTGAAGTTCCAGCTAACTCCGCTTTTGAAGCTCCAAAAGCGGAGTCAGCTGCGGAGTTAACTGATACACTTGAAAATATAAGATATATTTTTGAAATTAATGCGGCAATTATGGCATAACAAGCACTATTTAACTATAGCACATTTCATTTTATATATAGATAGTAAAGGCTTACTATGAAAACTGCTCCTTGTTGTACGAATATCACATTAAATATATGAATTTTTAGCTATGCGTCAATGTCCAGTGACTCAATACCCTTAAAGATATCTCTGAAATTAATGCTGCTTTTAGGGCATAGTATGCACTAAATAATACATATTTCATTTAATATAAAAATATTAAAGGCTTTCCATCAATAAGTTTTTATCTCTTACTGATTTCACGTTAAATATATGCATTTTTCTCCGAATTTCATTTGGTAAATAAAGATATTAGATTTGTTTCAGGCACCATACCGTTCAAATAAGATTTATAAATTAGCCCATTGATTCCCAACGATTTTTAGTCAGATTTTGGATAAATAGGTATCATAGGCTGCTCGCAAAGAATGAAAAATACAGTTATCCCCATTTAATTATTGGTCATTTTGGTAGAAATGCATAGCTGTGCAGCAAAGTCCAGTAATCCCATACCCTTAGATATATCTCTTTGAAATGAATGCTTCAATTAGGGCATAGTAAGAACTAATTAATACAGATTTCAATTTATATATAAATATTATAGGCTTTCCCTAAATGCATGTATTTTTTTCTCCAAATTTCATATATTAATAGAGAAATAAGATTTTTTTTGTCGTACGGATTTCACATTAAATATATGAACCTTTACTGATTTTGCAATAAAATTTCATATCGGAAATAGATATTTCGTTTTTTTTATTGCTATATCGTTAAAGTAGGGTTTTTATGTTATAGTTTATTAATTTCCCAATGCTTTAGGATGTAAATGACTGTAAAGCAGATGAGGGGATAGGAGAGAAAATCTTGTGCTCTCCGCAAGATGGCCAGCCCATGGATTCACTATTCTATAATTCAAATTATCGAAAGAATTTAAAAAACAAAAACAAAAATTAGGTAAATTATTCACATTGTGGTGTGGCCATTATTTGAAATTATAGATATTGTGATGGGAGCGGGAAAGACGGGCGTGTGTGTGTGTGGGTGAAAATTAAATTCGACTTTCAGTATTTATTACCCAATTCAGTCTCGTGTGACGAATTTATATTTTTTATTTCCCTTCTTCAATTCTTTAATCATTCTTCTAATTTCAGTAGTACCAATGTACATGTAGTTATGCTTTTTCTGCTTGTTTTGTTTTTTCCTTTCACTTATTTCATATGAATGTATGTATTTTGCTTTGACCCATATGGGTGTAACTGCAAATAAATAAATAAATAAATAAATATAAACGTGTTTGAGACAAATATTCATTGCATGCCACACCGGTTTAATAACACAAATATTAATTATATTATTTTCTTCACAAAATCTAGTTAATTTAAAATTGATTTATTGGTCTGTGATACAAAAAAAATGTATATACAAATGTATGCACAGTTCTGTGCTAAAAAGACCACCCCATGTGTTACCAAACAGAGTAAAATTTAAAAGTGGTCCTTATTAACTTTTCCTTTATTTTATTATTATTATTTGCATTGAGAAAAAAAAAATGTTTTTTTTCAGATGAATTATTTTAGGAGTTCTTCAC
Organism: Bathymodiolus septemdierum; assembly: GCA_963383655.1. Taxonomy (NCBI): domain Eukaryota; kingdom Metazoa; phylum Mollusca; class Bivalvia; order Mytilida; family Modiolidae; genus Bathymodiolus; species Bathymodiolus septemdierum. Next base: position 53,827,271 of record OY726527.1, read on the forward strand.
CTACAGTGTAGAAATGTACAATAATAGGCTGTCATAAAATGGTCCAAATAATCAATGATATGCTTTTGTTAATTTTGGTTCATTTCAGTTCTGTTCATGTTGTTAATTAAATTATTAAGAAAGGGATTTTTAACCCAGATTGAAAATTTATACACAAATTTGATGGGAAATAATCATATTCAAAAGTTACTATATTAAATAGATTTTAACTAATGGTTAAGTAAAATAATACAAAATTGAAAAAAAAATGATTTTATCAAAAAGTAATCTAAATTGTTATTGTTACTACCGGTTCTTTTCAGGACCGGTCCTTTTAAGGACCACACAAAGTATCAAAAAGTAATCTAAATTGTTATTGTTACTACCGCGGCCCTTTTAAGAACCATACAAAGTATCAAAAAGTAATCTAAATTGCTATTGTTACTACCAGTCCTTTTAAGGACCACACAAAGTATCAAAAAGTAATCTAAATTGTTATTGTTACTACCGGTCCTTTTAATGACCATACAAAGTATCAAAAAGTAATCTAAATTGTTATTGTTACTACCGGTTCTTTTCAGGACCGTCCTTTTAAGAACCACACAAAGTATCAAAAAGTAATCTAAATTGTTATTGTTACTACCGGTTCTTTTCAGGACCGGTCCTTTTAAGGACCACACAAAGTATCAAAAAGTAATCTAAATTGTTATTGTTACTACCGGTCCTTTTCAGGCGTAGAGCTAATTTTAATTAGATTGGTTTCTCGTCGATCTAATTATATAACAACTGTGTTAATAAATGCCCGATTTTTATTTCATTTTATTTGTAAAGAGGCTAGATGCAGATAAGAAACTACAATATTTTCAACTACCTTACATTCCTTGTCGTATGGTATCAGGTAATGAAATAAAGTTATGTTTAAAATATTTTTGTTTACCAATTTATTTTATACACTTTGAAATTTCATTAACCTTTGTATCACCCAAGCCGAGCCCCAAGCCATCGGATGTTCAATTACTGTCAACTCGGCATGTGACTAAAGTTCACCTCTTATAAAAGTTTCAAGATCCCCAAAAGCACGCTTAATATATTACCAATAGGTGGAAACCTTTCTAGATTCTCATTCATGTGATAACTGTGTGTAGTACACACTGTCTACATAGGGAAATATGTATCCAATTTTGTTAAAGGTAAAACGACACGTGGCTTGCAAGGTGATTAACGACATACAAATACGAAAACGCACGTTTAGATAAAAATTTACATCGATTTTTTTTTCTTTTCAATCCTTCTCGGTTTGTTTTTAAATCAATTCCTCAGCCTCAGGTAACTGTGTATTTGACCTTTTAGTGACCGAGTTCAATGTGTGCACTACATAAAAATAGACACACCCGTATATATAGATAAACAAATACAGGTGATTATCAACTCGTGAGAGAAAAAATAACACCTATGTAAACCAATCGAAATGTTGGGTTTACATAATATGCAAAATAAGAAGCGTGCTCCTATATCCTATCATAAAATGTATGCCATCTTTGAAAAAAGTGGTATCAAATGATCAACTGCACAAATAAATTTCAATGTGCATATTAAGATTACGAAGCATTGTGATGACAAAATTAAAGAATAAACGATTGCAGATATAATCACATGTAGTATTCATTATGAATGAACATTTCAATAATTACAATCCGTGATGGACTCGTGAAGACATCGCGTTCTGTCCGTCATGTCCATGTTGTTTCGTGGACCGTCCACGTATACACACGGACTACTCGTTAATTCCGCGTTGCGATAATCCTTGATAAGACATGGACTTTGCGTTTTCCGTTTGAGCTGCACGGTATGTGTGAGTGGATTGGTGTATCTTTAATGTTTTTACCATCAATAGCTTGCATAAAAGCACCTGTCGAGCTATTTAGCTCTCCACCTCGCTGACGTCTAATTATTCCGTTTTTGCTTTGTATATAGCCGTTGTGGTTGGTATGTCCTACCTTCTGATAATGATCAATCCACTTCTGTGGATTAGGAACGTACAGTTTGGTAATATCCATTTCGCTAAAAAAGAAAGGGATATGACTTGAAATGAAGTGTAAGCGTCACTGGTCGTGTCAAAAATGATGCTCTATCACCATGTTCATCTGTTATATAAAATTCTATATCGAACAGTTCGTTTCTTATGACTGAAACGTAAGAGGTGTGTCGAAAGGAAAAAAAAGTCATATTCGGATGAACTAAGATATACACGTCGTAACAAAGGTTTATAAACACCATCGATAATGCTTTCGCCGCACATGTTGGAAAATAAATATACATCTTTCTGCTCGAACATGTGATTGTTAAGCGGAATTTTGATATCGTTTAAAGCCACTTTCGAAACACCATTTAAAGCTAGTTTTGATTTTAAATGTGTGAAAAAGTGAAAAGGTTTGTTGTCTGAGAATACACTGGCACTTTGTTGACTTAACTATCATGTAGAAACTCATGTTGCTGTTGGACGTACTATGCTCTATTCCTGTATGTCTCTTGCATCTATCCAACAATTAAAGCGTTCATCCCAGCCTTCGAACTTAACTTCATCCATTTTGTATTATTGCAATTTTTAAAACTAGATATTACAAAACTCTTTATTTCAATACTTTTATATATCGATACACCTCAATCAAAATGGTGACTTTATTATTACATTACCTATATATAGATCACGTGACTTAGGACATAAATAACTATTAGATCACGTGACTTAGGTATTTTTTTCTTAAAAACACATCTACAAGATTGATATTTTTTTGCTGAGGTAGGTTTAACATTACATACCTGTGCAGTGAAGTGTGACCATATTTTTTTCCCCTATATACTTATATTAAAAACGGCCGTGTGTCATCAATATAACACTACTTATACCATGTCTTTATTTTTTATCATATTGTAGTAATTAACAATTTTAAGAATTCAATATGGCGGCTAGAATCCTTAATTACAACATGTTTGTTGATTGGACGGCACACATTAGCCAATAGTATTTGATTTTTTTTTAAATGTTTCACAATTATATTGAACTTTTCTCATTTTATTTAAGAAACTTTGCAATGCTGTAGAAAGTGGGAATGTAGATTTCGTACAGGATTGTCTTCACAAAGTTGCTCATGTCCACTATAAAGATGGTGATGTAAGTAGTATATATAGTATATAAAACACATTCTGAAATCATTAAAATAATATAATTACATAAAAATTGAACAGAACATCAAGTGTATGTAAATACATAGTACACTGGTTAAAGTCAAACACACCTCACAAAAAGTGGGTATGAGACTACTACATTGTCTTAGTAAAAAACTTATTTAAGAGTGAAAACATCAACATTGTTACGGTGTACAAACCCAAATAGAAGACAATTTGGTAATGAAAGAAAATGAAGTTCGGAGAAAAAAAAGATATAAATCGGTCAAAACTTCAGAATAGGGGGGTGAGGTTGAGGAAAGATTACAAAGCGAATAACTTGAGGAACAAAGACATTTCTGTTGTTTGCAGCTGAAGTCCATACTTTTCCAGTCGTGCTGGGCAAAATTATTATTTAATTATCCAGGTGAGCGATAACAGGCTGAGTGGAGCCTTCTTGTATACCTTAAAGGTTTCTTGTGGGGTCAGGTTTGTCCAAATTGTATGGAGTCACTTTTCCATGTGACCATTTAGCCTCATTTTGGAATTTCATTTATATGTGCTTCTTTCAATTCATTATTAAAAACATATTGTACAAATCATTTAACTTTAGATGCACATTCCATGAGTTTTTGGTATTGTGCAGTTTGTTAATTTCATTCCATGACGATGGAAACAGACAGCTATGAAGAAAATATTTCATTTGGTGTCATCTTTTTCTTTGATGATTTTGAACTAAAATGTAACATTGAACTGGAAATACGCTTTAAAACGTAACAAACCATGCATATCGTGCATGTGTTTATGAAACTTCATTTGTGCACAAGCCAGGTTACGTTGTGTACGCTTGTCAATAAAATACTAGGTGTAGATACACAATACACAGCCAAGGTTAAAAATCATTGAAACAAATTTGCACAACCCATTGATGTCCATGAGATTTATATTTTTGGGGGTTTTCCTGTATTAGTTTTTTTATTCTAGTGAAGAGTTAAGATGTTGCATATTCTTCTGTAGATTATCTGGATTTAACTTTGAATGTCTCAGAAGAGCTTAAGGTACAGTATTATGGGGGGATGGACAGGGGTAGCTTTCTCCCTTCTCCTGCCCCCTCTCTCCCATGATCCCAATGTCCTGTCCAGGCCCACTAATATTGTTAACAACTTCAGTATAATAAAATAATGTTGACCTGCTGCGGTAATATCCAGCTTTGCCCTGCGTATATTGTATGGTTCATAAATCCATGAATTTTGAATTTTCGAGCCTTAGATGGTCGAAATAATTTGTTTGTCAAATTCATAAAAACAAATGAGTTCACTTAGGCTTAGAACAAAAAATGGACACAAGCTTCCTTGCCACCATAGACAAGTTGGTTTTGAAAATGTTTGGTATTTACCTAACCGTTTCTAAACACGGGGCACAAAGGGGTCAACTAAGAGTACTAAAGACAAAAAATTAAGTGCCTATGGACAATTTAAGTGACTTAAGGTCAAATATTTGGGTGTTTATTGACAGTAAAGGTGACTATATTAGAATTCATATGGAGTAATATTTTTATGCACAACTTAAGGGACAAAGGGAATTAAAAGCCCAGCAATTAAGAGTTTATGGACAACTTAAGGGACTCGAGACTAAAAACTACCTGCTTACGGACAACTTAAGGAAATGCAGACTTGGATGAATTTTATTTTGTTGTTTTACAATTTTCCCTTTCCTCATAATAATTAGTATAAATAGAATCCAATTGCATTGTTAAATGGTACCAAAAAGAAACGAAATTGTATTTCCTCTACAAAAATTGTGCATCATCTGACATTTAAAAATGTTTTAGTGTTAAGGGTTATCACAAATTATATGATAACCACAAGCATGATAAATTACCGAATGAAATTTTACTTTTGAATTTCCGATATTAAATAGTCGCAAGAATTGAAGATGGGAAGAAAACAGAGGAAAAGACAGTGCAAAGATTTATTGACAAGCAACCTTTCTGAATCTGCTGGTAGGTTAAATTTTACATTTCCTATTTCGATTACATGTGTTATCAGAATCAATATATTCAAAAAGGATATATATTTTTTAATTTATACTGCAATTAGTGCATTTACAGTCCATATAAAGGTATACATATAAACCTTTGCTTTTCTGAGATAAAAGAGGCATCTGTTACCTTGTATAATGATTTTATTTTAAGTCTGAAATTTAATGTTTGGTTTTCATTAAACTTTTACCCAGCTGGTGCAAACATATAATAGTATCCAGTACATTACTATATAAAGAATAGCAGTGTGTCAAGCAAAATATGGTATCCAAACTTTAATGTAATGAACATCAGTTCAACTTTCCCTTGTCGACATACTAGGGTCGTATCATGCTGCACTCCGCGTAGCCTGTTATTTTCAATAATTGTTTCTATTTATTTTTTTTGGGGGGGGGGTTTAATCACAGATAATTTTATTGCACTAATTGCTGTTAACAATTCACTAGGTATACAGCTTTTACCTAGTATCCCTAGTTGCTAATAGCAAGGGATTTGCTATTTAGTGAAGCTTAGTTCAAAATAAATATTGTTAGTACACTTATACAGTTAATATCCAGTATATATTGTAATTCTGACATGTAATAAACATATAATAGCTGTCTATGGTGATTTCCCATCCTTTTTGTTGACAATATCCGGATATTTGACACTTTCAAACCGATCACGGTCGAAAGGTTAATTGTTCATGTTCGTGGATTACATGCACGATTACGGTGTTGCTTTTTCCTATTTTGATTGTAATTCGCTTTATTTTCTAATTGTTAGAATATGATATCTATGAGTGAAAGGATTACTTTTTTTCTATTGTTGATTATAAATAACAAACAATAAACACCAAATCAGAAAAGGCTCAAATGCGTTAGATTTATACAAAAAGAAAATGGTTAAATTGAAGAAAAGTAAAAGTATAATCTAAGAAGTGCTCATAGTCTCTGTCTGTGAGCTCGAGAACCTTATCTATAATCTAACTACGTATAAAAGAAGGTATACAATTATCAATAGTTGTGCCAATAAAATACATATGGCAAAGATTGTATGAGAACATTATAGTTATATCCCTTTCTAATTAGCTATGTTTCCTGGATATAAGCATTGCGTGTAGGTTCCAAAACAATTGGGTAAGGCAAACCAAAATTACACTGAAATAGGCATTTGGGACAAAAAAATGGGAGTAGAAGCATCTTTAACTTGCTATAATCTATTGGTTGGCTACAAATTTTCTCATTAAATCAACTGCTTATAAATATTCAGCTCAGGGGTAAAATCTTTTGGTCACATTTTAAAATCTTGAATTCTTATTTTAAAAAAGACCCTATTAGTCCTTCAGAATGAGCAACAACAAAGGTAAACAGTTTACAACCTTTCCCCAAACATAATTAGGGCCCTTGAACTTTGAAAATTTCATGAAAATGGTGCATGCCTTGTTTGTCGCAATGCCTACAGATATTTAGCTAAAATTTGGCTTGTAGGTGTATAATGATGTGTTACAGATTAAGTTTATTTTTCGTTCCGGTTGACTTACTTTTAAGGGAATTCTGGTCCTTGGACTTGAGCTCATATTTCGTGTGTACGTGTGTAATGATGAGTTACAAATAGTGTTAAAGTTTCCTTCCAGTTGACCTACTGTTAACGGAATAACAGCCGATGAGTTACAAATAGTGTTAAAGTTTCCTTCCAGTTGACCTACTGTTAACGGAATAACAGCCCTTGGACTTAGAAAATTTCATGAAAATGGTACATGTATAGACTTTTTTTTTGTTTTGCCTACAGATATTTAGCTCATATTTGAAGTGTAGTATAATGATGAGTTACAGATCAAGCTTACGATTTGCTACGGTTGACCTACTTTTAACAGAATTCAGGCCCTTGAACTTAGAAAATTTCTTGAACATGGTACATAATATATATATGTTTGTCATGATGAGTTACAGATTACATTGAATTTTTTGCTCTCATGGGCCTTATTGTTGCAATAACGATCCATGTCCACTTCTATTTTGCTGCAAGCTGGGGCATTCTTATCGTGTCGACACATCTAGTTTTCAAATAGCTTAGATTGTACACCTTTCATAATTTATATATACAGTATATTTTTTTATCATTGATTTCTCTCCTTATTTTCATTATAGATATTGATAATGCTGCTGAAACACACCAAGAACAAAATGGGCAAGAAACACAACAGAGCCAGAATGGCATAGGTAAGTTTACTTAGATGATTTAATTTTCAAATTCAAAATACGAGGTTTTCCCACAGTATTTTAAACTTAAAATTTAATTATCGAGTGGATAAATATTGTAATAAATCGGGTAAAAGTTGTTGAATTTGTTTATTTAATGATGTTATGAACTGTGAGCATTAGCTCACTTATGATACCCCCGCATATATGTTCAATGTGCATAAAAACAAACCAAGTCGGCAAACAGGAAGTAGGAATCTGACGGGTAAAAAAACGCTTCCCACAAAATGGGGTACCTATATGAAGCTTGTGACGAAATACAAGATTTGTGTCATCAATAGTTGCTGAGAAAAATATCTTGGATAGACGAAAGGACAGACAGACGGACGGACGGACGGAGGTAAAACAGTATACCTCCTCTGAGGGGGAGGGTATAAAAATACCAAATAAATATTCCTAATAGAAATTGTGCGACATTTCACCTGAGAATTTAACGAATGTTTGGATAATCAAAATTTAACCAATAAAGGTAATAACAAAATTACCGAACTCCGAACAATCTTACAAAGGGAAAGTCAAAACTCATAATTATATAAACAGACAAAATCAGTCAACAACCGGAAAACTGTGAAAACCGTAATGACCCTGACTTGGTACAGGCATTTCTAAAGAAATGGTGGATTGAATCAGATTTTAAGGCGCCAAACCTCCCGCTCTCATTACTGTTCAAAGGTTCCGGCTGTCACTGTAACAGTATTTAAATACAGGAACAAAATAGGTAAAATAGTTGTCAAAGCAGTACCATATTCGTTGACGTAAATGTCAAACATATTTTTACGTCTTACATTAACAAAAAAAATATCCCTGACATTTTTGACTTCTTTATCTTTATACATTTTCACTATATGAAAATGCATCGCTTATATTTTTTTCTGCAGAGACGGAATATATTTCGACAAGATATTGGTATCGGAATATAAACTTTTTAAGAGATCGAATAAGGCGAATCTTTTTATAGCCCTGGTCCAGTAGCCTGTTTCTCAGATGAAGATGACGTTTCAGGAAATCGGAATAATTGCTACTGGCCCTTGCATAGCGAATCAATTGCGAGATGTAAACACCATATACAGAAGAAGCTGGTATATTGCTGCACATGTTTGGAAAATTTATTCAACTGGTTCAGAGTGGTTTAAATTAACAAAGAATTAGAGAATTAAAATTAACCTCCCATGACTTGTTGAGATCCTGTTAATGCATGTATATTGTGTCTGAATGTTTGTGTGTGCATAAAGAACATTGCAAAGCAGGGGTTCAAAACTAAAAATTGACAATTAATCTATCTGTGAAGAAGGTAAACACTGGTAAGTATATATATAACACTAAATGAGGAGACCTGTTTTGTGTGGGACTTCTCCAACTTTCAGATTGTATAAATCCTTATGAATCTGTGTTCTAAAGGTAACTTTTCATCATTTAGTTTGGAACATAACATTATTTCCAAATGTACTTTCCATCGTCCGATTCAGATTTATATTGATAGCTGCTCGGGGACTTGCCACCAAAATATGATATTTGTTACTGTCAATGTGGAACTGCATTCTCTATTCTGAGCCTTGGTATACAGTTTTTAAATATATGTAATTGTTTTCTCTCTCTCTCTCTCTCTCTCTCTCAAATCAGATTGAGACATTGGACAAACTGGTACCGAATAGAGAAGATAATTGAAAAATGAAACTCGGGCCATGACCGCTTGTTTACCATACCCTACTGTATAAGGGTTGATAATGTATCAATGTACTTAAATGTAATTGGTTTTTTTTTTGTCAAGTAACTGACACTGGAGAAAATGGTAGAAAATCGAGAAGATATTTGAAAAATACTTCAAAAGAGCAAGTCGTCCATGATCAAACAAATTAATGTAGTTAAGTATCTTGATGACCTTGAAGAACGGTTATTCACTGTGGTAGCATCTACACAAGAGAAAAATGAGATAAACAGAGAGAAAGATGAAATTTGTCATTTGAAATCGGTTTTAAAAGATAATCAAGAAATATAATCTCTTAAAGACTACGTCATAATAAACAACTGTCTAGTTTTACGTCAACAAATAATTGAACCTGCCAATGCAGTCATACTTTTCTTGTCCAGTCTTAAAAAAATCATTGCACCTCTTTTACGAGGTCACCTGTTTTATAAGACCACTTTTCTTTATCCCAAATGCGACCTCTTAATACAGGTTTGAGTGAAACTAGCATACAAACATATATAGTTGGGCTATATAAACAATTGTAATAAGAACAATAACTGGCCATCCAATCGGAACACAACAAAATCATTATTATATATTTAAAATATCATTCTGGGCTGGCCGCCATTTTGTCTTAAACTAAGGCTAACTAATCACTTACTTCTTTTTCAATCAAAGACAAACATGGCTCAGATTGAATTGAAATTTTGTATATGACCAAGTCTTAATAGGTTGTGTGGCGAAATTTGTAATGGAAAGACCTCTATCATACTAAGATTAATTTCTGATTGCCAACGAGTTGGTCCTCGATTACATAAAGAAACTCTAAAACAACCCAAACTAAGAATCCAAAGCTGACAATTTAACGAAGCACCGATGTGATTTACTAAATAGACTTTATACCCTACGTGTGAAAAAGATCATTTCGATTTTGGACTCGTGGCGGATCCGTTATTGTTATGGAAACTGCCCAATCTCGCGCACGAGTAGCAAGAACAAGACGAGACGTATACAGTCTTGGTGAGGAAATCCTCGAGGGTGTATATGTTTTACTTGATGAAGTTATAAATAAAATAATATCATGGCCAACTTGGGTTATGGTGTTTAAGGCCACTTTCAACAATATTTCAGCTATATCGTGGGGGTCAGTTTTGTTGGTGGAGGAATCCACCGACCTGTAAGAAGTCACATAATGGTGTATTGAATACAACTCGCCTGAGCGGCATTCGAACTCGCGACGTGAGTGGTGATAGGCACTGATTAAATAGGCTAAGTTGTATATTATCATAAAATGAACACAAAAAATATTACACTGCGGGAACAAACGAAAAATAGTAGAAACGAAGACAAAATCGATAAATCTAGTACTCATTATATATTATTTATCTACTTCACCTGGCGAGAGCGTTATACAACCGCAACATATACATAATAATAAACGAAAGTATTGTCTGGTGCCCCCTTTATTTATCTACTTCACCTGGCGAGAGCGTTATACAACCGCAACATATACATAATAATAAACGAAAGTATTGTCTGGTGCCCCCTTTGAGCCTCGTAGAAACAGGCAAAATAGACACACCTAACACACAAATACAAGACGAATTAACAATCTACTCCACCTTGTGACATCGCTATGCAACTACAGCATATTAATAAACGAAAGTATTGTCTGGTGCCCTCTTTGACACCACCGAGGACTCCACAATCATTCTTCAAGCCGTCTATCGTTAGGTTAGTGCCACTACCAAGTTCCTTACCAGCAGCGACGCTACCAATACCAACTACTTCAGGAGCACCGACAGTCCCGATACCAACTGCTTCAGGAGCTACAACACTTTCATCAGGTACAAGTCAGAACTTTAATATTTTTAATACGGCATCAAATTTAAAAATTGACAAATTTAAAGGAGACAATACGCAAAATGTTGATACTTGGTTATCTATGTACAAACAATATTTGGTCATTTTATGATTTATTACAAAGTGCTTTAAATCCGACTTGCTTATTACAAGTTAGTGATTTTCCTACTCATTTGTATCTGGGTCCCTTATTATTGAGAAAATTAGCGCGTAATGTATGTGAATTGGGAAAAGATGGGAAGAACAATACATTTATTAGTTTGAAGGTCCAGTAATAGAATAGCAATCATACTACACCAAGGTTAATGCCAACAGTAACAAATTCTTGTGATGAGGAAGAATGACCACAAAACTTACATAAATACCCTTGGTGTACCGCACTGTCATATAGCCCATGGGTATTTTTGTTCATTTTTCATTGAACTGAACACCCTGGCATCTGGTACCATGACCTCTGAAGCACAACTGTCCGAATCAGAGTGACAGTCACATTGCAAATATCAACATCACCACTATTTACATGTTGTCATTTGAAGCTGTGTTAGGTAATAAAGAATTTGAAATGGTTGTTTTTGGAGTGACACAGGCAGTGGCAACAAGGTGTTCAGCTTCTGGATATTGTGTATCAGTACTAGTGTCAATGACCGATAGGGTTGACTTCACCTAATCCCACTTTTTAAAAAATTCATTAAAGAAATCTAAAATTTCAAGTAGGAATAGCTGTAATTATTGTATAAACAATGTGCAAACATTGGGGCTTAGGGTATATGTGACCAGCCATGAGATTTTCAGGCTTATGGAGGTACTAGGGGCAAAATGAGTTTTTTGCGTTTTCATGGAGGTTATATTGATACAAAACACCCTGCAAAGTTATTTTGCTGAATTCTGCAAAATAAGGGAATTATGTCAATTTTTGTAATCTTCGAAATTACAAAAAAATTATTTTCTGTTATCTAAATTGATCAAATATTCTTTGATTCACTGATTACGTAATATAACCATTTTACATAAGTCTCTTAATTTTAAGCATTTTAACTGTAACCTTCAGTTTAAAAAATATAAAATATACATCCCCCCTGCATAGAAAAAAATATATTTTGGTTGCCATGGTAACCTACAGTAAATTAAAGCAAAACATAAAACTCAAATATTTTCAACATTCCGGACTCAAAGTGCTATGATGAATTATCACAATTAAAATTGTTTGTTTATTGGGGCTTAAAATCATTTTAACACCTTACTAATCATAGATTCATACATTCCAATTAATTTAATATTTGGAGGAAGCCAGTGCCTGGAGAAAACCACTGAAACTGTATTGTCTCATAATCTGATAATGCTAAACATTACTTTCATGGGATTTCAAAGTGATATGAAAAAAATATACTTCAACAAGTTCATAGTATCAGTTTACAAATATCTGATATTCAGCATCCTTTGTCTTTGAATTGGATATAGTATATACAATAAAAGAGCATGTACAAATGTTTAATATCATGTCACTTAGGCATCATTGGACAAAGAATTTCTCCATTCCTGCTCTTTTCATGCCCCGTCTCCTTGCAATAACTGCATTTCCTGGTTTTGTCTACGTGTTCAACAATAGTTATTTCTGGCTTTGGACATGTGATATCTTTATTGCCATAACAAAGTGGTCGTATTTCTTGATGCAGATACCACTGTCTCATAGCATCTAGACCTTTCCTGGGTAACTCAGATGGCATAGACGAGTCTATAACTATTCGTTTCTTTAGCAACCTGAATTCCTTTTCCAAAGAGTCGCAGTACTCTTTGACAAAGACAATTCCAGGTGATTCTTTATCAGTACGAAAATGATGATAGGCAAATAAAAATGTGTTCCCACATATCTGGTGACCATTGAACAATTATTGTTGCATTGTTCTCTCTCTTTCTTTGTCTTTGTGTTTTTTTGCATCAACACCTGTGCTATTGTTTCTGTGAGCAAATAATTGAACTTTGATTATCAAATCAAGTTCACTTTTGTCCATTTCCAGACAACTCAACCTATAATCTACGAGTACTTCATTATCTACTATTTTACTGCATGGAACTTTGTTATACAATCTTTCACAGTTGCAAGTTTGATTCAGAAAATGTTTTTGTTTCTCAGATTCACAAAGATCTAATTCACTGCATTCCACACCAATGTTGGATGTACTACTGTCAATATTTTCCTTATCAGATTCAGTCTTCATCGTCCTCGTCATTTAAAACAAATAATGTCATCTCTCAAATTTATTTCAATGTTCCCAAAATAAATTCGGTCAACTTCGTCGATTTCATCCACAAAGTCATTGTCCTGATCATGAATTAAATCCAATGGAACGGTGCTTGTCGAGGATGACACACTAGCATGACTATCCATAATTAAGTCTTAGCGGACACCATTTCAACGTTATTTTAACAAATATGGTTTACATTTTCTCGGATAAACATTGCAAACTTTTTTAACAGAGTATTTTCCCTTGACGAAACTAATGATGAAGGCAAATCCGGTAACGGAGATCGACGAATTTTCGAATAAGTTTATATTCGTAACCACTTTAAATCTATGGTTCAGTAAGATAAATATCACAGAATTACACTTAATACAATATTGTAAAGGTGTGATTTAAAAGAGAAGCAATTTCGTTGGTTAAAATGATTAAATATAATCAGAAATTTATCGGAATTTTACTTTTACATACGTACATTGTAACTGCGCGCTGTCGGCGATTTATTTTATTAAATTTGATGGGAAAAGATGAATATAGCACTTGATAACTGATAAATTGTTATAGATATATGTAAATAGTATATCTATAATAAATTATAAGCATGTATATCTTTTGCGATAGGCACTGTACATAAAAAATGTAATTGCCGGTGTGACAGGTGCCCGGTTTCGCAACGTGACACTTTTGACGACGTTTTTCTCTTTATGACGTTTTACCTCCATAAGCCTGGAAATGTCATGGCGGGTCACATATAAACACAAACTCATTAACTTCAGGTAAACCTTGATTAGAGAATGGAGAACTAATATATATTAATTTATCATTATTCTAATAAAAAAACATAAAGATACAAACATGAATAAGTGATATCTCTATCAATACATTTATATTTCAACATCCATAGAACTTATTATTTATTTTTTAAACTACATGAAATAATAAACAAGCATGTCTTAGCTATAAATGTGTGTTAGTATTCATTTTGTAATGAAATTCTTATGATTCATGTTTTTTTTTCAAAGGTACAAATATGTTTTAAAAGATATTTTACTATTTATGACGTACTTGATTTCACTCCATATGAAAACAAATGTTTCATTCCAATTTCTAATTTTTAATTAATAACACTTCACTCAAATAATATTTCCCCTTTTTCTGCAATATTTGACATAAAATACAGCTACATCACATGTAATAATAAATTAGATACTAATTGCAAAAAAAAACAGCAAATAAATTGCAACAACATCTATTGGAATAGATTAGATAAGCACAAGCAGCTTCATTCAACCTCATTTTTCTCCTGGGGGAAGTAAAAACTATTTAGAATTATGCAATATCGCGACATTTTTATTTTTATATTTAAAACAATAATTCGCGTATTCCGCTTCATCAACTGCTTTCCGTTTTTAATTCCCAATGAATTGACAAAATATTAAGTAACGTAAATCACACAACATATTTACTTTTATTTTCTTATTAAAATTTTATATTAAATTTATTTAAATAAACATTTATTGCTTTCGTTTTTCATGAAGTGTTATCGCAAGTCCGGTAAACAAATCAAGCGACCCAATATACTGTACTGGTTCCCGATATCTTTTGCGTAGTACTTCGCCTGGTTAATCAAAATAAATAGTAACCAGGTCATAAGCGTGAAAATGTTCGGCTTTTAATTTCATTTGGAAAAGCTTCTATTAACGATTTTTACGAATCATTTTATCACCAAGCTATTAGGGGAGGGGGGGGGGGGGGGGGGGGGGGGGGAAGGGGGAATCTGTTTTCACATTGGAACTGGGTCCGATATTCGGCCCAAAAAAACGCAGTCGGAAATCACTGCAAGTTCTTTAGATCCGTTTTCTGAACTCTTACCAAATTTGTATTAATCTCCAATCAAATAGTTAGAAAATATTTTCATCTTTAAAATTGTCAGGCAAAAGCGTCCATAGTTGCAAAAGTAGGTAAAAAACGATCGTATATGACTTCGTCGAAAAATACTACACTGCGGGAACAATTCCAAACGAAAAATAGTAGAAACGAAGATAAAATCGATACATCTAACACACATGATATATTATTTATCTACTTCACCTGGCGAGAGTGCTATACAACCGCAACATATACATATTAATAAACGAAAGTAT
Source organism: Bathymodiolus septemdierum (assembly GCA_963383655.1). Classification (NCBI taxonomy): domain Eukaryota; kingdom Metazoa; phylum Mollusca; class Bivalvia; order Mytilida; family Modiolidae; genus Bathymodiolus; species Bathymodiolus septemdierum. The sequence continues at coordinate 53,842,627 of OY726527.1, forward strand.
TGTCTGGTGCCCCCTTTTGAGCCTCGCAGAAACAAATGCAAAATACATACAACTAACACACAAATACACGATGTATTAATAATATACTCCACCTGACGACATCGATGTAACCGCAACATGTCAATAAATGAAATTAATGACTGGTGCGAGCCCCTTTTTGTCTTGCATACGAATACTGGATAAATTGTAATTACCATTAATACTACCAGATATATTAAAATATTTACAATCATATAAAATAATCTATTACTTTAAAACACGTGTTTTTGTCCGTAAATACGTTGCCTCGTGTTTTGATCTTTATTTACCTGTATATATTATATATAACATTTAAACCCTACACACTACTGTCCGCCTTACGTTTTAAAGGTCATTCAAATGTAGTGTTGATCGATTTAAATATCTAGGTTCCACATGAGTGCTTTCGTTACAGTATTAGATTATCGTTGTCTCGACAATCATTCCATAGCTTGAATGGAATGTTACTACACGTACAACAATTTAACCTCAGGTTATAAACATAGCCACGTATACATGTAATATTTACACAAGTGTTTAATATGTGTAATCACGTCTTTCCTTTGACACTGGTGTACTTGTGTTTGTGTATTAATATTATATCGTTGTATTATAAATATACACGATAATATTTAATGGACAAGTGTATTTATAAAATGTGTAATCACTTATTTCCGTCAATGCTAGTGTACTTGTATTTGTGTTAATGGACAAGTGGATATATATATTGTGTAACCAGTCATTTCCTTTAATACTGTGTACTTGTATATGTCTCGTATTGATCAGAGATAAGATGTATATGTCTCGTATTGATCAGAGATAAGTTAATGAATAAAATAAATAACACCACACAAATCACAGTAAGAGAGACAAAAATCGATAACGCTAACACACACGTACAATCACTTATTTTCTTCAATACACGACCGCTCACTTTCCTGGCTTGGTATACACACTTCTGTAAAAAGTGACTCTTGAAATGAAATTATCTTAATCAAGATCAAGGAGGCACACCAGGGGGTTCAAGAATAAAAGTATTTTCCACAGACTTTGATGTTGTGTATTTTACAAAAACCCACTTGGACAATACATACTTGACTCAGATATATGTATCAGGGTTTGAAGAAGCGTTAGAACATACCAAAGTTGGTTGAAATATTTAATTAGTGTGTAAGTTTGAATCACAAAAAGAATAAATTATATTCCCACGCCTTCGTCAATTTTATAGCTCTCTTCTCTTACAAAATAAAATTATTGATCTATGTACATGTGGAAAAAATATAAACTACTACTCATTCCTTAATGTACTGTACACATTATATGTAGGACGGTAACTATACAAACATTAGGTAATATCGATGTAATGTCTTTAATATAAGGCAACAGCTTAAGTAAATAAAAAACATAATCGTAAAAACACTGCTTCATTTTCTCTCGGCGAAGGGAACCTGTCTCAGACCAGTGTTTCACATCGACTCGACGTTATGTTGAGATATTAAAAATTGCTATGACCACACCTTGACCACTGAATGACAATATCACAACTGATCAATACAGCTAAACTGGACATACGAATTGATTAATTAAGGCTCACTGAAAGTGATTTAAATACCACGGAGTGTGACGCAACATCACATTATGTGCAAAAAATGGTATGTAAGTGACAGACATATAACTACAATTATTTTTTTTATCGTTTGTTTAAATATAGCCGTTGGTGAACCAATTATTAAGATAGGAACATTGATTTGAGGTGAACTGGCAAGAGTAGATTTACCTACATAATTTACAACCACCTCCTAAGTGTATCGCATGAACGTGTCCTTTTTTTTTTACCGCTGTTTGACGATGAAAGTTCGAATCATCGAGAAGATTTACCATCATACAAACAGTCCTTTGCTTAGTACACCTTACCGTACCGATAGAGTTGTTTTGGATTAAAGAGTTAGGCACTGCAATGCCTTACGGTTGCAATGATAACATCAAAGGAGTGGGAAATTTGCCTTTTTAATACTATTCCAAGAACTAAACGTAGCCATGGTCATAACAAAATTCAACATCCTAATGTTAAAAAGTCCTCTAAACCAAGAACGTTACAAGATACTTTTAATGATTTACTTTCTAAATATACAGAAACCTCTTGGAATTCATCACATTCGTACAATCTTATTTTCGCCTTATTCGATCTCTTAAAAAGTTGATATTCCGATACCAAGATCTTGTCGAAATGTATTCCGTCTCTGCAGAAACGATTGTAAGCGATGCGTTTTCGTATGGTGGTGGTGTATGGAGATAAAGAAGTCAAGAAAAATGTCAAGGATATTTTTTATCAATGTGTGCCGTAAGGATATTTTTTACATTTACGTCACCGAATATGGTACTGCTTTGACAACTGTTTTACCTATTTTGTTCCTGTGTTAGAGATGCCAGTCAAAAATCAATTACAGGGGATGCTTGCTGTTTTTTAACCATTAGATAGAGCTCAATCTAAGAAGACTTTTGAGCCTTCATTTGTAAAAATGGGATGAAGGGTTCAAAAGTTATGAGCATTTGAAATTGCCTATTTTTGGTCAATAATTTTCCCAAGATGGCCGCCATCAATAATGGTTTTAATGACTGTTTTAGAGTTCTGATTTTTTGTGCAAACAGCAGATAATGTCTCTACTTTTGTTTTTTTCCATAGATTATAAGTTGTTCTGTCAGAAAAATGAAACTGAACATGTTTGAAGTAATATTCGCCATTTGTTTTACTGTCCAACATGTGTCGGAGCCACTTTTGATCTTGACCGAAAGGTCCATTATGGCTCACATTGCCATAATTTTGTCAGAAAATAACTTATCTGACATCATAATAGAAGAAATTGTGTGTAGAAATACTTGTGTTGAGTGCAATTATAACATATGAATCACCTTTTACATCTTTTTGTGGAATTATGAATCCATAAAGGTGGGTGTGCAATTAGTGTTCAACATTATTTGAGAATGGCACCGTTTCACAGCAGTTATATGGAAAAATGACACAAAAAGCTTCATATTTTCTAAACTAAAAATGATATCCGTACAAAATTTTGAAGACAATACCACAGTGTTGTGCACATTCTGTTGGACGTGATGTTTTTTTGTCGACACAAGAAATGACAGCCATTTTGTTCAAAATGGCTGCCATTTTTTCATAAAATTCCTCAGACAGGGAACCTGTTCCAAGATAATTTGATCAATTTTTTTATCAATATAATTAATATCACTGAAAAAAAATGTATATGTAGGTTTGTACCAATGACCTCTTATTTGCTTTAGCATTTTATTACGGAATAATTGTCATAATGGGAGGCCATTTTGAAAACAAAATGGCTGCCATTGCTTTAAAATTTGTTGCGTAAATTTACGTTTTTTAAGATCATCAAGGTACCAAATTAAAGATATTTTAAAAATCTATAACCTCAAGTAACTAATAACTTAAACTAAATACTTTTCATTTCATATATACCACCAATATGTAATTCCCCCAAGGGGTGAAGATTCCAGACACCTACCCCTTGCCGAAAATTTAACTGGTCGGCTTGATATACATGTAGATGTTTTTGTTTTCCTACCTCAATGTCTTGCAATCATAATGTAGCTGTACAATTGCTGAAAGTGATGGTATATGCATCAACCACCCAACAAGCATGATAGTGAAACACCTCTAAACTGAACTTCCTTAAGATCAGCTTGTGTTTAAAATAGATGGATATTATTTGCACGGTTTACACATTTCCTACAAAAGGCTACATCCCACTCATGGTAACTTAAGGTGTACTTGATAACACATTATTGTGTGATAAAATTTGTCAGTGACTTGCAACAGATATTGTTGAAAGTGGCATTAAACACCATAACCCACCCCCTAACCCTACTCTCCGTGTCAAAGTTTCAGTCTTGCCCATTACTATTCTAATTTGCTTCTTAAAACATGTTCAATGAAAACAACCAAAATATTAAGTTCATTCATTTATTATTCAGGAAATATCTGGTGCATTTTTGAAATACATCATCTATTGTCACATGTATTGTGGTCTGAATAAATCCAGCTACATGTAAAACTAAATATTTCATTATGATATAAATTATGAACTCATGATCAACTGTATATTATCCTGCAGTCCTAAGTTCAGGTAATATCCCAAGGCCAGCTTGGATCACACACATGTCTTTGACCAGCAAAGCATAATGTCAGGTAAACTGGAAAAAAAACAACAGAAGCTGGAAGGGACCACAAAGAAACAGTTCTAACTAGTCTACATTGTACTTATTATCCTTTCATAACTACTATTATAATAAATATAAATTCACAATGTATTTAGACAAAAAAAATTACCAGAGTTTCAAATTTTTGGTATTGACCCCAAAGTTTTTATTTACATTTTTGGACAAAATTAAAGTCAGATCCTTGTTCTGTATAACCTAGGTAAAAATATATGTTTTGTCTACTTATACTACCTTCCCCTTTTCGAGAATATTAGCAGAAACACTGGTATTTTTAATGTATGCAATAAGTTATAACATTTTGTTTACTTTTATTTGAATTTAGTATGTAAATATTCAATCATGGTCGAGTATCAATGGAAGCTGGCAAATACAAATAAAAATGTAGCACCATGACAAAAATAAGAATAGAATTAACTTTCTGAAGAGTGAAGACAATAGTCGAGTATAAAAAAAAAACAAATATTTTGTACACAGACTATAGAAGAAAGTGATTGATTGATGAAAAAAGAGGAAACTCCTATTCTAGAGCCCATACCCTCGTTTTCTAGTTATTTGGACCAAGCTAGAAACATTTTATTTCCAAATATTTTCCTTAAAAAAAAAAGAGGAAATCAGCGGATTAGAGGAAAACTTTCATCTCTGTTTACACCCCCCCTTTTCGGTTTGTTTACTTTTGTTTTGAACGCAAGTTGGAAGTATTATAAATTGACAAGACGTTTTTCATAAACTACTTGAAAAGAAGCAATGCAAAAAATAAATCGTACGTTTAAAACATTGAGAAGAAGGTTTATACATACCTACGATAACACCTGTGTTACAACCAGCGTCGTTGACGTTACTATTTACTTTCCATTTCCAACGATGTACGACGTTCTCCTTCAGACATGTTTAGGGGCGTTTTAAATACTAAAAATCATCTGTGTTCGCGATCTAATATGGTTGAGATGGTATGCTTTCTACGTTGATATTGTAACAGAAAATACAAATATCGCCATCGGAGAACGCTACTCCAAATTTTTCATTGATTTGTTCATCTTGGAACTTTTGAGACGACCATTTTCCGTTTAGCATGATCAGGAAATCGGAAGCGACTGTGACCATGCGCAAGCTACGAATCTGCGCTTTAATTGGATAATAATTATAGAACTATATAACGTCAGGAACATGCCGGGCAAGGCATTGAAATGGGGGACCCTGGTGAAAAAACCGTGCCGCGAATGGTAAAATTCCGAAAACAGCGATTTCGATTCGAACACGTTATATTTAAACGATTCCATATTAAAAGAAACAAAATTTTTAAAGATGTAATTAGAGCTAATCATATGATTAGCTTAATCATAAGTTCCACAACAAACCCCTGTATTTTAGAACAGAATGATTACATCAAATGTCATACAAGTTATATGGGTTTCATGCAGTTGTTTTAATCACTTTTTTTTGTTTATATATTTTCATTCATTTGATTCATTTGGTTTTCTAACTCCAAAAGTATACCTATCCGGTCAAGATATTATTGTCCCTTTTCCTCTAAAGATTCTGATAATTTGTCTATCTTACCTTGTTTTCTTTTTCTTTTTTTTATTTAAATTCCCTACATAAAAAAGCTAGTTTTCTTTTAAGGTCACCTACCTGACTGCATTATTTTTTTCTAATCCCTTTTTTAGTCTACCAAAGTTTTGCTTCTTTTTCTGCAAGTCAAAATTCTCTAAAACAAGATCATTAATCTGATCGCTAACATCTACAATTTGGCTATAAGTCTGAACATGTTCAACTCTTAAGGCATGCATTTTATCGCTGTTTATTTTATTTATTTTTTAAAATATCTTCTGTTGACATTTTATCACTATGTTTATTTAATGTTTTTTTTTTAAATATCTTCTGTTGACATTTTATCACTGTTTATTTATTGTTTTTTTTTAAATATCTTCTGTTGACATTTTATCGCTATGTTTATTTATTGTTTTTTTTTAAATATCTTCTGTTGACATTGGTCATCATACTGATGGTCTAGTGATTTAAGCCAATATTCTGCATGACTCCATGGCAAAGTTTTTTTAAGTATATAAGTTTTCTAAGATACAGAATGTCAAGAGTTTCTAAGTTCTATTGATGGAGGTACTGATTTATTAATGAGATTTAGATATGAAATGCCAGTTGACTTGAATGATGAAACTCATGAGATGGATCAGAATAGAAAGATGAAATAGTTGGCAATTGAGAGTTGTAAAACTCAAAACCCTTTTATTTTAGAAATTGTTGAAATATATAAAAGCCGTGGTAACGCATTGGATGATCATGTATCCAATTGTTATATTTCTTACACTGATTTTAAACCTTTTATTATGAAATATTTTTAAAACGCTGGCAAGACAGCTGAAACCAGAAAATTCATAATAACATTACACGAAATACATTCCATAGTTGGCAAGACTCCTTGTTCTTACGGTCATAATCGGAAGGAACAGGTAGTCTTGACCAGATGTTGTATCGGACATGGTAGATTAACACATAGTTATCTATTAAATAATGAGGAAAGACCGGAATGTATTTCATATAATTCCAATTATTCACTTAAACATGTTTTAATTGACTACGTAGATGTTGCTAACGTTCGTCAGAACTTCTACAATGTCAACACTTTATACGATATATTTATAAATGTCGCAAGCGACACAATTTATAAATTTTTAAAAGAAATTTATTTATATCATAAAATATAATTATATAAATATGTTCTAAATATATGGTTTTATCTTTTTTTAATTTGTTTTATAGAAAAGTACGTTTTATTTCTAAGGGCCAGGCAGGTGTCTTAAGGGAAATACAATTTTGTTCACGCCACGATATAGCTGAAATATTGCTAGAGTTGGCGTTAGACACCAATCATTCATTTCAATTCCTGTGCTAATGCACGCTAAATACTGGCTTCGTTCACGATTTCGCCCATTGTTATACAAGATGATATTGTCCAATATAATGACCAAATTTATCATCAAGACACCAATTTGAATTGTCTCTAGACTTGTCAATAATAGTCTGTTGACTCCATCCTCATCTAGATGAATAAGTTGGTGATATATGTTGTAATGAAATCTTGCATTCCTCTTCCAATCTATTCCATTCCTTCCAAAATATATAATCAGTCCATCTGTAAATAGTGTTAATAAGTTGGTGATATATGTTGTAATGAAATCTTGCATTCCTCTTCAAATCTATTCCATTCCTTCCAAAATATATAATCAGTCCATCTGTAAATAGTGTTAATAAGTTGGTGATATATGATGTATTGAAATCTTGCATTCCTCTTCAAATCTATTCCATTCCTTCCAAAATATATAATCAGTCCATCTGTAAATAGTGTTAATAAGTTGGTGATATATGATGTATTGAAATCTTGCATTCCTCTCAAATCTATTCCATTCCTTCCAAAATATATAATCAGTCCATCTGTAAATAGTGTTAATAAGTTGGTGATACATGATGTATTGAAATCATGCATTCCTCTTCAAATCTATTCCATTCCTTCCAAAATATATAATCAGTCCATCTGTAAATAGTGTTAATAAGTTAGTGATATATGATGTATTGAAATCTTGCATTCCTCTTCAAATCTATTCCATTCCTTCCAAAATATATAATCAGTCCATTTGTAGATAGTGTTAATAAGTTGGTGATATATGATGTATTGAAATCTTCCATGTGTTGTATTATTATACTGTTCTGACAGTCTACTGTTTATTATGTTTCGATAAAGTTCACCAGTTCCGTATTGTTAATGTGTAACTTCGGAATGGTCGGAGAATAGCTAGGCCGGGAACGTGGGAGAATCCTGCTTCGTTGATGGCATGAAAGAAAGTAAATTGGAACCGCACTTTTATTATACAAATAAAATGCAATATAAAATACAATGCAAAACAAATAAATTACAAAATACATAATCTCAATAGTTCAGTTTTTAAAAGTAAATCAAAGTAAGATTTCAAATCTTGTTAATGGCTAAATCGTTTCACCGATTTGAATAAATGTATTATCATTACTAAGTAAAACTATAGTGGTATTCTTAAATTGACAATGAAGTTCCATGATAATTATTTAAAATGTTTGTAAACCTGTGCAAATATAATACTAAATTTTTATTCTAAAAGTCTAATGTTAAATATCAATACCACTGACCTATTTGACATATGAAAATAAACATTTGGCAGTGAAAATCTTGCATAACTAGTAATTTATTTCGGTTCAAGGTTCTTTACTTCTCATAATATCATAGTTCAAACCGTGGTACAAGAGGTTGGCACAATTTCGTTCGATTCATAATTAATATGAAATACTTGATCAAATATTAAAGTGTTTATTTCGTGTGAAAAATATTGACTCGGGTATATTTTTATCTCCAGAATAAAATAATTAACATTTTCTTGACGTAGAAGGTGAGAAAATAATTTAAAACATTTTTCATTTTCTATTTCGGAAATTACTTATATTAATTCTTTGTAAATTATTTTCAATTCAAGTTATAGCAAAAAGATAAATAAAGAACATTGATAATTCATTTTTTATGGACAATTTTATTTAAATCTATATTTAATGTTATGTTATAATATTTAGTATAGATGTTGTTATTTGTATATTGGTAAGTAGAAATAATTAATAAAAAGGAACTTGTTACTTGTTAATTGTAATTTAAAGTAAATTAATTTAAAGAATTAAATGGAAAAAGAAATGTTCAGTTTTATTTCATATCATTGCTAAAGGTTTATTGATAAATAAGAAATTTTAAAGAAAAGAGAAATATTTGAACATTTTAGAATGATAAATTTCTATTTGAAATGTTACTTCGATTTATTTTTAAACTGAACTATTGAGATTATGTATTTTGTAATTTGTTTTGCATTGTATTTTATATTGTATTTTATCTGTATAATAAAAGTGCGGTTCCAATTTCCTTTCTTTCAAGCCATCAACGAAGCAGGATTCTCCCTCGTTCCCGGCCTAGCTGTTCCCGACCTTTCCGAAGTTACATATTAACAATGCGGAACTGGTGAACTTTATCTACAAATAATAAGCAGTACAACCGTCACAATAGGTGCTAAAAACAGTATAATAAGTGCTGGAGAAGCAAGTCAAAAGGACTATAATATATGCTCCAGAAAGCACAATATAAAAAGTGACGGAGAGAGCACCGTCATAATATTCTGATCAAAATCTAAAGAAAATTATCATGGCTGAACTAATTGTCTGACTTTAAATAAAAATGAAATATTTTAAGCATTAAAATCAGTTTGTAAAGTAATGATGGAAATTTAATACAATTTATCAAAAATAAGAATATCAACCTTTTTATCACTGTGTCCAATAATATACAAAAACTAACATGTCTTGTTATTATTATTTTTTGTTGATGTCAAATTATATTGTCTTGAACTAGTGTTTAGCACGATGATTAAAAGTATATGTGCATATTATTTTGTGATAATTAAGATGATTACTAATTAAATGCATATCGAGATGGTTTCATTGTTTTGATAAAAATATCTTGAAAGGAAGTACGAAGCCATATACTAATTCAAACTGTATATATGAGTACATATAAGCTTGGACCAGGAAACTTTAGGTCTGGGATTGTTCTTTGGAAGTCAAAACAAAAACAAAACAAACAAACAAAGAAAAAAAAAGGAATAACTAAAAAATAAATACACAAAAACAGATTTTTTTAAATAAAAAAGAAAGATAAAAATAACAACATAAACAAAAATGCACAAAAACAACTTTCAAACTTTGCTCAATACCCTATATAATTTATCGGTGCAAGTATAATATAAAAAAAAAGAATTAGCAAATGAAGAAAAATTAATATACCCCACTTTAAGAAAACAAAGGAAAGATATAATGAAATAATAAACACATCGCTTGTCAGTTATCATATTTGAAACTTTTGATCATGACATCAATACACAAGATGAGTACATTCAACTGTCAAGTTTAATTGACCTGTTGACTTGGGCGCCTTCATGTTTCGTATATTCTAACTGTTATAATAGTGCATTGAATTACAATATATATTTATTAAATTCCAGTAAGGTAAAAAAAAATATGTATTAATAGAAATTATTATGATTTATACATTTTAAGTTAAAAAATACACGGTTTTCCAATAAAAAAATCTCGTAATAAAAGAAAAGAATTCCGGTTCGGGAAGACGAATGGTTTTGTAGAAAATGTTCATATATGCAGGCTGAGAACGAGGATGAAACAATTGTACCGACCGCAGATGCAACTCCATCACTCGGAGATGAAGATCTCTCCGCATCCGAAATTAATCGTACTACATCAACATCCGGTAACGACGATGAACTCTTTGACGAAATAATTCAGCTAAAGAAACGTGACCCATTCAAACTGGTATGTGCATATTTAAGCATAAACAGTGTCGGGCACACAATTGGTAACATTAAAGAATTCTTACACAAAAACATCATTGACATTCTTTTCCTGGCTGAGACAAAGATTGACAATTCATTTCCAGACTGCCAGTTTGCTGTCGACAATTACACCATGTGGCGAGCAGATAGAAACTCACATGGAGGGGGACTGATGGCCTTCATGAGATCAAGATAGCAATGATAGGAAAATAGACCTTGGTTTTAAAAATATTGAATCCATAACTATTGAAGTAAGAACTCAAACAGATAGACTTTGTTTTACAGGAGTGTACAAGCCACCATCAATGAAACATCAAATACCTGTGAAAATTTATTATCTCGTTATGACAACTTGTTTATTTTAGGTGATTTAAACTATGATATGCTCGATAATGATAAATCATCAAATTTGGTAGATGTATGTGATATATATGTTATTAGAAATCATATAAGAGCACCAACATGTTTTATGGGTACTTCTAAACCTAGCTTACTGGATGTTATCCTGACAAATAAGTCAAAACTTGTAAATAAAAGAGATAAACTGCACTGTAAATTCACATAAAAAGCAAACAAGACTTTGTAGAAGTTTTAAAGATTTTGATTCCGAGAACTTTATTTAAGACATGGAAAATGTAGATTTTGAAACCATAACAAATTGTGAAGATGTAAATGAAGCTTATGTAAATTTTAGAAGAGAATTTTTACAAGTTGCAGACAAACATGAACCTTTTAAACAAAGACGAGTTTTACCAAACCAGGTACCATATATGAATGTTACTCTTACTGAGAAAAGCAATATATAAGAAACAAATGTTATTTCATAAATACCAAAAATGCACCCCGCTTTATATATTCTGACAATTATACCTCATATGAAAAACTGCTTGAAAAATCAATGATGCCCTCTCTAAAAAATAAGACGATTAAGAATGATAGCAGTAAAAACTTTTAAGATATTACATAAGAGTAGTCCAGTTTTTTTTGACAAGATTTAATAAATATTAAAAATCATTCTTATAACTTCAGATATACAAATACAGCAGACTTTGAGAGAACTACTAGGCACGGATTAAAATCTTTAAGATACTCAGCCCCTAAGATCTAGAACAGCCTGTCTTCTGAACTCAGGGATACTACAAATTTAAATCAATTTAGGACCCTTATCAATACATGGACAGGACTGAGTGTCCGTTATGTTTTTTTTCCTTTTATGCTTTTTATTGTTCAGCTTTTTCTTTATCTGCATGACTTCCCCATTTTTTATTTTGCTTATTATTTACAAGTTTGTGTGTTTAGTCTTTTAAATGTTGTATGTTTAGTGTGTGCTATGTATGTTGGCATCTATTTCTGTGTTGATTTCTGGTCCTATAACAGTTAGTGTACAGAGAGGCACTTGATTGTGGAGGCCCAGTGATCAAAACATAGAAATGCATGCATCAAATCTTAGAAAGATATGTATTTGTAATGCATGACCTGTATTATTGTGCTATAGTTACATTTTATGTATGTGTATGCTATTGTCTTTGTCTTACGTATTGTATTATCTTTATGCTATGTGTAATAACTTGCATGTTTGTGTATGAAATATGTATATGCATGTGTAGTTGGTATAAAAGCTCCTGAGTGCTTATGTTATTTGTTAATGTATTTAAACCCGACTTTAAATAAAGATTGCTTACTTACTTTTAACAGAGTTATCTACCTTTGTGGTTCGGTTTACACATGTTACCGACCTTGAAATCAGACCAGAGGCTCTCAAGAGCCTGTATCGTTCACCTGGTAATAAAAAGAACCAATTGGTCCTATGTAAAAACTATGTCCTGCAGTGGTAGTCATCTTGGAATTCCGATCAACATAAAAACACAAAGGTTGTAAAGGATGTTTCAATCAGTGCAATAGCTACAGAGAAGAACATATTTCTGTGGTTTCCCATATGGTCCTGTGTTAATACTGTAACATGTGGTGGTGGACATCTTGGATTTTGGATCATCACATAAAACACAAACTTAATAACAGACCATTCAATGATCTTTAAGCACAGAATGCTCAGTAGTTTTACTGAAAAAGATTTTTTCTATATTTTCCAATAAGGTACTGTGTTAATGACCATCTTGGATTTCAGATTGACATAAAAAAAAACAGTAACTTGGTAAAGGACCTTCCAATGATCATTCATGTGCAGTTTGGGTTCAGTCAGTTCATTAGTTTCAGAAGAGGAATTTTGAAATTTCAGCCAATCAGAGCACATTATTGGCCCTGGCGGCCACGTTGAATATCACAGGAAGGAAAAACAGTTATTTTGTAGAGGACCATCCATGTATAGTTTGGATTCAATTAGTTCAGTAGTTTCAGAGAAGTTATTTCTATATTTTCCCATATAGTCATGTGTTAAAAGTATGTCCTGCAGTGGTGGCCATCTTGGATTTCAGATTGACATAAAAAATAGAAACTTGGTAAAGGACTAATTCCAATGATCAGTTTGGGTTCAGTCAATTCATTAGTTTCAGAGAAAAGGAGCTTTGAAATTTTAGGCAATCAGAGAATATTACTGGTTCTGGCATATCCATGTTGAATATCGGATTGGAAGGAAAAAACAGAGACTTTGTAGAGGACCATTCAAGGAACATTCCTGCTAAGTAAGGTTCCAATTGGTAAAGTGGTTTTGGAGAAGAAGCTTGCAATGTGAAAATTTTAGACGAGACGACAGGCGCCAAGTGATAACAATAGTTCATATGGACCTTTGGTCCAGCTTAGCTAAATAAAGGTTCTCATGAGCCTGCATTATTTACCTGATTTAACACAGCTTAATGTGCAATGGATTTCAAATAAGACCTGTGTAGTAATAATGGCTTGCTTAGATTTAGGGAAAAATCATTCCATGTTTCATTAATATCCTTTAAGGGATTTGATATCTACAGCTGAAGTACACGACCTTGTATTCCAGTAACACATCTGACGTTATTTGTGAAACATTGCATGGTGGTGGACAATCATACCAAGTAACATTAATATCCTCAAATGTATTAACGGTAACAATCTTGAGCTCAAGTTTGTATAAAATTTTGATATGCCACATGTATAACTGAATTACATTTTGATTCTGATTTCCTTATTTATTTGCAACCCATTCCTTGGTAAACGTATTAATACCACCAAGTGTTTGTAATAGCTTTTAACGTAATCAAATGTTCTCAGCTGAACATTATGCTGCACAAGACAATGTGATATTTAGCAATTTACAACCTCTTGAATTGTGTAGCATGTGGTAAAAGAGAACCATCCAATGATCATTCATAAAGGTCCAAGCCTGACACAGATTTGTATGTTAATGTATAACGTATGTACAGTTGAATGTACTGCATGACCCTGATGTTCCAACACAATTTGTGACACAACCCTCTAGTAATGGGCAACAATCATTTCAATTATCATTACTAGCGTTCAAGGCATTCAAACGTTCTGAGCTAAAGATAACCAAGGAGGATGAAGACCTATTTTGGTTGAACATGTTGCCTTGTGTTTTTGATGTGTTTTGTGTTTCAAGTCTGTTATTCACAAAGTTTTGTGTCACAACCAAATTTTCTCCATGCAGAGATAAACAATGTTTTTTGTTCATTGTGAACTTCAATTTTATTAAACCTATTTTGTGCCCATACTCCCTCTTTATCACCGTTCTAATTGATGCCTTGCAGTTTATCTGGGTAGTGATCTCTTCTCATTGCACATATTAAGGCATGCTAAACTTAATTAGTAGATTTTCATCCACTCTGACAAAAATATTATAGGTTGGGGGAAGGGGATTTTACAATTTATATTTGAAGGCATGTTATTTTGTATTACAGGATCAATTTCTCGGTTTCCAGATGCAGACTTATAAATTTCTGGATATCAGTAATTTTAGGAAAATAAATGAAATATGAGCGGTGCAATTTTTGAGGGGCGGGTGGGGATGAACATCTACTCATTAATTTTAGTTTGCCTCAGTTTCTGGTAAACTGCCTTGTATTCACAGGGACCACTAGATAAGGGGTGTTTGAATGGCTTGAACAATTTGATATGTATATATATATATATATATATATAAAACAATATTTTATTACTTTCTTTCAAACGCCAACAGTTTATACACTAAAAAGGTAATTTACAAACTATAGAAGATGATGTTGAATACAAATATGTATCAAGTTTAATAAAAAATTGAAAACAAAATGTCTCAAGTTCAATAAGAAGAAAATGAAGTGTACCATAAAAAAAGTAGATTAAAATTTTTGACTGCTAAAATAATTTTATTAAGTTCACAACTGTGAAACTGTAAATGTTATTTATGAACTAATGGTACTGGTATATTGGCAACCATTTTTCATTTCTCAATAAAATATTCTATTTCAGAAATTTGTGAAAATCTGTGTCATACTGTGATGCATAATGTTTATATACAAGTCAGTTACTGATCTTTAAAAGTGGAATAAAAGTTACTAGTAATGTTCATTATATTGACACATTAAAGGAAAATAAACAAGGGCAACGCAAAGCGTGGTGTATCCCCTCGCCTAAATTAGACCCTGACCTATGACCTTGAAAATCAATAGGGTTCCAGACTCTCCTCAGGACTACGTATGTACCAAGTTTGGTCAAAATCCATTGAAGGATGTTGATTCTCGAGTGTTCACAAGGATGTTATGCAGTAAAAATTTGACCCTGTGACTTTGACCTTGAAAATCATTAGGGTTCCAGATTCTCTTAAGGACTAAATATGTACCAAGTTTGGTCAAAATCCATTGGAGGATGTTGATCCTAGAGTGTTCACAAGGATTGTGACGGACGGACGGTAGTGTTACTATATCCCCTCGCAACGGCGAGGGGATAAAAAACCTCAATGAAAAAGAAATATCTTCAATTAGATCCCGTTTTTTTTTTTTTACTAATTTGGGATAGGTTTTTTTCCAAATTTTTCACAGCCATATAAATTAAATTGTTGCTCCCTTAATTATATAGATGTTCCTGTAAATCTTTAATAACAAGAAAAATAAACTGCTTATTTAAATGTTCCACTCATACTTTATAGCTTGTATAGTGTTGTTCTTGAACTTCAATAACAAGAAAAATAAGCAGTTCTGTGTAAACTGTAAGACACATTATACATAGTCAAGTATACAGATGTTATTGTACTTCAATAAGAAGAAAAATAAACAGTTCTGTGTAAAGTGTAAGACACATTATACATAATCAAGTATACAGATGTTATTGTACTTCAATAACAAGAAAAATAAACAGTTCTGTGTAAACTGTAAGACACATTATACATAGTCAAGTATACAGATGTTATTGTACTTCAATAACAAGAAAAATAAACAGTTCTGTGTAAACTGTAAGACACATTATACATAGTCAAGTATACAGATGTTATTGTACTTCAATAACAAGAAAAATAAGCAGTTCTGTGTAAACTGTAAGACACATTATACATAGTCAAGTATACAGATGTTATTGTACTTCAATAAGAAGAAAAATAAACAGTTCTGTGTAAACTGTAAGACCCATTATATACATAGTCAAGTATACAGATGTTATTGTACATCAATAACAAGAAAAATAAACAGTTCTGTGTAAACTGTAAGACACATTATACATAGTCAAGTATACAGATGTTATTGTACTTCAATAACAAGAAAAATAAACAGTTCTGTGTAAACTGTAAGACACATTATACATAGTCAAGTATACAGATGTTATTGTACTTCAATAACAAGAAAAATAAACAGTTCTGTGTAAACTGTAAGACACATTATACATAGTCAAGTATACAGATGTTATTGTACTTCAATAACAAGAAAAATAAGCAGTTCTGTGTAAACTGTAACACACATTATACATAGTCAAGTATACAGATGTTATTGTACTTCAATAACAAGAAAAATAAACAGTTCTGTGTAAACTGTAAGACACATTATACATAGTCAAGTATACAGATGTTATTGTACTTCAATAACAAGAAAAATAAGCAGTTCTGTGTAAACTGTAAGACACATTATACATAGTCAAGTATACAGATGTTATTGTACTTCAATAACAAGAAAAATAAACAGTTCTGTGTAAACTGTAAGACACATTATACATAGTCAAGTATACAGATGTTATTGTACTTCAATAAGAAGAAAAATAAACAGTTCTGTGTAAACTGTAAGACACATTATACATAGTCAAGTATACAGATGTTATTGTACTTCAATAACAAGAAAAATAATCAGTTCTGTGTAAACTGTAAGACACATTATATATAGTCAAGTATACAGATGTTATTGTACTTCAATAACAAGAAAAATAAGCAGTTCTGTGTAAACTGTAAGACACATTATACATAGTCAAGTATACAGATGTTATTGTACTTCAATAACAAGAAAAATAAACAGTTCTGTGTAAACTGTAAGACACATTATACATAGTCAAGTATACAGATGTTATTGTACTTCAATAACAAGAAAAATAAGCAGTTCTGTGTAAACTGTAAGACACATTATACATAGTCAAGTATACAGATGTTATTGTACTTCAAAAACAAGAAAAATAAACAGTTCTGTGTAAACTGTAAGACACATTATACATAGTCAAGTATACAGATGTTATTGTACTTCAATAACAAGAAAAATAAGCAGTTCTGTGTAAACTGTAAGACACATTATACATAGTCAAGTATACAGATGTTATTGTACTTCAATAACAAGAAAAATAAACAGTTCTGTGTAAACTGTAAGACACATTATACATAGTCAAGTATACAGATGTTATTGTACTTCAATAACAAGAAAAATAAACAGTTCTGTGTAAACTGTAAGACACATTATACAAAGTCAAGTATACAGATGTTATTGTACTTCAACATAGGACCCTATGGAAAAAATGTTTAACAGTCTTCTCCTCTGAAACCAGTAAGTCAGTTTAAAGCAAACATGGCATGAAAGTCACGTCATGGTGGCCATCTTGAATTTTCGATCAGCAAACGATTCACAAATTTAGTACAGGACCACCCAATGATCATTCCTGCAAAGCCACAATTCAATTGGCTTAGTGGTTTCTAACAAGAAGATTTTTTTAAAATTTCGACCAATCAGAACACATTATGGGCCCTGGATTTCCGATCAGCACCAAAAACACAAATCTTGTATATGACCATCCAATGAACATTTCTGCCAAGTTTGGTTCAAATCTTTTTGTGGTTTCAGAAAAAAAGATGAAAATGTGAAATTCCCATAGGGTCCAATGCTAAACTAAGTCGAGTCATGGCGGCCATCTTGAATTTCCGATTGGCAAACGATTCACAAGTTTAGTACAGGACCACCCAATGATCATTCCTGCAAAGTCCCAATTCAATTGACTTAGTGGTTTCTGACAAGAAGATTTTTAAAATTTCAACCAATGAGAACACATTATGGACCCTGGCAGCCATGTTGGATTTCAAATCAGCACCAAAAACACAAATCTGGTAGAGGACCATCCAGTGAACATTTCTGGCAAGTTTAGTTGAAATCTGTTCAGCGGTTTCAGAGAAGAAGATTTAAATGTGAAAAGCTAACGGACGGACGCTTACCCATGACAAAACCTCACATGGCCTATGGCCAGGTGAGCTAAAAATAAGTAGTTCTGTGTAAACTGGCATCAAAACAATGTTGAAAATATTTGTTTTGACTTCAGATTCGGAGTGGAATTGTCAGTATAAATTATAATTTAATATTTTTACTTCCTGTCATAAGTAAATGTTTATTCTTTACATTTATGCCATTTTAAACTTGTTTCGAGACCACCAGTTGTTTTGTTGTTGATGTTATTTGTAATGGTGGTTGAGGTCAGGGGTAAAAAGCAATAGTAACTACTCGGCTATTCTCGCTACCCTACAAATAACCTTGTACATTTGTACGTAGATAGTAGAAATTCTTCCTAAATTGTTTGCCGGAAGTGAAGTTAAGCTGCACAAAAATATAGTCCATGAAAATCCAATAAGGAAGACATACATTTGAATGTAGTCTATGACTATAATCTGTAGTGAATGTTCTGTAATGTTCTGTGTGGACTTATGATATATATTTTTTTGTGTGTGATATTTTGTATGTGCTTGTCTTATTTATGATCAGTATAATTGTAAATATTGAATATATATATATACCTTTATGTTGTATGACATTGGTTAATAAAGAATTGAATTGAATTGAAAAGTAAAATCTAATCATGCAAAGCTAATTAAAACTTTACTTTTATCCATGAAAATAATTGAAATATAGAAAATTTTTCAAAATATAACTTTATCAAACTTTCATGTAACTGACATGTGAAAAGTAGTGCGATTTATACGCCTATTGCATATTTGCATCTTTATATTTCATAAAAATGAAAATTAAGTTTCTCGATCATTACTTTTATTTGTTTAATGCTGCAATTAAAAAATTAAAATGCAGAAATTGGAACAAACTAATTTGACAACGTGGCTAACTGCAACAATGGAATATCATTTGACAGCAAAAGAAATGGTCATGGTCTTGGGACGGGAAATGTTTCAACATTATATCTTGGGTAAAAGAAGTTGAAAACAGGTTAAATGTCAAATATAAACACTTATTTATGACAGGAGATAAACAAAATTAGGAAGTTCAAGTAAAGTAACATGTTGTATACTAACAATACTACTCTGTTTCTGAGCAAAACAGAAATATTGTGGGCAAAAAGAAATTGTTGTACAACTTTCAGCAGAAACTAAATTTGCAGATGAAAATATAATTTTTTTGTATCAATATTGAATTTATTGTTGTTGTATTGAGAAAGTTCACATTTTTTCAATTTTGATGACCGATGTTGGGTTGTCTTTAGTTACAGCCAGTTTCAGTCTAGAATCTAAGAGGAAATCCTCAATGTCTTCTTCGTCGTCCATTAAATGGGCTTTATCTTGTTCTTGGAAGAATTGACTTGTTAATTTTGTAGATATATAAAATCGGAAATCGGAACTGTCCAGTTTTATTTTTAAGCTTGCAGATTTCTTCAGCTGCGTTTTCTTCTGAGCCATTCTGCACTTGCCACATCTGACTTTAGCAGAATCACTGGTTCCCTCAATTTTATTGTGGCAACCAATGCACATATATTTTATTTCACATAAAACTAATTGGACATCCCCAGTGTAATCCATCAACTCTGTTTCTGTGTCTTCTTCCTTTACCGGCCCAATGTCGGCTTCTTTTGTAATGAGTGTTGAAGGATTTGTAGATAAATATTTCACATTGAATTCCTTAATTCCTACATTCTCTACTTTATAGCTATTGCCCAAAGTAATTTCATTGATATGTTGCCCCCAAACAACAAGTTTGATTGTTCCTGATATATCGGAGAGCTTTACAGAGGCAAATTTCATCTTTATCCCAGAGCGGGTTGTTGTTTCTTCTTCTGGTGTGATATTCATTATTTTGCCAATAACAGTAACTTGTAAATTATAATAATACATTTTTATATTAGTTTCATTTTTTTTTTTTTTTTACATTAAACCTTATGCAATATTGTGCCATGCTTGTTTTTGACAAAATTAAGATGTATAACTGAGATACCTTTTTATTAATCCCTTGTACAGAACTAGAGATAATGCTTGGAAACTAAAGCACACCTTACAACCGGCTATCTGGACAACAGATGCTATCTGGAACTCAGATCATATCTATCTCACATGGAATGACAGGTAGGAATTTCTTTGACATTTTTCTTCCATTTTATCTACTTTTTTGCACTACAAATGAGAAATTTGCATTCCAAATATGAGAGTATAGGTTTTAATATATAATAAGTTTTCAAGCAATGAAGATAGAATTTGACATTTTCAACAGAGAATTCTTCAGAACATTAACGTTTTCTCTAAAATTTCAAAAGAAAGCACAAGTTTCTATCATATACATGAAAAATATAGTGTTTCTTCTACCCTCCTGTACAACGGGAACTCGAAGTGTTATGTAGTAAGAATATTATACACAATTTCATTCCAATGGTCAAAAAGTTTTTTTGGCTATAGGGGACAGCAGATTATTTTTAAACTGACTATCGCTGCCAGCAGATGTTAGCAATCGGGTACAACAGTGACATGAATTCTTATTTCTGGTTTATCCTGTAATAAGTTGAGCCATTAGTGTTTAGAATAATTCAAATATTGAAATTCATGGCTAATGGTTGCCTCTAAATTTCAAAACATTGAGATTGTTCCAAAGTAAAAATATATTTCCGAAGCTATGAAACCCATTAAAAAATAGTTGTTTGTCCAATACCATAGTATTAACTTTTGCTTGTATTGATTTCCATTGTCAATGACTTTGGAAATGTCTTTGACATGGTTAAACTGAGAAATAACTTGATAATTATTTCTTTTAAAAAGATTTGATTGAATTAGGATATTTAGAAGTTTTGTAATATTTCATTTTTGATCAATTTTATCAGATCAATGGAGTTAAATGGCAATTGGGAACATGAAAAATTTCACAAGACTTTTTAGGGTCAAATCGGGGAAACAAATGAGGTATGAATAATGCAAAATAATGAGAGAAACAAAGTCAATTAACAATGGTATTTCTTTTATTTTTTTTTCATGTTCCCGATTGCCATTAACTCCATTGATCTGATGTACATGATAGCCCGATCTGCTGTCCTCGATAGCCAAAACATTTTGACCATTAGAATGAAATTGCGTATAATATTCTTCCTACATAACACTTCGAGTTCCCGTTGTATGGAAAGGTAGAAGAAACACTATATTTTTTATGTATATGATAGAAACTTGTGTTTTCTTTTGAAATTTTAGAGAAAACGTTAGTTTTCTGAAGAATTCTCTGTTGAAAATGTCAAATGCTATATTCATTGATTGAAAACTTACTAAATATTAAAACCTATACTGTCATATTTGGTATGCAAATTTCTCATTTGTAATGCAACAAATCGACATAAATTTAAGTAGATGAAATAGAAGAAAAACGTCAAAGAAATTCCTACCTGTCATTCCATGTGACGTAGATATGATCTGAGTTCTCGATAGCATCTGTTTTCCAGATAGTCGGTTGTAGGGTGTGTAAAGATAAATGTAGCTTCTGTGTATTATTACAATACGTGATTTTGATTTTGCTTAAAAAGACGGATAAGATAAGTGTTTTTTTATTGCAGTGGATTCCGCTTATTTGCAAAGCCTATTTGTCAGAGAAAATTTTGCAACTAAGCGGACTTTGCGATAAAACGAAATGCTATTCAGACCAGAAATATAGACTACAGGTACCGTGACATTGGCATTTTGTTTACCCGGAGCTGATATTGCTGAAATGTTGATAAAGTAAATGCATGAATGTAAATAATAAATTAGAATATTTAATGAAAGTCTTTGTTGTTTATTACTGGTGTCAATAACATTTCCATCATTTCTGTGTATTGGGGGAGTTTTTTGTGTACATCGAGTGTCACATGACAATGCGATAGATGTTACGTTTTGTGTACTGTAAATGAGTTGTACTAAATTAATAATAGTTACTGCAGTATCCATATTGTTATTTATAACTGTAGGTATTTACTTTTCATCTTGGTAGGTTATTATCGATAGATATCTCTGTTGTTGACTTCATTCCGTTTCTGTGTAATGGGAGCTTTGTGTATTGAGGATTTGTGTAGTTGTTTATATTACGTGATGGTGGATATTTATAACCATAGGATGACATTTTGCTTACTGAATGACGAACTCATTTTTCCCCTATAGATGCTTCATAGCAAAAAAAAAAAAAAAAACACAAGCCCAAAATCTGAATACTTTTCATTATTAAATAAATAAAAAAATAATTAATTTGCTTTGATTTTTTGTTTGATGTAAGTATTTAACATATTTTAATTTCTCTTGAAGTTTTTAATCACTGATCAGCATTCATATTAATTTCTTTGATCACTAATTATGTGTTTTGAATTCCCGCGTAGCTGAATGTTACAAAACTAAAAATAGACACCACGGCTTTTTCCTGTAAGGTCACACACTTAATTATTGAATCAAAATGGCGGACGATCCACACCGATTGAAGTTCAGGAAAAGGATTAAACACAAATAAACATGTAAATGGATTTTTATTAAAATATTCAATAGTTCAAAACATCTCCAAATGTCTGGCCAGGTTATCACCACACGACGTTTCAACATCGATGTGGAAGAAAAAAGCATTCAAAGGTGTATTGGAATTTTTTCTCTCAGTTCTAGGGTAGTTTTGCACATAACCACCATTTTTATACATTTTTGGCAAACATTGTCTTTGCAATAAAGCGAATTTTGTCATTAACCACTTTGCAATTAACCAGGTGTTTTAACATTAAATGAACGGTAAATGGATCCGTGTGTAAGCTTTTTTTGCAATAATACGAATTTTGCAATTAAGTGGAGTCTACTGTATTAGATTTGGAAATCTGCAGACCCTAAAAATCGTCATTTTGAAAAAAAAAAAATAGCAACAGTAATGGTAAGGCATTACATGTTACCCTGCTAGGTGCATAACTCTAGAATCATCAATGGCTTGGTACACAACATCAAACTTGATCTGTATTTTGTGGTCAATAGCTAAAATATTTCATTTTTAAGTTATTGGTTGGAAATATAAAATTATGAAAAATTTCAAACTTTCAAGGGGCATAACTCCAGAACCATTAATGCCTCGAATGCCAAAATTGAATCCGGTCTGTCTGTTGTGATCAATAAGCAAAACAAAGTTTAAAGAAATTATATCTTTTCAATCAAAAGTTATTGGTTGGAAATATACAATTTTGGGAAATTTTAAACTTATACGGGGCATATCTCCGGAATCTTCAATGCTTTGGAACCCAAAATCGACATTGATTTGTCTGCTGTGGTCAATAAGCAAAATGTAAAGTTTGAAGAAACAAGATAAACTGTGAGCTAATGCTCACCTATGATACCCCCGCTCTTTGGAAAACAGGAAGTAGGAATATGACGGGTCAAAAAACGTTTCCCGCGATATGGGGTACCTATATGAAGCTTGTGACCAAATATCAGATCTCTGTCATCAATAGTTGCTGAGAAAAATGTGACAAAAAATGTGCATATACAATGTATGTTCAATGTGTATAGAAACCAACTAAGTCGGCAAACAGGAAGTAGGAATCTAACGGGTCCAAAAACGCTTCCACAATATGGCATACCTATATGAAGCTTGTGACCAAATATCAGATTCCTGTCATCAATAGTGGCTGAGAAAAATGCGACGAAAAATTAGCATATATGTTCAATGTGTATAACAAGCAACAAAGTCGGTAAACAGGAAGTAGGACTCCGATGGGTTCAAAAACGTTTCCCACGATATGGGGTACCTATATGACGCTTGTGACCAAATATCAAATCTTATTATATTATTGTACTCTATTCTGTATTGATGTATTTTACAGTTGAGAAAAAAAAAATATCAGATCTCTGTCATCAATAGTTGCTGAGAAAAATGTGCATATATGTTCAATGCGACAAAAAATATCTTGGACGGACGGAGAGAGGTAAAACATTATACCCCGCTCCCCCAGAGCTGGGGTATAATTATCTCTTTTTAATGAAAAGTTATTGGTCTAAAATTTCAAATTATGGAAAATTTCACACTTTCAAGGGACATAACTCCAGAACCATCAATGCCGCAGAAACAAAATTGAACTTGATCTGTTTGTTATGAGCTCACATTGCCTTTGGCAAGGTGAGCTAAAAAGGCTGAAAAAATTGAAAGAAAACAGGACCTGTGTTCTATCCATCAAATAACTATACTTACAGTTTGTCCAACAGGAGATTCTTTGATGTCATTGATAGTTAAGTGTTTCCTGTCTAGTTTGAACATTCTATATGGGTATTCTACATTTTCTTTCACATCCAATTTGGAAGACCTTGTTGTCGCTAAACTATAGCCACTTGCAGATTTAAAACCTGAAACAAAAATTTAATTTGAAGAAAACTTTACACCAAGCTATTGTAGAACTGACAGTCGTGTCTAACTAAAAGGTCAATTTCAAACTTCACATATTTCACATTTGTCATTCTTGATTTATGTTCCTTAGTGGTCGTAATGGGAATTGTGTTCTCTCACATGTTTTGTTCCTAATTTGAAAAGTTCTTTTAACATCAAAAATTGGTGTCCAACACTTGTTAACATTACTGTTGTACCACTGACTATATTTCTTTCTGGCATTCATACCTATCTTTTCATCATTAAACATAACACATACAATGCTTGGTGTAAGTCTTTCCTTTATTCTAAAATCAATGAATTTAACTTCACACGAGGATCCATTGGTGATACCATCTTCTACGTCAATATTAGCAGTAATGTCATATTTCATACCAACGGCAAGCTCCACATGTTTTGCTAGATTAGCTGTTTCTGACTGTTTGTTAGGTATACAGTTCAACAGTTTTGCTTTTACGTTTGCAGATACATCTGCCTGTACTGTGTCAAAGGCCATTACATTAACTTTGTGTGTGCTTAACTGTGCAATGCACTGTAGATTAAAACTGTCAGCAAGTTTATTTTCAACAAAAAGATGGGGTACTGAACTTGGATAGTCTGGGTCATCTCTTGTTATCTTTCTTTTTTTCCAATATCTTGTAATCATTATCTGTCAATCTATTTTCTCTCAGTCTGTTTAAAAGTTGTGCAAAATCTAAGTCATCTTTTTGACGCATAATTTCAGTCAACTCATGCATAGAAAAAAGATCTTTCCATAAATTTGGTGCTAACGCTGTGATGCCTTTATCAAGATCATTAAATATCCAGTCATCAAATACTGGTTTCAGCTGTAACAAATCACCTACTGCAAGTATACTAACACCTCCAAAAGACTGGTTATTTCCCTTGATCTTTTTTAATCCTGTATCTAAAAAGGAAAACATTTTCTTCCCAACCATTGAAATTTCATCTATTATGACAATGGATAAATTTCTGTACTTCATTTGAAATGTATTTCGCACATCAGCTGGAAATGATTGATTAAATCCCTTACTTGGTTGTATGTAAAAGGCATTATGTAGAGTAACTCCATTAATGTTATAAGCAGCTTTTCCTGTAGGTGCACAAAGTAGAATTCTTATATCATCTGGATCTTCACCTGCCTCTTTGCATAAATACCTGTGTAAAGCCTGATATAAAGCCCTCACTACTACAGATTTTCCAACACCAGCACCTCCTGTTAAGAACAAATATAATGGTTGTTCTTTGGTTTTTATCCAGTGAAGTACATGTATAAAAAATTCACATTGTTTCACATTTAGAGATCTTACAATCCTGTGGTATTCCAAGTCTTTAAGTCGTTTCTCATGAGTTGCTAATTGTGCCACATTCTGAGACATTCCAAGATCCTGTGCTAAATCGAAGGTCTTGTGTTCTGGTGGTCGATCAGGATTAAAAGGTATATACAGTAAAGAATCAGTTGTCCCTCTTTCCATATCCTCAAGTTCTGTTTGTTGTGTGCCTGGTGCAATTTCATCAAAATGGGTATAGTCATGTTCTGCTTGTTCCTGAGCTCTCTGTATTTCTTCTGCATTGTGTTCATATTGTCTTGCTTTGCTCTCCACAAACCTTTGAATACTTTTGTGCATGGCTTCATATGCTTCATGATTGCCTTTAAGATCTTTTCCTTCATCTCTCCAAGGATAGAACAACAACAAACGTTCACGATAAAAAATTTCAGCATTGGTTTTTTTGTTGAATCTCACATACCTTATTACTCGAAATGATTTTCTTTGTTTGATGGTTGTAATATTAATTCCATTACTTGTTTCAGTATCTGATTCAAGTTCAGATTCAACATCTTCACACTGGTCCTCATTGATATCATCTTTAAAATTTGCTGTATCTCCCAACTTCTTTTTCGGGTATTTAATATCGAGCTGTGAAACATAATCCGCAAGACACCAGTTTTCTGAAGCTCTAGGTCTATTTGAATACCGTTTGATATTGTTTTCTGCTTCAATATCTGTCGAATCTGGTGACATTTTTTGCAATGTTGATGTTTCTTTTAGCAGAAAACTTCTTTGATCTGATGGGGAAGTATTGATAAAAACAACTTGCCTTGTTGCTTTAGTAAGTGGAATCTGAATTGTAAGATAAACAGCCTCTTGAGCACTTGTTTCAACGGAATTAATGAAATAATTTCCTATGTGTCTTACTTGTCTTTTCAAATCTAAATTACCTTGTCTAGCCTCTTTTGTTGCCTGGTCCAGAAGAGCACTCATGCCTTTTTGAGATTTATTTATGTAAGAAACAATATACATAGCACAGGCATATGGGTCCAGAACAAATTGTAGATCATGATTAGCTTTCCAAGCTGATAGTATCACCTTCATATAAGGGTTGACACGTACCTCGCATGGCTGTCTTTTTAGAAATACTTTTGGACCATTCAAATTACTCCGTATTGCTTTGATATATTCTTCTTCTGTCATTTCAATGACATCATTCAAAAATTGATCAAATGTCATAGTTTCAATGATTTCTTTGTGATGCATGTCATTAATTTTTTTTTGAACTTCTCTGTACAATGCTTTGTACTTTTCGATTTCAAAATCAAGTGGCTCCAAGATAACTGTATTTTGAAATGGAGGCAATGGAAATCCAAAGCGACATATTGGGTGTCCTCCTTTTCTACATGTTTTCGAATGTTTGTGTATCTGCAAGTTAATGATTTCTTTCAATTCATTTGACTTTGAACAAGATACATGATTATTGATGAATGATATGACATCATCATCTGAATCTTCTTTGTATTTTGGTGCCTTTTCAACCCAAATCAAAATATGAATGTGTGGGGAACCTCTCTGCTGAAATTCTACTCTATAGAAATAATCTGTTACTTTGCCAATTGGATGGTGATCACTTTTCAAGACAATTTTGATAAACTGCTGAACACGGTGGTCAAAAAATCTGGAACATGTAACACGATCTTTTTAAACAAGACTTGTTTTCTTTTGCCAATCCATAGCTTCAATGTCATCATCAGAATAATCTTTACCATCATTCAATTTTCCTAATATTTTTAACAAATCAATCCACTTGGTATCTGCAGAGGAAAATGATCCAAACCATGTAGGTAGACCTAATTGTCTGATCATAGCAAATACATCTTTTTTTCTTTTCTCAAGATATGCTGGAGAGTTTCTTAAAGTTCTTAAAATGAAATACCCTTCATCTAGTTTAACCATTTCGTTAACAGTAGATGGGTTAAGAACATCTTTAGCAGTCCATTTTTTGCCCTCTGATTTACAACGCCTTAATACAAGGTTAACTTTGTCTGTAATATTTTTTATCTGTATCTTTTTCAGTTTAAAAAATATATTTGGAACAGACTGTGCTGCTCTTCTATCTATAGATCTCAATTCCCATTTGACAATATCGCTGTACTGAACTTGTACACTTCTTTCTTTATTGTCTGGACGTTTCTGACCACAGAATATGGTAGGAAAAGATAAATACTCTGCATCTGGATCACTATATAATCTTACAGGTTTTTGTCCTTCTCCAGGTGCAAATATGTATTCAGTTTCCTGTCCAATATCTGTTTCATCTGGAATTTCATCTAAAAGTGTATCAGTGTTTCCAACACGATTTTCTGTTTCATCTATTTCACTAAAATGGTCAGAATCGTCATTATTTACAGTCTCTGTTTCATCCTCATTGTGTTCAGCTGTATCGTTATCCTGAGATATTTCGTTCACCCAATTTTCGTCAACATGTATACCGGCTGATTTGTACAACTCACTATTTCTAACAAGATAATGTAATGCACACATGACTGCTAATGGTCTTACATTTTCACTATAATCGCAAGATTTGTACTCAAGTCTTTTCTTAAGCTTTACAGCAATTGTTCCAGATTCATCTATGTTACGAGGCAGTGACTGAATTGTTGGTTGTATATCAACAGGTACATTTACTACATTTCCTTTCACAGAAAACTGTCCTCCACTTGGCAACTGTCGAATCTGCATAAATGGAATTCTCAATGATACTAGTCTTTCTTCCAAGGGAAACAACTCAAGCTCTTTTGGCTTATCTGGAAATCCCATTTTATTAGCTAGAGAAAGTCGAGGAATTTTAGTTTTTTTTTAATGCATCCATGCAAGTGTGGCATATCCATTCTTCATTATCAACAGATTTATAATGAGTTAGATGCTGTTGAAAACCAATTGGTAGAGATATATACAAAGATTTTGCATGAACAACCGAGTCACTAAACCAGGTTTGGTGGCAGCACGTACATACATAAACAGGTCCTACAGATATTTTCTTTTCAAACTGCCTAATGCACTGTTCAATATTTGTACCCTGCAATTTCTTTTTTTTAAGAGTACTTTCATGTTGTATATATTCTGTGGATTTTCTTTTGTCTCTCTTTATTGCTTTATTGTACATTTTATTTCTGACTGGGTTATTTTGCCCTGAAGATTGTTTTCTAAGCCTTTCTTTCTCTAAAGTCAAAGAATTTTCTCTTGTTAGTTTCCTAGCACTGCAATCTTTTTCTCTTTCATTTGCTCTAAATTCTATATTTTCTCGTACAAGTTGCTTCTTATCTCTTTCTTTTAATTTAATTTCAGGATCTTGTCTTGCATACTTCCTAGCACTGCAATCTTTTTCTCTTTCATTTGCTCTAAATTCTATATTTTCTCGTACAAGTCGCTTCTTATCTCTTTCTTTTAATTTAATGTCAGGATCTAGTCTTGTATATTTCCTAGCACTGCAGTCTTTTTCTCTTTCATTTGTTCTAAATTCTATATTTTCTCGTACAAGTCGCTTCTTATCTCTTTCTTTTAATTTAATGTCAGGATCTAGTCTTGTAAACTTCCTAGCACTGCAATCTTTTTCTCTTTCATTTGTTCTAAATTCTATATTTTCTCGTACAAGTCGCTTCTTATCTCTTTCTTTTAATTTAATGTCAGGATCTAGTCTTGTAAACTTCATAGCACTGCAATCTTTTTCTTTTTCATTTGTTCTAAATTCTATATTTTCTCGTACAAGTCGCATCTTATCTCTTTCTTTTAATTTAATTTTATTATCTTCTCTTATTAATTTCCTAGCCCTGTTATCTTTATCTTTTTCTTCTACTCTGAAATTTTTATCTTTTCTTTTCTTTTGCATATATAATTTCATATATACTGACCTGGGAATATTTTTCCCACTTTCTAGTGATTTAGTGGGATTCAGATTCCTAGTGTGACCTTGTTTTTTCTGTGCCTGATCTAAAAAATATTTTTGCATTTGATCTGCATTTGACTGAGTTAAACATCCAGAAATTGAAATGGGAAGTATATCGAACTGAGTCTGTAAATCTATGAGCATACTTTGATAGAGGGCATATAAATAACTCACTAAATCATCAATGCTTGAAAAACCTATTAATATGGATACACCTTCTGGACTTGACAAAGCAGAACTGTCGTGGGAATGGGAGTCAAAAAAATAGAACTTGTTATCCCTGTATTGAACAGCTGAGCATATTGCACCTATCATAATCAATAAGGCAGAAGATATTCTAAAAGCATCAGTTAAAGCCTTATGTAATGTTTGTACTTGTGACATTCCATGAAAGTCAACAGCTATACCAGAAATAATTTCATGCTTTTCTACTTTGAAAGAACCATCTTGTGTTTGAACAAATTCTGGTAGTTCTTCAAAATTCAATAGTACACAATGAAATTGTCCATTTTGTTTTAGGTCATGTAAAACCTTAGTATAAATCTGATCCCCAGTTATTAATATATTGTCAAGATTGAGTAATGTCAAACTGCTGTTTTTGAAATAACACGAAATAATAAAAGATAGAGCATTGCATGTACACTGGTTGCCTCTTGATTCTTCTTTGAATCTTTGATCATTTTGATGGAAAGATCCAAAATTAACTGAAACAGCACTGTATGGCAGACAACTTAATATTGTTCCAGTGTTGGCTTTGTCATAAAACTTACAATTCCCAGTGTTACCATCAAACTGATCACATGCACTGTTATCTGAATAAGTGTTTAAATCCAATAGTGCAGAAGTATTTTTGGTCACATGAGAAGTAATACTGACACTGGGTTCATAGCTTTGATAACTGGTTTGTTCAATAGGTTGACAAACATTTTTCACATCATTGTATGAAATATCATTATTTTTTGTAAGTTTGAATGCTAATGACTTTGTTGAATAATTTGCATTTAACATTGATGATGACTTTGCTGCACAATTTGCATTTGACTTTGGTAATGACTTTGCTGCACAATGTGCATTTATTGGTGCCTTTATAGGGGGCATACCCATACAGTCATTTTGTGCCTTTTTCATAGGGGGCGTACCCATGTCGTCATTTTGTGCCTTTATTACAGGGGGCGTACCCATGTCAACGTCAATTGTCAACTCTGTCTTCTTGGAATTTGAATTCCCTTTCATTACCATAGTCCTTTTCCAAAATTTTCTTTTGGGCATTTTGATCTGAAAAGTATTGTAAAAATTTAAAGGTATTGGCAAACAGGAAGTGCCTACACAGCAGATCTTAAAATCACTTACATCTTACAACTCATAATTATAAAACTCCAAACCAAATATAAAGTAATTCTCATTTATACAAGCCAAGAAATCCTTTATGAAAATTGTTACTCCCGAAGGGTATTGAACATTTTCAAAGTATATGCAAACAGGAAGTGACTGCACAGTAGATCTTAAAATCTCTGACATGGTAAAAAATTATCATCATTAAGTTCCAGACCGAATATAAAGTCATTCCCATTTACAAAAAGGTATTGTAAAATTTCAAAGAATTGGCAAACAGGAAGTGACAGTGCAGCAAATCTGAAAATGGTTTACACGGTAAAACTTAGCTGCAATAATGTAGCTCCTGTGACCAACTTGTGTCTTGGCAGAGCTACAACGCGGTCCCATTCGTCACAATGGAGCAAAAAAAAAGTTGCAGTTGAAACATAAAAACTCACTATTTACGCTTCAAACATTTCATTATAACTATTACTGATGATCCCAGTCCTTGTTAAATCGGTTTGGCTGAGAAATATATGCTTTTCAAAGGTAGCAACAACCTTGTTCAAATTTATCGATCGTTTTCCATAACCGGAAACAACGGAAGGCGGAGCTTTTCTAAATATGGTATTTCTTACTACACGCTGATGTAAACATTCACGCCTCAAATCGCCAAATATGGTATCGACATCCAAATAGTGAGGCCGGAAATGACGAAATTCAAAATGTTCGGAGAGGTTAGTAAACATGGATTTTTATTTTGTGGGAATTACATTCTAAAATACTGGTAGGTGATAAAAACTTGTTATAATATTGATGAATGCAGGCATCAGAAACTCTGTAAGCGAGCGCAAAAAATCTCGGCAGCTGCTCCATTACGTGTAATAACATCCCGTTATAACCCTTGCGACTAAGCGAGCATTTAGGGTTTTATTATTAGAACTAGGTAAAACTCATCATAACAAAGCTGCAATAAAATTTAATATCATTCCCAGTTATATGTAGCTGTAACAGCTGGTTTTATTTCGGAGAAACAAAAGGGTACAAAGACGGAGAAACGGACAAGTGCAAGGTAATATACCATCCACTGAACGAGTTTTTTTTTGTTGCATTAGTTGTAATACCTAAGAAATAAAACTGAAACCAAAACGTAATATAAAGAAAGCTATTCACACAAAGCAACCTAATTTATGTTTAGTAGTGCAGCACTATCTGACATTTCATTGTGGGATTATTTGTAATACATGGACTTACAAAAACTAACATAAATGCAAAACCTGAACTAGGGGACAGAGGAATGAATGAAACACTAAATCTCTGCAGCATCTGCTGTCTACATTGAACAAGAAGATAATAATAAGTCATTGCATTGATACAACGTTTTGAATAATTCCCGTTGATGACATTCCAAATTAAATATTGAAAAAAAGGAATGCCATTTTGTACAAAACAAACACATATATTATTGCATTGACGGAAAACAACAACACAACTGACCATTAATAATATTTTTATTAGTATTTTATTTTATTTTCGTATTTGAATTATTCAGCTGGGGACAGTTGCAATGGCGTAAGGTAGAACTATATTTAGGTAGTATGGAATCGAAGCATACCACAAGATTAACACGAAAACAGTAAGCAAAAAAAATAATAAACCGCTGTGTTTACATTTTGACCGATTTTGCCATTGGAAGCCTTGTTATTATATTGGACACTATTTCTATTATATATATTTAACATTATTGTACCTCAGTATATTAACATCACTACAAAATTTTCTTCATTAAAATTGCTATTTTTTTCCTTTTCCCGTTGCTTGACTATTGAGCGGCCCATAGTTTTTAAGACTATGGACCGGCAATGTGAATCGTTTTCGCAGATTTTTAGTTCCACGACCAGATTGGATGAAAGTTTTATGTTTATTCGGAACACTCTGACTTCATCATCTATTAACGAAAACTCTGAAATTTTCCCAAAATTTCCACAAAATTTCAAAAATTTAAAAAAAATTCAAAATTTCAAAAAAAATCTAAATTATCATGATTTAAAACTTTTCACAAAATTTTCAAATTTTAAAAATTTCATGTTGAAGTCTACTTTCTCAAAAGAAGCAAACTCTTATGAATGACTGGGGAAATAGCATAAAAATGTCCATGAGACAATATTCAGATTTATAATGCAAAATACTGGCAAAAGATGCGTGATTTTATTGGTCTTTATCATTTTGAGGTGATCTTTCAACTATGAGTCTAATGTTTTTCGGTATAATAAAATACTTATAGACTGTGTATTCGGAAATGGCAAATTTGTTGTCCCCTCGACCCTGACTATTGATCTCGGCTTCGCCTCGGTCAATAGTCAGTGTCTCAGGGACAACAAACTTCCTATTCCCTCATACCCAGTCAATAAGTATATACTATTTCTATTATATATATTGGACACTATTTTCTGCCCATTGCTTATTTTATATTCATATTGACATGTCTACTGCCTGTCTGAAATGTTTCTGACTGCATTCAGCTGAGAACACACCCTGTAGATACATTGAATGCATACAACTATATTCGACAATTTGATCTACCACAAAAATATCGTGTAACTGTATGTTTGTATCAGAAAGAAGTACGGATTGACTTTAGATATTTTATCAATGAAAACCCAACAATCAAGGGACAATGGAATTATTTGAAGAGACTAGTACCCAACATTGATGAAGCTATGATGAGGGCAAAGAACTGGTCAAATTTGTGAAATAAAGCTGTTTCCATTGATTTTGATTGTACTTCAATACCATATAATTACTGTAATCATTAATGTCCATCTAATTTCTATTTGATATTATCATCCCAGTGAATCTTCAATGATTTTAATGGCCAGTGTGAAATAAGGATATTTAAATCTGATACATTATATGAAGTACTGACCATGATTTGATGAATATTTGAAGGTTTTCGCACAGAATACCAAATGCCACTCAATCACATCACCTGTGTTCAGTCATCTCATTTACATTTACCCTCAAATTAGTCCGAGATTCCTCTGTCGTTTAACGGCTTTTATAAAGTTGCTGTAGCCGTTCAACGTCAGAGCGTGATACATACGGAAAACAGCGGATTTGCTTCTCCAACTCTGGGTCAGCACATAAACATTATTCGACAACATCTAATTTAAATTACGACTTGCAATTAATTTCATTTATTAAGTTATTGAGAGCATAAGCGACCTTGAGATATAAAAGCGGTGTGCTCGATTGCCACGCTCATTTCGTGCCATAGATTTGGAGCAATGAACACTGAAGCCCTCCCACCCTCCGAAGAGAACAAGAACTGCTTTTCTATTTATGTACTATATAGTATTTCAGAGATGGTCATGGCATAGCAAGAAATTTACACTGAATTCGCTGTGAAGTGTTTGCGACAAGTATATTGGATAAATGACTCTGTTGTATGAAGTAACAGACCAACTGGTGCACACCTTGACCTGGAGAAATACGATGTCCAGCTTGTGTGGGTAGGAATGAGAGGCATGAAATGGGATTTTGATGTCACTGATCTATGATCTGTTAAATTGTTATGGATTACCACATGCAATTAGGATACACTGTGGGGAGAATGATATAGGAAATTCGAAAACCCCTTGCGGTTTACTTATACACCAGATGAAAATGGCATTTGCTCATATTTTGTTTTAATTACCTGGTACCGCAATTGTTTGGTCTAATATGTTGCTAAAATTGAAGTGACAAACTTCACCTAATGTGGTGAAAATGAACAGAACTAGAAAACGTGTCAATCGTTTTGCAAGGTCGCATCTATTGAGACGCAATTGTTATATCTTAAAGCATCCCGACTTTTATGACATGCTACCCTCATTATTTGATGACGGGGTACATCTATCATTTATAGGCAATGCTATATTCATTAATGGCATACAAGGTGCTTTAGAAACATTCTTTTCCAGCCCACACACTCGCATTTATCCTTATGACTAAACTGGTAATTTGTCAACTGTTTTTCTAAATATCTTGGCAGTGTTCATACTTTCAACTTATGGAGTGAAATTATTCTCATTGGCGGATTTTGAAATACAGTGGTAGTTCTACTATTGGATCGCCCATTAGTATTCATTCTTCATCATTTGTGATGGGGCAATTTTTGAATTGTTAATTGAAATATTGAAATAATAAAGCCATGACAAATTAGCAGCCAAACATGAATTTGTTTTATTTTGCATTGAATTTACTTGAATTAGTTGAAATATAATTTGAGTAACTGAGCTATTGGAATCTTGATCGAATATCAGATGTTGAGGTTTGATTGATCACAGCTGAGGTGGTAAACAAATTGTGAATTTAGCGTTATTGGTATATCGTTGTGTGAATATTATAATGTTGTAAGTCCAGTTTGTTTGATGTTTACACCTTTGGGTCCATTGACCTCTATACACAATGATCTATCTCCCTATACTTCAATTTTATAATTATCATATGATTTCATGCCATACCAGCATTATTTGAATGTTGTATCTCCAGTTATGAAACATTTAGCAAGATTTATAATGTATGTTTCATATGTCACTGTCCAATGAAATAGCTCCATTTAAGGTCATGTGACAGAAGTTAGCAAATCTCGAAAGATGAAGCATGGAAGAAAAGTAAGTGTTTTATTATTCATTTTTGCCTATTTCGTTGGAAACAATGTTTATATATAAGGCGTCAATTCTATTGAATTGAAGAACTTAATTGCACTTTTTAAAGTAGAATTCGACATGTAACATTTTAAAACTTCCTCTATTTTCATATCTTTGGAGTTGTAACAGCTTAATTTCATAGATATTAAATAATTCTTTCATATTTCACATATTGTATTTGTCCGTGTGATTGTTGAAGACTTGAGGCGATCTCTTTATCAGATTCGGTATTTTTCTGTGTTTTTGTGGATCGTTGTTCTACATCTCAGTATTTATCACGCCTTATCTTAAATGTATCATTTTCTTTGTTTTAGCTGCTGCAGTTCAGTGACCCTATTAGAACTTCCTGATGTGCCTCTTATTAGAGTGTTGTATTTCATAGATTTGGAAAATCTTCTCCTAGTTGTGAACAGAGTTTGTAAGAGGCTTAATGACATTATAAAATACAGTACAGTGCTGTGGACTGTGTTTGAGTTTTATGATCCTCTAAATATTACAGAAAATGACTTGCCTTGCATACTAAAACACCCAAAGAAGTTTCGTGTGTTCTATATTGGGTTAAGTAATTACACTGGCAGATTATCCCAATTAGATTACTTTCTTGTGACAAGTTTCAGCTCTTCAAAAATCTTATTTGGTTAACTCTTACCCGAACAGATATCTCGACTACTTGTTTTTTTTTACAGTATTTGCCAAATTTAGAGATTTTAGACTTGTCGCAGTGTAGCAATTTGAATGATTGTGATTTTCATGTTATTCGTTACTGTACAAAACTGGAGGCACTGTATTTAGCATTCAACAAAGTTGAACCAAAGACTATTACAGATGTCATATCTGGAAAAACCAAATCTCCAAGTTCTTGACATAATTGGTTTATATTTGAAGTTATCAGAAATACACAATGTTCTTCAAAAATGTTACCGGTTATCAATGATGTCATTTTATGTTAGTCTCCATTCATCTGTTAATGAAGATGATTTTGAACAAGAAATTAATTTGAACTAGAGATCTTTATTATCATATATACAAGACCATTTAGTAAACTAAGGATGGAAGAGGGAACAACATCAGAGATGGATGAAGATGAAATGCAGGAGGTATTAACAGTCTCCACTGAAGAAGTTAGAAGAAATTCTAAGAAACACTGATGAAAACTGTACAATTATAATCGTGGATGAAAATTGTAATGTTCAACATGATTATAAGCTTTTCATAAGATTTCTGTATGGAAAACACAAAAGTTATTATGTGATGAAGATTTCAAATTAATACAAGACAAAATGGAGCCATTTCAATGTCCATCAGATATAGGGAGACTACCTAAAAAGTGTTCTTCATCATATGGGTCATTTAATGCAGATCAATATAAAAACTGCACATTATTATTTTCAACTGATGCTCTTTGTGATTTGCTACCATTGGAACATTTCGACTGTTGGAGAAAATTTGCTTTAGCATGTAGGAGACTAAAATTTGCTTTAGCATGTAGGAGACTATGTTCAGTTTGTATTACAGTAAATAATGCTAAAGTAGATTATTGATTGAACAGCTGTATGGACAAGACTTTGTAACACCTAATATGCATTTGCATGGACATTTGTATGATTGTGTATTAGATTTTGGGCCAGTGTATTCATTTTGGCTTTTAGTTTTTGAAGAGAAAATGGCATATTGGGATCATACAAAACTAACAAAAAGAATATTGAAGTACAACTAATGAAAAGATTTTTGAAAGAGTCTTTTGTCAGGGAAGAGGATATAAATATGGACAAACATTTTCAATCTGTATTTGATGACTTGTAATACAACAAGAGAGAGAGGTACATAAAGTGTTATGTCTGCACAATTGAAACCAAGTATTCTTGAATTATCCTCCCAGTATACACCAGTTACTGAGGGATGTTTTAATGTAGCAACTAATATTTTTGCGCCCAATTAGAAAGATGATATTTTAAATGATAATGAAATAAAGATTGCTTAATCAAATGTATTCAACATTATACCAGCATGAATTTACTGTATGTTCATCTGTTAAAGTGTGTAAAGAACGGTATGTTAATGGAACTTTAATAGGATCTAAGACAAGTAGAAGCACAATATCATCTTATGTTTTGGCATTTTGGTGTAATGAAGAAGGAACAATTGATATTCAATGTACTGATTTGACACCTCATCCAGGACAAATTGTTAAAATTTATATGCATAGCATTGTAGTAAATGGATGTGCACATCCACACTATTTAGCTAAAGTAAATTGGTTTCAGCAGCTACCAGATTCTTTAAGACATTATTATGGTAAACCAATAGAGGTATGGTCATCAGATATAATGTACAGGATGGACCTGCTATGTTCATTCCTATCCAGAGGATTAAATGTCGATTTGTATATGCGAAAACTAAATTTCGACACAGAAATGTGCTAGTCGTTTCCCCAAGAGAACGTTTTATTTTATAGACAATAATATTTGCTGTCTTAATACCTAGATTCTTATCTCTAAAAGAATTTTCTATATTAAGCTTTTTGGCAGGCATTACATGTTTTCTATGTATATACACTCAAAAATTATTTTTATGCTGATTCCAAATAATATGTAATATGGAAATCATTGAGAACTACTGTTTGAATGATATATTTCCAAATATAACTTGTAGAATTGTGACCGTTATTTCAACTGTTTGGCTGTTCTGCTTGTTATGAATTTCCAAAACATGTCATTATGACTCGTTCTGTGACAGGGATTTCCAGGTCCCTTAATACATAATTATGCAAAAACTATGCAAATAAAAAAGGAAATAAATTAGCTTACTTCTTGATAAAAATCTAGGACCTCTTTTATGATCAAGTTGATACAGCAACTTATGTACTTTTGTCTTTTTGTTACCCTCCAAATACACATATATTTATTTGAAATAATACTTTGTATGCTTGTTGCATATCACAAATAGTAGTTGTTTCACATCAAGGATAACTGGGAAACTTAGATATAATCATGTTCTATTTGTATTTCACTTATCTTGTTATTGGACTTTACCATGTAAGGACATTTTTGTTGTGTACTAAATTTAAGGTTGTCAGCTATAATATATATATATGTATTTTGAATAGCTCACCTGACCTAAGAGGTCATGAGAGCTTTTGCTACCACTGGGCATCCAGTCATCTGTCCGTCGTTAGCTTTTCTTATTGTAACCATCTTGTTTAAAATCACTGAGCCAATCTGAACCAAATTTTTTTCTTGGCCCTAATTGTTTTTGGGAGGTCTTCTTTCAAGAGTATGTCAGGCAGCCCCACCGGCCATCCAAGATGGCCACTAGGCTACAAATATAAAATTTGACAAAAAGTCATTTGAAATCTTCTCTTCTGAAACTACTAGCCAATTGGGTCCAAAATTTGGTGGAATGGTCCTTGGATACTCTCATTTTAAAATGGCCTGAAAACCAGAGAATGTATTTTATGTGGCTTAACTGCAGAAATAAACTTGTTACGTAATATCATAAGACTCAAAATGGAATGTACTGTTGAGGCATGATGTTAGTTGTCCATTATAGCATCCAGGAAGCAATATTTTCCCCAAAGTAACTGCAGTTACTAAATACATTTTAATGCAAACGTTTGGCTTGTAACATATCATAAGACTCAAAATGGATAGTGTTGTTGAGGCGTGAAGTCATTTATGCATTCAAGTAGTGGTCAAAACTGCTTTAATTTCCCCTGAATGGGATCAAATTTTAACAATATATATGCCTTGTAAGAGGCATTCAGCATACATTCATTTTCACGGGCTTATTTAAGTCAGGTGAGCGATATAGGCTTACCTGAGCCTCTATTTTTGTCAGAATTACTGTTTAAGATACATCAATAAATAATATCATGGTGTCATAACAAGTTGAGGTTGAAAATATACCAGTGTTTGTACATGTTTTAGCTCCATTTCTTTCTTTTATCTTTTATGAAGAGGAATAAAATATGAAATATTATGAGAATGTTTTATTGTATTTAATATTATCCTGACAGATTTAAGTAATAAACGAGCTTTCATTTCCTGAGGTAGAATGAATTGTATAACCTGTTTCTTTATCCAAAAGTTTATTGAACAATATAAGAATAAGTTTGCATTATAATTGAAAACAAAAATTGAAACAGAGCCCTTAAATTACATGGTACTATTTCTATTGACTCTTTGCAATTTCGTTTTACAACACGATTTCAGTGGTGCTTGAATTAGCTATCCCAGCAAAGATGCTATTGGAATGAAATAATACAATCATTGGCCTAAAAATTCCGTGTAAAGTTGGCTAAATTTGGTATGACATGAGCAAAGAAGCAGATTGCTTTTCAAGGTCAAGGCCATAGCATCACTACTAACTCGACTCGACTCGACTCTAGGACCATCGCGACTAAGTCGCTCTCCATCAGGCATATCAAACCCCAGCAGGGATCCTATGACCAAACATTACTGATTACAGATATAACAACTTAAATTGTTTGTGTTTGTTTTAACTTATACTTGTAAATTTACACATATCATATTTAAATTTTAAATGGAATAAATTTTAGTGGCAACATCACACATAGCATAGTCCTTTCTGATGCCAATGAAGCAGCAGTGACTTTATTGTACAAATGTATTGTATTGGATACTTGAGATTGTGATGCGGAAGACCTGTTCTCATTTGAATGACTGTCGTAACTAGTAAACAAAAATAGAAAGAAACATTCGTAAAGTGGTGGTTACCCTTCTGTCTAAGTTCTCTTTTTTTTTTAGTTCTGATTTAAACACCTTTTAGTCGCATGGTTTTATGAGTCTAATTTAATGCTTTATTTATTTAATGAGGATTGCCGACAGCCAATGGCTACGAGCGGTCATGGATCTGTCATCGGGATCGTCATCTGGTTTGCATGCAATAAGGTTTGCTCTAATTTATCAAAGCTTCTGAAATTTTAAACGAAATGGTTCTTGTCACATAATGAAGGCGTGTTTGATTTGCATGTTGTATCTCTACACGTATCTAAACAACAGCCCCGAGACCCGCAAAAAGGTTCAACATTTTAATATTTTGATTTTTTTATCCAATTGTATTTCATTTTTGAAAGCATACAGTCTTTTACCATTTAATTTTGATGCATGTTTAGCTTTGGATTTTTGGTTACAGGGGCTTCGGTGAGTACTCCAGCAGATTTCCTCCATTTATGGTTTTCTAATTAAATTTGAGTGCAGTAAAACTAATGCAAGAGGATACCATTGACGACTTTCTGTGGCGGTATCATGCTGCACCCTGTGGAACTCTATTATTTTGTTTTACTTTTAGACAATGTTTTACTGTATAATGAGAGGGAAGTTCTTGTTGATGCCAAGGCCTGTAATGAAGTTTTTAAAGAGTTTCATGACAGTGCAATGGGTGGTCATAGTGGAGTTAATAAAACACAAAATGCCATTTCCAAAAGATATTACTGGCCAAACATCACAGCAGAAGTAAATATTATCATTACAACATATTATGTTGCTTAGGCAATGGATTGGGTCACGGAAAAGCTATTTCTAAAAGATTTCTCTCCCAAGATTTTGTTTGGTGAGAAACAATGTCGAGATAATTTTAACCTTACATAAATGACGGAAAGACCGTGTCATGCACAAAGATGGTTGCTGTTATCTCGATTTGAACTCCGCATAGTTATTCACTTTGTCCACAGCCACTACAAACTATATCAATATTAATTACATAAATTCTAGTCAATGGTAAGAACATTGTTGGTTATACTGACATTATTTTCTTACCATTGATTTTATGGAATTAATATTGATATAGTGGATAGTGGCTGTGTTTTGTCAGTTTACCAGCAATGCTCACCTAATACTAATTGTTGATTTTATTTATTGTGTTTAACGCCACTTTCAGTACCTGGAGAGAACCACCGACCATAGGCAAGCAACTGGTAAAACTTTATCACTTGCGGCTGCGAGTCGAATGCACCTTTTTTGTAATTTACAAAGCCGGACGCTAACCCACACCGTATTGGTAATACATGCACGAGTTGCTAGGTAATCCAACTACCTACCTCATTGAGCCAGAAGGGCTCTCCCTAAATTGATGAGAAATTCAATAGACACAACTAATTGTTTTACTAGGTTGTGACACAGATGTGGGTATACAAATCAGGCTACTCCGACATCACAATGTTCCACAATTCTGTCTGCAGACGGAGAACAACATCATCATAACATAACAAGACCAATTTTTTTTTGTGGTCGTATAATGATCAATATATACCACCGCAACATTATGTACTATTTTTACTCCAATCCCTCAAAATTTCATATTACTGTTATTTCAGATAAAACAGTGTGATAAATGCCAAATGAACAATCCATTGAAACCAGTCGTGAGGGAATTGCACCCAATAAAGGTAAATGATAAATTAATAATCACATGTTTTTTGTGATATTACTGTTTTATAGCATTATTCATTTAATTTGTAAAGATTTTTTTTTTATGAATTCCTTTGACAAAAAAAGAAGACCAAAGAAGGGAACATTTGAAAATCGGCGCTCAAAACCATACTTGATGTACGTTAAATCGGCCAAGTTCGCACAGAGTAGATAAGCGGACAATAAAAACTGGCCATCCTGCATTTCTAATCAGGGGAAAAATAGTAGTATTACACATGAAGTCAGTCTATTAATAACCAAGTAGTTGTTATTAATTTCTCTTGGTTCAGCACCGAACAATTCAGCTTGGTGTTAGATAAAAATAGTAGACTGACTGTAATAACTTTTACTTGAATGAATAGATGTAATTCTATTGACTAACCTTATAATTCTAGCTTTTTAACTTGAGGTTCCCAAATTAAATACAAAATTATCATTTTTGCATCTACAAGAACTTCATTCAAGTTCATATATCTTATATTGCATTGTCTATTTCAATTTACATACAGGTTTCTTAACCATGGGAAATGATAGGTATCGATCTGATGGGACCATGGAAAGAGACAAAGTTTGGATTTAAGTACTTATTTACAGCCACAGACTTTTTCACAAAATGGTAGAAGCCTTTCCATTAAGAGAAAAATCGGTCCTTGAAGTTGCACAGTGTTTACTGAAACTTTTCTACAGATATGGTGCCACACAATCTGTTTTGCATGATAATGGCAGATAATTTGTTAATAAGGTAAATATGATATCATTCTTTCCTTCATCATGGAATTTTGTTCAGTTTCAGCATACATGTGACATTCAATTTGACATTAACATTTAGTATCACAGCAAATACAAATATGAACACATTCAATTTAACATGGTTATTCGTAATCACAAAAAAGTAGAATGATCAGCCCCAAAAACGCGAGTTTTTGAAACCTCATCTAAAATAAAATAAAAAATTAGACAAACATGATAACCCATAGCATTCTTCAATCTTAACACAATAATTAAAAAAGAATTTAATAAATACTATTATCATGTTTATATTGTTGTTCAGTATTAAATTTAACAATGGAAAGAGTGATTTCCCAAAAGTGAATCGGATTGGTATTAGTGTTTGAAAAAGTATAATATTATTGTATATGTGTTGTGCAAACAAGTTGGTTATATTGCTGTGTTTTCTATTAATAGATGTTATCTACATTGAAACACAGGACATGACCATATAGTTTGTCATTACAAGTAGCTGTCTGTAGTGTTAAAGAACCACTAACATATAGAGAATAGTATTTTTTCCGGTTGCTGACACCTCTGGGTGCTGTAATGCAGTTTGTTTTGACCAAACCAAGTTCCACAGTATTGTAGAGAATAATGGACTGGTTCCGAGAAATATCATACTGAAGAATAATGAGCTTATTATTAGCAGCCAATCAAAGATATATGCAACATCAGCCCAAGATATTCTTGCTCAAGCAAGACGTCTTATATTCCCACCAGACAATGAGGTCATTCCAATTGCTGATGCAAAAAGAAGCCCCAAAAAGACTATGATATCAGTACGAGGAAAAATAATAAATGCGAGTATAAAGTAGTATCATTTTTAGCCCACCTGGATTCAAAAGAAACAGAAACATTAGCGAATTAGTGAAACGAGCCATAAGATAAATCTTATATTTCCGGCTGA
The DNA here is from genome assembly GCA_963383655.1 of Bathymodiolus septemdierum. NCBI lineage: Eukaryota > Metazoa > Mollusca > Bivalvia > Mytilida > Modiolidae > Bathymodiolus > Bathymodiolus septemdierum. The sequence continues at coordinate 53,886,640 of OY726527.1, forward strand.
AGATATAATCACGCAAAACTAATTGATGTGTATCATCAAAACCAGAAGAATACACAAATATATTAATAACGAAACTAATTGACATATTAAATAAATGGTGCAGTTGATTAAACAATCGACTTAGGTATACCAACTAAAAATATTATGTAATAAAAACAAATAATTCAAAGCAAAAAACAAAACACCAAAAAAGAAATAGCAAAATAATACCTAAAGAAAACCCAACAAGTTAAACTAAACAAAACAATAAAACTAAATATACAAACAGAACTTGTCTCTTCAATGGAAAACAAGGGGAGAGATAACTGAAAAAAAATATATCTATATAAATATTATTAGTAAAACGAAATAAAGGGTGATCCTCTGATGAAGGTTTCCCTGGAATAAATTATAATTCCGAAATAACCCGAAACATTGTACACGTAACACGTTATCAATGTAAGGCCAGATATATGATTCACACCAGAAAAGGGTGGATATTGGACCAATATCTATGGAATTTTGACTAAGATATTATCTTATTGATCTCATCCGTGCATCTGATCACTTGTGATCGAGATCCTCGTCTGTGGCTGTTGTAAAATTGTATCTCCGAGCTTGATACAGTGCTACGAACAAATCTTTTGTAAAGAGTACAACAACTCTACATAAATCTTTACAAAAATAGAAACAACAATAGAAAGAAAACAGAAATATGTATTAAAAATTATTAAATAATCACCTAAATGACGAAATTACAAACAATAGCCAATCAAAATCAAGCCACTAATACCGACAGACCCAGCTTAATGACATAGGGTCATAAAGCAAATAAAACTTGAAGCCAAATTTTAAACGTGCTAAATAGCTTAAAACCATAACAAAACACAAATACAAAACTTTATAGAATACACTATGTCCGAAAATATGGACTTAGCAATTTCCACAGAAAACCTTGATCTAAATGATGACTTTGAAATCCCGTGCAGCCAACGGCCCATGGATGAAATGAAAATTGCAGAGGATGGAATTAAAAGGATAATTGAACGTAATAAAAGACGGTATCCACTTTTAACCATGAAAACTCTACTGGAATTCCAGAAAAAAAACACAAGATCAAATCTGGATTACTAGTGGTACAATTTAATGGAAACGTTGGACCCAAAACAAACAATGAGATCAGCACAGATATAAACAAAATGGTGAAACCTGCAGTAGACAGTCTTCAGGACTCAATCATTTCGGTTCTCAAAGAACACATTGATAAACTTAACAACAAGATAAACTCAACATATGCTGAAATCTTGGAAACTATTGGCATACACACAGAAAGAAGAGGTGAAGCTAGAAATCTTACGAGTAGAAAATCCCGGGAAATAAACATGGATTACGAAAAAAGGTTAAAAAAAACTATTGTAAAAACCTAAAACCAGACAAGCAAACAAATGCTCCTACTAAGAAAAAACCTAGTGCAAGAAAGAATGAAAATTCCGTTCTGACAGAACTGGCAAAGCTAATTGCAAAATAGAAGTGAACTCACGTGCACGTTATGAAAACTTTAACAAAGTGAGGATGAAACTTATACATTATTTATCATCTTCGCCTTTCAGCTCTGCGAAGTGATAAATACAGCTTTGTTCCTCTGTGAGCAGCAAAGTATACAACCATAATCTCCGGTTTAAAGAAACAAAATGTAACCAACTATAATAGACAGACTATAACTGACCATGCATAGACAATGACCTTGACCCCTAGTATATAAAGCTATGTTTCAGGCCATGTGCTTCATATTTTTTTTGGAGCAGTGAGGTGTACATTTGGCAAGTACCCTACACTTATAAATTTATTTTGTGAATGCTTTCACAACCATATTTTTTTAATTTTGGCTTCTAAAGTTTTAAAGATTTTTTTTTTATTTGACATATATTTTCTTTATTACCCACGTTGTGCGGCAGGCTTTTATATATTTTTTCCTCAGTGAACCAGGAATTTTTGTTGCTTAATATTGAGTTTATTATCTAATGTCCACGCTGTGTGACATTATTTAGCTAATTATTAATCCTGAGTGTACCAGGTGTTTTGTGTATTTAACCTGAGTGTAACAGGTGTTTATTTCTTAAAGTACATGAGTACTTTTCACTGATTAGTTTACCTGTTCAGGTGAACATTACTTGTACAAGTGTTATCATGGCTGAACAAATACAGGATAATTTTTTATTACTTGATGAAGAAGTAGATGTTGATTCTGACGTTGACAGTTCTAGTTTTTATTTTAATTTATTTCAAACAGATATTGTTCATTCTAAAAAAGATGAATCGAGGAAAACTAGAGCTGGTGTAAATAAAACCACCACTGAACCCAGCAAGGCTGTAAAGGAAAAGGGTAGAGTTATTAAAGGCACCTCTGTGACAAAACCTGTGAAAAGGAAAAGCACAAAGGCTAGTGATGTTACGCCTGCTAAATGTTCAAAAGTTGCAACTTTTTCCCCCAAGATGACATTTCTGGTCTTGAAGACAAAATGGGTATTTCTGCTATGGCAGATTCAATAAATACTCTTACTAATATGATGAAGGGATTTATCAATAAATCAAAATGTTTCTAACAAAAAACTTAGAAGCGAGACAATTTCTCAAGCAAACAAAAAAGTTGTTAACAATACTCCAAGTCGGCCTTTTTTGCCCTTGGAACCTAATCTAGTTGACACAAATGTCATGAATGAATTTAATTTAGAGCCTTATATGGATGATTCTATGCCTCAATCTAGTGATGTTGATGCTAGTCCAGCTTCATTTAACTCAGCAGCAGGGTTTTCCGAGGTTTTTTGTGATCCTGCTATTTGTCAGTTTGGTGATCTATCCAATTCTGAGTTTATTTGGGATATTCCCCAGCTTCAAGCTGAAGAAAAAACTAGTGCTAAAATTCCTGAAGGTTTAGCTTATGCTGTTAATGCTGCAATTTCTGTCAAATCAAGTTATGACAATATGAAGGTCACTGAGGACAAATATTTTAATTTTTTCATCTGGAAAATTGTGACAAATTATGTGTACCAAAGGTTAGCAAAGCAATTTGGTCTGCCCTTCCTAGGCCAGCCCATACACAAGATTCGAAAATGCAAGAAGTGCATAAATATTTTGCTAAGGGTTTCATCCCAATTATTGAACTCTCAAATCAGTGCTGTAAAAACGAACCTTCGGATATTGCTAACACAAGGTCTCTTTTCTCAGATGCTATGAGCTTACTTGGAAATGGCTTGTTTAGTTTCTCTCACAGAAGACGTTCTATTCTTAGGCCTTACATTAATGACAAGTTTAATCCCATATGTAATTATGATGTGCCAGTTGACTCTTGTTTGGCACTGATGGTATGAAAGCGTTAAGAGAATTAGGTGATTATACCAAAATTCCAATTGCCAATCCTAGGATTAGAAATAGGATACCTAGATTCCCTGGTCAATTTAATAACTCGGCAGACAGGGCGGCGGTTACAAGACCCCAGTGTGGGGCAGGGGGAGAGGTTACCAAACGGTTTCAAAGGTGATTTTTTGTTTCAAGTCGGCCAATCAGAAACAAGAATTGCCTGTGGTGGCCATGTTTGTTCAAGGGTCGGGACGAAATTAGCAATCTTTATAGATGCTTCCAACCAAGTTTCAATTCATTTGGCCGAGGAGTTTCAAAGGAGAAGATTAAAATGTGAAAAGCTAACGGACGATGGACGCCAAGTGATGGCAAAAGCTCACGTTGCCTTTGGCAAGGTGAGCTGAAAATGAAAAACGGACGATTGTATTTTTGAAACACCTTTTTGACGAGTTATTTAAACTTTCCAACTCCCAAGAATATAGCCTTATGATTGAAAACTATTGGGAAAAAAAGATGAGTCAAATTAATTTATGTATTTCAGCAGAGTATTTGACTATGTTTGACATGTTATTCTAGAAAGAAAGCTTCTCAATTAAAAAGTTCAAGTGAAAAAGTAAACTCTTTTACATCAGATTCTGCAGGTTTAGGGAAACTATATGTGGTTGCTGCATTGCTAAATCCAAGTTTTGTTTCATTACATTTAGGTAGAAACAATCATTAAAGACAAGAAATGGACTCTTGTCTCATCTAGTTTTCTGAAGGTGAAAATCTTAGATAATTTTACCACCACTTATGAAAAACTGTTATAGTGTAGTCAATACCAAGAAACATTACATGAAACACACAGAAAATAAAATATTTTGCAGAGTTTAACCAACATTAAAGATGATGTTTTAGAATTTTTCATGGAAACAGACAGAGTCGCATGTAGGATTCAAACTGAAAGTTCTTTTCATGTTCATGGATCAAACATTTAAATTTTAGTTTTTGATGAACCTTTGAACTGTGAAGATCTTCTTTGGCCTCATACAGTCAATCATGTCATCAGGAAACACACATTTTACATTTTAGCCTACTCACCATGTACACAGTCTATTTTCATCAGTCATTTTATTTTCTAGCTTCTCTCATGTTTTAATTTTCCCGTCTATAAGACTTTCAGTCCTGTTTGGTATATTTCAGCGAAAATCCCGAGGTTGTATAGAAAGTTCACAAATTTTGAATTCTAAAAATAGCAAAATTCAAACTACACTTTTATTCTAAGAAATTAAAACACTTTTATTTATTTTTTTTTGATTGGAATGCAATATATATATATTTTTCTAACATTTCAGTATTTTTTATAGAATTTTTATTACAAATTTTCTTCTTTTTTCTTTCACTGCGAGGTAGACACTTGCCAGTTTCCTGTTGGAATGATGAAAGCTGATAAGTGACCCAAAGAAAAGGGTCTGTTGTATTGTTGAGGTTCAGCAAAGGTATGTGTTTTAAACATCATTTTGTAGATAAATTATCGTAGTTTCAGATGATGTAGGCCATTCCTCCATGCTGGCGTCCGTCGAGTTGAAAAAAACGCGAAAATTGCGATGACATAATATTTTTTACAAATGCAAGGTTACTTACCTTGTGGTATAATTAGTATCTAGGTATATATTTTTTTTTACCAGAAACAAGTGCCTGTGCCATATAGCTATCGATACGGTGAAAGTTATAAATTGTTGTATAGGAATAAGGTCAACATCTTTTCAGATAAAACGTGGATGGTGACTAGATATGGGGTATTGTGTAAGAATTAGGCTTGTGTGCTATAAATAGGATCATGTGTTGCATTGATTTTTTTTGGGTCTGTATTGAGTTTTTAAGACAGGACCTTATTGAGCTTTTAGGACAGAGCCAGGTTTTTGGGTCTGTTTTTAGTTTTTAGGACAGGCCCAGGTTGTTGGGACCTGTACTGCTTGAACTACTGTGAATAGGCTCAAGCACTGGGTTCGAGAACACATCGTGCCTCATACACATACGGTTGAAGCATATCCTAAATGGTTTATATGTGTGTGAGGTAATATATCGGGTCTCGGGAAACTGATAATGAACTACTGTATATTAAATAAACACCGAAACACGTTACAATGACACCACTGACAAGATTTCTTTCTGTTCTGTTTAAAGCCATACTGGCAATCTCGAATGCTTCTACTAAATATATCACCCGTTCAATATGAACACGCTTACTGGGTATATTTTTGTGACATTAGACGGGACAAATTGTTTCTGCACATTGAGGCATGTATCTATCATCATGGAATCTCCAAAGTCACAGGAGGATTTCTACTAAATGATCCACTTTTCTCCGTCAACATCAATCAGCTTAGTTGAAACATATTTTATTTGCCAGTTAATCAGACAAAATGGATTTAAACACACTTATGAAATCTTCTCCAAATTACAATTTGTTACATTAAAGAAGTATATAAAAGGCATGCATTACTATATGTAGCACTAAAGTAATAATTTTTTGATTAGAAAACGGAAAATTTGAGTTTTCTCGAAAACAATACATTTTTTTAAAACACAGTAAACGAGTTTTGTGCAGAATTTTACTACCATTTTTAAAATATGCATTTCATCTAACAATAAATAACCTTTCATTATTGCTGCACTCATCTGAAATTTGACATTTTCCCCCGATTTTTACCGCCAAAATAGAGGTGGGAGTAAACTAACTAGAGGTAGCAGCCAGGTAAATCTTACCTTGATAGAGACAGAGACACGTGTACAGGCATATTTTGAAACTCCATTTTTAAACTTTAAAACCTTTCTAAAAGTTCACATAAAATTTCTTCATAAACCTATTTTTTGACATCTTAACATATATATAAACATCGCAAGAATGGGTAAAACAAAGGACTTGTCAAAAGATTGTAAAAACATTGTGTTAAATCTATTCAAGATTTTTCAGCTTGAGAAGGCCAGGGGAAGACCATTTTATTCCCCAGATAATTTGATTAAAAGAACATGCAAGGCTGCTGGCATTTCTTACAGTTCTGTGTATAGAGTTGTAAACGGTAAAAGTCCTCCTGAATCCAACAGACCGAAAGAAAGAAAGAAAACTCTTGATGATTTTGACCGTTGCGTTATTAAACGGACCGTTCATAGCATGTTGTAAATTGCCCCAACAGTCTCAAAAATTAAGAAAGAAATTGAAGATACAATTAAAATCTCGAAATCAACGCTTACTTTAACTTTATTAAATCTTGGTTATAAGTACAAAAAAATCCGGCGATAATAGGAGGCTTTTATATGATCAGAGGTCAGTAATAAATGATCGGTGTAATTACCTCCGAAAAATCAGGAAGTTTCTAGAGGATGGGTATGAAATTGTATATTTGGATGAGACCTGGGTTAATCAGAATCATGCCACTGACTACATGTGGTTACCAGTTGATGGTTCTGATGCCCCAAAGATCCTTTCAGGAAAAGGTAAAAGGTTGATAGTTTTGCACGCTGGTAATCGCGAGGAGGGTTTGATTGATAGGTGTGATTTGGTTTTTCTTGCCAAAGCTAAAGATGGGGATTATCACCAAGAAATGAACGGGCCCATCTTTCTAAACTGGTTCGAAAATCAGCTTATGCCAGCATTAAAAAGCCCAAGTGTTATCGTTTTAGATAATGCCAGTTATCACAACATCAAGACTGAAGAAACTGTTGTGCCAAACTTTAATCAGAGAAAAGCTGTCTTACAAGATTATCTTTCAAAACACAACATTCCTTTTCAGCTCCTTGAAACTAAAAAACAACTTTATGAAAAATCAAATTTAAGAAACTCCTTTCCGTTTTTAAAACTGATAAAATTGCCAACCTACACGGTCACGAAGTTCTAAGAACCCCTGTTCGCCATTGCGAATTGAACCCCATAGAACTTATTTGGGCACAGGTTAAAGGGTTTGTTGCAGAAAACAATACAACTTTTCGTTTGAAGGATGTGAAAGAACTTGTTTATGGGAGTTTGGCAGAATTACAAAGGAAGTTTGGGCGAAGGCAGAAGACCATGTATTAAAAATAGAAAAGGAGTATGGGAAAGAGAATTGCATTGATAGGAGTGAGATTCCCCCAATAATAATTGATTTTGATGACGAGTCCAGCGACGAGGACAGCTGAATCCAGTCCAACATGATTACATATTGAACGGGTATACCGGTTGTAAATGACAGATTGTACATAACGTTTATACCTATAAAATTTTATTCATATTCAATAATTGTGTACTCTATGTCTAACTTCAGTGAATTTATTAGCAGAAAAGACCTTCTTTTTCGAATTATTTCCGAAAGATTGAAATAGCTTGGTCAAATTAAAAATCAGTAATTATGGAAATTTATGATTTCACATTTTTTTCAACATTTTCGAGGTAAATCTCAGGTAAGCATGTGTATAAATGTCACGTAGTCCAATGCATTAACCATGAAGGGAACAATAGCCTTCTCCGGCACTTCGACGAGAGACAATAGACCAGCTGCGGGACCACCGTCGTTCCTATTGTTATATGGGATTACGTCCACGGTGAGTTGGCTGTCACATTTAACGAGCAAACTTGGCCTATTTTGAAGAACTTAGCCTGAAATAAAGGCCAAAATAACGCCAAAAATTTGTAATTTTTCAGATGAGCAGGGCCTTCAGAATAATTTCAACCGTAAATATTTATACAATTCCAAAATGGTAGTAAAATTCCTGACAAAACTCTCGTTGGATGCGTTAAAAAAAAAATCTACGCTTTACGAAATATTTAGATTTTTCCGTTTTCTAATAAAAAAAATATTACTTTAATAACGAATCAATGACGATATTCACAAACAAAATGGAGGAAACAAATAAAATTAAGATGGATTCATATGATGTGCATGTTCACCCAACATCAGTCAGACCTCGTATACCTATATCATATTAATTTACTTATCAATATAGCTTAAAATCAAATTTCAATACTTATATAACGTATATAAAACTTCCATTGTGGTGTAACTTATATTCCCCCCTTCAATAACAAAAGATTTTCTGATGCTTCAGCATCCTGCATAAATTAACAGAAAATATTTTTGCCGTTTAATGTCTCTCCAAAACGTACTAAAAATTCCCATCACATTCTAAATTAAGATCAATTGGTTCTTCTGTGATGGGACATGAATTATCTTAAACCAGAGTATGAAATTCCGTTTTTTGTTCGCTGGTGTAAATTTTATGGAAAACGTCAACATGAATATTTCTTGAACTTGTGCAACATGAAGAAAGAGCAAAATGAAACTTACCGTGTATTGATGGCGAAGATTGTTCAAAATTTAGATCGGTGTGTAAAAGGATAGATCTCATCAAATTCTTCTAAGAGGAATATTTCCACAATGGATTCGTAGGAATAAGGGAATTACATCTGAAGTGTAAGCAGCAGAGGATTATATTCCACCTCCAAAATCCAGTTATCACGATATGTGAAGAAAATCATTTCATAATTCAGGGAGCAAGAAAAGTGAAATTTCAAAGGAGTCAAAAATGGAAAATATCAAATGGAAGTTCCGTTTTTTTTTTAGCGTGTAACGTATTTTTGTTGGAACTTATATTCTTTTATTCTTATTTAAAACTCTCGCTTAATAGGCCTTTCGAAACGAAATGGATTGGCCGTGCATAGCGAAGAACAAGCTAAAAAAAAAATCCGAAAATATTTCCGACCAATGAAATAGCGCGAAACAAAATATGCTCAGTTGACCTCCTGAATGGGCATGAGTGGAGGAAAGTTGGATGTGTCGTCGAGAATAAACTTGAATTTCGTCAATAAATATTTGTTGTTCGTACATATAAACTAGATAGGAATGAAGGGAAATCATTTTTGAGACGAGGACAGGCGAAGGTCCTTTTTAAAACTGGCGCGTTATTGCAAAATATCCTTTAATAAATATAGATAGTCAAAGTTAGGGTATTGAAATATAGTTTCAAAGTTTATTATGATGACATTAAAAATAAAAGTTTCGATTTATATTTGTCAAACAATATCGTGAATACCTGTAATAAATAAATAACAAAAAAATAATACATGTGGGAATTAATCGCTGGGATTAATAAAGGTATATTAAGTTAATAAGTTAATGGGACAAATTGAGCTTTAGACATCAAGGCTATAAGACTACCAAAAGAATAGCAATTAGGATTTATATATATTGCGTCACAAAGACATACGGAAAACTAAATTAAGTACCCGGTAGATCATTTTGTTGAGTAAATAAGCTTACATATTGTCAATTAAAGAATAAATTAAATAAGCCAGATAGACTTAGTGTCAGATGAAAGGTGTTGCATATTTGTAATTAAAAGAGTAAGACAATTTCGATTTGTCAAACAGTGCGACATAAATTTCGAAAAGGAACAAATTTGAAGAAAGCGTCACTTGACCAGAGAACTTAGAATAATAAACATCAAAACCTGAATTTGTATTTTGTTGGCGAGTTGGAACATTTATGTTATTGAAATATTAAAGAACTTAAATGAGATTAAGTCAAAGATTTTAGAAATTATAACTAATATATAATTGTTTATGAATTGAGTTATTTTAATTAATTCCAAAAGTAAATGCGCAATAATGAAACAAATAAATATCATTTTTAATAAATAATTAAAGATGTTAGAACCAATTAGTTGATGTATATAGAATTGTGTTTTGTATTATATGTTGTTTTTATAAGAAATCAGGTTTGAATGATGGTTTAGAGAAAACTATATGTAATTCAGTCAGTCTGTTAGAAATATAATGGTATATACTATAGGGAGAAAAATGTCCTAAATTAAAGTTAGATTAAAATATTCCATTACTGATTTTAATGTTTAAAGGTGATGTGAACGTCATGAATCTAATTAAAATTATATTGCATAATGAGAAGCTGGTTAAGATCACAGTTATTAAAGTTAAAGTTAATAGTTGCGCTTAATTACATATTTAATAAATTTTATCAGGTTTTATTTATTTACAAACTTAAAAAGTATATAATATTTTAATATAAATGAACAGTGTTAAATTTTCTATCTATCAAGACTTATTTCCCCATAACAATATTACCATACATTATTAGTAGTGTGAGTTGCTCACTTAACACTGTATATTATTTTTATATCATTGTTGTATTTTATATATATTATGACTTGACCAGAGAACTAAGAATAATAAACATCAAAACCTGAATTTGTATTTTGTTAAAAATAGTACAGTGGAGAAAGTATCAGAAAAGTTTGAAAATATCAGCAAAGCAAGTCACTCACACGTCAGCTGGATAAACATATACTAAGTAGTACAACAAGGTCATACTCACCATAACAAAAGGATAGATCCCATAAAATTCTTCAAAGAGGAATATTTCCACAATGGATTCGTAGGAATAAGGGAAGTTCATCTGAAGTGTAAGCATTAGAGGATTGTATTCCACCTCCAAAATCCAGTTATCAGGATAAGTCAAGAAAATCATTTCACAATTCAGGGAGCAAGAAAAGTGAAATTTCAAAGGAGTCAAAAAATGGAAAATATCAAATGGAAGTTCTTTTTTTTTTAGCGAGTGTAACGTAGCGAAACGAGGTGAAAACACATTAAATTTTATACACGGATAAAAGTAATTCATATCTATTACGTTGGCCGAATGACAGAAACCGGTTTTTACTGGAAGAAGAGTTGGAATATACCAAAGGGGTAATCAGAATCCGTCTATCGAAGAAGAACAGACAACACAATGGCCAAAAGAATAAAAGACAAAAGGACAAACAACGATATACAAAACAGACATATAAAACTAAAGATCGAGTAACACGAACCCCACTAAAAACCTGGGATGAACTCAGGTGCTCCGGAAGGGTAGGCAGTTCCTGCTCCCCTAGTGGCACCCGTCGTGTTAATCTAGTTACACACCGGATAATAAGTCGTGAATGAGGAAAGGACCGGGAAGTGTTTACGACAAGTGGAACATATCAATGGTCATTTGTTACACAGATATTCCATAACTAAGTGTTGGTGCACAATTTCAAAGAACAATAAATATTAAAAAGCTGTGTTGTAATCATAGTTTATAGAGACACTAGAGGTCTATATATATCACACAGCTGCATGGTTTTATTAAGAACTATCACATATTGAGCAGACAATTATGGGTCAGACTTTGGAAATTTTAATGAATTTTTATCCGTCTAGACCGGGGTGTGTTTACTTAGGTTTGATTATAATACCTATAAACTTGTCATGCCTTTGCTGTTGTGCTATGTAAGCACTTGCTAGATTTTATGTTAGTTAGTTTTATGTTGTATTTCGAAGAATAAACATGTAGTAGATATTAGTTGAGTTTGTATTAAAGCCCTCATAGGGTTGAGCTAGTTCCAGTGTTGCCAATAATATACCAAGGAAAACAAAGAACGCAACATCTATGTAGATTTTAGTTGAGTTTGTATTAAAGTCCTTATAGGGTTGAGCTAGTTCCAGTGTTGCCAATAATATACCAAGGCAACATACAGGAGCTGAATGTAATATTCCAGTGAGTTGCACACCTAATCCTTTTTTAAATGTATAAAACTTTATAGTAAACAGTAAACGTTTCATCTAACATCAGCAGTGCCTAGTTCCCCTATTTATTTTTTTTTAATTACTTTGCATCAAACACCAGATTACTTTATTTGTTTTATCTTTTTACACCTTTGGTAATTTATATCAAAATATTATTAGTTAGTGCTATAGGTTTCTCTCCTTAGAGATTTACATTATATTATATATGAACTTTATTCCTACGGCTTGGGATTAATATAAGTTGTTGCAACTTGTTTCCCAAATCCAATCAATTACTTCCTATTATGTAATATATATATACATGTAGTTGAATATTGTAATGTTATGTTGAATTAATTAATAAAATGGTTAAACTAATCCTTTTTTTTCCCCAATGATGTGCGATGATAATTGGAACACAGAAGGAGACTGTAATGAGGCAAAAACGCCTCCACCAAAACAGTGCAAGCTTAGAGGCCCGTAGATTAGATGACGGATACAATCACAGTTAAAGAACATCGGCTACAATGGTCCCCTGGTAAAATAGCTAATTATGTGGATTCTTATGTACAGTATTTGTATGCCTATTACATTTCTCCACTTCGGGTCTTTCGACACATTTTATATTGTATATTAATATATATATATAAATTAGTATTTATCGGTAAATATAAACTTTATTACATTTGGTGGCAGCGTCGGGATTTGCTAAGGCAAAATATTAATTTGCGCCAAGCCGATATTGAATTGATTAACTGTTCATCGGGATGTGTAGCTGTTAGTCGGGAAATTTAATCGAAAGTTAGGAAATTTTACTGTTTGTCAGAAGATTTAACCGTTTGTCAGGAAGGAGACTTAACTGCTTGACAGAACTTCTAAACTGTTCGTCGGGATAATGAAATAACTGTTTGACATTTTGTTGCCAGATGTGCTGTTCTCTTAATTGTTTGTCAGGATTGTATGATAATTTGAGCAAACACTAATATATTGTATGTCAGGATTAGTTATTTGACAGTTTCAGGCTATGAAGAGTTCACGAACAATACAGTGAAAAAGAAGATAATAGTGGTGGAAAAATATAAATTGAAAAATCTAAATAACTTTCCCAATTGATAACATATTGTGTATATGAGGTCGTGTGGAATCAGTTGTGCATTGAACAATTAGACATGCTGAGAAGATGACCGTTATTACCAACTGTGAGCACATGAGTTCACCCGCGGTTTTTAGTGGGGTTCGTGTTGTTAGATCTGTGGTTTTATGTGTCTGTTTTGTATGCAACTGATCAATGCTGATATAACATACGATACCGCTATTGTGACGTCACTGCTCTTTCGGAAGGGCTTTAATTGCAAGTATAATCCGAGAATGGATTATGCCTTTTGTCTCCTCACATTGAAGAGTTCTAAAAATGGCGATCCCCATTATTTAGCGCTACATGCAACTTCAATGACCAAATTCTACCTTCCGGTATACTATTTTTAACATTCATTAACACAAATGTCTTTCATTTAATGTCATTTAAATTTGCACGCTAACTTGCTAAGACCATGGCGTTTTCCTTAAATTATTTATTCTAGACAGTTAATATTCATCAACAAAAAGACAGTTTATTGACGTTAATTTTTTTTTATATAAAATTGTTTTATTTACAGATGAAGCTGACTCCATGTCAAAAGAAGAAAACAACTTTTTTCGTCTTTATTTTCTCTGTCAGAAAATTGTCACCCAGGCTGTTCCGTTTACTTTTTTACTGGAAAATACCTGGACTAGATTTTTTTAAATAACATATTACTCTATTGTTTGACTTGCCTGCTAACAAAACACCTTAGACGCCCAGGTAAGCAAAAACTAATCTAAGGTTCCATGGTTTACAATATATCTCTTACCCAGGGTCAGTAATATAGGGTATTGAGCCTCCCCCCCACCCAAAAAAAAAAAAAAAAAAAAACTAGAAAAAGGGGAGTAGTGGGGAGGTACTGGGAAATAAAAAAAATACCTCCAATGTGCCTCAACCCCGAGAAATTGTAAAAAATGTAAATTGTGATTAATATTGATCTTGTAAGTCAATATTAAAATTCCCACACAGAAAATGTTCAATTAAATGTCACCACCTGTAACAAGTTATAAATTGTGAAAAGATCCACGCTAGAGATCAACATTTAAATACTCATGTCCTATTGAATAGACTAAATCGATCATTGAAAATATTTACCTGGTTATCAAGAGTATGTTTACATGTTGTCATCACATGTTCATTAGTTACTGTAAACATATAGCAGTGGATATCAGGCCGAGAAGACGCGTTTCATATATCTCAGAATACAGTGGATTTTAGTAGTCGTGAACGTGAAGTGATTTTACAGATATGGAATCACAACAACAATGGACTTCTACCCAAAAAGAATTGATTAATGAGTATCGAATGTTCTATCAAAATATGGGGTTGTTGATTAACAAAATTGAATCAAATGGGCCAACTGGAAAGATGCCGAAGCTACCTAAAAAACCTAAACAACGGCTTAGAGACGTTTATGGACTGAAAAAGGTAAATAAGGAAGAAATGACCCCTCAAGAACTACACAAATATCTGTCAGACAACATTGCTGATATCAGCCACACAATTGTTAGAGAACGATTTAGCTGCACTTATTTGCTCTCTGGTAATGAGAGTGAGGAGAACATTGTGGATAAATTGAATACAGGGTTACGAAATCTGAAACGACAGGATGCTCAAACACTCTTTATTTATATTAATTTTGGAAATTTTTTAAATCTTACCAAAATCTGGATGGAAAAAGAAAGGAAAGCAGGAAGAATCAACCAGTCTTGGTCCTCATGGTTAAAAGAGAAGACAGGGTATTCTGATGACCACGCGAGGAAGCTACGTGCTCTTGCAAAAGTCCTTTATGGATATGATCAATTTTTCCATGTGGGATTACCCCTAAATTTCATTTTGAGAAAACTAAAAGAAATATCTGACATGTTACAAATTCAACAATACAATGAATTCTGGAAGAAACCTGTGACTCTACTACCCACCAATAATCTTCAAGCATCGCAGTGACTATTTCTCAATGCTATATTTAGTAACGGTTATGCATAACCGGGTAACTTTCTCATAAAAGTGAACCATTAGTGGAGTTCTAGTTCTGTAATTGGATTAATATAGTATATGCAATATAGTGTTTGACTTGTATGTATTTATTACACTTTTGTTTTCAAATTAAAACTTAGTAATCTGTAATTCTTGTTCATATAAACCTCCTTTAATTTCTTCACCTTTTAAATCATTTATTTTATAAGTAACAGGATTTGTATTTAAAACTTTTTCAATTACAAATATTTCTTTAGTCCAACGAGTAGTATAACCCTTTTCAAATTTACCTTTCTTTTTTGTTATTCTTACTCTATTTCCAACTTTGAATTTAGGTTTTTTAATTTTCTCTTCTTTTTCTGGATATAAATTTTTATACACTGTTAATTCATTTTTTACTTTACTTGCTTCAACAGGTGTCATTTTAATTGAAGAATGTACTGTATTATTATAATTTTTAACTAATTTATCTAATATATCATAATATTTAAAAGTTTCATTAGCAGTAAAGTATTTATACATATGTTGTTTCATTGTTCCTATCCAGCGTTCCACTACACTAGATTTTTCTTCATTCTCAGTTGAATATAATTTTATGTTATTATCTTTCAACAATTCTTTTACTTGTCGATTATAAAATTCAGATCCTTTATCTGACCAAATATACATTGGTTTTCTTTGTTTAAGCGCAGGCGGGCCTTCGGCCCTAAATAAATTTTTAAATGCTTCACTTACTGTTACTCCTGTTTTATTTTTTAATGGAATTAACCAACCATATTTACTAAAAATATCTATAACTGCTAATAAATATTTATAGTGTTTATTTTGTTTTGAATATTGTTGTATATCTATCAAATCAACTGCCCATGTTTGATCTATTGAATTAACATAAACACGTCTTTTAGGAAAAGATTTTATAACTCTATGATGTAATTCATCTGCTAATTCATTAGATATTTTTGGACGCACCATTTTAAATATAACTAAAATGTTTTTTTTAAAAATGCTTGAAGGAAAAGTTTGTTCAAAATGTTTTGAATACAAGTTACTAAGTGAATATTATAAAGCAAAGGATAAAGCAATGGGGGTTAAATGTGCTTGTAAACAATGTGCAAAACCTATAAAACAAAATCATTATCAAAATAACAAAGAAAAATATAGAATCGCCTATCTGAGCTTTCTTTCTAGAAATCCAAATTATTGTTCTATATATCAAGGAAAATAATATATTTTAAAAATAATATAACTAAAAATTAACCTTATAAAATGAGACCCAAAAATAACAAAAACAACAAAAATAACAAAAACTATATTAAAGAAATTATTCAAAAAAGTGGAATTAATATAAATAATTATTTTAAAAAGATTAAACCAGATGTTAAAAGATTAGTTTTATCATTTCCTAATGTTAAATTTAATCTAATAATAAAAACTATTTATTCAAAACCTATAGCTACAAGCAAAAAAATAGAGAGACATTATAATAGTGGTTTCATAAAACTTCATGCACAAAACGAATTTAATGAAGTATATAATTCTATTATTGAAAAATATAAAGTATGGGAAGAAGAACATCAGGGGAAAGAATCTGGTTTAATATTTAATGAAATAGAAAATACAGAAGTTAAAGTTGTTAGAGTAAAAAGTTTAAATGGATCTTCTTATTTCGACTTAGGAATAAAATTCAATAGTTTATTAAATATACAAAACAATGATAACCAGTGTTTTGCTTATAGTGTAATTGCTGGAATACTATATAAATTAAAAGAGAATCCTGATGTTAATGAATCATATTCAGATGTATTTTTGAGAATGATTAAAAACCCCGCAAGAGTATCAAATTACAAACCTTTTATAGAAATGATTAATATGGAAAATATTGAATCTCCTGTAAGTATAGACTCAATTAAAACATTTGAAAAACAAAATGAAAATATAGCTATCAATGTGTTTGGAATTGAAAATGAGCTTTTAAACGTTAACATTAAAAATTTTAATAAATCAGCACAAGAAAATAATCTGCGTAATATATATCCTATGTATAGAAGTACATTAAAAGAAAGAGAATATGTTATAGATTTATTATATGTTACCCAAAATGATTCAGAAGATAATCATCAATTAAAAAAACATTTTTGTTTGATTAAAGATTTTAACGCATATCTTAATCATAATCATCATAAAAGATATCATTGTAGAAATTGTATTACTGCTTCATATACTACAGAGAATGCATTGAGGAAACATATAGAAGATTGTTTTAAAAAAGAACCAATAAAATTTAAACTCCCAGGAAAAGGAAGTAAATGTAAATTTGATAATCATCATTTCAAATTAAAACTTCCATTTGTTGGTTATGCAGATTTTGAAGCAGTTAACATAAAACTAATTTATCTAGATGTTGATCTAAGAAAACAAATAAATAAATTAAAAATAAAAAGTAAATCACACAATGTTAATTCTAAAATAAAGAATATGATTATAACTAGAATAATAAAAGACACAGAAAATTCTAAAAAAGAATGTAAAAGAATTTACCATAATTATATTAATAATCAAATTAATGAAAAGGCAAAAATATATATAGATAAAATAAAAGAAAAATATATTACAAAATATTTTAATAAATTAATTGATAACATTTTTGATAAATGGATTGAAGATGGAGGAAATATTGAGGTAAGTGAGTATGAAATAAATAAATACTATGAAAATAATAATGAAGTAAAAGTTAAAAAACTTACTGAAAAATTAAAAGAAAAGATAAAAAGAGAAAATATTAAACTATCTTTTAAAGATAATACAATAAAATTACAACAACAAGTAGTAGTTTCTTATAATTTACAAATAGTTTCTCAATATCCAGATATTATACCAAATAAAAATATTAACTATGCACCCAGTGAAACTGCTGAAAAAGATTTTATTGAAACATGTTTATATTATAATAATAGAATTAGATATGCTTATTATAACGGAAAAGATTTAAATTTATCAGAAGAGGAAAAGGAAGAACTATATGAGAATTATAATAATTGCTACCTTTGTAATATTCATTTGGAAAAAGATGAAAAGATAATAGAACATAATCATTTAACAGGAGAAATAAGAGGAATTTCATGTAAAAGTTGTAATAGAAAAGAATCAAGAGATGGCAAACAACTTCCAATCTTTTTTCATAATGGAAGTGGATATGATTTTCATTTCATAACAGAAGAATTATTAAAACATGAAACAGAATACAATAAAGTAAAAGTATTACCAAAGGACACTGAAAATTATATATCAATAACATTTGGAGATCGATATTTTAAGTTAGTTTTTAAGGATAGTATGAGATTTTTATTGAGTAGTATAGATAATTTATCTAAAACATTAAAAGATGATCAATATAAAATACTTAAAAGAGAATTATCAGATGATGGTTTGTTGAAGATCTACAATATCATGAAAATAATGAGAGAAGTTTTAAAGGAATCTTTCCATGATTATTTTAATTCCTTAGAGAAATTAAAAGATAAATCATTTCCATCTAAAAAAGAATTTTATTCAATATTATATCAAAAGGATATATCTGAAAAAGAATATGAACATGGAAAAAAGATATTCGAAAGATACTGTAAAACATTTAAAGATTACTTAATGCTTTATCAGAAATTAGATGTATTAATATTAACAGATGTATTTGAAAATTTTAGAGATCTTTGTTTAAAACACTATGAAATAGATCCAGCTTATTGTTATTCTGCACCAGGCTTATCATGGAATGCAGGATTAAAAAAAACAGAAATTGAATTAGAATTATTACATGATAAAGATATGTTAGATATGTTTACAGATGGAATAAGAGGAGGATTTTCTGGAGTTTTAGGTCAAAGATTTGTTAAAGCAAATAATAAATATATTACTAACAATTCTGAAGAAATAAAAAACCCAAATTATGTTGTGTATACAGATGCTAATAATTTATATGCTTGTGGGATGTCAGATAAACTTCCTTATAAAAATTTTAATTGGGAAGAACATGAAAATCAAGATATTGATTATTATTTAGAAAAATGTAATGAAGAAGTTGGAATGGTATTTAAAGTAGATTTAGAATCTGATTTACAAACAAAATACAAACTAAGAAAATTTCCTCCTATGCCAATTTCAAGAGTAATTGATGAAGAAGAAATATCAGATTATTCAAGAGATTTCTTGAAACAGCATAATAATAAATTAGGAAAAGTTAAAAAATTAATCTTAGATCTTCATGATAAAAAAGAATATATTGTGCATTATGATATTTTACAATATTACATTTCTCTTGGAATAAAAGTAACAAAAATTCACAGTATAATATCCTTTAATCATAAAGCTTGGTTGAAAGATTATATTGATTTCAATACAAGTATGAGAGCAAAAGCAACAAATGATTTTGAAAAAGACTTTTGGAAATTAATGAATAATTCTTTCTATGGAAAGACAATGGAAAATATTTCTAATAGATGTATAATAGAATTGATAAATAAACCTGAAGATTTAAAAAGATTGGCATCAAAAGATAATTTTAAAGATATTATAGATTTTAATAATGATTTTAAAGCAGTTCAATTGAATTATAAATCAATGTATTTTAATAAACCAATTTATTTAGGAATGTGTATTTTAGATTATTCTAAATTAGTAATGTATAAATTTTATTATGATGTAATTGAAAAATATTTACCTGATAATGAGATTATATTTTCAGATACTGATAGTATGGTATTAAATATATTTACAGAAGATGTTTATAAAGATTTAGAAAAAATAAAAGATCATTTAGATACTTCTAACTATCCAAAGGATCATTTTCTTTATTCAACTGAAAATAAAAAAGTAATTGGAAAATTTAAAGATGAATTAAGTGGAAATATAATAACAGAGTTTATTGCTATAAGAAGTAAAGTGTATGGTTATGAATATTTAGAAAATTCTTCGCTTAAATTTAAATGTGTAGCAAAGGGCGTCAATAAATCAACCAAAAAAGATTTTAGTTCTGAATCATATAGAGATTGTTTATTCAATAAAAAAGTAATTAATAAAACAATGTTTAATTTAGTACACAAGAAACATAAAATATATTTAAATGAAATGACTAAAATAGGTTTATCTCCTTTTGATGATAAAAGATACATTTGTAACAATGGAATAGATACACAACCTTATGGCATTGAATCTTTATATTTTACTTAATTATTTCTCTATATCCTTCTTTAAAAACTTTAATCAAAAGGAATAATATTTTTTGTTTTAAATGTATTATGTTCACTATAATAATCTTCTAACGTATTTTTTAATTTACTCATATTTGGTTTATATCCATTTTGAATTAAATAATAATTTAAATAATATATAAATAAAGGGTCTGTTACATTTATTTGACTTTGTGATTCTAAAAAATTAACTATTTCACTTTTTTCTAATTCTGAAAAAGATTGTTGATTTAAAAAGTGACTTAAATCAAAATCACTTCTTGTAGATATTTTATTTGTTGAAGAGTCATATATTTTTTTATAGTTTTTATCATATACAATAAAAGAATTCTTATTTAGATTATATCTTATTATTCCATACTCTATATGAGAGAAGGATGATAAATCATTTATCATAAATTTTTCTTTTAAGTCATGAAAAAATTTTGTACTGTTTCCCGTTGTTATATAAATCTCTTTTACATTATTTCTTGATTTAGGATTTAAATCAGTTGAGAGATGAGCAAGAAAAACAAGTTGAATATTAAAATGTCTACCCTTTGAAATAAGATTTGCTACTTGTTTATCTAATTTTTGACTTCCTTGATCATCGAGTATAATTGTATGATTTCTTAAATATTCTAAATCGTTTAATTTATTAATATCATATTCTATTACTCCCCTTGGCCATTCTTCATCATCTAAACAGAAAACTTTATACTTCGTAATATTATTTTTCTTTAGATATTCTTTTAAATAATATGTCTTCCCTGTATCAGATCCTCCAAATAATAAAATATGATTATTTTTATTTTTATCTATTACTTCACTTTCTACTTCTTCACTTAGTTGAATTTGATTTGGGAAACCATCAAAATTTATTGCATCTTCTATCTCTTGTGTTAATTTATTCATTTTCATATGTTTAAATAAATTGAAATAGTCAACAACAAATATTACTATAAATAGTATCAATATAATCATTATAATTGTAATTATATTATTAAAAAACATTGATATTAATGTTCTAAGTTCAGATCTTTGAGTATTTTGAATATGTGTATTTTCTGTTTCCATTTCATAAGAAAGGAATCATGTTTTTATGAATTACATTTATGATTTTTAAAATAATAATAATTAAACATCTTATGGCAATTCATACATATTTTTTTATTCTTTTTCCTTGTAATATTATAACATTTTTTACATTTATCAGTATAATGATTAAATTCATTTAATTGAAAAACATCTTTACATTCATTACAAGTATAAAGTGATATATTATTTAAAAATTTAAATTCTTCTTCATCAGAATGCTTTATTTTTTCATGTTTGCCTAAATCCACAAAGAATTTAGAGCAATATTTACATTTTTCTTTTTTATAATTTGATATACATAGCTTACATACAGCTTTATGCTTATAAAAATCATTTTTATCTTTTGTTATTTCACATTTTTTACAAAGTTTACTATTCATTTAATTAGTTAAAATCAGTACTTTTGCAGTATGATATTTCCTGTACTTTTCCGGGGTAAAACAGCATAAGTACAGAAATGAGTTATAAACAGCAAAAGTACATTAGCGAACGAAGGGAGTATTGCTTCTGTTTTTAAATTATTTTACTCTTTACTGATAATAATTTATTATATAAACGTGAATCATATTTTATAATATCATTTAAATATTCTTTTAAAAATATATGAAAAAATACACATACTACAACAATAATTATTATACATATAATACAAAAACATAATTTTAACAGCATTTTTAAAGGAGGAATCCCGCTCACTACGTTCGCTCCAGTTCGCTTAAAAAAATAAAGCTTATCGGTTCAACTTCCATGCAACAAATCCAGTTAATGCCATACCACCAACAACAAATGCAATCTCTCTATTCTTCTGGTCTTCTGATGGAGTATAAAAATTTCTCAATGTAGGTTTTTCTGGTAAATCTGGTAAATCTTTATTAGTAACATAATAATATTGTTTCATTGCTTGATCAACATCGTCAAATGTCTGAACTGCGTGATGTTCTTTTTTCATTTGTTCATTGATAAAATCTAATCTTTGTGTTCTTTCTTTACTCCATGCTGTTTGTGCTGCTTCTAATTTTTCCATCGCTTTGTCATGTCTTATTTTCTCTTCATTTGCGTTACTACCCATATGTGAAAATAAATAATTACTACCTGAAAATGCAAAGGCATTTGTTATTGCTCCACCAAGCATCATTACTAAAGCACTTGCCATTTTATAAGGCGAACTGGAGCGAACGAAGAGAGCGGGATTCCCGCAAGTGAGCGTTGTTTAAATTCTAAAAATGTTTAAATTGTAAAAATGTTTAAAAATAAAATAAAATAAAATAAATAAAGGGAATCCGCTAAGGGGAATCCTTACTTCATAATATCAGCAGGTATAATACCTTGCTTAACCAACATATCTTTTGTTGCCATTGCAAGTAATATATCAATGGATAACATTCCAATATCACTCATATTAAAATCCACTTTTGGTGCTGGTCTCTTAAATATCTTTCTACCTATTTCTGCATATCCAACTGTTAACAATGTTTCCACTCCAGCATGATATAACATATTTGCTATTTGTTTTCCGTCTTTTTGTGTTGCCATTTTTATATATTAAATTTTCGACTTAGCGGAATTAATTAAATTCAAATGGGTCAATTTCTTTCTTTTGTACTTCAATTTTTTGTTTTGAAGGAGTTCGAAGAACACTGCTTGCTTGCGGTGAATCCCACTCACTCGTGGGGAATTCCACTCTCTTCGTTTGCACCAGTTCGTTAAGTTTTCTTTGATTAAAAATATATAATCCTAATCCAACAATTCCAATTGATAAAAATAATAGTTTGTAATCTTTATTTGAATCTTTATCAGAATTTGTTCTCAAAGAATAATCTGTATTAAAAGTTTCTGCCTTCTCTAGGTCATCTTTTGTTATTTGTTTTCTAATGTGTGAATTCTCCTTTAGTTCAATATTTTCTTTCTTCAAAAGTTCTGCTTCTTTTCTTTTTAATTCAGCTTTTATCATTCTTGCTTCTACACCTTTCTTACCAGCGGCTACTCGTTTTGGATTTTTTTCTTTCGGTTGTATTTCTTCTTTCGGTTGTATTTCTTCTTTAACAACATTTTCACTCGTCATTTTTTATATCAATATTTTCATCTTTCTTTTGGAAATCAATATGTCTTGCTGTTGTTAACATTGCAGTAAAAGGAGCAAGATACATTCCAAATCTATAGTACAGTTCACAACATGTGGTAGTCAAAGCGTGATTGATAAAAGGATCTTCCTCTAAGTCTTGTATTAGCTTTGGTGGATTAGCAATGTTGAAATATTTTGATACACCCATAACATATAAATTAATAAAAGAGTTTCCCAACGTCTTAGTCATACTTGCTCCTAATCTTGCTTCATATTTACAGTATAGTTTTTTTATTTGTTCTGTTGTCATTGTATCAATGTCTGAAAGTTGTACTTCTTTACCAAGATATTGCTTACTACTTCCTCCAGCAACAACAGCTGATAATCGCTCACGTTTTTTTTCTTGTTCATCATCTTCTACATCTATGCTTTCAAACCGCAGATCAGGCCTTTGGCCCTCAATATCTTGTAATAATTCTTCGGCGTTCATTTTATATAAGCATTATTTAAGTATTATTTAAACATTGTATAAGTAATACTTAAGCTAGAATAAGGAATAGTACATATTGGGAATACTTTACCTTAAGGAATTCCCACAATCACTCAACTAACCAATAATGAGTAGGTTGGTCTGTTTTCAATATTAATTTACGATGTTTCTTTTGTTTAAGTTCTTCCTTTATTCTTTGTCTTTCTTCTAAAGTAGGAATTACATCATTTTCTCTTAAACAATTATCAAAACTATCTCTATCTTTCATGTAAAATATGGCAACCCATTTCGTCTGTTCTCTTAGATCCTTTAAAACAGAGTTGTATCTCTGCGAAAGTACCCAGACAGATTGTTCAGCATGTCTACCTGAAAATGCGAGTTCAGAGAGCATATCTTTTTTCTTTGTTAGTTCTTTTGTTGCACTGCAGTCATCAATGATATATAAGGTTGAATGACCAGCATATTTCTTAAAGAACATTCTTAGTAGTTCTTGTAGTTTCTCTTCTTCATTAGCAATAGGATTAACAATTATTAAATTGTTTGTTTTTGGTTTTCTAACATCACCAATCCACTCACGATTCTTATAAGCCTTGTTCCATTGAATGGTTGGACAAAGTATAACTATATATTCAAACACTTGACAATATTCCTTTTCTAATAAATCAAGAACAAACTCAGTCTTTCCACAACCTGTTTGTCCACATATAATAGCACAGTGGGGATATTTTGGTAATTCCATTTTCTAGCGAGCAAAGCGCGAACGAAGAGCGGATTCCCTTTAATAATTGACTTCTTTAAATCTTCCATCTTCAAAATTAATTTGTGCATCTTGTATAACAAATAAATAAACATTGATTGGTTCAGCTGGGCCTGCTTTTTTTGCTATTTGAATAGTAATACCTTCAGACGCATTTTCAATTCTTCTACCTGATCCATGTAGTGAGTTATCATCTGTTGAACGTAAATCTAACCATAATGCATAATTAGTTGTGAGATATTTTTCTAATGATGTTTCGGTAAAGCATAAATGTTTTGTAATCATATTTATTTCTTTATTTTGTTTTGAATTTAAAGCAAAAAATTTATTTATCTCATCCCACTGTTGATAGGATTTCATTCCTTGACTGTATAGTTGATTTGGAACACCTTCTATTGTTATTTCTACTTTTGTTATATTGGGATTGTAATAAGTTTCAGTGCTTGTTCTATCAGGATCTTCGAACAACATTAGAATTCCTTTCATACTTCTAGCTGGAACATTTAAATTAATATTCCATAATGTATCAGATTTGTTTTTGGTTATTTTTCTATGTCTTAGTATTCTATCGTACAAAATAACCATCTTACCATCAATTTGTTGTCTTATCTGTCTTGCTAATTCTACATCAGAAACCATATCAAATTCTAAACAAATGTTTTTGATTTTATAACTTGCATCTGAGTCTGTTGATTTAATAACTTTATTGTAGTCATTAAATGTAAGTTCATATTCAAGTCTATCGCCAAGACCTGCTTGATAAAAAGGCATATGAGTTTCTAATATTTCAAAGTCAAGTGGGATACAAAATCTGTCACCATATGCATTTGCAATTGCTTGATCCCCTGTGTTTACTGGTGCATCTTCTACACCAACTCTGTGTTTTAACATGTTTGGTTTACCAATACCTTGATATGCCATATTCATACGTTCTGTTGGTGATTTCCATAAATCAACATAACAATGATAAATATCACTATCATCAATTGACATAACTTCATTTCCACTTATACGAATTGTTGTTTTTTTAATTATTGATCTTCCTATGTTTTGATATATAGTTGAATTTTTGTCTGTGGAATTCAGTTCAATTTCAAATGCTAATCTGGTTGTTCCAGGAACAATAACATCATTATTACTTAAATTAGGGAACCTCACTAATAACTGTTGATTTTGATCAATAGTTGAAGGATTATTAGTTATTACTACACTTTGACGAATACCTTTCGCACCACGAGGTTCTCTTATTTTTCTGTAAGGATTTAATTTAATTCCGTATGTTGACATTTTTAAGGATTAAATATGAGCGAGCTGGAGTGAACGAAGTGAGCGGGATTCCCGCAAGTCGAGCGGCTTTCTTAAGTGGGTTCTATAAAAATATTTCAATTATCAATGATACTAGAGTATTGATACATGCAGAATTATCACTCTTACTAACAAAACCTATTATATCTCCAGCCTTAACTTTAAAGGGTTTATCAAAGTTAAGATAACCGTGTGTACTACTACCTAAACTTATTCCATAACCTTTTGGTTCATAGTCGTTGACGGTTGCTATAACGGATATATTATCTCTGTTTGTTCTTAAACTTACTAAACTAATATTTAATATATTTCCTGGAAAGTTCATTACATAATGACCACCACCTTCACCAAAATTAAACTTTTGATTTGTATGTATTGAACCATCAATTCCCGCATATATATTTATTATTTTTCTGTTTGGTTTATTTTTAATATTACTAACTATATTTTCAATATTTAAAACTCTGAGAGTTATTGCATTGACACTATTGTATAAATATTTATTCTTTGTATTCATTGTTAGAAGTTCACTCTTCATATTTAATATTTCCCTTTCTAATTCCGATGTATCTACGTGCTTTTTCTTAACACCAAGTATGCTCATTTTATAAGGAGAAATCCGCTCTCTTCGTTCGCTTAAATAAATTATATAATTTCTAAAACACAATTAATTGGTAAATGATTAATTATCTTGTTATTATTTTCATCTCTAATTTCTAATTTCAATTCTGTTATATCATCATTTACCAAACGCTTATATTCCGGATGCTCAAATCTTACTGTTATATTATCTCCAAACTCTTTATTCTCAACCGGAATAACAGTCAACAAGGTACTCGGCATGCCATCAAGAAAATTATAAGAAGTGCTAACTTGTTCCAAATAGATATACAATGATTTATAGATAGCAAAATCTACAAATTTATTTCCATAATGTGTTTCATTAGGTTCAAATATACGTTTATTATTAAATCCTAACATTTTTCTCAAATCTTTATTTATCTTTAACTCAGTAGGAGTGTTTAATAAAGCAATACCATTTGTTTCATTTACGGATAATACAATATGTTCTTTTCGAAATTCATCCGCTATTTGTTGGAAACTATAATAACCTGTTTCAATCTTTTGAGGTTTCTCTCCGACCTTTCTTATATTCCCATTATAAACGTTATACCAACCTACACTATATCTTATAAATTTCAAACCAATACGTTTATTTCCATCTCTGTTATCAATGTATTGTTGTAAGTTTATTGTCTTATCAATATTTGAAATAGTATGATACATTTTTAATATAAAAAAATGTTAACAAAAGAATTTAAATACAATCCTAATGCATCATATAACCCTGGCATTAAATATTCAAAAAAAGATATAAATCTTGTTAATCAAATAATATTTGTAAATCAAAAAGAGAACTTCAAAACATCTTTCCCCGATTTATTTCAAAACTATCAAAACCCATCATTACACACCAACGAACCATGGAATACCTGGATTCATTCTTCATTTGATTGGTGGCAATGTCAGTTAAACTTTGCAGTCTGGTGTGCAAGTACAGGATGTGGTGTTTCCTACAATGACCACATACAAAACACCTCAAATCTTACCAAGTCAGTTTATATGTTTCATTTATATTATTGCATTGCCAGAATTTTAAAAGAACTTAAATCACCTTTACCAACAGATTCTTCTTTCTGTTATTACAAGAGCCCATATGACAAAGCTGCATATCAAAAATTATGTGATGAATTCCATGTTTCACCAAATACAGATTGGAGACAAAAACTAGAAACACCATGTCAAGGATTAGGAACTTATACTCAATATTTTAAACCAAGTGGAGAATACAGATATCATCATTCTGGAGATGGTCCCTTCTTCAACATAAATGATTCAATAATACATACAGTAGACATAAGTTTAGCATGGTCAACATTTATACTAGATAAATCAGAAGGTTTCACAAAAGCAGGTATTGAATGTATTAATGAAAGTATTAAAACGTATGTATGGGCTTTATTAGGAGCACAATCTCAAACACGTGTAGATATACTAAAAATAGGTACCGGATTTGATGCTCAAAAACAATTCTTAGCAGACGTTCAAGATGTTATTAATAGTCCTATCGATTTGCCCACTCAGATAACAAATTATCAAAATGTTTTAAAATACGCAAGAAGTAAAGTTGATTATGCATACGGCCTTGGTTTATATATGTCTCCCAGTGATATGGTATTACAAATTGGCACCATTGTTGGTTATAATAACAAAATTGTAATTGCAACAGAAAATCAAACACTTGGTTTCAATAACGATGTAAATGTTAAACCTGTTGCACAAACTCTGTCAGAACCAATTAAACCAACCCCAATTAAACCAGAACCAGAACAAAAATATGAAAATGATACACATGAAGATAACAAAACAGCAATAATAGTTGGAAGTATTGTAGTGGGTATTGGTGTACTTATTATCTATGAGCGAACGAAGTCGAGCGAATGGGGTGAGTGAAGTGACCTGATTTCCCTTAACTAATATATTCTTTCGCAGCAACATACAATAAACCGACAACCAAAATAAATAAAGTCCATAAGTTATTTCCAAACCAATTAACGACGTCCTTGGTTATAGATAACAACCAAGACACAATAGAACCAATAATACCGGGTAATGCAGCTGCTGCTTTTCCTGCAAGATTAGCTAATAGTTTACCAAGATTTGATAATTGTTTTTTTATCCAGTCTTTTACACCGTCTTTGTTTTTTGGTGTAGAAGTAGATCCACCTCCACTAAATGCCTCAACAATAACACCAATAATCAGTCCAAAAGCAGTTAAAATACTAGCTATTGTAACTCCTTGTTCTCTGAATAATGTTTTAATTCTTTCTCCCAATGTTTTATCTTCATTTAATACTTTATGTATTGTCTCTTTGATTCTATTTACCTGACTACGTAGTTTTTCTTTATTAATATTAATTACCTCTAGTCTTGCACTTCTCTCAGATTCCAAATCTCTTATTCTATTACTTATTCTCTCTATTTGGAATTTATCATTGTCTGCTTTAGCTTGTTCTAATTTGGTATTTTCTTTTACTAAGTCTTTATTTGTTTCATTCAGTTTAGCTAATTCATTTGCAATCTCTTCTTTCACTGATGTCATTGCTTTGATTATACCATCCATTTCTCTCTTTGTCATATTTGTTTGTGTTTCTTCATTCATAAATGATGTTTCTATTTCTTTCACAGATGTTTCTGCATTATTTGCTGTTTCTAATAATTCTTGTCCTTCTTGTTGTGAAGATATTTCTTGTAATGGAATATCTATGTTATTGATTTCACGATTTATTAACATTCTCTGAAACTCTGCTCTACCTTCTTTAAATCGTGTAGCAGATGGTTGAAAATCATCCACACCTAAAACATTTCTAACAAAATTAACACCGTATTTTCCTTGAAGAGTGTTAAATGATAAAAATGTTGCTATTGCATCTGGTTTGTTAGAGTGGTAATATGTCAATGCAACTTCCTTACCAGCTCCATCTTTTACATATAACATAGGTCTTCCATAATCATCTTCCGTGATAGAAAAACCTTTTTTATTACGTATAGTTTCATCATTTCTATTATATAATCTTTTTATCATTTTTCTGGTAATTTCTTTTTCATGAGATTCAACATCATCTTTTGATAAACCTCTTATTTCTTTAATTTCATTATTTAACGACTTTTGAAATTCTTCAGCATCTTGAAAAGATGTTTCTTCTTCTCTATCATAATCATCATGATCAAATACAGGATTTTCATATTCCATTTCAGCCATTTTTAATGAGAATTTAATTCATATTTTGGAGGAGGATCATTAACTATTATAATTTTATTCTTTTTTTTTATTTCATCCATTACTCTAGCTTTGGTGTCTTCTATTAATTTCTTTCTTTCACTTTCAATCATTCTTGTTTGTGTTTGTTTTGAATGTATATTTTCTTTCAGTTTATTGTATTTTTCTAGTTCATCTAAAATCAATTTAAATTCATTCTCACTTATCTGTCCGTCAGTCAAAGCTTTTGATATTAAATCTTTTATACTATTCAACTTGCTCTCTGCCATGGTTTTAATTTCATAATGTTTCCGTGATTTTGATGTTAGCCTACGTCTAACAAGCTTAACAAAAATCCCTAAACCTCCACACACAACAGCAACAATTTCCAATGGCAGCAAAATGGGAACAGTTATTCCAACACCCGCTAAAATAACAGATGATGATATTAAACCAGTATCAAGACCATCAGTAATATTAACTCCGCGTTTATATTTCTTATATAATGCTTTACGGATATCTCTTTCATTAATCAATGTTTTCTCTATCTCCGATATTTTTTGTAATCTATAATTCTGTCCATCTTCTATGGGTAATTCAGGATATAAATCAGGAGCTGTAGGTGTTTTCATTTTTAAAGTATTATTTTTACCTCGGAGGCACATTGGAGGTATTTTTTTTTATTTCCCAGTACCTCCCCACTACTCCCCTTTTTCTAGTTTTTTTTTTTTTTTTTTTTGGGTGGGGGGGAGGCTCAATACCCTATATTACTAGGGTCAATAGGATATTAATTAGAGTCCACATATAGGACTTTAATTGAAAGCTTTGATAGGATTATTGATACCTTTTTTTGTTTAATTACCCCTGATAATTAAGTAATCATGTCTACGCACGGTGATTTGGGTAACGAGGAAGTCGTCTTTAAGCATCAAGAAGTTGAAGAGGTAAGTAAAGCAATTCAAGTTAAAACAGAGAACCTGTTGAATGAGGTAAATAGTATAAGTTCTGAGACTCTGAAAGTTTACTTAGAACATTTAAGATGGAAATATATAAAGAGCAAATACAACAAAGTTATTTATTAGAAGCAAAACAACAAACATTTTCATTTGAGTTAGAAATGAAATAATAGCAGGGGAGTGTGGAATCAAATGATTACTCGTCTGTTAAGTCAGAATGGTTTGAAGATACCATCATAGGGTGTTTTTGGACAAAATTGTATATTTTGTAAATTGTTTTGTACTTCATTTGAAATAATTCACTGTATATTTGATATATGAAATGAAATAAAATTTCATTTAATTCTGACATTTATATGTTCATAGAAAAATTGTCATTTTTGCTTTAAAGAAGTTTTCCTTGATTTAGTTGTTTAAATTGGACTTATTGTTATATTTCGTTTGATCAAATTGAGAACATCTGCCAACGGTTAGGGATTAAAGCAAAATTGTATATTCTTTATACGTTGAGAAAAATACTTGTTTTTATGTTCTTCCGCACTCCGCATTGAAACTAAAATAAAATCTCTTTTTCAGGCCACATTTAAAAATATGTAATTTTCCCCCTCGGCCGACCGACTCATTTTAAAGCCTGCAGACTCAAAAAGTTTTTATTTGAATTTCCGATCGAAGTTTATTTCCGGAATTTCGGGTCCGTTTCCGTCATCGTTATTTCCGTTTCTGTACTTTACTATAACCGGAAGCTTCTGTTGATACGATTGCGGGAATGGTTTTGTAAACACGTTTTTCGTCTGCTACTGGTAGAGCCGATGGCCTCTTATGAAAAGAGACCACGGATAGACATTTAAAAAATTCAGTTTGCTCAAATGTTGTTGTAAAATGTGGAACCAAGACCGTTGATCTTATTAGAAATAGTCTGTATGAATATGACGACGATGAAACGTGAAAGATGTGTTGAATGATTTGCTGCAAGAGGTTGATAAGTTTCAGCCACACAAGACTGATGTTGTCACAATGGCAGTTTTACATTACCGAAATTTTTCTTATCAATACCGAAACTTTTTATATCATTACCGACAATTTCATTAGTTAATTTCCGAAGCAATGTATAGCATTTCCGAAAATCTAACTGTATTACCTCTTCCATTAGCCAGGTTGTACCTGTTGCCCCCTGCTCACCACGGGGAGGTGGAAATAGGATTTAGAGTATGATAATTTTAATGAATTTAATTAATAATCGGCACTATTTAAAAGATACATATTAACAGTCGACTGCAGTTACTGCAGAGTACTTGTAGCCCAAAGTGGAAATATAATGGTGACGTGACACGGCTCCAGATACAGTCACTGTATTTCTGGATGCAGTAGAACTTTTTCAGCCTCAACTATGTGTACCAAAGCTTCACTGTCTAGTGCTCGTATCTTGATATATGTTGTTGTCTGTATCTGTTTGATAATGTCCAAAAATAGGAAGATATTGGGATGACTTGTATAGAACTGGGCATTGAATTTCGAGAGAAATGCTTCTGGCCCGTTCTCTTACTGTTTTCGGCACTCAATAACATAGAAAAATCGGCACGACAGATCAGCACTGATTATAAAAATAAAGCTTATTACAAATTATAGATAAAAATATTTTAAAATACAACAATATGTTGCATCACTGATGGCTGCATAGTACAAGCAAATAATTTTCCCGGTTATCCCATCCAAGGCTGTGTGTTCCACTGGACCCAGGCGGTGTTTCGTAAAATCCAGGAAAATGCCTTGCATGTATGCTCTTGTAATAGTCTTGGTAATCTAAAATACACATAGAAAAAATTTAGAATGTTTATAAACGAATTTTTATGAATACATAGTTGACAAATTATATAAACAATTAATAGTATGAATACATAGTTGACAAATTATATAAAAAAATTATTTTGAATACAGGAAGATCATATGAAATAGAACGTATAAAGCAATTAGATTAGAGACTGATTAAAGACTGTTAATTACGAATATTGTAAAAATACATTATATTAATATTAATTACTATCGAAGATATTTTCAGAGACACAACATATTATTTTAGCTGATTAGTTTATTTTAACGTTTTCATCATAAAATTTGGCTTTTTCAGACTGCCTACAACCAGCAGTTGTAGGCAGCTGATGGCATTACCGTTCTTGCCAGCAGAACACATCACTGACACATTCCTTCCGTCTAGAGACCAGAAACAGCAACCAAGCAGTCCAGCACGCCCTAGACTACATGGATCAGGAACCCCGTCTTTTCTATTCAGTTCTGGTCAGTTTACAAGACATCTGTCCGTACAAAGAACCACGTGGAGGGGTGGCATAACAGGATCAACAACATCACTTCAGCTAGGGGAAAGGTGCCGTTTTATTGCCTAATTGCTGAGCTGTACCAAGAGACAACCGCCATCCCACTGCAACTGAAACTGGCCAGCGAAAGAAAGCTAAAACGTCATCAACGAAGGAGTTCCAGACAAACCCAGGGTAAACTTTTCTCTTTGTGGGACAACTATAGCAACAACATCATCAGTGCATCCGGACTTTTGAAAGACTGTGCCGGTATTTACGCACCAACACCTACACAGTGAATAGACATGTATTCTAGTTAGTGCTTTGATATGTAACTTGAACAAACATTAGTGCTTACAATTCTCAATAATAAAGAACTGGTTCTTATATGGCTGTGTGCTCCTTTCTGTTACTGATTTACTTGAATTGAGTGCTTTTTTCCCCCCTTCAAATGACAATGTACATGAATGTATGGTTGTGGGCGGAGAATCAAAGGGTAGTTTTGTAAGCGCTATTTGTTCTATTTAAGAGCAAATGTGTGAATGAAAGAGGCATTTTTATACTGTTTTCTTTAGTGTGAGCCTGTTTGTGAAAAAGTCTGAATGAAAGTGAAGATATATGTGAAAACTGTGTTTAGACGCGAGTGTGAATATTGAAATTTTACTCATGTGCTGTAACTTTAAACAATAATATAAATATATTCTTGATTATTATTAAAGTAGTCATAACAATTTATCAATGGGCCTAAGGAGTTTCAATTGAGTGTCAATCAACTTATTAAGTAATAATAAAAAAGGTGACAGACCGGGGGAAAATCGTTGACTGTGAAATTTCTCCTACAATGGGCAAACAAATTGATCTGTCCTCATTAACAAGTACATTGTATTTGACTATTTTTTTTTAATAAATGTAGAAAAAACATGAAAATACATTAAAATTTTCCCAAAGTACCGATTTGTCAGTGAAGGTGCAGATTTGTCTCAGTGCCGATATGTCTAGCATTCACCGAAGACACCCCGGATTAAGACCCCATAATAGCAAGGCAGATTTACCCGGACCACCCACCAACCCTATAACAGATGTGTACAAGTTGTGCCATGCTGATTGCTGAAACTTGTATTGTACAGTGCGAGATTACTCTACAGCTAAGTGTTGATGGTAAGTTTAATGTAAATCACTATTATATTGCTGTCGCCATTCTACCACAGTTTCAATAGTTTAGTCCACACACTGTACATTTCTATATTTCAATCGTTCCTGAATTAAGCTCACCAAACCGCCACGATGTAACTGAAATATTGTTGAAAGTGTCGTTAAATGCACCAAAAAAACAGCATCAATATTATGGAAGTAGGTAACCTACATCTATTTAATCTAACATCACTAAGTATATTTCAGGACACGTGGAGATTGCTTTTTCGATAGAAAGTATCTATTTTGTAGACTAACACTGACAATAATATTTTCTTTATCTGTGAGTCACGAAGATATTGTCGATCAGTGTTCTGTGTAAAGATACCCAGGCACAGCAATATCAGTGTCCAGTGTAACTGAAATATTGTTAAAAGTGGCGTTCAACACCCTCGATATGGAACAAAATTATCTACATCTATTTTAAGTTAATATTACCAGATGTACAAAAATCATTCCACCACATATTGAAAATATTCCACCATCGGTAGGTAGCGATACTGTTGCGCCAGCACCAGGTAGTGATACTGTTGTACCATTGGTAGTTGCGCCAGCACCATCGGTAGATAGTGTTGCACCATTGGTAGTTGCGCCAGCACCATCGGTAGATAGTGTTGCACCAGCACAAGCAGTAGATAGTAATGCGCCTTTGTTAGATAGTGCTGCACCAGCACAAGCAGTAGATAGTAATGCGCCTTTGTTAGATAGTGCTGCACCAGCACAAGCAGTAGATAGTAATGCGCCTTTGTTAGATAGTGCTGCGCCAGCACAAGCAGTAGATAGTAATGCGCCTTTGTTAGATAGTGCTGCACCAGCACAAGCAGTAGATAGTAATGCGCCTTTGTTAGATAGTGCTGCACCAGCACAAGCAGTAGATAGTAATGCGCCTTTGTTAGATAGTGCTGCACCAGCACAAGCAGTAGATAGTAATGCGCCTTTGTTAGATAGTGCTGCACCAGCACAAGCAGTAGATAGTAATGCGCCTTTGTTAGATAGTGCTGCGCCAGCACAAGCAGTAGATAGTAATGCGCCTTTGTTAGATAGTGCTGCACCAGCACAAGCAGTAGATAGTAATGCGCCTTTGTTAGATAGTGCTGCACCAGCACAAGCAGTAGATAGTAATGCGCCTTTGTTAGATAGTGCTGCACCAGCACAAGCAGTAGATAGTAATGCGCCTTTGTTAGATAGTGCTGCGCCAGCACAAGCAGTAGATAGTAATGCGCCTTTGTTAGATAGTGCTGCACCAGCACAAGCAGTAGATAGTGATGCGCCTTTGTTAGATAGTGCTGCGCCAGCACAAGCAGTAGATAGTAATGCGCCTTTGTTAGATAGTGCTGCACCAGCACAAGCAGTAGATAGTAATGCGCCTTTGTTAGATAGTGCTGCACCAGCACAAGCAGTAGATAGTAATGCGCCTTTGTTAGATAGTGCTGCACCAGCACAAGCAGTAGATAGTAATGCGCCTTTGTTAGATAGTGCTGCACCAGCACAAGCAGTAGATAGTGATGCGCCTTTGTTAGATAGTGCTGCGCCAGCACAAGCAGTAGATAGTAATGCGCCTTTGTTAGATAGTGCTGCACCAGCACAAGCAGTAGATAGTAATGCGCCTTTGTTAGATAGTGCTGCGCCAGCACAAGCAGTAGATAGTAATGCGCCTTTGTTAGATAGTGCTGCACCAGCACAAGCAGTAGATAGTAATGCGCCTTTGTTAGATAGTGCTGCACCAGCACAAGCAGTAGATAGTAATGCGCCTTTGTTAGATAGTGCTGCACCAGCACAAGCAGTAGATAGTAATGCGCCTTTGTTAGATAGTGCTGCACCAGCACAAGCAGTAGATAGTAATGCGCCTTTGTTAGATAGTGCTGCACCAGCACAAGCAGTAGATAGTAATGCGCCTTTGTTAGATAGTGCTGCACCAGCACAAGCAGTAGATAGTAATGCGCCTTTGTTAGATAGTGCTGCACCAGCACAAGCAGTAGATAGTAATGCGCCTTTGTTAGATAGTGCTGCACCAGCACAAGCAGTAGATAGTAATGCGCCTTTGTTAGATAGTGCTGCACCAGCACAAGCAGTAGATAGTAATGCGCCTTTGTTAGATAGTGCTGCGCCAGCACAAGCAGTAGATAGTAATGCGCCTTTGTTAGATAGTGCTGCACCAGCACAAGCAGTAGATAGTAATGCGCCTTTGTTAGATAGTGCTGCACCAGCACAAGCAGTAGATAGTAATGCGCCTTTGTTAGATAGTGCTGCGCCAGCACAAGCAGTAGATAGTAATGCGCCTTTGTTAGATAGTGCTGCACCAGCACAAGCAGTAGATAGTAATGCGCCTTTGTTAGATAGTGCTGCACCAGCACAAGCAGTAGATAGTAATGCGCCTTTGTTAGATAGTGCTGCGCCAGCACAAGCAGTAGATAGTAATGCGCCTTTGTTAGATAGTGCTGCGCCAGCAGTAGATAGTGGTGGTGTTGTTGCGCCTTTGTTAGATAGTGCTGCGCAAGCAGTAGATAGTGGTGGTGTTGTTGCGCCAGCACCATCCGTAGATAGTGTTGAACCATTGTTAGATAGCGCTGCGCCATCAGTAAATAGTGGTGGTGTTGTTGCGCCTTTGTTAGATAGTGCTGCGTCATCGGTAAGTAGTAATACAGAAAGAATTGCACCATCAGTAGGTAGTAATACAGAAAGAATTGCACCATCAGTAGGTAGTAATACAGAAAGAATTGCACCATCAGTAGGTAGTAATACAGAAAGAATTGCACCATCAGTAGGTAGTAATACAGAAAGAATTGCGCCAGCCTCCTCGGCAGGCAGTGATGCTGTTGCGCCATTGTTAGATAGTGCTGCGCCAGCTTCTTCAGTAGATAGTGCTGCACCATTGTTAGATAGCGCTGCGCCATCAGTAGGTAGTAATACAGAAAGAATTGCACCAGCCTCCTCGATGAGTAGTGATACAGAAATAATTGCGCCAGTCTCCTCTGTAGGTAGTGATGCGCCATTGGTAGTTGCATCAGCACCTTCAGTAGGTAGTGATGCGCCATTGGTAGTTGCACCAGCACCTTCAGTAGGTAGTGATACAGAAAGAATTGCGCCATTGGTAGTTGCACCAGCACCTTCAGTAGGTAGTGATACAGAAAGAATTGCGCCAGCACAATCAGTAGGTAGTGATACAGAAAGAATTGCGCCAGCACAATCAGTAAGTAGTGATGCTGAGAGAGTTGTGTCAGCGCCATTGGTAGTTGCGCCAGCACCAGCGGTAAGTAGTAATGCTGAAAGAATTTCACCAGCGGTAAGTAGTAATGCTGAAAGAATTTCACCAGCTGTTAATACAGAAAGAAGGGCTCCATTGGTAAGTAGTAATACAGAAAGAGTTGCACCAGCTGTTAATACAGAAAGAAGGGCTCCATTGGTAAGTAGTAATACAGAAAGAGTTGCACCAGCTGTTAATACAGAAAGAAGGGCTCCATTGGTAAGTAGTAATACAGAAAGAGTTGCACCAGCGCCGTCATTGTTAGGTACAGAAAGAGTTGCATCATCAGTAGATAGCAATACAGAAAGAGCTGCACCATTGGTAAGTAGTAATACAGAAAGAATTGTGCCAGCTCCATTGTTAGGTACAGAAAGAGCTGCACCATTGGTAAGTAGTAATACAGAAAGAGCTGCTCCATTGTTAGGTACAGAAAGAGCTGCTCCATTGTTAGGTACAGAAAGAATTGCGCCATTTGGAGATTGTTAGGTACAGAAAGAGCTGCACCATTGGTAAGTAGTAATACAGAAAGAATTGTATCAGCGCCGTTGTTAGGTACAGAAAGAGCTGCACCATTGTTAGGTACAGAAAGAGCTGCACCATTGTTAGATACAGAAAGAGTTGCGCCAGCACCATTGGTAATTAGCGATGCAGAAAGAGTTCCAACACCATTGTTAGGTAGTAATACAGAAAGAGTTGCGCCTGCTCCATTGTTAGGTAGTAATACAGAAAGAGTTGCGCCTGCTCCATTGTTAGGTACAGAAAAAGCTACTCCATTGTTAGGTACAGAAAGAGCTGCGCCTGCTCCATTGTGAGGTAGTAATACAGAAAGAACTGCGCCTGCTCCATTGTTAGGTAGTAATACAGAAAGAACTGCGCCTGCTCCATCATTAGGTACAGAAAGAGTTGTGTCCGATGGACTGATAATATATTTTGGAAGGAATGGAATACAACAAACAATGGTTCCATTGAAACAAGGTAATACAAGCAAACGCAGCATAACTATTTTGCTAAATGTTTAATGGTACCAGTTTTGTTACTGTTAAAAATACTTTTTCATAGTTGCTTATAAACAGTATTGTATGTTATATCTTTGTTGCCGACCGTCATTTTTCCCGTTCTTTAATGGCTGCCAGACAAAAAGCTTAACTATTGTGCTGGGAACTGGATAGTGAAATGGTCGATGGGCTTTTGGTTTATTTTAAAATAGACATGGAATGTAATTGATGACTCGAATGCTTTCATCACTTATCTATTTAAACTATCATTTGTTTGTCAGTTTGTACTTTTTCTTTTGGCCATTGTGTTGTCTGTTCTTCTTCGATATACGGTTTCTGATTGCCCTGTTCGTATCTTCAAACTCTTCTTGTTCACATAACGTGTTTGAATTACAATCACCGAGTTGATACCTATGCTGACAAACTATACTAATGGAAAAAAGAAACTGCATTCTAAAAATTTATATATATTTTTTTATTAGTCATGACTAGTTGAAATATTGATTTTTATGCTATCGACCAGTAGCGGGAAACTTGCACAGAATTTGACACGCTCTACGAGTACACCTCGTGTATTTGGCCTTCTTTTGTTTATCATTCTCGTTTAACGATTTGTGACTGTTTGAGGTTTACTAAGGTTTGTTTTTGCCCCTACACATCAGAAAAACAGTTTTGCTTGAATGACATTAATTCCAGTGTTATGCCACGTCTCGACGAAAATCAGCGTCTTCGTGCTATTGGTATGTTCCAAGCTGGAATGGCACAGCACGTTGTCGCTAGACATTTTGGCTGTCATCGCAACACGATACTGTCATTATGGAGACGATTTAGACAATCTGGCAACACTAGAGACCGCAGACGTTCAGGTCGTCCAAGTGTAACGTCACGTCGTCAAGATAAGCACATAAGGCTGGTGCATCTGGGAAATCAATTCCAGACGTGAAGTCTCACTGCAAGAAGCATCCCCGGATTACGACCGATCAGCTCTAGAACAGTCCACAATAGACTTCGTGAACATAACATCAGGCCAAGACGTCCCGCAATCCATCCAATGTTACTGCCTAGACACCGTGCAGCTAGGCTGACGTGGTGTAGACGTTATTTAAGATTCAGAATACAGGATTGGGCCAACATCCTGTCTACAGATGAATCCCGATTTCACCTACGCAGCAGTGATGGCCGTTCTCGTGTTTACCGCCGTGTAGGAGAACGATATGCAGACGCCTGCGTCATTCAACGTCAATCGTTTGGTGGGGGCAGTGTTATGGTGTGGGGAGGCATAACAGCACATGACAGAACACCATTGGTTGTTGTCGCCGGATATCTGACCGGTATACGCTATCGGGATGAAATTGTTCAGCCTTATGTCATTCCGTTCATCCAAGCTCAGGCCAACAACGTCACATTTCAGCAGGACAACGCTCGACCACATGATGCGCGAGTAGTGCGTGACTATCTGACACAGCCAAATGTTGATTTGTTACCATGTCCAGCAGTTTCACCCGATTTTTCACCCATTAAGCATGTTTGGGATGAAGTGGAACGACGGTTACGCCATCTGCCAAATCGGCCAGTGACTTTAGCGGAAATGAGTCCGGCATTGATCCGCATTTGGAACAATATCCCACAAGCATTTTTCAACACCTTGGTTAGACCAATGCGTCGCCGTTGCCATGCATGCATTAATGCAAATGGTGGACACACACACTACTGACTTTGTTAATGTCAATAGCTTTGCGTTGCTTAAAACGTTTACCAAATGAATTCAAGTGACGTTAAATGTTATTGGTCTGATGGTTTGGTGAAAAATGCATTATTCGACAATATACTGTACACAATTGATAAATTTTATTTTGATATTGATCTTTAATTGATTTTGTAGTAATGCACAGTTTCGTTTTTACACTAGTATATTAGTCCCCGTGGGCATCACGATTGTTTGTCATATGTAATATGGCGAAAACAAAATCCAAATATGGCGGGCCATTGTGATGTACAACACACAAAGAAAAAAAAAATGAAAATGTCTAAGAACTGAATTAATTTAACATCATAGTCTATTGTTCTTAACACAATAAATGCAAATAGTCGCTGTAGATTATGAAAAAATCCACTGCAGCTCGTTCATCCTCATCTACATAAGTGCTGTACACATAATCAATTTTCAGAGTTATTGTATAACTTTTTCAAATGAGTTTCTTGAAGATAAAAAAAAAACAACTGGGAGAAGAGCTTGGACCAGTAATCAAATCAATCAAATTAAATTTAAGACCTCGAAAATTCCATTGAATGATCGGAGCCAGATCATGAAGACGCATTACTTCCATTGGGGCTCTTTCTATCGACCTTGTTTATGAGAACCTCTATGTATCTCCTTGATTCCAATGATGACTCATTTATAGGAAGATTCCACACGGATTTATCCTCCGAAATATCAAGATGCCCATATTTATTGTGGACCTTCTGGAGATGGCTTAAAGCACAGGGAAGTGTTACGACAAGTGGAACATTATTCCATAGCGATCAACCAAGTCATGGTGGCGACTGTAAACCTTTCGAAGTGATGATGTGATCTTTACTACATACCTGCCACACAGGAATCACTCATTCCGTATAAACTTCGAACATATTTAGTCATCAACATAGGGTTTTATTTTAATTAGTTTTATTTCTAGAGTTTGATATGCATTGCATTCTGGAGATGGCTTAAAGGAATTTTGATATGCATTGCGGTGATTGTGATAACATCCCATTCTGGAGATGGCTGAAAGGAAACCAGACGTTTCCAACATCAATAACTTGTAATGACTATGATGGTGAAAAACTGTCAAACTTACAACCAAATAATTTTACCGATTGCTTTAGCGAGTATTTGTGCACTTTTTAAATTTAAGTCATCAAATGCATTGCTGAATACCGGTGATGTGCCACAGGGCTCAAACTCACAGCGCTGCTCCGCCCATCTCCGGATCGAGGAACTCTCTCAATTAAAGGGTTGTCAATACGGAAAGAGGACCACTGTGGTTATATATCCCTGTAGGGGACCTCTGGAGTGTTGACCTTTTGAAGATTGTTTAGTTAGCATATAGAAGAAACTAAAGTTTTCACTGTATTTGAAGTGGTGGCTGTTTGAGAAGAACGTGATGTTTTGTATGATGGAGTAATAATTATTTGCGCGCCTCAGGTTATGAAATGTTTTATTCAGATTTAACTTTCTGGAACTCTTTTTCTGTCCGTTGGAAGTCTACCGATGGACTGATAATATATTTTGGAAGGAATGGAATACAACAAACAATGGTTCCATTGAAACAAGGTAATACAAGCAAACGCAGCATAACTATTTTGCTAAATGTTTAATGGTACCAGTTTTGTTACTGTTAAAAATACTTTTTCATAGTTGCTTATAGACAGTATTGTATGTTATATCTTTGTTGCCGACTGTCATTTTTCCCGTACTTTAATGGCTGCCAGACAAAAAGCTTAACTATTGTGCTGGGAACTGGATAGTGAAATGGTCGATGGGCTTTTGGTTTATTTTAAAATAGACATGGAATGTAATTGATGACTCGAATGCTTTCATGACTTATCTATTTAAACTATAATTTGTTTGTCAGTTTGTACTTTTTCTTTTGGCCATTGTGTTGTCTGTTCTTCGATATACGGTTTCTGATTGCCCTGTTCGTATCTTCAAACTCTTCTTGTTCACATAACGTGTTTGAATTACAATCACCGAGTTGATACCTATGCTGACAAACTATACTAATGGAAAAAAGAAACTGCAACTGCATTCTAAAAATTTATATATATTTTTTTATGACCGGGTATTTAATTTTTTAATTAGTCATGACTAGTTGAAATATTGATTTTTATGCTATCTACCAGTAGCGGGAAACTTGCACAGAATTTGACACGCTCTATGAGTACACCTCGTGTATTTGGCCTTCTTTTGTTTATCATTCTCGTTTAACGATTTGTGACTGTTTGAGGTTTACTAAGGTTTGTTTTTGCCCCTACACATCAGAAAAACAGTTTTGCTTGAATGACATTAATTCCAGTGTTATGCCACGTCTCGACGAAAATCAGCGTCTTCGTGCTATTGGTATGTTCCAAGCTGGAGTGGCACAGAACGTTGTCGCTAGACATTTTGGCTGTCATCGCAACACGATACTGTCATTATGGAGACGATTTAGACAATCTAGCAACACTAGAGACCGCAGACGTTCAGGTCGTCCAAGTGTAACGTAACGTCGTCAAGATAAGCACATAAGGCTGGTGCATCTGGGAAATCAATTCCAGACGTGAAGTCTCACTGCAAGAAGCATCCCCGGATTACGACCGATCAGCTCTAGAACAGTCCACAATAGACTTCGTGAACATAACATCAGGCCAAGACGTCCCGCAATCCATCCAATGTTACTGCCTAGATACCGTGCAGCTAGGCTGACGTGGTGTAGACGTTATTTAAGATTCAGAATACAGGATTGGGCCAACATCCTGTCTACAGATGAATCCCGATTTCACCTACGCAGCAGTGATGGCCGTTCTCGTGTTTACCGCCGTGTAGGAGAACGATATGCAGACGCCTGCGTCATTCAACGTCAATCGTTTGGTGGGGGCAGTGTTATGGTGTGGGGAGGCATAACAGCACATGACAGAACACCATTGGTTGTTGTCGCCGGATATCTGACCGGTATACGCTATCGGGATGAAATTGGTCAGCCTTATGTCATTCCGTTCATCCAAGCTCAGGCCAACAACGTCACATGTCAGCAGGACAACGCTCGACCACATGATGCGCGAGTAGTGCGTGACTATCTGACACAGCCAAATGTTGATTTGTTACCATGTCCAGCAGTTTCACCCGATTTTTCACCCATTGAGCATGTTTGGGATGAAATGAAACGACGGTTACGCCATTTGCCAAATCGGCCAGTGACTTTAGCGGAAATGGGTCCGGCATTGATCCGCATTTGGAACAATATCCCACAAGCATTTTTCAACACCTTGGTTAGACCAATGCGTCGCCGTTGCCATGCATGCATTAATACAAATGGTGGACACACACACTACTGACTTTGTTAATGTCTAAAGAGCTTTGCGTTGCTTAAAACGTTTACCAAATGAATTCAAGTGACGTTAAATGTTATTGGTCTGATGGTTTGGTGAAAAATGCATTATTCGACAATATACTGTACACAATTGATAAATTTTATTTTGATATTGATCTTTAATTGATTTTGTAGTAATGCACAGTTTCTTTTTTCCACTAGTATATTAGTCCCCGTGGGTATCACGATTGTTTGTCACATGTAATATGGCGAAAACAAAAATCCAAATATGGCGGGCCATTGTGATGTACAACACACAAAGAAAAAAAAATGAAAATACCGAATCCGCGCCTTCTCTCTTCAAAGTCTAAGAACTGAATTAATTTAACATCATAGTCTATTGTTCTTAACACAATAAATGCAAATAGTCGCTGTAGATTATGAAAAAATCCACTGCAGCTCGTTCATCCTCATCTACATAAGTGCTGTACACATAATCAATTTTCAGAGTTATTGTATAACTTTTTCAAAGGAGTTTCTTGAAGATAAAAAAAAAAAAAAAAACTGGGAGAAGAGCTTGGACCAGTAATCAAATCAATCAAATTAAATTTAAGACCTCGAAAATTCCATTGAATGATCGGAGCCAGATCATGAAGACGCATTGCTTCCGTTGGGACTCTTTCTATCGACCATGTTTATGAGAACCTCTATGTATCTCCTTGCTTCCAATGGTGACTCATTCATAGGAAGATTCCACACGGATTTATCCTCCGAAATATCAAGATGCCCATATTTATTGTGGACCTTCTGGAGATGGCTTAAAGCACAGGGAAGTGTTACGACAAGTGGAACATTATTCCATAGCGGTCAACCAAGTCATGGTGGCGACTGTAAACCTTTCGAAGTGATGATGTGATCTTTACTACATACCTGCCACACAGGAATCACTCATTCCGTATATACTTCGAACATATTTAGTCATCAACATAGGGTTTTATTTTAATTAGTTTTATTTCTAGAATTTGATATGCATTGCATTCTGGAGATGGCTTAAAGGAATTTTGATATGCATTGCGGTGATTGTGATAACATCCCATTCTGGAGATGGCTGAAAGGAAACCAGACGTTTTCAACATCAATAACTTGTAATGACTATGATGGTGAACAACTGTCAAACTTACAACCAAATATTTTTACCGATTGCTTTAGCAAGAGTGCACCT
Source organism: Bathymodiolus septemdierum (assembly GCA_963383655.1). NCBI lineage: Eukaryota > Metazoa > Mollusca > Bivalvia > Mytilida > Modiolidae > Bathymodiolus > Bathymodiolus septemdierum. The sequence continues at coordinate 53,931,343 of OY726527.1, forward strand.
TTTAAATTTAAGTCATCAAATGATTTGCTGGATACCGGTGATGTGCCACAGGGCTCAAACTCACAGCGCTGCTCCGCCCATCCCCGGATCGCGGAACCCTCTCAATTAAAGGGTTGTCAATACGGAAAGAGGACCACTGTGGTTATATATCCCTGTAGGGGACCTCTGGAGTGTTGACCTTTTGAAGATTGTTTAGTTAGCATATAGAAGAAACTAAAGTTTTCACTGTATTTGACGTGGTGGCTGTTTGAGAAGAACGTGATGTTTTGTATGATGGAGTAATAATTCTCTGCGCGCCTCACGTTATGAAATGTTTTATTCAGATTTAACTTTCTGGAACTCTTTTTCTGTCAGTTGGAAGTCTACCGATGGACTGATAATATATTTTGGAAGGAATGGAATACAACAATATATTTTGGAAGGAATGGAATACAACAAACAATGGTTCCATTGAAACAAGGTAATACAAGCAAACGCAGCATAACTATTTTGCTAAATGTTTAATGGTACCAGTTTTGTTACTGTTAAAAATACTTTTTCATAGTTGCTTATAGACAGTATTGTATGTTATATCTTTGTTGCCGACTTTCATTTTTCCCGTTCTTTAATGGCTGCCAGACAAAAAGCTTAACTATTGTGCTGGGAACTGGATAGTGAAATGGTCGATGGGCTTTTGGTTTATTTTAAAATAGACATGGAATGTAATTGATGACTCGAATGCTTTCATCACTTATCTATTTAATCTATAATTTGTTTTGTCAGTTTGTACTTTTTCTTTTGGTCATTGTGTTGTCTGTTCTTCTTCGATATACGGTTTCTGATTGCCCTGTTCGTATCTTCAAACTCTTCTTGTTCACATAACGTGTTTGAATTACAATCACCGAGTTGATACCTATGCTGACAAACTACACTAATGGAAAAAAGAAACTGTGTATTGTAAAAATTTATATATATTTTTTTAATGACCGGGTATTTTTTTTTTTTTATTAGTCATGACTAGTTGAAATATTGATTTTTATGCTATCGACCAGTAGCGGGAAACTTGCACAGAATTTGACACGCTCTACGAGTACACCTCGTGTATTTGGCCTTCTTTTGTTTATCATTCTCGTTTAACGATTTGTGACTGTTTGAGGTTTACTAAGGTTTGTTTTTGCCCCTACACATCAGAAAAACAGTTTTGCTTGAATGACATTAATTCCAGTGTTATGCCACGTCTCGACGAAAATCAGCGTCTTCGTGCTATTGGTATGTTCCAAGCTGGACTGGCACAGAACGTTGTCGCTAGACATTTTGGCTGTCATCGCAACACGATACTGTCATTATGGAGACGATTTAGACAATCTGGCAACACTAGAGACCGCAGACGTTCAGGTCGTCCAAGTGTAACGTCACGTCGTCAAGATAAGCACATAAGGCTGGTGCATCTGGTAAATCAATTCCAGACGTGAAGTCTCACTGCAAGAAGCATCCCCGGATTACGACCGATCAGCTCTAGAACAGTCCACAATAGACTTCGTGAACATAACATCAGGCCAAGACGTCCCGTAATCCGTCCAATGTTGCTGCCTAGACACCGTGCAGCTAGGCTGACGTGGTGTAGACGTTATTTAAGATTCAGAATACAGGATTGGGCCAACATCCTGTCTACAGATGAATCCCGATTTCACCTACACAGAAGTGATGGCCGTTCTCGTGTTTACCGCCGTGTAGGAGAACGATATGCAGACGCCTGCGTCATTCAACGTCAATCGTTTGGTGGGGGTAGTGTTATGGTGTGGGGAGGCATAACAGCAGATGACAGAACACCATTGGTTGTTGTCGCCGGATATCTGACCGGTATACGCTATCGGGATGAAATTGTTCAGCCTTATGTCATTCCGTTCATCCAAGCTCAGGCCAACAACGTCACATTTCAGCAGGACAACGCTCGACCACATGTTGCGCGAGTAGTGCGTGACTATCTGACACAGCCAAATGTTGATTTGTTACCATGTCCAGCAGTTTCACCCATTGAGCATGTTTGGGATGAAATGGAACGACGGTTACGCCATCTGCCAAATCGGCCAGTGACTTTAGCGGAAATGGGTCCGGCATTGATCCGCATTTGGAACAATATTCCACAAGCATTTTTCAACAACTTGGTTAGACCAATGCGTCGCCGTTGCCATGCATGCATTAATGCAAATGGTGGACACACACACTACAGACTTTGTTAATGTCTAAAGAGCTTTGCGTTGTTTAAAACGTTTACCAAATGAATTCAAGTGACGTTAAATGTTATTGGTCTGATGGTTTGGTGAAAAATGCATTATTCGACAATACACTGTACACAATTGATAAATTTTATTTTGATATTGATCTTGTAGTAATGCAGTTTCTTTTTTCCACTAGTATATTAGTCCCCGTGGGTATCACGATTGTTTGTCACATGTAATATGGCGAAAACAAAAATCCAAATATGGCGGGCCATTGTGATGTACAACACAAAGAAAAAAAAATGAAAATACCGAATCCGCGCCTTCTCTCTTCAAAGTCTAAGAACTGAATTAATTTAACATCATAGTCTATTGTTCTTAACACAATAAATGCAAATAGTCGCTGTAGATTATGAAAAAATCCACTGCAGCTCGTTCATCCTCATCTACATAAGTGCTGTACACATAATCAAGTTTCAGAGTTATTGTATAACGTTTTCAAATGAGTTTCTTGAAGACAAAAAAAAACAACTGGGAGAAAAGCTTGGACCAGTAATCAAATCAATCAAATTAAATTTAAGACCTCGACAATTCTATTGAATGATCGGAGCCAGATCACGAAGACGCATTGCTTTCGTTGGGATTCTTTCTATCGACCTGGTTTATGAGAACCTCTATGTATCTCTTTGATTCCAATGGTGACTCATTCATAGGAAGATTCCACACGGAAGTATCCTCCGAAATATCCAGATGCCCATATTTATTGTGGACCTTCTGGAGATGGCTTAAAGCACAGGGAAGTGTTACGACAAGTGGAACATTATTCCATAGCGGTCAACCAAGTCATGGTGGCGACTGTAAACCTTTCGAAGTGATGTGATCTTTACTACATACCTGCCACACAGGAATCACTCATTCCGTATATACTTCGAACATATTTAGTCATCAACATAGGTTTTATTTTAATTAGTTTTATTTCTAGAGTTTGATATGCATTGCATTCTGGAGATGGCTTAAAGGAATTTTGATATGCATTGCGGTCATTGTGATAACATCCCATTCTGGAGATGGCTGAAAGGAAACCAGACGTTTCCAACATCAATAACTTGTAATGACTATGATGGTGAAAAACTGTCCAACTTACAACCAAATAATTTTACCGATTGCTTTAGTGAGTATTTGTGCACTTTTTAAATTTAAGTCATCAAATGCATTGCTGGATACCGGTGATGTGCCACAGGGCTCAAACGCACAGCGCTGCTCCGCCCATCTCCGGATCGCGGAACCCTCTCAATTAAAGGGTTGTAAATACGGAAAGAGGACCACTGTGGTTCTATATCCCTGTAGAGGACCTCTGGAGTGTTGACCTTTTGAAGATTGTTTAGTTAGCATGTAGAAGAAACTGAAGTTTTCACTGTATTTGAAGTGGTGGCTGTTTGAGAAGAACGTGATGTTTTGTATGATGGAGTAATAATTCTCTGCGCGCCTCAGGTTATGAAATGTTTTATTCAGATTTAACTTTCTGGAACTCTTTTTCTGTCAGTTGGAAGTCTACCGATGGACTGATTGAAACAAGGTAATACAAGCAAACGCAGCATAACTATTTTGCTAAATGTTTAATGGTACCAGTTTTGTTACTGTTAAAAATACTTTTTCATAGTTGCTCATAGACAGTATTGTACGTTATATCTTTGTTGCCGACTGTCATTTTCCCCGTTCTTTAATGGCTACCAGACAAAAAGCTTAACTATTGCGCTGGGAACTGGATAGTGAAATGGTCGATGTGCTTTTGGTTTATTTTAAAATAGATATGGAATGTAATTGATGACTCGAATGCTTTCATGACTTATCTATTTAAACTATAATTTGTTTGTCATTTTGTACTTTTTCTTTTGGCCATTGTGTTGTCTGTTCTTCTTCGATATACGGTTTCTGATTGCCCTGTTCGTATCTTCAAACTCTTCTTGTTCACATAACGTGTTTGAATTACAATCATCGAGTTGATACCTATGCTGACAAACTATTATTCCCCGTGGGTATCATCCATCCAGTAGTCAGTGCTTCAGTACAGATATATTTATGCTTAAAATTAAAGAATGTAATAGATTAAGTTTCTTCTCCATCAGGCATAGGCGAGCATAGGCGATCATCCTGTTAGGCAGTACAACAAACACACTTCAGATTGCGGGAAAGGAAGCCAATTTCTGGGTTCAAGTAATCTTTAAAACATTTGCTAAACAACTACATGATGGACATAAACTGTGTGTATTTGAAAATCAGGAATCTTTAAAAACAGTAAATTATGTACATACAAATATATCAGGGGACAATTCCAAAATATTTGCCACGTGTGTCCAGCAAAAAGTCGAGTGGACAGCTTTTAACAACCACGAAAAGGGGTACAAGTACTCCGACATTTAAGTAAGTAGTCGAGTATGAAGTCAGAAGGATGACGCATATGATTCTGATGCTATTCATAAACAGATCCTTCACATTAGTATCCTGTCATCAAATACAATGACTTCTCCACCAACAAAGAATGACTGAAGAAAAATTATAACTTATCTCCAATTATAATTACCGGTAATGAAACTAATCTCTAGCAAGAGATCCACATTTTGAAGATGTTTGTCTCCTTGTACCAACAAATTAATTAAAATTCAATCCTGCAGGACCCACAAACACAGTGCAATATTTCTTATAAAGATATTTCTACAAACAACCGATTCCATGATGGCTGTAAACAGACACATTGAAACATCTGCTATTAAAGCCAAGGGAACTTCTATTCAAACTGACAGTGATCCATTATCTATTCTCAAAAATGAGAATTCTTAGGTATATTAACAATAAGGCGCTACAAGTGAACTTATGTATTATCAAAGACACACACCGGCTAATTTCTTTTAAAAGTTAAAAAAAAAATGTGTCGCCTGCGACATTTGTAAATACATATCAGATATAGTGTTGACATTGTAGAATGTCTGACGAATATCAGCCACATCTACGCAGTCTATTAACACATGTTTTAGTGAACAATTGGAATTTCATGGAATACATTCCGGTCGTTCCTCATTGTTTAACAAATAACTATGAGTAAGTCTACCATAACCTACTAGTATACGACATCTGGTCAAAACTACCTATTCCTTCCGATTTTGACCGTAAGAACAAGGAGTCTTGCCAACTAGGGAATGCATTTCGTGCTTTTTTACATGGAATACGTTCCGGTCATTCCTCATTATTTAATAGCGGTCATTCCTCATTATTTAATAGATAACTATTTATAAATCTACTACGTCGGCAGCTATACACTTCGATTGGATGATGATTATGTCTGCTTAGTGACCAAAACGCTTAGCTGGATTTTTATATTAGCTACCTCAATCAACAGTTCGCGGGTAGGTAACGAGTTTCGAGCCCACAAAGATACCAAATTCCAGTAATTAGTACTTAACTTTTAACAGTATTTCAGCTATATTGTTGAGGTGTGAACAAGTTTTATAAATTAATTTCTTCAATTACAAGATCCTTTGAATTAATTGGAACCACCATACCAATTAAACTAACGAGTCCATATACGAAGAAGAAACGATGATTTTAATTGAACGTGTGGATTCAAATTTACACTTGAGAACGGCCCGGAACTTACTGACGATAGCTCCACCGATTCAGCTAAAACAGGAGACAAATCACTTACAGTAGTGTTGAAATGTGTTGTGCAACTTTCGTAACAATTATATCGAAACATGTTTTCCTAATTAATGTCACTCGGACCATGACCTCTTTATTTGTCATGCCATACTGTATGAAGGTTGATAACATATATATGTGTGTGTGTAATTGTTCACTCTCTCTCTCTCTCTCTCTCTCTCTCTCTCTCTCTCTCTCTCTCTCTCTCTCTCTCTCAAATAAGTAAATAATATGACCGAGACTAATAAAACTCGGACCATGACCGCTTGTTTACCATACCCCACGGTATAATGGTTGATAATGTATCATTGTACTTAAATGTAATTGTGTTTTTTTTTTGTCAAATAGTATTACCGACATTACAGAAAATGGCAGAAAATAGAGAAGATAATTGAAAAATACTTCAAAAGAGCATGATAAAACAATTAATGTAGTTAAGTCATAGTAAGACATCTTGATGACCTTGAACAAAGTACAAGTTATTAAAACATCTTGATGACCTTGGACAACGCTTAATCACTGAGGTAGCATCTACACAGGAGAAATATGAGGCAAAAAAAGAGAGAGAAAGATGAAATTTGTCAGCTGACATCGGTTTTTAAAGATAATCAAGAACTAGAATTGCTAAAAGACCACGACGTAATAAACAACTGCTTTTAGTTTTAGATTTGACTATTTTACAAACTCGTCAAGGAAGGAATGAGTCTGTACTTGATTATTTAAGTCAACTGTATCAACTGGCTACAAACAGGAATATATCTGATGACATATTGCTGGCTGTAGCCATGAATGGGTTAATATCTGAATTAAAAACCATTGTTATGACAAAAGAGCCAGAAAATGTTAGAGTTGAGACATTGCGCTACTCTGGCGGAAAAAAAGATATTTCTTCTAATCCTGTCGATACTATTACTCAAGCTATTTTAGAAGAAATTCAAACGTTAAAAGATCGATTGAAATCTGTAAATATTGTACAGGATGTCCCATCACAAACTAGAAATAGTTATCAAAATCAGCAAAATAACGTTTTACGTCAGGGAATGTTGGGCTCCCCAACCGTTTAAGACTTCCGTTTTGACCAACACACAAAAGTACGAGTTGGTCAAACACAACATCAAAATCAATCTATATGGAGGAGAAGACGAAGAAGACGACTCTCCCACCATGTGGTTGGTGAGGGAAGACGTCAAAGAGAACTTGCAAACTTGGAGGAATATGTACTATAGAAAAGACTTTAAGTGTATCACCATTTATAAAAGAACCAATCCCAGGAAAGGAACAAAGAATGGACCGATCATCGAACCACGCAAAAAGAAGACACCACCACTTAGTCCAATACCTAGTCCTTCGACAATGCCACCTAGTCCAGCACCTTCATCTCCCTTGGACGATCAAAGGGTTGACGATGCAATCAACGGGTTATTTTCCAATTCAGCCTGGAAAGTAACTTCGCCAGCGCATTCACCACCTTCTACACCGGCCTTTGAAGATATAGATTGGTTGGATTCACCAGCGGCAAATGTGAAAAAAGTTAAAATGACCACGACAGATCAGCAACAACAGGACTTGGTCATAGAAGCACCCGAAGGTGTAGACTCTAGTGATATAGAAGTGGTTGGTTTCGATTCTAACGGACATTTAATTTTAAGAAACTTACAAACAAATGAAGACATTACGGCAGTAGTGGATTACAATACACAAAGTGTTCAATATGTACAACAACAAGATGATTCCGATTCGTCTGATTCTGATGCACAACAAGATGATATTCAATCTGATGTATCATCATCTCAACAAGATGATATTCAACCTGAGGTACAACAAGATGATATTCAATCTGATGTACAAAATGATATTCAATCTGATGTACAAAATGATATTCAATCTGATGTACAACAAGATGATATTCAATCTGATGTATCATCATCATCTGATGTGCAAGATGATCACCCACCACCTGCACACATAGACATTGTATCTATTGTATTACCACCACCTCCGCCAGCACCGATAGATACAACTTTAATGCCACCACCACCATCTTTACCACTTGCAAGAAAAAGAAAACAACAAGTAGAAGACATAGTCGAATCACTAAAGAAGAAAAAGAAAGAACAATCTTTGACAAGCATATTGGATGAATTACCATTCGACACACCGCCTTCTTCACCATTGGAAACTCCGCCTTCATCACCATTTTCACTCGCAACTCCACCTTCTTCTCCTCTTCAGTAATACTGACACTGGGTTCATAGCTTTGATAACTGGTTTGTTCAATAGGTTGACAAACATTTTTCACATCATTGTATGAAATATCATTATTTTTTGTAAGTTTGAATGCTAATGACTTTGTTGAATAATTTGCATTTAGCATTGATGATGACTTTGCTGCACAATTTGCATTTGACTTTGGTAATGACTTTGCTGCACAATGTGCATTTATTGGTGCCTTTATAGGGGGCATACCCATACAGTCATTTTGTGCCTTTTTCATAGGGGGCGTACCCATGTCGTCATTTTGTGCCTTTATTACAGGGGGCGTACCCATGTCAACGTCAATTGTCAACTCTGTCTTCTTGGAATTTGAATTCCCTTTCATTACCATAGTCCTTTTCCAAAATTTTCTTTTGGGCATTTTGATCTGAAAAGTATTGTAAAAATTTAAAGGTATTGGCAAACAGGAAGTGCCTACACAGCAGATCTTAAAATCACTTACATCTTACAACTCATAATTATAAAACTCCAAACCAAATATAAAGTAATTCTCATTTATACAAGCCAAGAAATCCTTTATGAAAATTGTTACTCCCGAAGGGTATTGAACATTTTCAAAGTATATGCAAACAGGAAGTGACTGCACAGTAGATCTTAAAATCTCTGACATGGTAAAAAATTATCATCATTAAGTTCCAGACCGAATATAAAGTCATTCCCATTTACAAAAAGGTATTGTAAAATTTCAAAGAATTGGCAAACAGGAAGTGACAGTGCAGCAAATCTGAAAATGGTTTACACGGTAAAACTTAGCTGCAATAATGTAGCTCCTGTGACCAACTTGTGTCTTGGCAGAGCTACAACGCGGTCCCATTCGTCACAATGGAGCAAAAAAAAAGTTGCAGTTGAAACATAAAAACTCACTATTTACGCTTCAAACATTTCATTATAACTATTACTGATGATCCCAGTCCTTGTTAAATCGGTTTGGCTGAGAAATATATGCTTTTCAAAGGTAGCAACAACCTTGTTCAAATTTATCGATCGTTTTCCATAACCGGAAACTACGGAAGGCGGAGCTTTTCTAAATATGGTATTTCTTACTACACGCTGATGTAAACATTCACGCCTCAAATCGCCAAATATGGTATCGACATCCAAATAGTGAGACCGGAAATGACGAAATTCAAAATGTTCGGAGAGGTTAGTAAACATGGATTTTTATTTTGTGGGAATTACATTCTAAAATACTGGTAGGTGATAAAAACTTGTTATAATATTGATGAATGCAGGCATCAGAAACTCTGTAAGCGAGCGCAAAAAATCTCGGCAGCTGCTCCATTACGTGTAATAACAATCCCGTTATAACCCTTGCGACTAAGCGAGCATTTAGGGTTTTATTATTAGAACTAGGTAAAACTCATCATAACAAAGCTGCAATAAAATTTAATATCATTCCCAGTTATATGTAGCTGTAACAGCTGGTTTTATTTCGGAGAAACAAAAGGGTACAAAGACGGAGAAACGGACAAGTGCAAGATAATATACCATCCACTGAACGAGGTTTTTTTTGTTGCATTAGTTGTAATACCTAAGAAATAAAACTGAAACCAAAACGTAATATAAAGAAAGCTATTCACACAAAGCAACCTAATTTATGTTTAGTAGTGCAGCACTATCTGACATTTCATTGTGGGATTATTTGTAATACATGGACTTACAAAAACTAACATAAATGCAAAACCTGAACTAGGGGACAGAGGAATGAATGAAACACTAAATCTCTGCAGCATCTGCTGTCTACATTGAACAAGAAGATAATAATAAGTCATTGCATTGATACAACGTTTTGAATAATTCCCGTTGATGACATTCCAAATTAAATATTGAAAAAAAGGAATGCCATTTTGTACAAAACAAACACATATATTATTGCATTGACGGAAAACAACAACACAACTGACCATTATTTTATTTTATCTTCGTATTTGAATTATTCAGCTGGGGACAGTTGCAATGGCGTAAGGTAGAACTATATTTAGGTAGTATGGAATCGAAGCATACCACAAGATTAACACGAAAACAGTAAGCAAAAAAAATAATAAACCGCTGTGTTTACATTTTGACCGATTTTGCCATTGGAAGGCTTGTTATTATACTGGACACTATTTTTATTATATATATTTAACATTATTGTACCTCAGTATATTAACATCACTACAAAATTTTCTTCATTAAAATTGCTATTTTTTTCCTTTTCCCGTTGCTTGACTATTGAGCGGCCCATAGTTTTTAAGACTATGGACCGGCAATGTGAATCGTTTTCGCAGATTTTTAGTTCCACGACCAGATTGGATGAAAGTTTTATGTTTATTCGGAACACTCTGACTTCATCATCTATTAACGAAAACTCTGAAATTTTCCCAAAATTTCCACAAAATTTCAAAAATTTTAAAAAAATTCAAAATTTCAAAAAAAATCTAAATTATCATGATTTAAAAATGTTCACAAAATTTTCAAATTTTAAAAATTTCATGTTGAAGTCTACTTTCTCAAAAGAAGCAAACTCTTATGAATGACTGGGGAAATAGCATAAAAATGTCCATGAGACAATATTCAGATTTATAATGCAAAATACTGGCAAAAGATGCGTGATTTTATTGGTCTTTATCATTTTGAGGTGATCTTTCAACTATGAGTCTAATGTTTTTCGGTATAATAAAATACTTATAGACTGTGTATTCGGAAATAGCAAATTTGTTGTCCCCTCGACCCTCGGTCAATAGTCAGTGTCTCAGGGAAAACAAACTTGCTATTCCCTCATACCCAGTCAATAAGTATATACTATTTCTATTATATATATTGGACACTATTTTCTACCCATTGCTTATTTTATATTCATATTGACATGTCTACTGCCTGTCTGAAGGTAACAGTTGCATGCATAGCTTATGAAGTACAATAATAACAGAAATAAACAGAATAACACATGTGGTTTACAGATTTGGCCACCACAATATCTGACCTTAATAATTTTTTCTTTAATTTTATTTTTTGTTTTTGTTCTCATGTTTAATCAAAAATTATATTTTTCACATAAGGTATAACATTGTAATAACCTTATTTTTCAATGTGTGAGCTATAAATTTGCCTCACCAGCTGCATGTTAGGGCATAATAAACCACTGGAGCTTGATTATGTAAGAATAAGAAATGAGGACAAACCTATCTATATAGCTATCATAGCCATGATATTGATGTTATTATATTGATTTTATTCAGGTCTAAGGTTGTGCATGTAATAAATATTGATTATGTAGGTTCCATTTTATAGCATTTACACATTTATCAATCCTTTACAGTCTGTTTTACTGACCTACAAACATAAATATCAATGGCAGTATGGAAAGATAACTCTTGCAAAATGGGACATGCTACAAAATGTCATTGATCCCGACCTCATTATATTCATATTTGAACATTTTCCCATAGTTAATCTATGTCCTGCGGTGGTGGCCATCTTGGATTTCCAATTATAATAAATAAACATCCAATGCACATTCCTGTCTAATTTGATTCAGTCTGATTTGTAGTTTCTGAGAAGAAGGCATTTGAACATTTTCCCATAGGGTCCAATGTTAATCTATGTCCTGCAGTGGCGGCCATCTTGGATTTCCGATCGGCATAAAAAACAGAAACTTTGTAGAGGACCTTCCAATGATCATTCCTGGGCAGTTTGGTTTCAACTGTCCAAGTGGTTTCAGAGAAGAAGCATTTTGAGACATTTTTCCCATAGGGTCCAATGTTAAACTAAGTCCTGCCGTAGCCGCCATTTTGAATTTCATATCGGAACAATAAACCTTACGATTGTAGAGGACCATCCAATGAACATTCATGTACAGTTTGGCTTTAATCATATTTGTAGTTTCTGAGAAGAAGGCATTTGAACATTTTCCCATAGGGTCCAATGTTAATCTATGTCCTGCGGTGGCGGCCATCTTGGATTTCCGATCGGCATAAAAAAACAGTAACTTGGTAAAGGACATTCCAATGATCATTCATTTACAGTTTGGGTTCAGTTGGTTCATTAGTTTCAGAGAAGAAGATCTTTGAAATTTCAGCCAATCAGAGCACATTATTGGCCCTGGCAGCCATATTGAATATCCGACCATCCAATGAACATTCCTGCTAAGTTTGGTTCCAATCGGCTCAGTGGTTTCGGAGAAGAAGCTTGAAATGCGAAAAGTTTACAGACAACAGACGACAGACGACGGACGCCAAGTGATGGCAATAGTTCACCTGGACCTTTGGTCCAGGTGAACTAAAAACTGCACCTTTCAACTTTTTGAATATATTTCGACATCTTATTATAATCTATTTGTTTCAAGTATATAAAAATACACAATAAATGAAAAAGTATTTGAAAAGCATCCTAAAATTAAAACAATAAAAGATTTCCGGTTCGGGTTACACTTTTTACCGACCACCGTATTTCAGCAATATTCGTTTTCAAACACATAAAAATTGTGTATGTTATATATTTGGTGCTCAAACCACAGGCGCATGGGGCATGGATTTCGTTTCCTCCTCCCCCCTTTTCTCTACTACCCCCCCCCCTTTTTCAAAATTTTCATATAAATCATTCCTTTTTCAAAATTTTCATAATCATTCGTTTTTTCTTCATTTGACAATATCAGTAGACGTCATACATCATGAATAATACATGTATTCTGTGTCCACATTTTTTCGACTGATACAGTATAAGAGAGAAGGTATGCAACTCCATTTTCATATTTCGCGCCATATCGCTCACCTTGGTTGGGAAACCCCAGTGTTTTTTACACTTTTTACCTTGTCTACATATGGCACTGTCGTATCAAACTGTTTCTAAGACACTTACCTAATTGCCCATGTTCGTATTTCAGTCCGTACGTCGATCTTTTCCAAGAAATCTCGCCGAGAATAGCGAAGCAGCTTCGTTTCTAGGTCACACTACATCATACAAGACGGAAGTGCAACAACGATAACACGGGGTTTTTTACGAATGGAATACTTGCAATGAAAAACCCAGATGCGCTCCGAATATTTTTCCCGGAATTTTTTAGAAACCACATATGTAACCTTGTAAAACCGTAAATAACAGATGAAAAATGGACGAAGACCAACTTCAGGCATGCCAGCTTGCTTTGAGTGGCCATAACTTGCTTATTCTTGGCCAGGCAGGGACTGGTAAAACATTTTTGACGACAAAAATCGTCAAAAGTTTGAGACACAGAGGAATACACAATGTTCTTCAAAAATGTTACCGGTTATCAATGATGTCATTTTATGTTAGTCTCCATTCATCTGTTAATGAAGATGATTTTGAACAAGAAATTAATTTGAACTAGAGATCTTTATTATCATATATACAAGACCATTTAGTAAACTAAGGATGGAAGAGGCAACAACATCAGAGATGGATGAAGATGAAATGCAGGAGGTATTAACAGTCTCCACTGAAGAAGTTAGAAGAAATTCTAAGAAACACTGATGAAAACTGTACAATTATAATCGTGGATGAAAATTGTAATGTTCAACATGATTATACTGAAACTAATTATAACATCACTAACACTGTCTGAAAAAATATATATCTGTGGGTGAAACTATAACGTATACTGCTTCACCAGTGTCTAATGAAAATCATCAAGTGAGAGATGAACAAGATGGAGATGATCATTCAAAAAATGGTAGGAGTAGGAAAAGGAAAAGACAACCAGAAAACTGGAAACAGAACATAAGAAAGAGAAAAAGACAGACAGGTTCAGAATACATTGGCTATACAAGTGAAACAAGACATAAAAGGGAAATGAAACTCAAGTCAAAAGGATTGTAATGGTAGCTGCAAATTTAAATGCACAAATAAATATTCTGAAAATGACAGAAAAAATGTTTTCAATAAGTTTTGGAGTTATAATGATTCAGAAAAGAATGCTTTCTATGGCAAACACGTTGTTAGACTATAGACATGATAGAGGTTACATATTATTTTTAGTTTCAAAGAAGGGTACTTTGAAAAATGCACTTGTATAAATGTTTATTAGAAATTGGTATTGTTGTATACTATTTGAATTTCAATTGTTATTTTTGTGTTAAATAATCATGTGCTTACTAATGGTTCCTAATACAGTCGTGATACGCTCTAAATGTAATTTGCTTTTGTCTTTATATGGACCACATTGCTGGTGCTATTGATTTCATTTAAATGAAAATGACTTTTCATTAAATTTATGTTCAAATTTCTACTGAAATACGAATTTGGAAGAAAAAAGATGTTAAACGTTTAGTATGATATCTGAGTGTGGAAAGAAAGCTATTAATGTCAGTTACAGTATTGTAGCTGTTGTTTTATGTTACTATGTAGCTTTGAAACATTTACTTTTCATAAATTTTTAACTAAGGATAGTTAATATTACTATATAATAATTATGAATATCAGAAATTGAATGTAATCAAAAATGTAACTGCAAACTCTCGTTCTTTTGAATTGAACAAAATAAAAATAAGTCAATTGTGCGTGGTTTCTCTTCAATTCCATATATTGTCAGTCAGTGTTTTACATCCATTTAATTATTAAAGTGTCCTAAGTGCAAAACCATTATAATTTTGTCAAAGTTTCGCCTCTGAAGATAAACATGTTGTATCTCCAAACACAAGGTTCATAATTTCATACCTATCACTCAACAAATGATAAAATGAAAGTGTAGAAATCAAAACTTTATGGTTAATAGTCCTATATATACCACTCTCACTCATTTTAATTAGTAGATTTAACCAAATCAAATATCTCAAGTTTAGCTTGATTTTTCTCTGTTTTCATGAAAAAGGACTTACAACACTATTGGAATCATGCAACGATATAGAGAAGGTTATCATGAAGACTTGGAATAATTTAGCTAGCATCTTTTATTGAGCGTTTCATTCTATTTGTTCATGATATTGAATAACTGTTTGAACTAAACTTTGAGAATATATTTAATAATACAATTTAATTTATGAATAAATTAAATTAATTTATTACATTATTCGACAACATCTAATTTAAATTACGACTTGCAATTAATTTCATTTATTAAGTTATTGAGAGCATAAGCGACCTTGAGATATAACAGCGGTGTGCTCGATTGCCACGCTCATTTCGTGCCATAGATTTGGAGCAGTGAACACTGAAGCCCTCTCACCCTCCGAAGAGAACAAGAACTGCTTTTCTATTTATGTACTATATAGTATTTCAGAGATGGTCATGTCATAGCAAGAAATTTACACTGAATTCGCTGTGAAGTGTTTGCGACAAGTATATTGGATAAATGACTCTGTTGTATGAAGTAACAGACCAACTGGTGCACACCTTGACCTGGAGAAATACGATGTCCAGCTTGTGTGGGTAGGAATGAGAGGCATGAAATGGGATTTTGATGTCACTGATCTATGATCTGTTAAATTGTTATGGATTACCACATGCAATTAGGATACACTGTGGAGGGAATGAAATAGGAAATTCGAAAACCCCTTGCGGTTTACTTATACACCAGATGAAAATGGCATTTGCTCATATTTTGTTTTATTTACCTGGTACCGCAATTGTTTGGTCTAATATTTTGCTAAAATTGAAGTGACAAACTTCACCTAATGTGGTGAAAATGAACAGAACTAGAAAACGTGTCAATCGTTTTGCAAGGTCGCATCTATTGAGACGCAATTGTTATATCTTAAAGCATCCCGACTTTTATGACATGCTACCCTCATTATTTGATGACGGGGTACATCTATCATTTATAGGCAATGATATATTCATTAATGGCATACAAGGTGCTTTAGAAACATTCTTTTCCAACCCACACACTCACATTTATCCTTATGACTAAACTGGTAATTTGTCAACTGTTTTTCTAAATATCTTGGCAGTGTTCATACTTTCAACTTATGGAGTGAAATTATTCTCATTGGCGGATTTTGAAATACAGCGGTAGTTCTACTATTGGATCGCCCATTAGTATTCATTCTTCATCATTTGTGATGGGACAATTTTTGAATTGTTAATTGAAATATTGAAATAATAAAGCCATGACAAATTAGCAGCCAAACATGAATTTGTTTTATTTTGCATTGAATTTACTTGAATTAGTTGAAATATAATTTGAGTAACTGAGCTATTGGAATCTTGATTGAATATCAGATGTTGAGGTTTGATTGATCACAGCTGAGGTGGTAAACAAATTGTGAATTTAGCGTTATTGGTATATCGTTGTGTGAATATTATAATGTTGTAAGTCCAGTTTGTTTGATGTTTACACCTTTGGGTCCATTGACCTCTATACACAATGATCTATCTCCCTATACTTCAATTTTATAATTATCATATGATTTCATGCCATACCAGCATTATTTGAATGTTGTATCTCCAGTTATGAAACATTTAGCAAGATTTATAATGTATGTTTCATATGTCACTGTCCAATGAAATAGCTCCATTTAAGGTCATGTGACAGAAGTTAGCAAATCTCGAAAGATGAAGCATGGAAGAAAAGTAAGTGTGTTTTATTCTTCATTTTTGCCTATTTCGTTGGAAACAATGTTTATATATAAGGCGTCAATTCTATTGAATTGAAGAACTTAATTGCACTTTTTAAAGTAGAATTCGACATGTAACATTTTAAAACTTCCTCTATTTTCATATCTTTGGAGTTGTAACAGCTTAATTTCATAGATATTAAATAATTCTTTCATATTTCACATACTGTATTTGTCCGTGTGATTGTTGAAGACTTTAGGCGATCTCTTTATCAGATTCGGTATTTTTCTGTGTTTTTGTGGATCGTTGTTCTACATCTCAGTATTTATCACGCCTTATCTTAAATGTATCATTTTCTTTGTTTTAGCTGCTGCAGTTCAGTGACCCTATTAGAACTTCCTGATGTGCCTCTTATTAGAGTGTTGTATTTCATAGATTTGGAAAATCTTCTCCTAGTTGTGAACAGAGTTTGTAAGAGGCTTAATGACATTATAAAATACAGTACAGTGCTGTGGACTGTGTTTGAGTTTTATGATCCTCTAAATATTACAGAAAATGACTTGCCTTGCATACTAAAACACCCAAAGAAGTTTCGTGTGTTCTATATTGGGTTAAGTAATTACACTGGCAGATTAGCCCAATTAGATTACTTTCTTGTGACAAGTTTCAGCTCTTCAAAAATCTTATTTGGTTAACTCTTACCCGAACAGATATCTCGACTACTTGTTTTTTTTTAACAGTATTTGCCAAATTTAGAGATTTTAGACTTGTCGCAGTGTAGCAATTTGAATGATTGTGATTTTCATGTTATTCGTTACTGTACAAAACTGGAGGCACTGTATTTAGCATTCAACAAAGTTGAACCAAAGACTATTACAGATGTCATATCTGGAAAAAACAAATCTCCAAGTTCTTGACATAACTGGTTTATATTTGAAGTTATCAGAAATACACAATGTTCTTCAAAAATGTTACCGGTCATTAATGTCATTTTATGTTAGTCTCCATTCATCTGTTAATGAAGATGATTTTGAACAAGAAATTAATTTGAACTAGAGATCTTTATTATCATATATACAAGACCATTTAGTAAACTAAGGATGGAAGAGGCAACAACATCAGAGATGGATGAAGATGAAATGCAGGAGGTATTAACAGTCTCCACTGAAGAAGTTAGAAGAAATTCTAAGAAACACTGATGAAAACTGTACAATTATAATCGTGGATGAAAATTGTAATGTTCAACATGATTATACTGAAACTAAGTATAACATCACTAACACTGTCTGAAAAAAATATATCTGTGGGTGAAACTATAACGTATACTGCTTCACCAGTGTCTAATGAAAATCATCAAGTGAGAGATGAACAAGATGGAGATGATCATTCAAAAAATGGTAGGAGTAGGAAAAGGAAAAGACAACCAGAAAACTGGAAACAGAACATAAGAAAGAGAAAAAGACAGAGAGGTTCAGAATACATTGGCTATACAAGTGAAACAAGACATAAAAGGGAAATGAAACTCAAGTCAAAAGGATTGTAATGGTAGCTGCAAATTTAAATGCACAAATAAATATTCTGAAAATGACAGAAAAAATGTTTTCAATAAGTTTTGGAGTTATAATGATTCAGAAAAGAATGCTTTCTATGGCAAACACGTTGTTAGACTATAGACATGATAGAGGTTACATATTATTTTTAGTTTCAAAGAAGGGTACTTTGAAAAATGCACTTGTATAAATGTTTATTAGAAATTGGTATTGTTGTATACTATTTGAATTTCAATTGTTATTTTTGTGTTAAGTAATCATGTGCTTACTAATGGTTCCTAGTACAGTCGTGATACGCTCTAAATTTAATTTGTTTTTGTCTTTATATGGACCACATTGCTGGTGCTATTGATTTCATTTAAATGAAAATGACTTTTCATTAAATTTATGTTCAAATTTCTACTGAAATACGAATTTGGAAGAAAAAAGATGTTAAACGTTTAGTATGATATCTGAGTGTGGAAAGAAAGCTATTAATGTCAGTTACAGTATTGTAGCTGTTGTTTTATGTTACTATGTAGCTTTGAAACATTTACTTTTCATAAATTTTTAACTAAGGATAGTTAATATTACTATATAATAATTATGAATATCAGAAATTGAATGTAATCAAAAATGTAACTGCAAACTCTCGTTCTTTTGAATTGAACAAAATAAAAATAAGTCAATTGTGCGTGGTTTCTCTTCAATTCCTTATATTGTCAGTCAGTGTTTTACATCCATTTAATTATTAAAGTGTCCTAAGTGCAAAACCATTATAATTTTGTCAAAGTTTCGCTTCTTAAGATAAAAATGTTGTATCTCCAAACACAAGGTTCATAATTTCATACCCATCACTCAACAAATGATAAAATGAAAGTGTAGAAATCAAAATTTATGGTTAATAGTCCTATATATACCACTCTCACTCATTTTAATTAGTAGATTTAACCAAATCAAATATCTCAAGTTTAGCTTGATTTTTCTCTGTTTTCATGAAAAAGGACTTACAACACTATTGGAATCATGCAACGATATAGAGAAGGTTATCATGAAGACTTGGAATAATTTAGCTAGCATCTTTTATTGAGCGTTTCATTCTATTTGTTCATGATATTGAATAACTGTTTGAACTAAACTTTGAGAATATATTTAATAATACAATTTAATTTATGAATAAATTAAATTAATTTATTACATTATTCGACAACATCTAATTTAAATTACGACTTGCAATTAATTTCATTTATTAAGTTATTGAGAGCATAAGCGACCTTGAGATATAAAAGCGGTGTGCTCGATTGCCACGCTCATTTCGTGCCATAGATTTGGAGCAGTGAACACTGAAGCCCTCCCACCCTCCGAAGAGAACAAGAACTGCTTTTCTATTTATGTACTATAGTATTTCAGAGATGGTCATGGCATAGCAAGAAATTTACACTGAATTCGCTGTGAAGTGTTTGCGACAAGTATATTGGATAAATGACTCTGTTGTATGAAGTAACAGACCAACTGGTGCACACCTTGACCTGGAGAAATACGATGTCCAGCTTGTGTGGGTAGAAATGAGAGGCATGAAATGGGATTTTGATGTCACTGATCTATGATCTGTTAAATTGTTATGGATTACCACATGCAATTAGGATACACTGTGGGGGGAATGATATAGGAAATTCGAAAACCCCTTGCGGTTTACTTATACACCAGATGAAAATGTCATTTGCTCATATTTTGTTTTAATTACCTGGTACCGCAATTGTTTGGTCGAATATTTTGCTAAAATTGAAGTGACAAACTTCACCTAATGTGGTGAAAATGAACAGAACTAGAAAACGTGTCAATCGTTTTGCAAGGTCGCATCTATTGAGACGCAATTGTTATATTTTAAAGCATCCCGACTTTTATGACATGCTACCCTCATTATTTGATGACGGGGTACATCTATCATTTATAGGCAATGATATATTCATTAATGGCATACAAGGTGCTTTAGAAACATTCTTTTCCAACCCACACACTCACATTTATCCTTATGACTAAACTGGTAATTTGTCAACTGTTTTTCTAAATATCTTGGCAGTGTTCATACTTTCAACTTATGGAGTGAAATTATTCTCATTGGCGGATTTTGAAATACAGCGGTAGTTCTACTATTGGATCGCCCATTATTATTCATTCTTCATCATTTGTGATCGGACAATTTTTGAATTGTTAATTGAAATATTGAAATAATAAAGCCATGACAAATTAGCAGCCAAACATGAATTTGTTTTATTTTGCATTGAATTTACTTGAATTAGTTGAAATATAATTTGAGTAACAGCTATTGGAATCTTGATTGAATATCAGATGTTGAGGTTTGATTGATCACAGCTGAGGTGGTAAACAAATTGTGAATTTAGCGTTATTGGTATATCGTTGTGTGAATATTATAATGTTGTAAGTCCAGTTTGTTTGATGTTTACACCTTTGGGTCCATTGACCTCTATACACAATGATCTATCTCCCTATACTTCAATTTTATAATTATCATATGATTTCATGCCATACCAGCATTATTTGAATGTTGTATCTCCAGTTATGAAACATTTAGCAAGATTTATAATGTATGTTTCATATGTCACTGTCCAATGAAATAGCTCCATTTAAGGTCATGTGACAGAAGTTAGCAAATCTCGAAAGATAAAGCATGGAAGAAAAGTAAGTGTGTTTTATTCTTCATTTATGCCTATTTCGTTGGAAACAATGTTTATATATACGGCTTATCATGTAAAAACATATATTTCTAAACATACCAGTCAATTCTATTGAATTGAAGAACTTAATTGCACTTTTTAAGGTAGAATTCGACATGTAACATTTTAAAACTTCCTCTATTTTCATATCTTTGGAGTTATAACAGCTTAATTTGATAGATA